>OX365956.1:22818001-24209251 GCA_947247005.1 Spisula solida
ATCATCGGCTGTAACGTACTCGGTGGCTTTGAGAATGCATGGAACATCGCAGACAGTCGGGACAGAATTGTCATATTTGAGTAAGTCGATGTTACTTTTTTGAGTCACAAACGGCAAACGAAGTCCTGTGAATTTGAGAACGATGATGTTACTTTTTGAGTCGCAAACGGCAAACTTAGCCCTGTGAATTTGAGTAAGATTATGTTACTTTTTGAGCCACGAAGCCCTGTGTGAATGCACTATAGGTTTGAACATCGGTATTCGCTACAAAATACTTAAAGCAGTTGAACCGCACTTATTAGCTGACTACATTTGGGTTTAATGAGTACCGAAATGAGTTACGTCTGCACGCACACATACCTAACGATGTTTGGTGTTTTGGTAGTATATACTTAAAAGTAAGCTTGACGATAATGCAATTGTTTTGTTTTACTTTATATTGTATGGCATTCCCCAGACAACTTGAATGCCAAAATATGATCATTATAAGCAGTTAAGTACGCCTTTTATTACACAGTGTGAGACTATATGTACTAATCAAAATTCGCACCAGACAACAATTGTCAGGGGTATCCTCGCAAAATCGCCTTCTGCTTTGTTACAATATATGACATTATCCCATTACGTGGGACAACAAAATACATACACATAATAGTGAAAATATTGAACCTGACACGACCAATCACCAAATTAACAAAGCAAATAAAAAATATAACTGAAACGTTATATAACTTGAGCCAGACGTACATACCCAATCCTGCATTTGACGGTAATATTCCTTCAGGAATTATTTTCATTAGCGATTGGTATTTAACAGACTAGTCTGCATCTATCAACGATATCGCTTACCAAACAAATCTTCTTACTTATCCTCTTCGTTCCGGTTGGTGCATTTTAACATTGTGTTCTGACTTGTTTGCATTTTTTTCAATGTAACCGAGATTCTTTCACAACCTCTTGATTTTATATCAATACATTTTGAACCAACAGAAAATGTTATTAAAGTCGTTAGGGGTATCTTTTCTGGTCAAAACAATATCCCATTGTTGAAATAGTACGTAATGCTAGGGACAGATATTATATTCGAACATTAGTCTTATTTCACAATGATTTTCACTCCTTAGGTTCAATCCGGACCCTAGATTACGTCATTCTGTGTGGAACGTTGTGATTGGTGGAGGAATATTCTGGTGCTGTGTGTTCGGTACTAACCAAGCGCAAGTACAGAGAGCCATATCTGTCAGGAGTGTGGAAAGGTCTAGGCTGTAAGTTAATATTTCTCCATGTGGTACGCTTTAAAATTTATTATTTCCGTCTTTTTTCGGGCGATGTAAAAACCGTACATCCCGGTACAATATTTCAGTCAACGATCGTATTTTCCTCCTATTTATTGTTTGCCGCAAACGAAGCGTACAACGAAGGATAATACGATAAAACCCCGTGATTTTTAAACATGTTTGCAGGTAGCTTTCCTTGAACGTAGGACAGATCTGATTTTGATTATCAAATACGGGCTTATAATAGACAATTGGTTCAAGCTTAACCGACACCTCATCTATTTACTGACGAGAGGGTTTGTCTATGCTCCGATAACGTGTGTGTAGCCGTCACTCTCTCCGAATTACGTTCAATTTGGAATAGTCTGATTAACAACCAGAGTAAATATCACTGTCAGTCCCGCAGGTTACAGTAACAATGTAACCAGCCAGGGTTACATACGTACTATACATGAGGGAAGTGATGACCTAAAGGTAGGGTGCACTCTCCTGGATCAAAATAATGTTTTGATGACCTAAAGGTAGGGTGCACTCTCCTGGATCAAAATAATGTTTTGATGACCTAAAGGTAGGGTGCACTCTCCTGGATCAAAATAATGTTTTGACGACCTAAAGGTAGAGTGCACTCTCCTGGATCAAAATAATGTTTTGATGACCTAAAGGTAGAGTGCACTCTCCTGGATCAAAATAATGTTTTGATGACCTAAAGGTAGGGTGCACTCTCGTGGATCAAAAGAATGTTTTGATGACCTAAAGGTAGGATGCACTCTCGTGGATCAAAATAATGTTTTGATGACCTAAAGGTAGGGTGCACTCTCGTGGATCAAAAGAATGGTGCAAGTATGGTGTTCACGTATTGTTATAAACTATCCAAAATAACTATGATATATGTTACCAAATATACAGAGCGGTTTAGTAACAAATATGATGTTAATGTACCTTACCTAATCGTAATGTATATCAGACTATATGTTATGTACATGTATATTGATATGAAATAACTTCTTCAGGTATAACCACAATTGTTTTCCGTTTCTAATCAAATCGAATAAAACTATATGGCCTATCTTGATACGTGTTTGAGTTCTCACTTTACAACGATGTAACTGATTATGTTATAGCGTATATTAATTTTATTAAATCAGGTTCTGTATTCAACTGAGTTTGGTAAATTTCTTCATCCTTGACATTGCTTAAAGAAGTAGATCACGTTGACATTTCAGTTTTTGTGCGTTTTGATAAAATGAAAATAGATGTTTAAATACTATTCAAAGCATGTCATAATCTATTTGAATAATTTGATACACCTCACCAGTATATTTTATTATCCAAGCGTCTCACACTGTTGGTAATTTAATGATAAATTAGTGACAATATCGCTTTACTTCAAAGAGAGATCAAGTTTACATTGCTGACATTCAGAGTTGACATGCCAATCAGAAATGTATTTTTTATAGACTGCATATTTTAATAAATGACACAACTAAGTGCACAAATGTAAATTACGCATGTACCTTTTACACCTAGAATACGTACACCAACTCGCCCAAAATAATCATGGGTATACAAGGGCTTCGCGGTTTTGATAGCTGAAACTTGGGTTTTCAGCGGTTAAGTTCATTTTCCCGTTCAGTTATGTGTTGGGCTTTGTGCCGTTTAATTGTAGTATGTGATGTGTTTTTATGTTTTCTTGGCTCGGCTGGTTAAGTTGTGTGATGCCCTCCCTGTCCGATTTTCTATTATATTTTTGTGATCATCTCAAGGGCTATTTAAGAAAACTAAAACGCGAGGCCGAGGTTATATTAGTCTTGTCTATATGTTACACAGTCCACAATCTGAGTGCAATAACTGATAAAAATGGTAATTACCACTCTCAATGTCCATAATCAGAGTGCAATAACTTGTGTACATGGTAATTACCACTCTCCATGTCCACAATCTGAGTCCAATAACTGATGTACATGGTAATTACCACTCTCCATGTCCATAATCTGAGTGCAATAACTGGTGTACATGGTAATTACCACTGTCCATGTCCGCAATCTGAGTGCAATAACTGATGTACTTGGTAATTACCACTCTCCATGTCCACAATCTGAGTGCAATAACTGATGTACATGGTATTAACCACACTATATGTCCACATTCTGAGTGCAATAACTGATGTACATGGTAATTACCACACTCCATGTCCACAATCTGAGTGCAATAACTGATGTACATTGAAATTAACACACATCATGTCCACAATCTGAGTGCAATAACTGCTGCACATAGTCATTACCACTCTCCATGTCCACAATCTGAGTGCACTAACTGATGTACATTGTAATTACCACACTATATGTCCACAATCTGAGTGCAATAACTGATGTACATGGTAATAACCACACTCCATGTCCACAATCTGAGTGCACTAACTGATGTACATTGTAATTACCACACTCCATGTTCACAATCTGAGTGCAATAACTGATGTACATTGTAATTACCACACTCCATGTTCACAATCTGAGTGCAATAACTGCTGCACATGGTCATTACCACATTCCATGTTCACAATCTTAGTGCAATAACTGGTGAGCATGGTCATTACCACACTCCGTGTCCACAATCTGAGTGCAATAACTGCTGTACATGGTCATTACCACACTCCGTGTCCACAATCTGAGTGCAATAACTGCTGCACATGGTCATTACCACATTCCATGTGCAATAACTGCTGTACATGGTCATTACCACACTCCATGTCCACAATCTGAGTGCAATAACTGCTGCACATTGTCATTACCACACTCCATGTTCACAATCTTAGTGCAATAACTGCTGCACATTGTCATTACCACACTCCATGTCCACAATATGAGTGCAATGACTGCTGCACATGGTCATTATCACTCTCTATGTCCACAATCTGAGTGCAATAACTGGTGAGCATGGTCATTACCACACTCCGTGTCCACAATCTGAGTGCAATTACTGCTGCACTTGGTCATTACTACTCTCCATGTCCACAATCTGAGTGCAATAACTGATGTACTTGGTAATTACCACTCTCCATGTCCACACTCTGAGTGCAATAACTGATGTACATGGTAATAACCACACATCATGTCCACAATCTGAGTGCAATAACTGATGTACATGGTAATTACCACACTCCATGTCCACAATCTGAGTGCAATAACTGCTGCACATAGTCATTACCACTCTCCATGTCCACAATCTGAGTTCAATTACTGCTGCACATGGTCATTACCACACTCCATATCCACTGTATGAGTGCAGTGACTGCTGCACATGGTCATTACCACACTCCATATCCACTATATGAGTGCAGTGACTGCTGTACATGGTCATTACCACACTCCATGTCCACAATCTGAGTCCAATAACTGGTGTGCATGGTCATTACCACACTCCGTGTCCACAACCTGAGTGCAATAACTGCTGCACATGGTCATAACCACTCTCCATGTCCACAATCTGAGTGCAATAACTGCTGCACATGGTCATGACCACACTCCATGTCCACAATCTGAGTGCAATAACTGGTGTGCATGGTAATTACAGCACATCATGTCCACAGTCTGAGTGCAATAACTGCTGCACATGGTCATTACCACACTCCATATCCACTATATGAGTGCAGTGACTGCTGCACATGGTCATTACCACACTCCATGTCCACAATCTGAGTGCAATAACTGGTGTGCATGGTCATTACCACACTCCGTGTCCACAACCTGAGTGCAATAACTGCTGCACATGGTCATAACCACTCTCCATGTCCACAATCTGAGTGCAATAACTGCTGCACATGGTCATGACCACTCTCCATGTCCACAATCTGAGTGCAATAACTGATGTACTTGGTAATTACCAAACTCTATGAAGCTCCACCCCTTTGGTTAACTTGTTGTAACTTTGATGACAATAGATGTCTGACCTCTGAGCCGTGACCTTTGGGTATCCATTTTTATAAATTCTACAGCTGAAAGTGCATTCATGACTCAATACTCGTTTTCGATCAGTATAACCCGTTCAATTATGTCAGTCACAAGTTTACTCAACATTGTGATTAATTATAAACTTATCTAATTAATTTATAAATTTAACTGATATTGTATATATAATTATGTGAGTATATGACTTAGTGCATAAGGTGTTGATACTCACTGCTGTTTAATCAGATTAAAATGTTCTAAGCAACACAAATGCTTTGTTTTGATATTAAATTGATTGTATACATACAACTGGTTGACCTAAATAAACGGACTATATGTTTGATTTTCAGTGCAATATGGTTAAATCTACCGGGTATGGCTTCAATCATCACATTGAGCTGTTTGGTTGGTGTGGTCATGTTTTCATTCTACGCCGACTGTGACCCAGTAACCTTCGGACTTATCAAGAAACCTGACCAGGTTTGTTAGTTACATAGTTATACAGGGTGATCCAAAACTCATTGTTCCAGTTTCGAAATTTGATTTGAAACTGATATTACCTGTATATTTCGCTGGTTTAGAATGAGAAGGTCGTAAATACAAAATCGATATTTTGAGAAAGTAAGAAAAAAAACAATATGTTGAACTTCTGTGTGGATAACATGAAGAAGCACCTCGAGATAAAGATTTCAAATATGCATGAGTCTTTTCATTCTAAGACAGCAATTGCAAGTTATCCCTCTCCTTTGCACAGTAAGACGCAATTTATTGCAATGCCTCGACGCAAGTCACATACTTTGTATTTAACTATTGGCAAGATAATTTGGAGACTAATCATTATAGTGTTAAATTTCAAATGTCATCTTATGGACCATTTGAACATATAGAAATTATGACGTCATCATTGTGACGTCATTTTTCCTAAAATGTCATAAAATATAATATTTTATATACAGGACAAAAGTTAAATTTCTAGGCTTTCCGACTGTACCAAAATCAAAATCAAATATATATTATTTTGTCTAAAAAATTACACAGGTTTTCACTGGGGCATGTGTTTTTTTATCACCCTGTATACACTTGATGCTCGTTCTCTCGAACAGTTTGGAACTGTGAAAACTAGTTTGTCTACGAACAATAGGCATTAACGTCGGAAAACCGTTTATGTATCGAGTTCAACGCCATTTCTAAACGCTCATCCTCGATATTAGATTAAATATCTGGTGTAGATGCCCTAGGCATTTAACCGCATAGATCAAATATTTATCATTGTATTGCAATAACGATTTTCCTTATCTTATTACATGTTCTGATATTTACATTTTTACATTTGACATTTTCTCAGACCAATATACAGAGAGGAGTGTCGAATATAGAAAGTGGAATTCATCTTCTTTGTTATACACATTGTGTCATTTTCTCTCGTTAAGCCTATATATAAAGGTTTTGGGTTATGTAATCTTCAAATCACTGCTTTTTACTTTTATTTTAATATACGGAAGGGTCTCATTTGACCATTAAAATCAGCCCCATTCCCCCCTAAATGAATACACATTTTCCCCCTATTTTCTGAAAAAAAAATCCCCTCCAATTTTTTTTTTAACCAATGAAGAGCCTTTGTAAATGCTGTTCAGCCATTGCTGTGTCTGTTGTTATAGCTTGAAATTTGCTTTTTGTTTATCTAATATGTATTACTTTTATAATAGTATTGATATTTATAAAAGACAAAATTCCCCTTTTTCTCCAAAAACGACGCGAAATTCCCCTACCTGAGGGTCCCTGGCCCCAGTCCCAAAAGTGTAGTGAGAGCCCTGTACGGTATATATCGGGTTGGCAATGGCATTAAATGGAAATGCAAAACGATTGGTGCAAATTTACACCGATTATGTAAATTTAAAGACTCAGTGAGCGTTTGCTCCGCCCATAATTGTTTAAACCAAAAGAAACGTATGTCTCAGCATTGGTCCGCGCATTGAAAATTGGCACGAACGACGTTTCAAGCCGTCTTCTTTCGAAGGTTTGCAGAGGGTTCTGGAAAAACGGCCCAGCTGCTCACACTTTTCTCCTTAAACAGGCGTATGTTTCATAGAAATAGAACACTGACGGTTATGTTTGTTTTCGTAGCGAAGACCATTTCGACTTGTATTTGTAGCCTTTAGTGAAGCGAAAGTCACGTGCAATTGCTGCACTAAATAGGGATTAAATAAATTTAAGTCACATTATCTCTCCCCAAACTTTTTTCCGATCATCCAGTAAATAGACTAAATACAAAGAGTCAGGGTGTTTTTCACAAGTGACCTATAATTGACGACATACTGTCAGCTTTATCTGTCGAAAGTGTACGCCAAAAATAATATTTAGTAAAATGTATGGATGACAAAATACTAATTTTGCAAAAGTTGCGTCCCTTAGACTTTAAATGATGCATAGATTTGTTTACATTTCATTCTTTGTTAACAAACCAACTGGAGGCTTTATTTCGTTTCCTTCCATCTTATGGTGTTTCCACCTTTGGGACTCAACATAAGTGCTCAAAACGCATCATTTTGCAAATAGGTTGCCAAGTTAATGCTTTTTGAAAATAGCCATTTAAAGCGTAATGGGACTTTAAACAAAAATGTTCAGATAGGAATAGTACATCTTTAATACCAGACATTATTCGGTCTACTGATATAAAGCGATACTCGTTATAAATCATAAATATCGTAATTTTGAAATATTACTCGAAATCCTAGCGTAAAACCCGACGATTTGCCCATGCGTTAACGACAAAACCTAGTCGCGGACTGAAATTGAATTCACTTTTTACATATAATTTAATACTCTATACTGTATAAGTAAAAAATAAGATTTACCATGTACTTAATTTTGAGATTCTTGCTTCACAGACATTACTGAAGCCTTTTAAACTAAGTGGTTATGTAGGAGTATTTGTCAGCGATATGCTAATTGAGTTTTTACTTTTTTAGCAGATTTTCAAACGGAAAGAACTGGTGATTATACTGAACTTCAAAAGTTTCGCAACACCAAATATTTTGTATTTTTTAGTGGAATCGCAACATATTTTATGTCGTTGCAACTACCAATGTGTAGTAATATTTAATCAATAATCCAATTTAAGAACTGTATTAATCCATAATAACACCGTACATGACACAATCCAACAATTCATAAATACACATTACACATAAAAAATGTTGTACACGTTTAGGGACCATATATTGTCTGAACAGATTAAACTGAGACTCCTTGCATAATTCGTTCAAGTCCGGAAATTTCCGAAGTTATAAAAACATATATTTTTATTTATCGCTATATGTGGCTATATTGAGTTGCGACTAGATAACAAACTGTAATGGCTTAGTGGTTAAGTGTGTGGTGTGTAGACCACAAGGTATCGGGTTTGAAGCTTAGTAAATATATTTTTTATTTAACATTTTTATCTTTTTATGCAAGTATGCTATTTGTGAATTATAATCATCCCTATGTTCACATATCCATTACACAATTCAGTCATACATTAAATTTATAATGGCCAAGTCGTTGAAGCCTTTTTCATGTACTTGAAATAAACCAATATGCACTTGAAAAGATTACAAAAACCGAAAATAAAGACAAAATAATATAAGAACGTACGTGGTATAGTTTAAAACATACAACCCTTGATTGAAGAATATAAAGTTGAAATAAAAATGTTAATATTAATGACAAAAGCTTGCAGTAAGTTTTGAACCTGCGACCACTGGCGTTAAAGGCGCAAACGTTTTCACTGCGCTACAATTTATACTTGAATTTTCTTTCGACTTTGTTACAAATTCAGAGATAACTGCACATGTAGTAAATAAACATACGAATCGGAAACAGCCGAGTACAGCCGGTGGTATACAGACTTTGATCAGAGTCTCAGTTGAATCTGGTCGGACAATACCCTTTCTATTTATTACTATTTTTGCACGAAATATTAAGTGTATGCTATTGACAAATCTAAAATTAAAACACCATACGAATAAAGGAGGTGTTCCATCCAGAAACATGTGGGCCGTTAACTTTGTTTGACAGCATCTTTTTCAGAATATCATACCATAACTACAATTTTTATAGTGCAGGGGAGGTAATAAATTGTAATCGTTGTTCTCTGGCTATAATCGGCAGTGGGTCGTACCATGGATTAACCCAAGTGATGATTTTTTAGCAACACGTTTTTGTCTAAAAAAACGCAATATAAATGAGCCCGTCTCCAGGAAAACCTGCTATTTGTTACAAAAAATGTAATTTAAATTTTTGATTACTTAAAAGCCTTTAAGTTAGAGTAATCTTAATGAAGCAAAATGCAAAAGAAATTTTGTTAGTATCTTGATTTTTAAGGATGTTACAGCTCGGGCCTTTTTGAGAGACGTCGCGAACGTCATTCGACGTCGTAGTTACCAAGTACTTTATAATACAGCATTTAATCAATTCTTGACATAAACTGTTCAAAATGGTATCACGTTTTAGAATGATGTCTTAAGTTTTAAAACATATATCCAAATTGTAAATGTTCACATTTAGAGAAAGACTACTACAATTTTAAACAACTAACTCTTCGAGTACTTTTCGGAAATTGGTCACCATAGCAACGAAGTAATAGATTTCGACATAATTCATAAGAAATATTATAGCTAAGATTTAGTAATATATGGATAAATTACTTAAAATTGAGTTTATTGATATGTCATTTTTTCTTATTTTAAAGCTTTTTTAAAACCTTGTTACATGTAGTAACAAAGAATACATGAGAATTCTAGTGTATATCCGTGGTAGTAATTACATAATGTCAAAATAGCAGGTTTTCCTGGAGACTGGCTCAAATACAAGTTTCATTTTGATTCCACTGTATGTTTGACTACAATTAAGCCACAACAATACCGTTGAATAGTGTGCTGAAGTTTGTAATCTGCATCACGAGGCGCTTATTATAAGCTTACTTTCATGAAAATCGGAACTGGTCATGTTGACCAAACCGAAGTTTAAAAAGCTTGATTTTCCATAAATATAGAGTAGTTGTTGGACAGTTTTTTCTTGTTTTCTCAAAATTTCGATTTTGTACTTACGACCATCTCGTTCTCAGCCAGCGGAAAATTCCCAAAGTTATGACTGTGCATGGTGAACTGTCGTGTCGTCATTTCCGGTGTCCTTCACGTACTATTATTAGATTTCTGTAACATTCACTTACACATGGTATAATATATGTACCAGTCGGAATTATCTAGTCTCTGGGCGCGAGTCAGTAATATTCAGGGAACATAGATTACATCTAGGGACCATGGTGCAGTTTTATCAAAAACATAAACAACTTGTGGACGTATTAAATTTGCTAAACTATATACTACAAACTGCAGCAACTGGCTCTGCAACATTAAGCCGTGGAAATCCCATAATCCATAGTTACAGTGTATCGCAAATGTGTTGTAATTAGATATTAACAAAACAAAGTAATACTCGATCGTAAGTGTAAGATCTTTCTAAGAGCTTTGAAAAACGGTAACGATGTGTATTAAATTTGTGGTTTTGGAATACATTTGTATTGTTTTGATATGTTTGACGTGTCAGTGTACTTGCGACTGTAGAGTACAATATGTACACATGTTAAGAGACTTCTAAATTACATTTGTAAGTTCCAAATTGCTCATATGTTTAAAGACATTACGAGAACTGTCTACCTAAAAATAGACGTGTCTTTGACCGCTCAGATAATTCATAGTTCTACTAACCTCGTACGTCCATGTACTTTGCAGCAAGATAACTGTGTTGCTTTTACTTCATCCTGTCTGGTATCGAATGTCGCTCCGATAATAGCTTTAACTTCTTAAAAGCATCGCGTCGCCCATTACGTAATCTAAATATCTATTCTTTCCTTTCAACTCTTACACTAAGTCTGTGAAATATGATTACTTTAACGTCAATGTCTAAGCAGATTTAACAAATTATGAAGTAAGGAATTATACGAACAACACCAGGGACATTACCCTTAACCAAAATGTAGAACTTGCTCTGGATGTGGAGAAACAGTTTTCAGGACTAGGGGTATATATGAGGTAAAAACCGTACGGACGATAATTACCGATATGTTATCAAACTTTGTTTATCCCTTACTATAGTATTATACTTTTGACGAGTTCACTGTCTTTTATCGACGTAAAGTCATTGAAGAATAGAAGAGATCACCGTATTCATATGCAAAATGCCCACTGGCAATCTATTGGATGAATTGAAAATAAAACTCACCATTCACCAATAGCTAGCTGGTGGTATGAATGCCTTTTTATACAAACATAATCTCTCATCTTATTTCCTTTCGTTTATGTAGTCTATATGTGTTGTTGTTTATACGAGTTATCTCTCTTTGATTGTACCTCTCCAGTTATAATTATATCTGAGTGTTGACCTGCGTCTTATAAATCTTCTGCAACCTTAACAATGGTACTCGTGCAACTCATGAAATTCCCGATTCTAACTCTAGTTATTTTATTGATTGTTTCAACGTACCAGTTTGATTATTTTAATGAACTGCTCAATAAAATAGGAAATTTTCATTTTCTCAAGGACGGATAGATGCAAGTAACCTGCTCGAGATAACGATGTGTTTGCCATATTCAAAGTTTATATTCAACTGTGGTATAACATATGACAGGTACTGGTAATATGATGTTTGTCAAAAATGTGTAAATTAATATTCAACATTATGGAGAAAATTCTCCGGGACTTCAAAACTTGCTTGATATAAACTGAGTGCTTTTAATAGTGATGTTGGTTATAACCAAGTTTTACTGTATTTATCGGTGTCAACGTACACACTTTTTATAATGTGTAAGACGTACACAAACGGATGGAAACATGTCATAATCTCATCTAGTGAGATGGTTTGTATCAACCAGAAGCTGTACTCTATTCAAGGGAGATCACTCTTCGTTTATTGTTGGTTTTAATCCGAGTTGTTGTTCGTTATTTCAGTTATTACCACTGTATATGATGGATTTGTTGGGAGATAAGCACGGCCTGCCTGGACTTCTTCTATCAACTGTGTTCAGCGGAAGTTTGAGGTAATGCTATTATAAGAGTTCCCCCCAAACACTCAGAAATACACTACATATATCTTAAACAGATTCAGTACGTTTATTCGGGTTTGTTCTCATAATTTAAATTCTTACCAAATTTTATCTTAGCAATGTACGCAGTGAATAATTTTATTTTTTACTCAAATAACTTCATTTAATGCTCGAACGATCAGAACAATGGTAGAACCCTCTGGAATAAAACCTGAAAATGTTACATTCAGTTGACGTCAGAAAAATAAACTATTAAAACTTAAACACTGAGAACGAACTTTTTTAACATCCTGTATACCTATGTTTGAAGTAAAATGGCCCCTTCGGTTGCTTAAGACACGTAACAGATTGATTCCAATGATACTGAACAGGTTTGATCGTATGAAATACCGAAACAACAGCAGCGCCTAGCAATTAACACCAGAAACAAACACAGAACGCACCATCCCTTTCCGACAAGAATAACATATTAATTGAACGCTAACTATTGACAAAGGACTGTAAATTGAAATCAACAGTTTTCATATGCTCATCCTTCACCTTGTACAAACCTGGAATATGTTATAAATACACTTCCACATAACTGAAAATTCGACGACACATACCGCGCCAAAATGCTGTCAAGTTGGAAGGATATTGAACTATGTATATAACAAAGCCACACAGTCAAGAGCCGACTACTCCTTTATTAGGCCAAATTGTTGCATAGAAGTAGAACTTTGAAGTTTCTCTTTTTTTAATCTTCAATTTTGTGTTTGGCACTTACTGTGGTATGTGCTTGTAGTCTGAGATTTTTCTCTTTTGGGTGCATTTGTGCTGTGTGGTGCCACATTGCCTGTTGTTTTTGTCTGAGTTTAGAACAATTATACCACCCACTTTGTCGGTCGGTCAAGCGACATTCTTTTTCTTTGGGATGTGATTTGAATTGAAAAGCGGTATGTGTGTGTTAATTGGTCACTCGATGACAGTGCTAATTTATTTCCTGTCATATATGTGTCCCGAAATAATTGCTTATGACTGCGGCTAACTTGATTTTCCTACTCTGACAACCCTCCCAATTTTAGAATTCATTGCAGTAATCAATGCCACGGTTAAAAACAATTACCGATTAGACTAATAGTCACCGACAAGACTCTGCCTAATTGTTGGCTAGCTGCACGTATAAAAAGATTATATTAAGTCAGACAGGGAAGGCAGCACTCAACTTAACCAGCCGAACACAGAAAACATTTAAACACACAAAGCACAATGCCCAACTGAACCAACCGAGCACAGGAAACATAAGACTTATCAATGTATTGAAGTAATACAATTCAACTTGCATGTTTTCACCATAATTTCCAGTACCATATCATCAGGTCTAAATGCGATTGCTGCGGTCGTGTTAGAAGATTTCGCCAAACCAATGTGTTGTAAAGAAATCAGTAGTAGTAGGGCTACTTGGTTATCAAAGGGATTTGGTAAGTTTCACTTTTTCACCGTGAAAAATTTCGCACATTTTATTTTGTTTTTCAGGCCACATAACCCACCCCGAGGGTCAGGCTCTTTATTTTTAACATGTTCACCCATCTGCCTTTAATACGGAAAGTACATTTAAACATGTAGCATACTAGCAGTCACACATTGTTAAAAACGTGACGCAGTTATAAGAATAATAAACGGGTTGGAACAAATAAGCTTCTCCCACAGTTATACATACAATAACGTCACATGAGGAAAAGGCGTGGGTGTCCGGCTTTTCCCTCTTTTATTGACCGATTACTTCGAGCGAACATATGTACATAAATATATATATATATATGTATGTTAAAAATGTACAAGGAATCGGGGTATGATACCATAAAGCTCTTTCTGAATAAACACATAATTTCTTTAACCTTACTGGTGAATACGAGAGGTGTTCAACTTATATTTTAACAAAACTGAACATCGGATTTCGCCATATTAACACATACTAATTACTAGGTTCACTTAATTAGACTTACTCAAATATTCTTTTTTATTACAGTGGTTTTATTCGGACTGATATCTCTGGCGTTTGCTTTCCTCGTCTCTCAGCTGGGTACAATGATTCTACAGGCAAGTTTTCATCTTTTTATTTATAAGTTTATGTCCCGCTTCTCTTGAGTGACCATGCGTTTTACATGCCGATCAGTCTGTATATATACCAGGCAAAAACAAGAAACATCTTCTGCAATATGCAGTGTTAATTTTGCGGCTAGTAGAACTCATTAACTACCTATTATGTTTCAATATTATTTTGCGGACGAGCAGAAACATCCTTTGTTACCGCGAATAACGTATCAGTAATGATATTACAGTTAATTGAAGCTCACAATCGCTATCAAGCTCGTGCATGTTTTCCTTGTTTTCTTCTGAATCAGCACAAATTCAGAACAAAACATGGTTACATTTCTACGATTAACGACAACAGCAAGCTTCTTTTATTACTGGTATCATTATTTTAAGTAATGCTAGTACTTAATTAGTAATAAAGGATGTTTCTATTTGCCAGCAAAAGAATAATTAAAAATATGATATAGTTATTGATTTCTAGCTAGTGCAAAATAATCACTTTATTGTATAGTAGACGTTTCTTTTTTTGCCTGGTATATGTAGACCAAATGGTGATCGATCTATACTTAAAGAAATAACATTATGGTCCTAGAACTTAGTGTCAAGGTTGTCAATGACTAATATGATCCTTATCAATTATGAGATCCGTACGTAGGAGGATAACGTCACAGCGATCTTAAACATAGTGTTACTGAATGACTATTTGTATACCATTGGCAAACAGTTTGAGAACTATATCACGTTAAGCCTCGTCCAAAATGTTACACTAGTATCGACAGAACTCGACCCCGCATTCAGCTGTCACATTTCCGGTACCATCCTACCTAACTATAGATAGCTGGCCAGTATTCTCCAGATTTGAGTCGGAAAGCAAATGTTCTCAGAAAGTAGGCGGATAAAGAGCTCCAACATTTTATAGGTGACCCCGACAAATTGTTAAATACAACAATATCTGTAAAACTATGATAAATGAACTACATGTACTTACTTTGTTTTACAATATTTATCAAACAGTTGGCGTATGTGTTGTTTGGAGTGCTTGGTGGGCCGTTGCTTGGAATGTTTACATTGGGTATGTTATTTCCCTGGGCTAACAAATGGGTAAGTATTATGTCGTAGTAAATACTTAGTTAAGTTGTACAGTCCGTTTATTCAGGTTTGTCACTTGTATACAAACATTGCAATATCATTACATTGAATTTTTGTTTTAAACTTTTAATTGGATAAAAAAAACTGTGGAAACCAATACCTTATTCGCTAAGTACATACAAACACACATACTATCTTGTATTGAAATAAGGCATTAAGAAGAGAACTTGTAATGTTTATGTTTATAATGTTATGTAAACAAGTGACCGACCTGAATAATTGATTCATAGTTTCACTAGCAAATACATTGTTGAGAATGGCCATTAATTAAATTAAATTAAATCGTCACCAGCTTGTGAGTTCAAGAGTTGTGCAGGCGTATAGTGCGGCCAAGATATGATGACACAATAACATTGTGTAAACGTCACTGGTAGGATTAGTCCATATCAAAACGCGGGTAAGTGAATAAATCACGATCATCTAAGCGCTTGTACAGTAATTTTAACTTATTTAATTAAGGATGAAGATCGTTGTGTTTATTAAATAGTCTCGTGGTAACCTTTCTAATCTCAACGCAGACGCTCCGGGTTCGAATCCCATTAGAATCTTTTTTTATTTTTTTTCGAATTATATTTCCGCACACTTCACGAAACTGTATTGGTATTTGTGGGTGTATTACTTATAACAAGATAAACTGTGTAACTGTACACTATTAAATAGAACTATGGCTAAACGTATCGTTTTAACGCAGCAAGGACGATACATTGTGTATAATGTATTATACTTCTGCACAATAGAGGCATCAATAGAACTGCCAGTGATTCCGTTGTCCTGTCCGAGGAAACAAACTACCGCGATGACAGGGGTATCAGAAAGGGCGGTTTCACGCATAAAGGCGACGAAATTGCACAACGGTGAAAGAAAATCAAGAAGTAACAAAATCTCACTGGATTCTTTTGATGATGATGATGACAGTGATTATGACGAGGCGGGTGGTGATAGTGATGATGATTTTGCAGATTTCTAAAATAATTCTATCACAAACACTGCTGATGAACAATATTAATTCATATAATTTATATACACATGTATACGTACAGAATATTAATTTAGATTTGATTGTTCTAGATAAATATGATAGAATATTATATAATAAATATACTGAATAGAGAAAGTATACGAATGATAAAAAATGTAACAAGATAATTAACGAGTAACGGTATATACTAAGAAAAAAGTTTACTAGAACTGAAGAATACAAATCATTACCAAAAAATGCACAAAAGTGAGACTCGAACCAGTAACCTCCATCCATGATATTATTGTATTTCCAACGCTTTACCAACTGCGCTAGCGAGGTACATGTGAAATCGTCTCGCATATTTGCTCATATTGCGAAAACGTAATACGAAACAAGCGTTTATTGACCATGACTGTAAATAAGCACCCCTTTCTGTTGAAAATGAACCTATCGGCTAATTAGCATGTGTAAATGTTATTGTGCCATCATATCTTGGCCGCACTATAGTTCATCATGAGCTATGTAAGATGTATTTAAGTGTCTCACTGCGGATATTATCATTAAGCCTCAGCCCTCACTCACAGTCCTGGACACACAAATTACAGTTCTGACGCGTAGGAATTAACCACGAAGACCTACAGCCTAGGGCCTTCGTGGTTAATTCCTACGCGTCAGAACTCCAAACCATTGTATAACGGCCGGTATACAACGGTTTTTCATAATTTATTTCTTAAGCAAACCACACCAAACTGAATATCATTACACTTGAAAGAGCATGTTAATCTTGGAGTCTCATTTTATCCTGGTCAGACAATGCGTGTAAATGTTTATATGTCTTATGTTTTGTTATCTTTCAGGGTGGTTTTTGCGGCATTACAACCAGTCTTGTCTTATTGTTGTGGATAGGTATTGGTACAGTCATAACTAAGACAAGCGTCACTGTAAAACCATCTGTATCAACAGCCACGTGTAACTGGAACATTACTGGATACAAGACAACAACAATATCCGCCATGACATCAGCAGCAACAGTACCAACAGCGGCTCTAACATCATTTGAAAGCAACAGCATAAATGACAACTTTGAGTAAGAAGTTATAGCTAAAACATTTAACATGGAATGCATGAATATCCGTCGTCTATTGTTATTTTAACTTAACAAAACATTCTTAAGGTACAATATTAATGAAAACACACGAGGATGAATTAGCGCCAGTTTCTGATAGCTATGTCATTATGATGTTATGTATGTAACAGGGTAAGAAAAATATGCAGCCTCACTGGGGTTCGAACCGGGACCCTTCAATTGCAGGGCGAATGTTCTACGAACTGAACTAGCCGATCGCCTACACAAGTTTCTCCCCTTTTTGTAGTTATATCCTATAAATAATACTACATATACACTCAACAAAATAAACTAAGGGTCGAGACTTAGGTTCATAGAATTTTTAAATGAAAAAATGTTCATCAACAAGTGTTTCATTGAGACACACCAGTGCTTGTGTTTATCTACCCATAACAGCTCAAATATCCCTTGCAGATCAGTGCAAACACAACCACCTCTCAAAATCAAGTGAAAATCAAATATGTCGAAAAAATGGTCATCTAGACATGAGCAGGGTTTAATTTGAATTTTTTGTTCGAATCGTCAGTTACGCTATATATTGTATAAACTAGAGTGAAGAACGTATGTCGCCTATATTAGACACATGTAAAAACAAATGGCTCCACCCTTTGACTGATTATTATGCTATTTATGTTGTTTTTGTAGTTTGTACTTAGCTGACAATCTAATACGTTCGAACTAAACGCCGGAAATATATCCGCCCGTATGTGTCTCTATCCGTCCGTCCGTTCGTCCGTATGTGTCTATCCATCCGCCCGTCCATCCATACACGCGGAATTACTTAATAGGTGGTTGGAGTTGTGGCTTAACACAATAGAAACGAATTGAATTCATACCGTGACCATTTAATTCTTTTGCTCTTTAAGTGGTCATTCCTTTGGTCTTAAACAATGAAATGAACACCGAAGGTAGTGTACGCTGGGATGTCCGTCCATATGAATGTCTGTCTGTCAAGGTATTACCTTGTGTGAATACGTTGAGGAATTTTTGAATACATAATGACTGTGACATTCCACTTCTAAAAATCCTCACAAGTCTGTAGAAGTCATAATTATAGTACACTGAACGTATAATTTGTAATTCAGGAGACAGTAAACTCCGACTTTGCATCTACCGGCGATAAATGTTGTTTGTCGACAAACTATACTTATTAAATATTTTGCCTTTTAGTATAGGATTCATTATTCGAACCAATAACCCATTATCAATTATGATCTTTTTGCATTATAACTAGTTTCCTTGTGTAATTATGAGCTTTGATTTACGTTATTGCGTTTTCTTTTCGTCTAACAGCAAATTTGATTTGAGTTACTGCGCATTTATATAACTTTTTACTAACGTTCGTGAAACACTAATAGGTTTTCATAACTTGATACAACACATTGACATTTAAATATCAAAGATATACATACTGAGCGTCAAAAGTTCCGCAAATCGACATTGCTTTATCTTTTTATTGGAACCGCATTCTAGTATATTCTGATACAACTACTCATGTGTACATTGATATATAACCGATATAAGTTCTTAACACTTATCAAATTAAAGAAATGTATTTATCCATATGAACACCGAATATGACATAACAAAACATTTAAAAAATACACATTGTTCCCGTTTTGGTACCATATATCCTTTGTATTAATTGATATTTTTGCACGAAATATTGCGTTATACTATCGACTAATCGACCATTAAAATCACCCAACAATTAAAGGCGGGTTTTCCACTCAGCAACATGTTTGCCGTTACCTTATCTTGACAGCGTTTTTTGAGAATATTCAACCATTATTAATATCTTATAGTGCAAGGGAGGTAATAATGGTACAAATTGTCGTTCTTTGACCATTATAGATAAGTGATCGTAACATAATTTTACCCAACTGAAGATTTTTAAAAACGGCGTCGTTTTCACAAAAACACAATTGGAATGCAAGTTTTATATTGATTTAAAAGTATGGTTGACTACGGTTAAGCCACAGCAATGCCATTAATATAGTGCTACAGTTTTAGCAGAGTGCCTGTCTATATCAGCTGTCGCGTGGTATGTTATATATACACGCGATCGGTCTATTTGATATGACACCATAGTCAATTAATGATAAAGAAATGAAAGTTTAATGCGACAGAAAGCAGCATGAAACACTAGCCTTTCGCATTTCATATACACGATTATGTTCACCATTACCCATTTTGGTAACCTTTTCAAGCGTACATGTCTTGCTTAATTAAAAAACGTATTGTGTACTTTTTATCACAGTTCACTTCAGTTTATAAAAATACCCGATTAGCATGTGCATGAATAGACGATTAACCCCTTTTCGACCATTGGATCATTCGAACGGGACGAAAAAGGACGACAATAGTTTAAAAGTAATCACTAACGATACTGTTATGGATACGTGGAAGAGAAAAGTTCTTTCAACCCAGCAAAAAAAAAAAATAGGATTTTCAATTTTGTTGGAAAATTTTTGACGCTAAGTATAGGATCAGTCACGAGTTGTCTTTGGAGATCAACATTTCTTAAACGAGTCTACACAACACTGGTTATTAAGCGAGCCTTTGGCGAGTTTAATAATTTGTTTTCGTGACGAGTTATAGAAATGTTGACCACAAAGACAACGAGTGGTGGATTCTTTTGATCATATTACCATAGCTTCCGAGGTAAAACAACGTTAGAAATAAGGCATTTAAGCCGACGACGTTACGTTTTCGCGCCGAAAAGGTGATGACGTCGTGATTTAGGGACACGTTCAACTCAAATTTGTAACTGTCGCACTATTTGATATCTATAAGTGTTTTCCTTTTGTCAGGGAAGTTCAACCAAACTATGACTAAGATATGTAGATAACTGTTGAGCACACGGTATGTAGATATGTTGTGTCGAGAAAAATAAGTTTGGGAACTTAGTTTTAATAAGATGATGGTAACGGGACTATTTTGGCATAGGGCCGATATCGCTTATAGGACTAACTTGTTCGTTATTGTTTTTCAGAGGTGTGGATCGATTATACACAGTATCCTATATATGGTACTCCGGTATTGCTGTATGTACGGTCGTGCTTGTTGGTATGGTAGTTAGTCTCATCACAGGTAGGGAACCTCTTAGTCTGTATTATTTTTATACTAAAAATCTTAAATCTCAACACCGCATCGCTAGATATGTTAAGTGGTGGAACGTTGTCTTACAGTGCCGGACGTCTGGGGCTTGCTCCATGACATTTTCGTACAAAAGTATCAGTATTTCCATTGTTTGACGTTCAGCATGAACATGAAAACAACCTTCTTCGACTAAGTTGGTAAATGACATTTACACTTAAGATATTTAATCGGTCATTTACTATTTACGCTTTGTATTATGACAAAACGGTGTATTGAAGACGAAACTACAAAAAAGTTTAACGTAGAATGTACGGAGATGTTCAGAAATTATATAGACGTTTACTCTGAAGTTCGCATTTGTTATAGTACGAAAATAATAAATATACCATCATAATTCGTAATCTTTCTGTGATCTGTACACCAAATAAGGTATATCTGTAACAAGTATGTCATAAATTATAGCTCCTACAAAATCAGTCACTACCATGCACCCGGGGGAACACAATTGACGCCAGTGACGTTACAATGTCTGTTTCGATGAAATAACCTCAACGATCATCTCACTAAGTCTCGAATACAACAATTGACACCCAATGCACTTCTCACGAATGCCTGTGTGCTGATTGTAATCGTAATGCCTGATAACGTTGGTGGTAGCGTGCTGAATATCGTATAGTTTTCTTCTATTTCTTTCTATCCGCACATTACGTTTGTGTGCCTGAAATATGCAACGTAAACGTCAACGCTGTGACTGAAGGTGTTCTAATGTGACATCAATCTCTTTCATACCATTTTTAACATCATTTTAAGACCAAAGTATGACTGCCAGAACTCGCCATATGCGTATTATTGATCGTATTCCAGATTTCAGTGGTATTTTCCCGGAATTCCTTTATTAGTTATTGCGCGATTGTCCATGTTAATTAATAACGTTATGACGTACGTTATGGATTGGAGAACACGTGCTATTCACATGTTGTGTATTTCTATCCATAACGTTTAAATGTCACCAAAGCGTCTGTATACAGTGATTTGAAATTGCATGATAAAGTGGCGGAGTTTTAAAGAGAAATGATACTATCAGCAGTGAAAGTAATGACACAAAGTTGAAACAATTGGTTGCCCCGGGTACGCGTAACCGTGGTTATTAAAATGGCTGGTTTACCTATCATATCAATAAAAATGTTTTGAACAATATACCATCAGGTGGCCAGATAATTCTGATTTCAAAAAGCATGTTCTTATATAATCTGTCAACACTATTGGTCGGTATACAGCACGTTATTTCTACGTTATTTCTGAACAACCCTCGTACCAGGACTTAACGCGTTTGTTCTTATATTTTTTTTTTATTGTTGGTTTAGTTAATTTGAATTTTAGATATATCGACAAATCAAAACCACTATTATATTAGTTACAACTCAACAACATGCATGTAGTACATGTATAATCATTATATTAATACCTTCTATTTGTATTGTTTAGGAGCGACGGATCCAAGAAAGTTAAATCCAAAACTGATATGCCCATTTTTCGACATTTTCTTCCCATTTTTACCTGAGAAATGGAGGAAACCTTTACGATTTGGTGTTCGACACGGAGAGGTAACAAAAGCTTTCATATTTTCTGCATCAGAAAAATTAGATATGTTATTTAATATTGTTAAAAACATTTCGAACGGAAAACAGTTGATTCATGCAAGTATGCAAAGTGTATAGTATAAAAGAAGCGAATCAGTATGTGACACATTAGGGTTATTCCTGAATATACGGGATGGAACGGAAATGGACCTTCTGACAAAGTTTTAATAGACACGCGCCTTGTTATTTGTCTGACTTTGTTTGTTGGACTTTTTCGAGTGAATTTATTAATTTTGAACACACATAAATTATGCGATATTTTTTATGTGTTGAAATTAGATCAATTCATTGGTCACACAAGTTCTTGATTTACTTTGTCGTAAGGTAATGTAAGGTTGGTTTTATTTATTTTTTCATTACCTGTTTACAGGATGTTTCAAGTGATCCTGTCAGTACCGAGCAGAGAAAGGACCGCATTGCCTCACTTATTGTAGATGACGAAATCCTATCCAATGGAAAACAAGCACCAATGAATGGCCATGAGAATGTTGGCTATGTTGCACCGCATTATCAGACTCGTTTATAATCCTTATATAAAAGGAAAGTCTATTTCAAGTCAATGTTTTACGGCTAACAGACAACTAAATTGTCATTCCGTGTCTAGAAATAATTGAATAATGTTTTCCAACTCAAGTGTTACCACTGACTTATGTTTCAGTCATTGAAACATGGTTAAATAATTGTCTCTAATCTGTACCCAAATATAACATTGTATTGTGCATTTACAACAAAAGGCGTTCGCTGTAATAGGGATTTGTGTTCACAAGTTAGTGTAATTCTCAGGTAGGGTTTATCACTAGTACAATTCGATGACTAGAACGTGTTCTCAGCATGCAAGGGTCATAAAACACCAAAATATCCCTTCGATTGACACCACTAGGCAAGAGAAACTTTGAAAAAATCTAACATTTGGAAATTATATCTCTATATATCACAGGAAACTGTTGCATTATGTAATGTCTGTACGTGGATAAATCTACTTACAGTTACACGATATTCAGATTCTACTTAACATGTGTTAGTTACACGATATTCAAATTCTACGTACATGTGTTAGTTACACGATATTAAAAGTCTACTTACATGTGTTAGTTTCACGATATTCAGATTAAAAAAAAAGATTTAGTATTTTTTGGTTTCAATAAATAAAAATACCCTTAATGGGTCTGTAAAGCAGAGCTGGTTGACCCCGCTTATCTCCCCCGTCTATTTGTTTTAACGTTCCGTTTATATGTTGTAATGTATTATGTCTAGATTAGAACTATTTTGTTACCTATTTGTTTACCACATTATGTTCATGCATAATATATACACATTTGTTTCACAAATACTTTATGATATTGTACACCATTTCAACTGTTTTATTTGTTATCAACATCCAGTATATTTTGTATATTAAGTGTGGTCGAATATTCATCATCGTTTTAGTATGAAACTCAGACGTTGATGTGAAATTGGTAATAGTTATATTAATCTGTGTTTCATTTTCATTGAATCGAAGCTGATGAAATTTTATAAAAATCATTGGCTTAACCAATTGTTTCATTTTACCATTTTTTATTAAAACTAGTATCGGACCAAAACAAATATTACACATTAATATTCTTATTCTGAGTTTAAAAACAGTCTCAAAACACACAAAATAAAACTTCAAACCTTGTATAATGTCGGTACCCGAAAAGGACAAATCTTACACGCCCGGCTCCGACTAGGATGTAGCTCGCTAAATTATGATCTAAATAGAAGAAAACATCATTGAATCTTCCCTCTGTACGTGCAACGGTTGCGAAAATGCCTCACATTACTTACTCTACTGTCCTCTGTATACTCAACAAAGACAGCAATTCCTGCAAATTCTCCTTTGTGCACCAACCATTATTAGAATATAACCTACATTATGAGCCAATGAAAACGCCGCATTTTCGCGGTTAAATGAAAATTTAATCATTAAAATTTTCTCTTCACAGACTTGACGTCATGCGTTAGCGCTAATTTCTATCGGCCAATCAGAATGCAGAATGTTATATTCTAAGTTAGTTAGAACATATTAAGTAAATTTAATGACTAAAAAGGCCTCGCTTCACTTCGCTCGCTCCGACCTTTTTAATAATTAAAATTTACTTAATATGTTCTAACTATAACATAACATCTTGTTTGGAGACGAAAATCTTAGCTTGATACAGAACAAAAACATCTTTCTAAGTATTCAAAATTACATTATTTCTACAAAAAGATTTGACACTTAAACGACAGTAGACCATCATGTTGACAGTGTGTTTTCTTTACAACAGTCCCTTCTTCCTCCTATCTATGCTTTCCTTACTTCTTCTTTCCCTTCAGCTGTCCTGACAGTCACATACACCGGATGTTACTATACTATGTTTGAAATTATTTTGTTATTTTGAAAAGGAGCGGGATAAATATAAGTTTCAAAACTTGTTTCCCAATCTTTAACAATTGTAATTTGTTATACACATGTTGTAAAATATTTTCTGAATACATACTGTTTAAACTAAACTATCTATGTAAGGTGCCTAGCTACCACTTACGCTTATAAATTTCAGGGGAGTGACCACTCACGCAGTTTCGTATATCGTATGTTACTAAAATTGTCTGTCGTTCGCTCGTTTATTCATTCTAGTATCATTCTTTCTTATTGATTGTAATAAATTGATACACATCAACTATTCTTACTTCGTGTTATTAATCCATTTATTTAATAACATAGAAGAGTTTGCAATGAACGGTTGGTAATACAAGACATGTTTGTTCAAATAAAAAAACGTAGATAACAACCGCATAGGAGAAAACAACTGTTTATTTTATATTAAGTGCCTGGAAAACTTGTAAGTATTCAATAGATGGCATACGAGGAGCGTTCAATATGCAATGTCTATCTAATAAAAAGTTAGTAAATTCCTTGATTTTTGGTATCGTTATAAATTTCTGGAATTATCAACCATTTCACTACATTTCCTGAAAAAAAGTTACTCAAATGGTATTGCCGCATTGGTGTTTTTGTTGTTTTTTAGGGCTTAGTAATAGACACTGCGACTTTTTTAGAATAATCGCACACTTAAATTTTATTTCAGTAAATAAGCTTATTTCGCAACTTTATGTCGTTAATCATGTACATGCCTCCCGAAAACATAAGTTGGATGATGTACTTGATAGCCATTTTTCAATGAAAAAGCTCATCATTAAGTAGCAAAATAAGTGTCGAAATAAGCTAAATAGCATACTATTTTTCACGTATGGAAGTATTCCCTGGACCATCAGCATAAATTTATGGGTAGAATTTGCGTAAAAAAAGCATTGATATGAAGTTATTGATGCGTGACCATGTATCATTTGTATGAACAAGAATGGTTTCCCTTGTTTACAACTATCTTAGTCGTAGACAACAAATTATTTCATTTTTTAAAGAGCTGATGTACACCTAAGGTTTCAGTTATCGTATCGTATGTTGTAGTTTTAGAAAACTGAAATTTACTTTTCAAAACGACTACTAGAAATTGGACGCGCATTTTGTTTAAAATGAAAATAAGACTAGTATACCGGAGTACAATGTGTACCCTCTTCTAAATACAAAGCTTTATTTAATTGTTGATGTAAGGCTATTCAGTTTTCCAGGCAAAGAGAAGAATCATACACCTTTTAGGAAGTAATATATAGAATTATTCTAAATATTGTCATATTAAAAACTGAAAAGGACATGGGCATTATATATTAAACGCCCCTCGTATACAAGTATTCATAAGAGGTTTAAAAAAGTTCACAAATAGCTCATTTATAGAATTTGTAAGCTAATGGCGTCGTACAAGCCGTAATGGAAACATATTAAGTCGATTTGACGAATTGAACACAGATATTACAGAATAGGAAAGGCTTAGTACGATCATTAATTTATCTTGTAATTTACATCACATAAACCCATACTGAAGTTTAAGCCACATTTGTCTATTATTTGACCTAATGACCTAGTTTTTGTCTCCGGATGACCAAATATCGTACTTGACCTAGATTTTGTTGAGGTGACCATTGTGACTACCTTCATAAAGACAAGATCAAAATTGTGACCCCTAGTGACTACGCAAGGAATTTCTATGATTTGACCTTGTGACCTAGTTTTTGACCTGAACCACCCAAAATCGAACTTGACCTAGATTTTGTTGAGATAATCATTGTTTGGAGGTTTCTTAAATTCGTGGATTTTAAATATTATTTTTTACGAAAATTAATCCGCCGCGAATATTAATAACTCTACAGTCGTAAAATTACGTA
This sequence comes from Spisula solida, assembly GCA_947247005.1. NCBI lineage: Eukaryota > Metazoa > Mollusca > Bivalvia > Venerida > Mactridae > Spisula > Spisula solida. Next base: position 22,844,649 of record OX365956.1, read on the forward strand.
CGACAAGGTAAAAGTTAATGTAATACGTAAATGTCGTTCTTAACATTAATAATCAAAGCACTGAGAGTACTTATGGGAGGCGATCTGGTTGCTGCTACTAAAGCTTAAACCGACTTTACACGTTTAATGTTCGTTTTCTTACTGCCGATCTTGTCTTGAATGCCAAAATAGGCATATGTGACTATATAGGCATGTTGGGTATCTGAATAATTGTTAAAAGGTGCATATTAATTTATATGTAATACGTGTGTATCAAATGCGTATATCAAAAGTGGCTTTAAAATAATACTACGCGCCTATTTATCAGATTCTACAATACCGTCTTGTAATCACTTCCCTCACAGCGTGATACAGTCTATAGAAAGCGGCTAGCTAGTACAGCGACACCATATGATTGCATAACAATACTTTGCAGACCGTATACGATTCATTGATAAAACCATCACTTGACCGTAGTCTGAAGTTTCTAAAAATAGCTTTACAGCCGGGACATTTGATGAACACGTCATTTTCGTACTGTGGAACAAGTTCGGTATCGGCCGGTGTAGTGGTTTTTTTTGCAAAAATATCGATTTAACGAACAGTTTCACTATAATTTTTTATCTTAGAATAAACAAATGTTGCTGATTGGCTTAAATCAGTTAAAACATTTGGAGAAACATATGTAGCAGTATTGGGAATGTTGACAGTTTCTGGAACTACTTGAATGCGGATTCACATAGCAGCCTAAAGGCGGTTAATTTTGTGTTAAGAAATGGACAATGGTAGTAATGAGAGGCTTAAACGCCTCCCAAAAACTATCGGCATAATTTAAAGTTTTCTTATTAGCAAAACTTTGCTATACACGTAAACACACCACTTATCTCTCGAAGAGTAATGTGTACAGCACTATATAACACTGAAAACTAGTAACAACTGACCGAAATGTAAAACTATTGGCCTTTCTCTTAATCTGCCTGTAGTAATTATTCATGAGTCGTTTGAAGTTAAGTGATCTCTAAGTTTATGTATGATTAGCATTCGACGGAAAGTCCAACTAAAGTCGCATGTCATAGAAACAAAAGCAATATGTAAGACAGTCTGGTGTCACACAAAGTGCGCCGAAGTGTAGCATATCCAGCTTAGTAAATTATGAAAATAACCAAAGCATTGTATGCTGACAACCTTGTCCTAATAACGGTAATTTATGCTGTAGTCTTTTGTATGAGAAATAGGGCAACCTCCCAATAATGTACGAGGTGTGTCCAAAAAGTTCGTAGACATCCCAATTTAAAAGATATCCGGCGTCATGACAAATTCTTTTTCACCAGACCTCTATACTATATTACAAAATACACATTCGGTATTAATTTGACTAAATATACTATAAAAATAAAAACAATATATGACATTTTATGTATCATGGTTTTGATAAGCGGCGCAGGTCAAGTTCGTTAGTTAGTACGTTTGATATAATGGCATGGCAATTGTTTAATTTTGGCGCTATTATATTGACGTTTGTCAACGTGCCACGAGGTTGTGTTGGTGTCACGTCCGCCAAGAATCATTACAATAGAACAACTGTACGTTGAAAAAAACTTTTATCATAAGGATCTAATGAATTATTGGAAACGAAAATGACGTCTTTTGACGTCGAAGAACAACGGACTATCATTAAATTGTGTGTACCATAGGACAAAACAGCGGTTCAAACCATTAAAACACTTCGGTCTGTAACAGGCAATGATTCTGTGTGTAGTACACTTGTTTACAAGTGGCACAAGCAATATTCAGATGGAAATACGACTAATAAAGCGGACGGTAGTAGCGGACGACCGAGAGTTATAAACGACGTTACTGTGACGTCTATAGAAGAGATCGTCAATAAGGATAGACGTGTGAGCATTCGTGAGTCTGAATTGAGCCGTGGGACAGTAAATAACATACTTAAGCATCAGTCAGGTATAAACAAGGTATGGGTGCCAAGGTTGACAGATTTCGACAGAGGCAGGCGAAAACATTGATAACGGTGGCTGCTACTTTGAAAAATTGTGACAATTTTAACGTTGTTAATTTACGCTGCGGACGTAACTGACGTCACCACCTGCGCCGCTCGGGTACGAGTGAGTACACTTGAATTATTGCAGAAAAAATATTACTCCACGCATTTCACTGAACTATTCTGTGTTATAGGTAAATGCAATGTTTTTTGTAATACTGAAGTTTAATGTGGATATGTTGTTTTGTTTTCATTTTATCACAAGTGTCTACGAACTTTTTGGACACACCACGTACATGTTTAAAAGTTGTATGTAATAAATACCGTAAGAAGCGATGTCAACGACTAATCCCCACGTAAGACGCAGAACGAATCATCCGTATCCCCATTAAATGATATTTTTATATATTTATTATTAGTCCCCTACCGGTTTTTGACCGGAGGGGACTATAGGTTTGCCCTCCGTCCGTCAGGCCGTCCGTCAAAAAATCTGGATCCTGACATAACTCAAACAGTTTCCAAGCTAGGTTTATGAAACTTGGTATGTGGATAGGGGGCAATAAGCGCATTATGCACAAGTAACAATATTTGCTATGGCCGGTAGGGGACTTCTGCATTGCTTGCAATTCTTAATTACTTGTTTATTATATTTCATTATAACAATCTGGTCACTGATATATCTGTTACTGCTTGAAAGCACAAACATTGCATTTTCTACATTCACCCGGTTTTCATTTTAGTATAGTATTACTTACTTTTATTAGTTAAAAAACATCCAGTTTTTCTAATTTACTTACGTCTGAAGTAAGTATCCCTTTCTGGTGGATACGAAGGTTAATATATTAAGTCTTTATTTCTTTGATAGTAGGCTACATATGTAATAGTATTATGATTGTATGAAAAAGATAATAATTAATAAGTCGGACAGGGAAGACAGCACTCAATAGAAAACACAAACACATACAAGGCCCAATGCCCAACACACGACTGAGAAAATGGTCAGCCCAAGTCCCAGTTGCCTAAGTTTTTTTTAAAATCAGCATAGCACTGTTATACCATCAAAATGCCACTGATGACATTATTTTTTCGAATGCAAACACATTCCTTTGAGGTGGATTAAAACAAAAGAAAAGCTGAAAATAACTACAATGTATTGTAACAGAAAATAGGAAACTACATAGTTTGTCAATTATCTTGTATGAAAAGCAAAGCATACAAAGGTCGTTGTCGTGATTTTTTAGCGCAATGCCAAGCTGTCCAGCATAATTGAAAAGCTCGATTGGAATACCTTAACAAGTCGTCTGCTGGAATCATGACGTCAAAAACAATCTATCAGTTCAATGCACGACCAATCCATTTACTCTGTATGATGTGTGATGTCTATATGTCTGGATAGATTGTTGGACGAGGATGTCTGGATAAATCGTTGGTCGAGATTTTGCTGATCAAATTCAAGAATATGCTGAGCATGTATATGTACTACAATCACAACACAATAAGGGTCGTTAGACCAAGAAACGTGTGCACACTATTTTGAATATGACCCGATATACCATCAAGCAAATCAAAATGATAAGCACAATCAGTTATTTTTTTATAAAATACAATGCATCGCAATAAAGTTTGTTCACAGAATCACTAGAAATGGCAAATAACAACATATTTTTTGCACATTTTTGTCTTTGCGTTTACACTTTTTGAAATGCACGATTGCACTTTCTGACGTAATTAAGGATCCGTACATTCTGCACAGTGTGTCGCTAAGGAGACATTTTTGTTTCATTAAAATCCATTCAGTATAAGAAAATAAACAGGAAAGTTGTTACCTGGGTCCAGGGATTATCTCTTGTTATTGGGCTCCCCAACAAAGAGTTTGGTAACATTATAAAGGTCATAGTGTACAACGTATATGCTGTATATTTTTTCGAGCTAAAGTTTTTGCAAACAATATTAATTATGTATTTAGTGGTTACGCATCGGAAAAAGTAACTTGCCAAACCAATAATGAATGTCAATCCAATATACCGTATTCATGAGCGTAAAATGTACACATTATGATAACTGATGCTGCTTTCTCCTCGCTCAACGCCGTGGAACTAAGTCTTGCATGAAAACAAGTGGAAACCACTCAAACCAGTGATGTTTTGGATGCAAGAAATAGATACATATAATAGCATTTTTGTGCTCAGTGTGTAATTCGAGACTTACCCGAGGGTGTTGAATTGTTGTTGATTTCGTTGTTAAACTCGACCACGAAATCTAATGCCCGCGATTTATCGAATTTCCAAATACATAGCATGGTTTTACCCTTCCATGTTTTGTAATCCACGAATTTAAGACCCACGAAAATATGTGATTTTACAGTATATGAATTTCAATAATAACTTCGTGTTTATCAGATGATATTATTACAACATAGTTCAGCGTCTGTTTGTTATATACGAGGGCCGTGCCATCACATTATTGTTTCGCAACATTATAATTCTGACAAACATAACGATGTTAATATATAAAATCTATATGGTATAATGAAATTCGTTTTATCCAAACGTGTATATCAAAATTTCGTTGTACTGAAATAGCAAAATTCGGATAGAGCAAAACAAATGTCAGGGCCCCTAGGAATTCGTTTTAGCCAAGTTCCAATATATTCACATATTAATTAAATGAGCATTATAGATAATAATACAAATACGGTTTAATGTAATATTCATGGATACCAATGCTACCTAAATACCTTATAATTAACTATACAGTGTGTCATTCATTTTAATGAAGGAAGGGCGAGTGATTATTTACTTAATCGGTAACTCAACATCCTGATGCTATTAACACGTATAATCCAGTCAGGATCTGGTGACAGTGACGCAGCCGTTTTTGAGTACACAGAAGATTACAACCATTGTCTGAATAGGTAGTCCTAATATATATGTCGTTTGTTAGTTTAGCATTGAAATTATTACTGGTTTTACACCATAATAGTGGACACAAACGCTGCGTCACTGTATTCTTACTAATGGAAAAACAATCTTTTTTCAACTGCAGTTTGGTCAACATAACCTGTTCCGAATTCCATGAAAACATCCTCATAAGAAGCGCCTCGTGATGCATATTTCAAATATGTATGAGTCCTATGAGGTCGTAAGTAGCACTTACGATCTTCTCATTCTAAGCCAGCGATGTATAGTTAAGCCAGAAGATTGCTTGGTATTCCAATTCAGATATATCTCAACCTGGCCCCCATCTCACGAAGCAGCTAATGTTAGCACATACCTCTTTAGACTTGCTAGTTGAAATGCTCCGCGGAGATTTAGGTCGGGTTTAGGCAGGGCAGTTAAAATGGGTTTACACTTAATGTCATCTAGACAAAGTCTCGCTTGACGCGTGGCCGTTACGACAACCGTATGTAGTGTGTGATAGCTATGTGTTATCTATACATAAAGCTTATGGGCTGTAAGATAAGGCAGGTCATGATTGGACAAGTCTTAATTATTTAAGGACATAAATTGATTAAGGAAAAAGTTCCGACTAAATGCCGTCAAACATGAACCGTTGTAAAATGATTGTTATTTTCTACGCCTGTCTCACAATATGGACAGCTGCGATACTAACTCCCTTGATAAATTACTGTTTCTTCCTGTTTCTATAATTAAATAAGGTGATGAAAATCTATATCTCCGTACAATTTGCAGGTTTGCTTTATTAAGTATTAATAAAATAAGTACCACTGCATCTATAGACCATACCCTCACTGTTGCGACCAATATAAAAAAATATTTTATGAACTTTATGTTATCTTAGATATTTTTTAGTTTACTCTTTATTAATGATACAATTACCTGTGGTCGTATGCACAACTGAACAACTATAGACAATGTCGTTTAACTGCACCGCTTGGAATTTTCCGTGAACCAGATCGGGCACCCCAAGAAAGCGGACAATTAAATCGAGAAAAGGTAGGCACTTGTTTTCTTCACTTCTTTTAGTGTTTTATAATTAAATGTGTTTATGTTTATTATTTTTGTTGACTACGTAGCAGCGTTCGTCTATGCAGGTGACATGCCTGGTATTGTAGTATTATTCAATAGACCCGTGTTTGAACCTGGAAATTTCCCGAAGTTGAACAGTGAACCGAGCACTGCAGTTTTATCCGGTCATATTGTCGCACATACAGAGTTCTTTAAATGCTCACTTTGTCAAATGAATCAGACCCAATTGGCCATATACATGTATATTCTTTTTTGTTGTTTACTCGCAAACAATCGTCAAAAATATCATTCTTATAAGGATTGCGTAAAACCTTTTGTGCTCAAATGGGATACGTTCAATAAAGAAAGTAAACTAAAAGATAGTGCGTTGGAAGTGTACCCTAGTATACATAAATGGGTCCTGTATAAACTGACTAGGCCTGCAACAGGCTGTTGTATATAAATACTGAATAAGGATTTCTAACACGATCTGCGGTTTAATCCATATACACATAGAGGAAAGCAAGCTGTATATTATTACCGCAACAAAATACACCTGACAAATTGGCTGCTACTATTTACTTCCCGCAATCAGCCAATTGGTCATATTTGTTTGGGCGCTCAAAAATGACAAAACAACTCAATAAAATACATAATAAGCATTTATTGATTATACTGTAACTGTTGCAAATAAACAAATTAAACTCCAAAAATAGGTTTCGTTCCTTCACAGCATGTGCGATTAAAAAGAAATTCAGTGAAATAAATATCACGTGACATACATGTATTTATGAATGAATGAACGTAAGGGTGGTAGTAAAAATTTCAATGAGTTGCGAATAAGGCAAGTTGCACGAGTATTCCGTGTTAGAGCAATGACGCGTCTATTTTTAGAAACTCCATTATACTTCGACACTAAGTTTCATAAAAACGTCTGATAATTAATGTATTTATAGTTTTCATTTCATGCAATAGATACCCTATACTCGTGTTATTAAAATTGTTTCAATGTTTTTAAAGTGTGTTCCTTCCGTCACAAAAATACGAAGTTCGTTTTCATTAACGAGGGAGGTAATTGTACTAGCTAATAGCCACTCAATACCACCGTGGAATCATGTTTAATGTAAACTGGGTGAAAATAGAATGCGCGCAGTTCAATAGTACGGGGATATTATTGTGTTTAGAACCGAAATAAAAACTATGTTCTAGTATTTCGTCGGTGAATAAAAAACACGCACAAGCACTCGTTTAAATTCGTAAAATTAAATCACTCGTGCTACGCACTCGTGATTGAATTTTTCCGCATCCGAACTTCTGCCTGTATTCCAATCACCGACAAAACACAGATTTGTATTTCTTAAATAAATCATGACTTAACCAAATATATATCGCTGCAACAACCTCTTCATTAGCAAGGCATTGCTTTTGTTAACTTCAATACCAACCTATCAGCAACCGTGGTATACACGTTCGCTGACAGAGTGTTGTCAAATGAACGAGTGTCTATGTTTGCTCAAGTTAAAGAGGTTTCATTATTGGTGAACAGTTAGATGTGAACAGACGTCTTGTTGGAATTACTCGACTTGTTAACATTATTCGCTTTGTTTTCATTCAACGAAACATTGGATTGAAATGTTGTTTACGATTAATTGGTGTTGATTTAATAATGGACACGCACAATCGATTGTATTTTAAAAGGTAAACTTATTAATAAGTATTATTTTTGTGTTTCATTATACTTTATTTATATTAATCACTCTTGGTGTCTATAATTGCCTTATTATATCGATCAATATGATGGTATGAGAGAAGCAAGCGAAGCCAGTTTTTCTATAAAGATAATATTTATTTCCAAATTAACACACAACAGTTACCGAATACCTTTAAACCTACTTTTATACAACGTCGCACAATTGCGTTTTATTTTCAGAAAATTTCAATAAAATTCCATAACTGGATCTTGCTTCTGTTGTCTTTTTCAAGCCTAAGTATTAGACACTGCTACTTTTTGAGAATAATTGTCCACTAAAATTTCATTTCAGAACATAACCTTGTTTTATAACTTTAATTTCGTCAATAATGTTCATGCCTTTCATAAAACAAGATTTCTTGCACTTGATTGCCATTGTTGAACAAAAAAATTCAAATCACGAGTATACTCTGATCAGATTGAGGCGATCACTGAAAATAATGATAATGATGATGAAGATCAGTTTAAAGTCGCGAAAATAAGTGTCGAAATGATCCCAAAAAGCATGCTAATTTTCAATGATCATTTGTGATTAGTTTTAATGGTTGGAATTTAGCTTATTACTAATGGACGCTTTCCGTCGACTACCAACATTAATTTGTGTAAACAAAACATAATTAATATGAAATTATTGGTGCGTGAACCAACAAACATAATTTGGTATGAACAAGAATGGATCTGATAGACACAAAACGATTCGGCTATTGTTTCGTGTGTTGCGGTTTAATGAATACTGACATTTTCTTTTTTCTAAACAACTTCTGCAAAGATGACATACCTATTGCTTAAAATGAAAACAAGTCCATTATATTCGAGTATGTCCTCTTCTGAGTTCAATACATTACTTCATGGTTGACGCTAGGCTATGCATTTTTCTATGCGTAGGGAAGAAGGATTTGTTAAACATACACCTTTTAGAAAGTGATGGTAGAATTATTCTGAATATTGCCATAGCAAAATGCAAAGGACACGGAGATTATAATTATATTGTACACCCCTCGTATTGTATTCAAAGACATATAATTCTAATAGTACTTATTTAATTTTGATGAATAGAACAATAGGTCTTATAATGCGTAATAAGATTAAGTATATTAAGCATGTGGATTGAATAGTTATTAATAATATATAAACGCACGGTAATTGTTCTGACATATCAACATATATTTCTTTTTTTTAAATGCCGAGCATAGCCTTTATTTGCCAGTCAGCTTTCTGCTAAAATATGGCAGGCATGTGTGTGCCTCCACCCGGATTTGAACCGGGTTGCCCTAACCACTGAGCTACGGAGGCCACACTCGATGACTCGACGTAAATGGAGAAGCCGTGCTTAAGTACATTTAACACCACAAACCTTAGGGTGTTTAATTACCACAGTTCCTGCTAAAATATTCGTATTACCTCAAGAGCGTAAATTTTATTAGCATATGTTGAAGAATAAGGAAGTAATTTGATGCTGAAAATATTGACTATAATGAATGCATGTTAAGAAAAGCCCAATAAGCTATGTATAACCGATAGAAAAACGCAAAGGTTCCTTGTGAATGTAGTCTGTTAATACATTTTGAACAAACCATACGATGAATATGGCATATATCGACACGCACATAAGGTTTTACACAACAATTTTTGAAATTAATGAACCAGTACTATAATGTTTGTTTGTCAGGATAATTTAAATGCTTGCAGTTTATATTTGCGACATCATGGTATACGTAAAACTAAAATGGCTGTACGCAACATTGTGAAGTGCGCAGTTATTGTTCTCCCATTCATGACTGCGGATATTGTATCTACATAAATCAGTATTCTGTCCCTGGATTTGTTCTCAACTAAATTTAAACAATTTATGACAAATTGTAACCTAAGTTAGCCGAATTAGGCGTTGAACGTTGTAACTCGATGCCAATTAAAGCGGTGTGCCGTATGGAAATCATGCTAACAAGCTGTGAATGACGTTGAAAATGCATTTACCAGACTTGACTTTCTTCAACTGTCCACACTTGTCGTCATTTCTATTATCGCATCATTAGATACATATTGTGAAAATAGGGCAAAGAGTATTTTCTAAAACGTGGGAACACATGTTTATAACTTCAAAATATCTTATAATAATATATAATAATAATTGCATAAATTTTCACTTTCACGAGTTTCGTAGAAATTGCGACGTTTAGATAAATAATCGCCACACACTCGGTCGAACCAAAGTCGTAAAAGCCAAGCGATTTTTCGCACATCCTGCCTGTGGTTATCGCGATAGCCAAAGAGTCTAATGCGTTGGCACCTTGTTTGGCGAGTGTGTCGTTCAGAGTATGTTCTTATCCAACAGTAGTAGCAGGCTACTTAACTGGAGAGCTATAGCTAATGATGTTTCTTATTTATTTACAGCTTGTGATAAGATGTCTTTCAACCCAAATCCTATGTATGCGGACGACGGTATGACTGTTTTGCTAAACGCATCTGAAGAAGCTGAAATGCAGCGCAATTTTACGGAACTTACTAACATGTCTCTGTATACAGAAAATGGGACTATAACGCTAGTTGAACGGTATGCCGTGCCTATTATCTGTGGATTAGGTATAATTGGCAACGCCCTGTCGTCTCTGGTGTTCCTTCAGAAATCAATGCGGAAAAAGTCGTGCAGTTTATTTTTGGCAGTTCGTGGCATATCGGACAATGGATTCCTCCTCACGTTAATGACCATATGGGTTTCATCTGTCTTTGACCTCAAATTGAGCAAAGTTCTGGGCGTATGCCAATCCCTGATATTTGCAACATACGTGTTTGGATGTTTGTCGGTTTGGCTGGTGGTCTTGGTAACTGTGGAGAACTATATCAGAATATGTAAACCATTTATGGTAAATCATATATGTAAATCTACAAACGCCAAAATGATTCTTTTAACATTGATTTTTTGTGTTTTGTCATGTTACAACTTCCCGTTCTGGACAATGACGGATGAATGTAAACCGTATGCCAATTATTATGACTTCATCACAGCTATGGTGTATGCAGATTCGTTTTTAACCCTTGTAATCCCAACGATTATCATGATAGTCCTCATGATTGCCATGGCAACGACGACGATTGCCTCATGCAAGCGCCGAAGACGTCTTAGTTCGTCGTCAATGAAATATTCCAATCCATTGACTAAAGTCACAACAATGCTTTTAGCCGTGGCATTAATATTCATTTTATTGAACTTTCCCTCACATATTGTACGATTGCGGTTAATGATCATCATGCTTGTCCAAGGTCGCTCCACCGTTACAACATATGTGGATATATCGATGCAATCAGTGTCACAATTGTTCTACTTCCTTTCATTAGCAATCAACTTCATCGTGTACTATTCGTTCGGAAACAAATTTAGGAAAACGTTCAAGGAAATGTTTTTCAAACGACAGCATCAGCATGTATTAGTTGGCACTGATAATCAAGATATACGGCGTTCTTCGTATCCCCTGCAAACACCGACACGTTCCTTTATGGAGCAGCCATTGTCAACGGCGTACAACAATACAGCGCTGCAGATGGATGAATACATACCATTAAGACGGTATCAAAGCGCAACGACGTTATAATATTGTGAATACTGGGTATATTGTATAAATGTGTTTGAATGTTTACATGTGCCTGTATGACTTTATTTGATGTTTTCTATTTTGAGTGAGCGTCAACGTTTGTCTGTTTGTCCGTCCCGTTATTGTATTATACCATTGCTCAAATTCAGGAGAAAGTGACATGTGACAAATCTGTATACAGTTTGCAGTTCACCCATCTCTCTTACGATTTATTTATTCTCTTACTAGATGAAGATTTAATGCTTCGCCAAATGAAACAAGACCATTGTAAATCTAAAACATGCCAAATGAACTGTCAATTAAAATGTCGGAGATTCTAAGATAGCAAAGTATGTATCAAACAGTAGAGGATAGGAATTTGTGTTTACGATGGAATGTGTTGACTGTGATATCGTGAAATTTACTAGGGAATATGTCTTAAAAAATAATGTACGTAGTATGTATTTATTTATTTGTTGTACTTGCTTGAAGCTTTCTCTCGTATCCTTATATTCGTCTACGTTTTTACAGTCCAGTTAGGATATTGTGACAGTGACGTTGCAGTTTATGTGTACTCAAAAGATAACAACCATTGTCTGAATAGGTAGAGCGAATATAGTATGTTAGTTTAGTATTGAAACTATAGTTGTTTGTAAAGTTTAAGTCTTTATAATTGGTTTTAAACCGTTATAGTGGACTCGATCGCTGCGTCACTGGATTTTTACCCTGACTGGACTATACAACTTCAACAACAATACTTATATCGAGTTTACTTCGTAGATTCCGTAGAAAGTCAATACTCAACAGTCAACCCATCCCACCCAAAGGTAACTGTATCATTGATAAAGAGTAAAAGTATTTTCTTTTAATAAATTTATGTTATCTTACAAAGGTGCATTTGTACTAAAGTGGTCAGATTTTCATGGTATAAAAAACAAGAATTTGATTGGCTTTCAAAATCTTCATTAAGTAATTACATTCATACACAGCATTGTTAGAACTACCTCCATGCACAACAATGTTATGCCATGAACTGTATATCACGGTGTCGAGTCAATCACTAAGGTGCAATCAATAAAAACGACAATGTGAAATTCTATTTTCAATGTGTTGGAATTCCACGGCCCTACCTGTTACTCTTTATCTTTCATTCAAGTTTATATAAAAAGATGAAGCTCTCTAGTTTCTGAATATGTTAATGTATTTAAAGTAACACCAGTATTAATGAAATGTTTATTAAAACAAATTGCACCTCAGTGACTGTCTAGTCATTTTCCCGTGTTATGAATGTTTAATATATGCTAACATAAATATTATATAAAGAAATACTCTTTATCAATGGTATAGTTAACTGTGATCCCAGCGTAAACACTTGTTCATGATTATTTATAGCATTCACAATATACATAATTTCAGGGCGTTTTAGGCAGTTTGTGAGATATTGAGAAAATATTGTCCTAAAATAGATTTTGTTTAAATTTTGTATTTGGACATTGTATCATACCATAGACATAACAATGCAAAATTAATAATAGGTCGCCGTGCTCGTTTTGCAGTTTTCGGCCCTTGCACATACAAATGTTCTGTTTCAAGAGCAAATTACTCATAAATAGTGCGGTAACCTTATTTTATTTATGATTATTGTTTTCATTTTCATACTGTGTTAATATATATAAAGTTTGACCAAATTCTATCACTAAGAAATGTTTTACCCACTCATGTACAAACAACGATAGCGTACATCTTTAAACTGTGATACAAAGGATGTTCAAGCATATACTCAGATATGTTTTTGTCTATTCTTTATTACTTTGAAATACATTAATTTTACATTCATTCATTTGTACATACATAATAACAAAATGTAATTAAAGTATTTTTAAAGGTTTCCTTTTCACACTTTCATTCTATTTCACACTCGCATGCGTTCCATAATCATACACATAACTTTACGTTCTATACATATACTCTAAATATCACCATACATACTGTTAAGTTAAACAATATATTTAGACATTTACAGACAATACAAAAATAACACATATAGTCAAGTGTCGATATACCGACACTCGATATACCGATATATTCGAGTATGGATATCATTTTTTGGGACAAATGTTTTAGAAGTCTATTCGTATCAATTCAGTATATACTGACATATTCGTTACAACGATATTTGTCGTGGGAACAAACAACGTCGTTGTATCGAGACCTGACTGTATAATATTTATGACTTAGATGTTCGAAAATAGAAACATAGAGTTTTTGATATATTCCTTTTTATTTATTTTATCTCCGCATTTGCATTAACGTACATGTCTGTACCATAATGACAGTATTTGATACTCATATATGTTGAGAAGTACATGTATAACATAACATTGCCTAATCGGACCAACAATGACCTATTATGCTATGCTCATAACATATCTTTAAATGTACAATGAGCTTTAAACAAGTCAAGTCAAAGTCAGGTCAAAAAACGTTTATTCACTCCTTTCATGTTTACATAAAAAAATGAGCTGACAAAATGTAACAACATTTTCAGTTCTCATACACGTGGTTTTATACGCATAAAAATACAAATACAGCTATCATCATAAACGCACATATTACGTAATGACTGTATAACCACGGGAGATTTGTTCGCGTGGTGTTTGGCTTGATGTTTTATGTCAGTTGTTTAATTAACGAGTTTTTACATTGCTGTAGACATAAATTGTCGCCAGAGAATCGTAACAAATTGTCGGCTTAAACGCACTAAAATGTAGCCATCCAAATTATTTTAAATTGAAATAGCTATAAAATCATGTTTATTATTATTGTCGATAGTCCGCTTTTAATGATCACAGATCGAACACGCGTTCTTATGTGAACATGTATTTTCACTTCTGTCGTTGACATTTTTATGACTACTATATATCTATAAGTACATGTATCTAATAATAACAGTATTTCCTTTCTGTTCTAAAGTATTTAAAACTTGGTTTCGTGATGGGAGTTTATACGATATAGTTTTTCGTGTTGCGTCTTCTACAATATGCTCGTCACCTGATTTGTGAATTGAACTTTAATTTACGCTCTTACTTATATTCTGTGAAAGAACATGGTTAGCCTTTTTATTTTATTTACTTTATATTTTCAATATAAACAACATTTATTTTTCGATGAAATCCAACCTATGCATTTAAAATACAATAATAATGTTCTAGATTCTCGCATTCGAAGATACGAGTCACATCCAGTACGCGTTTGTATCACATTGATATCCATGAAAGAAGACACAGCTCAAACATTGGTGAACGAAACGGCACGTTTCGTTTATTCGACTTCATCAGTTAAAGTTCACGTCAACATAATTATCACATGGTCCGTATTGTCACATTGTGATCGGGAACATATACGTTGTGTGTTATATAAAGAAAAAAATCATGAAAATTTACATGTCAGGTTTGCGACTTTCACAGACGTTATAATTACTCGTGAGAGCAAACAGTCGTAAAATTTGGCAAGAACGTAATTTCATGGGTAATAAATTCGATGGAAGTAATTAATTGCTGGTAATTTAATTCTGTGATCGAATTCATCCAATACAAGAAAATCCATCCACGACGAACAAAAAGAAAGATCTTAAATCATCATAAACTTTTTGGTAAATTCATTTCGCACCGAACTATATAAGATAATGTTGTTTTTATACAACCTACGCAATCCCGGACCCAATTCTATGAAAACTTAAAAGTGCTGAAGCTCAGATGGAGTTAAAATCTTTGCATGACGTATTTTATTACCAAACCAAATAAGTATGTAATAGAAAGCCGATGTCTGGTGCATTTGAAATATTTATTGTAAATAACCAATTTAAACCACTCACGGTATCGCGTTCTTGCTAGGTTTCCATTTAAAAAAAAGCGCGTAGTTTCCTTCCTTCATGCTTTTAGTCATGTGCGTTTTACGTGATTCGAACTAAGACATAAACACACTTCAGCGTAAACATGAATGAGGTTATCGTTTTGTTCTTTAATTCATTTTCATCAAATGCAAAAATTTGTCGAGTATTTTAAGCGATAGTAGTATAAGTTCTACCAGGTAGTATCCTAGTATATAATTTTGATGTAAAAACGAAATACCGATGTTTCACTAGTTGTATTAAATGTCAAATCGCTTGTTTGAGGAATATACGAGCAACATCATAAAAACGTGTTTATTTGACATTTTTTGTGCAATATACGCCAATATGTAAATCAACACCATTAAGTTATTATCATATATAACAACATTTATGGTGTTAAGTTGTAGATTTCTTTCAGAAACTGTGTTTTACTAAACAATAACTTGAAAAGTTGTTTGTGTATTAAATGCTAATGGTAATTTAACACAAATGAATTTTAGCCTTAAGTTATATTATTATTTTCTGAAACCTTAAAACCTAAAAGGTTATATTTATTGCTCAATAACACTAGCATCTCACTGAGAATCGAAACAATATGCGTAAGAGTTATTAAATCCACAAAATATGTTTTTGCAATAACAATAATTGCAATAACTAAACTGTATTTTATCTATGTCCTTAGTTTGACTTTCATTTATTTTTTGTTGTATATTCTGATTGTTCTATTCTATGCATTTCGTTTGATTAACTTTCTCTTTTTGAAATTGATTCTTATCGATTTAGTTCATTTGTCTCGTTATATTGACTGGCTATCACTTTTTATTATTGATTCTGGTATATCTATTTATGTCTCATTAGCTATTTTGACTTTTCTATAACTTTTGTTATTGGCGTTGAGTACACTATGTATTTTATGTGACCTTGTTTAGGTAAATGAGTTTATTTATTGATTTCCGTTTCAAACTTGATCAAAGTGAAAATGTTTTACCGTTGGTCAGATTTTCCATTGTTACGTAAAGTTGTATTTCGATGTTTAAAATTGGCATATTTTGATGGCTTTTTCCACATTACTGAAAATTCAGTAATTTCCGCTATACTTTCGAATTCGATAAGTTTGCAAAAAATATATTCATGAACTTAAACAACCACTGTAAAACACGTATAGTACATCTTTCTGAAGTCTTAAATCGCGAAATTTAATGTTAAACTAGCGAATTTCTTCAGAATCACTAACTCGCGAAGTGTATGATTATATATTACTTGAATGGAAAATGGTATATAGATGCTATGTGATATAGATATGGGCATTGGATGCATATCAAATGCATGTAAATGTGGATGGTCTATATTCATATATTTTTGTATGTTATTATTATGTTATGTAAATATTTTCTTTGTTTATTTCGAGTGTTGACGATTGTATAATAAATGCTGGTAATTGGTTATCTATGAAGTACGTGAGTTAACTTCTATATCTAAGTACACGCAAGTTATATTCACGACAGTAAACACCATCGACACTCAATTGCCTGGACAGAACTAATTCTCGGATCGTCCGTCGAAGATGACTCGTCAGGATCGGCCAAACAATAAGATACTTACGGTTGCTTTTAACCAGCTGTTGGCAGAATTGTACTCGCGTTCTTAGACAAACATTACGTCACATACCACATACAATGTCCACATTGCTTCGGATGCAACTTAAAGCTTCTATTTGAGACCCTGATGTTGGACTGTGCGGGATATTTGGTAGTGTAATATTCACGATTATAAAATTTACTAAGTAAGTATACATGTGGCACACCAGAATGAGGCAAAATGTACGTGAGCAACTGATAAGTGGTCAATGTACCGTGAGGTCACAAGCAAAAAGAAAGTAAAAAAAGAACATAAAATCGTCTTCATAGAATAAATACAAATGAAGGCTGTTACATTATCATTGCTTTGTGTCCTCTGACAACAGAACAATAAATGTAGTGATAGAATGTGCGTGAAGTTAGCAGCCATTTGTCAGTAGCTGATTCAAATTGTTGGATAGCAAATTGGCAAATGACAGTTAACTTCACAATTATAAGCAACTGATACAATAGGATCGAATCGGCATCTACGAACTGGTAGCAATCTGTCAATGTATTGATATAACGTGCATGAAGTTAGCAACAAGTTGCCAATAGTCTATTTAAATCTTTGAATTTCAAATTGGCAAATAGCAGCTTACTTCATCATCCAGCTGCCTATTCGATGTTTGCTATCGAATCGGTAACTACGAACTTGCGGCTAGCAGCCAATTCGATTGCCAACCGGCACTTCACGTACAAAGTGATAGAACTGGATTAATCAAGACGGAGATTGTCTATAGGGCGACAAGCAACTGACAATTACAGCTAACGAAATAATGCAAATATCAAGTATCAGTCTTTTGAACACGATATCTAATTATGCTACAGACGAATAT
Organism: Spisula solida; assembly: GCA_947247005.1. Lineage (NCBI taxonomy): Eukaryota > Metazoa > Mollusca > Bivalvia > Venerida > Mactridae > Spisula > Spisula solida. The sequence goes on from OX365956.1 coordinate 22,862,258, forward strand.
AAATTACATATAAATCTACAAATCGATTCTTCGTGATTGTGGAAGTTTTTCTTGTCGTGTGTCCAGATTGTCATGAACTTATTTAAAGCCCCAATGGTCAGAGATTTTATGTTTGGTTAATGTAACATTCAATGCAAACAGACTGTGTTATGCGTAAATGCATCACGAATAATTGTCAGGATTCAAACCTGTCATTTTTAGAATAAAGCAATTTGTACAAACGTACAAAGAAGTGAGTCTCTATTCCCAAGTACTAATGATATAAATGTTGCCTTAGAAACTTCACATTCATAAGGTAACGTCTTTCTGACATCAGAACTAAGGGCTTGTTAATTACATTTTGACCATAGTAACAACCACATACTCAACAAGAGCTCGATTCGATCGGAATTTGCAAAAGTCATACAAAATGTACAACTCTGACAGGGAAGGAGAGCCTCAATTGAAACAGCCGGGAACGGAAACAACGCAGATTACAAATATACACTTACACAGCCCAACGCCCAACACACTATTAAACGAGAAAGCGAAACTAAACCACTGAAACGTCATATTTATATTGTTACAGTTAGGTGATTTGATATGCATCATATTCATTAAAACCACCAGAAGACTGGCGTACCTTTTCATTTCGACGTACAGATAGACGTATCACACATTTTGTTCTTTTTTCAGGTCTGACCAAAGACAATAGCACAATGTACCAACGCAATACACATATACAGTATTCACATTTGATTTTGATTAATTTGTCTAATACGAGGGCCACTTAAAAAGTATTAATCAGTGGGCGATAAATCAACACCATTACCTGTGACTATATAAAAAGTGTACATTTTCTTAAAGAACAATCTCTCAGCTAGACATTCGTGGTATTTTCATCATTTGATATAAAAGCATTTCCATTTTATTGATATTTCAACAGAACATGGTTTAAAGCACTGGACAAAGAATACCTCATAAATACGTAAGACAATTGTGTTATATGGGCTTATACTATTTCTAAGCGTTGTTGTCAAATGTCATACAGGCTTACTGAAATTAAATTGATATCATTTGCAATATATATTATTGTACTCTTAAATTTTGAAAACCGTAAATTATTATCAAACTATAGCAATATAAACAAGTCACATCCGAGACTTAAAATACCACACTTGCACCCTAATTAATATTAGATGTATACTAGGTGAATAAATACTAATTTATTCTTAATATTTCAAATTTTCTAGATTATTATAGGTAGTTTCATTCGTCGGACGATTTGAATCAATTTTACCTCAATATATTTTTTACAACAAAATTTCATGTTCGAGCCCAACTTTAAAAAAGTGGGTGGGGTAATGTTATACCCCCCATTTATGATAAACAAAGAAAATTACCACCTGTTGTCAATTTCATGGAATTCTTCATATATAAATAACTTTCATGAGTTTTATATTTGTTTTCTGTATTATTGTATTAGGAATATGACGTCATAAATCTGGAATAGTCTGTCCAAACAATAATTTTGATTCAGCACTAGTTCAACAAGTATACGGTGCATGAAATCCGCAAATTTCAAATCAATTAGATGAAAAATATACAAATTAAGACCATTGATATCAACCCTTACGTCTACTAATATACCTTACTTTCTCGTATATCCAGTGTTTCATACCCCTATTGGTTCAATGTCGTACGGGTGAATTGATATTTTACCGATTGCAATATTGTTTTATTGGTTAGCTAAGCAAAGGTTGTATCTTTCAGAAAATGTACACTTTTATACACATTGATTGAATATTAAACGTATTATTGGCCACTGATTAATACTTTTAAGTGGCCCTCGTACAGAAGGTTTCTTTTATTTTTATCAATAAAAGAACGTGATACTATTCACGTAAATATAGTCTAATTGCAGTCATTTATTTTGTGAGATTGTCAGACCGAGAATGTAAATGAGACAAATGTTAAAAAACCACTTAGCAAAAGTGCTCATGTGTCTGTTTGGCTACTAACTACTCCTAAAGTCTCCATTTAAATACAGTTGTTGGTAAGATGATAGCATTTGATTGGCTAACTACCCATTCCTAAAGTCGCCATTAAAATGCAGTTGTTTGCAAGGTGATAACAATTGATTGGCTAACTAACCATTCCTAATGTCTCCATAAAAGTGTTATTGTTGGTAAGATGATGGCATTTGATAGGCTAACTAATGTTTCGTCAAACCCCAGACAAAGTGTCAGACAAATTAACAATTAAATACATTGGTAAGTGGGCAGTGTGCAGTAAAATGGTTATATTGCTTTCCTAGAAGTATATCAATTTAACATTGGTAAGATATTTACTTGCACTATAGAGCTGGGGTTCTTGTTAAATTGGCATTGCAGAACATCGATTGTTTTCGTTTAAAAATAGCACAGTGGTTTTTCGAGCGTGTTTTGCTAGTCATGTGATTCCCATGTGATTCAATCAGCCAGGTGGCTCGGTAATTGATTATGCGGAAAAATACCGAGCATTTTAAGTGATAGTAGTTTTATTTCTACACTATCATAGTTGTTTATGTAAAGTACGTAATAACTACAAAATGCCGATTGTTCACAAGTTGTGGTAAATGTCAACGTGCTTGTTTAAGTGATATACGTGATAACAATAACAAAATTACACCAATATTTTCATTTTTTTGCAATATGCAATTCAGCACCTTTCAATTATTATTAAATATAACTGTTATTATGGCGGTGTTAAGATGGAGACTGCCCTCAGAAATGTCGTATTTATTACTTGATGAATATATAGTAGGTGATTTTTGTATCAAATACAAAATTAAATGGAAATCTAACAATTACGAATTCATACTTACGCTTTATCACCATCTGTAACAGACAAGACTTGTTATTTATTGCTCAATAACACTTTCATGTTAGTGATGATATTACTGAACATTAACAATAAACGTTGGCGGCATTAGACCCATAAAGTTTAATATGTTTTTAAAATAACATACTCAACTGAAAAAACTTAACTGTATTTTATTTTTGTCCTTAGTTTGACTTTCCATTATTTCTGATTGTTTACTCTAATTGGTCTACATGTACACTTTGCATTTCATTTATATGACTTTCCCTCACTATTATTTCTGATGGATCGATTTTTTAGTCGTTAGTACACATCTCGTTAGTTTTGTTTACTTTCTATCACATTTTGTTATTGGCCATGAGTGCACTATGCATTTTATGTGACCTTGTTTGAGTGAATGAGTTTTACTTTATTAGGGCCCTGCAAAATGTTGCAATGCTATGGGACACATACACTGAAAGATTGTTCTTACTAGACATTGAAAATTTTGCCATAACTTTTGAAGTATGAATCTGACTGTAAGAACATTTAACATGGAACTATCATTTTGTCTGATACACATTGTTGAATAGATATTTTGAAATTAATTTATTTGATAATCACATGATTGTGCATTATCCAAGTACACATAGAGAACACAAAGTCACACAATGATGAAAAAGGCACAACTTTGAAATTTCAATTATTTATTTCATCTGGTACATTTCTCATTATAACCAAAAAACTAGGTTAGAATATTGCAAATATATTGGCTTTTGTTATGCATTGCATTTATGAAAATTAGAAATTGTGAGGGGCTTTGTATGTTATTTAGTCACATGTTGCTGTTAAATGAAAACAATTTTACAGAGCCAAATTATTTGGATCAAATGCGGTGATAGTCAAACAAATAACGAATAAACTTTAAATGCATTAACATTATGTTTTAAAATATGTAATTGGTAAAACAGCAACCTTTTCCTTTAACAAAATAAATCACACCAACCACTTCATCAACAATAGACAATTTTCAATAATTATTTTCACCTTTATGTGTAAAATTTATATACATATTTTGTTTTTCACTCACAAGTAACTGTATAATTATGAAATGTAAAAATATAAAAATGATCATATGCAAAACTGGACAGCAACAGCGCTCCCCGTTTAACCTATGGGCAAAATCACCGTTTTTATGCTATAATAAAAACATTAAACACAATGAAACTAGGTGACTGTCTGGTCAATTTCCCATGTTATGAACCATTCTAAGATATCATAAGGCTTATAAAAGATTGTTTTACTCTTTATCAATTATACAGTTACCTGAGGTTTCAGTCAAAACAAAATATAATTGCTCAGTCAAAATTTTGAAATGAAGGAAATGTTAGATTAAGCATGCATTTCACACATGACTGATTTTGTAAAAAACAATCAAATACGATAACCTGAAAATTTAGCATTAGCTACTGTAGTACACTTAACCGATTTAGAAACGCAACTATTTGAGTAGAATAGACGGGTGCATAATTGAGGAGCTTTTAGCAGATATGTGACGTTTGTCACAGCAAAGTAGTTAAACTGTCGTCTGTCGACGATATTCAGACTTGCACAGTGTTTCTAGAAGCAGTTTACACCTACGATTGTAAGTGTCTGGCTAGTTGACGATACAAGCCCGTAAACATGATGGCACAAAATGAATATTTTTGGAAGACTCTTCTTCCGGTCAGAAAAATTTACTGCTTTACTAACAGTTTGAAGACATTGATGCATATGATTTCGTAATTTAGCTAAACTATACATTCCATAACAGTTTGGTTATTTTTTGTAACCCATTTTTATAGTCGCTATTTTTTCTGTCTTCTCATTTACCCTAACACATTTAATAATTGTCTTCCGGTTACTGATTTGAGATGCCTTAGACCTAGGAAATGTATAATCTTAACCATTGGACACAATGCAGCATATGCTAGACGGATAAAAACTTATGTTACCGCTGTGGAGGCCATTGCATTTTTCTGGTGAATCTAAATTGTAGGGAGACACAGATGACAATCAAGCATGATCAAGGAGTGCAGATCATCAACCAGAAACTTTCGAGCGTTTAGAGAGGAACGTGTTTTCCTTATAGAACATTCGACAGCTCCACATTTCCCCACCAATGAGGCCCAAACGCCTGGTTTGCATAGCAAGTTGTAACTCATAAATGCATTTTAAATTTTGTGAATTTGAAATTGTCGATCAATACTTTTCGTGACTTGGTTTTGTGACCATTAAAACCTTGATAACAATGAAATGTGCACATATTTTACTCCATGTACTAAATTAAATAAGTGCAAAATTTCAATAAAACCGGAGAACCATAACCGGGTAAAATGCATCCAAAACCCACTGTTGCGTTTTTAATCGGTTATGTGTATGATTCATTATGGCTTGAACAAATTCTAGACACTATTTAGAACATTATTGTATATATATTGAAAAATGTCTAGTCAGAACATTCTTCCAGTGTACTTTCTGAGAATACTGATTATTAGTTTGGTTTGATGCAATGTTTGAGTGGTATCTAAAGATGTCCATAAAACGGTATTACATGTAGGGCGTTAGACCCACAATTTACGAGTCTATTATACCGTTTATTGATCTCATACATCGGCAGTGAATTACCTACAAGTTACAATGAAATTACACGTTTCCAGGAGACGAAAGTACACAATTTACAGCGTTTGATATTATATTTTCACAGTTTCACAAAAGACATTGTTTTGTTAGTGATATAAAAGATATATTTTATCATTTGAAAAGCATATATCATTTATGTTAATGGGTCTGTTATTGTAGGCGCAAACATCATAAAAAGTATCTACAACACAAACAATTAAAGCATTCTTTGCAGAATCCGACCGGCTAAAATATTTTTATTGATTTACACGTGTCGCGCGAACAAAGCAACTGGACTTGACGATTTGACCGACAAATTATAGGGCAACAATACCCCGACCATATGCTAGACGGATAAAAACTTATGTTTTAATTGTTCTTATCGGAAATGGGTTTACTCTAGCTTAAAAACAACCTATGCTGCAATATTCTACATGCATTCGTGTTTCACGAACATTGCCGATCTAGTTTTCGATTTCAAACCGAATGTTTTCAAATTCCGGAACGTCACAGTAAGGTCTTGGTACAGCAGTCTTACCATAATGTGACCCTGCATTTCAGCCGAAATTCCACTGAGCATTGTTTGCATCGGCGATGACTCTCGATGGTAATTAATGAGTTATCAGGACATCGGGAACAGGTCCATCGTAGTCTCGGGGAAGCTTTGTGGATGCCATAAGACTATTTGTGATATGGAAAGGAATCGTGATGAATCGGGTGAATCGGAAGAACATCGCCGTTGACGAATTTCTTAGTGGGACATAGGCTAAAGTAACGCATGATTTCTGTTTCAAACTTTGCCGACTTTAGCAAAACAAAAATGTTTTACCAGTGGTAAAATGTTTCCAATCTTACGTAACGGCGTATTTCGATGTTCAAAATTAGCATCATTTGATGGCTTTTTAATATTAGTGTAAAATCAAAAATGGCTTTGAAAACGCAACATTTTCACTTATATTGCTTATACGTATGCAAGTATGTATTTATCCACAGCTCTGCATATATGCGTTTAATCTTGCTGAAATTGTCAACATATGTAGCTAAGATATGTAGAATGACAATCAAATACATTTCATTAAGAACTAATAAAACCCTTTACAACCACACTTAGTCTACAAAATGATGACATAAAGAAAAGTTTGATACCGCGCGTCCTCTTGCGTTTTTCAGATTGTTAATGCTGATGTGTACCTATTTTTCTGACAAAGTTCATGAATAAGGGCCCGTATTTGTCACGGAGGCAGAAATAAAGCAAAACAAAGATAAAAAAAGCTCAATTTAGATTTAGAAAAGTTGAATTTTATTCCCTCAATCTCCATCCAGAATCACTCCTCCTTGACTTTAAAAAATTAAAGAACACTATGTTGCGGAGTGGTAAACTGTCTTCTTTGTGTTTTTAACTTGTCGATGAATTGACTATTCCACTTGACCGTACATTGAAATAATTAGCATCAACCCATCGATTCCTCGACAATTTGACGGGTTTGTCCTTTCATGGACCATTGCACCATTGTAGTGAATTGATAGGAAAAGAACACCAAGTGCCAATCCATGGGTAACCAATAACACGCCCACAAAATTTCGTTAAGAAATATTGATAAATAAAAAAGGTATCTTCATTTTCATTAGTGTTGTAGGGTTAACGCATGCTTTTTCGTGCTATAACATCTGCAGAGTCCCGAGGGACGGTTGGTGCCCAAGCCCGTTAGGCTTAGATTTTGTTGCGACGTCGCGTAAACAAACGTACGTCGCAAAAACAAACGTTACGTCATAACTGTTTTTGTTAGGAGCGTCGACTTCCGGGATCGGCAAATACCAAGAAAACGTGGATAATGTGGGTTTTGTTTAAATTTATTATTTAAATTTTATAGAAAATGAATTAGTAATTACAAATAAAATGGGAATTGCAGTTCATAAGACGCTGTAAAATCGTTTATTTTCGTCGGTGAGGCCCTGAAATGAGCATACGTAAAACTGGACGTTAACAGCGCGTTCTCGCGTGAATCTGTATGTTTACGCATGGGTTTCGTCCCGTTAACGTATGGGCAAAATCACCGTTTTTATGCTATAATGCGTTTTCAAAGCCGCTCAGTGTATTATAAATGAATCTATGGAACACGGGAGTTGACACCTTTGCACATGACTTTTGTACACTTTCACGACATAAACATATTACAGATAGTTAAGCCTGATGTATACTACATTTTGTTATTACGCCAATGGTCCCGTTGGATCGTCCAATTTCATTGCCCTCTTTTACGAGGAGTAATCAAGACGATCCGAAAAATGATTATAAAGCTTTAATGTGTGTCTAATATTGCTATTCAAAACACCAGAAAATAGATCAACATTGTAAAACTCTGCCAACAAAAAGTTAAAATCAAACCTAAGTTCTATTATTCCACCGGATTTAACGAGACATTTTCAACAATCTACTACCTTGATCAGACTCATTCTCGGCGTGAGCGTCGCAGATGTTTTGTAAAAATCGACCAAAAAAATAAATGTTGTTTTTAACTGTTATTTGAAATATTTCACTTGCGTTATTACCAATATAACGACACATACCACGTGTTATGTGCACTGAAGCTTCTGTTTGATGATGTCCTGATGTTGGACAATGCGGGATATTTAGTAGTGTAAATTTTATGATTATAAAGTACGTATACATGTAGCTCACCAGAACGAGGCGAGATGCAAGTGAGCATTCAATACGTGTCATGAAGTCAAAGGCAAAAGAAAACCGACAAGAAAGTATTAAAGCACATGTAACCGTACACACAGAATAAATCTAAATTGAATGCGGTTACATGATCTTTGGTTTTGATCTTCTGAGTTCATTATAATAAATGTATTTATATAATGTGCGTGAATTTAGCAGCCAGTTGGCAGTAGCCGATTTGAATTTTTGAATTGCAAATTGGCAAAGGCAGTTTACTTCACCATCCAGCTGCCAATTATATATTTGCTATCGAATCGGCAACTAAGAACTTGAAGTTAGCAGCCGATTCGATCTTCCTTGTTTCCTGGTAAGCTCGTATCAACAAATGCAAACCGGCAGCCAGTTGCCAATTCAAATTGTACAATAATTATGATCGATTCGGCAACTGCAAACCGGCACTTCACGTACATAGTGATAGAACTGGATTAATCAAGACGGAGATTGTCTATAGGGCGACAAGCAACTGACAATTACAGCTAACTATTAGTCTTTTGAGCACGATATCTAATTATACAACAGACGAATATAAATTACAAATAAATCTACAAATCGATTCTTGTGAGTATGGAAGTGTTTCTATGTTGTGTGGCCAGATTGTCTTGTACTTTATTAAATCCCCAATGGTCAGAGATTTTATATTTGGTTATTATAACATTCAATGCAAACATATTGCATTATGTGTAAATGTATCACGAACAATTGTCAGGATGCAAGTCTGTCAGTTCTTGAATAAAGCACAAAAGTACAAAAGTACACAGAAGTAAGTCAAATCCTAAAAAACTTCACATGCACAAGGTAATGCCTTTTTGACAACTGAACTGAGGACGTGTAGCCTTTTAAATACATTTTACCATAGTACCAACCACATACTCGGCAAAAGATTTGATTCGATCAGAATTTGCAACAATATAATATAATATGTACAGACTCGGACAGGAACGGCGGCACTCAACTTAAACAGCCGAGAATAGAAACAACACAGATTACAAATCTACGGCACAACGCCAAACACACAATTGAACGAGAAAACGAAATTAAACCACTGATATGTTTTATATTGTTTGAGTGAAGTGCTGCCTTCCCTGTTCGTTTTTATACCTCGTCGATGAAATCGGTAGGGATTATTGAAATGGCGTTGTCCGTCTGTCCGTCGGTCGGACAGTCGGTCAGTATGAAAATTATACTTTGATGAAGACAGTCAAGACTTTTTGCTGATCTATAAATAACTATTGTTGCCAACCGATTACAAAACTTCCAAAAATTCATACAAAAATCAACCGCTAGGCAGATTTCTTAATCAACACAGATATAGTTTTTGGTGACCCTCTTACGGAATGGACATATTTTGTCATAATTCGTTAAAAACATGACCGCCAGTGGGCTCGTTTTCCCTACAATAAATGGTAAAGTCCTTTTATCTGCAGACTGGATTTCATTACAAATGGTAACTATGTTCCTTAAGTGGTTTATTCTAAACTAGCTATATAATTGAAATTCATGTAGAACCAAGGCAATCGAAATGAAGGTACAGTTTGAATATGGTTCGTCTAGTTTAATGTGCACTAGTGAGCAATGCATGGCAATCTTGACTTTCTTGTTTTGTGGTTAATTTTCCATAGAGTTATTGCCCTTACTGTATTGAACAATTGTTTACATTCCAAACTGTGCAATAATACTGAGCTTACATTCCAAACAGCGCAATATTACTGATAACCTGTAGACGGGGGATATCAATTCAATGAATTTGCTTGTTTATGCATATATACATTACAATCAAACATATCAGAAGACTGGCGTACCTTTCCATTTCGATGTTCAGTTAGGTGTATTACACATTTTGATATGTTTTCTGGTCTGAACAAAGACAATAGCACACTGTACCGACACAATTCATCTATTCAGTATTAACATTTCATTATTGTTTCAAATAGATACTATACTTTTACTTTTATCAGTAATACAATTCGATACTATTCACATAAATGTCTTATTGCAGTCATTAATTTTGTGTGATTGTCTGGCCGAGAACTTAAATGAGACGTATGTTCAAAAAGCGAAAGTGCTCATTGGTCTGTTTGACAACTAACCATTCCTAAAGTAGCCATTAAAATACAGTTGTTGGTAAGTTGTTAGCATTTGATTGTCTAACTACATGTAACTGTTCCTAAAGTCGCTGTTAAAATGCATTTGTTGGTAAGATGATAGCATTTGATTGTCTAACTAACTGTTCCTAAAGTCGCCGTTAAAATGCAGTTGTTAGTAAGGCGATAACATTTGATGGTCTAACTAACCATTTTAAAAGTATCCATTAAAGTACAACTGTGGAAAAGATAATATCATTTGATTGTCTAACTAACCATTCCTAGAGTCGCCACTAAAGTACAGTTGTTGATAAGCTGATCGTGCTTATTCGATTGACTAACTGACCATTCCTAAAGTCTCCATAATAGTGTTATTGTTGGTAAGATGATGGAGTGTTATTTTTGTTAAGATGATGGCATTTGATTGGCTAACTAACCATTCCTAAAGTATCCATAAAAGTGTAATTGTTTGTAAGGTGATAGCATTTGTTCGGTTCACTTATGTTCCTTCAAACCCCGGACAAAGTGTCAAACAAATTAACAATTAAATACGTTGGTAAGTGGTAAGTGTGAAGTTAAATGGTTATATTCCTTTAATGAAAGTACTTCAATTTAGCATTGGTAAGATAATGACTTGCACTATAGGGCTGAGGTTCTTGTTAAATGGTTGGCATAACTGAACATCGATCGTTTCGTTTAAAAATAGCACGATGGTGTCTTCGAGCATGTTTTTGCTAGTCATGTGATTCCAACGTTATTCGATCAGTCGGTTCGCTCGGTAATTGATTTTGCGAACAAATGTCGAGCATTTTAAGTGAAAGTAGTTCTATAGGATAATACACTTTTATAGATTTTTATGTAAAGTACGCAATAGATACTAAATACCGATTGTTCACAAGTTGTGTTAAATGTCAGCGTGCTTGTTTAAGTGATATACGTATCAAAAAACGCCAATATTTTTTTATTTTTGCAATATGTAATTTAGCACCTTAAAATTATTATTGTATATACATGTAACCACAATAATAATGGTGTTTAGATGTAGATTTCCCTCAGAAACTTCGTATTGATTACTTAATAATAACATGGTAGGTTTTTCGTATCAAATACTAAATTAAGTGGAAATAACAATAATGATTATGAATTAATACTTCCACTATTGCATGATCTCATATTGCAGTCAAAGAACTTTGTGTTGCCTTGGGATTGGAAAAATCTTGGTACGTTATATTGCTGCTCACACAATTGTAACTCGCTCGGGCATAGACAAATCAAAAGCATTACCGTCTTCCACGCCATTACATGATGTGACCAAACATTTCTTGGTAGAGAGATAATTTATTCCCACTATACGTCTTCTAAATAGAAAACCTAGTTTAATTTCAATTCATTGGAAGTATAAATAACTACATATTACGAATACACCAAGCCATGTAATTTAGAAAAATTTTCTCTTTCAAATTCCTTAATTCGCAGAAATGACATACTGTTTTATCATTCATATGACACTCGATATTTGCGTGTGCATGTGTGCATTTGACTTTATTTTCACGTTGGCCACAGCATTACATACGTTACGTCTTTGTAGTCATTTGTATACGGTCTTCATTTTTTACTATAATGTACGATGGTGAACTCACGGTGGTACGATGGTGAACACACGATGGTACGATGGCACGACGATGAAAACGCGAAAGCACGATGATAAAAACGCGAAGGCACGATGGTGAACACACGATGGTACGATGGCACGATGGTGAACACACGATGGTACGATGGCACGATGGTGAACACACGATGGTACGATGGCACGATGATGAAAACGCGAAAGCACGATGATAAAAACGCGAAGGCACGAATACACGATGGTGAAAAGGCGACGAAATATCGCGCTTTCATCATCGAACCATAAGTGATCTTCCTGAGAGTACTGATTTATTTAATAGTTTCATGCATTGTTTGAGTGGTATGTAAGAGGTCCATAAAACAGTATTTAGACATTAGACCTATAATTTACAAGTCTATTGTACCGTTTATAGATCTCAGACATCGGCAGTGAATTACTTACGAGTCACAATGAAATTGAACGTTTCCAGGGGACGTTATTACACAATTTATGTTTCATTTTTACAATTTCACAAAATACATCATTTTGCTAGTGATATAAAGATATATTTTATCATGTCATTTACCATTTAGGTTTTTGTAGGCGCAAACATCATAAAAAATATCTACAACACAAAAAATTAAAGCGTTCTTTGCAGAATTCGACCGGCTAAAATGTTTTTAAACAGGTACTCGTACATACGCATTGTTCTTATCGGTAATGGTTTTACTCACGCTTAAAAACAACCTATGCTGCAATATTCTACGTGCATTCGTGTTTCACGAACATTGCCGATCTAGTTTACGATTTCAAACCAAATGTTTAGAAGTTTTATAGTCGGTGTTAGTTTGGCACTTATTGTCTAAAGATGAGTTTAGTGGGTCTAATTCTTTGTTTGACATCTTGTTTGCAATGTTATGTCTTAATTTATTTGTACCTTTTTATCCCACACTAGTAATTTATAAATTACAAACGCAAGAAAAGTATGTCGTTGTTTTGAAGTTTAACGTAGTTGTTTTAACAAAAAGTGTTTTTCGAATTCGACTCTACTGCCTGGATAACTGTGACCTATTGCAAACATTGTTCAGTTGCATGGATCGTACTCTTCCTGGGATTGAGTGTCGAAGATATCTCGTTAAAATCAACCAAAGAATAAAATACTTACGACTGTGTTTTGTAACTTTTTGTTGACAAAATTTTACCTGCATTACATCAAATACGACGTGGAATGTCCACACTGTTTCTGATACGGTTTTAATCTTCTGTCTGATGGTGTTGGGCATTGTGGGATATTTGGTGGTGTAATATTGTTTACTATTACGTAATTTTACATATACTACACCAGACCGAGGCAAGATGCAAATGGGCGTCTCATATAATGAGTTCACAGGCCAAAGGTAACCGAAAAGAAATTATATATGGCCCATATGGAATATTGCATTATTGTAAATATGTTAGCCTCGTAAAATAAAGACTTTACTTACTTTACTTACTTACTTACTTACTTACTATCTATAAATGAAGAAAAATCATCTTCAAAGAATAATTTAATATTGAATGTTGTTATATATCTACTTCATTGGCTTGGTTCTTCTGATTACATTACAACAAATGTAGTGATAGAACTGAATTAATTAAGACGGAGATTGTCTGTAGGGCTACAAGCCACTGACAATTACAGCTAACGAAGTAATTCAAATATCAAGTATCAGTCTTTTGAACACGATATCTAATTATGCTACAGACGTATATAAATGACATATGAATCCAAATGAATTCTTCTACTACTGACTACTAACCATTCCTAAAGTCTCTATTAAAGTGCAGTTGTTGGTTAGACGATAGCATTTGATTGGCTATCTAACCATTTATACAGTCGCTTTGAAAACGCAGTTGTTGGTACAATGTAAGGTGATAACATTTGATTGGCTAACTAACCATTTATACAGTCGCCATTAAAGTGCGGTTGTTGATACGAGTTTATCATTCGAATAGCTAACTAACCATTCCTAAAGTCGCCACTAAAGGGCAGTTGATGGTAACACGATAGCATTTGATTGGCTAACTACCCATTCATAAAGTCGCCACTAAAGGGCAGTTGTTGGTAACACGATAGCATTTGATTGGCTAACTAACCATTCATAAAGTCGCCATTAAAACGCAGTTGTGGGAACAATGTAAGGTGATAGCATTTGATTGGCAAACTAACCATTCCTAAAGTCGTCATTAAAATGCAGTTGTTGGTAATGTGATGCTATTTATTGGGCAATTTACCAAGAGCATACAAAAAATGTCGGTGCACTACATGTAATGTATAGAATAAACTTTACATCCAAAACACATACATACATGTAATAACCATTACGTCACAGGAGCATACATCAACTGTCAGTTGCACTATATACGTAATAACCTTACATCCTAAGAGCATACATGAACGACCAGTTGCACTATATATATAATAACATTTACGTCACAGGATCATACACCAACTGTCTGTTGCATAAAAACAGGAATGTCTTTTAATTGCAATCAGAAAAATCGTGTGATTGTGTTTAAAGAAGGTGACACATGCACCGAATTTTATAAACGTTGGTTAAAGTAAACCAAGTGGTTAAAGTAACCAAAATGGTTAAAAGACTAGTTATATCGTTTATGCAATTGGGGGCTGGTGCTTTTCCCCTACCTTATTTGTATTTACGGGGGTTGTTTAATTCAAGTATAACATATAATATATACATGTACATGTATATCAGATCAAACCGCATTTAATTTATTTAGGTTACAAGTTAGATTGTGGGCTTTCAAATGTGTTCTGTTTGTTCAAAATGAAATGTGTTGGATACAATAAGCATAGTAATATGAAGTACTACTGTAACAGTGCTATACATTTGTTTTGTATTTGATTTTAAGCTGGAAACTGTCAACTCCTGAATTTGTCTTGAATAAAGCAAGTATAACAAAGCATGGCAGTACTTAAATAGCAAATCCTGCTCGTTTACAAAAAGAGACAGTATGATGTTTAGATGTTTAGTAATGTAATGTTGTAAAGAACACGCTCTAACAGAGAAGTAAAAATAGATCTAGTATGGGGTTTGTTTAAGTGAGGCATATATAATCTCATATGAGTTTGTTTTTACAGATATAGGCTTACCTACCACCCACGTTCGTATTTCCTTCGTCCTGAAAACCCAATTTATGGCTGTACGTGCCAAAACCTTATGCTGAGCATCTATAATAACGGTTTTCCGTCACTGAAGAATCCGAAACGTTATCACGTGTACACAGTTGGTGTCCTGGTGTTTGACAAGTGTTAATTAATTGGACACAGTATACAATGTATATCAGCCGTCTGCTACTGGCAATATCTTTTTTACTTATACTATATGTCTGGACGTACTAGCGGACATATTTCAGATAATTCTGAGGCATTAGTCCCTTATCATCTACAAATAAGCGTCGCGTGTACCTGACGGCTATTCGGTGTCCATGTCTTAATTAATGCTGCCGGGTCACGTGGTCAGTGATGTCTTTGTCACCACCACGAAATTAGACATTATTGACAGTCTTCTATTTTTTTATTTTATTTTCATAGATCTAGTGTATTTCTGCTGCACTTTACTTACTTGTGACCGTTTAAATCTTTAGTTGGTATTTGGTGATACACTACATCCTCTTCTTCAGGCTGCTCGAGTCTCCTCAACTCTGATTTAATATTATTTTTTTGGTTTCGAAAAGTGAGTTAGTGGGCCAAACTTCCTGCGTGCTTCCCGCAGATTAGGTGTACAAAAATGTGCAAACAATGCCACGCGTACTTTGAATTTTACTGCGAAATATATTTTGGTGGTTGCTTCTTTCGTCATATTGCACAAACAATGTCACGTGTACCAGGACACGATTTGTTTTGTTTTTTACTAAGCAAGAATATTTTGGTGGACATTTCACAATATCATTTTGGCAAAAAAGCATATTATAATCCTGTGTCGTGATTTCGCTGATGGATATATTCGTACTGTTGCTAAGGATTTCTTGTATGTCATTGTTGGTGTGTTTTGTTGCTTCGACTTCTGACAGTATTGAAAATGAGTGACGAGACGTCCAAACACATTCAGGCCATACACACTAATTTATATAACAGCTATTTTGATGAATTTTCAATTGGCTTGCCATCTAAGCATTTCATTTTTGACGTGATCTGGCATTTGCCTCGAATGTTAGACAAAAGTAAATCCTTGGCGAGAAATTTATCAACAACCGGGGACTATAATCGACTATATTTCGTTAAAATCCAGTTGAAAATAACATACTTACAGGTATTTTTAGCTCCGAGTCGACGCTATTTGGCTGCCAGTCTTACGCAAAAAATGACGTCACATACCACGTGGTATGGCCACACTTGCTAATCAATTTATTTTTACATCACCTGTCACTGTGGCCTTTTGACAAGGGGGTATTACATTGTGGTAAACTTTTCATTACCCTGTACAGTCTGTGGGGTAGGTGTGGGGACTGACTAATGTACCGTAAAAAGTTAACCCCTCCCTGGTAACCCTTTCCCCCGGTATCATTTGTGACTGTCCTTACCGAGTTTGTATATATATGGTCTTTATACATGTATAGTTACAAATTATGTGTGTTCGTCAATGTGATTTGATCATTGTGACTGTGGATATGCTTGACTGACGGAGGAGAAGGCTATAGGGATAGATTATCGTGCTTTTATAGCTATTCATATTTCTTGTGAACTGTGTCGTTTCCTCGTCCTCCCCTGTCAAATCCCTAATTTCGCATTTCAACATTTATACTTTGTACAGGTCAAATGTATACATGCTTACCTGCTTACTTCACAATAAGGTATATCTGATTTTAAGCTCCAAAACTATCAACAATAATAAATTATCAAATTGTGAATCAAAAGTCATCAAAAATCATTATTTGAAATTTTACCGGAACCACTTCATGCAGTTTTTCTTTTCAAAATGGCATTTGCGCTGGTTCTGTTTGCTGCTTCGTTGGAGTAGTCCTTTTGCCGTCCAAGGACACAGTCCAGAAAAAATGGTTACTAGGTGAATCTATCACTGTATTATAATTCAAAAAGTTTATCAAACGGATTTAAGCCCAAACAAGAAATATCACTGAATGTGATGAATACCCTCAGAAACTGCTTGACACAGTCATTTACATGTGCTCTGACAAACAACTAGATTAAGTACTGATTATTAAAATCAAACCAATGGTAACAAAAGAAAAAATCATAAGTGTAAAAAAACAAAGGGCCATAACTCCCTTAAAATTAATCCTATTAATGAGTGTCGAGGATATGCACAACTAGACTTAGTACTAACCATTCATGCAAAGTTTCATTGAAATTCGACCATTGATAACAGAGAAATAGCTCTGAAATATTTTTATAAGTGTAAAAAACAAAGGACCATAACTCCCTTAAAATTTATCCGACCATTTTGTGCCAAGGATATGCACAACTAGACTTGGTACTTATCATTCATGCAAAGTTTCATTGAAATCCAACTATTGGTAACAGAGAATTAGCGCGGACAAAACTTATAAGTGTAAAAAAACAAAGGGCCATAACTCCCTTAAAATTCATCCGACCAATGTGTGCTGAGGAAATGTACATATACTTGGTACTGATCATTCATGCAAAGTTTCATTGAAATCCAACTAATGGTATCAGAGAAATAGCGCGGACAAAATTTATAAGTATAAAAAGGGCCATAACTCCCTTAAAAATGATCCGACCGGCTTATGCCAACAATATGCACAACTAGACTTGGTACTGATCAATCATGCAAAGTTTTGATTAAATCCGACCAATGGTTACAGAGCAATAGCGCGGACAAAATTATACGGACCAACCAACCAACAGACCAACCAACAGACCAACCAACCAACCATCTTCAAGCATGACTCCAATATAGCCCCCATATACTATGTATCAGGGGGTATAATAAGCATACATGATACAATACCCTCTGATACGAAGTATATGGGGGCTGTTTTGGAGTCATGCTTGAGGTTGTTCGATTGAGTGGTCTGTTGGTTGGTCCGTGCAAATTTTGTCCCAGTCATTTCTCTGCAACCGTTAGTCATATTACAACGAAATTTTGATTGACTGATCAGAACCAATTCTAGTTATGCATATCGCCGGCGCACACTTGTCTGATCATTTTTAATTAAAGGAGTAATGACCCTTCGCTTTTTACAGTTATAAATTTTGTCTGCACCATTTCTCCGTAACTATTTGTCGTATTTCAACGAAACTTTTAAAGGTGCTGCCTCGCGTATTGGGGTTTTAAAAAAATAAAATTGTCAAATATTCGCGTAATTTTGGTACAGTAACCCATATTTCCAATAAACAATCACACTGACATTTAAAATAACTTGCGAAACATCGGCATTTGTAATTATTTAGTATTTTCACATCCAAAGGTCTATAGGGTAATATAAATATAGTATTAACACTACCATCACTTAAATTGCCTAAAATTGGTTCGCATTCGATGAAACGAACCAAGTACCTCACTGATGTTTACGCTTTAGTTTTTTGAGGTTACAGTCCGATCACATGTGAAATACATAATTCACATTTAGCATTTTAGAAGGAAACTCTGCGCTGATTTTTAAAATGAAAATACTGAATGCGCGATATCAAGAGCGGTTTAAATTGCTTTTTTGCCCTAAATATGTCATAAAGCAATCGTCAGTGGCTTTTTATTACATAAATACTTGGTTAGGTAGGAATCACCCAAAAGTGTAGACCGATGTGTAAGTCAGCACCTTTAAATTCTCATCAGTTCCAAGACGAGTTTTGAATATCGTTGGCCCTAAGTAGTCAGATCAGTTTGATATTTTCAGTTATGCTTTCATCTGCCCCATTGCTTATTGTTGCCTGTTAACCATACTTTGCAAGACACATCAGTACGAAAGCTAGGTATATTCGTATCATCATAATTTGGATGTCTCCTACTAAGTCATTGTGTTAAGTAGTATATGGAGGTATTCACCACATTCAGTGATATTTCTTGTTCAATTATATATGTGCTGTACTGACAGGTTCACCGGAAGATAAAGTCAAAGAGGGAAGGCAGCAGTGAACAGAAACGTAACGAAAGAGAGGCACAAACGGACAGCACACAAAAGAAACAAAACGCATACTAGATGTCTGTATATTCCAAAGACGTCGGTTGCCAATGGTGTGGCGCATTTGCGTAAACGGTTGTTGCACCGAGGCGTAAATTGGATGTCTTTTCTTGATCTATTACAATATGTAATCAATATTATCACTTCCAACTCAAGAGAAATTACTGCATTATCATGGTGATTTTAAACCATTAGGACAATAACACGGTTGTACATCACGTATCATTCAAATGTATTTCATTGATGTGTATGTCCCTCTTCTCATCGCTAATGAAGGCAAGGATTTGATTTGAGACCCCGCCGAGTCATCTATCTTTCGGATTTGGAACAGCATAACGATTTTCATCTTTTGTTGTTGATGATTAACGTATGATTGTATTCACTTTAAAGTCAACAGCATCGACTCATCTTCAAAATCTACAATTCATTTTCAAATGTCTTTCGAAGTATGCCATTAAGCCGTAACATGCGTCAGTACAGATAATTTACATAATGCCTTGAAAATGTTCGAGAAAACTTTAAATAGAATCTCAAAATTCGATTAAATGGTTTGTTTAGCCGTCTATTCAGTGCTCAGAACTCCAAGGGACAAATAACATTGATCTCCATTTATATTTGCATTTTACTCCATTATAAATGCAAATGGTACCATGTGGTTTCATAGATCAATCGATAACAGTTGTTCTGTTTATGAGATGTATTCTTTTGCACTCTAAAAGTTAAACTGCTTTAACCCAACGTCAAAGATTGTGTCATATCGATAACGATGTAGAGATTGCAGACAGCAAAAATGTTCCCCAATGGCAAGGATGCACTTGAAATGCTAATTAAGTAACTGTATGGCCTTGTTTCCCTAGGATTGGTCCATTATTGTTATGTGAATGTACACTGGGGCATATACGTCTGACATTGTCCGCGTGTGCATCAAACGGTCCGGACCTTAATCAAAGAAATTGTTATAATATTGTTGTAAAATGTATTTCAGATAATTGCAGCCCTGCAAGTTTCATCACAATTAATCGATGAGTAACATATTGAAAAAATATTAACCTTGAATTATTGTGATCATTTTTAGCTCACCTGAGCACGAAGTGCTCAATGTGAGCTATTGTGATCACCCTTTTGTCGGTCGTCCACCGTCCGCCGTGCGCAGTCAACAATTGGACTGTTAACACTGTAGAGGTCATAATTTTCACTTAATCGTTTTTAAACTTGGTCACAATGTTTGTCTACATAAAATCTAGACCAAGTTTGCAGTCATCTGGGGTCAAAAACTAGGTCACCAGGTCACATCACAAAAAGCCTTGTTAACACGCTAGAGGTCACAAGATTTAACTAATATTTATGAAACTTGGTCACAATGTTTGTCTCGATGAAATCTATGTCAAGTTTGTAACTGAATTACCTGGGTTAAAAAACTAGGTCACATCAAACAAAAACATTGTTAACACTCTAGAGGTCACAATGTTTACCTAATCTTTATAAAACGTGGTCAAAATGTTTGTCTCTGTAGAATCTAGGTCAAGTTTGAAATTAGGTCATCTGGAGTAAAGAACTAGGTCATCAGGTCACATTAAAGGAAAACATTGTTTATACATGTTTTACCTCATCTTTATTAAACCTGGCCACAAAGTGTGTCACTGTAAAATCTAAATAAAATATTAAGGTCATATATAATAATAAATGCTGATTCTGTCTCAAATGCTAGTCATCAGGTGAGCGCTTTAGGACCAATGGCCCTCTTGTTACATTTCACATCAGCACTTTCGATAATGGGCTGTTTAGTAGTTTGGAAGATCATGACATAAATTACTCTTTACATTTTAGACATCCTTTTTTCGCATGACTTTTTTCAACAATGACCGATTCTCAGAAGAAATAAAATACTAAGACAGGGAAGGCAGCACTCAACTGAACACGCCGAGCACAGAAAACTTAGAAAAAACATACAATGCCCAACTGAACAAGTAAATGACCCGCCCAAGTCCAAGCTGTCGAAAAGCTGAATGAACAAGTGTCAGCAATCAAAAGGCTGTACGAATGCCTATGCTGAAGTACCAAGTTCCAACAGCAAAAGGGCTGACATACCTAGTTTTAGCTGTCAGAAGTCCTAAAAAGTGGAAATTTTTCAGTTTTAAAACGCAATGATGCTACATGATCGTATATTGCAGGGACTCAGTGCTCGTATAGCTCATTTAGGATTATGAAACAGCAATGCCCAGCCTACAAACGAGATATTACATCACACATATCAACAACAAACATCACCGGACCAATCAGTTATATACAGGTCCAAGAATAAGTTATTTCGTTTGGTTTCACAGGTAATCAGCGACAGGGCCGCCTTCAGTCTAGATCTAGATTGTTCAGCTCTTTGACATCTGAAACTTGGACCTTCATTGCCTCGTTTTAAATTAGTTATGTGTTGGGCATTCTGCCGTGAAATTGTGGTCTGTGTTGTTTTTTATGTTTTCTCTCGTCAGTCTGTGTCCTCGTGTAGCTAATGTAGGATTATGAAACAATAATGCCAAGCCCTATAATCGCTATATTATATCACACATATAAACAACAAACATCACCTGGCAAATCAGTTATATACAAGTTATTTCGTTTGGTTTGGTGTACTCATACAAATCGCGCACATATGTTTGCGTATATACTTCCAATAAAACTTCTTCTTGCAAATGTTTAAATTAATAATTTACTTCAATGTCAAATATGTCATTTAACCACAATAGGGCAAACATGTGTTTCTCAGTACTGTTAATCCCTTTTTACGCGAGAGGTTTATTTTCGCTAATATTCGCTAGGATGTTGTCACGCGAAATCATTATTCCCGCGAAAAGTTCGCAATACAAAGTCGGGAATTAGACATTGTCAATAATGCGAATTCAAAATTCTCGCGAACAAAAAAGTCTTGAAATTTTCGAAATAAAAGTTACCCGAAAATGAAGTTATTTACAGCATACATTTCCTCAGTTAATTCGTACATGTACCAGTTTTGCAAATAATATGAATCGGATGAAGTTAAAATAGACATGTCTGGAGTTTAAATCTGAACCGTCACGTAGTCCACCTATTTGACATATACGTATAATTACGTGTATACCGTTTTCAATACGGGATATATTTATTTAAAGGTCGTGTACTGTTACGTTCACGACATTCAATGTAAGAAAATAACTATTTTACGATGTCGGTGAATGTAAATATATTTACTCAGATAGATATTGTTAGTTGCTTTTTTATTACAAATATTCTGATTTATACGACAATTATAGCCCACGTGATCACAAAAAAGAATTAAAAAATCCAAAAAATCAGATGGGCAGTATATATATTTAATCGAACTTCCTTAAATGTAAGACGGTCCTCGGAATATGTGCATGTAGTTGTGTCTAGAAATGGTATTCAGCGGTCAGGATTGAGTGAGATTTTGAATATCGGTTTCCAAATGACGCTTATGGGTTGTTGCCCTAACATAGAATGTATATATTGAGTTCCTTTGCTAGATCCATAACAAGAGGCATTCAATGTGATCACAAATGAAAATAAATAATAATATTAATAATAACGACTTTATTTAAAGAGGAAACAGTTGGGCAAGCCCATTCTTCCCCATAAGCATCAAATCGCCAATGATGAATTTAAGCTCAGTTAATACTATTGAAGGCGAAATGTTGTGGTGAAAAAATTGACAATAATCAAAATGTCACATTTAAATGATTTATTACCACGACTCTCAGAATACGTATATTTACGAATATAATGTAATGTGAATTGTAAAAGGGA
Source organism: Spisula solida (assembly GCA_947247005.1). NCBI lineage: Eukaryota > Metazoa > Mollusca > Bivalvia > Venerida > Mactridae > Spisula > Spisula solida. The sequence continues at coordinate 22,885,101 of OX365956.1, forward strand.
TCTGATTCATTTACAATTATGGTAAGAACACTCAATTCATGGAATTATTCGAAACTCTCAAGGAAATTAAATACACTTATTTATTAAATGAAACTAGAGCAATCGTACTGAAACGGTAATGGTTGGTTTGGGGCAAACCAAAACTATTATATTAAGTCAGACAGGGAAGGCAGCACTCAACTTAACCAGCTGAGCACAGACAACATTAAAAACACACATAGCACTGAAAACACGGTCACCTTAGTTCAACTAGAGACGGCGAACCCTTCAGTGGTTAAATGATGGTCAAACTATCTCTAGTTCGATGTTATTCTTTTCTAATCTGCGCCATCTTTAAACTACTCAAACGCAAGTACGACTTTTTGCGCCTTGTGAAACCAGACATGCGCAGATAACTGCACATAACCAGAATAGAGTTAGCATCAAAAACCTAGCCTATAACGAATCGTATAGGGAAGGCAGCATTTAACAGAAACACCAGACCACGAAATACACAAAAAAACATGGATAACAAGTACACACCCGCCACAAGATATAGTATACAAATGAATATGCAATTATATAACCGTACATCAGCATACAAGACCCAATTCGTAGTATAAATGATATAAAAGTCGCAAGATGGCAATTGGTTGGTTGGTTTTCGTAAACATTACGCATGCTTTGCATCTGACGGCCTGTTTTCAAAATCTTGTAATCAAGCACTGTAAAATAAATGCACAATCCCATTAAAATCACATCCTTGTAATTTTGCTTCACTACTTTACGATGCTTCTAATTTACACTGAAACAACGTAAATTAATGAAGCAGATGTTTCGAAGCTTGGAAAACAAATTTAAGCAAACTGCAGAAATAGTTTAATTAAGTGGTGCACAAGAACAGACAGAAGATAATACAACATTTAGTTTATAGGCATAAAATTGCATTATTACAATTTATAATTAAACAAATAATCAAATATACTAGACAAAGCGGTAAAATGTAAAGGGAATTTATTGCGTCTAGACAAAGAAACTTAATAAACATTTCTAAGTCCTCATTTTCATTGATTAATAGCATTTTATTATAAACAGTGACGTGACAAAATTTCTTATTTGAATTTGCTGGTTGCAAGAGTGTTTGGCATTGGTGTGACGTAAAATTGAACATCCAAAGAGACCTGTCTTTAGTGTATCGGTGCTAAACACCGGACACGTTAAAGAACCCGGTAGATTATTCGGAACGAGCTAGGGTAACGCACCCTGATTCCTTGTATCACAACTGTTTCTCTTCTACTCGCTGTCCCTTCAGGAAAAACACAGGACCTCATCGCAAATAAGTGCTTGCACTTTCATGGGTTATCCTTGACCGAAAGGCCTAAATAATTACTACTATTACTACTACCTGCGATTGCTCTGCACGAAGACGGTAACATTCAACGAATCAATCTGTTCTGCAATATGTCCGACTCGCACCCATGGCTGCCTGTAGACGAATTGGAATATAAGGGGCCATCCTAGATAATTATTAAAAACTATATTTCTGTACATCAAATTCGAACTGTTGTTGTTCATGTCTGCAAAACTATAGCACACACATATTATAGCCAAATTTAAAGATATATACATGCTTGACAAAGTTATCTTTAGACGTATAAGTGTGGACTATATATCTATACTATGTATACACTGCTTGACTGTCGTTTGGAAGTTAATGCATTTATTTCATTACTAGTCAATCATTTGCAAGCACATTACATGTAGTCGTTCCTTTATAAGTATCTCCCAATAATAATCCCAAGTACGTTAATGATATTTTGCCACGTGGTATTTTGAATCGTGCCAAGAAGTGTAATCATATTAATGTCCATAACAATTCAATTAATTTATTAGATTCCATTGTTCTAGTATGCGTTGTCACAATTACGTATTTTAATGGCTAAAACATGACTTGCCTTTGCGTGTTTGCAGTTAATATCAACAAGACTGCGTTAAGTAAACGCTATGCGCTGTGAAAACCTTCTCTTTAATAGCTAAGTCAGTCATGGCCATCATTCTGTTGACATATTGGATAGTATTACGTGTTGTTGACAATGCCAGGTGTTTATGATGATGCCTTGATGGACTTCAAAAAATATTTGATTTTCAAAAACTTGAGTGTTAACATTTTAAATTGAACGGACAGGACAGTCCCCCCGCAGACATGAACAATAAACAAAACTGCATTAAATAAACGCTTATCTCCCCATGGAAGCCTTGTACATAATTACTAGTCAATTTATTTCAGAAATTCGTGATTTAATGAAACTTGGTGGGAAATGTACCAAACCAAGAGATGTTTGTAAGCACGTATGTCCCCATGGCAGCACGATAGTCAGAAATGGTAAAGGTAACAGTGACATTGACTTGTAACCTACTAGCCGCAAAATAAGTAGGGGTCATCTGCTGTTAATGATCAACCTCCATATAAAGATTGTAGATCCTAGGGCAAAGCGTTCTTGAATTATTGAATGGAAACCATTTGGTCTACCGACCGACATGTGCGAAGCAATATTCCCCTAATTCAAAGAAGGAAGCAAAATTAAATAAATTTTTTTTTAGATATACCTTTACAGAAGCAATAAACACGTTATGTTTGCAATAAAGTATTTAATAATTTCTTTTTGCACAACTAAATATTGCTATTTACGACATTCATTGGATAGCCTAAAATTAATAACATGGTTTGGTTTCAGAACACTTTTGTAAACGGCGGTCGTGGAGAAAAAAAGACAACTGTAGTGGTTTGAAACATTTAACGGAATTAATGGAATTACATGCAAAATAGATTGTTTTTAGTTACACTGTTATAATATGGTCAAACTGATTATTTTATTTAAAACATACGTTTTGTCATAAAACGAACGCGACTCAAAGTGAGTCGTCCACCTATTAAGTTTCAAAGAATAAACGGCTTTGACGATGAAATGGAATGATGCATTTGCAATGCATTTCTATAGAATATTACCCAAAAATAGATTAGCAATTGACTAGAAGATAAGGACAACCCTATGTCGATAAAAGGAATGCTAATGAGTGACATTGTTTACATGACAACACATCTTTATGTTTCCTGTTTTGTACCCTTGCTAGACAATGAATAATTTATTCATGTTAATTTACAGAATAATGATCTGGAATGACACAAAATAACAGAAAAGCTAGTGATATTAGAAGGCTGTGCCAATAGAGTTATCGTTACCCATTTAGACGTAACCCCTATTTAACGAACTCCGTTAAATAAATAACGATAGACTTTAATTTATTTTTTCCAAATGACCAAACATGGACATGCCATACAGTGTACTGGAAAAGCGATGAATATTGGTAACCGGAATTGTCAAATCAGCTAGGGCGATTGCGTGATAACCTTTTCTGTGTAACATAAAATATTCTCATTAGAGAAATTGTTTTATCGGTAAAAAAAAGTTTGCCAGCCGGAAATTGTAAGAAATTGCTGAGATAATCGGTTGTTTTATTATTCTTTCTATTTTATTTTATGAATAGACTTCCGGATAGAATAATAAATTGTATCAGTAGCCCCACCAAGGGCATAATCATCACATTTCAAATCTATTTAATCAGATAATAGGAATGTAAGATAACATCCGGACAGATATCGACACCCGTCTCACTTAGTATTTGCATGTGCTAAGAGGGACATTCAATATATTGGTTGGATACAAATGTCATTTCATTATTTTTGCGTTTAAATAATACTATTTTATATCATTACAAGCTTTACCCATTACATACAATCATGACAAATGTAACTTCGATAAAGCAAACCAGAAGCATGTCTTCAGCTATTGTATTACCGTAGTAACGCAAGCGCGATAACCCTGACCGACGAAACGTTCATTTTGCCATTAGTTTAACTAGTTATAAAGTTAGATATTTTTTGGACGTTGGAGTTTGAATTAAAACATGTTTGATATAGACGAATCACATTGTCATTACAATGTCTACGATTTAACGCACTTAATTTCGTGCAATTATTAAATTATGCACGGGTCTTGGACAAACAAATCAGACACCTCTGAGCTTCTATAGATGAAAAAAAGGAGATTGTGACAGTGTGGTATTAAAAAAGACCTAAGGATTGCCTGATAGGCAAACAAACGGACATGTCACACATTAGGCGAACTCTGTGTAGTGTTTACATTTTAACATACAACCATTGTATATTTAAAAACGCTCTTTTTAGAAATCTGGAGGAAAACAAAAGACAATGCGGTATTTACAAAAAACTACTCTTGGAAAGCATGAGAAAGCTGTGAAAAGCTGGTCGGGATAATCGGCACTGGTTTTGATCTGTGTATGTTTTGTTATCTTGCATTGATTGTCAATGAAGATGAACACATGCGATAAAGAGGTTAAAATAAGGAATGTTGTGCTTTAAGTTGATATGTGCAGACGTACTGCTGCCGGCCTTGTATAATAACCGATTCTATTTCAATGTTATTAGAAAAATAAATATGATTATATACTGGATTAACAAACATAAACTTCTTAACTGTTAAACTGTACATGTACAGAGAACAATATAACATGATTGTCATACAATGGATTGAACTGGGCGCACCAAATTATATCATTGCTCAAAAATTTAGGAATGTCAGACATTTGGCAAAATCAAGAACCTAAATGTATAATGTACCATTTAAGGTATAAAGCAGAGAATAATAGAGCAATATCAACAAATCTTGCGTTTGAACATAAGTAACTCTCAAAGATTAATAACGTACAGTAAATTTTAATTATCATCTACCCAAGGACCATATCTCGATATTTTAACTATTGATAAAAAAATTAAAATAGCGTTAAGTATAATTATGGAAACATTTTCAGAAAAAAAACCGTTTTGTAAATATTGTAATGAATTATACAAATGATAACATGATAAGAAATGAATATCATTTCTTGTTTAATCGTCATATATACCCAAACTGTTCGCATGAAGTTTCCTGGTCAGATCCCTTCTTTTTCCTATACATGTACATCTGAAAAAGGATACGATAATATTATAAATGTTATAAATAAAGCTCATGCATTTTACAGACAACTCGTTGATGTCATGACTGTTAACTGAAATATAAGGCGTGTAAAAGATATGTTTGAAAAAATAGATACTTCGTAAAAGGGAAGCTTTTAAAACACAATGTTGTATGGTTTCATCTTCATTAGAAACATTTCCTTTCTTATTTATATACATTCAGCGTCAAATCTCATATACCATTAGATTGCCTCTGAAAGTGATAAAAAATTGTAAAACATCGGAAACGGAAGGCAACGTTCAACTGAAGCAGCCGAGGAAAGAATATACGAAAACAACACAAAACCACAGTTACACGCATTTGAGTAATTGCACCAGATTATGATATTAAATCTACATCAGGTAACTTTATTTTAGTCGTGTTTTCTCTGTTAAGTCACTTGAAAAATATGTAACGTATTGTTAGGATTCAAATGTGGACCAGAAGGTTAAGAATCAAAGGTATTACCGGGAACGGTGACATAAGTCATATAACAGTTACCATGTATGTTTATTCTACAATGTTAGTTATATACTGACCGTATGTTGTTATGCCTCAGTCAGAATAAGTCACCGATTGCTGTATCACTATACATTTATTCCCGTCCATTTCTCAATACATTCGGTCTGGGGTTCTTAGCGCTGGGTATCGACGATGGGCGTGTAACGATAAAACCGTTTCGGAATCGGTGATGAAAACGTGGCTAAGACCGAAATGCAGACGGTGCACCTTCAAACCGAATTATTTTAAGAAACAGCTTCTTCTCACACCGAAGCATTTGTTACATGCTATTGAAATAACCCTGTTGTAACTTTAAGTTGCATTGTGCCATGAAATATTCGCTAAAGAACAAATCATCCGGACACTCCAACAAATAATTAAATTTGTTTATTCAAACGCACGCTTTGCCATGAATGATCCTCTAATGAGCGTCAAATCGACATGCAATATTGATCAATGAATCAAATTTGCAAAAATGAGCATTCAACATGCATGAATGTAGGAAGGCACAATAACAGCAACAACGATAATAATAAAGATTTTTTTAAAAGCGACAACACAGTTGAATACAGGTAATGGTATTTTTTGATTAATTGAATGTCGTTTCTTCTAAAGTCATCACATTAAATAATCTCAAATGAATATTCAACAGTACGTGTGATCAATAATTATTTACTTGCTGTTTTATTATTAGCAAATATGTATCTTATGATAAATATGCTAGTGTCATTGCATGTTTCTCATATTCGTGGTTTATTGAATATTCAGTTTGTAATATTTCAGAAACGAAAGCCTTATCCTGACGATCTGGCTCTCTTAAAAGTATTTGTAATGGAAAAGAAACACGTAACAGAATGTCAATTTTTAGGCTGCATATGGACGCAAAATGAAATGGCAATAGGCTATTTTAAAAAAAATGGCTAGAAAAGTTGAAAAGGTCTCAAAATTTAAACCTTCATAAAATACAAAAAAGCTGGCCCGAATTTTAAGACCAACCATTGAAGTTAACAAAATTGGTAGGGTATAAAGCTAATAACAAATACTATTTTTTTATCAAGTTTTAATTCAAGTGAATGGGCAAAAAATACAAAAATACATTAACACATTCAAAGTCTATTATTTTCTTAGTTAAATGGTTCTTTACACTTTAAAAGTTTATATTTACTTATTGTTATATCATTATACAGAATTAAACTGTTGAATCACTCCGACATTAAAAAAAACCACGCATATTCATATTATTTTGCTTTTTTTCCAGATAAAATTAATATCCATACAATAAAAGTTTTATTTTCAGATTAAATGCTCAAACTATTTTTGTAAAACAGGGTTGTGCATGAAATTTTAACACTAACTAGCAAAACTGAACAAAAATCATAAAAGGCATTATGATTTTAGCGCAAAAATATCAACATTAAAACAATACAATTTTTATCAAAATTTGTTACACTCCTGACATATGTAGCTGTCACTTATAAACTAGCTTTCACTTACAAGTTACAATCTCCTGAACTATCAATACAAAGCAACTGATACACAGTGTAAAATTTTAAAACAAATATGGCAATAACATAGATCCAATTTGGATATTTTTTTAGAAATTAATTGGAAACCATACGGGCGTCTACATGCAACTTTGGCTCAAAACCTGAAGCAAACATTAGTACATGTAAAATGTCTCAATTAACAATTAAACACTAAAACAGTTAAACATTAACACATTTGAAATTGATCCTACTGGAATAATGAACCTTAAAGAGCTGTTTAACACGTTTGTCAAAAGTGTTACACTCCTGACCAAACAATATAACTTAAGTTTTAGGCTGGTTTTCAGAAATTTCAAGTTCCTTTTCATTAAACATCAGTTTCAATCCCTGACCAGGCATTTATGTGGGCATTGATAATTTAATATAGGAGACTGCCATGATATGTCATCAGTCTTAGGTTAGGTATACATCCCCGGGTGTAAATACATTATGAGGCTCACAAGGAAGACTGGGTATATACCCAATTGTGTTGCCTATTTAAATAAAGTCTTTATTATTAATATCATTATTATTATAACCTCGGCTCTACATCTCTATCGACCTTCAAAACATGTAAACATGTTTATTAAGAAATATAGATAAAACTACATGCATGCATATATCATTCGTCAAATGTTGCTGAATAGCTACAATGTTGGAAGTGTCAAATAATTTCTAAATCTACTGTATTTTTTATTTACCTTTGCTACACTTAACTGATTTAGAAACGATTTTAGGTGCTGGTATTGTGTGTATAAATTATTATTTGAAATTTGTGGGGTTTAAAATAATCAGTGGGACTAAAGTCGTATTCCTGGTATGCTTTTCCGCGAAAAGATATATCATTTAACCCATTACTTCATATTGGCATCATTTTCATAATTTACAAATGCTGCTAGAACAAAACAACTGGGCGTGATGATTTAACCTCCACATTGTTGGACAACGATACCCCGACCAAAAACAACGTCAATTAAGTTAAGAAGTGCGTTGTATACGGTGCCACGCTTTTATGTTACAGAACATCCTGACGCTCTTGACATGCTTTTTGTGACGTTTAGCCATGACAAAGTAGTTTAACTGTCGTCTGGCAATGATTTTCAGGCTTGCACAGTATTTTCAAGAAGCTGTTACCTCTACGATTGTCAGCGTCCAGAAAGCTGACATTAGAAGCACGTAAACATGATAGCACCATGTGAATGTTTTTTTGAAGACATCACTTCCGGTCAACAAATTTTGATGCTATACGTACAGTTTAATAGCAATAATGCGTACAATTTAGTTATTTTGCATAACATTGTGTTAAATGTTTACTTGACCCAAATTGGAAATCACTTATTTCTTATTAATATTTACCCTTACATATTAAATTAACAATGTCCGGTTACGGGTTTAAGATGCCATAGATCTTGGAAAGGTATGATCATAGCCATAGGACACAATACAGCGTATCCATGATCGTTAAAAATTACTGACAGCTCATGTTGCGACTGTGGAGGGCATTGAATTTGTTCTCATGAAGCTGAATTTAAAGGCCAACGCAGATGGTCATCAAGATGTGCATCATCAAGCAGAAACTTCAGAGCGTTGAGTGTTACATGTTTACCTTATAAATAGATGTGTGGAACAACATTGTACAACCCTGAGACGCCTGATTTGCATAGCCTGATTACATTATTACTTTTGCGAATTTGATTTAAATAATTTTCGTGGTTTGGTTTTGTGACTATCTAAACCTTGATTACAATCATAATTATGGTTTTTGCACATATTTGACCTAATGTTTTGATTTTATCACATGCAAATTTTCCATAAAATTGAAGCACCTTAACTAATTTATCAGGAAGGGAACGCATTATCTTGGAACCGACACCCTTGACACAGCCCAATTTTGTGGTATTTTCAACGCCTCAAGAAATTCAATATACTATTCTTTGTAATAATTACTGCCACACATCGTGCTGTGCGTACTCCAATGTTCCATGATGATCTTAAATTACCGGTTACTATAAATCATAACGTGTTTACGGTGAATCACATTTCTTTAATTTAATATAGTTACCAAAAGTCGTGACGCATTTGCTCAAGGGTTGTTGCACTGTGACGTAAATTGGATTCCATAGCTTGAGCGATAACAAGATATTATCTACGAGGGTGATTCAAACAGTTCTGCTATTTTTTGTACTGTGACGAAGCATTACACTATATACACAAATGTTTGTGGTAGTGTTCCAAGCGTTCAATGACATAATCTAGTATATGAGACAATTCTGATTGCTTTCCGACTGCTAAGCAACCGCAGATAATTATTCGAACCTTGTTGGCTACGATATCTTTAAACTCGTCTATCTGATCGAAGCGTTCTTCTCTCAATGACATGAACGAAATAAGTACGGCGGTATCTAAATAGTTTGCACTCATATTCGTCAATAACCATCGTCACATACACATTTTCTATGGTGTTGTGTTGAGTCCTATTGGTCTGTTGCTTGCAGGCCTCTCCAAACATACATACAGCTGGACGCAAGACATTTCTAATATAAACATTTTACGGTACATTCCACAAACGTTTGCCGCAACAAGAAAATGATCTATCGTCGGTCATGAATGGGTAAAAAATTCAAGGTAGATTGCCGTCATTTCTATGCTTTGGATAACACTCCAATCCCCTATTAACAGTCCCGAGAGGAACTGTACCGATACCACATGCTTCAAAACATCTTTTGTAGATTCCTTTCCTACTTTTACCTCATACATACGATGTGTTAGATACTTAAAAACAGGCGCAGCTGCTCTAGACGAACTGCAACCGCAATTCGAATATTGTCATATCATTATTCATGACGTCATACGACCCACGTGCAGTTACACATCGTACTTTGCACAATACATTCACTTAAAGTTTAAGCGTATATGTGCAGTGTTTCCTATACACGTAAATGCGAATTAAGACAAAACAGTTATGAGGTTATTGTAAGAATCTTTTGAAGCACCCTCATATATGACCAAGAATGAACGGAAATTGCTTAGGTTAATTCAAATATTTAATTCATACTGTTGAAACGACTAAGTAAGACACTAGCAATCATTCCGTTGTGGAAAAATTAATTCCATCGGAAATTCAATATAGACTTCTTAACGAAATGAAAATTGAACCGGTGATGTAAATGGGTTTTGGTTAATTTACATTTATTGTGATATTTAAATTCTAAAGATCTCACTTATGAGAAGCCATTTTATTATCACGGAATTTAAGAACGTTTAAGTACATATAATTGATTGCAAATTGAACATATTAAGTGGTAAACGACCTTATACTGCGAATAGAAGACAATTAAACCCGCGTTAATACAACATTGATAAATGTGCTGTCGGGTAAAGTCATGCCTTCTATGCCTGAGTAGGTTAGTACAACATTGTTTTTTGAAACTTCCATCCGCCGTCACACTGATCGAATTGGACCAGTATATGCAAAGCCAATTTGTTTACCCGTACCATAGTTTGAGTAGCGTTTATGTGATATTAAATCGATCCTTACGACGGATATGTACTTTTAATATTTCAATACTCGCCACTTATGATGCTTTTTAGTGAAACATATCAACTATATATTGTGCATAACAACCAATACCCAACATAAACAACTAGCAACTACAAAAACACGACTTAATAGCAAAAAGGCACAGACAATGCCCAATGCAAAAGGGTACATTTGGGTCATGTGGAAGCTTGTTAGGAATAGCTATATGAAGGTACGAATGTACCATACGAAGGTTGTTCGTAATTTAGTCTGATAAATTCACGTCATATCATTGTCTCATCGTGTCATTTTGCATTCAATATCGAAGAGGAGTAATTTAGAACATAATGATGTTTTCAAATTGCTTTCATTAATAGTTGGCGGCAAATTTATCATGCAAGTTTCATGATTGACATTATGTCAATAACAAGATAAAGAAATATTATGGAGGGAAGGTAACGATGCTCGATTAGATGGAAATAAATATAGCTTTAAACATGGAATAGAAATGGATACGTCAGAATATGTAGATACGGGTCGTAATGTTACTGAGTTTAAGGAATACGTTTTGAGATATTGCCTATAAATAATAATTAATTTGAAAATGTTTATGCCATTTATGTAAATCTTAAGAGATATAAAATGTTATTAATCTATATGGCAAGACGTATCAAATTTAAATTGAAGGATCACATCACTGTTTACGATGGTTTTATTATACCCCCGCACCACGAGCTTTTAGGGTTATACTGGATTCAGCTTGTTTGTCAGGCCGTCAGTCTGCCCGTCCGCCCGAAGACACATTCTTGTGAACGCAACTTCTCCTACAATTTTTGCAGAATTATACACTATATACTCGTATAATATATAGTGCTCATTCTTGTGAACGCAACTCTAGTTCTACATTTTGGCAGGATTTCCTTTAAACTTTTACACTTGATCAACTTCAACAAGTAGGAAGGAACAATTTGCGATGAGATTTTCTAAATGAATTTTGCAAGAATTATAGCCCTTTGTTCTTTTATTCATTATGTAATATATAGTGAACTATTCTTTTGAATGCGACTCCGCCTAAATTGTTCACATGATTTCCTTCACACTTTCATACAGGTATATGTGCATAAAGGAAATAATTTGTCCTGGGATAATTTTTGCCCGAATTATGGTCCTTTGTTCTGTGAAACACTATATACAATATGTAGTGAATAATTATGTAGATGTGCATGAAGAACATAATTAGTTGCAATGATTTTGCGACGTGGGAGTAATTAGTCTGCCGAATGGCGACAGCTCAAGTTGATGTTTAAAATTAAGAAAATTGTACATTTCAGCAATTCACCGTCAATAGATTGTTATAGAGTACAATTCCGCTTTTTCGACCAAACGCGAATGAGGTCATTGTTGGCTAATCGGACTATTAGTAGGGTGACTATTGCCAAAAAAGTCCTCTATTTTAGGAGTAGGTAGGACCTCTCTGTTAACATGTCATATACCAAAATGTTCGGGTAAGTCCATAGTATCTGAGACTGCCGGCATAAATTGCCAAAAGTGGTGGCGTTCCGGGAAATCCAAGATGGCGTCCAAGATGGCCGCCTTTTTGACAGTATTAGCTTAATATTAATGTTATGAAAATATCAGGAATATGATCCAACTTTTTGAAATAACTTTGCTTATTTGTGATAGACACAGCATAACTCTTTTTAACTAAAATATTTTTAGAATCTTCAAAGGTCAATGTCAAGGTCATTTACAGGTAAAACCAATGTAAAAATGGCTTAAACGCGTTTTCACCTGACATCTTCTTTGTTTGTATAGCATTTATTTACAAAAACTATCCAGATTGATCATTTAAATGAAGGTTTACATTCAACAGTTTAAATTAAACTACTTTGGAACACACTGGCGTTCAAATAATGGAGATATACAGTATATCTTGTACTATGTGCTTTTCTTACCCCACCCACCATTTTTATAAAAGAAATATGCACTCATGTATTCTGAAATGTTTACAACAGGTGTCTGTGATAAAAATGTTTATTATTATGATACATCTATTATGGCATTCAAAAAATATTATTCATGTCTAAATTCACCAGATAAATCCAAGATGGCTTCCAAGATGGCCGCCGTAATATATAATGTCCCTTGTATAGCATTAAGCAGGATTTAAACAGTTGTTTTTCAGGTGAGGTGGCCACAAAAATAGATCAAGAACTGATTCATACCAAAATGTCCTTATGTGACGATAAATTAGTATATAGACCTGCTGTCGTACATTGTAAAAGGGTGGTGAGGACCAGGAAACCAAGATGGCCGCCATAAATGGTCAATCCATATAGTGTATGTTCTAAAATTACTATGAGACAGTATCATACATGGCTGTAAAGATACATGTTAGCATGCAAAAAACTCATTTGCTACTGTGCATTAAATAAGCATACTACATTGACCACTTTGAAAAAAGTTCAAGGTCATGTCAAGGTCAAAGTATGAAAAATAAATGGTAATTTGTACCACATACCAGTAGATCATTGAATGGGTGTACGCGTATTTGGTGGTGGTGAATATATGTATTGGGCATTGAATAGATGCCATGGATTTGGTGCAGTTCCCTATATGACATTGAATTGGTGTATTTGGTAGTGGTGGGTACCAATTAAGGCTTGAACTTGGCATATTAGATGGTGGTGTGTACCATATTGGTCATTGGGATTATTAGATGGTTAAGAATACCTCATAATATTATGACACTGAATCTGTGTATTGTTTGGTGGTTGTGTCCCATATAGCCCAAAATGGAATGTATCAGGTGGTGGTGCATACCACATAGGACTTTTATATGTATTTTTGGTGGTGGTGGTGGGTACCCCATATTGAAATTAGTGTATTCGATGGTGGTGAGTATGACATAAGGCATTGAATGGGTGTATTGGGTCACGTGATGAATACCCCGTTCTTCACTGAATTAGTGTATTTTTGGTAGATAGTGCTCCATGTGGCCTGTAAGGCCGTGTAAGGTGGTGGTGCATACCCCCTAGGGCATTGAATGGGTGTGTCTGGTGGTGGTGAGTACCCGATGGGACATGTGTGGGTGTACTTTGTGGTTTGGAGTAACCCATATGACATTGAATGAGTGAGTTTCTATAAGGACCTTGAGTGGGTTTATCAACTTTACTTAGTGATGATGATTACCCCATAGGACATTGGATGTGTGTATTTTGGTGTTGGTGGGTACCCTAAATGGCGCCTTAAATTGTGTATTAGGTGGTGGTGAGTATCACTATAGTATAGGGCCTTGAATGAGTGTATTTCAAATTATGGTGCAGGTTGTTTCCCCATAGAGCATTGCATTGGTGTATTAGGTGGAGGTGAATACCCCATAGGGCATTGAAGGGAGTATTTGGTTGTGGTGAGTGCTCCATAGGGCATTTGTTTGGTGTTTGTTGTAACCCTACATTGTCTGACATGGGTGTACTAGATGGTGGTGAGTACCACATAGAGCATTGAATTGGTGTATTGGGTGGTAAGGAATGCCCTATATGGTACTGAAATGGGGGGATTCTTGGAGGTTAGAGCCCTATGTGGCGTGAAATGGGTGTATTATATGGTCGTTCGTACCCCAAAAGACTTTGAACGGGTGTATTTGGTGGTGGTGAGTACCCAATATGTCTTCACACTGTGTTACATGGGGTGTACTTGATGGTTTAGAGTACAACACAAAACATTAAGTAGGTGTATTTTTTGGTGGTGCGTACCAAATAGGGCATTGAATTGGTGTTTTTGGTGGTGGTGAGTATCCCAAAGGGAACTGAATGGGTGTATGTTTGTGGGTAGCCAAAATGGCCTGAAATGGGTGTATTAGGTGGTGGAAATTTCACTATAGTACCTTGATTGGGTACATTGGTTTAAATTATTACCATGGCAAGTTCCCAATAGGACATTAAATGGGTGTTCAAGGTGGTGGCGAGTACCCGATAGGACATTGAATGAGTGTATTAGGTGGCGGCGAGTACCCCATAGGGCATTGAATGAGTGTATTAGGTGGTGGCGAGCACCCCATAGGGCATTGAATGAGTGTATTAGGTGGTGGGGAGTACCCTATAGGGCACTGAATGAGTATATTAGGTGGTGGCAAGTACCCCATAGGGCATTGAATGAGTGTATTATGTGGTGGGGAGTACCCCATAGGGCACTGAATGAGTATATTAGGTGGTGGCAAGTACCCAATAGGGCATTGAATGAGTGTATTATGTGGTGGGGAGTACCCCATAGGGCACTGAATGAGTATATTAGGTGGTTGCAAGTACCCCATAGGGCATTGCATGAGTGTATTATGTGGTGGGGGTTCCCCATAGGGCATTGAATGGGTATATAAGGTGGTGGCGAGTATCCCATAGCGCATTGAATGAGTGTATTATGTGGTGGGGGTTCTCCATAGGGCATTGAATGGGTATATAAGGTGGTGGCGAGTATCCCATAGGACATTGAATGAGTGTATTAGGTGGTGGCAAGTACCCCATAGTACATTGAATGAGTGTATTAGGTGCTGGCGAGTACCCCATAGGGCATTGAATGAGTGTATTGGGTGATGGCGAGTACCCCATAGGACATTTAATGAGTATATTAGGTGGTGGCAAGTACCCCATAGGGCATTGAATGAGTGTATTATGTGGTGGGGAGTACCCAATAGGACATTGAATGAGTGTATTAGGTGGTAGCGAGTATCCCATAGGGCATTGAATTAGTGTATTATGTGGTGGGGGTACCCCATAGGGCATTGAATGAGTGTATTAGGTGGTGGCGAGTATCCCATAGAACATTGAATGGGTGTATAAGGTGCTTATGAGTACCCAATAGGGCATTGATTGGGTTTATTTTGTGGTGGTGAGAATCCGTTAAGGCATTGGATTGGTGTATTTGGTGTTGGTGGGTACACCAAATGGCCTGAAGTGGGTGTATTATTTAGTTCTTTAGTTCACTATATGGACGTGTGTGACTTAATGGGTTATGAGAATGTCATATGGGTGTATTTGGGGATGACACATACCCAAATGGCCCGAACTGAATTCCACAAATACAATTGATTGGGTGTATTAATTGGTAAAGAAAATCCAATATGATATTGAATGTGTAAATTTGGTTGTGTTGAGTACTAGTGTCCCATTGTAGGTATTAAATGTGTTTATTTGGTGGTGGTGATTATGCGAAAGGTCTTGATTTGGTTAATTTAATCACGGTGAATATCCCATAGGTCACTGAATAGGTGTATTTCTTAGTGGTTGGTGTCCCAAAAGGCCTGAAATGGGCGTTTAAGGTGGTGGTGCCTATGGTGCCTAATGAGTGTACAATGTATTTGGCATGGATGAGTATCTCAGTACCACCAAATACACGCATTCAGATCCCCAAGAGATCTACCTCTTCTCCGATTACACTGGTTTAAGGCCATACGACATACTCACAACCCCAATATTTACCCATTTAAGACAATATAGAGTGCTAACCACCATATAATACACCAATTCAATGCCCTATGGGATAACAACCTGCACCAAATGCACTAAGTTCCCCCTACACGTACATTATGCCACATTAGATACTGATCACCACCACATAATAAGCTATACATGTACCCTTTAAAGAAGTATTTGGTACTCCTCACCACCACCAAATGCACTCATTCAAATTCCTGTGGAATATACTCATCCACATAATACACTCATTTCAGGCTGTATAGGGCACCAAGCACCAAACAATACACAAATTCAATGTCCTATGGGGTATTCATCATCACCCAATAAACCCACTGCCCTATGACATTGCCGTATTCGCCTCCATCTCATACACCCATTTCAGGAGTAGTGGGGTACCCACATCCAACAATTACACTAATTCAATGCCATTATGGTGTTCTAAACAACCTCCAAGTACATCTATACAAGACCAAATGAGGTATTCAACACCACCAATTTATACGTGTACACCTTATCAATGACCTACTGGTCTGTGGTACTTTTCACCACCAGGAATAGTATTTTTTATTTATTTTTCATACTTTGACCTCGACATGACCTTGAACTTTGCTTCAAAGTGGTCAATGTAATATGGTTATTTGATGCACAGTAGCATATGAGTAATTTACATGCTAACATGTATCTTTACACCCATGTATGATACTGTCTCATAGTAATTTGAACATACTTTATATGGATTGACCATTATTGGCGGCCATCTTGGATTTCCTGGTCCTCACCACCCTTTTACAATGTATGACAGCAGGTCTATACACTAATTTATAGTCATATAAGGACATTTTGGTATGAATCAGTTCTTGATCTACTTTTGTGACCACCTCACCTGAAAAACAACTGTTTAAATCCCGCTTAATGCTATACAAGGGACATTATATATTATGGCGGCCATCTTGGACGCCATCTTGGGTTTTGCTGGTGAATTTTAGTCACAAATGATATCTTTTGAATGCCATTATAGATGTATCATAATAATAAACATTTTTATCACAGACATCTTTTGTAAAACTTTCAGAATACATGAGTACATATTTCTTGTATAAAATGGTGGGTGGGGTAAGAAAAGCACATAGTACAAGATATACTGTGTATCTCCATTACTTGAATGCCAATGTGTTCCAAAGTAGTTTTATTTAAACTGTTGAATGTAAACCTTCATTTAAATGATCAATGTGGATAGTTTTTGTAAATAAATGCTATACAAACAAAGAAGATACCAGGTGAAAAAGCGTTTAAGCCATTTTTACATTGGTTTTACCTGTAAATGGCCTTGACATTGACCTTTGAAGATTCTAAAAATATTTTAGTTAAAAAGAGTGATGCTGTGTCTATAACAATTAAGCAAAACTATTTAAAAAAGTTGCATCATATTCCTGATATTTTCATAACATTAATATTAAGCTAATACTGTCAAAAAAGCGGCCATCTTGGACGCCATCTTGGATTTCCCGGAACGCCACCATTTTTGGCAATTTATGCCGGCAGTCTCAGATACTATGGATTTACCCGAACATTTTGGTATATGACATGTCTTGTTAACAGAGAGGTCCTACCCCAACTTTTTTTTCTTGAGATTGTCACCCTACCATATAGATGTAGCTGACATTTTTGTGCCCCCACACTTATTTATAAGTGGGGGCATATAGCATTGGTGCTGTCCGTACGTCCGTCCGTCCGTACGTAACACAAATCTTGTGTGTTAAACTCCTCATAAACTGCTGGGTAGAATTTCTTCAAACATTCACAGATAAACAACCTCAATGTATAGATGACCGTAAAGGAAGGAATTTTCACTGCGTCAATTTTGACCAGAGTTATGGCACTTTGGTGCTTTTACTATATACCCTATAGTGAAAAATCTTGTGTGTTGAACTCCTCATAAACTACAGGGTAGAATTTCTTCAAACTTTCACAGATAAATAACCTCAATGTATAGATGACCGTAAAGGAAGGACTTTTCACTGCGTCAATTTTGACCAGAGTTATGGCCCTTTGTTACTTTTACTATATACCCTATAGTGAAAAATCTTGTGTGTTGAACTCCTTATAAACTACTGGGTGGAATTTCTTCAAACTTTCACAGATGAACAACCTCAATGTATAGATGATCGTAAAGGATGGAATTTTGGCTGTGTAAATTTTGACCAGAGTTATGGCTCTTTGTTACTTTACTATATACCCTATAGTGAAAAATATTGTATGTTAAACTTCTCACAAACTGTTGGATAGAATTTCTTCAAACTTTCACAGATTAATAATCTCAATGCATAGATGACTTTATAGGGTGGAATTTTTATTGTGCCAATTTTTACCAGAATTGTTGCCCTTTGTTACTTTTACTATATGATGAACCTTTGATAATTTTTTTTCTTAGAATTATAGTCCACAACGACACAAGGCTAAGAAATTGAATAATGATGTTACCTCAAACCGCTATTTCCTCTCCTTCCCCATTGTAAATGATATGTGCTATAATAGGGGCACCCGTGTCATGGGACACATTTCTAGTTGGTTCTATTTTTAAAATTTGATTGGTGCAAATATCTGCATGATTTTAAATTAATTGACGTAATCCTATCAGCGTATTACTTAAATATTTTCTTGCGTACCATTCGGTTTTATTCCTGTCTAAAATGACCAATGTCATTCGGCTTCGTGAAAATAGACAGAAGTTTGTGTGATACAAGGAATAAAAGAGAACAAGCATGCCGCACTTGGAATGTTTATAGTTATCAGCATTATACATGTATAACTCAAACAATGTTGCGTGCAGAGGAAAAAATGTGCGGCAATATTACGTCATCATGTGCTAATAATATTAATCACGATATCAGGTATTTTACATGTCATTTATTATTTCATTCATATCAAATTCTTTTCTTTAATGATCTCAACGAGAGATGAAGGTTATATATATTTAACACACGTTTGTGGACGTGGATATATACTTAGTCAACTTGTATTAGCACATGTCTACATACACACTGTATTCATATCCATGGAATAAAATCGGTTTTTGTAACGTGGCTATTTCCTCTACATAATATCATGATTGTAGAATGGCAACATTTATTGTTTCCATTGTATTAAGTTATTTTAATGCATGTGTATTTAATACAAATGTATCGAAAGTGCAGATTTGGAATAAATAATATTGTTTAAGAAAACCGCATTCTGAAAGGTTTGAATGTAGCTTAAAATCAATTCGACTTATGCTATGTCGGTAAATAGACAAATAATTTTGGTAACCTACCATATACATTTCATGATATGTTATTTCTGGACATAGTTTCGTCTTTGTCCTATAAGAGAAGTCCATACATCGACTTTGCAAAGAATATGTTTTCAGCGCTTTAGAGAAACATCATTAGCCTCGTTTGTGTGGTTGTCTGGAAATAGTTCCGACTAAAGCAGTGAGGATTATTTTGTAACGGAACAGATGTGCCGGTGTTAAATTAATGTGTTGAAACCTAAACCATTTATGTAGCGTCTAAATGATAAGCATTGCTCAATATACAATAATTTGTCTAAGTCGATTGGAAAATAGGCCGGAAACAAAAACACCTCATTCTTGTTGAATGTACAATATGAGTTCCCCTACAGGCCAATGCGAGAGGTGTCCAAACTATATTTGAAAATAGTTGAACATCCGATTTGTTCTTGCTAGATTGATTTATATGAACTGTCTCTTTTGGATCGCGTAAAGTTATGAATTAGGTCAAAAGATAATATTAAGTCGGGCTGGGAAGGGAGCACTCAACGTAACCAGGCGATAGCAGAAAACATTAACACACACAAGGTACTATGTTCAACGCATAACCGAACAAGAAAATGATCTGCAAAAGTCCAAGCCGTCGTACAATACAAGACGAGCAGTAATTTTGCAATTGCTTGCTCTTTTAAGTGAAATGACACAAACTATTTTCTTAGAAACTCCAAATGGTGACGACAACTTCTATCATCGTAAACATTGGTTGAATGATACATAGGTAAAATACAACAGTCAGACCTCAGCGAACGTAGAAATATAAATGGAAATAAACTATCAATCAACTAATTTCGAAAATGATGAAAGTCAAACTCTGGAAATATAGGTTTTCTCCAGCTCCAGTCGATATCAAATTAACATAACATAAGGGAGACAAAATACGCGGTACATTGTGTATGGTACAACGGAACGATAAACGTCTTTGATGAGACAACGTTTTTGTATTATTGATAGTTTTACTGTAAAAAGAACAGAGTGCTATTAAAGAAATGTATATTAAACTACCAATAAGTTAAAATGCGTTGTGTTCGCAGTCGGTTGCATGTTATGTGCATTTGTTTGTTATACTGTTAAAAATGAAACAATATTTTATTCACAGTGGTAGGGGCAATTTTGAACGTAAAATACGATCCACAAGCTTCAAAAAGATAATAGTAAGTCAGACAAGGAAGGCAGCACTCAGCCAGACCAGCCGAGCACAGAAAACATTAAAACCTCACAAGGTACAACGCCAACCTGAACCAGTCGAGCACAGAAAACATAAAAGGCACAATGACCATCTAAACAAGTTATAATCCTCACATGTCCAAGCTGTCGAAATTCTAAATTAACCAGTTTCAGCAATTAAAAAGCTGAATGCCCAAGCTGAATGACCTAGTTCCAACAGTAAACTGGCTAAAATACCTAGTCAGAAGTCCTTAAAAGTAGACAAAAAGAAAAACTTAGTGTCAAGGTTTCAGCTAAATGACATAGTTTTAGCAATATCTGTCACATATCTGTCCTGGTGACAGTGCCTTGGTCAATAATCGGCTTCCACACAGTTTGGTACCTTAAGAGCATGAAGGTTTCGCTCAGAAAGGAAAAGGTGATGTGATGGAATAATTAGTTTCTTCTTAATTATTTCTGTGAAGTGAGTTACTGTCAGTTTGTACAATCAGTTACATTGCAAAAGTACAATGCATGTCAATCATATTACATTACAGATAAGGAATTCAGCGTTTATTCTAAAACAAAATGTACACGTGTGTATTTATTGTAAGTATGTACTCATATTTGGTATGTTATATAGATGCTTGACTTATTCATAGTAATACATAATACACATATTAATCAAATTAGTAACACCCTGGACTTGTAAAAACAGAGTAAATTGCTTGATCATGCGCAATACCTCGAGGTGACATTTGTTTATAATAGCATTGTGTGCTGCCGTAATGACTACATGAGCTGCTAAGCCTGGCGTACACCTGTTATTATGGAAAATTCACATGGTTGAAGCTTATAAATTATTTGGCCAACTTCGTAGGATTGTATGAAAAGGCAATGATTTTTACATGTTTTGTACTGATATTCGTGACACACTATATACTTTCAATCCCCTGGCAAGTGTACTGTTATTTTATATTAAATTACCTAAATTGCATTGGAATCTTGTTTTTTTATTCTAAAGTAGGTAATCAATTTCACTGTGGTCGTTTAAAAACGAAATTCGTGTATTCAATTTTATTTTAGCATTGGTGCGTTTATTTAATTCGAGAAACAATATGTTCAAAGTGCGTGCTGTGAACAATGAACATTACGCTCCCTACAGCACTTTGATTTCCACTTAACCGTTACAATTCACACGCTGCTTAAAATACTAGAATATTTTGATATTTGACCTTTACAAAACTGCTGTGAACCCTGATACACATTTTCATTGGCTGATGAAAGTTTACTTGTTTGTATAGACAGTAGAGAGTTATAGCAGAGAGTTTATAGTGGATATGAAGGCTACGTGTTGAAAGGTTTAAACGAGTACACAATGTATGAGGTTTAAATATTTCATGGTCATTATTTATTTATTTCAATCAATTTGATAAATTGATAGTTGGAGAGTTTTAATTTATAATACAAGTCATTCTTTTAACACACGAGCTCTTTATATACAATGCATTTAAAAACCCGTTTACATGATCACATTTGCCTCGCTGCACGCTGGTTTTGGATTCTCCTGTCTAAAAATAGCAATAGCGCTAATACACTAGCAATAATGCAGAGCCTAGAAACGATGTAGTTTCGGGCGAGGCAATTGGAGAGTAAATGAACATATAAACAGCAGAGTACTGTTTTATCAAATCACCTTTAAATTTTACCGTGTATATTGCGTACGTCGATAATATTTCTGCAAATGCGTTTTCTAAGATGTTTTTATTTAGATAAATTTCTTTCGTATGTTTTAGCGTATTTAGTGCAGAGTGAGAACGACCGTAATATAAAAATTCTGAACGTAGTTAGGAGACATGGACACGCACTGTTGATTTTGGCTGCTACATGTTTTAATAGATTGTACGGGGGTGATTCAGAATTACGAGTACTTTTTGCTTGAATCAAAAACCGTTATACTTACAGTTACAAATCTGTAGACAATATAATTTTGATATTTATTGCACAAGCATATCAAATTTCATTCTGACGAGAGACGCTTATGTGTTATTTTCTGTTATATACTGATCTGATCAGAAATAAACGTTTTAGAGCAAACGCACACGTCCGTCTGGACCATCCCTCGTAATCAGCACTCCTCGTAATTAGTAAAAGAAACATGTTTAGTCATAAAATGTTTATTTTGTCCTTTTTGAAATTGATGAATATTTATTTATTCTGGTTGCCACTTTATTGGTGATATTTCAATATTTGACGTAAATGTATGCAACAACTTATCATCGATAGGTAAAACGCACTAATTTGTTTAAATGAAATATGCAAAGTATTGTGTACATGTATATTTAAGGGACATTTACGCATTGTTAGAAAACCGGAACAGAGGACATTAACATATTTTAACAATAAAAGTGTTTTCAGTCAATGTATTCATGTCTCAAGGTAACAATTTCGACCATATACATTACTTGTTGAACTTCTAATGCAGTACGATTGAAAGCCATTACATGTACCATCGATTTCACGTGCCTGTTATTTTCCAGCAACAAAAACCGCGAAACGACGTTGACCAGTGCGTATACTTCTCTTACATCTCTTACACCACAGGCGATTATCTCATAATATCTGAATTGGGCAGATGCTTATATAAGTCCTTGTTAGAATAAAGTCACCAGCGGCACATCTTACTCCAAGCCTAGTAAAGTGACGTCCTGCCATATCAAAGCATAATAGGGCAACCGGAATGTATCGAGGCCCACTATGAGAGGTTGTGGCCAAGTGATCTTGTTCAGCTACAGAGTGTGTTAAGGTTACCATTCTAACAATGCCTGTTTAACCATAATTAACATTCACAATTGTTGACGAGAACATGTTTCAAGTCGTTCATATAAACTTATTTACGATATCAAGCAATTTCATAAAATAAATGTATCACTTAAACACGAGTGGAATTTTATTGCAAAAAATCAGACAAGACGATTACTTCCTCAATTAAGATGACGATTCTATGCACTATATCTGAATATCTATTTGGCTGGAAATAGTAAACAATTTACAATATCTACTTTTTCCTAAATAATAGTCTAATATTTTACAATAATATACATTTTTATCATGTTTATTATGTCGTTAACGAGACCTGTCGATGATTCAATAGTAGTTTAAGTAAGGTTAATGCTTTCAGACAGACGTTCATAAAGTATTTTGTTATGTGGAATCACGAATATACGTTCGTTAACACTGCTAACTCCAGACAAGTTCCGGGGATATCCGATTGCAGTGCAGATATTTTCTCACGTATTAAAATGTATATATGTAATTAATCGGTTGCGTAAGATGTCCAATCATTGGAAAATTGTTTAGGTTATGCTATATGTATATGCATTATCTTATCTTCCTTTTAAGGTGATTCATAGGGTTTAGATATATAACATGTAACGTGTAATATGTATGAAGACGTCCGCCTAAATGAACATGTATCTCACTAGTATGTTAGATGCCAAGAAATGGTAGATGATTTCATGCATGCTCTTCCATGATATTGTTTTAAACGTTTCTACAACAAAATAGCGTGAGAAATGTATTTGCTCTAATTTTGAAGTGAATAGATATATGAATATAAATGACTTTCTTGTCCTGCGGTATGTTCATTAAGATGAACGTGTAAATCAAATTCACTGTTTAGAACATCAGAATTTAACACGAATTGCGTTCATTAACATGTATCCACAGCGACTCAAACTAAATTATAGCATAAAACCGCTGTTTTGCACATACATTAACGGAACGAAACAAAAACAATGCGGTAAAATAACGATTCACGCGCTGTTGATGCCTGTTCATCCGTATGCATATTGCAGGGCCCCCATCCACAACAATTTATAGCATCATATCAGCAGTTATTTCAGTTATGACTACTAATTGATTTTCTTAACGATTTAAATAAGAATTAAAACTAACTCGCATTTTTAATGTTTTTTATACCCCAATCACACGAGAGTCGGAATGAGCCGGAATGCCGTAGGAATAGCAATTCGTAGTACATTCTTGTATGTTTGAAATGTATTCCGACTGCAATCCGAGTACATTCCATATGTTCGGGCCAGTTTGAATATTTTAACACGTTCTAAACCTATTTCGTTTGAAATAAAATACATATTAAAATAAAAATGAATAAACTGTTATTCACAACTCTCTGTATTTATTGATACTGTCCAGATCACACGGCGTCGGAATAAGCCGGAATGCCGTAGGAATAGCAATTCGAGGTGTATTCCGTAATGATCGAAACGCATTCGAAACATTCTGTCTACATGCTGAGTCAATTCGTTGTGCATTCGATATATTCCGGCCCATTCCTGTGTCCACTTCGAATGTTTTGCGCATGTTCAAAACTTTCGAGATACATTCGAAGTCGGGTGGAATATCGAACGGCTACCGAAGTGTATTCTTCCGACATTCTGATTACATTTTAAATATTCGTACGGCATTCTGACTATATTCGAAACATTACTTAAAGCCATTATAGGTACTGATATTAAACACATTACCCGTGCACAACCCGTGCATAATCCCGTGCAAAACGGTCCGATGCTTGTGTTTACCGTATTTTGAAAACATATGCGTGCACGATCTCCGCTATCATTCCAGGCGGACTCGAAGTGTATTCGAGTTATACTCGAAGTATATAAGAATTGTATTTGAATGGTATTTGAAGTATTCCAACGGCATTTTGACAAAGCTGTAATAATTTTGGTCAATTCGAGTTATCATTCGGAATGTGTTTCAAATGTTTATTCTTTCTTCATTCCGACTCATTCGGGCCCATTCCGGCTGATTCGAGAGTCGTGTGATTGGGGGTATTAGGTGTTTAAAAATCATGGAAATTTCCTAAATCGAAATGACGTAACGTTTGTACACGACATTCAAAACAATGTCGCGCCTAAACGTCTGCATATTGAAATACAAGCGCATTTTTATGTTTAATGCTATTATAACGTTTACACATATTTTCTAGCGTGTTTTAACATCTTCAGATTCCGACGGGCTTGGGCACCAAAACGTTTTATCGAGTACTTTATAGCAATTTGTAATAATAGAACATTGGGTTACCGAAACATAATGGTGAAATCAGGACACATTTGTGTACTGTAAACAGCCTTAAATAGGGTGTGTCGATTAGGCAGAAAATACGACCATTTCGGTATCCGATAATACGGTGTTAACACGTAAACTTCCAATTAGGAGTACATTACCGAAACATGGATATGTCAGCACCCATGCTTTATAATGACGACAACTAGGATAATAACACTTTGCGTGGAAAGATGGGAAGTCGATAAACATGAAAATGATGTAAGGTTGTTATTAGCGATTGCTACTTGTCAGGTTGAAACTTGATATAATGCTAACGCATTATCTTATAATCTTTGCTTTGTAGCTAATGATGTCCGCAAAAGATACATTTTAACGAGTCCCTGTAGAGATCCCCATGTTTAAAATGGAAAAGTTGCTTGTTAAACTTTGTGCTTGCCTGAGCTTTTTTTGCTCCAACCAATCCAATCATTCATAGCTCGTTACACTGTGTAGGCGTTGATACATGTATAACAACTTGTTACACTGAAAGCAATTCAAAACTTGCAAAGCCCTCAATATGCGCCATCACATGACGTAAATGAAGTTATTAACGTTTACACATACTGTTTCGTGTTATAACATCTGCAGATAGAGTACCCGGCGAGCTTGAGTACCAACCGTCTCTCGGGTTTCTGCATATGTAATTACACGAAAAACATTGCGTTAACCATACATTGTTTGTGTTGACGAACGCGATATTTTCTGTCTTTAACTTGTTAGTATGCGTCTGCTGTAAAAAGAAAGAATAAGAGTGCATAAAGGTCGCTGATTATCAGTTTATTCTAACAAACTACGTACTATACACTTTCACTTCTTCTGCTTCAACAATTAAACTAATACTTTGTCGACCTATTAAGAGTAAGTTGCGATGTAACGATATGAATACACAAATGAACAGGACGAGATGTTACTTTCACCGCGTACTCTAGTGCATTTTGTAATAATAGAAAATTGTGTTACTGAACAATTACGGTGAAATCATGACACATTTTTATACCGCAAACAGTCTTAAATAGTGTGTGTCTATTATGTAGAATAACAACGACCATTCCGGTATCCGATAATACGGTTTTAACACGTAAGCTTCCAAATTGGAGTACTTTACTGAAACATGAAGATGTCAATACGCATGCTTTATAATCGATGCATAGAATAAAAACTATTTTCTTGGAAAGATGGGTCGTCGATAAACATGAAAATGAAGTAAGTTGGTTATTAACGATTGCTACTAATAATCTCCGCTAATAACTAATGATGTCCGGAAATGATACATTTAAACGGCCCTTCCTGATGTTTAAAACGGATATCGTATTTGTTAAACTTAGTAAGTTTGCCTTAGCTTTGGCTTTGCATCAACCAATCCAATCATTCATATCACGTTATATTGTGTAAACCTTGACATAACAACTTGCTACTGAACGCAACTCCAAACTTCTAAACATGTGTTGGCATATCCAATCTCATTGATGAAGCTTAAATGCTAAATATTTGTAAAGCCCTCTATACATGTATGCTGCACAACCACATATCGTAGATGACGTTATTAGCACGTAGTATTCGTTCATCAGTAGTAGAATCATTCAAAGCTGAACATTTAATCTAATATTAAATGTTATTTAAGAGTACAACAACCCTACTTGCATGTGTTGCCAATTCGCTTGCAAGAGCATGTGCTTCGGCGGTAACTCGATTGATTCAATTTAATTTTCGATAAATCAAATTATGGTACAACAAATATTGAGTTATTTTCCTGTAATCTTATTCACTAGACATTTTTCCGATTTCCATTTTGATCTTCAATGTAAATGATCATCATGGGATGATGTATTTATATTCTGAAATTCAGGCCGACACACTGTTTATGCTGTTAAGGGGAAATAAAACCAAGCAATAATAATGCACTGCATTATGCCATGTTTTTCGTCATTGGATATTACCAAGTAGATAATAATCAATTATATTCAAATATACCATTTAAAAAATAAACTGCGTTTAAACATACACTTGGTGTAAAAAACGTGTTTTTTTATTTAAAAAAAGCAGCTAAATGCTATTATTCACAGGTGAGAAGACTCGAAACAGACAGGTTAATAACTGGATAGGGCACGCCCATATTTTAATTGTTATTGTGTAAGAATAAGTTTAATGGCTTATGTGTTAAATTAGAGGTATAATTATACTAATATATAATGTACGTACCGATCTTTTTGAACGAATTTTTCTACAACCTGCCTCAAGGTAAATCATTTTCTGACTTATGTTAGAGTTTGTGGTCACTATATATAACACTGTGTTTGTGCTCGCTTTACATAACACGGTGTTTGTGATCACTGTATATAATACTGTGTTTGTGGTCACTTTATATTAACTGTGTTTTGGTCACTTTATATAACACCGTGAATGATTAATCATTGTTATCAATAATCCTGAACACTATTGATACTTCAAAGACAAACAATAGGTCGTTTGTGGTAAACAAATCGCATCACACATCAACAATAGGGGTTGCTGTGGTGGTAAGGTGTGTCTGTCTCTATTGCGTAAGTTTCATTATTCCGTTCTTCTTAATTTGGACTGATACAACTACGCTATCGGGCTGTATAAATCAAATGAGTCCCTTCCGGATAGTGATGTCGATAGATCATTCGACTGTTTATGGAAGCCCTGAAGTACTAAAAATATAGAAAAAAACGGACAATAAATCATCCAATAACGAGACAATATATGCTGCACTTTAAGTATTGTGTGGGTTCATTGTGATAATGCGCATATCTATGCACCAGTGTAGTATAGTGGAATCATTTGATGCTCTATTCCGTAAGGTATGATGTTTTCAGGATTCCATGACGATGAAATGAAATATTTCAGTTGTCTCCACATGCAAAAAGTGTAATTTACAGTTTAATAACACTGGTCATTTGTTTCACTGCTCTTAACCAACAGATTCAAAACGAATGAGACAGTAAATTGATTACTACAATATATCTAAAAACGGAATAAAATATTACAGCAACGTCACAACGTAAACAGTCTAGCTTTATTTGCACTAACATATTCAAACAGAGAAAACATAACTCTTCTTGCTAAATAATATATTTCTTAATTCATAACTTAGTAGACAACTAGACAATGGTGCATCATGACGTCAAAGCTCAGGTAAAGGCGGAAGTAAGCAAATTCTTGATGTCGCTGCTTTTGCCAGGTAAACAAGTGTATTTTTCATGATAAACTGAATTAATTCAATGACATCATTGGTATATTCAATAGCAGAAATTACAGCGAGTATTTTGGTTGGCAATTTGGCATTTTTTGTTCAAATTAATCACGTTAATTTTTGAAGATTAGAATGTAATTGTTTCGTATTTGTTTCTTGTTATTCTTTTATAAAAATGACTAAATGATACATGCACTGGGTATCAACATTCACGTTGAAGCATTTTTATGGAAATAGAACCTAACGGTTTGTCTTATTATTTCATTTAAACTGTAGATAATTATGATAGCAAAGAATTGTGGTTGTGGAGACATACACTGAACGTTATATCATACACGAACAAGGAGTACTTATGGTACTTTGCCACTCGGCAACCGACCCTCAAATATTCCATAATGAGTCTAAGCACTATGTTAACTGTACTATAGCTAGATGAGATGTTTGTTCTGAATGGAGTAAAACATGCAGATTGATACGGGAGAGGGCTGGGGTCAGGATGTTGGGCAAGTATATGATAAGAGAAGTTTGTCTCGGATAAGTGTCCTAGTTGTATGCTCATTCTGTTAAAGGTAGCTTGACAAAAAGCAGGTCGAACCAACCTGAGGAAAAGTAGGCTGGATAAAGTGGATATACCCCAGAATCAGAGCGAGACCTCAAGACTGATTTAGCAGGAATGATTAAGACATAATATACTTAACGGGTTTAAAAACGCGACACTGGGGTATGTTGTTTTATAGCAGGCAATGCAAGTTTATGTCGGTATTGGAATAGTGCATATAAGGTGTATGTATTGGCGACGTTTTGGTACTAAGATGATAAAAATGAGATGAATATTAACAAATATATAGTACAAAATGTATTTATATATTCGTAAAGGCTAATTCAATTTCGGCATTTTGATACCTAATTACTGCTATTGTAAGATGATTTAAATGATGTGTTTGGTAAATATATATCAGCAAAAACTTGGCATTAATTATTAATTTTAATATATATGAGCCAGTCTCCAGGAAAACCTGCTATTTTGACAAAAAAATTGATTTTGAGATTTTTTATTATTTAAAAGAGTAATCTTAATGAAGCAAAATGCAAAAGAAATTTTGTTAGTATCTTGATTGTTAAGGAAGTTACAGCTGTTTTGTTGAGGCCCTATTCAGACCCTTCTTGCGACACGTCGCAAGTGTCACTCAAACGTTATTCGTCGTCGTTGTTACTAGTAATTTATAAAATTAATACTGCATTTGATCAATTCTTGACATAAACTGGTCAAAATTGTATCAAGTTTTAGAATGATGTTTTAAGTTTTAAAATATACATCGAAATTGTAGATGTTCATATTTAGAGAAAGGCTACTACCATTTTAAACAACTAACTCCTCGTTTTTCTCAATCAGAGTACTTTTATGAAATTGGTCACCATAGCAACCAAGTAAACGGTTTTGACATAATTCATAAGAAATTTTAAAGCTAAGATATAGTAATATAATTATGGATAAATGACTTAAAATTGAATCTATTGATATGTCATTTTTTCTTATTTGAAAGCTGTTTTAAAACCTTGTTACATGCAGTAATTACATAATGTCAATATAGCAGGTTTTCCTGGAGACTGGCTCATATTTATCACTATACAATGAATATACATATTTACCAATTATGTAGAGTCATAGTCTATCGTCAGCTACACATTTTTGACAAACACTGTTTTCTACATACGTTTTTAAAATCATCATTTTATCACTTTTTTGTCAACCCTCGATAACAAAATACATTTCAGTGATCAGGATGGATGGAATTATCAGGAAATGTGATAATATAAAAATAACAAGACTGTGTTCGATAAACGCTTATGCCCACATGGAAGCCTTGTCCATAAAAAAGTTAAGTAAATCAGGGGCCATAATTCTGTTATAATGTTGGATAGTGTTACATTGCTTTGATAATGTAAGGGGCTTTTGATGGTAAGCAAATATGCCAAGTTTTAAGGCAACGTCATGATGGACATGATGTAAAACAAAACGGTCAATCTGGGTTAACCAAGAATTAGACGCTTAATAAGTCTGAGTCCAAAATTAGGTCAAGGTGAAGCTTTGTTGCAAGCCATAATAATGCTAGAAGAAACGGTTAATTTGGGTTAACCAAGAATTTGGCCCTTCAATAAGTCTATGTCCAAAATTAGGCCAAGGTGAAGGTCAAAATGTGGTCAGGTGATACAGGCGTGTGGAGAGTGTTCACTATTCAACATCCAGGCAAATATGGAAGCTTTGTAGCAAGCCATAATGATGCTATAAGAATCTGTCAATTTGGGTTAACCAGGACGGACGAACGGTCGAACGGACGGACGAACGGACAGGTGAATCACTATATGCCTCCCCATCTATCGATAGGGGGGCATAAAAATGTGATAAGGGTGAAAATCGCAGGGCCTGACTCATATACTATGCCTATATATCCCGGAATTACAACGCATACTTACACTCGGCACCAATTAAATACCGAAAATCATTGTTTTGAGGTTCATAGTGAACTTTTTAGAGCAATAATATACAATAATGTTGAATTATACACTTATTTGTGGCAAATAATTCAGGTAAAATTGATCTAATACGCAATATAACATGAAATTGTAATTGGCAATCTGGTTTCTGAACTTAGTAAACGAACTGAACTTACAAATAATTATTCATTATTTCTTATAAAATAGTAACACTATAATAACATAGTGGACAGGGGTGGCAGCATTTAGCAAATAAGTCACAGCATCAGCACGCACCAGTCTTACTTTAGACAGTCGCTTGGTGATTCCTATCGAAATGTAATTAGGATACAATGTCTGAAACTCTAACGTATTTACTTTTAAATTGATTACCACCAAACATGTTTAGGATTTTCAATAAAACAGAGAACAGTCCTAATACATATGTTCAACAATTGTATAGGGCAATGCGCACAAACAACTGTGACATTCCCCTTAAATGACCCATTTGTTTTAATTTCTATTGGATTTACAACGGTAATATTGTACTACAAATACCTGGCAATGTGACAGTCTAAGAATGATTCATAACATGTGAGGTATGAGCGCAGAAAAAGTACAGTCGGGTTAAATAAAACTTAGTGCCTAAATCTAGTAGGCTATTACATTTTGTAGATATTATTTGGAATTATTTTAAGAAAATCGTTTAATTTTGAAAAAAACGGTGAACTTAGGTTTCGTTATAATACAGTTCTCGATAGCTATTGATAGGCCCTCGTATATGATCAACCATCAAAATAGAATTGACGAACCGATAGCCTGCGAAATCTCGGTAAATGATTCCAGCTTCTGAATGAAACATATTATATCATTTTAATAGCTACCGTCACAATTACTCATCCGGCACTAAGTTTTGACGGGTGAATACTTTAGTACCTTAAATGAGTTCTTATTTAAAAATGAATAATGTCAGGAATGCAAATGATTTTGTTTTCCTCCGTCAGCTTAATTAAGATGAACATATCAATCAAATTCACTGTCATACATATCACAATTTGCAACGACAAACGCTCATTAACGAGTCATTTTATTAGACAAAGCGTGTTTAGAATGGTTTGATTTTTTCCAACTTGTGTAGAGTAAACATAATGATTAAGCCTAAGAACTGATTTTCAATAATGTCTCTTATTACCAGGTGGTTCCAAAATAGGTGATAGAAGTGTACTTTACGTAACTACATAGTTCATTTTGACGTACAGGTAAAAAATGTTGTACACCAAAGTGTACTGTCTAGACGCATCTTATAATGTTTCTAGTTTTTACGTCGAATGTCAAAATGCATTACATAAAGCGGCCGGTCTTTAAACCATTCACCAATGGCATAATATACGGATGGTTACTTAAAAACGATAAATGCATCAATTCTGATTTGTTTTTATTGTTGCATGTTGTTATAGTGATAAACTGCCTCTTTCTACATGTATGTTGTATGACGTTAACGCAATTAGGAATTTATGGTAATTAGCGATTGTATCATGCTGGGTGAGTTATTACAACTTATCTGTGCAAGTGTTCACATACATATATGTTATCTGTTAAATGCCACAATGAACGATATCGCAATTATCATAAAGCACGAATTTTGTTACAATGAAAATACTGCAACCCCCAACAGTCAAAACTATTGCATTGAACTTATGTGCTAAATACGAGCCCAATTAGCGTTCACACATACATGTACACTGAGGACCAAGAACAGATGAAGGTGGAGAAGCAGCTGTAGAAGCGTTAGAAACATTTAACAACAATCATAATGTTACGCAGTTTAGGCTTTTGTTTTATCAAATATTATTATTAGATCCCCAACACTGGAAATATTACATTACATTTTACATGTAGCTTTGAGCCGAACAATCAGGCATTATTAGCTGCAAAATAGCTTCTGTAACAACCCACCTCCTTTACAAGGCGCTTGGCTTGATTCTTTTTCAAATGGTTATCGTTACTCGATCCACAAAAATATATCACACAGTTTCTATTGACGGCAGCTATACCGACCAACGGAAAGAATGATTTGAGTCACCCTCTGGGCAACAGAAATGTTAGTATGTCGAACATGAATTCATTTATAAATATAGTAGCGCTCAGGCAATCAAAAGCTTCACAGAAAAAATGACGTGTTTTGTAACAATAACAAGACTTACTTGAATCTGAGTTGGCATATCTAGACCTCTGAAACTACGATTCAATTTCACCTAGGTATTAGCTAAAGACTGTCGATCTGATAAAAAAAATTGATTTAATTTGATGTGTATAATATCGTAGAAGGGCTGCTGCATGAACACGAGCGATTGTTTACAGGCGTAAGGTTAATATGTTTTAGACTAAGATAGTTGAGGTGATCTTTCTTTGATGTGGCAAGTTGGTCTAACGACTGCATATTGGGCTAGTTTTGTCTCGTAAATGTGACATAGAGAGATATACTTACTTGAACATGTAGTTGAATTTTCATTACACAATATCTCATAATGCAGATGATGTACGTAGCCATGAGACCACATTTTAAAGTGAATAAATAATTTTGAAATAGTAACGTTCGTCTGAACCAGATAAAAATATAACCTATCGACCAATGCAGACAGTTATAGGATGCGATTGAAAAACATCTATTAACGTACACAGTCATTAATGAAGTTGATAAAACTTACTAATTGTTGATGTCCTTGTTCGTATTTATCATTGTCTATAAATGAAAACCAGAAACTCCGGGCGGTCACCCACTGTTGAATGACATATGTATATAATGGTGTTACTAACAAAGGATGTAACGGTGCTAATTACAAAGCAGGTTGCTGTGTAGAAATATGGACGGCACGTGTACAAAAATGTGCAGTTCGCGAAAAGTACGAACAAATAAACATGGTTCTCGATCCTTCAATTAGCATGATTGATTTGGAAATGATTAATTGTGTTTATTTGTAATCAAGGCAGGTGACAATATTATTAGTAGTGAATATTGGAGGATTAGCACAGGTGAAATCACAAATCAAACAGGGGATAACGCAAAAACAACGCTGTGCAACGGTATAAACTTTGTTCGAAAACTTTGATTTGAAAAAGTGTAGTGTATTATTTTACACTGCCAAAGTCATTTGTTGAGACATTTATCATGTATTAATCGCGAATGTTTATGTAATGCAAAGGCAATGCATTACTGGTCCCTTCAGAATAATGAGTCTATGTGTATAAAATTGGGATAAACGACCAATAATGTTGTATAGTCCGCCCAGGATAATGTGATGTTTACAGATAAGGACTAAGTATTGTACTCAAAACATCACTAATACTTGGTGCACATAATTGTAATCCACCTTTGTGGAATGTACAAATTTTCTCCGCCTATCACATTTTCCTGGGCGCACTATACTAGTAATGGATGATATCATAAGAAACCTTGTTCTCCAATTAGTAGACAAGTCTGAATGTCTTGTTGTCGTGTCTGAGTATAGTTAACTACTAGAACTCTTATATCGTCTAAATGTCATAGCTTAAGACTGACTACATTTGACATTTATATTTGTTTTACACTCGATTTGGACACAAACAGTATATATTTAAAGTACCCAAGCCATTTGTATTAGAAGACCAAGCTCAGATCGAATGTTACATACATGTTTTTTACGACGTATTCATCGCTAATTAATTAAAAAAATAGTTATTGCCTTGTTGTTACTAAAAACCCCTTTCACAATTGTCGTACGACGGACGTGCGACGGGTTACGATGCAAATTTGGGGAGTATCGTGCGTCCGTCGCACGACGGACTTTAGAAGTTTCTGCATCGTGTGCCCGTCGTGCGACGGAAAACATAATCGTGGACTCTCGTCGTAGAGTTTTGGACGTGTTCAAAATTTTCTACGGCGGGTGACTGTCGTAGGTCCGTCGTGCGATGCCCTACATCGTCACACGACGGACGTGCGATGGACGCACGATTTGTTTTGATTATAAGGACAAACTAGGCACTTAGAATCCCACCACTATCGTGCGATGGACGTGTGATGGACGTACGATGGACGTGGGATGGTCGCACGACAGTCTTGTGTATATTCACTATTATCCTACGACAGCCATGAGTCAATCGTACGACCGTCGTACGACGCTTGAAATCATATATGTATTTTTTAAAATTCATACCCTGTAGTGCAAATCTAAGATAAAACCATATTCTGAGAAATAAATGGGTACTTTGGAAACAATAAAACCTCTCTATAGCAACACACATTGAGAAACATAACAATACAGAGGTTGTTGTTCTGGAGAGGTAAATGTGTATACATATTAAATTGTTTCTTCTCGAACAACATGCTTATGTTGCTTAAAAGAGGTTGTTGCTCAGTGGAGGGCTGCTCTGGAGAGGTTGCATTGTACATACATATGACAAATGCATTCAGCTATAAACTAAGATCTCGATTTTGCCTGAATGTTCTCATACATGCATATCAACAACATACATTAATCAGTTAGCAGGTTATAAAAATATCAACAATCATGTATGTTTTAATTCCATAATTGGTTACATTTAAATGTATACTTAGTAACAGTATACCAGTATATCTAAAGACTATAAACACGTTTTATTAATTCATAAATAAGTCCAACATTCATGCACAAGAAAGCGATGATTTGAATTAGGAATCAACTCTTCTCTCTTTTATAACAAGTGGACATTCAAAATATCTCGAAACAAACACCGCCTAAAATATGCCGCGTTTGACACTAGCAGACAACAAAATGCATTCTTATTATCATATTGATTATGCATACATGCAGTTCAGTTTGAAACTAGTATTTAGCAAGTTCCTATTTGCAAAAAAATATAATTATTCGAACATTAAGAATTTAGTTCGACGTTTTGATTAAATATATCCAGCTGCTGAAACTTTTTTTTACAACCAGCTAATAGTTCGGCAATGCTATTGTCGTACGACGGACGTACGTCGGTCGTACGACGAATGTTCGACTACTGTTCATCGTAAGGCTGTCGTGTGTCAATTGTCAAGTCGTGCGGCCATCGCACAACCGTCGTACGTTCGTCGTGCGACGGACGCAAGATAGTTCCCTTATATGCATCGTAGAGCCATTGCACGTCCGTCGTGCGACAATTGTGACCGCTCCACGAAATTACCCTTTCAACGTAAGCGACACTACCAAGGTTGTGTATTGCACGTGTCTCCTAAAAAAAACTTCGAATAAATTACGAAAACGGATATATAAATATGTTTCAATAAGTGTAAATTGAACGGAATATATATGGACATAGATAAAAATTTGGATATATAAAAATATGGAAGTAAATATGTCTGAAAATAACAATCAAGTACGGGATAGTGATACCAATGAGAAACAAAATGGCGTCCCATTGGTATTTTTCCAAGAACGTGAACTATTCGGTGATAAAAAACCGGATCAAGATTTGTGGCTTAAGCATGAGGAGCTATACACTAGTATATCGCATGTCATTGAACCTACGCATCTTACAGGGCTCCAGAGAGTTAGGGGTATGTGGCGTATATATGTTGAGACTTTAGATGACAAAGTTGACCTAGTTTCGGCTGGGGTCATTTTACGGGGTAAACGTCTACCCATATTAAGTACCAACCCATTACGACTCGATGGTGAAAATACTGTTCGCATCAGAGTTAAAGACATACCGCTTTCAGTTGATGACGGTACTATTACACACACTCTTATTCGCATAGATATTGAAGTGATATCAGCTTACCGCGAGAAACTACGCATTGGCGGTAAACTCACGAACTGCGACACTGGTGACCGTGTGATAATTGTTAAAGCCTCATCCATGAACACTCCTTTGAATAGATTCATGACTTTTGGTAAATTCAAAGCAACCGTCTTCCATCGCGGCCAAATTAAGAAACAGTCTAAATGTAGCAAATGTCTACAAGTTGGTCATACAAATGCTATGTGCGAAAACGACTGGGTATGCACTCAGTGCAATGAATCCGGTCATAAGCGGAGCGATTGTGACGCTATTAGCAGACACACCGAGAGCGACATCGATGAATCGGAATGCTCCGATGAAGGACGGAAACAGTGAGTGACACTGATTTTCACACGCGGAAAACATCGACCGTTGTTTCCAATGCTGTCAGTACTTCTGAGTATCGTGAAACTCGTGCTACGGACAAATACAAACCGAAGCCAAAGAAAACTAACACGACACAGATACACGGACAACAGACTATGATCAAATTCGTGCTCAATACTCCGGATAGTGACACGAAAACTCCAAATAAACAATCATCGATACACGTTGTTCGTTCTCCACCCAAAGGGATTCGACCCGATAAAAATATCTTTCACATCTATACTATGAATACATAAGACAGGGGTCTTTCTTTATGACTGGCCCTCATATACCCAACTCAACATTATGTCCAATATTTTAAACAAGCCGAATACAATCATTTAATTTGTACTGCACACTTCAAGACAATATAATATTATACATAAAAATACAACTTTTATCAATACACGTACACAATGTCGCCTGTGTCGAGCATAGAATGTTCACAAAATGCGTAAAACCCGGTTTGACGACATAACCCTGCACAGACAGAAACTAGAAAACGGCCGTCGATAAAGAAGAGAAATCATTATTTACACACGATCTCAGGAAATTAGTATGACGATTTGGTAGAGGAACATATTTGAATTAACTCACCGACACTCGTCCGTTTCTGTACAGCTTAGCTAGACGAAAGCAGCAATTCAACAACATTGACTGAAAACAATTCGCCGACTTTTGCCATTTTGACAGTGACAGCACGGCTTTTGTTACGAGTAATTTGATTGGCTGAAGAGTTGCATGGTATTACCCGAACACCAATCATTTTCTATATTGTCACATGATTCGTCACGTGATACTACAATGGTCGAAATGAATGTAAATATTAGAAATTGAATATCAGTTCCCCCTGAACTCGGATTATCGTCTATTTAAGCGGAACAGAAACATATAGGTGGCGGTAAGTTGCAAAAAATATGTCCCACCATCAAATCGTCGTACTAATATCCTGAGATCGTGTGTAAATAATGATTTCTCTTCTTTATCGAAGGCCGTTTTCTAGTTTCTGTCTGTGCAGGGTTATGTCGTCAAACCGGGTTTTACGCATTTTGTGAACATTCTATGCTCGACACAGGCGACATTGTGTACGTGTATTGATAAAAGTTGTATTTTTTATGTATAATATTATATTGTCTTGAAGTGTGCAGTACAAATTAAATGATTGTATTCGGCTTGTTTAAAATATTGGACATAATGTTGAGTTGGGTATATGAGGGCCAGTCATAAAGAAAGACCCCTGTCTTATGTATTCATAGTATAGATGTGAAAGATATTTTTATCGGGTCGAATCCCTTTGTCTCCACCTACACCGGCTGAAGAACTACACGATGAATCAAAGAAACAACGAAAATCAAACAACAAATATAAATGATCGCGTTATGTGATATTTATTCATTTGTACAAGGATTACACGAACGCGGATTTCTCAAGGGACTTTCCATTACGATTAACGATTACACATCGATATACGGTCATGTGACCGATCTTACCCACCCGCGTCGGGTACAAAATAGACAGACATTTAAAGCATAGGTACATTGTGTACCATAATAAACATTATGTATTATATTGACATATATGTATAAATATGCATGTTATATGTTTCTTCATATGCATAATTTTGTATACATGTAAATACACCGTTCTTTTGAATATATTAGGAACCCAACTTTACGTCTGAACATGAACAATTTGTTTAAATACATAAAGTATCTTCATACTATTAGATATAACTTTGAAGTGGTTTTGCCATTCTCGACGTATACGACTAATGTTACTAATTTGCACACTAGTGCGTTTCAAACATGTTTTTGGTCTAAACATATATATTTGATGAATACTATACACAATGTTTTTTATAAACCATATACGTTGCTTTAACTGTGAACTTGAACTATACATACATCATCATATATTTCATAACATTATACACACCATCTTTTTTCTCATCTACTGCACTTCCACGTTTAATTCCTTCCTAAAGAATCACCATTCAATTAGATGACAACTTCATTACACTTAATATCCCTAAATACTCAGGGTTTAAGGGATAAGCATAAACGTGCCCGCTTATTGCAATGGTTAATACACCAAAAAGCAGATATAACGTTTTTACAAGAAACTCATTTTACGGTTGACCTTGAAACTGTTCTTTATAATGAATTTGATAAATGGGAACAGTACCATTCGTTCGGATCGAATAATAGTAAAGGCTGCTCCATCTTAATAAATAAGTCAATAACATGTAATGTGTTAGATTCCTTCACTGGAAATAATAACGGAAGATTCGTCCTACTTAACATTGAGTATAACAATAATATAATTACATTAATAAACATATATGCTCCTAATGACAAAGAAATCAGAAACGTGTTTTTCAAAAACATATCTGAACATATTGCGGAACATTCACAAGGAATAAAAATAGTTGGAGGAGATTATAACGAAACATTACATAACATTGACAGAATTACAATATCAAATAAAACCAATAAGCATCCAAACTTAAATGATTTGATGAAGTCACACAATTTAATTGATATATGGAGAACTTTAAATAAAACAAAAACACAATTTACATGGCGTAGAAAAAATGGAACCGAAAAAAGCAGAATTGATTTTTGGCTCATTGAAGAAAACCTTAGTCCACTCATTTTGTCAACAGACATTCGTCCTGCCCTGATTAAATATACTGACCATCTAGCAATTTCACTTAAACTAAAACCACCTATAGAAAGAGGACCAGGTTTTTGGAAACTTAACAAAGCATATTTATGCGATACCGAATATTGCGATGAAATAGTGGCTATGATTGAAAGCTTAACGACATTAAACATTACAAATCATAGAACAAAATGGGAAATATGTAAAAATAACACAAGAGAAATAACAATTAAATATTCTAAAAAGAAGTCAAAGGAAAGAAAATGCAAATTATCTTATCTAGAAAAGCAACTATATGAACTATATAAAAAGGACTTAAATACAAACAATGAGGAAATAAAAACACAAATCACCAATATTGAAGCGGAAATTGAAAATATCTATAGTTTCAAAGCTAAAGGGGCACAAATACGCTCACGGGTGTTATTGTTAGAAGACAACGAAAAAAACACAAACTATTTTTTAAATCTTGAAAACTCTAGACAAACACGAAAAGTTATTAACTCATTATCAACAAATGGAAACATAATTACTGATAAAGAAACCATATTGGAAGAAACTGTAAAATTTTATGAAAATCTTTACAAAAGTTCACATGTAGTCGGTGACGAATACTTAAACTCGACGGACACTGATAACACTTTAAATGATAATGAAGCTAAAGAATGTGAAGGACCCGTCACATATGAAGAAGCTACAAATATTATCAACATAATGAAAACAAATAAAAGTCCAGGTCTGGACGGACTGCCAATAGAATTTTATAAAACATTTTGGAAACAAATAATGCATTTGGTAGTTGATTCTTTAAATGAAGGTTTTGACAACGGTGAACTCTCTTTCACGCAAAAACAAAGCGTATTTTCACTACTATTTAAAAAAGGAGATCCTAATAATTTAGAAAACTGGCGACCTATATCTCTTCTCAACACTGACTATAAAATTTTAGCAAAGGTTTTAGCCATGCGCTTACAGAAAGTACTACCAAGTATCATAAGCCACGACCAACAAGGGTTCATTAAAAACAGATATATTGGATACAACATAAGACAAATTCAAGACGTTATTGATTACAAAAACATAACAAACACTCCAGGAGCTGTCTTATTTTTAGATTTCAAAAAAGCTTTTGATACAATCGAATGGTCATTTCTACACAAATCTTTGTTGAAATTTGGATTTAAAGATTCCTTTATACAATGGGTAAACGTTATGTATACCAATATTACCTCATGTTTAATAAATAATGGTTGGAGTTCCAAATTTTTTAAAATACATCGTGGCGTCAGACAAGGATGCCCATTATCAGCACTTCTATTTATTATTGTCGCTGAAATAATGGCAATTAAACTAAGAAACAGCACAACATTTAAAGGAATAGAAATAAAAGTCGGAACAGATGTTAATAACAAAAATAAACATATCAAACTTACTCAGTTAGCAGACGACACAACAATATTCATACAAAATGAAAATGAAATAAAAATATCTCTAGAAATAATCGAAGAATTTGGTAAACATTCAGGTCTAAAACTAAATAGAAATAAAACGCAAGGACTCTGGATAGGTAGTTCTAAAACCAATACACACAATGTCGATAACATAGAGTTTACGAATGCATATGTTAAAGCATTAGGAATTTACTTTGGTAATAGCTCCAATGAATGTGAAGATCTAAACTGGCAAAATAAAATGGAAATATGTAAGCATCTGATACAAAAATGGCAAAAACGAAAACTAACCTATTACGGGAAAATAACAATAATCAAAAGCTTAATACTTCCAAAGCTGACATACTTAATGCAAGCAATGTCCACTCCCAAACAAATTATAAAACAGGTCACTAAACTATTCTCAGATTTTCTTTGGAGCAATAAACGCGAAAAAATTAAAAGAACAACACTAATAGGAAATAAACTTGACGGAGGCTTAAGCATGGTTGATATAGACAGTTATGTAAATTCCCTTATACTAAAATGGATCCAAAACTTGAGATCATCTTATAACGCAAACTGGAAGATTATTCCTTGTTTATTACTGAACCAATTCGGTAAAGGACTATTAATATTTGAAATGAACACAGATAACTTAAAATCGCTCCCTAACACTAAAACAACATTGCCCTCTTTCTATGTAAATATCATAGATACATGGATTAAATACAACAACCTTTCAACTATAACAGCACCAAAATCATTCAGTACAATCAGGAACCAAATCATATGGGGCAATAGGTATATCAAATTTAAAGGAAAATGTCTCATATTTAACTCATGGATAAATTTCGATATATTATTTGTTAATGACTTAATTGATATAAACGGCAAAATAAGCGAACGCAAAATATATGATAAGCTTAAAAATAAATCAAACTGGATTTCAGAAAGTGAAACTATTAAAAAGGCAATATCCTCAGAATGGAAAACAAAAATCCAAACAACAGAATCAGTTAAAACTATCATTAAAACTCAATTACGATTTACAAATACGAAAATCATTAAAAGCAAGGACTACTACTTAGAATTCATCAAAAGAAAATTCGAAACACCTTATCTACATAAACATTGGGAAGCAAGCTTTAATAAAAACATCAATTGGCTTAGCTACTACTATTTCATAAATAAAGCACTCGTCGACAATCGCGTCAAACAATTTAAATATAAACTGTTGCACAATATAATTGCCACAAATGAAAATCTCTACAAATGGAAAATATTCACTTCCACAAACTGCTTACACTGTGGGGCTTTAGAAAACTTAAATCACTTTTTTATAACATGTCCTTACATGGACTCATTCTGGGAAAAGATACTCAACATATTTTCAGAAAATGGCATAAACAACAAAATAAACTCTTTAGAATATATAATAATAGGTTATAAAATCATGTATAAACAATATGAAATAATAAATGTAATATTAAGTCTAATAGGATACTCTATTTATAAAGATTATTTTAAAAGTGAACGTAGAAAAAACAAAACTAACATTCTCCAAATATTATGTATTGATTTAGACACATTATCTCGATATTACAAATATAAAAATAAAGAAAGCTCAGATTTCATGAAGAGATTTTGTCAATCTCTCAACATTCCCTAATTTCATTTATGATATCTTAATTTAAACAT
Source organism: Spisula solida (assembly GCA_947247005.1). Classification (NCBI taxonomy): domain Eukaryota; kingdom Metazoa; phylum Mollusca; class Bivalvia; order Venerida; family Mactridae; genus Spisula; species Spisula solida. The sequence goes on from OX365956.1 coordinate 22,928,408, forward strand.
ACAGCTTTAGAAATAAAAAACTGGCAAAATTTGTAAACTTTACAACTTTATTATTAAAATATTGTTACATCATATATTGTATATATGTACACTATGTATATATTGTAACCTGTTGTGAATAAAATATAGAAAAAAAAAAGAAATTACCCTTTCCAGACGAAAGTCGGTACATTTCGACGTAGACTCGCAAGCGTCGTGCGACGAAGAAATTCCTACGACAATTGTGAAAGGGGTTACATGTAAAACGGAGATTATATAAAAGATATTACATGAGTGTCTTTTCATATTGAATTTATTACTTTGAGTGACGTCATTTCAAAGCTTTACACAAGGGTATTATCAAAAATAAATAATGGCTTTATTACCCTCCCACGACGTCAAACATGTGATAAAATGGTTGAACCTTACGTCTTTCATTTTTAATTTGCAGACTTTAATTTTACCACCGTTTGTTGAATGCCATAATATCGGAGCAGTTATAAACGAATGTTTACATTCCAACACCAGGGTCCTTTGCAATGCTACTAATGTCGGAACAAGCTTATGTGTATAAGCTACCTTTTGTGATCATATTCAACGTCAACAAAATGACAGAAAATGGGCAGCGTTGATATTTCAACCACCGTCTAGTTTAAGTTGATCTTTGTGATGGCATTATTGGTTAAATTTATGTGTTTGAAACCACGCCTAATTGTCTTGCAAATCATACGAATTTTAAAGCACTATTATACTGCATGTCATTAATTACACCTGCGTTTAATAATGATTCGCAGCGTGTCTTTATCGATGGTAAAATAACACAAACGCGCATTTAATAAAGGTACAATAAAACAATGTGTCTGGTTTTGATATATGTTTTAATTAAAGGTCTAAGTACTTCTCAGGTGTACGAAGGTATTATGAGACGAGAATCACGTTAAAGACATATTGAATAAAAATAAAATTGACCAAAAGTAGACAGTTGTGAAGCTACAATATTAAATATTACAGTCAAATGAGAATTGTTCATGCGAGAGCGTTGTAAAATATGTGAATAACTAGTAGATTATATCACCGGAATCCATTAAAAACCCGTATGCTAACACAACCAGCGGTTTCAGCTATATACACAAAGAGGAAACCAATATGTGCACGAACTACCGATAAAACACAACTATGTCTAAAAAACTTCAAACAGCAAATAAACCTTTCGAGGATGAAAATAGTGCAGTGGTACCATGTCATGTGTCGTGAAATGAGGAATATCGGCTATGTGAATATATACTTGTGTTTTATCTATAATAATACACAGTCCCTTGACCGGATGTGTACATTAAATCACTCGTGATATGCATCCGAACTCGTGACTGTACTTTATTTTACGATACAACACAGGTACATATTCATTATTTCTGAAATAACAATTAATAGAAATATATCATGCATTTTGTGGTAGCGTTTTTAATAGGCAGTTTTCATATTTCGCCAGCTTTCGTTATGCATGTATTTTATCGCATTGTATTGTTGTTGAGGTGATCTGTGGCTTACTTAATAACAATACAATGAATTAATGACAACTACCGGAGTAAGCAACATGTCACCTCTATGTATTATATTTCATTTGACATTAAACATATAAAGAAGAAAAATTCACTAAACAACACATGTTTTTGTTCGTCTATTCAGTTATGACCCCGAGTTGTCAGTCTTGTATAACGCATTTGCAATAGAGATACATTTACGAATCTAGACGCTATTTGAAATCAGCTGTTCTTTAAGTTTTCCATTCTCTTAATCGTGAAGAAACGGCAAGAAAATGTGCCATAAATCTTAATTGGAAATTTAAATAAAAGCACGAGGGAACAGTGTTCGGAGTTTTATGCTTCGGTATTACATGCGAGGGAGAGAGGAAAATATGGTATTATTATATTTTATTACCTTACTTTATTATTTTCAACTGGGTTAAAAGGCTGACATATTAACCAACATTAATTACATGCATGTGAAACTTTCCAGACTCATGGTTCGTTTCAAGTCTGCTAATTATCTCGTGTGCTTTATAGATGTATATGTACTTTGCCCATTTGATCATTTTTATAAATCCCTTATTTAATCCCTTTTGGTGACGACATTAGCCAAAGCATCCGTAGTAAGAGCCATTGTGATGAATTGGCAACTACAAATATATCTTTATTTCATAGAGATTTTTTCAGCCAATACGATTTCATAAAGGGATTAAATAAATCTACACCAAATATGTCCAGACGTGCAATTATCTTTAATCTACAAGCGTATTGATTTATTTGCTTATCCCGGTAGATATAGAGTAATAGAACTCGCGTCACAATCGAAGCGAAATGACCACATACCAGATTTCTATTAATATGAATTTACTGTATTCAGCACACACACCTACACATATATTCTGTGCGTCATTCCATTACCTTCCACTAATGGTGTGTGTGCCCTTAATTATACTTATTGTATTGATGTTGTTGGCATTCAATGATGGTCCATATAACACGGACATTTCAGTCAGAAATCAGAACTTTAAACCTTTTTATTGACCAAACACGATACTTCGTCTTTTGCTTTAGTCACTGTGTATACAAAAGAGAATGGAATCAATGCAGGTCAAGTAAATATCGGACCGTAAAGTTTAAATAAAAAAACCCGGAGTAGGTGGGTCAACTTGAACTTTCATCTTGAACTCGTTCAGTTGTGTGTTGGACACTGTATCGTGTACTTGCGGTCTGTGTTGTTAAAATGTTGTTTGTGCTCAGCTGTTTACGTTGAGTGCTGCCTGTCCTCTCCGATATGTTACTAGCTGTTGATCATCATATTGATATAATATAATATTGATAAATACAGATTAATTACTACTACACGAAAACATGGCATTACATATTAAAATACTTCTTCAATGGTAAATTACAATACTTTGATAGTTGCATCGTTAGAGTTTTGTAAACGGAATATTGGTCGTTGTATATTAGTCTATATTGTTAATTCTGTGTCGTATACACTGTGTATCTGCAGCACTTTACTCTTATCAAATAATGATTTACCACTGTACTTTGTCTGGGCTCCTACAGTCGATAGTAAACCGCCTGATTGAGAGACAACGTACGACTCCGACCAGATAAAATGTGATGCCCATCTTTCTTGCTTGTGTTGTATATTCATTTAGTATTTGAGAAATGTGAGTTTTATGGCCTATTTCTAGACTTGAATGAAAATAAGCACTAATGCCTCTACATTTATACAGTCTGCAATGATGTAATATATAGTGAGTGACATACTAGTTTGTCTTATGGGAGCGATTTATAAGGAATAAGAACTATTTGGAATTCATTGTATCACACACAGTATCTGTCTCTATCTGATACTGTTCTTTCAAATACGAGGGGTGTCAAATCGGACAGCGAAGGCAGCATTCAACAGAATCAGCAGACTACGAAATACAGAAAGAAGAACACATGGATTACAAGTACACACGCGCCACAAGAAATAGTATAAAAAGGAACAAGAAATTATACAACTCTACAGCAGCATAAAATACCCAATTCATGTTATACACGTAAATGATATAAAAGTCGCAAGATGGCACTTGCTTGGATGGTTGGTTTTCGTAAACATTACGCATGCTTTGCATCGGACGGCCTTCTTATCAAAATCTTGTAATTAAACACTGTAAAATAAATGCACAATCTCATTAACATCACATCCTTCTAACTTTGCTCCACTACCTTACGATGCTTCTATTTTTTAATAAAATAGCGTAAAGAAAGGAAGCAGATGTTTCGAAGCTTGGAAAACAAATTCAAGCAAACTGCAGAAATAGTTTAATTAGGTGGTGCACAAGAACAGACAGAAAATAACATAACATTTTAATAATTAGTTTATTGGCATAAAATTGCTTTAATACAATTTATTATCAAACAAATAATCAAATATATTAGTAAAAGCGGTAAAAATGTAAAGGAAATTTATTGCGTCTAGAGAAAGAAACTTAAGTACTTATTTTCATTGATTAATAACATTTTTATTATAAACAGTGACGTGACCAAATTTCTCAACTGAAGTTTGTGTTTTGAGGCAGACAAATTAATCCGTGATACAAACTAGCCGCACGTCATGTGGTATTTTCGTATAATGCTGCACGTGCGTTTCGTGTTCTTTGTCCCTGCTCAGTAATACAACCCTGGAAATTTGTTCCGAACACTATCGAATTATGTCCAAAGGCTCAGCACGCTTGAAAAAACATTTAAAACATTTCAAAAAATAATTTTAATAAAACATTGATGATATCAGAGGAAAGATTACGTGACGTCCGTACGATGCAAAGTGGCCTTTCCTGCATAATATTTACAACGTATTGATGTCCATGAATGTTTAATTCAAGTTAAAAATATTGTTCGTTCTTTGTTTGAAATTGTCGGTTGCAAGTGCGTTTGGCATTGGTGTGACGTAAAATCGAACACCCCAAGAGACTTGTCTCGCGTGTATCGGTGCTATACACCGGGCACGTTAAAGAACGTGCTATGGTAACGCAACCGGATTCCTTGTATCACAACTCTTTCTCTTCTACTCGCTGTCCCTTTAGCAGAAGCACAGGACCCCATTTGATATAAATGCTTGTTCTTTCATGGGTTATCCTTGACCGAAAGGCCTAAAAAATTACTACTACTATCTGTGATTACTCTGCATCAAGACGGTAAAATTCAACGAATCAATTTGTTCTGCAATATTTCCGACTCGCGTCCATGACTGCCAGTAGACGAATTGGAATATAGGGGTCTCATCCTAGATATCAAAATCTATATTTCTGTACATCAAATTCGAACTGTTGTTGTTCTTTTCTGCAAAACTATAGCACACACATATTATAGCCAAATTTTAAGATATAAACATGCTTGGCAAATTATCTTCAAAAGTATAAGATTTTAGTGTGTGTGGACTGTATATCTATACTATGTATACACTGCTTGACTGTCGTTTGGAAGTTAATGCATTTATTTAATTACCAGTCAATCCTTTGCAATCTTTTATAAGTATCTCCCGATAATAGGCCCCCGTAGGTTAATGATAGTTTGCCACGTGGTATTTTGAATCGTGCCAAGAAGTGTAATCATATTAATGTCCATACAATAATTCAATTGATTTATTAGATAACATTATTCTTGTATGCGTTGTCACATTTACGTATTTAATGGCTAAAATATGACTTGCCTTTGCGTGTTTGCAGTTAATATAAACAAGACTGCGTTTAGTAAACGCTATGCACTGTTAAAACCTTCCCCTTAATAGCTAAGTCAGTCATGGCCATCATTCTGTTGACATATTGGATAGTATTACATGTTGTTGACAATGCAAGGTGTTTATGATGATGTAAGAGTGTATATTTACTTTATTGGCATGAAATTTCGGCGAGTAGCTAAGAATGAGTATTTTGTGACAAGTCCGCTTCGAGTGCGGTGGGCTCGATCGTGGTATGTTAAAGACGAAATAAAACATGACCAAGAAAGATATTCAAATCTAGACGTCTAGCAATAAAATGGAAAGCTGTTTTCGCCTCCCTCGAACTGCCATATCGAAGGTTACCATCATGATTAGAATGAGGTGTCAAGCGTGTGAGAAATTCACAATGGACCTAAAATGAATTATTACCGCGCATCAATATTGATACGTATACATATACGGTTAACCACAAAACATGTTTTCTACATGTTGATCTAAAATGATATTAGAAAAAGGGGAATACATGCATGGGATGCTTGATGCAGATACCGTCAAAAAATAGATTGTGAGATGTTACAACTGCTACATGTATTTCCATCGGACTTCTCGAAATGTCAGTGACCATCCACGATTTTGACAGCCGCATAGGACAGGATCAGCAAATGTTCGTCATCGTTATCTGCCGAAATCGGTTTAAAACATTTTTTATTGCTATCTCAACCAGTCAGTTCCCCTGATGATAGATAGCATCATAATAATGTAAGCATGCAGACCTATTTTGAATTGGCCGTATAATTTCTGGAATCCTATTTTCTAAATACGAGGTAAAACACGGATGCATTATTTAATTGAATAATGCTATACTGGTTTCAGACTGCATATATAAAGAAAGATGTTTTATTTTAGACTACCACACTGATTTTGTGGACTAACAGCATGTTTGAAATGTTCAGAATTGATAGGAAATATAGCTTATTATTATTGTAAATTTTCCCTTTCAAAAAGTATTAACTGTAGGCCTATATGTGCTGCGTTTTTAAATGTGCTGAGTATATACATAATCCTGTTGATTGGGCACGATTTTCTCGACTTGAGTGGGCGATTTTCTCTATCTAAATGAGCGTTTTTCTCGATTTTAATAGACGATCTTAAAACGCAGTCTCTGTGATATTTACCACGGCAATTCAAGGCGCTGATTGGCTGACAGCGACTAACCATGGTCTAATGAACAACCGCCATGCAAAGATTGCAGATACTAGAGCAAAGCGTTCTTGAATTATTGAACGGAAATCAATGCGAAAAGGTCCGTGTAATGTTACATCGTGTATGCATATTGAAGTTTATGACCTTTAGTAGAATAGGTAGGACTGTGACATAGGACGAGATACGGTGGAACATACCAAGTCAAGACTCATAGAGGTTTGAAAACCCCTTAAAACGTTACATTATATCAAACATGCGATATACAAATGTAAATTTATCACCAGACAAATATGTCAAATACATTCATAGCCTAAATGCAAAACATATTTTATGTATGTGTTGTTAAATTTTTATTGTTAATTTAAAGAGTAAGGAACATAAAAAATAATTGTTGTCCCTGTGTTTTCACGATATTTGTTCGTTTCAGTTGCTGTTCTTAACGCTTTGCTGTTGTTCTTGCCCTTTTTCAGATTAGGTGTACATTATGCTGCATCGTTTTTATTTTGGATGGGTATAGTATATATATATTTGAGCCTTTCATTATGCATGCTCTTGAGAAACAAACTAGTACCACTGAGCTAAGGTATGTGTGGGGAACATCCATGCCTATCTTAATCACTAGTAATTCCAAAAACTAAACCCTGTGGCAAATAGTGTCTTAAAGTATAGTGTATTTAAAACAAACCGTCTGAATTTGGAAAAGCCGTTAACCACTTCTTCCGCCGTTGATGCTAGTACGTTTGTATTAAGCATGTGTATGGTAAAAACTTCGTACCGAATTAGAACATTTCTTCAACTTGATTACATTTTTAAAACGGAAATGTCAAATTTCTCGATGAACTAATGTAATTTGGTACATGTAATGTTATTTCCAATTCAACAGGAAGGGAACGCATTATCTTGGAACCGACACACTTGACACAGCCCAATTTTGTTTGGTATCAACGCCTCGAGAAATTCAATATAATATTCTTTGTAATCATTACTGTCACATATCGTGCTGTGCGTAATCCAATGTTCCATGATGATCCTAAATTACCGGTTACTATAAATCATAACGTGAATCACATTCCTTTAATTTAGTTACCAAAAGTCGTGACGCATTTGCCCAAGGGTTGTTGCACTATGACATAATTTAAATTTCGTAGTTTGAGCGATAACAATATGTTATCTACGAGAGTGCTTCAAACAGTTCTGCTCCTTTTTGTATTGTGACGACGCATTACACTATACACACGTGCCTCTATCAAAAATGTTTGTGACAGTGTTCCAAGCGTTCAATGACATAATCAAGCATAGTCATAAATTTCTGGTTGCTTTCCGACTGTTAAGCAACCGCAGATAATGATTCGAACCTTGTTGACTACGTTATCTTTACACTCGTATATCTGATCGAAGCGTTCTGCTCTCAATGACACGAACGAAAAAGGTACGGCGGCATCTCAATAGTTTTCCACCATATGCGTCAATAACCGGCGTCACGTACCCATATTCTATGGTGTTGTGTCGTCATGGATCATTAGAGTCCTATTGGTCTGTTGCTTGCAGGCCTCTCCAAACATACATACAGCTGGACGCAAGACATTTCTAATATAAACATTGTACGGTACATTCCACAAACGTTTGCCGTAACAAGAAAATAATCTATCTTCGATCATGAATGGGTAAAAACTTCAAGGTTCTGTGCTTTGGAGAACACTCCAATCCCTATTAACAGTCCCGAGAGAAACTGTAGCGACACCACATGCTTCAAAAAATCTTTTGTAGATTCCTTTCCTACTTTTCCTCATACATACGGTGTGTTAGATACTTTATGTAGGCGCTGCTGCTCTGAACAAACCGCATCTGTAACGCTCTATAGTGCAGTTCGAATATCGTCATATTATTATTTATGACGTCACACGTCCCACATGCATTTACACATCGTTATGAGATCATTACGAAACCTTTTGAAACACCGCCATTCTTGATCAAGCATGAACGGAAATTGCTTTTAAGAGGATTTCAATATTTAATTATTACTGTTGAAACGACTTAGTAAGCTACTAGCAATCATTCCGTTCTGGAATATTTAATGCCATCGGAAATTCAATATATACTATTGAACGAAATGAAAATTGAACCAGTGATGTAAATGGTTTCTGGTTAATTTACATTTATGGTGATATTTAAATTCTAAAGATCTAACTGATAAGAAGCCATTTGATTATCACGGAAATTAAGAACGTTTAAGTACATGTAATTGATTGCAAATTGAACATATTAAGTGATAAACGACCTTATACCACAGCTGAAGAAAATTATAACAGCGTTAATACAACATTGATAAATGTGCTGTTTGGTAAAGTCATGCCTTTTATGCCTGAGTAAGTAAGTACACCATTGTTTTCTGAAACTTTCATCCGTCCAACTGATCGAATTTGACCAGTATCTTCAAAGCTAATTTGTTTACCCGTATCATAGTTTGAGTAGCGTGTATGTGATATTAAATCGATCCTTACGGACGGATATGTACTTTTAATATTTCAATACTCGCCACTAATGATGCCATTTAGTGAAACATATCAACTATATATTATGCATTACAAAGGTTTTAATGCGTTAATTGTTGATATATTTCATGCCAATTATTTACAAATATTCGTCATACAATGCGTTATAGCGTGTTTGTTCATGGTGACATGCCGACAACTAGGGTATCGGTAAATGGAAAGGAAAAAAATTGTTAACAAAGAGAATGAATAACATCTCCGTATAGACGATTAAAAACTGCAAAATAGCTCAAACAATTTGGTTCGCCGGAATCGTGTTTATTACAAGTTAGATATTAATAATATATCGTGAAAGTATCGTTCAATTTAAACACTCATGATAAAATATGGAACCAGCTATTGCATTATAAATTGCAGAAGAACGTTTTCTGTGTTACGCAAAAGGTTTTATAAGAAAGCAGCACTAACTTTAAATGTATAAGTGACTTTGCCGATCGGAAATTGTAGGAAATTACTATAATTTAGTTTTTTGTCATACGCTGCATTCATGTTGACGATTTCCCAATCTGATACAGTAAAGAGTAGTTCCCAATTCAAGCAATAACTTGTGAGAAACGTTCTATCGGTGTCACTCAGTACATAGTAAATGATAAAATGACAAGTGCCATAAAATTCCTGGAATTTGATGGCTTAATTATCCTTTGAAACCATCAAAAATCGCATACAGAGTTGGGTGCAAGTTCATATGATTGAATTAAAACTGCAGCGGATTTAGGTTGCTTTGTTCTCTAACTTTTTCGCGAACCTCTGGATAGGATTTGTTGACGCATATGCATTTGTTTTTAGTTAACGCCATTACCCATGTATATGTCATATTTTTGTATGATTAAGTGCACTTGTTATTACTAGAGTAAGGGGGCCAATGCTCCGTCAGACCAGTGCCTGGCCAGTTCGATGTTTTTGTAAAATCAAATGAAAAATAAATATTGTTAGTCGTGCTTTACAACATTATTTTTTTATTTCAACCCCTCATGCACTTAATAACACCAGAAAGTCGTCCTGTAAACGATCATATTGAGGTACTTTAGGGGAAATCGCTGGTGTTTCGTGCGACTGCCGTTAGACCATCCTACGATCACCTTACGAAATATTAACGCGCACAAGAAGAATGCACGTCGCAAACTAAATAATTCATATGTCGACTTTTCTGCGTTCTGCTTACGATTATCCGATACAGCAATTGTTTGTACTATATTTTTGCGTCACGCAAGACAACGGTACGCGCATCGTTCAACATCTGCACGATATAATGACAATTACATGTATAGGAATAATAACATTCTTCATGAAAAATATACATTGATAAGTAAACTGATTGCTTGCTATCTAAACGTTTATATCTCATTGACAAGTTTGAACTTGACACATGATTGTTGCTATTACCTGATTAAATAATATCCTTTCAAGCAAATGAGCATCATTATTGAGACATTTAGCTAGTTAACAACGAATCATGTTCCATGTAGGAGCAGTTCTTTAAACTGTTTGCTTGTTTTTGCTTTATGTTTCCTCTATTAAATCACACCGTAACGTTTAGTCGTGAAAAGAGCAACTTGCTACACTACAAGCAACTGAAAACTTTTCTACATGCTGTAGACATATCTAATAGAAAAATCTATTATGCCGTGCATGTGTATGCATGCATGTTTATGAAAAACCCTCGTTGTACTACGCAATGAACTGTCGTTATTTAAGTTTATATAAATACAGACGTATAGTAATAAGTAGAAGATAGAAGATTCACTGTTAGCCCAATGTTCAACAACTTCTGCCACATATGTTGCTATCTCGCTTGCAAGATCATGCACTTCTGCATTAACTAGAATTCAATTCGATTATCTTTAAATCAAGTATTGCGTTATTTTCTGGTTATCTTATTCATTTGATTTTCCCAAATGTTCATGTAGATCTTGAATGCTGATGATCATCATGAGTTGAACTCTTAATTTACCGAAATTCAGACAGAAACACTACGTATATTTTGTTCGAAGCGAAATAGAACACCGCATTAGCAACGCGTAGAAAAATAATGCCACGTTTTACGTCTAAGCTCTTCAGAAATTGTAAGTTAGGTTCTGATCAACATGTAATCGAAATGATGACAGTCTTCAACATATTCTGTTCACTGTGAAACATGTCCTTCAACTTGTATGAATAACTCTTAAAACACCATTCCTTAAATGGTTTCTATTGTAACGAGGGTATAAAGTAGAAGAGCTGCCAGATTTTCTTTTAAAGAATTATTCTGGGCATTTATATGTCCTGGGGATTTTCCAAAGACTTTCTGTGTGGAATTAACGATACAGTTGATATGTGTTTTGTTGGTCCCCTCGATGCATTGGGTTTAAATATTCTTATTTTATTTTTGGAGGTCACATTAATTAATTATTAACTATCGTTATTTTTGGAGGTCACAATAATAAATTATTAACTATTGCTATCAATAATCTGGAACATTATTGATGCTAAAAATAGAACAGTATATTAAGGACGAACAACAAAATATATTGTCCATACTGACGAAACTGTTTAAAACTCTTGTAAGAAGATACTTTTGATCACAATCTAGGACTTTATCTGACTCATACACCGACAAAAAGTAAATGGTGAATTTTCTCAATCCTTAACTTCAGCGTAGTTATCTTTATAATTCAATCTCTTAATTGTTTTCAAAGTCCACAGTATGTCATTTAATACGGAGTGTGTATATATACTTGTTGGAAATATCCTTTTTTGCGAGAAGAGGATGGTTTGCTCTCTGTCTGATTTTTGCGATTGAATGTGCGCTACAGGACTTTAACGCGTTCTCATAACTTAATATTAATCCGTATTTAAGTTTGCCCTTCAGCATACCACGGCCATAATTATTTATGAATGATATTACCGATTGTGACAGTCAAATGCACTATGAATCCGACTTACGAAATAATAGAGATACACCCCCCCCCTACTAAAATCCATACATCAAGTCCGATTAGAATATTCACCACCACACCTGTATTTGATGGTATTTTATAGGTTAAGCATACGTTGTATTAAACATTAGCGTTATCTGTAGTATTCGATGAGTATAATAAAATAGAATTTCATCGTATAAAATCAAGCAGACTAATAACGTAGGTCCGTTGCTGTCATTACAAAACATCATCCATAACTCTACAGCTGCATATTAAATTATAAACGGACCAGATTGGGGACAAATAGCAAACGCGATGAAAGAAGCTAGCTCCAATAGAATTGGCCCCGGTCAAAATACAAATATTGAGAATTTATGACAATTGGTTGTTTAGTTAAGATTGCAAAACTTCAATATAAACGGCATTGTGACTAAAAATTAAAGCCATGGCCATATTTTAGGAATCTAAATAAGAGAAGAAGTAACATCCAACAGAAACAACAGCGCACGAAAGGCACGGACATGTACAGACAATACCCAACATAAACAACTAGCAACTACAAAGACTCGACTTAATAGCTTAAAGGCACATACAATGCCCAATGTAAAAGTGTACATTTGGGTCCCGTGAACGCTTGTTAGGAATAGCTATGTGAAGGTACGATTGCTACATACGAAGGTTGTTGGTTATTTAGTCTGATAAATTCACGTCATATCATTGTCTCATCGTGTCATTTTGCATTCAATATCGAAGAGGAGTAATTTAGAACATAATAATGTTTTTAAATTGCTTTCATTTATAGTTGGCGGCAAATTTATTAGATTTATCATGCAAGTTTTATGATTTACATTATGTCAATAACAAGATAAAGAAATATTATGGAGGGAAGGTAATGACGCTCGATTAAATGGAATAAATATAGCTATAAACATGGAATAGAAAGGGATACGTCAGCATATGTAGATACAGGTCGCAATGTTACTGAGTTTAAGGAATATTGTTTGAGATATGCCTATGAATAATAATTAACTTGAAAATGCAACATGTCTATGCCATTTATGTAAATGTTAAGAGATATAAAATGTTATAAATCTATATGGCAAGACGTATCAAATGTAAATTGAAGGATCACGTCACTGTTTGCGATGATTTTATTAAACCCCCGCACAACGAGCTTTAAGGGGGTATACTGGAATTAGCTTGTCTGTCAGCTGTCCGTCCGTCCAAAGACACATTCTTGTGAACGGAACTTCTACTACAGTTTACAGGATTATACACTGTATAATCGTATAATAAATAGTGCTCATTCTTGTTAACGCGACTCTAATTATAAATTTTTGGCAAGATTTCCTTAAGTTTTAACTTTTACACATGAACAACTTTAACAAGAAAATGTGCATGAAGGAACAATTTGCGATTATATTTTCTAGATGATTTTTGCCAGACTTTTGGCCCTTTGTTTTTTTATTCACTATGTAATATACAGTGAACTATTCTTTTGAATGCAACTCCGCCTAAATTTTTGACAGGATTTCCTTCACACTTTCATACATGTATAGGTGCATAAAGGAAATAATTTGTCCTGGGATAATTTGTACCAGAATTAGGGTCCTTTATTCTGTGAAACACTATATACAATATGTAGTGAATATGTAGATGTGCATGAAGGAAATAATTAGCTGAAATGATTTGCGACGTGGGGGTATATTAGTCTGCCAAATGGCGACAGCACTAGTTGATGTTTAAAACTAAGAAAATTGTACCTTTCAGCAATTCATTCCACTGTCAATAATTTGTTACAGAGTACAGATCCGCTTCCTCCACCAAACGCGAATGAGGTCGTAATTGACTAATCGGATTATAGCTGACATTTTTTTGTTCTAAATTTAAGACTTTGATAGGTGCAAATATCTGCATGAGTTTAAATTAATTAATCAGCGGACCATTACTTAAAAGTTTTCTTGCGTACCATTCGGTTTTATCCTTGTCTAAAATGGCCAAAAACATTCGGCTTCGAGGAAATAGACATACATTTGTGTGATACAAGGAATATAAGAGACCCAGCATGCCTCACTTGCAATACAATGATTATCAGCATTATATAATTCAAACAATGTTGCGTGCAGAGGAGAAACTGTGCGGCAAGATTACATCATGTGCTAATAATATTAATCACGTACATTTATGATACTGTATCATGTAGTTTACATGTCATTTATTTTTTCATTCATTTTCAATATCATTTCTATAATGACCTCAAAGAGAATTGAAGGTCATATATATTTAACACACGTTTGTTGGTGTGGATATATACTTAGTTGTTTTGTATAAGCACATGTCTACATTCACAATGACAAGATCGGTTTCTGTAACGGTGGTTATTTCCTCTACATAATATCATGTTTGTGGAATTACAACATTTATTGTTTCCATTGCATTAAGTGATATTTAATATATGTGTATTTAATACAAATGTATCGAAAGTTCAGATTTGGAATATACAATATTGTTTAAGAAAAAATCGCATTCTGAAAGGTTTGATTGTACATGTTGCTTGAAATCAAGTCGCCTTATGCTATGTCGGTGAATAGACAAATAATTGAGGTAACCTACCATATACATTTCATAATATGTTGTTTCTAGACATAGTTTCGTCTTTGCCCTATCAGTCATGTTTAATTTTACTTCAGATCATTCGTCGTCTTTGCACCGAATATGTTTTTAGCGCTTTAGAGAAACATTATTAGCTTCGTTTGTGTCGTTGTCTGGAAGTAGTCCCGACTAAAGCAGTGAGGGTTATTTTGTACCGGAACAGATGTGCCGGTGTTAAATTAATGTGTTGAAACCTAAACCATTTATGTAGCGTCTGAATGATAAGCATTGCTCAATATACACTTATTTGTCTAAGTCGATTGGAAAATAGGCCTGTAACATGAACACCTCATACTTGTTGAATATACAATATGAGTTTCCATACAGGACAATCCGAGAGGTGTTCAAACTATTTTTGAAAATAGTTGAACGTCCGATTTGTTCTTGCTAGAATGATTTGTATGAACTGTCTCTTTTGAATCGCGTAAAGTTATGAGTTAGGTCCAAAGATAATATTAAGTCGGGCTGGGAAAGTAGCACTCAACGTAACCAGCAGATAACAGAAAACATTAACACATACAAGGTACAATGTTCAACGCATAACCGAACAAGAAAATGATCTGCCCAATCCCAACCGTCGTACCATACAAGACGAGCAGTAATTTTGCATTTGGTTGCTCTTTTAAGTGAAATGACACAAACTATTTTCTTAAAAATCTCCAAATGGTGACGACAACTTATATCATCGTAAACATTGGTTGTATGATACATAGGAAAACTACAACAGTCAGACCTCAGCGAACGTAGGAATATAAATGGAAATAAACTTTCAATCAATTAATTTCGGAACTGATGAAAGTCAAACTCCGGAAATATAGGTTTTCACCAGCTATCAAATTAACATAACATAAGGGAGACAAAATACGCGGTACATTGTGTATGGTACAACGGAACGATAAACGTCTTTGATGAGGCAACGTTTTTGTATTATTGATAGTTTTACTGTAAAAAGAACGGAGTGCTATTAAAGAAATGTATATGAGACTAGCAATCAGTTAAAATGCGCTGTGTTCGCAGTCGTTGCATGTTATGTGCCTTTGTTTGTTATACTGTTAAAATTAAAACAATATTTATTCACAATGGGAGGGGCAATGCTGCACGTAAAATACGATCCACAAGCTTCAAAAATAATATTATGTCAGACAGGGAAGGCAGCACTCAGCGTGACCAGCCGAGCACAGAAAACATTAAAAACACACAAGGTACAATGCCAACCTGAACCAGTCGAGCACAGAAAACATAAAAGGCAAAATGCCCAACTAAACAAGTTATAATCATCCCATGTCCAAGCTGTCAAAATTCTAAATTAACCAGTTTCAGCAATTAAAAAGCTGAATGCCCAAGCTGAATGACCTAGTTCGAACAGTAAACTGGCTAAAATACCTAGTCAGAAGTCCTATAAAGTAGACGAAAAAGACAAAGCTTGTGTCAAGGTTTCAGCTAAATGACCTAGTTTCAGCAATACATATGAGCACAGTAGACAAACGTATTTGGACACACTATTTCCCAAATATGTGACACTGCCGTGGCCAATACTCGGCTTCCACACAGTTTGCTACCTTAAGAGCATGAAGGTTTCGCTCAGAAAGGAAAAGGTGATGTAATTGAATAATTTTTTTCTACTTAATTATTGTGAAGTGAGTTACTGTCAGTTGTACTGTCAGTTGTACTATCAGTTACATTGCAAAAAGTACAATGCATGTCAAACATATTACATTACAGATAAGTAATTCAGCGTTTATTCTAAAACAAAATGTACACGTGTGTACTGATATCTTAATTTGATATTGACTGTGGTTTTGGTCTGGTGACTGTTATACTAGTACATGTTGACTTAACAGTTTGTATAATTTAATGGCGAGTATTGTAAGTATGTACTCATATTTGGTATGTTATACAGATGCTTTACTTATTCATAGTAGTACGTTATACACACATTAATCAAATTAGTAACACCCTGGACTTGTTAAAACAGAGTAAATTGCTTGATCATGCGCAATACTTTGAGTTGACCTTTCATTAAAATAGCATTGTTTGTTGTCGTAATGACTACATGAGATGCTGAGCCTGGCGTACTCCTGTTATTATGGAACAATTCACATGGTTGAAGCTTATACATTATGTGACCAACTTCATAGGATTGTATGAAAAGGCAATGATTTTTACATGTTTTGTACTGATATTCGTGACACACTATATACTTTCAATTCCCTGGCAATTGTACTGTTATTTTATATTAAATTACCTAAATTGAATTGGAATCTTGGTTGTATTCGAAAGTAGGTAATGAATTTCACTGTGGTCGTTTAAAAACGAAATTCGCGGATTCAATATAGCATTGATGAGTTTCTATAATGCGAGAAACAATATGCTCAAAGTGCGTGCTGTGAACAATTGAGTACTGTTTTATCAAATCACCTTTAAATTTTACTGTGTATATTACGTACGTCGATACTATTTCTGCAAATGCGTTTTCTAAGATGTTTTTATCCTTTAAATTTCTGTCGTAAGTTTTAGCGTATTTCAATGCAAGGTGGGAACGACCGTAATATAAAAATCTGAACGTAGTTAGGAGACATTGACACGCACTGTTGATTTTAGTAGCTACATGTTTTAATAGACTGTACGGGGTGATTCAGAATTACGTGGACTTTTTGCTTGAATTCAAAAACCGTTATACTTACAGTTACAAATCTGTAGACAATATAATTTTGATACTTATTGCACAAGCATATCAAAATTCATTCTGATGAGAGCCGCTTATGTGTTATTTTCATACTGATCTGATCCGAAATAAACTTTTTAGAGCAAACGCACACGTCCGTCTGGACCATCCCTCGTAATCAGCACCCCTTGTAATTAGTAAAAGAAACATGTTTAGTTATAAAATGTTTATTTGGTCCTTTTTGAAATTGATGCATATTTGTGTATTCTGGTTGCCACTTTATTGGTGATATTGTGTCCCGGTCTACATTGAATATTCATTATTTTACGTAAATAAATGCAACAACTTATAATCGATAAGTAAAACGCACTAATTGTGTTCAAAAGAAATATGTATAGTATTATTTACATGTTGATTTACGGGACCTTTACGCAATATTAGAAAACCGGATCCGAGTACATTAACATATTTTAACAATAAAAGTGTTTTCAGTCAATGTATTCATGTCTCAAGGTAACAATTTCGACCATATATATTACTTGTTGAACTTCTAGTGCAGTACGATTGAATGCCATTACATGTACCATCGATTTCACGTGCCTATTATTTTCCAGCAACAAAAACCGGAATCAACGTTGACCAGTGTGTATACATCTCTTACATCTCTTACACCACAGGGGATTATCACATAATACCTGAATTGGGCAGATGATCATAAAAGTCCTCGCTAAAGTAAAGTCACCAGTGGAACATCTTTCTCCAAGCCTAGTATAGTGACTTCCTGCCATATCAAAGCATAATAGGGCAACCGGAATGTATCGAGGACCGCTATGAGAGGTTGTGGCCAAGTGAGCTTGTTCAGCTACAGAGTGTGTAAAGGAAACCATTATAACAATGCCTGTTTAACCATAATTACCATTCACAATCGTTGACGAAAACATGTTTTCAAGTCATTCATATAAATTAATTAACGATATCAAGCACTTTAATAAAATAAATGTAACACTTAAACACGAGTGTAATTTTATTGCAAGTAATCAGACAAGACGATGATTTCCTCAATTAAGATGAAGATTCTATGCACTCTATCCGAATATCTAGTTGGATGGAAAAAGTTGACATTTTCTATGTCTACGTTTTCCTAAATAATAGTCTAATATTTGACAATATTGCAATTTTGTATCATGTTTATTACGTCATTAAGGAGACATGTCGATGATTCAATAGTAGTTTAAGGTTAATGCTTTCAGACAGCCGTACATAAAGTATATTGTTATGTGAAATCACGAATATACGTTCGTTTACACTGCTAACTCCAGACAAGTTCCGGGGTCATCCGATTGCAGTGCAAACATTTTCTCCCGTATTAAAATGTATATACATAATTAATCGGTGTCGTAAGATTTCCAATCATTCGAAAATTGTTTAGGTTATGCTATATGTATATGCATTATGTTTTTTTCCTTTTAAGGTGATTCGTAAGTCTTTGAAATAAAACATGTATCAAACATGTAATATGTATGAAGTCTTCATGAACATGTATTTCACTAGTACGTTAGATACCAAGAATTAGTAGATGATTACATGCATGTTTTTCCATGATATTGTTTCAAACGTTTCTCCAACAAAAAAGCGTAAGAACTATATTCGCTCTAATTTTGAAGTGAATATTTATATGAATATAAATGACTTCCTTTTATTCCTTCGGTATCTTCATTAAGATGAACGTGTAAATCAAATTCACTGTTTATCACATCATAATTTGAAACGGATTGCGTTCAATAACATGTCATTTTAATACCAACAGCGTGTTACATGTCGTTTTTTATGACACACGTCATATTTGTCCTAAATTTGTTCAGCACTGTGCAGAGCAAAATCTAATTTGAAAAAAATACAACTTAATAAATGAACAGACATCAAACTACTTCATTTAAAACCGCAATAACATTAATCTGAAAACTAATTACACAGCTGCGTGATACAAATTACCAGGAACAGTTCACTCAGCCGAGTGAACGAACTAAATTTTAGCATAAAACCGCTGTTTTGCACATACATTAACGAAACGAAACATAAACCATGCGGTAACATAACGATTCACGCGCTGTCGATGCCCGTTTATCCGTTTGCATATTGCAGGCCCCCCATCCACAACAATTTATAGCATCATATCAGCAGTTATTTCAATTTCAGTTGTGACTACTAATTGATTTTCTTAGCGATTCAAATTAGGAATAAAAATTAACCCGCATTTTTCATGTTTTCTACATTTAGGTGTTTAAAAATCATGGAAATAGATGCACATTTCCTAAACCGAAATGGCGAAACGTTTGTACACGACATTCAAAACAATTTCGCGCCTAAACGTCTCTATATGGACATACAAGCGCATTTGTTATGTTTAATGCTATTAACGTTTACACATATTTTCTATCGTGTTTTAACATCTTCGGATTCCGTCGGGCTTGGGCACCAAAACGTCCTTCGGAACTCTGCATATGATATAACTCTAAGAACAATGCGGTAACCCTATATTGTTTGCGTTGACGAAAGCCATTTGTTCAGTTACTTGTCCGCATGGTGTAGGTGTAAAAAGAAGGAATAAGAAATAATCTATGATTATCAGTTCATTTAAATAAAATATATACCTTCACGTCTTCTAGTTCAACAATTAAACGAACACTACTTCGACCTATGAATAGTTAAAGGCGATATAACTATGTGAATACACGCACGAGAACCGGATGTGATATTATTTTTATCGAGTACTTTATAGCAATTTGTAATAATAGAACATTGGGTTACCGAAACATAATGGTGAAATCAGGACACATTTGTGTACTGTAAACAGCCTTAAATAGGGTGTGTCGATTAGGCAGAATAATACGACCATTTCGGTATCCGATAATACGGTGTTAACACGTAAACTTCCAATTAGGAATACATTACCGAAACATGGATATGTCAGCACCCATGCTTTATGATGACGACAACTAGGATAATAACACTTTGCGTGGAAAGATGGGAAGTCGATAAACACGAAAATGATGTAAGGTTGTTATTAGCGATTGCTACTTGTCAGGTTGAAACTTGATATAATGCTAACGCATTATCTTATAATCTTCGCTTTGTAGCTAATGATGTCCGCAAAAGATACATTTTAACGAGTCCCTGTAGAGATCCTCATGTTTAAAATGGAAAAGTTGTTTGTTAAACTTTGTGCTTGCCTAAGCCTTTTTTTTTGCTCCAACCAATCCAATCATTCATAGCTCGTTACACTGTGTAGGCGTTGATACATGTATAACAACTTGTTATACTGAAAGCAATTCAAAACTTGCAAAGCCCTCCATATGCGCCATCACATGACGTAAATGAAGTTATTAACGTTTACACATATTGTTTCGTGTTATAACATCTGCAGATAGATTACCTGGCGAGCATAAGTACCAACCGTCTCTCGGGTTTCTTCATATGTAATTACACGAAAAACATTGCGTTAACCATACATTGTTTGTGCTGACGAACGCGACTTTTTCAGTTTTTTACTTGTCTTTATGCGTTTGCTGTAAAAAGAAAGAATAATAGTGCACTAATGTCTCTGACTATCAGTTTTTTCTAACAAACTACGTACTATACACTTTCACTTCTTCTGCTTCAACAATTAAACTAACATTTCGTCGACCTATAAAGAGTAAGTTGCGATGTAACGATGTGAATACACAAATGAACAGGACGAGATATTACTTTCACCGCGTACTCTAGTGCATTTTGTAATAATAGAAACATGAGTTACTGAACAATTACGGTGAAATCATGACACATTTTTATACCGCAAACAGTCTTAAATAGTGTGTGTCTATTAGGTAGAATAATAACGACCATTTCGGTATCCGATAATACGGTTTTAACACTTAACTTCCAATTTGGAGTACTTTACTGAAACATGAAGATGTCAATACGCATGCTTTATATTCGATACCTAGAATAAAAACTCTTTTCTTGGAAAGATGGGTCGTCGATAAACATGAAAATGAAGTAAGGTGGTTATTAACGATTGCTACTTGTCATGTTGAAACACATTATCTTATAATCTCCGCTATAACTAATGATGTCCGGAAATGATACATTTAAACGGCCCTTCCAAATGTTTAAAACGGATATCGTATTTGTTAAACTTAGTATGTTTGCCCTAGCTTTGGCTTTGCTCCAACCAATCCAATCATTCATATCACGTTATATTGTGTAGACCTTACCATAACAACTTGCTGTTGTCCCACTAAACGCAATTCAAAACTTCTTAACATGTGTTGGCATATCCAATCTCATTGATGAAACTTAAAATGAAATTCCGGAATAATTTATAGTTTATCATAATTTATTACTTTCATTGAGCTGTATCTAAATCTCTTACTTACTAATGACCATCCAATTTGTAATGGTAATAAAACCCTAATTAACTACCTCATAGAAGGGTTTAAGGGCGCCGTCATTTTGGTTAGAGATACTCTCTTTTTATCAGGTAAACAGGTACCTAGTGACGTCACCTAGCCAATTGATACAGACGGTCTTGTATACTTTATATCACTGTATGCAGGAAGTGTGTATCGTTTTGACTGTTGATTGAAATTTTGAAATTCTATTTTAACACTTTAACTATTTGCCTTCTATAAAGTGTTTTTCAGAAACAATAATAAATTATTATTTTATTTTGAGAGTACACATAGTTTTTAATGTTCAGGTTTTGAGTACCTAGATTATAGATCAATCTTTCACACAGTTCTTTGTTTTTTACAGGGTCTGCAAATGTACTCATTTCCTGTCCATGCATAACATTGTAACAATTCGCTTTGCCCTGAGGTATTTTTATTGTCCAATTACGTGAAATGATAACACTATTATGTAAAACTATTATATCCCATTAGCATTTACTACTGTCTTCTCACAGCCCATCTGGCGATGTGACGTAGTACTGCAAAGATACCTGGGTAAAAGATGACGGCTCTTCTAGCCTGAGAGAGTTTAATTACCCTAGCTTATTAGGGTGTGAATAAGGGGCTATAAACAATGAGTTTGAAGATAGTTTGGGTTCTTAACAACATATCAAAAAATAAAAAAAATGGTGAACTTTCACTTTAAATACTAAATATTTGTAAAGCCCTCGATACATGTATGCTGCACAACCACATGAAGTTATTAATACGTAGTAAACGTACATTAGTAGTAGAGTCATTCAAAGCTGAACATTTAATCTAATATTAAATGTAATTTAAGGGTACAAAAACCTCAATTGCATGTGTTGCAAATTCGCTTGCAAGAGCATGTGCTTCGGCGGTAACTCGATTGAATTCAATTTAATTCTCGACAAATCAAATTATGATACAACAAATATTGAGTTATTTTCTGGTAATCGTACTCACTTGAAACTTTCCTGATTTCCATTTTGATCTTGAATGTAAATGATCATCATAGGATGGTGTATTTATCTTCTGAAATTTATGCCGACACACTGCTTATAGGGGAAATATACCCAAGCAATAATAATGCACTGAATTATGCCATGTTTTCCGTCCTAGAATATTACCTCGTAGATTATAATCAAATTATATTCAAATATTCCATTTAAAAAATAAACTGCGTTAAAAATACATTGGAGGTATAAAAACGTGCTCTTCAAAATTTAAAAAAGCAACAGCTAAATGCTATTATCCCCACGTAAGAAGACTAGAAACACACAGGTCTATAGCTTGAGTGGGCCCTCCAATATTTTAATTGTTCTGGAATAAGAATAAGTTTATTGGTGTGTGTTTTAAAGTAGAAGTATAATTATACTAATAAATCATGTACGTACCGAATTTTTTAACTAATTTGTCTAAAACCTGCCTCAAGTTAAATCTTTTTCTTACATTTGTTAGAGTTTGTGATCACTATATATAACACTGTGTTTGTGCTCGCTATACATAACACTGTGTTTGTGGTCACTGTATATAATACTGTGTTTGTGCACACTTTATATAAACTGTGATTTTGGTCACTATATATAACACTGTGAATGATTAATCATTGTAATCAATAATCCTGAACACTATTGATACTTCAAAGACAAACAATAGGTCGTTTGTGGTAAACAAATCGCATCAAACATCAATGATTGGGGTTGCTGTGGATGGTTATATGTGTCTTATTAGGTTTAATTATTCCGTTCATCTTAATTTGGACTGATACAAATACGATCCCGAGCTGCATAAATCAAATGAATCACATCCTGATAGTGATGTCGATAGATCATTCGCCCTGGAGTACGGAAAAGACAGTAAAAAATTGAACAAAGAATCGTCCCATAACAAGACAATTTATGCTCCACTTCAAGTCTGGCGTGGGTTGATTGTGAGTATACGCATTTCTTTGCATCAGTGTAGTTTAGTTGAAGCCTTTTATGCACTATTCTACAAGATATGTTGTTTTCAGGATTCTAAGACGATGAAATGAGATATTTCAGATTTCTCCACCTGCAAAAAGTGTAACATACAGTTGTGGACAACCCTGGTACAGTTTAATAACACTGGGGATTTGATTCTCTGCTCTTAAGCAAAAGATTCAAAACGAATGAGACACTAAATTGATTACTACAATATATCTAAAAACAAAAACAAATATTACAGCAACGTCAACGTAAACAATAATTTTATATGAAATAACATATTAATAAAGAAAAAAACGTAACTCTTGGTTTTTTCTAGCTAAATAATATATTTCTTAATTCAAAACGTAGTAGACAACTTGACAATGGTGCATTATGATTTATTGTGGTATGCGTGATTTTCAAGTTTGGTGACATTTGCTTCTAATTTTCTATGACTGATGTATCCATAGGAAAGGAGAATGAACTCGACCGAATCACGGTTAATATGGTTTGTAGTTTTCAAATAAATATTCTTCATTGTGTAGACGTATGTGATTCATAAACGTTAATATTTTTACGAAAGTAAAATATGACATGGAATCCACAGATATAAGACATAAAGAGAACTTCAATGTGCGTCATTGCATAGATATTTAAGATATATACTATGCCCATCTAAGCCCGGAATTACAACGAATACTTACACTCGGCACCAATTAAATGCAGAAAATCATTATTTTGAGGTTCATAGTGACATTTTTAGAACAATACTATGTAATAATGATAAATTATTACTTAACACTTATTTGTGGCAAATAATACAGTTGATATTGATCTAATACACTATATAATATTGAATTGTAATTGAGGTTGATGGAAATAAATCAATCTGGTTTCTGAATTTGAAGCAAGTATGTCCATGAGAGTTTTCCACTTACATTTTAAAGTCTGAAATGCATCCACTCAAATTCATTTTCTTGTTTCATTTATGGTGGAATCGTTGATCACTTTGATCGCACGTTTCCTGATTAGGAAGTGCTCTCTTGTAAATATCATCATTCGTTATACTAGTCTTACTTTATAAAGTCGATGTGGTGTTTCCTGGGAAATGTAAATAGGAAGCTTTGTCTGAAGCTCTACTGTATTTACTTTTTAACTTACATGTACTACCACCTAACCTGTTTTGGATTTTCTATAAAACTGAGAACGGTCCTAATAATATGTTCAACAATTGTGTAGGACGATGCACACTAGCAACTGCGACATTTTCCCTTAAATGACACATTTGTTTTAACTTCCATTGGATTCGGTGCGATTTAAAACTACAAAATAAATGATGATTAAATAAACGATGCCAATACCTAGCAATATGACATTCTAGCGCAATAATTGAACTGCATCAATAAAATTACCCATAAAACATATTCATCGTATTCAGAATTGTTATTATAAAATATAAAATGTAGTAAGTTAAGCATGTACACCATTCCAGAAAGTATCATTAATGGTTTAGCCCGTATAATACCAGCATTACACGCATATCATCGAATGTCACCATCGTTACCTGGAATCTTTTTGAGACTTTTTCAAATTTATCGTCTCCACAGAAATATGATAAAAATCGAACTTGCACTAACAGTATCTTTAGAATAAGAGTAGAACGGCTTACAAATTCCTTTTAAGGCTTGAACTCTTATTACATTTTTACGAAACAATATTTAAGGTTGTTTCAAAGTAAAGGAGCACGCCATTATTTCAGACAGTTTTATCAAAGTTAGAAATGATGAACATTGATGTACCTTACTGCATTTATTCGAAATTCAATTGTTTTTTTATAAATGAAATTCAACTGTTTTTGGATATCTTTCTTAATTCTGTACTGATCATTTGTGACCTATATGGCGTCGGTATGTCTCCTCTATACGTGCAGTGGACTAGGTGGGTGGACATTTCATACAAACATGACATAGCTATTAAGCTATTACAACGATTTTTAACGCGATACAACTATTTTAACCAGTGATCAAGTGTTTCACACAACAGTTCTAATCAAAGCTTGTGGGTAATCGAACACAGGAGTGTTCGACGACTTTCGAGTATCTCCATAAAGTTTCAAAATAATTATGGGTATACAAAAAGCAATTAAATAGGAAATTGTATACGGATTTCTTCTGTGTTGCTCATATCCTGCTTTTGTGTTGACAACTGCCTTCCTAATCCGATTTTGCACGATATGTTTACGTGATCGGCTGAGCTGTCAAATAATGTTGCTAAGATATGTTATGGTGCAAAGTTGCATGAGACCGTCAGACTAGATGTAAAAGAAACAAACACACTAACAATGCTTTGCGTTTCCTCATCACAGCTGGAAAATCATTTTCATTGCAGTGGGGAGTAATAACATTAAAATCGCATCACAAATTCACTTGAAGTGCCACAAAAACAGTTCAGACGATCGAAATGGATAAATGGACACATGAATACATTGACCGAGAAAATGCAATGGTTAAAAGAATGCTAATGTACTGCTGTGTATCTGATTATACTCGGAAAACACCTAACTTCACGCACGATAAGGATCTTGTTTTTCGTATAATAAACACATCAATGTAACTGAAACCTTTCAAGTTCAAATTTGAATACACGGACTTAAAATCAAATTGAAAATATTGACGTCATTTCGAATACATACGAACGATGGTGGTGCATCACATGTATGGTTGCATAACATAAAAGGGGGTCGTTGCCTTTTAGAATGTTCGTACACTGCAACGATGAAACTAGGCCATTCAGCTGTATATAGCTGAAACTGTTACATTTGGCTTTCTGATAGATAGGACTTTAACTTTGAACCCTTTGACCGCTGAAAATTGGTATTTCCAACATTAAGTTTGGTGGCCCCCACCAATAGTTCAGACCTCATTCATATATTTTGGCCTACAAAGTATATCATTTAATTTTTTAAAAAGCGGCTGTATTCAAGTGAACTAATGTTTCGTTCTAATACAGTTCTCGATCGGCGTTACACCGCATTATTATGATAGACCCTTGTATACGATCAACCATCGAAACACAGGTAGTGTGCAAAACCTCGGTACATCACTCCAGCTTCTGAATGACACAAATTATATCATTTTATTAGCTACCACCACAATCACCCATCCGGCACTAATCGTTTGACAGGTTAAATACTTGTACCTTAAATAGGTTCTAATTTTAAAAATGAATAATTTCAGGAATGCACATGATTTTCTTTTTCCCCGTCGGCTTAATTAAGATGAACAGATAAAACAAATTAACTGTCATACATAATATATTATCACAATTTGCAACGACACACGCTCATTAACAAGTCATTCTATTACCCAAAGCATGTTTCGAATGGGCTTTTTTCCAACTTTTGTAGAGTAAACATAATAATTTAGTCAAATAACTGATTTTCAATAATGTCTCTAATTACCAGGTGGTTCCAAAACAGTGTGGTAAAAGTGTTCTACACGTAACTACACAATATATATATTATATATACTGAGCGGCTTTGAAAACGCAACACTAATGAAAATCAAGATAACTTTTTTTTTTATTAATATTCTCAACGAAATTTTGTGTGCGTGTTATTGGCTACCAATGGATTGTAACTCGATGTTCTGTCCATCTAAATTCGCTACAATGGTGCATTGAACCATGAAATGGATCAAACGAAACAGGTAAGAGGAATTGATTGTGCAAAAATGTACGATGCAATCATTATTTTGTGTAAGGTCAATTTGAATAGTCAATCAATCGAAAAATCGAAAAACACAAAATCAGACGATTTACCACAGACTCCGCAACACAGTCGTCGTGAAGTTTCAAAAACACTTGATAGCAATGTTTCATATTTACCAAAAAATACTTCCAATTTTACAGTCAAGGGTAAGTAATTCTGGAAAGAGATAGAGTGAATAAAATTCATTTTTTCTGAATCTAAATTGAACTTTATATTTATCTGTGTTTTACTTTATTTCTGTTTCCATGATATGCACGGACACTTGTTCCCGGACTTTATACGAAGAATTGGTACACATCGGCATTAACAATCTGAAAAACGCAGAAGGACATAGGGCATGAAATTTGCTTTTGGTTATGACATCATTGTTTAATTGTGGCTGTAAAGAGTCTTATCAGATTGTTATGAAATGAAATGGATTGTAATGCCATATATCTTAGCTACAAATGCTGACAATTTCAGCAAACATTAATGCACATTGGCCAAGTTATGGGTAAATACATACTTGCATACATATAAGCTATGTAAGTGTAAGTGTTGCGTTTTCAAAGCCGTGTATATACTGTAGCGCACAGACAATCTAAAGCCAAACAGGAGCGCCAAACTTGCTCCTATATTTGATAACATCATTCATTTACAGAGAAAAGTTGTCAACCCAAGCTATCTGATTATGTCAGTCAGCGATTTTTAATAGATCCTATATTGCTAACTAACATTCAACACGTTTACAATGCACATTAGAATATGATACAGCAACCCGGTCATAAAGGTGATAACAAGATATTGGCATTTTTGAAAACACATGGGATAGGTACTAAATAAATGAATCATAAAAATAAGTTTGTACTTTAGTTGGCCTGTCCGTATCTAGTGATAAGGTCTGTAAACTTGCACTCACGTTGAAAACAATCTGCCGAGGTCTGGTGTAGATGATAAACATGTGCTATTATATCCACGTGAGTGACGTGTTCTCTAGCTTGGTACGGGCAGCAACATATGTCACTGGGGCTTAAACATTTTACAGTGCACCAAAGCTCACGCTTACTCCAGAGACAATCTTGACTTTTATAATGTTTAAAATTATTTTTATGAATACATTTGTGCATTTAATTCAATTTAATAATGATATTTGTTTCATGGAAATGCGAACACAACTTAATTACATTTATATGGTTTTTTTAGGCAACAAGTCAAATTTATCTAAATTAGATTTGTTACCCTTTGCCACAAATGTCACCAATGTTGTAGTGTTTTGCTCAATGTGTGCTTTTGTGTAAATGAATATCCATGCGAAAGACATGCAGCAAGACACATTTAACATACACATTTACCGAAGTTAACAATTGTCATAAGTGTTGTCAAAAATCGAGTCCTTCAAATATTACCCATTTAGAATAATGTTATGAATGTAACCAGTCGTTTGCACTTCTCTTTGGTAACGACATTAATAATTTACAGGATATATTTAATCAACACTTGCTGCAGAATTGAGAATGACTCATTAGGCTAACATTTGGATGGAACCTACTACTTCGGCTTCCCGAATTCTCGACACGGATCTGCAAAATTGAACCGATTTCTTCCTAAAATATATCGCAACATGGCGGTTGAATTTCAACAAAAAATACAAAATTGCAAACCAAAATACTCACGTAATTTCTGCCAATGGATATACCTATGATGTCATTGAATTAATTCAGTTTATCATGACAATTGTTCTTGTTTACCTGGCAAATGCTGCGACGGCATGAATTTGCTTACGTCCGCATTCGTACCTGAGCTTTAATGTCACTTGCGATAAGGGTAACAATCGCAGAGCCTGGCTCATATTCAAACACGAAGATAATTGCAAAATTCAAATATATTTTCTTCATTTCGTGCAACTTGAAACTTGGTCATTTAGCTGAAACCTTGACACTGAGCTTTTTTCTTCCTTTGTCTACTTTTTACGACTTCTGACAGCTTAAACTAGGCATTTCAGCCAGTTTACAATTAGAACTAGGTCATTCAGCTTGGGCTTTCAGTATTTTGATTGCTGAAACTGGTTCATTTAGAATTTCGACAGCTTGGACATGAGAGGATCATAACTTGTTAAGTTGGTCATTGTGCCTTGTGTGTTGTTAATATTTTCTGTGCAAGGCTGATTATGCTGAGTGCTGCCTTCCCTGTCAGACGTAATATTTTCTGTTTGAATGCACCACAGCGATTGATAAAAAAGCGGATTTACATTTTATAACATAATTCTTAAACTCGTTGAACAAGTGATTTTGCATGAACCTAGTTTTTAAAATGGTTATTATCTTAAATACTAATTCTTTATGAATACATAACGTTATTATAAACAATTCTTGCGTTTGATACTTTGTAAATCTGGCCACTTTTGTTGAAATATACCTTCTAACATGATTGTATATCAATCACAGTAAAATAATCTATATCAATGATAGTTGCCTGTGATTTTGATGTTATGAAGAAACACATGACCAAAAATGACGAACATTTATAAAGAGAACTAATTCTTACAATATTGTAGCAAGAGTTAAGTAACTTGTCATACATAGCGTATTGTTGTTGTGAGGTAATGTTTAAAGTTTGAAGTTGATACATTCTATGGTTTGCAAGTCATTTAGAGCAAAAATTGAAAATGAGTAAAATTAACATAATTCTTCCACATATGTACCAGTGTAGCAATACCACGTGACTTTTGACTACAATTACAAGAAGAAATTTGTAAAAATTTGAAAATAAAATAGCCATTGGTATTTTATTTCTTCATCGGTTTATATGAAATATACGCTACGCTAAGGGGACAATTATTTGCTTTCCTTGAAATATAAAATCTTTTTCAGCGGCTGTGCCGTTTTGTCCATTACCTTGTGAAACCGTGGAACTTGTAGGTTTCACAGGGTAATGGAAAAATCGGTAAAAATGCTGAAAAAGATATTATATTTCAAGGAAAGCAAATACTTTCCCACTTAGCGTGGCGTATATTTTATAGAAATCGATGAAGAAATAAAATACTTGTGGCTATATTTGTGTTCTAATGTTTACAAATTTCTACACGTAGCTGTAGCCAAAAGCCATGTGGTATTGCTACCCTGTGTACGTTGCGAGATATAGTATGTAACTAAATTCAGATAAAATAAGTTCAGAATAAGATTGCAGCTTGATGGAACAGTTCGTTTACCCCCCCCCCCCCCAACACCATTGCGGCTTTCTATATCGGAACTCCCTTCACAAAATGATTTCGAATCCATTTACTCTCAGTTAAACTTTTGCCAGACTTCTCGTTTGACTTTGAATGCATCGTCCGAGCGTAGTATCATTTCCTTTTGTTTAAATTTATTACTTTTTTAATAGTTTCAAATTTACTGTTTTAGAAAATCTAAATGGTCGGAAGCCATGACAAAAGTGCATTGGGACTATACTTTAAGAATATTTCCGCTAAAGTTTAAAAGCTTTAAGAAGAAAACGCCTCTCTTAAGTTTTTTTTCTAACATTCGGCGTCTCTTATATGTTTCAATAGTCGATTTATTATCAATTTTATTCCCTGGCGAGATGTATTTAAAATGAAGCACCGTTCGTAAATCCGTTTTCAAATGGTTTTAAAAATACATGCTCTAAAATATTGCGTGTAATTCTTGGGATATAGCTTTTAGTGTGACAAGGCATTTCGTTATTTACGAACAAATATGGCAATCAACCTTACAAAAATGGTCCAATATGAATATAGATTGGCATGCACAGAGGATTTAGTGTTTAAAATGCATTACAACATGTCCTGGTTTATACATTGTAGAAGTTTTTGACAATAGCACATCAACGACTCCATTTTGTTAGGAGTACCTACAAAGTACCATCCAACAGAACCAGTGCATATTCAATTTTGAAATAATCGAATCAGCATCATGCTGTACATCATGCACATTTGCAAAAGGGCACGAAAGCAAAGTAGCAATGACAAGTACGAGGGTGTTCAAAAAAACGCAACTTACTCTAATTTAACTTTTAAATTCAAGATTAAAGTAATGTTTTGTCGTCTGCAAAAGGTACAACACTCATGTACTGTAATATGGCTGACCACATAGATTTTCTGGAAACGTACCATTGTCTATTGAATGCAATGTAAGTCTAAAACTGGTAGTCGCATAGGGCTAGGTTTAAAGTATACACTTGCTGATAAAGCATTCTCATGCGCTCTTCGTTTACTAACTACCTTACCGTAGAAGCCCTGTGAAAGGAGGCATTTTCATACGAAAGGTGCATGCATGGCCCATTCCATTAAAACCTTCGACGCTTTATGAAAAGTTTTTCCTGCACAAAATATCTGTATAAGTTTCTTGAAACATAAATTGCCCGTTGGTTCTAGTGTTTGAATTGCAGGACTTTTCTAAGTGCAGAAAATCAAATTTATCATTTTCATCACTGACTGCCTGTGCTTTACAATAACATGTTTCGTAGAAGTTCGAGTAGCACATACGTCATGATAGTGATATACTAAGTACAATTTCTCTGAAAAGGAATGGAGGTATAACTTGAATATTTTCTTGGCATTTAAAATAAGATGACGTGTTTTTCACCAAGCAATGAACATGGTATCCAGTGAGTACAAATGTTGGTAACTTCAAGAATTTTCTTTCAAATGAAGTGAAATAGGGATTAACTCGAGCATGTACGAGCAGCTAACAGGTCAACAGTCAATATTCCAGCTTTAAGACGAATATCCTACTTTTTATCTATGTTCGGTTTGATTGTTGTTGATTTCGGTTAACCACTTTTGTTGTTGTCTTTCAGATGCTCTTGGCCTACTCTGAAACATGTAATACAGGTATTACAATGCTAAAAGACACAAAACGATTTCCTTTAATCTCAAAAAGTTCGTCATGTATAAATATATCACTTAAGGTGGAACCACACTATAAAAAAGTTCCTAACCCATATACAAGTTTGGTATCATAGTAAACTTTGATTTATTCCCAATTCAATGTCGCGTCTTATATCTCCGTGCGCGTTCCCATGACGTTACTATGACGTCATGAAGTTACCATGGAAAACGCGTTTTGACGTCGTTCTTTGGAAGGCACAGGAGACAAGAACTAGCACACAGAGGGCTTCATAATTACACGACAGGTTATTAGTTGGTATCATTCGACGCATTATGTAATTGCGAATCTAGTCATGTTAATATATTTGCACTTAATCAAATAACGTGCTAACAAAGTGGGAAAAACGTCGTGTCTTGCATTTTGGTGTTTTCAAAAAAATCTGACGTTTCGACTAATTGCAAAAATTCCGCCCGTCAAAAAATGTTTAAATTTTATTATGTTTAATTTTTGCATACCTGTAACAACATATCAAACTTTAAAAAAAACTGACCTCGTGAAACTCGATAAATGCGTTTTTGAAGTTCGCTGGTATGTTCTTTAGGAATGACGTCATTATTATATTGCCTACGTTACTAGGAATGATAAGTTAATGCCCGGACAATCAGTGTTGATGAAAATCTAATTAACAGAAAGAAAAACGGGTAGCAACAAATAGCCGACATCCCTTGGTTCGTATATAGCATATGGACGTGCTGCGACGAAGGCTACACATAATAATACCATTTTAAAACGTACATGTAACGTGGGCTGGTCCTAGTCGACATCCAAATACTATGACGTTTCGTCATTTTTACATCTAAACATCTAAAATGTATCTTCTGAACAAACATATTATTCATTCTGCCACTTGCCATTGCAAATACTGTTGAACGAGAAACTAAAGTGTTTATCTAATAATATAACTACACATAAATATTGAATTGTATGTTACTAGGTTTCGTGTTCGAGCCATATCAACGTAGCGCCCGGTTGCAGCTATTACGATATTCAGGGGATGATATCGTATGATCTCCGTGAGATTATCGCAGACACGTCGTAGGAAACTCGTAGGGCACGACTTCGTAGACGATGAAACTTGGCTGTTATAGCAGGTACTTTCAATACAATCAGAAGCAGGGTATAATGATGATCAAATACATGTACCGGTATTTCGGGTATTGCGGTATCGTACCGCGGGAAAATGATACCACGGTAACCGGTAATACCACAAAACTCTAATATCGCGGGACTAGCATTTAAAACATTCGAACTTGCAGTTAAATTGTCTCGGACTTTTAATCCTATGATTAGTTTTCCGACTAGGACAGTTATTTACGTATAGGATAACTTTGCAAATGTTGATCATGGTACAGCATTAGTGACGCAATTTATCATTAAAACGTGTTTTACTACCTTACAAACAGGCTTTGCGCTTTTAAATACATGCACGTAGATCTAGTTTAACATTTTTACGTATGTATAAGTACATGTATATGATATACACATGGAAGAGTATTAATGCATACAAGATAATAACACAACACTGTTTCGACCATAATATGAGATATAACATTGCACAAACTTTGACCAAAATATTTATTTCCCACTGAAAATGAATGTTGAACCGACATAATCTAAACTAGTTATACTTTAGTGAAGAACACTGAGAGTGTGCATTGGGTGTGCTTTCTGAACTCTCACACCTCGGGATCTGTACTAGCAGTATTTGCATTATTACTGCTTCTTGCTATTGGAACCTGTATTCGAATAAAGAGGCAATTCGAATACAATTCATTTTTTAAAAAATGCTATATCCTTTCCGATACCATAGCGTACTAATGCAGACTTGCCGGGTGGCCATTTGGCCTTCCGTAGTTAACGACCTAAATGCCAAAATTCAGGAATTTGCTGTCATGGGTACACATGCATCCCAGACTAAAGGATATTACGGGCCCAAGGTTGTGCACATGTTTTTGGGCCCACTTGTCCCCTTTAAAGAGGACTTTGAACGCAGATTTCCCAAAACTGAAATTACTGGTTCTACCCGCCATTGCGGTACGATTCCGTGTAGAATTACATTAACATTAAGCGCCAAATAGTTTTTATTTTTCTACAGAAAGACTATAAGGCTAGACAAAGGGGTCAGGGTCAGTGCCCTAACGGGACCCATACGTATGTGACAACTGTCGAATTCTTCTCTATCTTTTACAAAACGATGGCGCCGTATATTATATGTTCCCATCTCGCTCAAGGTTCATATTGTTTATTTAACAGTTGTACTATTTGTGCCGTGAGGCGGTAATAAAAATTACCCCGTTCATATTATTGTTGCTCCGAAAAAGCGTCAAAAAAAAACAATGAGTGAAAATACTCAAGTGCAATAACTTAAAGAAAATAGAAAAAACCGGAACATAATAGAATGCGCAAAAAATTAATGTTAGATAGTTACGAATACAGTGTCGTTGAAACTCATCCACTAGTTACTTACAGAGAACTAGCATGGACGGGCAGTCGGGTGGACGAAACGGCGACTCTATTATTCACATTATGTAACTACTGAAAACTGTACGTTTCCATTAAACGATACGCTTTTCAAACGTTTATTAAGTTTATTGAGTACAAATCAGTAAGTGTTTATTAAGCATACATTGTGATCAAACTGATGATTGGATTTCAACCAAACTTTAACCAAGATAATACAATAGTCTAATGGGTACACGTGCAAAGTTTAAAGCACAAATCCTTGAAAATACAAAGATATGCACCGAGTGGCTTTTCTTTTAGAACACAACTCCTCGTATTTGAATGAATAGTAACAGAAAGAGACGGACAATGTGTGTGATACAACGATTTTCAAGTGCGCTACACTTGCCCTTTCCAAAGACTCCTTATTCTTTTATTCGGTATACTAGTAACGTATTAATTTTGAAATTTACAGAGAATTGCAGAATTATGTATAATTCTATATGCGTAGTCGCTATCTACGTATAGAGGCGCATACGTCTTTATTATACAGACACTGTATAATATAATCTGTAATCATGGAAAATACTTAGATAAATCGTTCCCATAAGACAAACTATTATTTTATTTACTATATATTACGTCATTGCAGTCTGTTTAAATCTAGACGCATTAGTGCTTATTTACATTAAAGTCTAGAAATAGGCCATAACGCTTCACATTTATCAAAGACTAAATGAATATACAGCACAAGCATGAAAGATGGGCATTAAATTATATCTGGTTGGAGTCCTACGTTGTTTCTCAATCAGGCTGTTTACTATGGACTCGTGTAGGACTCCAGACAAAATAAAGTGGTAAATTATTATTTCATAAGAGTAACGTTCTGCCGATATACATGTGCAGTGTATACAACACATAATTAACAATATTCGAGAGGTTGCGATGCGAACGGGTGCGACAACTTGTACGTGTAGCTACCCGTACATGTAAAAGTAAAATCGGGTTTCTCATGTATACACATTCAATGTACCTGTGTGACATAGTACATATTATATGTTCGTCTGTGACACGTCCGTTACTTGTAAAAACTATACATACCTGGATGACGAAATACCCCAAAATAGTGTACACGTAGACGTACGCGATAAACGTTGGCTTTCGCAATCCCTCTATTGACTTTAATATACAACGACCATTATTCCATTTACCAACATTGCAACTATCAAATTATTGTGATTAAGCATTGAAGAAATATTTTAATATGTGATGCCACTGTTATCGTGTAGTAGTAATTTTAAAAATATGCGCCTGTCAATATATAGGGATATTTGTTTGGTTTGATTGAATATGGTTTATATCTCATCGTGTAGTGATAAAATTCAATATTTTCAAGAGCGCGAGTGAACATATTAAAATTTTATACCATATTCAATCAAAACAAACAAATATTCTATTTATTTAATGCCTATCTGGAGGCAAAAAGATTATATTATGTCAGACAAAGAAGGCAGCACTCAACTTAACCAGCCGAGCACAGAAACATTAAAAACACACAAAGCACAGTGCCCAACTGAACCAACCGAGCACAAAACTGGTACTATGTATGCCAAATTACCACTGTGGTTAGGCTGCGTATGAATATATTGATCCATGCATATTTTTCAATTCAAAATCTACCATCTTGGATTATGGTGAATAAGTGAAAATCGCTTTTGAGAGTTTTGCTTCAAATCATACACCAACTTGTAGGAAACTAAGAATATACACGCCCAAATGACATGTTTAAACTGTCCGTAACTTTTTTATTACTGAATGTAATAAAAAAGTTACTGACAGTTTAGTGTTGAGTTTTTGGTAAAATTAAAGAAGTCCCTGTGAGGGGGGCTGAGCTTATTATAGGTTTTATTTCAACTCCATATCTCATCAGTTAGCATTAAATAATACATTACATCAATACGATGATCAAAAGATAGTTAAAAATCGAAGAGGAAGTCAGCACTCACTTTAAACGACTGAGTGCAGAAAACTAAAACAACACATACCGTAATTACACGGCACAATGCCCAACACACAACTGAACGACAAAATTAACTTAACCGCTGACAGTTCAAGTTGACCCACCTACTCGAGTTTTTTTCAGCGTAGCTGTATAGCTTAAGATTTGACCTACTTAACAACCAATGCAATGTTTATAAATATTTTTAAGTTGAATAAAATGCCAAAAATGATTGAATAGAATATAATACTCTTTTCACAAAAGGTTAGGCCCGATTATAAATTAATTGTATTTTTCTCTGGAGCTAAACTTATGGTACTCGCCTGTCTGTTGTATCATAGCTTTAGTCGTGCTGTGTACTCATAAGCAATAATGTTGAACTGTATGCGACCTCTACCTATATCAGTCAAAAGTACCCTAGTATAACATTGTATGTCAATGTTGACTGACAGTTGAGTATGTTGGACACATTTAATGTGGTGTGGGGAATGATCTTACATAATACCAGGAAGCTTGAACATTTGGTTACACCGATCTCTGTATAATACATGTCTGGCTATACCCTTTATAACCCAAGCAAAGTTGTGTTAAGATGAGTTGGAATTGGAGCGCCGAGTCATGAGTGGAGCTCTGAGTCAGACCGGAGCGTATGTATTGAATAAAACGTTGAAACTGCTATACTGTTAAGTGATTACTTTAGCCATATTACGCTACACTAGGAGGGATTCACAACTAGGTCATCAATATGGTCTATTATACAGGTTACATGTATCTGTAGGTCGGTCAAGCAATGTAAACAAGGGCTGTATTCAGGTTTAAGTTACTATTGTTTTGAGTTGGTTTTAAACTTCTTAACACAAAATAAAATGCAAATAATTAGTTTGATCACATGAATACTCTGATACTGAATAGATTAACATTGTTTTGTATCGTAATATAGCATGCACAATTAGCAATATCTGTGACCATGTTTTATCCTAAGCTTTCATTAAACTTCATGATATCAATAGATCATCACGGTACTTCAAAATCAACACAAAACATAATATTTTATTAATCAGACAATCTTAGGGTGTGAATAACGTGAAAATGCATGGCCCATTCTTTATTTCGTATATTAAGTGTGCAGTCAACTTAATTGTCTGTACTATGATAGCATATTTTATAATTTTACAACAGTATGTTGTAATGTAAATAAGTTCATCCCAGGTACGTAGGGTAGTTTATTATGATTGTACAAGTGTATAAAATTATGTAATGATTCTAACAAGGTAGACAAACCCCTCGGTCATATGTGTGGTAGACAAACGTTTAGCTCTTTCATTTTTTGTTCAGCGTTAGCTGTCTATCTTGAATATTGACCTACTTTAAAAGCCAATCAAATGTTTCTAAAAATGATTGGACAGAATATAGTAATCTTAACACATAAAGTTCTAGGTGCTATTTGGTATGATTTTGTATTCGTAGTGTATTAAAATGTACAGTGGTCTATAGCGTGGTATTTTTACTAACTTTATCCAGGCAATATAACTCTGTTAACTTTCATTGACGACAGTGACTCATCAAAAGCAACCAATGGTTGTTATCGGCTAGGAGGGATTCCCAACTACGTCATTCGTATAGTCTGCTGTACATGTTATAGGTATAATAAACTTACGGATCTAGTATTACCCAAATCAACATACATCCGTTAAAAGCAAACAAAGGCTGTACATTTAGCCGTAGTATAAAAACAGTGACATTAATGTTTTCATCTAACAATAAATTATATTTATGTGCATCTGTTTTACCAAAGGAACTGAAACATGTGACTATGAATGTGAAACAATACGAGGGGTGTTCCATATATATTGTCACTGTCCTTTGCATTTTTCCTTGGCAATATTTAGAAGGATTCTACGATGTCTGTCTAAAAGGTGCATGTTTCTATTCTATATCTGGAAAATTACATAGCCTTTCGTCAACAATTAAGTAATTTGTTGAACTTAGAAGAGGGTATGCTCGAGTACACTGGCCTTATGTTAATTTTAAGCCAAATTTGTGTCATCGTTGCAGTAGTTGTTTAGAAAAGTAAATGTCAGCATTCTTTAAACTGCAACATAAGATACGATAACTGGACCCTTATACTTCCATTAGAACTTTAAATCAAAATGAAATTATTGTTGTCTACGAGTAAGACGGTCAAAACAAGGGAGATCACTCTAATTTATACCAATTGATGCTTGTTGTTTCACGCACCGATAACTTCATATCAATTGTACTTTGATCGCAAATTCTTCCCAAAAATCAATGTTGATGGTCAATGGCTTACATACCTGTATGATATGTCAAAGTCCAATCAATTAAACTAATCGAACATTTTCATTGAAAAGTAGCATGCTTTTCTGACTAATTTTGACACTTATTTTCGCGACTTTGAAATGCTCTTATTTTGTTAAAAATGGCAATCAAGTACAGCAAATCATGTTTTTATCGAAGGAATTTACAATATTTACGGTATGATAGTTGTGGAATAAGAATATTTCCCGAAAGGAAGTTTTAATCGACAGTTATTCGAACAAAGTCGCAGTGTCTATTACTAGTCCTTTGAAAAGACAACAGAAACAACATTCCGTAATTAAATTTTATTGATTTTTTCACGAAATATTGCGGAAATCTTGATGGTCCTAGAAATGTATAAAGATTTAAAGATATCAACGAATTTTTTTGATTTGTGACCCAAGTGACAATACATATGGAACACCCCTCGTATCAAGCAAAATGTACAAGAGACACCAAATTAACTTGAAAATGGGCAGTTTAAATTTGCCAGTTTGTTCTGTAAATGGAACAAAGATTGTCTAAAAACCATTTTTGTTTTGTTTATTTTTTTTTCGTTTTTGTGTAATATGTTGATATGCATATGGTTTCATGTCTCATTGTAACCGCAAATACTAAATTTACCCCAATTTTATATTACTTTACCTGATTGCCAGATATCTCTTTTTCCAAATGATCCAACCCGTTTTTAAATGATAACACCTTACTTTTCGTTACAGTCAGAATACAATATACAATAGTTTCAATTGGATTCCGTTTTCTTTCTCATACTTCTGTTTCCCACATATTGTGGGAGGAAATATATAACATTTGTGCTGGACATTTCTCTGTCATGATAAATGGATGTCTCTAAGAAAGGTGTCTGCTTCGATATATTTTTGAGTGGCAGATTCACTTTTTCATGTCTAAAACTACCTGACATCTTTCCCAAATGCATTGAAAAAAATATACATATAACATTTGCAGTATGTCATTTATGATTTAACACAACGCTGTATATCGACTTTTAAGGGTATTTCTTGTTTATTTACACCTTATGGTCTGATATTTACTTGACCTACATTGATCCCATTCTCTTCTGTATAAGCAAAAGACGAAGTATTATGTTTGGTCTATAAAAAGGCTTAACATGATTCGGATTTCTAATAAAATAGTCCGTGTTCTAAGGACCATCAATGCATACTTACAACGTGAATACAATAAGTATTATTAAGGGCACGTACACCATTAGTGAAAGGTAATGGAATGACGCACATATTATACGTGTAGGTGTTTGTGCTGAATTTACAGTAAATTTGTATTAATAGAAATCCGGTCTGTGATCATTCCACTTCGCTTGTGACGTGAGTTCTATTAGTCTATATCTACCGGGATCAGCAAATAAATCAACCCAAGACAAAGTCGAACAGTTATAATCATGCTGCGCTTGTATATTAAAGATAATTGCCCGTCTGGGCATTTTTTTGGTGTATATTGATTTATGTGATCACATTGGCTGCAACGTCCATAATTAAAACGATTGATATGAAAATACAGATGGAAATATCTTTACGACACAGAGATATATTTGTAGTTGGAATTTCATCACAGACGAACAAATTGCAGACAATTTAAGTAAGACTTGTGTTAGTTATATAGGGTATTTATACCCTATAGAATTTTTGATTTAAAAATACTAAGTAACTACAAAATGCCGATATTTCGCAAGTTATTCTAGATGTCAGTGTTGTTGTTTATGGGATATACAGGCAAAATATAAATGTACCAAAATTACGGGAATAATATTATTTGACAATTTTATTTTGTTTTTGCAATACAACAATACATGAGGCAGCACCTTTAAAGTACGGAGTAATTAGCGGACTTGAAACGAGCCGGTCGGAAAAGTTGCAATTACATGTAATGTTGGTTAATATGTCAGCGTTTTAACCCAGTTTAAAATAATACAGTAAGGCAATACAATATAAAAACCTATTTTTTCTCTCTCTCTACCGCATTTTGTACCGATGCATAAAACTCAGAACATTGTTCCCTTGTGCTTTTATTTAAATTTCCAATTAAAATTTATGGCATATTTTATTGCCGTTTCTTAACATTTAAGAGACTGGAAAACTTTTCGAAAGGCTGATTTCAAATTACGTATAGATTCGTTAATGTAGCCCAATTGTAGAGGCGTTATAAAATACCGACAGTACGGGTCCATAACTGAATAGCTAAACGAAAACATGTGTTGTTACAGTAAACTTTTCTTTTTTATATGTTTAACATCAAATAAAATATGATACATATAGGTGACATGATGCGATAAAAGACATGCATAACCAAAGCTTGCGAAATATAAGAACTGCCTGTTGAAAACGATACCACATAATGCATGATATCTATTTATTAATTGTTATTTTAGAAATAATGAATATGTACCTGTGTTTTATCGGAGAATAAAGTGCAGTCACAAGTTTGGATGCGTATCACGAGTGATTTAAAGTACACATCCGAACAAGGGACTATGTATTATTATAGATAAAACACAAGTATATATTCACATAGCCAATATTCCGCATTTGACGAAACATGACATGGTACCACTGCACTATTTTCTTCCTTGGAATGTTTATTTGCAGTTATTCAGTCGTAGTCGTGTTTATCGGTAGTTCGTGCACACATTAGTTTCCTCTTTGTGTATATAGCTGAAACCGCTGGTTGTGTTAGAATACGGGTTTTTTAATGGATTCCGGTAATATAATCTACTAGTTATTCACATTTATTACAACGCTCTCGCATGAACAATTCTCATTTGACTTTAATATTTAATATTGTAGCTTCACGACATTCTACTTTAGGTCAATAAATCTTAATTTAATA
This sequence comes from Spisula solida, assembly GCA_947247005.1. Taxonomy (NCBI): domain Eukaryota; kingdom Metazoa; phylum Mollusca; class Bivalvia; order Venerida; family Mactridae; genus Spisula; species Spisula solida. The sequence continues at coordinate 22,970,277 of OX365956.1, forward strand.
TGTCTTCAAGGTGATTCTCGTCTCATAATAACCTTCGTACACATGAGAAGTACTTATATCTTTAATTAAAACATAAATTCTAACACGATCTGCGGATAAATCCATTAAACATAGAGCAGACCAAGCCATTTATTATAACCGCAATAAAACACGGTATCAAATTGGCTGTTACTATTAACGCCCCGTATCACGTGACCTATTTATAAATGAATGAATGAACGTAAACTTTATAGTAATACTTTGACGGTCCGCGAGTACCACGAGTATCCAGGGTTACAGCTATGACGCATCTATTTTTAGAAACTCCAATAAACTCTCGAAATAAAGATTCATTAAAACTTCTGATAATCAATTCATTTATATTTTTCATTTCATGAAATAGATACACTATACTTGTGTTATTAAAATTGTTTCAATGTTTAAAATGTGTTATTGCCTTACTAAGGTCGTTTTCATTAATGAGGGAGGTAATTGTACCAGCTAATAAGCCACTCAATTTCAGCGTGGAATTTATAATGTTAAATGTCAAATGGGTGACAATTGAATGCGCGCAGTTAAATAGTGCGGGATATTATCGTATTTAGAATCGAAATAAAAACTCTGTTCTTGTATTTTGTCGGTGAATAAAACATGGGCACTCGTTCGGATGCGGAAAATTAAATCACGCGTGCTACACACTAGTGATTTAATTTTTCCGCATCCGAACTCCTGCCCATGTTTTATTCACCGACAAAATACACGAACAGATTTTTATTTCTTAATCAAAACCAGACACATTGTTTTATTGAACAATTCTCATTTGACTGTAATATTTAATGTTGTAGCTTCACAACAGTCTACCTTTGGTCAATATGTTTTTATTCAATATATCTTTAAGGTGATTCTCGTCTCATAATAACCTTCGTACACCTGAGAAGTACTTAGACCTTTAATTAAAACATATATCAAAACCAGACACATTGTTTTATTGAACCTTTATTAAATGCGCTTTTGTGTTATTTTACCATCGACAAAGACACGCTGCGAATCATTATTAAACGCAGGTGTAATTAATGACATACAGTATAATAGTGCTTCTAAAAGTCGTATGATTTGCAAGACAATTAGGCGTGTAGGTTTCAAACACATAAATTTAACCAATAATGCCATCACAAAGATCAACTTAAACTAGACGGTGGTTGAAATATCAACGATGCCCATTTTCTGTCATTTTGTTGACGTTAAATATGATCACAAAAGGTTGTTCGTTTATAACTGTTCCCATTCAATAATGGCATACAACAAACGGTGGTAAGTGTCTGCTAAATAACAATGACAGACGACGTAAGATTCAACCATATATACTACGTTTAGTTACAACAAGGCAATAATTGTTTTATTAGCGATGAATACGTCGTAGAAAACATGTACGTACGTAACAATCGATCTGAGCTTTGTCTTCTAATACAAATGGCTTGTGTACTTTAAACATATACTGTTTGTGTCCAATTTGAGTGTAAAACATAAATAAATGTCACAGGTAGTCAGTCTTAAACTATGACATTTAGACGATATAAGAGTACTACTAGTTTACTATATACTCACACGGCAACGAGATACTCAGTCTAGTCTACTAATTGGAGAACAATTATGCTATCATCCATTACTAGTACATTATTGGTCGTTTATCCAAGTTTTATACTCATAGACTCATTATTCTGAAGGGACCAGTAATGCATTGCCTTTACATCACATAAACATTCGCGATTAATACCTGATAGATTTCACAACAAACGATTTGGTAGTGTAAAATATTGAACTGCACTTTTTTCAAATCAAAGTCAATTTTCGAACTAAGCTTATACCGTTGCACTGCGTTAGTTTTGCGTTATCCCCTGTTTGACTTGTGATGTTCTTTCTTATTACCTGATAGAATTTTTGACGTAAGCATAAAATGCTACCTTGCCGACATCCCACGTTGAATTTATTAAACTCCTTGAATACTCTACAAAGCTTTGTATACTAGTTTTATGAATTCAATCTTAGAAGACACTCATGGAGCTAAAACATATACTATGTATATAACTTTAATCCTCCAGTAGAAGCACACAACAGAGACTGAGGGGCACGAACGGCAAGCCCAACAACACACGAAAAGCAATGCGACATACCACAAGTCATGAGGACAAATATGAAAACGATCAAGAAACAAAAATACTAGACAGATACAAAAGCACGAGATCTTTTAATATACTTATCCGGAACAAAAGCCAGCAAGCAAGAACGAATCACAAGGACGAAGCTTAAAGAAGAACATGCACAATGCACAGTTTATGATGAAGGGAATCGTGCCAAAAAGTTTTGTAATTTTCTTTATTCGTTTTTACCTATACGGATGGCAAAAATATAAAAAGAAGGTTGGCTGTAGGGCTTCAGCCTTGGTTCGGACACTGACATATGGCACTTGGGGTTTAAATATTTTACGATTCACCGAACCCCACAGACAATCTTACAGAACAAAATTGTAGACAAAGTTTTCCATCATGACATTTTGGTTTAAAGTATACATGTATATATTCTATGCGAAAGTGAATGTCACATCTTGTTGAGCAGTTCAAGGGGTGATATAGACATTCTTCACCAGTGCTACCCCTCCTATACTCACTACTAATGTGTAAACAATATAATTTTGTTATCTGCTTTCATTACGAATAAACACAATTCATCTTTTTCAAATCAAGCTAATAGAAGTATCCAGACCCATGTTAATTTGGTCGTGCTATTCACCCCTGGAAATGCACATGTTTTTGTACACGTGCTGTCCTTATTTCAACACAACAACCTGCTTTGTAATTAGCGCCGTTACATCCTTTGTAATAAACATCTTTATATACATACGACATTCAACAGGGGGTGACCTCCTGGAGTTTTATCACCTCCATCAGTGACTGTGTACGTAGGTGTTTTTCAATCGCATGCACCATCCCTATTATAACTGTCTGCATTGGTCTATAGGTTATATTTGTATTTGGTTCGTACGAACGCAATTATTTCAAAATTATCTTGTGGTTTCATTGGCTACGTACATGTACATCATCTGCATTATGAGCTACAGTCAACTCTCGTTATCTCGAACTCGCTTATATCGAACTTTCCGTTATGTTGAATTTTTTCTCAAGTCCCGACTTCTCTCCTTCTTTGTCTATATGAAATCTCGAGACCTATCTCGAAGTTTCGGCTCGAATTTTTCGTTATGTCGAATTATTGTTTTGGTCCCGATTAACTAATTTGCACCTAAAATCTATTGTTCATCTCGAAGTCGGGTCGAAGTCTGATCGTATTCGACTAGCGTCTCAAATCTTTGATTTACCTGTAATTTACGCGCCTTCCATTGTTGAACAAATATTTGTTTGCAACAATTTGCGCAAACATGTCATTAAATGTCAGTAAATAAAATACATTTTCTCGAGGGGGAATACATGTAAATAAATATCACAACAAGCTATTCTCACAAATATGTCGTTCTTACGACCGTAACGATATGGCGGCGTAAAATGACAGAAACTAGAAAACTTGCAACTTCGATGCCGAAAATTCTATCTCGAATTTTCGTTATGTCGAATTAATTTCCATGGTCCCGTGACATTCGAGATAACGAGAGTTGACTGTATTGTGTAATTAGGAAATAGATCGCAGTTATGCGTAATATAGCGGTGAATAGATCACGGTTTAGAGTTCATATGCGTAGGAATTAATCATGAAGGCCGTATGCATTCTAACACGTGCAATTTGTGCAATTTTATACGGACTAATTTATTTGCGGAGTTGATGAGTTATTTTCATGTTGCTAGTATCCTAACGTCCGCCCGTGGACTTTTAAGCTTTATTATTATCTTTATTTTGTCGCCAAACTGATGCTTATTTCACGTCAAATTTCAATTACATATTCCACGTTTACGCATATGCAATAACATATTACTAAAATAAAAATATAATCGATTAAATAAACAGAAACGCTACGAAATGAAAATTACGCTATTTGTCGCGCTCTTCGCCGACGTCACAATTCATGACGTCATGAAATAAACAAGACGTAAATTTCATTGATAAAAATCGCGTATTGTACGCTGGAGATAAGTTAAACAGCCGAAATTCTACCGTGATATACCGTTTATTAGATAACGCTACTGCTCTATACGTATACATGGAGCAAAAAACAGACAGTGTAAGAATGAAAATTAACTACATGTTTAAGTAAGTATTTCTCTCTATGTCACATTTACGTGACAAAACTAGCACAATATACAGTCGTTAGACCAAGTTGCCACATCAAAGAAAGATCACCTCAACTATCTTAGTCTAAAACCTATTAACCTTACGCTTGCAAATAATCGCTCGTGATCATGCAGCAGCGCTTTCATGATATTTTACAAATCACATTGAATACTTTTTTTTAACAGATCGGAGTTTTTAGCTAATATATAGGTGAAATTAAATCGTGGTTTAGAGAGAGATCTAGATAAAAATTCCAATTCAGATTCAAGTAAGTATTGTATTTGTCATAAACAGGTTTTCTGTGAAGCTTTGGATTGCCTGTTGGATTGCCTGTTGCCAAGATGGTGAATCAAGTCGTTCTGTCTATTGGTCGGTATAAAAACTGTGTCGAGGTTGATATATTTTTGCTGATTGATTATCGATAACGATTTGAAAAACAAATAAGCCGTACGCTTGTAAATAAAGCTTTTATGTTTACCTTATGAATCTGATTTTCAATATAATTATCGATTTGTCATTGAAACTGCAGCGAATTATGCCAGATTGTTTGGCTTACAGCTTTAATGTAATGTAGTACGAGGGATGTCCGGAAAGTTTTTAGACTGCATTTATCTAAACCAAACCACTAGGGGGGTATATTGGAAATTGTACCGTATTCCCAGTGTTGGGAATCTAATAATGATATTTGATAGAAAAGCATAAACTCCGTACCATTATGATTGTTGTTAAATGTTTTTAACGCTTTTACAGCTGCCTCTCTATCTTCATCTGTTCTTGGTCCTCAGTGTACATGTATGTGTGAACGCAAATTGGGCTCATATTTAGCATATAAGAACAATGCAATAATTTTTACTCTTGGCAGTTGCAGTATTTCCATTATAACAAAATTCGTGCTTTATAACAATTGCGACATCGTTCACTGTGGTATTTAACAGTTATGGTAGGGTGACAATCTCAAGAAAAAAAAGTTGGGGTAGGACCTCTCTGTTAACAAGACATGTCATTTACCAAAATGTTCGGGAAAGTCTGTAGTATCTGAGACTGCCGGCATAGAAATCCAAGATGGCGTCCAAGATGGCCGCCTTCTTGACAGTATCAGTTTAATATTAATGTTATGAAAATATCAGGATTATGATGCCACTTTTTGAAATAACTTTGCTTAGTTGTTATAGACACAGTAAAACTCTTTTTAACTAAAACATTTTTAGAATCTTCAAAGGTCAATGTCAAGGTCATTTACAGGTAAAACCAATGTAAAAATGGCTTAGAACGCGTTGTCACCTGGTATCTTCTTTCAAATTGATCATTTAAATAAAGGTTTACATTCAACAGTTTAAAACTACTTTGGAACACTTTGGCATTCAAGTAATGGAGATACGCAGTATATCTTGTACTTTGTGCTTTTTTTACCCCACCCACCATTTTTATACAAGAAATATGCACTCATGTATTCTGAAATGTTTACAACAGATGTCTGTGATAAAAATGTTTATTATTATGATATATCTATAGTGGCATTCAAAAAATATCATTTGTGTCTGAAATTCTCCAGCAAAATCCGAGATGGCGTCCAAGATGGCCGCCGTAATATATAATGTCCCTTGTATAGCATTAAGCTTGATTAATACAGTTGTTTTTCAGGTGAGGTGGCCACAAACGTAGAACAAGAACTGATTCATACCAAAATGTCATTATGTGACTATAAATAAGTGTATAGACCTGCTGTCATACATTGTAAAAGGGAGGTGAGGACCAGGAAATCCAAGATGGCTGCCATTAATGGTCAATCCATATAAAGTATGTTCAAATTACTATGAGACAGTATCATACATGGGTGTAAAGATACATGTTAGCATACAAAGTACTCATTTGCTAATGTGCATCAAATAAGCATACTACATTGACCACTTTGAAGCAAAGTTCAAGGTCATGTCAAGGTCAAAGTATGAAAAATAACTGAAAAATACTATTCTGGTGGGGTTAGTACCACATACCAGTAAGGACATTGAATTTGTGTATTGTTTGTTGCTTGGTGCCCTATACAGCCTGAAATGAGTGTATTATGTGGAGGAATGTATTCCATAGGAATTTGAATGAGTTTATTTGGTGATGGTGAGGAGTACCAACTACTTCTTTAAAGGGTATATGTGGTGGTGATCAGTACCTAAAGTGGAATAATGTATGTGTAGGGGGAACTTAGTGATTGAGTGCATTTGGTGCAGGTTGTTATTCCATAGGGTATTGAATTGGTGTATTATATGGTTGTTAGCACTCAATATTGTCTTAAATGGGTAAATATTTGGGTTGTGAGTATGTCATATGGCCTTAAACCAGTGTAATCGGAGAAGAGGTAGAGCTCTTAAGGATTTGAATGGGTGATGGAGATACCCATCCATGCGAAATACATTGTACACTCTATCAATGCCCTGTAGGATAGGCACCACCACCTAAAACGCCCATTTCAGGTCTTTTGGGGCACCAACCACTAAGAAATAAACCTATTCAGTGACATATGGGATATTCACCTAATTAAATTAACCAAATCAAAGCCTTTCGCATAATCACCACCACCAAAAAACACATTTAATACCTACAATGGGATACTAGTACATGTACTCAACACAACCAAATTTACACATTCAATATCATATTGGGCTTTCTTTACCAATTATTACACCCAATCAACGGTATTTTTATGGAACTCAGTTCGGGCCATTTGGGTATGTATCATCCCCAAATACACTCGTATGACATTCTCACAACACATTAAGTAAGACGCGTCCCTATAGTGAACTAACCACTAAATAATACACCCATTTCAGGCCATTTGGTGTACCCACCAACACCAAATACACCATTCCAATGCCCTAACAGATTCTCACTACCACAAAATAAACCCAATCAATGCCCTATTGGGTACTCATAAGCACCTGATACCCCCATGCAATGTCCTATTGGGTAATTACGTCCACCTTATACACCCATTCAATGCCCTATTGGATACTCGCCACCACCTAATACACTCAGTCAATGCCCTATGGGGTACTCCCCACCACCTAATATACTCATTTAATGCCCTATGGGGTACTTGCCACCACCTAATACACTCATTCAATGCCCTATTGGGTACTTGCCACCATCTAATATACTCATTCAATGTCCTATGGGGTACTTGCCACAACCTAATACATTCATTCAATGTCGTATGGGGTACTTGCCACCACCTAATATACTCATTCAATGCCCTATAGGGTACTCCCCACCACCTAATACACCCATTCAATGCCCTATGGGGTACTTGCCACCACCTAATATACTCATTCAATGCCCTATGGGGTACTCCCACCACCTAATACACCCATTCTATGCCCTATGGGGTGCTCGCCACCACCTGATACATTCATTCAATGCCCTATGGGGTACTCGCCATCACCTAATACACTAATTCAATGCCCTATGGGGTACTTGCCACCACCTGATACACTCATTCAATGTCCTATGGGGTACTCGCCACCACTTTATACACCCATTCAATGTCCTATGGGGAATTTGCCATGGTAATAAATTAAACCAATGTACCCAATCAAGACACTATAGTGAAATTTCCACACCTAATACACCCATTTCAGGCCATTTTGGCTACCCACCAACAACAAATACTACAATATACACCCATTCAGTTCCCTATGGGATACTCACCACCACCAAAAACACCAATTCGATGCCCTATTGGATACGCACCACCACAAAATACACCTACTTAATGCCTTGTGTTGTACTCTAAAACACCAAGTGCACTCCACGTAACACAGTGTGAAGACATATTGGGTACTTACCACCACCAAATACACCCGTTCAAAGTCTTTTGGGGTACGAACGACCATATAATACACCCATTTCACGCCTTATAGGGCAATAACCTCCAAGAATCCCCCCATTTCAGTGCCATATAGGGTATTTATAACCACCAAATACACCAATTCAATGCCCTATGTGGTACTCGTCACCATCTATTACACCCATGTCAGACAATGTAGGGTTACAACAAACACCAAACAAATGCCCTATGGAGCACTCACCACAACCAAATACCCCCTTTAATGCCCTATGGGATATTCACCTCCAACTAATACAACAATTTAATGCTCTATGGGGAAAAACCTGCACCAAATACACTCATCCAAGGCCCTATAGTGAACTCACCACCGCCTAATACACAATTTAGGCCATTTGGGGTACCCACCAACTCCAAATACACACATCCAATGTCCTATGCAGTAATCATTATCACTAAGTAAAGTTAATAAACCCACTCAATGTCCTTATAGAAGCTCACTCATTCAATGTCATATGGGTTACTCCAAACCACAAAGTACACCCACACATGTCGGGTACTCACCACCACCAGATACACCCATTCCAAGATATTGGGGTATGCACCACCACCTTTCACGGCCTCACAGGCCACGTGGAGCACTATCTACCAAATATATACTAATTCAGTGCAGTACGGGGTATTCATCACGTGACCCAATACACCCATTCAATGCCTTATGTCATACTCACCACCATCTAATACACTAATTTCAATATGGGGTACCCACCACCATCACGAAAAATTCATATAAAGTGTCCGATGTGGTATGCACCACCACCTGATACATTCACTTTAGGCTATATGGAACACAGATTCTGTGTCATATGAGGTATTCTTCACCATCTAATAATCATAATGACCAATATGGTGCACACCACCATCTAATATACCAAGTTCAAGCCTTAATTGGTACCCACCACTACCAAATACACCAATCCTATATAGGGAACTGAACCAAATTCATCTATTCAATGCCCAATGCATATATTCACCACCACCAAATACGCGTACACCTATTCAATGACCTACCGGTATGTGGTACAAATCACGACCAGGAATCGTATTTTTCATTTATTTTTCATACTTTGACCTTGACATGACCTTGAACTTTTTTCAAAGTGGTCAATGTAGTATGCTTATTTAATGCACAGTAGCAAATGAGTTTTTTGCATGCTAATATGTATCTTTACAGCCATGTATGATACTGTCTCAAAGTAATTAGAACATACTTTATATGGATTGACCATTAATGGCGGTCATCTTGGATTTCCTGGTCCTCACCACCCTTTTACAATGTATGACAGCATGTCTATACACTAATTTATAGTTACATGAGGACATTTTGGTATCAATCAGTTCTTGATCTTCTTTTGTGGCCACGTCATCTGAAAAACAACTGTATTAATCCTGCTTAATGCTATACAAAGGACATTATATATTACGGCGGCCATCTTGGACGCCATCTTGGATTTTTCTGGTGAATTTTAGATATGAATAATATTTTTGAATGCCAATATAGATGTATCATAATAATAAACATTTTTATCACAGACATCTGTTGTAAACATTTCAGAATACATGCGTGCATATTTCTTGTATAAAAATGGTGGGTGGGGTAAAAAAAGCACATAGTACGAGATATACTGTATATCTCCATTATTTGAATGACAATGTGTTCTAAAGTAGTTTTATTTAAACTGTTGAATGTTAACCTTCATTTAAATGATAAATTTGGATAGTTTTTGTAAATAAATGCTATACAAACAAAGAAGATACCAGGTGAAAACGCGTTTAAGGCCATTTTTACATTGGTTTTACCTGTAAATGACCTTGAAATTGACCTTTGAAGATTCTAAAAATGTTTTAGTTAAAAAGAGGTTTGCTGTGTCTATAACAACTAAGCAAAGTTATTTCAAAAAGTTGCATCATATTCCTAATATTTTCATAACATTAATATTAAGCTGATACTGTCAAAAAGGCGACCATCTTGGACGCCATCTTGGATGTCTCGGAACGCCATCACTTTTGGCAATTTATGCCGGCAGTCTCAGATACTATAGACTTACCCGCACATTTTGGTATATGACATGTCTTGTTAACAGACAGGTCCTACCTACTCCTAAAATAGAGGACTTTTTTGATAATAGTCACCCTACCATTAACGTATATGAATGTAAACACTTGCACAGATTAGTGGTAATAACTGAAACAGCTTGACACAATCGCTAATTACCATTAATTCCGAATTTTGTTAACGTCATTCAACATACATGTGGATAGAGGCAGTTTATCACTATAACAAAATGCAACAATTATAACAAATTAGAATAGATGCTTTTAATGTGTTTAAGTAACCAACCGTATATTATGTCACTGGTAAAAAATTAAAACATTATAAGATGCGACAGACAGTACACTTTAGTGTACAACATTTCTGACATGTAAGTCAAAATATACTGTGTAGTTACGTATAGTACACTTCTACCACACTGTTTTAGAACCACCTGGTAATTAGAGACATTATTGAAAATCGGTTCTTTGGCTAAATCATTATGTTTACTCTACACAAGTTGGAAAAAACAAAGCCCATTTGAAACACGCTTTGGGTAATAGCGAATAAATTTCGCAATAAGTCAACGTGTCTCGTGATTTGAATTCACTAAATAAATGGTTCTGAAAATTTGTGTTACGTCTCGCAGTGACAGGAATATACTGAAAAATGGCCGCCAATAGAATAACAAAAGTTACCTAAAATGCGTTATTCTGTAGCTCATACATTTTCTTTTATATTTTAATGATGTTTAAAAATATTCCAAAAACTCAGTAGGCCCATCTAGAACACATTTTAATAAGGGAGATAAACACTCTGTTGCTTCGTATAGCACTTTGATCGATCGCCATCTTGGAACGCTGCGAAAACAGAGAGAAAACACAGAATGTGACAGCCTGCATAGAATCAGTAATTGATCTCAACTGATTACGCCATTAAAGTACTTGTTCTAAACAAGGAAAGTCGTATTATTATACACTTACTAAAGTAGTTATACAGTGAACTTAAAAACTAAAGCAGGTTCGTATCGACTATCGTCCTTCGTTACTTCGTACCCAAAAATGTCACAAATTTTCTACTGACTGTACATATATGAATCATATGATCAGCAATCATTCTGTACTAGATGATCATGTTACTAATAATTAAGGACATCTGACAAGTGTCTACTGCTGTGTTTCAATACTGACATGTAGCAGCGAGCTATGAGAATTGAACAAAATTATGAAAATGAACAATTTAATATTTAAGATAAAATTGGCTAAAATAGGCCGTGCCTTAGTTCATATTAAAATGACTCGTTAATGAGCGCTTGTCGATGCAAATTGTGATATGTATGACAGTGAATTTGATTTTTCTGTTCACCTTAATTAAGCCGACGGAGGAAAAGAAAATCATGTGCATTCCTGAAATTATTCATTTTTAAAATTAGAACCTATTTAAAGTACAAGTATTTAACTTGACAAACGATTAGTGCCTGATGATTGATTGCGGTGGTAGCTAATAAAATGATATAATCTGTTTCATTCAGAAGCTGGAGTGATGTACCGAGGTTTTGCACACTACCGGTTCGTCAATTCTGTTTCGATGGTTGATCGTATACAAGGGTCTATCATAATAATGCGGTGTCACGCAGATCGGGAACTGTATTAGAACGAAACATTAGTACACTTGAATACAACCCCTTTTTTAAAAATTAATGATATACTTTTTAGGTAAAATATATGAACTGGGTCTGAATTATTGTTGGGGCCACCAAACTAAATGTTGGCAAGACCAATTTTCGGCGGTCAAACGGTTGAAAGTTAAAGTCCCATCTATCAGAAAGCTAAATGTAATACTTTCAGCTATAAACAGCTCAATGGCCCAGTTTCATCGTTGCAGTGTACGAACATTCTAAAAGGCAATGACCCCTTTTTATGTTTTGCATCTATACAAGTGATGCACCACCATCGTTCGTATGTATTCGAAATGACGTCAATATTTTCAATTTGATTCTTAAGTCCACATATTCAAATTTGAACTTGGAAGGTTTCAGTTACATTGATGTGTTTATTATACTAACAGCAAGATCCTTTCGTGCGTGAAGTTATGTGTTTTCCGAGTATAATCAGCTATACAACAGTACATTAGCATTATTTCAACCATTACATTTTCTCGGTCAATGTATTCATGTGTCAATTTATCCATTTAGATCGTCTGAATTGTTTTTGTGGCACTTCAAGTGAATTTGTGATGCGATTTTAATGTTATTACTCCCCACTGCAATGAAAATGATTTTCCAGCTGAGATGAGGAAACGCAAAGCATTGTTAGTGTGTGTGTTTCTTTACATCTAGTCTGACGGTCTCATGCAACTTTGCATCATAACATACCTTAGCAACATTATTTGACAGCTCAGCCGATCACGTAAAATAGCATGCAAAATCGGATTGGGGAGGTAGCAGACAACACAAAAGCAGGATACGAACAACACAAAAGAACACCGTAAACAATTTCCTATTTAATTGACTTTTGTATACCCATAATTATTTTTGAAACTTTATGGAGATATTCAAAATCCGTCGAACACTCATGTGTTCGATTACCCACAAGCTTTGATTAGAACTATGGTGTGAAATACTTTATCACTGGTTAAAATTGTTGTATCGTGTTTAAAATCGTTGTAATTAGCTTAATAGCTATGTCATGTTTGTATGAATGTCCACCCACCTAGTCCACTTCACGTAACGAGGAGTCATACATTGTAGCGACGCCATATAGGTCACAAATGATCAGTACAGAATTTATAAAGATATCCAAAATAACAGTTGAATTTCATTTATAAAAAATCTATTGAATTTCGAATAAATGCAGTAAGGTACATCAATGTTCATCATTTCTAACAATAATAAAACTGTCTGAAAATAACGGCGTGCTCCTTTACTTTGATACAACCTTATATATTGTTTCGTAAAACTGTAATAAGAGTTCAAGCCTTAAAAGGAATTTGAAAGCCTTTCTACTCTTATTCTAAAGATACTGTTAGTGCTGCTGCCAGTTTGCAGTTTATCATATTTCTGTGGAGACAATAAAAGTCTCAGAAAGATTCCAGGTAACGATGGTGACATTCGATGATAGGCGTGTAATGCTGGTATTATACGGGCTAAAACATTAATTATACTTTCTGGAATGGTGTACATGCTTAATTTACTATTTTACAATAACAATTCTGAATACGATGAATATGTTTTATGGGTAATCTTATTGATGCAGTTCAATTAGTGCGCTAGAATGTTGCAAGGTATTGGCACCGTTTATTTAATCAACATTAATTATGTAGTTTTAAATCGCATCGAATCCAATGGAAGTTAAAACAAATGTGTTATTTAAGGGGATTGTCGCAGTTGCTCGTGCGCATCGTTCTACACAATTGTTGAACATTTTATTAGAACTGTTCTCAGTTTTATTGAAAATCCAAAACAGGTTAGGTGGTACAAATGTAGTTAGTTAAAAAGTAAATACGATAGAGCTTCAGACAACGCTTCCTATTTACTTTTCCCAGGAAACACCACAGCGACTTTATAAAGTAAGACTGGTATAACGAATGATGATATTTACAAGAGAGCACTTCCTTATCAGGAAACGTGCTATCAAAGTGTTCAACGATTCCACCATAAATGAAACATGAAAATGAATTTGTGTGGATGCCTTTCAGACAGATAAAGCTGAGTGAAAAACTCTCATTAACATGTTTGCTTTAAACATGTAACAACATACTTGTAAATGAACAAAAAGTTTTCCTGTTTGCGGTCGTTCGTTCACCATTGCAAGACAAGGCCCATTTCGTATTTGGTCACTTCAACCACTATTTAAGACATAACACCTTCCAAACAACCACAATGACCTTCTTGCTACACTTTTTTTATTTTGTACATAATTATATAAAAATATGCAGAACACTGAGTATGTAAAAAAGTGTGGTATGACAGCTATAATGTTTTTTGGTAGGTTTTATGTCATAAATAGTCGTGCATTTAAGGTTAAACCTGACGTATTTTCTGCAGTTTTGTCAAAATATGACATAGCAAATAGGAATATGTTTGCTCATTTTCACACAGTGTAAAGTTGTTGGAATTATAGGACAAATTAATAGGATCATGCATTTTATTGAGAATCACAGGGCGATGTGAGCCTTTTGTGCACCTTGTCCTTTGTTCAATGATTTTACTTTTATCCTTGTGAATTGAACTTATGACTACGTGTGTTTTGTTGCCTTTCTTCGTGCTCTGTCTTATTTGTTAAATGCTGCCGTCCCTGTCCGCTATTTTTTTATACTTTTACTATTTTAATACTTATAATGGATAATCATGCATTAGTTCAGTTCTTCTACTAAGTTCAGAAACCCTCAATGCAAAACACAATTCCATATTTTACATGTATAGTGCATTAGATCAATATCAACTGAATTATTAGCCACAAAATAAATATTTAGTGATAATTCAACATTATTACATCTTATTGCTTCAACAAAATGTCACTACGAACCTTAAAATAATGATTTTCTACATTTAATTGGTGCCGAGTGTAATTCTGGGACTAGATGGGCATAGTATATATTTCTAATATCTATGCAATGATGCGCATTGACGTTCTCGTTATGTCTTATGTCTGTAGATTACATGTGATATTTTACTTCCGTTACAATATTAACGTTCATAAATCACATATATCTACACAATGAAGAATATTTATTTGAAAACTACCAACCATATTAATTGTGATTCGGCCGAGTTTATTCTCCTTTCCTACGGACTAATCATTCATAGCAAATTATGAGAAAATGTCACCAAACTTGAATATTACGCATACCACAATAAATCATAATGCACCATTGTCTAGTACGTTTTCAATTAAGGAATACATTATTTTGCGAGGAGAACATGGTGTTACGTTTTCATTTTATTAATATGTTATTCATATAAAGTTAGATGGTTTACGTTGACGTTGCTGAAATATTGTCTTCTATTTTTAGATATATTGTACACTTTTTGCAGGTGGAGAAAACTGAAATATTTCATATTATTGTCATGAAATCCTGAAAACAACATATCTTGAGGAATAGTGCATACAAGGCCTTACATTAACTACATGAATGCAAATAAATGCGTATACTCACAATGAACCCAGACAAGACATGAAGTGGAGCATAAATTGTCTCGTCATGGGTCGATACATTGTCCAATGTTTTATTATCTTTTCCGTACTCCAGGGCTTGCATAAACAGTCGAGTGATCTATCGACATCACTATCTGTAAGGGATTAATTTCATTTATGCAGCTCGAGATCGTATTTATATCAGTCCAAATTAAGAAGAACGGAATAATTAAACTTCATGAGATAGAGACAGACACATATTAACATCCACAGCAACCCTAATCGTTGATGTGTGCTGCGATTTAATTACCACAAACGACCTATTGTTTGTCTTTGAAGTATCAATAGTGTTCATGATTATTGATTACATTGATTATTCATTCATAGTGTTATTAATAGAGACCACAAACACAGTTTATATATAGTGACCACAAACACAGTGTTATATATAGAGACCACAAACACAGTTTATATACAGTGACCACAAACACAGTTTATATATAATGACCACAAACACAGTATTTTATTTAGTGACCACAAACACAGTTTATATATAGTGACCACAAACACAGTATTTTATACAGTGACCACTAACACAGTGTTATATATAGTGACCACAAACACAGTATTTTGTACAGTGACCACTAACACAGTGTTATATATAGTGACCACAAACACAGTATTTTGTACAGTGACCACAAAAACAGTTTATATATAGTGACCACAAACACAGTATTTTATACAGTGACCACAAACACAGTGTTATATATAGCGAGCACAAACACAATGTTATGTACAGTGAGCACAAACTCTAACAAAAGTCAGAAAAAGATTTACCTTTAGACAGGTTGTAGAAAAATTCGTTTAAAAAATTCGGTACGTGCACGATTTATTAGTATAATTATACTTCTACTTTAACACATATACCATTAAACTTATTCTTATTCGTGACCAATTAAAATATCGGAGTGCCCACTCTAGTTATAAACCTGTGTGTTTTAGTTTTCTTACGTGGGAATAATAGCATTAAGCTGTTGTTTTTGTTTTGTTTATTTAAAGCACGTTTTTATACCTCCAGTGTATTTTTAAACGCAGTTTTTTTAAATGGTATATTTGAATATAATTTGATTTTAATCTACGTGCTAATATTCGAGGACGGAACACATGGCATAATTCAGTGGATTGTTATTGCTTGGTTATATTTCCCCTTCAACAGCATAAACAGTGTGTCGGCATGAATTTCAGAAGATAAATACACTATCTCATGATGATCATTTACATTGAAGATCAAAATGGAAATCGGAAAAATGTCTTGTGAATAAGATTACTGGAAAATAACTCAATATTTGTTGTACCATAATTTGATTTTTCGAGAATAAATTGAATTCAATCGAGTTACCGCCGAGGCACATGCTCTTGCAAGCGAATTTGCAACACATGCTATTGAGGTTTTTGTACTCTAAAATTACATTTAATATTAGATTAAATGCTCAGCTTTGAATGACTCTACTACTGATGTACGTATACTACGTGCTAATAACTTCATCTACGATATGTGGTTGTGCAGCATACATGTATAGAGGGCTTTACAAATATTTAGCATTTAAGCTTCATCAAAGAGATGGATATGCCAACACATGTTAAAAAGTTTTGAATTGCGTTAAATGTGACAACAGCATGTTGTTATGGCAAGGTATACACAATAAAACGTGATATGAATGATTGGATTGGTTGAAGCAGAGCCAAAGCTAAGGCAAACATACAAAGTTTAACAAGCACGGTATCCGTTTTAAACATGAGGAAGGGCCGCTAAAATGTATCATTTCCGGACATCATTAGCTATTAGCGGAGATTATAAGATAATGTGTTAGCAACATTCCAAGTTTCAACTTAACAAGTAGCAATCGTTAATAACACCGCATTACTTCATGTTCGTGTTTATTAACGACCCATCTTTCCGAGAAAAGTGTTATTATTCTAGTCATTATAGTGCATTCGTATGGACATCTTCATGTTTCAGTAAAGTACTCCAAATTGGACGTTTACATGTTAAAACCGTATTATTCTGCCTAATCGACATACACCTTTTTAAGACTGTTTGCAGTGTAAAATTGTGTCATGATTTCACTATAATATTTCGGTAACACCATTTTCTATTATTACAAATTGCACTAAAGTACGCGTTGAAAGTAATATCTCGTCCTTTTCATGCGTGTATTGACATCGTTACATCGCAACTTACACTTTATAGGTCGACGAAGTGTTAGTTTAATTGTTGAAGCAGCAAACATGGGAGTGTATAGTACGTAGTTTGTTGATGTAAACTGATAGTCAGAGACATTTATGCACTCTTATTCTTTCTTAATACAGCAAACGCATACAGAAAAACAAATCAAATGAAAACAATTGCGTTCGTCAGCCCAAACAAGGTATGGTGAACGCAATATTTTTCGTGTATTTTCCCGAGAGACGGTCGGTACCCAAGCTCGCCAGGTAATCTATCTGCAGATGTTATAACACGAAACAATATGTGTAAACGTTTATAACTTCATTTACGTCATGTGATGGCGCATATGGAGGGCTTTGCATTTAAGCTTTATCAATGAGATTTTTCAAAAGTTTTGAATGGCTTTCAGTGTAGCAAGTTGTTATACATGTATCAACGCCTACACAGTGTAACGAGCTATGAATGATTGGATTGGTTGGAGCAAAAAAAGCTTAGGCAAGCACAAAGTTTAACAAACACGATATCCTTGTTAAACATGAGGAACTCTACAGGGAGTCGTTAAAATGTATCATTTGCGGACATCATTAGCTACAAGCGAAGATTATAAGATAATGCGTTAGCATCATATCAAGTTTCAACCTGACAAGTAGCAATCGCTAATAACAACCTTACATCATTTTCGTGTTTATCGACTTCCAATCTTTCCACGCAAAGTGTTATTATCCTAGTTGTCGTCATTATAAAGCATGGGTGCTGACATATCCATGTTTCGGTAAAGTAATCCTAATTGGAAGTTTACGTTTGTGGTAAAACCGTATTATCAGATACCGAAATGGTCGTTATTAGTCTGCCTAATCGACCCACCCTATTTAAGACTGTTTGCAGTATAAACTTGTGTCATGATTTCACCATAATTGTTCGGCAACCCAATTTTCTATTATTAAAAATTGCTATAAAGTACAAAAAAATGTACTCGATAAAAATAATATCCACCCGGTTCGTGCGTGTATTCACATAGTTATATCGCCTTTTCTATTCATAAGTCGCAGTAGTGTTCGTTTAATTGTTGACGTGGAGGTGTATATTTTAATGAACTGAACTGATAATCAGAGATGATTTCTTATTCCTTCTTTTTACACTAAACGCATACGGACAAGTAACTGAAAAAATGGCTTTCGTCAACGCAAACAATATAGGGTCACCGCATTGTTTTTCGTGTTATATCATATGCAGAGTTCCGAAGGGCGTGTTGGTGCCCAAGCCCGTTGGAATATGAAAACATGCGTTAACGTTATAATAGCATGAAACAACACAATTTGCGTTTGTATTTCTATACACAGACGTTTAGGTGCGAAGTTGTGTTGAATGTCGTGTACAAACGTTACGTCATTTCGATTTAGGAAATGTGCATCTATTTCAATTTAATTTAATATAATTATATTTTATTTCTAATAAAATAGGATTGGGCAACAGGCTTGGCCTATATTAGCCCTCTCCTTACATGGTACATATTACACAATTTATAAATAATTGAAAAATATAGATACAAAATGTATATTTCAATGATTTTCAAACACCTAAAAAACATGAAAAATGCGGGTTAGTTTGTATTCTTATTTAAATCGTTAAAAATCAATTAGTAGTCACAACTGAAGTTGAAATAACAGCTGATATGATGCTATAAATTGTTGTGGATGGGGGCCCTGCAATATGCATACGGATAAACGGGCATCTACAGCGCGTGAATCGTTATGTGTTACCGCATGGTTTTTGTTTCGTTCCGTTAATGTATGTGCAAAACAGCGGTTTTATGCTATAATTTAGTTTGAGTCGTTGAGACTCGGCTGAGTGAACTTTTTCTGGTAATTTGTATCACACAGCTGTGCAATTAGTTTTCAGATTAGTGTTATTGGAGTCTTAAATGAAGTAGTTTGATGTCTGTTCATTTATTAAGTGTTTTTTTTCAAATTAGATTTTGCTCTGGACAGTGCTGAAAAAATTTAGGACAAATATGACGTGTGTCATAAAAACAACAGGTAACACGCTGTGAGTATTAAAATGACATGTTAATGAACGCAATCCGTGTTAAATTCTGATGTTCTAAACAGTGAATTTGATTTACACGTTCATCTTAATGAAGATACCGCAGGAAAGGAAAGTCATGTATATTCATATAACTATTCACTTCAAAATTAGAGCAAAAATATTTCTTACGCTATTTTGTTGTAGAAACGTTTAAAACAATATCATGGAAGAGCATGCATGAAACCATCTACCATTTCTTGGTATCTAACATACTAGTGAGATACATGTTCATGTAGGCGGATGTCTTCATACATATTACACGTTACATGTTATATATCAAAACCCTATGAATCACCTTAAAAGGATGGAAACATAATGCATATACATATAGCATAACCTAAACAATTTTTAAATGATTGGACATCTTACGCAACCGATTAATTACGTATATACATTTTAATACGTGAGAAAATGTCTGCACTGCAATCGGATGACCCCGGAACTTGCCTAGAGTTAGCAGTGTTAACGAACGTATATTCGTGATTCCACATAACAATATACTTTATGTACTGCTGTCTGAAAGCATTAACCTTAAACTACTATTGAATCATCGACATGTCTCCTTAATGACGTAATAAACATGATACAAAATTGCAATATTGTCAAACATTAGACTATTATATAGGAAAAAGTAGATATCGTAAAATGTCAAATTCCAGCCAAATAGATATTCAAATATAGTGCATAGAATCGTCATATTAATTGAGGA
This sequence comes from Spisula solida, assembly GCA_947247005.1. Taxonomy (NCBI): domain Eukaryota; kingdom Metazoa; phylum Mollusca; class Bivalvia; order Venerida; family Mactridae; genus Spisula; species Spisula solida. The sequence continues at coordinate 22,990,614 of OX365956.1, forward strand.
AATGATCGTCTTGTCTGATTATTTGCAATAAAATTATACTCGTGTTTAAGTGTTACATTTATTTTATGAAAGTGCTTGATATCGTTAATAAGTTTATATGACAGACTTGAAAACATGTTCTCGTCAACAAATGTGAATGTTAATTATGGTTAAACAGGCATTGTTAGAATAGTTTCCTTTACACACTCTGTAGCTGAACAAGCTCACTTGGCCACAACCTCTCATAGTAGTCCTAGATAGTAAATAATATTATCCTTATTTCTTTTAAACAAAATTAGTGCGTTTTACTTATCGATGATAAGTTGTTGCATTCATTTACGTAAAATATTGAATATTGAACATAGACCGGGCCACAATATCACCAATAAAGTGGCAACCAGAATAAACAAATATTCATCAATTTCAAAAAGGACCAAATAAACATTTTCTGACAAAACATGTTTCTTTTACTAATTACGAGGCGTGCTGAATACGAGGGATGGTCCAGACGGACGTGTGCGTTTGCTCTAAAAAGTTTATTTCTGATCAGATCAGTATGAAAATAACACATAAGCGGCTCTTATCAGAATGAATTTTGATATGTTTATGCAATAAGTATCAAAATTATATTGTCTACAGGTTTGTAACTGTAAGTATAACGGTTTTTGAATTCAAGCAAAAAGTCCACGTAATTCTGAATCACCCCCATAGAGTCTATTAAAACATGTAGCGGCCAAAATCAACAGTGCGTGTCAATGTCTCCTAACTACGTTCAGATTTTTTATATTACGGTCGTTCTCACTCTGCATTGAAATACGCTAAAACTTACGACAGAAATTAAAAGGATAAAAACATCTTAGAAAATGCATTTGTAGAAATATTATCGACGTACGCAATATACACGGTAAAATTTAAAGGTGATTTTATATGTTCATTGTTCACATCACGCACTTTGAGCATATTTTTCTCGCATTATATAAACTCATCAATGCTAAAATTAAATCCACGAATTTGGTTTTTAAACGACCACAGTGAAATTGATTACCTACTTTCGAACACAAACAAGATTCCAATGCAATAGAGGTAATTTAATATAAAATAACAGTGCAATTGCCAGGGGATTGAAAGTATATAGTGTGTCACGAATATCAGTACAAAACATGTAAAAATCATTGCCTTTTCATACAATCCTACGAAGTTGGCCACATACTTTATAAGATTCAACCATGTGAATTTTTCCATAATAACAGGAGTACGCCAGGCTCAGCATCTCATGTAGTAATTACGACAGCAAACAACGCTATTTTAAAGAAAGGTCAACTCGAAGTATTGCACATGATCAAGCAATTTACTCTGTTTTTACAAGTCCAGGGTGTTACTAATTTGATTAATGTGTGTATTACGTACTACTATGAATAAGTCAAGCATCTATATAACATACCAAATATGAGTACATACTTACAGTACTCGCCATTATATTATACCAACTGTAAAGTCAACATGTACTAGTTGAGATTGGTAACTTATCCCTATACCCATACCGATGTATATGATAGCTATCTACGATTGATACCGAGGGGTTTTCTCATACGTTTAATTGCGTGTTTATTTAGTGTGTCCACCGTCGACTTGATGTGAGTGTTATTTTAACTAGCAGCTTGTAAGGCCAGACCATTTTATCAAATAATTTATCAGTGAGGCTTTCTAAAAATGTTATGTTTTCGTTATAATAATTTTCGAATATACACTTACTCACACCCAACTCGACACCTACATTTTTCATCATTTCTCAACTATTTTTCAATGGATATAGATCTAGTTCAAATTTGGAATGTTAATGAACACATATTCTTTGCACATGTTGCATGTCTCCTAGAATGTTTATGCAAATCAGTTCATTAAAAGATAAAAAAATAAACCAAATAATGGGCATCAATCATTTCTGCATAATCACAACATACACCAGTTGACGATATCACCAAAGTCTTTGGATTTCAAGATAATTTAGAATTTGTGGGGACGAGCTGTACAGGCGACAAACGAGACGACCACAAACCACGAAAAAACGTCAAAACATACCATTTTTCGGGAAATGGGGACCAATACACAGGTATTGATACGACTTATGAATAATGGAGAAAAATAATAGCATACTGATCGTGCGTACGTAAAACACGAAAAAAGTATATTAGACTCTAACCAACTTAGAGTTTGTTCTGCTTTATTAGCCAATCGCTGTTTACCACACCCTTCATTGCTGATACAAGTATGTTCTAGGGAGTGCTTTCAAATGACTTTTTGAATACAATGTAGAATATAATTCATAATGAAGATGACTAAAAATGCGTCAAACAACTACATGTCGTTGTAAAACTTGGACACAATATGTTTCATTGTAGTTGATAATGGGACCATCAGTCCTGATTTTCCTTCCGCTATCTATATTTTAGCTTTTCTAAATAATATTGTGCGTAATTGTTGGGTACAGGATCTACCCATACTGTGGGCATAAAATGACCCATTAGACTGCTGCTCAGCTTATACGGAAAGGGCACAGACAGACCGAAACTTTGAATCGAAACATGATAGAATATCGGGTGCGCGTTGAAGACCGAAACGATATAAAGCACTAGCTACGTTATAGCGTCACCGAAGACATATCATTTCCGATGCTGTTTCTTAAGTGTTTTGCATTTTTGTGCAGACAAAAACTATGAAACACAGTTATGTAAATATGCTTGTCCTTACTTATTTGCTATACATATAAGAATAATTTTGAAATGCCCCCTAACTTAAGCCAATATTAACTATCGTAGACATAGGAACAGACATAGGGATAAATGACAAATCTCAAGTATAACAGTCACCAGACCAATAACACAGTCAATATCAAATTAAGATATCAATACACACGTGTACATTTTGTTTTAGAATAAACGCTGAATTCCTTATCTGTAATGTAATATGTTTGACATGCATTGTACTTTTGCATTGTAACTGATAGTACAACTGACAGTACAACTGACAGCAACTCACTTCACAGAAATAATTCAGTAGAAAATAATTATTCAATTACATCACCTTTTCCTTTCTGAGCGAATCTTTCATGCTCTTAGGGTAACAAACTGTGCGGAAGCCGAGTATTGGTCAAGGCAGTGTCACCAGGACAGATATGTGGCACATAGTTTGTCCAAATACGTTTTTATACTGTGCTCATATGTATTGCTGAAACTTGGTCATTTAGCTTAAACCTTGACACTAATAAGCTTTTTTGTCTACTTTTAAGAACTTCTAACTAGGTATTTTAGCCAGTTTACTGTTGGAACTACGTCATTCAGCTTGGGCATTCAGCTTTTTAATTGCTGAAACTGGTTAATTTAGAATTTCGACAGCTTGGAAATGGGAGAATTATAACTTGTTTAGTTGGGCATTGTGCCTTTCATGTTTTCTGTGCTCGACTGGTTCAGGTTGGCATTGAACCTTGTGTGTTTTTAATGTTTTCTGTGCTCGGCTGGTCAAACTGGGTGCTGCTTTCCCCGTCTGACTAAATATCATCTTTTTGAAGCTTGTGGGTCGTATTTTACGTTCAGCATTGCCCCCCCCCATTGTGAATAAAATATTGTTTCAATTTTAACAGTTTAACAAACCAAGGCACATAACATGCAACCGACAGCGAACACAACGCATTTTAACTGATTGATAGTCACATATACATTTCTTTAATAGCACTCTGTTCTTTTTACACTTTTACAGTAAACTATCAATAATACAAAAACGTTGTCTCATCAAAGACGTTTATCATTCCGTTGAACCATACACAATGTACCGCGTATTTTGTCTCCCTTATGTTACGTATGTTAATTTGATATTGACTTGAGCTGGTGAAAACCTATATTTTTGGAGTTTGACTTTCATCAGTTTCGAAATTAATTGATTAATAGTTTATTTCCATTTATATTCCTACGTTCGCTGAGGTCTGACTGTTGTATTTATCCTATGTATCATTCAAACAATGTTTACGATGATAGAAGTTGTCGTCACCATTTGGAGTTTCTAAGAAAGTAGTTTGTGTCATTTCACTTAAAAGAGCAAACAAATGCATAACTACTGCTCGTCTTGTATGGTACGACGGCTGGGACTTGGACAGATCATATTCTTGTTCGGTTATGCGTTTAACATTGTACTTTGTATGTGTTAATGATTTCTGTTATCGGCTGCCTTCCGAGCCCGACTTAATATTATCTTTGGACCTAACTGATAACTTTACACGATTCAAAAGAGACAGTTCATATAGATCATTCTAGCAAGAACAAATCGGATGTTCAACTATTTTCAAAACTTGTTTGGACACTTTTCGGATTTTCCTGTATGGAAATTCATATTGTATATTCAACAAGAATGAGGTGTTTATGTTTCCGGCCTATTTTCCAATCGACTTAGACAAATTATTGTAAATTGAGCAATGCTTATCATTCAGACGCTACATAAATGGTTTAGGTTTCAACACATTAATTTAACACCGGCACATCTGTTCCGTTACAAAATAATCCTCACTGCTTTAGTCGGGACTACTTCCAGACAACCACACAAACGAAGCTAATAATGTTTCTCTAAAGCGCTGAAAACATATTCGGTGCAAAGACGACGAATGGTCTGAAGTAAAATTAAACTTGTCTGCTAGGGCAAAGACGAAACTAAGTCTAGAAATAACATATTATGAAATGTATATGGTAGGTTACCAAAATTATTTGTCTATTCACCGACATACCATAAGGCGACTTGATTTCAAGCAACATGTACATTCATACCTTTCAGAATGCGATTTTTTATTAAACAATATTGTATATTCCAAATCTGAACTTTCGATACATGTGTATTAAATACACATATATTAAATATGACTTAATACAATGGAAACAATAAATGTTGTCATTCCACAAACATGATATTATGTAGAGGAAATAACCACCGTTACAGAAACCGATCTTGTCATTGTGAATGTAGACATGTGCTTATACAAAAAACTAAATAAATATCCACACCAACAAACGTGTGTTAAATATATATGACCTTCAACTCTCTTTGAGGTCATTAAAGAAATGAATTTGAAAATGAATGAAAAAATAAATGACATGTAAACTACATGATATCATAAATGTACGTGATTAATATTATTAACACATGATGTAATCTTGCCGCACATTTTCTCAGCTGCACGCAATATTGTTTTAATTATATAATGCTGATAATCATTGTATTGCAAGTGAGGCATGCTGGGTCTCTTATATTCCTTGTATCACACAAGTTTATGTCCATTTCCTCGAAGCCGAATGTCTTTGGCCATTTTAGACAAGGATAAAACCGATTAATTAATTTAAACTCATGCAGATATTTGCACCTATCAAAGTCTTAAATTTAGAACAAAAAAATGTCAGCTATAATCCGATTAGTCAATTACGACATAATTCGCGTTTGGTGGAAGAAGCAGATCTGTACTCTTTAACAAATTATTGACTGGAATGAATTGCTAAAAGGTACAATTTTCTTAGTTTTAAACATCAACTAGTGCTGTCGCCGTTTGGCAGACTAATATACCCCCACGTCGCAAAATCATTTCAGCTAATTATTTTCTTCATGCTCATCTACATATTCTCTACATATTGTATATAGTGTTTCACAGAATTAAGGACCCTAATTCTAGCAAAAATTATCTCAGGACAAATTCTTTCCTTTATGCACTTATACATGATTGTGTAAAAGTATGAAGGAAATCCTGTCAACAATTTAGGCGGAGTTGCATTCAAAAGAATAGTTCACTGTATATTACATAGTGAATAAAAGAACAAAGGGCCAAAATTCTGACAAAAATCATCTAGAAAATCTAATCGCAAATTGTTCCTTCATGCACATCTTCTATTTGAAGTTGTTCATGTGTAAAAGTTAAAAGGAAATCTTACCAAAAATTTATAATTAGAATTGCGTTCACAACAATGAGCACTATATATTATACGATTATACAGTGTATAATCCTGTAAAACTATAGTACAAGTTCCGTTCACAAGAATGTGTCTTTGGACGGACGGACGGACGGACGGACAGTCTGACAGACAAGTTAAATCCAGTATACCCCCTTAAAGCTCGTTGCGAGGGGGTATAATAAAACCATCGTAAACAGTGACGTGATCCTTCAATTTACATTTGATACGTCTTGCCATATAGATTCATAACATTTTATATATCTTAACATTTACATGAATGGCATAGGCATGTCGCATTTTCAAATTAATTATTATTTATAGACCATATCTCAAAACATATTCCTTAAACTCAGTAACATCTCGATCCGTATCTACACATTCTGACGTATCCATTTCTATTCCATGTTTATAGCTACCTTTATTCCATCTAATCAAGCGTCATTACCTTCCCTCCATAAGTTTTCTTTATCTTGTTATTGGCATAATGTTAATCACAATTAAGAGATGGAAATATAACGATAACTACGCTGAAATTAAGGTTGGCATGCAAGCGAGGATTGTGAAAATTCACCAGAAAAAAAACTATAGGGCAATAATATATTTGCTGAAATGTGAGCTCAGCAAACACCAACGTTATTGAAGACCTTCACATTGTGGTTAACATCCTCGTGGCATTTCATGGCCATGGATAAATCTTTTTGAAGACAAATGCAACACGAAAGCTAATGAACTACATGTACTGTTTACCTTTACAAAATCTGACTAAAGCAATTTTATTGAAAATAATTAACTAGCAGTCAGAGACGGATACATCGCGTTTTAGTCCATTAGTATACATACTGCCATATGTGCTTCTTGTTTAATTTGTAGTTTGATATTTCTTACATCTACATCTCACAATTTAAATGTCTGCGTAAGAGCATGAAGTAGACATTTTGAATCGAATCATTTTCTTAAGCAGACACTTAAATTGTGAGATGTAGGAACACTTATATATGTTACTACATGAACAGTTAAATAAACGACATAACAGCAAAATGCCAAAACATGTAGCTAGAAGATTGTTAAAACATAATGGATTACATGTAATATGCATGTACTACAGTAAAATCATCAACGTGTCCGACGATAAATTTCAAGGAATGTCTTGGTTTAACTAAATCGTAACATAAAATTCTCACAGAATGGCCAAAATGGGTAACTTTAAAATTAGGTCGAACAATCTTAAAATGACCATTTTAATTATGAGCACAGACAAGTACCAAGACCAGATTTTGTACATGTGTTGCGAATCATATTATTCATATGTACACAAAATGTGAAATTGGTACTTGTATGATCTAATTTTTTAAGATAGGTCAAAATAGGAAAATGCAATGTATCTATAAGTATGGATTTTAGCCATATGTACACTACAATGTCATTAATCATAACTAACTACGATAGGTACAACTTAATGTCTAGTTTAATATATTAATAAATCTAGTGCCAGACTTTAGTGAAAAGTACAATATATTTCGGTAAAATGTCAATATATAAAATAAAAGAGTGAATTTTCGGAATTGGAACACTACAATGTCATGAATCATGACGCTGTGATGGGTGCATATTATCCCTTAGTCCAAGTAATTCAAATTCTAGATTCAGACATTTCTGCAAATATGGTGTACTTTGGGGTACAAATAACAAAATATGAATAAATGTGTGAATTGTCGGGATCGGTACTCTATATTGATATAAATCATTTCATTCGAAAACTAATGGCTGTGATGGCTGCTTAGTAACCCTAGGGCTAAGTTATACGAACTCCATTTAGTAAGTTTGAAATATACACTGTACAATCAATTACAAGAGACCTCAATTAAATACATCATCCAAATAGTAGCCATAACTTGTTTCTATTCTCATGAGCATTGGTGATGCCATTAAGTATAACTTTAATACAACATTATATAGTAGTTTTTATAACCATATTAACAAAATGCGCATTTCAACTAGAAAAGGTGTCAATTCGTTGAGGATTCTATCAAGATACAAGTAATTTTTAATATTTTCAATAATAAGCACAACAGATTGTCTTAACATTAACAAACCAGTTTCAGATTTATCAAAAGCGTCTTTTATACGACAATGTTTGAAATAAATATTTATAAATAAACACTTTCATGGAAGAATGAAACTTGTCAGTTTTAAAACAACTAAATGGAGACAAATAATATTCACATATATATACCTTTGTGTAATTTCAAGCCTGTGTCCATGGATGAAATAACTGGATGCATGTGTATTCTTACCTTGTGAATTAACACATGTATGGCCACTCTTGATGTTTACTAAATCTATTTCCAAATTCAAATAAAAGCTATGAATGAACAGTTAATGATAGTTAGTTAATTCCTTAGATGTATTAGGTGTGAAATGCGACACACGTTCTGTTCTTAATTGTGCCAGAATACATTGTAATAATAATTGTTTCTCTTGTGATCATTGTACGTTTTGTTGGTGTATGAGTCAGATAAAGTCCTAGATTGTGATCAAAAGTATCTTCTTACAATAGTTTTTAGACAGTTTCGTCAGTACGGGCAATATAATTTGTCGTCCTTAATAAACTGTTCTATTTTTAGCATCAATAATGTTCCAGATTGTTAATAGCAATAGTTAGTAATTTATTATTGTGACCTCCAAAAATAACACTAGTTAATAATTAATTATTGTGACCTCCAAAAAATAAAATAATTTTAGAATATTTAAACCCAATGCATCGAGAGGACCAACAAAACACATATCAACTGTATCGTTAATTCCTCACAGAAAGTCTTTGGAAAATCCTCAAGACATATAAATGCCCCGAATAATTTTTTAAAAGAAAATCTGGCAGCTCTTCTTTTTTATACCCTCGTTACAATAGAAACCATTTAAGGAATGATGTTTTAAGAGTTATTCATACAAGTTGAATGACATTTTTCACAGTGAACAGAAATTGTTCAAGACTGTCATCATTTCGATTGCATGTTGATCAGAACCTAACTTATAATTTCTGAAGAGCTTAGACGTAAAACGTGGCATTATTTTTCTACTAAATGTACTAAATGAGCGCAATATCTCAATAATGATGCTTATTGCTTGAAAGGTGATTATTTAATAAGGTAATAGCAACAATCATGTGTCAAGTTCAAAATTGTCAATGAGATATAACAGTTTAGATAGCTAGCAATAAGCTTACTTATCGATGTCTATTTTTTCATGAAGAATGTTATTATTCCTATACATGTTATTGTCATTGCAGATGTTGAACGATGCGCGTACCGTTGTCTTGCGTGTCGCAAGAATATAGTACAAACAGTTGCTGTATCGGATAATCGTAAGCAGAACGCAAAAAAGTCGACATAAGAATCATTTAGTTTGCGACGTGCATTCTTCTTGCGCGCGTTAATATTCCGTAAGGTGATCGTAGGATGGTCTAACGGCAGTCGCACGAATCACCTAAAGTACCTCGATATGATCGTTTACGGGACGACCTTCTGGTGCATGAGGGGTTGGAATAAAAAATAAAGTTGCAAAACATGACTAACAATCTTTATTTTTCATTTGATTTTACAAAAAACAAGGAACTGACCGGGCACTGGGCTGACCGAGCATTGGTCCCCTCACTCTAGTAAAAACAAGTACACTAAATCATACAAAAATATGACATATACATGGATAATGGCGTAAACTGAAAACAAATGCATATACGTCAACAAATCGTATCCAGAGGTTCGCGAACAAGTTAGAGAACAAAGCAAGCTAAATCCGCTGCAGTTTTGATTCAATCAGTTGTAAAGGACGGTATGAACTTGCACACAGCTCTGTATGCGATTATCGTTTAAATGGTTTCAAAGAATAATTAAGCAATCATGTTCGAGGAATTTTATGGCACTTGTCATTTTATCATTTACTATGTACTGCGTGACACCTATAGACGTTTCTCACAAGTTATTGTTTGAATTGGGAACTACTCCTTTTTGTATCCGATTGGGAAGGTGTCAACGTGAATGCAGTGAATGACAAAACAACTAAAAAAGCAATTTCCTACAACATCCGATCGGCAAAGTCACTTATACATTTAGAGTTAAGGCTACTTTCTTATAAAACCTTTTGCGTAACACAGAAAATGTTCTTCTGCAATTTATAATACAATAGCTGGTCCCTATTATGTCACGAGTATTTAAATTAAACGAGACTTTCACGATACATATTTATATTTATCACGATACATATTTATATTTAAATTGTAATAAACATGATTCCGGCGAACCAAATTGTTTGAGTTATTTTGCAGTTTTTAATCGTTTATACGGATCGGTTATTCATTTTCTTTGTTAAAAATCATTTTCCTTCCCACTTACCGGTACCCTAGTTTTCGGCATGCCACCGCGAACAAACACACGTTACAAGTAACGCATTGTTGGACGATTATTTGTAAATAATTGACGCATTATTTTAAAGCCATTGTAATGCACAATATATAGTTGATAATGTTCCACTAATAAGCATTATTAGTGGCGAGTATTGAAATATTTAAAATACATATCCGTCCGTAAGGATCGATTTAATATCACATAAAAGCTATTCAAACTATGGTACGGGTAAACAAATTAGCTTTGCAGATACTGGTCAAATTCGATCAGATGGCCGAATGGAAGTTTCAGAAAACAATGTTGTACTAACTTACTCAGTCATAGAAGGCAGGACTTTAACCAACAACACATGTTGTATTAACGCTGTTATAATTTTTTCCTAACACCGTTAAAAGGACGTCAACCACTAAATATGTTCAATTTGCAATTACGTGTACTTAAACGTTCTTAATTTTCGCGGTAATCAAAAGGCTTCGTATAATTATGATCTTTAACATTTAAATATCACAATAAATGTAAATTAACAAGAACCCATCTACATCACCGGTTCAATTTTCATTTCGTTAAGAAGTCTATATTGAATTTCCGATGGCATTAAATATTCCAGCACGGAATGATAACTAGTATCTTACTAAGTGGTTTCAACAGTATCAATTAAATATTGAAATCATCTTAAAAGCAATTTCCGTTCATTCTTGATCATGTACGAGGGTGCTTCAAAAGGTTTCTGTTTTTGTCTTAATTCGCATTTACGTGTATAGGACACACTGCACATATACGCTTACACTTTGAGTGAATTGTTTTGTGCAAAATACGATGTCTAAATGCATGTGGGATGTATGACGTCATGAAGAATGATATGATGATATTTGAATTGCAGTTGACGTTTGTCTAGAGCAGCAGCGCCCCTATGGCAGCCCATTAGTCAGAAATGGTAAATGACCTTAGACATCCTGACCTCGAAATCAATATGGGTTGATGACCAACCTCCAAGTAAAGTTTGAAGATCCGAGGGCAACGCGTTCTTGTGTTATTGAACGGAAACAATTTGGTAGACCCACCGATCGACGTGTGCAAAGCAATATACCCCCTCTCAAAGATGGGGTGGGACATAATTAGTTGATTTAACATATATGATATTCAAACATATTATGATTTAGGATACATTTTATCCAATGTTCCAATTATGTATGTGTCAGATGAAAACAAACTACAAATAAGTACCTTTAATCTGGGACGAATAATTATTCGGTCCCAGCTTTTATTTAACACCAAGTTGTGACTAACTTCTGATGCATGATATACTTCTGATAAAGGCAGGTTAAATTGTGCCTGTAGTTTTATGTGCCATTGAGCCTGGTATTGCCCGTGTTAGGTGTTGTAGGCCAGATGGAACAGGGTGAAGTGTAACACCTGCTTGACTGTTGGAACAGATGGCTATGGTAGAAGTTACAATTTGCCCAATAGTTGCTCATCAAGTCTGAAATATATGAATGTTCTTCAGAATCCTGTAACACAGGATCAGACCTGTTACTGATAGTACTAATAGGCCCACCGGTATATCATATGGCCATTTGTATTGAAATTTTATTAACATAAGAAATTGACATGACATCTTTTATCTTGCATTAAAGTCGTACCCCTTAACTTGCTAAAGGGGGCGTAGACATTTGTCTGTCTAGGGCAGACTTAAAATTAAGAGAAAGAGGTGTGATACAAGAATCCGGGTGCGTAACCCTAGCTCGTTTCGAATAGACTCCTTGGTTCTTTAACGTTCTCAGTGTATAGCACCGATACATGCAAGACTACCTCATGGTTTTCAACTAGTTTCATCTCCAGTTGGCTGGGAAACGCTGAAAAGCAATTCAGAAATGACCAAGTTCTCTGGCCGATATTCGAACCAGGGACCTCTCAATCAGTAGTCTAGCACGTTATCCACTCCACCACCGTGCCATGATCTCAGTCTTAAATAAACTTACAGTCAGATAATTATTAATTCAGAAAAATACTTAAGTAAATTTAGAAATATCGATAATCGAGCGTCAGGGTACGAAATTGCCTGGGACGGAACTGTATCGTTTTTGAAAGCGATACATATACAGTAGAGAGCACAAGTACAGTACAAGTGTTTGGTTTAGTAAACACAAGAAACGTATTCATACATATTAGTCGTTACGTTGATCCCGGGGACGCATCTTAAAATTCAAGACAAATTTTATTTTTACCTGTCAGATTCTGGACGAAGTTCGCGTCGGACGGACTTTAGCGACAATCGACGTCTCCATCAAATGAATTATCTCCCGATATGGACATGGGCCTTATCAAAGGCCAACATTTAAGCCTGATTCCGTCTTTTCTTAGTGGATTCCGCCAATACTGACTTTCTATTCCTCGTCAATACATTGCCAGATCATCCGCCATTGTTGTTGATTATCTCATTAATATTCATGTCACGTGTGTCACATGGTTCTGGCATCGGCAATGTCCGGAAACTCGTCGGGTTACTTCGGCAATTTCCGCCTCTTAAAAAACTGCCATTTTTTTAATTTTACGAATATTTAAATTAATTTTTCTGTTACTTGCAAGCGATTTTCTTTTGATTTTATTGTTTCATTCTGCCTAATTATTGACGAATTAACTGTCTGAAATGTCTTTTTTGTTGTTCATTGATGTACATTTGTAGAATATGCGCCAGGTAAATCTTTAAATACACTATACTTTAAGACACTATTTGCTTAAGGGTTTAGCTTCTGGGAAATACCAATAATTAAGATAAGCATGGCTGTTCCCACACATACAAAATGTACCTTGGCTGAGTGGTACCAGTTTGTTTGTTAAGATTATGCTAATGAAAGGCTCAAATAGTTATTATACTACATCCAAACTAAAACCGAAGCAGCATGACGTACACCCTAGCTGAAAAAGGGCAAGAACATCAGCAAAGCAATAAGAACAGAAACCGAAACGAACAGATATTGTGAAAACACAGGAACAACAATTATTCTTTATGTTCCTTACTCTTTAAATTACCAATAAAGATTGAACAACACATACATAAAAGAAGTTTGGCAATAAGGCTATGAATGCATTTGACATATTGGTCTGGTGATGAATTTACATTGTCTATCGCATGTTTGATATTATGTAACGTTTTAAGGGGTTTTCAGACCTCTTAGAGTCTTGACTTGGTATGTTCCTCCGTATCTCGTCCTATGGCATAGTCCTACCTATTCAACTAAAGGTCATAAACTTCAATATGAATACACGATGTAACATAACACGCAACTTTTTGCATTCTAAACATAAATTATTGATATTGAAAAGGCACAATAATTCAAGGGTCATAAAGATGTTACTGAAAGTCCGCAGTAACTGAGGTGATTAACATTTTGTATTAATTACATTGTATTTCAAAATGAATATAGCTTAGGAAAGACAAGAACACACCCGGACAGACAATGTTTAAGTAATGTACCCATAGTGATGGTCACGAACAAAACAGCATTACAATAACCGGTCAGTCTAGGACATAAATTTATCATTATCGTTGTTTGTCTGCGCTACAATCTTCCACGAGGTAAAACAGTCTTAATAATTTGGACAAATATGTTTGCAAATTCTGGAACTAAATTAGATTGCAAAACACATCATAAGTTATACCGGGTATTAGATTATCTGTAATTATCTTTCTCTATATATGACGGACAGCATCCGTAACCAAAATTAAGCACGATTAAAGTAAAAAGCACAAAATGTACCTTAATTATCCTAAGAAGTACCGCTCCAGTACTGTAGAAACTTGAACAGATGAATATATTGCATATTGTGGATTTAAGATAGATTAGAGCAAACGAAAAGTACGCAATATATGTCACGTGTACTTATGTATAACATTATCTAAAGGCGTAAAAGGATTGGATATGTTGCGGAACCGGATCATTATCCAATACTGTTCAATTACTCTTGACCATGTCTGGAGTAGATATACTTACCTCGTTAGTGGCAGATGAAGATATACAAGTATACGCAAGCTAATCAATAAATAAAAAGTAAGATATCTAACAAATGTCATTCTAATCTGCGTCTAGCTGTAAATCGTCATCACGTATGTTTCAATGTTTTGAATCTCTTCTCGCCACGCAAGATCCGGTATAGCTAAACACGTGTCCTCTATATATGTACGATGGATGATCCATATATAACGAGAAAATGCTTATAACTTTGCTATTGCATGTTATTTTCTAAAAATATTGTATGTGGTTGTTAATACATATATAAGAAGAAAAACGTACAAAATATTTTTGAAATATATCGAACAATAAATTGTTTGGAACATTTTGCCGACCTATGACACTGGTAGGCGGGGAACGTCATTTTTTAACTTTTTAACGTCATTCAGAAGTTAACTATGATATTTAACGATCACATTACTTAGGTTCTACTGTATACATTTTTTTAAAAAGTCAGATTATCTTCCTTCAATATGTATACATCTTCGCCAATGCGATACCAAGTTGAAAAAGACGCACGATAGTCATCCTTTGGAATTTCGTCCAGAACATCCAATATTATCGTGCTAAGTTCTGACGTCGACGTCACGTTGTGCCTACCTTGCGTTAGATCACTAGCCTTTTTCAAGTCTATTTTTAATGTATTATTATGAACACAAATCGAAGCTTTTGACATGACATGGTCACGAAATGATTACTGAATATCATGCACACTTTCATTATTACTTGTTTTCTTCAAAACTAAATATTTTAATGATAATCGTTTGTCGTCCGTTATTTTTGCTATCACGGAACAATAACACGTGCGTAATGTAACGAATGGCAACACAACCTCTGTATGACGTCACCATCAGTACGGCAAGTCTTAAGTGACCCCAAGTACCAATATTCATCACATTGCTATTGCTTACTTAAAAACTGTGACGGGTTGAATTTGCGCGAAAACGGTGAAAAATCCGCAAAATGCCTCGCCTAGGCGTATCAAGTGTTACCTTAGCAACCATAGAGTTTAGCATGGTGTCGCTGTAATTATGGAAATTCAGGGAAATATTGCTAATGTATGTTTTTACTTCCAACTTAAGTTTGAGTATAATCTAAAGTATCATAAGAAAATTATAAGCATTTTCTCGTTATATATGGATCATCCCTCGTACAACAACCGGCTCTGTATGTACGGCTCTGCCTTCCCAGACAGATTTGATATGTCTCTGTTAACATTGGTGTAACGATTGACAGGAAACTCTGGCGACATTACTTAAGCAATGCTGTGGCATCCTCCTCTAATAGCTTTATAGTACCGCTATGACAATTTGATGTTTTGTTTAGTGTGTTCATCGTCAGGAAGTCTCTTCCCCACGGCTTGCAGGCGATGACATTACTGTCCGCAGCCCGATATGTTTTATTTAGCAGTATGAGATACCACATACCGATTGCAAACGTTTAACAGTTTCCCTTGACAGCAAGCGGATCATTTGCAATGAAAACAGGATGGTTAAATCTCCTTATACGCATAACCTCTGATGCATTCTAGAAAAAAACATAAAAAGCAATTTCTAAGTTGCATGTTCATGTAACTAGTTGTAACTCTATTGCACGGTGCACAATCGCTAGAGTTTTTGCCCTCTCGTGCCTGGCTACTTATGTGAACAAAACGAGAGTTTGAAGTTAAATCTTCATGTTTCAAATAAGACATGACTGATCCAAGATCTCACCTACAGCCAGTCAGTAAATCAAATACAATACATTGCCATGTCACTTTGCGTCCATATGCAGCCCATAAACTGACATCCTGTTACGTGTTTCTTTTCCATTACGCATACTTTTAAAAGAGCCGGGCCGTCAGGATAAGGCTTTCGTTTCTGAAACATTACAAACTGAATATTCAATAAACCACGAATATGAGAAAATGATGAAATGCTGACTTTTCTATATATATCATAAGATACATCTTTGCAAAAAATAAAACAGCGAGTAAATAATTATTGATCACGCGTACTGTTAAATATTCCTTTGAGAGTATTTGATGTAATGAATTTAGAATAAATTGACATTCAATTAATCTAAAAATACCTTATTGTTCTTTCCTACATTCATTCAGTTGAATGTTCATTATTTGCAAATTTGATTCATTGATCAATAGTGCATGTCGATTCGACGTTCATTAAAGGAACATTCATGGCAAAGCGTGCGTTTGAATAAACAAATTTAGTTATTTGTGTGAGTGTCAGGATGACTTGTCCTTTAGCGAATATTCCATGGCACAATGCAACTTATAGCGAATATTTCATGGCACAATGCAACCTAAAGTTACAACAGGATTAATTCAATAGAATGTAACAAATACTTCTGTGTGACGAGAAGCTGTTTCTTAAAATAATTAAGTTTGAAGGTGCACCGTCTACATTTCGGTCATAGTCACTTTCCGAAACGGTTTTATCGTAAAACGCCCATCGTCGATACCCCGCGTTAAGATACCCCCGTCCGAATGTCTTGAGAAATGCACTGGAATAAATGTATTGTGATACAGCAATTGGTGACTTATTCTGACTGAGGAATAACATATACTCTCAGTATATACTCAACATTGTAGAATAAACATACATGGTAACTGTTATATGACTTATGACACCGTTCCCGGTAATACCTATGATTCTTTACCTTCTGATCAACATTCGAAACCTAACCATACGTTACATATTTTTCAACTGACTTAACAGAGAAAACACGACTAAATAATACTAACCTGGTGTACATGTAATATCATAATCTCATTCAATTACTCAAATACGTGTTATTGTGGTTCTGTGTTGTTTTCGTGTTTTCTGTGCTCGTCTGTTTCAGTTGAACGCTGCCTAATTCCCTTTCCGATCTTTTTCAATATTTTTTTCACTTTCCGAGGCAATGAAATGTTATATGTGATTAGGCGCTGAATGTATATACATAACAAAGGAAATGTTTCTAATGAAAAGCAACCATACAACATTGTAATTTAAAAGCTACACTTTTACGTCATATGTATTTCTTTCAAACAGGCCTTATATTTCAGTTTACATAATTATTAATCACGAAGTTAAACAGTTAGGTAGTTTATGTTGGTTAATCCAGTATATAATCATATTTATTTTTCTAATAACTTTGAAATAGAATCGGTTATTATACAAGGCCGGCAGCAGTACGTCTGCACATATCAACTTAAAGCACAACGTTTCTTATTTTAACATCTTTATCGCATGCGTTCATTTTCATTGACAATCAATGCAAGATAACAAAACATACACAGATCGCAACCAGTGCCGATTATCCCGACCAGCTGTTCACAGCTTTCTCGTGCTTTCCAAGAGTCGTTTTTTTTGTAAATACCGCACTGTCGATTTTTTTACTTTCCTTCAGATTTCTAAAAAGAGCGTTTTTAAACATATAATGGTTGTATGTTAAAATGTAAACAACACGCAGAGTTCGCCTAATGTGTGAAATGTCCGTTTGATTGCCTATTTGGCAATCCTTTGGTCGATTGCAATACCACACTGTCACAATCTCCTTTCACTGTCTGTAGAAGCTCAGAGATGTCTGATTTGTTTGTCCAAGACCCGTGCATAATTTAATAATTGCACGAAATTACATGCGTTAAATCGTAGACATTGTAATGACAATGTGATTTGCCTAGATCAAACATGTTTTAATTCAAACTCCAACGTCCAAAAATTATCTAACTTTATAACTAGTTTAACGAATGGCAAAATGAACGTTTCATCGGTCAGGGTTATCGCGCTTGCGTTACTATGGTAATACAATAGCTGAAGACATGCTTCTGGTTTGCTTTATTATATGTTATGGGTAATGATATAACATAGTATTATTTAAACGCAAAAATAATGAAATGAGATTTGTATCGAACGAATACTATATTGAATGTCCCTCTTAGCACGGGTGTCGATATCTGTCCGGGTGTTATCTAACATTCCTTTTATCTGATTGAATATATCTGAAAGGTGATGATTACGCCATTGGTTGAAATACTGGTACACTTGGTTATTCTATCCGGAAGTGTATTCATAAAAATAAAATAAAATGTATAATAAAACAACCGATTATCTCAGCAATTTCCTACAATTTCCGGCTGTCAAAATAGTTTATACCGATGAAACGATTTCTCAAATGATAGTATTTTATGTTAAACAGAAAAAGTTATCACGCAATAGCCCTAGTTAAATATTTGACAATGCCGGTCACCAATATCCATCGCTTTTCCAGTTCACTGTATGACATGTCCATGCTTGGTCATTCGGTACAATAAATAAACGTCCATCGCCATTTATTGAACGTAGTTCGCTAAATATGGCTTACGTCTAAATGGGTACCGGTAACTCTAATAGCACAGCCTTCCAATATCACCAGCTGTACTGTTATTTTGTGTCATTCCCAGATTATTATCATGTAAATTAACATGACTAAATTATTTATTGTCTATCAAGGGTACAAAACAGGAAACATAAACACGTGTTGGCATGTAAACAATATCACTCATTATCATTCCTATTATCGACATTAGCTTGTCCTTATCTTCTAGTCAATTGCATATCTATTTTTGTGTTACAGTATTATTTACAATATTCTATCGAAATGCAATGTCTGTTAGTTAATGGTGTTTTCTAGTACGTTCACGCGGCAGGGGATTATAGCCGTATTTTAGATAGTCCAAAGTCTTTAAAGATGATTATTCCATTTCATCGTCAAAGACGTTTGTTCTAACAGGTGGACGACTCTTGTTCTTCTCTTCTTCTTCAAATACCGTGCATCGCACCTCTGGATTATTGTCACACATGTTTTGACTCGGTTTCAGTCGCTTTCGTTTAATGACAAAACGCACGTTTTAAACAAACTAATCATTGACACTCATATTTTACCATATTGTAACAGTGTAACTGAAAACAATATACATTTTGTATTTCGCATGAAATACCATTAATTCCGTCAAATGTTTCAAACGACTACAGTTGGCTGTTTTTCTCCACGACCGTCATTTAGATAAATGGATAATAACAAAAGTGTTCCGAAACAAACCACGTGAATAATTTTAGATTATCCCATCAATGTCGTCAGCGTAAATAGCAATACGTATTTGTGTAAAAAGAAATCAAATACTTTATTGCAAAAACAACGTGTTTATTGCTTCTGTAAAGGTCTATCTAAAAGTTTTATTTAATTATGCTCCCATCTTTGATTCAGGGGAATATCGCTTCGCACTTGTCGGTCGGTCAATGGTTTCCGTTCAATAATTCAAGAACGATTTGCCCTAGGATCTGCACACTTTACATGGAGGTTGTTCATTAATAGTAGATGACCGTCTTTATTTTAAGGCTAGTAGGTCAAAGGTCACTGTGACCTATACCATTTCTGACTATCGTGCTGCCATGGGGCATACGTGTTTACAAACATCTCTTGGTTTGTACATTTCTCACAATGTTTCATCAAATCACACATTTCTGAAAAAAAAGTTCACTCGCGCACCTGCAAGAAAGTAAGTATTAAAAATGGCGGCCATAGTTGACCTGACGCGGAAGTAAATTGAAACGTTAAGCATTCGGTGCCATATTGATTTTTTCTGACAAAACATTTGAATAGCATTAAAATTATTTGTATATAATACATTTTTCGCAACTTTTGAACAGTGAACGTGCATTTTGTGCGTTGAACAGTTCACAACAATAGAAGACATTTTCATAACTATAAGGTCGACTTTGGTATAAACAAAAGACTATTTAGTTGCGGTACCCAGAATGCCCAATTCAATATATAAACCGACACTCAATTTTTTTTAAATTAAATATTTTTTGAAGTCCATCAAGGCATCAAAATAAGTACCTTGCATTGTCAACAACATGTAATACTATTCAATATGTCAGCAAAATGATGGCCATGCATGACTTAGCTATAATACTATTCAATATGTCAACACAATGGTGGGCCATGAATGACTTAGCTATTAAGGAGAAGGTTTTCACAGGGCATAACGTTTACTAAACGCAGTCTTGTTTATATTAACTGCAAAATTACATTAACCTACTGGGGGCCTATTATCGGCAGCTTCCAAATGATTGACTGGTAATAAAATAAATGCATTAACTTCAAAACGACAGCCAAGCAGTGTATACATAGTACAGATATATAGTCCATACTTATACTTTTGAAGATAACTTTGTCAAGCATGTATAAATTTGGCTATAATATGTGTGTGCTATAGTTTTGTAGAAATTAACAAAAACAGTGCGAATTTGATGTACAGAAATATAGATTTTAATAGTCCCCCTTTATTCCAATTCGTCTACTGGCAGTCATGGATGCGAGTCGGAAATATTGCAGAACAGATGATTCGTAAATTTTAACGTCTTGATGCAGAGTTATCACAGGTAGTGGTAGTAATTATTTAGGCCTTTCGGTAAAGGATAACCCATGAAAGTGCAAACATTTATTTCCAATGGGGTCCTGTGTTTTTGCTGAAGGGACAGCGAGTAAAAGAAAAAGAGTTGTGATACAAAAAACCCGGGTGCGTTACCCTAGCTCGTTCGGAATAGTATCCCTGGTTCTTTAACGAGCCCGGTGTATAGCACCGATACACGCAAGACAAGTCTCTTGGGGTGTTCAATTTTACGCTTTTGCAACCGTCAATTACAAATAACAAAGAACTAACAATAATTTTAACTTGAATTAAACATTCATGGACATCAATACGTTGTAAATCGATTAGGCAGAAAATGACACTCTGCATCGTACGGACGTCACGTCATCTTTCCTCTGATATCATCAGACGAATAATTGTTTCATCCAATTTTTTTTTTAATGATTTATATGTTTTAAATCTTTTTCAAACGTGCTGAGCCTTTGGACATAATTCGATAGTGTTCGGAACCAATTTACAGGGTTGTATAACCGAGTACGGACAAAGAACACGAGTCGTACGTGCTCATGATACGAACAGACCACGTGACGTGCAGCACGTTTGTATCACGGATTAATTTGTCTGCCTCCAAACACAAATATCACTTGAGAAATTTGGTCACGTCACTGTTTATAATAAAAATGTTATTAATCAATGAAATGAAGACTTAGAAATGTTATTAAGTTTCTTTGTCTAGACGCAATAAATTCCCGTTACATTTTACCGCTTTTTCTAGTATATTTGATTATTGGTTTGATTATAGATTGTATTGATGCAATGTAATGCCAATAAACTAAATGTTAATTTTTTAATATGTTATTTTCTGTATGTTCTTGTGCACCACCTAATTAAACTAGTTCTGCAGTTTGCTTGAATTTGTTTTCCAAGCTTCGAAGCATCTGCTTCCTTTCTTTACGCTGTTTTATTATCATACCCCAATCACACGAGGGTCGGAATGAGCCGGAATGCCGTAGGAATAGCGATTAGGGGTACATTCTTGTATGTTCGAAGTGTATTCCGTCTGTATTCCGATTACATTCTGTCTAATAATAATATATACTGGTCATTTCGAATGTTTTCAAATGATCTAAACCTAAAATTTATATCAATTCAAATATATATTCCAGATCGCATGCAATCGGAATAGCCGGAATGTCACCAAAATGTATAATTTGAGCTGTATTCCTGCGTAATCGAAGAACATTCTTAACATATTCCGTCATATTCTGTTTGTATTCGTAGTACATTCCATATAGTCCGGCCTATTCTTGCGGCCACTTCGAATGTTTTGCGCATGTTCAAAACTATCGAGATCGATTCGAAATCGGCGAAATATCGAACGGCTATCGAAATGTATTCTTCCTACATTCTGATTATATTTTAAATATTCTTACGGCATTCTGACTACATTCGAAACATTACTTAAAACCACTATACGTACTGTTATTCAACACACCACCCGTGCCAGAGACAGTAGAAGAAGTAATTCTACTGTTGCTGCCCGTGCTAATTCCCGTGCAAAACGGTCCGATGATTGTGTGTACCGTAGTGTGGAAACACACGCGTGTTCGTTCTCCGCTATCTTTCCAGACGGATTCGAAGTGTATTCGAGTTATATTCGAAGTATATTCGAATTGTGTTTGAATTTTATATTCGAATCGTATTCGAAGTATTCCAATCGCTTTTTGACAAGGCTACACTAATTTTGTTCAATTCGAATTATCATTCGGAATGTGTTTCGAATTTTTATTCTATCTCCATTCCGACTCATTGGGCCAATTCCGGCTGATTCGAGACTCGTGTGATTGGGGAATCAAGTAGAAGCATCGTAAAGTAGTGAAGAAAAGTTACAAGGATGTGATGTTAATGAGATTGTGCGTTTATTTTACAGTGTTTGATTACCAGATTTTGAACAAAAGGCGTCAGATGCAAAGCATGCATAATGTATACGAAAACCAACCAAGCAAGTGCCATCTTGCGACTTTTATATCATTTATAATACGAATTGGGTATTTTATTCTGCTGTAGAGTTGCATAATTTCTTGTTCCTTTTTATACTATATCTTGTGGCGCGTGTGTACTTGTAATCCATGTGTTCTTCTTTCTGTATTTCGTGGTCTGCTGATTCTGTTGAATGCTGCATTCCCTGTCCGATTTGACACCCCTCGTATCTGAATGAACAGTATCAGATAGAGACAGATACTGTGTGTGATACAATGAATTCCAAATAGTTTTTATTCCTTATTAATCGCTCCTATGAGACAAATTAGTATTTCGTTTACTATATATTACATCATTGCAGACTGTGTAAATGTAGAGGCATTAGTGCTTATTTTCATTCAAGTCTAGCAATAGGCCATAACACTCACATTTATCAAATACTAAATGAATATACAACACAAGCAAGAAAGATGGGCATCACATTTTATCTGGTTGGAGTCGTACGTTGTCTCTCAATCAGGCTGTTTACTATCGACTGTAGGATCCGAGACAAAGTACAGTGGTAAATCATTATTTGATAGAAGTAAAGTTCTGCAGTTACACAGTGTATACGACACAGAATTAACAATATAGACTAATATACAACGTCCAATATTCCGTTTACAAAACTCTAACGATGCAACTATCAAATTATTGTAATTTACCATTGAAGAAGTATTTTAATATGTAATGTCTTGTTTTCGTGTAGTAGTAATTAATCTGTATTTACCAATATTATATCAATACGATGATCAACAGCTAGTAACATATCGGAGAGAAAAGGCAGCACTCAACGTAAACAGCCGAGCACAAAAACATTTTAACAACATCGACCGCAAGTACACGATACAATGTCCAACACACAACTGAACGAGTTCAAGATGAAAGTTCAAGTTGACCCACCTACTCCAGTTTTTTAATTTAAAATTTACGGTCTGATATTTACTTGACCTGCATTGATCCCATTCTCTTTTGTATACACAGTGACTAAAGCAAAATACGAAGTATCGTGTTGGGTCGATAAAAAGGTTTAAAATTCTGATTTCTGATAGAAATGTTCGTGTAATATGGACCATCATTGAATGCCAACATCAATACAATTAGTATAATTAAGGGCACACACACCATTAGTGAAAGGTAATGGAATGACGCACATATTATATGTGTAGGTGTTTCGCTGAATACAGTAAATTGGTATTAATAAAAATTAGAATATAACCTACATTATGAGCCAATGAAAACGCCGACTTTTGGCGGTTAAATGAAAATTTAATAATTAAAATTTTCTCTTCACAGACTTGACGTCATGCGTTGGCGCTACTTTCTATCGGCCAATCAGAATGTAGAATGTTATATTCTAAGTAAGTTAGTTAGTTAGTCACTTCGTTCGCTCCGCCCTTTTTAATTATTAAAATTTACTTTATATGTTCTAACTATAACTTCGGTCTGTGGTCATTACACTTCGATTGTGACGTGAGTTCTATTGGTCTATATCTACCGGGATAAGCAAATAAATCAACCCAAGACAAAGTCGAACAGTTATAATCATGCTGCGCTTGTTGATTAAAGATAATTGCACGTCTGGACATATTTGGTGTAGATTTATTTAATCCCTTTATGTAATCGTATTGGCTAAATGTCAATAATTAAAAATTCATCACAATGGCTCTTCCTACGGATGCCTTGGCTAATGTCGTCACCAAAAGGGATTGAATAAGGGATTTATAAAAATGTTCAAATGGGCAAAGTACACATACATCTTTAAAGCACACGGGATAATTATCGGACTTGAAACGAACCATGAGTCTGGAAAGTTGCACATACATGCAATTTATGTTGGTTAATATGTCAGCGTTTTAACCCAGTTGAAAATAATAAAGTAAGGTAATAAAATATAAAAATCCTATATTTTCCTCTCTCCCGCATGTAATACCGAAGCATAAAACTCCGAACATTGTTCCCTCGTGCTTTTATTGAAATTTCCAATTAAGATTAATGGCACATTTTCTTGCAGTTTCTTCACGATTAAGAGACTGGAAAACTTAAAGAACAGCTGATTTCAAATAACGTCTATATTCGTAAATGTATCTCTACTATTGCAAAGGCGTTATACAAGACTGACAACTCGGGGTCATAACTGAATAGATGAACAAAAGCATGTGTTGTTTAGTGAAATTTTCTTCTTTATATGTTTAATGTCAAATGAAATATGATACATAGAGGTGACGTGTTGCTTACTCCGGTAGTTGTCATTAAATCATTGTATTGTTATTAAGTAAGCCACAGGCCACCTCTATAACAATACGATGCGATAAAATACATGCATAACGAAAGCTTGCGAAATATAAAAACTGCCTGTTAAAAACGCTACCACATAATGCATGATATATTTCTATTAATTGTTATTTCAGAAATAATGAATATGTACCTGTGTTTTATCGTAGAAAAAGTACAGTCACGAGTTCGGATGCGTATCACGCGTGATTTAATGTACACATCCGAACAAGGGACTGTGTATTATTATAGATAAAACACAAGTATATATTCACATAGTCAATATTCCTCATTTTATATTTCCTCATGACATGGTACCACTGCACTATTTTCTTCCTCGAAAGGTTTATTTGCTGTTTGAAGTTATTTAGACATAGTTGTGTTTTATTGGTAGTTCGTGCACATATTGGTTTCCTCTTTGTGTATATAGATAAAAATGCTGGTTGTGTTAGAATACGGGTTTTTAATGGATTCCGGTAATATAATCTACTAGTTATTCACATTTATTACAACGCTCTCGCATGAACAATTCTCATTTGACTGTTATCTTTAATATTGTAGCTTCACAACTGTCTACTTTTGGTCAATATATTTTTTATTCAATATGTCTTTAAGGTGATTCTCGTCTCATAATAACCTTCGTACACCTGAGAAGTACTTAGACCTTTAATAAATTCATATATCAAAACCAGACACATTGTTTTATTGTACCTTTATTAAATGCGCTTTTGTGTTATACAGACAAAGACACGCTGCGAATCATTATTAAACGCAGGTGTAATTAATGACATGCAGTATAATAGTGCTTTAAAATTCGTATGATTTGCGAGACAATTAGGCGTGGTTTCAAACACATAAATTTAACCAATAATGCCATCACAAAGATCAACTTAAACTAGACGGTGGTTGAAATATCAACGATGCCCATTTTCTGTCATTTTGTTGAGGTTGAATATGATCACAAAAGGTAGCTTATACACATTAGTTCGTTCCGATATTAGTAGCATTGCAACGGACCCTGGTGTTGGAATCTAAACATTCGTTTATAACTGCTCCGATAGATCAAGGCATACAACAAACGGTGGTAAATGTCTGCAAATTAATAATGAAATACCACGTAAGGTTTAACCATTTTATCACATGTTTGACGTCGTGGGAGCGTAATAAAGCCATTATTTATTTTTGATAATGCACTTGTGTAATAAAGCTTTGACGTGACGTCACTCGAAGTATGGGCGCCGTCGTCAAAGTTGCGCGTTTACTATAGTGAAAATAAGTAGCTATTTTATGTTCGGTCGGAAAAGGCTAACATGTAATAAAAAGAACATTACATTTGTGACTTCACATATTGAACTTATTAAACTCGTTGAACAAAATCAATAAAATGCTAGACATAGCCTCGCATTTTATTATTTTATTAAACTCGTTTAATAAATTCAATATGAAAAGACACTCATGTAATATCTTTTATATAATCTTCGTTTTAACCCCTTTCACAATTGTCGTAGGAATTTCTTCGTGGCACGACGCTTGCGAATCTACGTCGAAATGTACCGACTTCTTGCGTCTGGAAAGTGTAATTTCGTGGAGCGGTCACAATTGTCGCACGACGGACGTGCGATGGCTCTACGATGCGTATTAGGGAACTATCGTGCGTCCGACGCACGTACGACGGTCGTGGGATGATCGCACGACATAACAATTGACACACGACAACCTTACAATGAACAGTGGTCGAACATCCGTCGTACGACCGACGTACGTCCGTCGTACGACAATAGCATTACCGAACTATTAATTGGTTTAAAAAAAGTTTCAGCAGCTGGATATATTTAATCAAAACGTCGAACCAAATTCTTAATTTTCGAATAATTATAGTTTTGCAAATAGGAACTTGCTTAATACTAGTATTAAACTGAACTTCATGCATGCATAATCAATATAATAAGAAGAATGCATTTTGTGGTCCGCTAGTGTCAAACGAGGCATATTTTAGGCGGTGTTTGTTTCGAGATATTTTGGATGTCCACTTGTTATAAAAGAGAGAAGAGTTGATTCGTAATTCAAATCATCGCTTTCTTGTGCATAAAATGTTATATGAATTGATAAAACGTGTTTATAGTCTTTAGATATAATGGTATACTGTTACTAAGTATACATTTAAATGCAACTATTTATGGAATAAAAACATACAGGATTGTTGATATTTTTATAACCTGCTAACTGATTAAAGTATGTTGTTGATATGCATGTATGAGAATATTCAGGCAACTTCGAGATCTTAGTTTATAGCTGAATGCATTTGTCACTGAGCAACAACCACTCTTAAGCAACATAAACATGTTGTTCGAGAAGAAACAATTTAATATGTATACACATTTACCTCTTCAGAGCAACAACCTCTGTAATGTTATGTTTCTCAATATGTGTTGCTATAGAGAGTTTTATTGTTTCCAAAGTACACATTTTTTCCCAGAATATGATTTTATCTTAGATTTGCACTATAGTGTATGAATTTTAAAAAAGACATATATGATAACAAGCGATTGACTCTCGGCTGTCGTAGGATAGTGAATATACACAAGACTGTCGTGCGACAATCGCATGACCATCGCACGTCTACCGTACGTCCATCGCACGTCAATCGCACTATAGTGGTGGGATTCTAAGTGCCTAGTTTGTCCTTATAGACACAAACAAATCGTACATCCATCGCACGTCCGTCGTGTGACGACGTAGGGCATCGCACGACGGACCTACGACAGTCACCCGCCGTAGAAAATTTGAACACGTCCAAAACTCTACGACGAGGGTCCACGATTATGTTTTCCGTCGCACGACGGTCGCACCATGCAGAAATGTCTTAAGTCCGTCGTGCGATGGACGCACGATAGTCCCCAAATTTGCATCGTATCCCGTCGCACGTCCGTCGTACGACAATTGTGAGAGGGGTTTTAGTAACAAGAAGGCAATAATTAATTTTTTAATTAATTTGTGTTGAATACGTCGTAGAAAACATGTATGTAACATTCGATCTGAGCTTGGTCTTCTAATACAAATGGCTTGTGTACTTTAAACATATACAGTTTGTGTCCAAATCGAGTGTAAAACATAAATAAATGTCAAATGTAGTCGGTGTTAAACTATGACTGTTAGACGATATAAGCGTACTAGTAGTTTACTATACTCAGATACGGCAACAAGACATTCAGACTTGTCTACAAATGACTTTGGCAGTATAAAATAATAAACTACACTTTTTCAAATCAAAGTCAATTTCCGAACAAAGTTTATACCGTTGCACAGCGCTGTATTTGCGTTATCCCCTGTTTGACTTGTGATGTTCTTTCAAGAGGTGATGTAGACATTCTTCACCTGTGCTAATCCTCCAATATTCACTACTAATAATTTTGTCACCTGCCTTGATTACGAATAAACAGAATTAATCTTTTTCAAATCAATTATGCTAATTGAAGGATCGAGAACCATGTTTATTTGTTCGTACTATTCGCGAACTGCACATGTTTTTGTACCCGTGCTGTCCATTTTTCTACACAGCAACCTGCTTTGTAATTAGCGCCGTTACATCCTTTGTTAGTAACATCACTATATACGTACATCATTCAACAGGGGTTGACCGCCCGGAGTTTCTGGTCTTCATAAATAGGCAATGATAAATACGAACATAGTTAGTTTTATCAACTTCATTAATTACTGTGTACGTTAATAGATGTTTTTCAATCGAATCCTATAACTGTCTGCATTTGTCGACAGGTTATATTTTTATCTGGTTCGGACGAATGCAACTATTTCAAAATTATTTATTAGCTTTAAAAATGTGGTCTCATGGCTACGTACATCATCTGCATAATGAACTATTGTGTAATGAAAGTTCAACTATATGTTCAAGTAAGTATATCACTCTATGTCGCCTTTACGTGACAAAACTAGCACACTATACCGTCGTTAGACTAACTTGTCACATCAAAGAAAGATCACCTCAACTATCTTAGTCTAAAACCTATTAACCTTTAATACGCCTGCAAATGATCGCTCGTGTTAATACTGCAGCGCTTCCATGATATTACACAAATCAAATTGAATTAATGTTTTTTTAACAGATCGGAGTCTTATGCTAATACCTAGGTGAAATTGAATCGTATTTTCAGAGGTCTGGATATGCCAACTCAGATTCAAGTAAGTCTTGTTATTGTTACAAAACAAGTCATTTTTTTCTGTGAAGCTTCGAATTGCCTGAGCGCTACTGTATTTATGAATGAATTCATATTCGACATACTAACCTTTCTGTTGCCCAGAGGGTGACTCAAGTCGTTCTGTCCGTTGGTCGGTATAGCTGTCGTCAATAGAAACTGTGTCGAGTATGATATATTTTTGCGGACCGAGTAACGATAACCATTTGAAAAATAATCAAGCCAAGCGCCTTGTAAAGGAGGTGGGTTGTTACAGAAGCTATTTTGCAGCTAACAATGCCTGATTATTCGGCTTACAGCTACATGTAAAATGTAATGTTGTATTTCCAGTGTTGGTGATCTAATAATGATATTTGATAGAAAAGCATAAACTCCGTACCATTATGATTGTTGTTAAATGTTCTAACGCTTCTACAGCTGCCTCGCCACCTTTATCTGTTCTTGGTCCTTAGTGTACATCTATGTGTGAACGCTAATTGGGCTCGTAGTTAGCACATAAGAACAAAGCAATAGTTTTGACTGTTGGCAGATGCAGTATTTCCATTGTAACAAAATTCGTGCTTTATAATAATTGCGACATCGTTCACTGTGGCATTTAACAGTTAACGTATATGAATGATCACTATAACAACAATAAAAACACATTAGGAAAGATGCTTTCATGTCGTTTAAGTAACCATCCGTATATTATGTCACTGGTAAAAAATAAAAACATTACAAGATGCGTCTAGACAGTACATTTTGGTGTACAACATTTCTGACATGTAAGTCAAAATGTATCGGTAGTTACGTATAGTACACTTCTTTCACACTGTTTTAGAACCACCTGGTAATTAGAGACATAATTGGAAATCAGTTATTTAGCTAAATCATTATGTTTACTCTACACAAGTTGGAAAAAACAAAGCCCATTTGAACACGCTTTGTGTAATAAAATGACTCGTTAATGAGCGCTTGTCGTTGCAAATTGTGATATGTATTACAGTGAATTTGGTTTATCTGAAAGGTTTCAGTTACAGTGATGTGTTTATTATGCGAAAAACAAGATCCTTATATCGTGCGTGAAGTTAGGTGTTTTCCGAATATAATCAGATATACAGCAGTACATTAGCATTATTTCAGCCATTACATTTTCTCGGTCAATGTATTCATGTGTGTATGTTTCTTTTACATCTAGTCTGACGGTCTCATGCAACTTTGCACCATACATGTAATTGTAACATATCTTAGCAACATAATTTGACAGCTCAGCCGATCACTTAAAATAGCATGCAAAATCGGACTGGGGAGGCAGCAGACAACACAAAAGCAGGATACGAACAACACAAAAGAACACCGTAAACAAATTCCTATTTAATTGCCTTTTGTATACCCATAATTATATTTGAAACTTTATGGAGATATTCGAAAGCCGTCGAACACTCATGTGTTCGATTACCCACAAGCTTTGATTAGAGCTGTGGTGTGAAATACTTTATCACTGGTTAAAATTGTTGTATCGTGTTTAAAATCGTTGTAATTAGCTTAATAGCTATGTCATGTTTGTATGAAATGTCCACCCACCTAGTCCACTTCACGTAAAGAGGAGTCATAGCGACGCCATATAGGTCACAAATGATCAGTACAGAATACAGAAAGACATTCAAAAACAGT
Source organism: Spisula solida (assembly GCA_947247005.1). Taxonomy (NCBI): domain Eukaryota; kingdom Metazoa; phylum Mollusca; class Bivalvia; order Venerida; family Mactridae; genus Spisula; species Spisula solida. The sequence goes on from OX365956.1 coordinate 23,021,535, forward strand.
TGACTATCATTTATAAAAAAACCAATTGAATTTCGAATAAATGCAGTAAGGTACAACAATGTTATTCACTTCTTAAAATAATAAAAACTGTCTGAAATAATGGCGTGCTCCTTTACTTTGATACAGCCTTAAATATTGTTCCGTAAAAATGTATTAAGAGTTCAAGCCTTACAGGGAATTTGTAGGCCGTGCTACTCACTAAAGATACTGTAAGTGCTGCTGCAAGTTTGCAGTTTATCATATTTCTGTAGAGACAATAAATTTGAAAAAGTCTCAGAAAGATTCCAGGTAACGATGGTGACATTCGATGATATGCGTGTAATGCTGGTATTATACGGGTTAAAACATTAATTATACTTTATGGAATGATGTACACGCTTAATTTACTATTTTACAATACCAATTCTGAATACGATGAATATCTGATTTGTTTTATGTGTAAACTTATTGATGCAGTTCAATTAGTGGACTAGAATGTCATATTGCAAGGTATTAGCAACGTTTATGTAATCAACATTAATTTTGTAGAACAGAATTCCCGTTTTAAATTTCACCGAATCCTATGGAAATCAAAACAAATGTGTCATTTAAGGGGAATGTCGCAGTTGTTCGTGCGCATCGTCCTACACAATTGTTGAACATATTATTAGGACCGTTCTCAGTTTTATTGAAAATCCAAAACAGGTTAGGTGGTAATGAATTTAAAAGTAAATACGGTAGAGCTTCAGACAACGCTTCCTATTTACATTTCCCTAGGAAACACCACAGCGACCGTAAAAAGTAAGACTGATTTTACGAATGATGATTTTTACGAAAGAGCATTTTCTTATCAGGAAACGTGCTATCAAAGTATTCAACGATTCCACCATAAATGAAACATCAAAATGAATTTGTGTGGATGCCTTTCAGACAGTAAAAGCTGAGTGAAAATCTCTCATTAACATATTTGCTTTAAACATGTAACAACATACTTGTAAATGAACAAAAAGTTTTCCTGTTTGCGGTCGTTCGTTCTTCATTGCAAGACAATGCCCATTTTGTATTTGGTCACTTTCACGACTATTTAAGACATAAAACCTTCCAAACAACCAAAATGATATTCTTGCTACACTTTTTTATTTTGAACATAATTATATAAAAATATGCAGAACGCTGAGTAAGTAAAAATATGTAAGTGTGGTATGACAGTCATAGGGTTTTTTGGAAGGTTTTATGTCGTGAATTGTCGTGCAAATGGCAAAAAACACCATTTTAGGCTAAACCTGACGTATTTTCTGCAGTTTTGTCAAAATATGACATAGCAAATAGGAAAACGTTTGCTCATTTTTCACACAGTGTAAAGTTGTTGGAATTATAGGACAAATTGATAGGATCATGCATTTTATTGAGAATTACAGGGCCAATGTGAGCCTTTTGTGCACCTTGTCCTTTGTTCAATGATTTTACTTTTTTCCTTGTGACTTGAACTTATGCCTCCGTGTGTTTTGTTGCCTGTTTTGCTCTGTCTTATTTGTTAAATGCTGCCGTCCCTGTCCGCTATTTTATTATACTTTTACTATTTTAATAGTAATAATGAATAATTATTCGTTAGTTCAGTTCTTCTACTAAGTTCAGAAACCCTCAATGCAAAACACAATACCATATTATATATGTATAGTGCATTAGATCAATATCAACTGAATTACGAGGGGTGATCAATATATTCGTGGACTTTTCATCTAGCAATTTTGTTTTGTAAGCAAGGCTCAAAAGCAAATTAGCATTATTCAGTGTAGGCTACAACGTATCTCCGACCGAATGCACCTATAACATAGTTTTATTCATGTAATGGGTGCGTGACGCAGGCCGTCACGTGATGTCTATCCAAGCGTCACCGTTTGAGCAGCACTGAGCTCCTTTCTGGACTCATATCCGACCCGCTGTATACGATTTATTTACTTTTAATACAGAAATAAGTCACAAATAGCAAACTCTAGAATGTAAGGCTGAATAGAAATTGTCTCGTTGAAATACTGGACTTAAATCTCTGAAAAAAGCGATTGGCTTTGCACGGTGGCATCATCCCGATGAAGAAGAAATCACGACCTAACGAGTTTAGGGCGCAATTTTTAAAGAACTCCTTTCAAATGGAATGAATGATTTATTGTTTTGTAATATATACTGATCGAAGAGTTCGACAGTAACATATCGTTCAGAAATATGCCTCTTATTTCTCAGAAATTAAGGAGGAGTATCCCTAACTCTGTCTTGATTCTTCCGTTTATTCTTATTTTACCATGGCGTCAGTTTGACAGAGTCCCTACAATCACATAAATAACGAACTTATGTGTAGATCACTGATATGGAGTGCAAATAATCCCCATAAATGTCGATCAAGTAATCCTCGAACTATCGCCAGTATGTTCCAAGTTAGGCGTTAATCTTAATGAAATTGCGTTTAAATGTATTATTTCCGGACATCATTAGTTATTAGCGGAGATTATAAGTAGCAATCGTTAATAACCACCTTACTTCATTTTCATGTTTATCGACGACCTATCTTTCCAAGAAAATAGTTTTTATTCTATGTATCGATTATAAAGCATGAGTATTGACATCTTCATGTTTTAGTAAAGTACTCCAAATTGGAAGTTTACGTGTTAAAACCGTATTATCGGATACCGGAATGGTCGGTATTATTCTACCTAATAGACACACCCTATTTAAGACTGTTTGTGGTATAAAATTGTGTCATGATTTCACCATAATTGTTCAGTAACACAATTTTCCATTATTACAAAATGCACTAGAATACGCGTTGAAAGTAATATCTCGTCCTGTTCATGTGTGTATTCACATCGTTACATCGCAACGTACTCTTTTTGATTCGACGAAGTGTTAGTTTAATTGTTGAAGCAGAAGAAGTGAACGTGTATAGTACGAAGTTTGAGGAAACGAACTGATAATCAGATACCTTTATGCATTCTTATTCTTTCTTTTTACAGCAAACGCATACAGACAAGTAAAAAACTGTAAATACAGAAACATAAATCAAATAAAAACAATTGCGTTCGTCAACACAAACAAGGTATGGTGAACGCAATCTTTTTCTTGTATTTACATATGCAGAAACCCGAGAGACGGTCGGTACCCAAGCTCGCCAGGTAATCTATTTGCAGATGTTATAACACAAAAAAACACGTGTAAACGTTAATAACTTCATTTACGACATGTGATGGCGCATATGGAGGGCTTTGCATTTAAGCTTTATCATTGAGATGTTTCAAAGGTTTTGAATGGCTTTCAGTTTAGCAAGTTGTTATACATGTATCAACGCCTACACAGTGTAACGAGCTATGAATGATTGGATTGGTTGAAGAAAAAAAAGCTTAGGCAAGCACAAAGTTTAACAAACACGATATCCTTGTTAAACATGAGGAACTCTACAGGGACTCGTTAAAATGTATCATTTGCGGACATCATTAGCTACAAGCGAAGATTATAAGATAATGCGTTAGCATCATATCAAGTTTCAACCAGACAAGTAGCAATCGCTAATAACAACCTTACATCATTTGCGTGTTTATCGACTTCCCATCGTTCCACGCAAAGTGTTATTATCCTAGTTGTCGTCATTATAAAGCATGGGTGCTGACATATCCATGTTTCGGTAAAGTACTCCTAATTGGAAGTTTACGTGTTAAAACCGTATTATCGGATACCTAAATGGTCGTTATCATTCTGCCTAATCGACACACCCTATTTAAGACTGTTTGCAGTATAAACTTGTGTCATGTTTTCACCATAATTGTTCCGTAACCCAATTTTCTATTATTACAAATTGCACTAAATTACTCGATAAAAATAATATCACATCCTGTTCGTGTGTGTATTCACATAGTTATATCGCCTTTAACTATTCATATGTCGAGGTAGTGTAAGTTTAATTGTAGATGTAGAAGAAGTGAAGTTATATAGTTTATTGAAATGAACTGATAATCAGAGATTATTTCTTATTCCTTCTTTTTACACCTACAAATGTAAACCATACGGACAAGTTACTGAAATATATAGGGTTACCGCTTTGTTTTTCGTGTAATATCATATGCAGAGTTCCGAAGGACGTTTTGGTGCCCAAGCCCGTTGGAATGTGAAGATGTTAAAACACGATAGAAAACATATGTTAACGTTATAATAGCATTCAACATCAACATTTGCGTTTGTATTTCCATATACAGACGTTTAGGTGCGAAGTTGTGTTGAATGTCGTGTACAAACGTTACTTCATTTCTATTTAGGAAATGTGCATCTATTTCCATGATTTTCAAACACCGTAAAAACATAAAAAATGCGGGTTAGTTCTTATTCCTAATTTGAACCGTAAAGAAAATCAATAAGTAGACAAAACTGAAATCGAAATAACTGCTGATATGATGCTATAGATTGTTGTGGATGGGGGCCCTGCAATGTGCATACGTATAAACGGGCAACACCAGCGCGTGAATCGTTATGTTACCGCATGGTTTCGTTTCGTTCCGTTAATGTATGTTCAAAACAGCGGTTTAATGCTATAAAATAGTTTGAGTCGTTTCTTTCAATCGGCTGGGTTAAGTTTTTCTGGTAAATAGTAATATCAAATATATCACACAGCTGGGTAATCAGTTTTCAGATTAATGTTATTGCGGTTCTAAATTAAGTAATTTGGTGCCTGATCATTTTTAAGTCTTTTTTTTCAAATTAGATTTTGCTCTGCAAAGTGCTGAACTAATTTAGGAAAAATATGACGTGTGTCATAAAAAACAACATGTAACACGCTGTATGTATCAAAAAGACATGTTAATGAACGCACTCCGTTTCAAATTGCGATGTGCTAAACAGTGAATTTGATTTACACGTTCATCTTAATGAAGATACTGCAGGAAAAAAAAGTAATGTATATTCATATAACTATTCACTTCAAAATTAGAGCGAAATATTTCTTACGCTTTTTTTGTTGTAGAAACGTTTAAAACAATATCATGGAAGAGCATGCATGTAATCATCTACCAATTCACGGTATCTAACGTACCAGTGAGATACATGTTCATGTAGGCGGATGTCTTCATACATATTACACATTTGAATCTTCCCTTCCAAGTCACATACCATCTTTCTCTAGGGTGGGTACGCAATTGCATTGCTTATGGCGGTTAAGGTAGCCCACCTATGTGTTTTGCCAACATTATTTTAGGTGCTAAAATTTATTTATGTTGTATGTGTTTTATTTTTTGCTAAATTCGTCTTTTAAAAAATTAAATGACATGTTCACTCATACGCTGTTTTAGTTGTTTCCTCTATTGTTGATAACACATATGAACTCACACCATTTATGATAACCCACTATATAGAGAAAGATGGTATGTGACTTGGAAGGGAAGATTCAAAGGCAATTTAACGCAGTTAAAAATATTTGAGTCGCCCCCTCCGCTCTGATTTTTTATACATTTTGAGACCTACCCGTATTACCCGCATTGCGGTTTTTATCAGTCGCCATTGTTCTTCGGACGAAGAAACTTGCTCAGTGTTCCGAGGAAAACTTTTCCGCCAACATTCCCCATCCACCTCCCATACCAGCTAAGATATTATGTTATATTTTTGTGGTGTTGTACATATTAGTTACTTGCCTTTGATACATGTTCTATATCAAAGACCTTTGAATCACCTTAAAAGGAAGAAAACATAATGCATATACATATAGCATAACCTAAACAATTTTCAAATGATTGGACATCTTACATTTTTTGTACGCAACCGATTAATTACTTATATAATATTTTAATACGGGAAAAATGTCTGCACTGCAATCGGATGACCCCGGAACTTGCCTAGAGTTAGAAGTGTAAACGAACGTACAAAAATATATTCGTGATTCCACATGAGAATATACTTTATGTACTGCTGTCTGAAAGAATTAACCTTAAACTACTATTGAATCATCGACAAGTCTCGTTAACGACATAATAAACATGATAAAAATGTATATTATTGTCACATATTAGATTATTATTTAGGAAAACGTAGATATAGTAAAATGTCAACTTTTTTCCAGACAAATAATTATTCAGATATAGTGCATAGAATGGTAATCTTAATTTGCAATAAAAATCCACTCTTGTTTAAGTGTTACATTTATTTCATGAAAGTGCTTGATATCGTTAATAAGTTTATATGACAGACTTGAAAACATGTTCTCGTCAACAATTGTGAATGTTAATTATGGTTAAACAGCCATTGTTAGAATGGTTTCCTTTACACACTCTGTAGCCGAACAAGCTCACTTGGCCACAACCTCTCATACCTCTCCTCGTTACATTCCGGTGGTTTCCCTATTATGTTTTGATATGGCAGGAAGTCACTATACTAGGCTTGGAGTAAGATGTTCCACTTGTGACTTTACTATAACGAGGACTTGTATAAGCATCTGCCCAATTCAGATATTATAGGATAATCGCCTGTGGTGTAAGAGATGTAAAAGATGTAAGAGAAGTATACACACTGGTCAACGTCGTTTCGCGGCTTTTGTTGCTGGAAGATAATAGGCACGTGAAATCGATGGTACATGTAATGGCTTTCAATCGCACTGCACTAGAAGTTCAACAAGTAATGTATAATGTTATGGTCGAAATAGCTACCTTGAGACATGAATACATTGACTGATAACACTTTTATTGTTAAAATATGTTAATGCACTGTGTACCGGTTTTCAAACATTGCGTAAATGTCCCTTAAATCTACATGTACACAATACTTGCTTATTTCATTTTAACAAATTAGTGCGTTTTACTTATCGATAATAAGTTGTTGCACTCATTTACCTACGTAAAATATTTAATATTGAACGTAGACCGGGCCACAGTATCACCAATAAAGTGGCAACCAGAATAAATAAATATTCATCAATTTCAAACAGGACCAAATAAACATTTTATGACTAAACATGTTTCTTTTACTAATTACGAGGCGTGCTGAATACGAGGGATGGTCCAGACTGACGTGTGCGTTTGCTCTAAAAAGTTTATTTCTGATCAGATCAGTATAAAAATAACACATAAGCGTCTCTCGTCAGAATGAATTTTGATATGCTTGTGCAATAAATATCAAAATTATATTGTCTACAGATTTATAACTGTAAGTAATACGGTGTTTGAATTCAAGCAAAAAGTCCACATAATTTTGAATCACCCTCGTACAGTCTATTAAAACATGTCTACTAACTACGTTCAGATTTTTATTTGTTTGGGTTTCCCAAACAAATACAGAAGTCAATCTCAAACACGAGTCCTTAATATCTGGGCGAAAGTAGTCCAGAAAATTCAATTAAAGACAAAGTAGTTCCATATATGTGCCTTTTGTGTGATCAAAATATATTTCCTCATATGAGTTAACTATGCTGATGATTTGAATCTCATAACAAGGTTGTTAAATTTTAAAGAAGGTAAATAAATAGTAGAATATGAATAAATTAAAATTATAATGCGCAGTGATTCTAAGCGTATGAAGCCACGGCGGTTAAAATTTTCCCCGAAGTACTACGTACGTAAAAAGTAGTTCGTTTTTCAATGCGATTTTTTAATTGAAAAAAGTGATTATGAAAAAAAAACCATACACTATTCTTAAAACGTTTCAAGTATTTGTGTTATCCAAGTTATCTATAAACTGTATGTCTAATTAAAAATAGCGCGTATGAGTATCATCTTCGTTCCTAATCTGAACGGTCCGACCGGCATTTATACATGATAAAAACTGTCGCCATTTTGTTCCTGCGAGAAAAGAAATTTTATAGGTAAAGAACCACCAAATGCCTACGCGGGCCAAATGGTGATACACTCAAGTAGTCCTTAAAAAAATTTTGGCTTGCCTGTAAATGGGGATATTTCTTGACAAGAGTGAACTGGAGTGATGAAATTGAGTTTAAATGCATTGTAAATATGTATGTTATGTAGTGAAACTGGAAAATCTGGAATATCTTGGTATTATTACATTGATACCAAAGTGAAAGTAGGATAGGGTAAAACCCGGATTGAATCAGTCCGGACATGTGTTAAAATAGGTAGACCATGTTTGATGGCCAAAATCTTTCTTAGAAGATACATGACCCCCCTTTTTTATTGTATTATTTTGAAGCTTAAAGGTACTTCTTTAAAATGATGTATGTCTTCCTGCTGGCCATAGACTAAAAGATGTAAAAATTTTGGGCCTACTATTGTAACTTTACATTGAACTAAAGAGCAAATTTATTTGGTGGTTTCTAACCTATAGGAGATTTTTTTCCGATTACACGACGCTAGTACTTGGTAAGCAATGAAAATCGTCTTTATCACTCACAATAAACGTACTTATACAATAAATTCAACACCCGATGCCGTGTGTGACCGTCAGAGGTTTCGTAAGTACAAATAACATGTCGTACCCGCAACTATTCGATCCCAAAAAAATGCAGAATGACTCTATGACAATGTTATGTCTGTATTGTGCTTTTGATAGCAATCTTTTTGAGATTATAGTAGTACTGTGTATAGGATTTAAGGGAAAAACTTGTGCAGGTGGCTAGCTTGACAAGGTTGCCGTCTCATTCAGTTGTAGCTTTTTTGAACTGAGCCGCAGTAGTGTAAACTTATTTACTTAAACTGTATGCGTCCAATATGTTAAACAAGTGGCTTGATAGCTCAGTCGATACAGTATTCGCTCTGTAAGCAAATTGTCAATGGCCAACATGGCATCTTGCCTAGTCAAACGAACTTGAGGTGTGTAGTCCCAACCGAGACCAAACGTTTCTAAACTAAACGTTTTATTACGTTAGTCAATAGGTGATAATAGGTCCAACAGTCTTTACAAGTTAGGTCCCATGGTTTGGACTAGGTGTGTACAGGCTCTTCGCAGGTTGCCGAATATTGGAGCGGCGGGGGAGGGGTATCCCCTCCGTTTTTATGAGGAAATTTAATGAAATCAGAGCGTAAATGGGGCTATTAGTATTTCCAGTTCTTTCAATATGTATTCCGTTGGATGAAGTTCTGGATCGTCCTTGTATGTTAGTCATTTTTTGTATCATTATTACCAAATAGTAATGCCTTATAGGCATATAGTTGCTGAATTACATTCATTTGGTGCTGTTTTAAATACAATTCAAATATAAGATATTTCAAATTCATCCTTCACTTATGTACCGACTGCATTGACGAGTATCGTTATCGAACGCTACCCTTCGATGCATGGCATTGAATGCATGTCTTTAGAAACCACTGACCCTTATTCGTTGTTTTGCCGCTCCAATTGGTAGCCAATATTTCAGCTACAAAATTTTAAATTCTCATGCGTATTTTTATAAAGTTTTGCCTTTCCCCGCGAAATATTGGGCTGCCGCCCAAGTGGCAACGCCTCTGGTGTATCCACTGAATTAAGTGACTGATTAAGACGGACAAGTACAGTATTACAATACATGTGTACTTTCAAATATAAAAACCATAATTATAAATGTTTGAAATCATTTGTTACTAGCTTCATTAAGGTGAAATTATAATCCCAAAAAGAAATTCCCTGCCTGCCAGTTTAGAATTCAATTATTGATATTGAAGGAAGAAAGTTGTGTCAAGATAGCAGGCTCAGTTGAGCATTCGCCTTTTCTAAGCAGATGATTCTGGGTTTGAGCCCTGGTCCAACTACATACTTTTCAAACCATGTTACATTATTAACGTTCCCACAGATTAGTTTCATTCCATTGTTTGAGTGTTGTATAGTCACAGTGTCAAACTGTCAATAATATTCCATGCGGTATTTGTCACAAATATTGTGACTAAAAACGGTCATTTTCCGGTACATTTGTACCAATATATATAATGTTTAAGTTGTTCAAAGAACAACTAGTTTTAATACATATCACCAATTGCAACCCATTTTTACTGCCTGAAACTTCTTTTCTATGCCACAAATGGACAGTGTCACATTAAGGAAAGTAAACCGGTCAGCCAGCAATTGCAAATTTGCATATCTTTCGCCGATGCAAAGGAAGCATGTAAACCGGCAAAATAGTTCTCTAGTTACTCTACGAAACGTTGAAAATCTGTAAAATTGAGCACTACTCTTTACGAACTGTTACATAATAGTTTATTAAGTTTGACGTATGCACATGAGTTAATTTGTACAGCAGAAATATAATATGGCAAAAATGGCATTAAAGTCCCAAATTTCACAATCCTGAGGACCCCTAACCATAAGAACCAACTTCAATGCTTATGCGCCTGTCCGCAGTATTTGATTTTACACGTTTCTGAATTATTTGGCTAATTATTCTGACTAATGAATTTAAACGTGCACCCGGCGACCGGTATAAATTCGATTAGCATCCTAACTGCAGAAAAACACATCCTAAGCATTTATAGTTAATTATCTGGCCTCAGAAAACTGTTTCACTTGTACTTTCTCTGCATGCATTCTTATTCATTATATTCATGAAAGATCGAACATTTCCGTTTGTCTCCGGTAAATATTGCGCAATGCATAAAGGCCGAGGTGATCAAAATGGCATTCAATCGAACAACCTCAGGGCTTTCAGCGCTTTGATTCCTGTTAACCGTTCAATACATGTAGTTAATATGCATACATGTTTTCAGGGTTTTTTCGCATTAATAGATAACAGAGGCCTATAAAAGGCCCTTCCTGATTAAAAATGTCTTTAAAATCATGCAGTTTTCCCAAAAGAGTTATACCCTACTTTTTTCCATAATCAGGAATACACCAATATTTTCCCCAAAATGTAGAGACTAAGGATCCTTCCCAAAATGAACAGAAAAATCCCTGGTTTCTTTATGTAAGCTGCACATACATAGTAGATACATAGAATCTAGATTAATTAATATTCATAAAACTTCTCCGTTAAAGGCCGCGCCTTAGTTCATATTATCGTTCAATGTTTTGCATGCATGATTAAAATTCCCCGCAAAAGGCGAAGGGATAATAGTGATTGTATGCGTCCGTCCTTCTGTCCGATATTTTGTCCAGGCATAACTTGAAAATTATTTAAGATATTGATTTGAAACTTGACATATGAATATATGACAACTAGGAGAACTTCCGAGAAGTGTAGCGAAAGTGAATCGTAACTCTATATGGTTCACTTTTGAAATTATCTGCCCTTGTTTAATTTTTTAATAGATTTTTGTCCAGAGCATAACTCTAATGCTATTTGTGATATTGACTTTAAACTTGATATATGAATAGATGGCAACTAGGAGAAGTGCAGTGACCAAGAACCATTACTCTAGAATACCCAGTTTTTAAATTATCTCCACTTGTTTAATTTTTAATAGTATTTCACCCAGAGCATAACTCTATAAGACTATAACTATTTAAGGTATTAACTTGAAACCTGGTTGGTGAATAGATGGCAACTAGGAGAAGTGCAATGACCAAGAACCATAACTCTATATGGCCCAGTTTTGAAAATATCTCCCTTTGAAGTTTAATTAAACACCCATTAGTAACAACATTTATGCTGGGTTGGCCATGTGAACGTGGCTCTTGTTAAAGTTTGCAATAACACCCTCTAATGGTCAGAGATTCATGAATATTGCATTGAACCGATTGTGTCACGTGTGAAGAAAACATACTCTACACTAGTCTATCAGTCTCTAATTACTGTCTATTGCCTATTCTGCGCTTTCACACACAACCGCACTGTCCAACAGCCAAACTAGAAGAGAGCCACCACTCAACTCACCGAATAACATGGCATTTCAGACTTGATAAAACCTTTACCCAGCTGTACTGTACACAGACCGGAATCCCAGAATCACTACACTCCCTCCGACTTTGTCTGAAAGCGCTGGTATTACAACTGAATTAAGAAATTTAGTCCCAAATGCTCAAAAAACACTAAACATAGGCAATTTTAAAACTTTAATTTAGATTGCCCCATTCAAAACTTAAAACTGATTCGTTTTTAGACATTATTATTATTATTATTCACTGACGGGATTTTTTCAGTGTCTATCTGTCCGGCACGTTACAAAAGAGAATTGCCATGTTATTGAGGACTGAAGATTTTTTACATTTTCATTATTCAAACCCAAACAAATCCAATGCCTTCAGCGCTTTGATTTATATTACGGTCGTTCTCACTCTGCATTGAAATACGCTAAAACTTACGACAGAAATTTAAAGGATGAAAACATCATACAAAACACATTGGCCGACATATTATCGACGTACGCAATATACACGGTAAAATTTAAAGTGCTCTGCTGTTTATATGTTCATTGTTCGCAGCACGCACTATGAACATATTGTTTTTCGCATTATATAAACGCATCAATGCTAAAATTGAATCCGCGAATTTCGTTTTGAAACGACCACAGTGAAATTGATTACCTACTTTCGAATAAAAACAAGATTCCAATGCAATTTAGGTAATTTAATATAAAATAACAGTACAATCGCGAGGGGATTGAAAGTATATAATGTGTCACGAATATCAGTACAAAACATATAAAAATCATTGTATTTTAATACAATCCTACGAAGTTGGCCACATAATTTATAAGCTTCAACCATGTGGATTTTTCCATAATAACATGAGTACGCCAGGCTTAGCAACTCATGTAGTCATTCCGGCAGCAAACAATGCTATTTTAAAGAAAGGTCAACTCGAGTTAGTGTGCCTGATCAAGCAATTTACTCTGTTTTTACAAGTCCATGGTGTTACTAATTTGATTAATATGTGTATTATGTACTACTTTGAATAAGTCAAGCATCTATATAACATACCAAATATGAGTACATACTTACAATACTCGCCATTTAATTATACAAACTGTTAAGTCAACATGTACTAGTATAACAGTCACCAGACCAATACCACAGTCAATATCAAATTAAGATATCAATACACACGTGTACATTGTGTTTTAGAATAAACGCTGAATTCCTTATCTGTAATGTAATATGTTTGACATGCATTGTACTTTTGCAATGTAAGTGATACAGTGTAGTACAACTGACAGTACAACTGACAGTAACTCACTTCACAGCAATAATTAAGTAGAAAATAATTCCTTTCTGAGCCTTCATGCTATTAAGGTACCAAACTGTGTTAAGGCCGAGTATTGACCAAGGCATTGTCACCAGGACAGATATGCGACAAATAGTTTGTCCAAATACGTTTTTATACTGTGCTCATATGTATTGCTGAAACTAGGTCATTTAGCTGAAACCTTGACACTAAGCTTTTTCTTTTTTGTCTACTTTTAAGAACTTCTGACTAGGCATTTTAGCCAGTTTACTGTTGGAACTAGGTCATCCAGCTTGGGCATTCAGCTTTTTAATTGCTGAAACTGGTTAATTTAGAATTTCGACAGCTTGGACATAAGAGAATTATAACTTGTTTAGTTGGGCATTGTGCCTTTTATGTTTTCTGTGCTCGACTGGTTCAGGTTGGCGTTGTACCTTGTGAGGTTTTAATGTTTTCTGTGCTCGGCTGGTCTGGCTGAGTGCTGCCTTCCTTGTCTGACTTACTATTATCTTTTTGAAGCTTGTGGATCGTATTGTACGTTCAGCATTGCCCCTCCCATTGTGAATAAAATATTGTTTCAATTTTAACAGTATAAAAAACAAAGGCTTATAACATGCAACCGACTGCGAACACAACGCATTTTAACTGATTGGTAGTCACATATACATTTCTTTAATAGCACTCTGTTCTTTTTACACTTTTTACAGTAAACTATCAATAATACAAAAACGTTGTCTCATCAAAGGCGTTTATCGTTCCGTTGAACTATACACAATGTACCGCGTATTTTGTCTCCCTTATGTTACGTATGTTAATTTGATATTGACTGGAGCTGGTGAAAACCTATATTTCCGGAGTTCGACTTTCATCAGTTTCGAAATTAATTGATTGATATTTTATTTCCATTTATATTCCTACGTTCGCTGAGGTCTGAATGTTGTATTTATCCTATGTATCATTCAACCAATGTTTACGATGCTAGAAGTTGTCCTCACCATTTGGAGTTTCTAAGAAAGTAGTTTGTGTCATTTCACTTAAAAGAGCAACCAAATGCAAACTTACTGCTCGTCTTGTATGGTACGACCGATGGGACTTGGACAGACCATTTTCTTGTTCGGTTATGCGTTGAACATTGTACCTTGTATGTGTTAATATTTTCTGTTTTCGGCTGGTTACGTTGTGTGCTACATTCCCAGTCCGACTTAATATTATCTTTTGACCTAACTCATAACTTAACGCGTTTCAAAAGAGACAGTTCATACAAATCATTCTAGCAAGAACAAATCGGATGTTCAACTATTTTCAAATATAGTTTGGACACCTCTCGCATTGGCCTGTATGGAAACTCATTTTGTACATTCAACAAGAATGAAGTGTTTATGTTACAGGCCTATTTTCCAATCGACTTAGACAAATTATTGTATATTGAGCAATGCTTATCATTCAGACGCTACATAAATGGTTTAGGTTTCAACACTTTAATTTAACACCGGTACATCTGTTCCGTTACAAAATAACCCTCACTGCTTTAGTCGGGACTACTTCCAGACAACCACACAAACGAAGCTAATAATGTTTCTCTTAAGCGCTGAAAACATATTAGGTGCAAAGACGACGAATGATCTGAAGTAAAATTAAACTTGTCTGATAGGGCAAAGACGCAACTATGTCTAGAAATAACATATTATGAAATGTATATGGTAGGGTACCAACATTATTTTCTATGTCATTATACTCATCGAATACTACAGATAACGCTAATGTTTAATAAAACGTATGCTTAACCTATAAAATACCATCAAATACAGGTGTGGTGGTGAATATTCTAATCGGACTTGATTTATGGATTTTAGTAGGGGGGGGGGGGGGGTATATCTCTTTTATTTCGTAAGTCAGATTCATAGTGCATTTGACTGTTACAATCAGTAATATCATTCATAAATAATTATGGCCGTGGTATGCTGAAGGGCAAACTTAAATACGGATTAATATTAAGTTACAAGAATGTGTTAAAGTCCTGTAGCGCACAATTCAATCCAAGGTAACACAGAAACGTCGCCTAGCCACATTCGCAAGAATCAGACAGAGAGCAAACCATCCTCATCCCGCAAAAATGATATTTCCAGCAAGTATGTATATACTCTCCGTATTAAATGACATACTGTGGACTTTGAAAACCATTAAGAGATTGAATTATAAAGATAACTACGCTGAAGTTAAGGTTGGCATGTAAGCGAGGATTGCGAAAATTCACCAGACAAAAACTATTTCAAACAAGAGTTCAGCCAACATCAAATCTTAGTGCTGACCTTCACATTGTGGTTAACATCCTCGTGGTATTGCATAGCCATGGATAAACCTATTTAAAGACAAATGCAACACGAATGTTACTGAAAAACTGTTTACCTTTTGATATCTGGTTCAAGCAATTTTATTGAAAATAATTAAATTGCAGTCAGAGACGGACACATCGCGTTTTAGTCCATTAGTATAGATACTGCCACCTGTGCCTCTTGTTTAATTTGTAGTTTAATATCTCTTACATTTTATAAGTTTTCCTACATCTCACAATTGAAGTGTCTGCTTAAGAACATGAAGTAGACTTTTTGAATCGAATCATGTTCTTGAGCAGACACTTAAATTGGGAGATGTAGGAAAACTTTTGTACCCATTATTTAGTGAGAAAATATTTGGTCAATAAGATATATAAATATTCGTAACTACATGAACAGTTAAATAAACGACATAACAGCTAAATATCTAAAACATGTAGCTAGAAAATGGTAAAAATATAATGGATAGCATGTACTACAGTGAAATCATCAACGTGTCCGGCGTTAAATTTCAATGGATGTCTAGGTTGAACTAAATCGTAACATCAAATTCTCACAGAATGGCAAAAATAGGTTACTTTAAAATTAGGTCGAAAAGTAGTTTTCTTAAACTGACCACATTCGATATGAGCACATACCAGTACCAAGACAAGATTTTGTACATGTGTTGCGAATCATATTATTCATAAGTACACAACATATGAAATTGGTACTTGTATGAGCTAAGTTTTAAAGACATTTCTGCAAATAGGGTGTACTCTGGGGTACAAATAACAAAATATGAATAAATGTGTGATTTGTGGGGGTCGTTACTCTAAAATAATATGAACAATTTTGTTCGAAAAGTAATCGCTGTGATGGGTGCATTGTAACCCTAAGGCTAAGTTGTACAAACTAGATTCAAACCTTTCTGCATAGGGTTTTACAGTTTTCATTCACAGCATCAATTATAGAAGAAAAACTACGAACCATTTAGTAAGTTTGAAATAATCATTGTACAATCAATTACAAGAAACATTAACTATATACATCACCAAAATAGTGGCTATTACTTGTTTCTATTTTTTTTCATGAGCATTGGTGATGCCATTAAGTATCACTTTAATGCAACATTATCTTGTATACTTTATCACATAACCTGCGGTCCAGGAGTGCCGTAAAGCCGTGACGTAAATATCGTTCGGCACTCCCAGACCGTGCAATAAATATTTAAATTAGCTTGACGTGACGTTAGCCAATCCATGCATTGATCCGTCACTGACGTCAGAATAATATCAACGTCACCATGACGTCGCGCTCATTGTACCGCAAAATTTTGGCTGAAACATATGCAGCGCACATCATCCTTCTGAACAATATTGAGCGTTTTCTAAGGTTATGTGATAAATAGAATCTTACATTCGTGCTCATTACATACGAGTTTTATTAAACTCGTCGACAAAAACAATATGACACTCGACAAAGCCTCGTGTCATATCATTTTGTCCACTCGTTTAATAAAACTCGTATGTAATGAGCACTCATGCAAGATCCTCATTTATATAACCATATTAACAAAATGCGCATTTCAACTAGAAAAGGTGTCAATTCGTTGAGGATTCTTTCATGATACAAGTAGTTTTTAATATTTTCAATAATAAACACAACACATTGTCATAACATTAACGAACTAGTTTCAGATATACTACAATGTATGGAATAAATATTGATAAATAAACACTTTATTGGACGAATGAAACTTGTCAGTTTTAAAACAACTAAATGGAGACAAATAACATTCAAATATATACATGTGTAATTTCGAAAAACAACGAACTGACCAAGCACTTGGCTGACCGAGCATTAGTCCCCTCACTCTAGTAATAACAAGTGCACTAAATCATACAAAAATAACATATACATGGATAATGGCGTTAACTGAAAACAAATATATATACGTCAACAAATCCCATCCAGAGGTTCGCGAACAAGTTAGAGAACAAGGCAACCTAAATCCGCTGTAGTTTTAATTCAATCAGTTGTTAAGGACGGTATGAACTTGCACCCAACTCGGTATGCGATTATTGTTTTGATGGTTTAAAAGGATAACTAAATCTTCAAATTCCAAGAATTGTATGGCACTTGTCATTTTATCATTTACTATGTACTGTGCGACACCGATAAAACGTTTCTCACAAGTTATTATTCGAATTAGGAACTACTCTTTTTTGTATCCGATTGGGAAATCGTCAACTAGAATGCAGCGTATGACAAAAAACTAAAATTGTAATTTCCAACAATTTCCGATCGGCAAAGTCACTTAAATTACAATTAAAGTTAAAGCTGTTTTCTTATAAAACCTTTTGCGTAACACAGAAAATGATCTTCTGCAATTGATAATACAATAGCTGGTCCCTATTATATCAGGAGTATTTAAATTGAACGAGACCTTCACGATATATATTAATATTTAAATTGTAATAAACACGATTCCGGCGAACCAAATTGTTTGAACTATTTTGCAGTTTTTAATCGTCTATACGGAGAGGTTATTCATTCTCCTTGTTAATAAATCATTTTCCTTCCCATTTACCGGTACCCTAGTTTTCGGCATGTCACGAAGAACAAATACACTATAACGCATTGTAGGACAAATATTTGTATATAATTGGCATGAAATATATCAACAATTAACGTATTATGTTATAGCCATTGTAATGCACAATATATAGTTGATATGTTTTACTAAAATGAATCATAAGTGGCGATTTGAAATATTAATTTTAATTAAAAGTACATATCCGTCCGTAAGGATCGATTTAATATCACATAAACGCTACTCAGACTATGGTACGGGTAAACACATTAGCTTTGCAGATACTGGTCAAATTCGATCAGTTGGGCCGATGGAAGTTTCAGAAAACAATGTTGTACTAATTTACTAAGGCTTAGAAAGCATGACTTTACCCAAAAGCACATTGTATCAATGTTGTATTAACGATGCTATTTTTTTTCTAACAGCGTTAAAAGGTAGTCGACCACTTAATATGTTGCAATTACGTGTACTTAAACGTTCTTAATTTTAGCGATAATCAAATGGCTTCGTATAATTTCGATCTTTAACATTTAAATATCACCATAAAGTTAAGTTAACAAGAACCCATTTACATCACCGGTTTAATTTTCATGTCGTTAAGAAGTCTATATTGAATTTCCGATGTTATTAAATATTCCAGGACGGAATGATTGCTAGTATCGTACTAAGTCGTTTCAACATTATAAATTAAATATTTAAATTATCCTAAAAGCAATTTCCGTTCATTCTTGGTCACGTACGAGGATGCTTCAAAAGGTTTCTTAATGATCTCATAACTTTTTTTGGTCTTAATTCGCATTTACGTGTATAGGACACACTGTACATATACGCTTAAACTTGTTGTGCAAATTACGTTGTGTAAATGCATGTGGGACGTATGACGTAATGAATAATGATATGACGATATTCGAATTGCAGTTGCGGTTTGTCTAGAGCAGCAGCGCCTATATAAAGTAGCTTACACATGGTATGTATGAGTGAGGAAAAGTAGGAAAGGAATCGACAAAAGATGTTTTGAAGCATGTGGTGTCGCTACTGTTTCTTTCGGGACTGTTAATAGGGGATTGGAGTGTTCTCCAAAGCACAGAAATGACAGCAATCTACCTTGGTGTTTTTACCCATTCATGACCGAAGATAGATCATTTTCTTGTTTCGACAGACGTTTGTGGAATGTACCGTACAATGTTTATATTAGAAATTTCTTGCGTCCAGCTGTACTGTATAGCGGGTATATTTCACGGGGGTCTTATTTTCGCTATATTCGCGGTCAACATTGATAGCGCGAAATCTAAACCCAGCGAAATATTCACCTCGTAAATATACAAATTTTACAAAGGGAGACAATTCATGCTTAAAAACCAACGTTGACCAAATGATTTTGCAAGAAGTACGTCGATTAAGTAAAATACGGCAGTAAGACTTCGACTTATAATAAATTACAAAATATAATTCGAAATTAGATCTTTGTAAAACGTGTGTAAACTCTATGCATGTGTATCAAATATCATACGTGCATCATGTTTTCTCAACGTTAAAAGGTGTTAATTATAAGCAGGTGCATCAAAATTATTAGATTTAACACTTTTGTTTCCAAAACGTGTAAATGCTTGCCGAAAAAGTATTTGTTTGTGTAATTTTTCTAATGATAGTCAACTCGGCTATCAAACGAACCGTTCAAAATAACCCTCGAAGCGCAACGAGCGATTTATGAACAAAAAAAAATCTTACTGTGTCATTTGTAAATCCCGTAAATCGTTTATAAATCATCAAATTTGGAAGGACAGAACCACACGCCCTTATATGTTATACCGATGGACAGCATAAATAAATCATTGACAGGGGGTTTAAATGGGGTTTAAATAGTCTTATAAAGACTTCTTATTAGACTCTTTATACCTGGAAAGTGTTTCCCTGTGCACCCAACAAGATCAAACGCTTTAAATAACTCAGACGCTGCATGTGTACACACTGTGTTGAGAAAATATCGGAAGCGTCGATTTGATTTTGCGTGCGTAATTACATAGCGTATCGTCAGTTCTAAATTGTCGGACTTGTTTAATTAATTATTAATTATGGACTATGATAGCAATATGGGACTTGTGAAAACGTACGTATGTTCGCAATTAATCAACACTTAATGAACACTTGAATTGTCATTACGCCCGGTTTTCTTACGATATTGCATGTAAGTTTTAAGCTTTATAAATTGCCGTGTTTACAATCAATTTCCGTTTTTTTATTTTCCAAGTTGTAACTTACGTAAGACTGACCACCCATTGCATGTTTACCAACAAGGTTTTAAATTCGCGGTCAAGGTCGTTTGCGCGATTTCAAGACACCGTGAATTCAAAAGGATCCAGATAACGCGAATAATGGACCCCGTGAAATATACCCGCTATACAGTATGTATGTTTGGAGATGCCTGCAAGCAACATACCAATATGACTCTATTCTCCATGATGATACAACACCATAGAATATGGGTACGTGGCGATGGTTAATGAAGAATATGGGTGAAAACTATTGAGATGCCGCCGTACATGTTTCGTTCGTGTCATTGAGAGAAGAACACTTCCATCAGAAAGACGAGTTTAAAGATATCGTAGCCGACAAGGTTCGAATCATTATCTCCTTAGCAGTCTAAAAGCAACCAGAATTTTCTCCTATACTTGATTATGTCATTGAACGCTTGGAACACTACCACAAACATTTGTGTATATAGGATAATGCTTCGTCACAGTATAAAAATAGCAGAACTGTTTGAATCACCCTCGTAGATAATATCTTGTTATCGCTCAAGCTATGGAATCCAATTTACGTCACAGTGCAACAACCCTTGAGCAAATGCGTCACGACTTTTGGTAACTAAATTAAAGGAATGTGATTCACCGTAAACACGTTATGATTTATAGTAACCGGTAATTAAGATCATCATGGAACATTGGATTACGATGTGTGGCAGTAATGATTACAAAGAACATTATATTGAATTTCTTGAGGCGTAGAAAACACAACAACATTGGGCTGTGTCAAGGGTGTCGGTTCCAAATTAATGCGTTCCCTTCCTAATAAATTGGAACTAATATTACATGTACCAAATTACATTAGTTCATCGAGAAATTTGACATTTTCGTTTTAAAAATGTAATCAAGATGAAGAAAAGTTCTAATTCGGAACGATGTTTTTACTATACAAATGCTCAATACAAACGTACTAGCATCAACGGACGAAGAAGTGGTTAACGGCTTTTCCAAATTCAGACGGTTTATTTTAAATACACTATACTTTAAGACACTATTTGCCACAGGGTTTAGTTTTTGGAATTACTAGAAATTAAGATAGGCATGTATGTTCCCCACACATACCTTAGCTCACTGGTACTAGTTTGTTTCTCAAGAGCATGCATAATGAAAGGCTCAAATATATATATACTATACCCATCCAAAATAAAAACGATGCAGCATAATGTACACCTTATCTGAAAAAGGGCAAGAACAACAGCAAAGCGTTAAGAACAGCAACCGAAACGAACAGATATCGTGAAAACACAGGGACAACAATTATTTTTTATGTTCCTTACTCTTTAAATTAACAAATTGAATAAAGACTTAACAACACATACATAAAAGATGTTTTGCATTTAGGCTATGAATGTATTTGACACATTTGTCTGGTGATAAATTTACATTTGTATATGGCATGTTTGATATGATGTAACGTTTTAATGGGTTTTCAAACCTCTATGAGTCTTGACTTGGTATGTTCCACCGTATCTCCTCCTATGTCACAGTCCTACCTATTCTACTAAAGGTCATAAACTTCAATATGCATACACGATGTAACATTACACAGACCTTTTTGCATTGTACATGTAAACATAATACCCCACTCACACGACTCTCGAATCAGCCGGAATGAAGAAAGAATAAACATTCGAAACATTCCGAATGATAACTCGAATTGACCAAAATTATTACAGCTTTGTCAAAATGCCGTTGGAATACTTCAAATACCATTCAAATACAGTTCTTATATACTTCGAGTATAACTCGAATACACTTCGAGTCGTCCTGGAATGATAGCGGATATTATGCACGCATATGTTTTCAAAATACGGTAAACACAAGCATCTGACTGTTTTGCACGGGATTATGCACGGGTTGTGCACGGGTAGTGTGTTAATATCAGTACCTATAATGGCTTTAAGTAATGTTTCGAATATAGTCAGAATGCCGTAAGAATATTTAAAATGTAATCAGACTGTCGGAAGAATACAATTCGGTAGCCGTTCGATATTCCATCCGACTTCGAATGTATCTCGAAAGTTTTGAACATGCGCAAAACATTCGAAGTGGACACAGGAATGGGCCGGAATATATCGAATGCACTACGAATTGACGCAGCATGCAGACAGAACGTTTCGAATGCATTTCGATCATGAAGGAATACACCTCGAATTGGTATTCCTACGGCATTCCGGCTCATTCCGACGCCGTGTGATCTGGACAGTATCAATAAATACAGAGAGTTTATTATAACAGTTTATTCATTTTTATTTTAATATGTATTTTATTTAAAGCGAAATAGGTTTAGAGCATGTTAAAACATTCAAACTGGCCCGAACATATGGAATGTACTCGGAATGCAGACGGAATACATTTCGAACATACAAGAATGTACCACGAATTGCTATTCCTACGGCATTCCGGCTCATTCCGACTCTCGTGTGATTGGGGTATAATGCATTGATATTGAAAAGGCACAATAATTCAAAGGTCATAAATGATGCTACTGAATGTCCGCAGTTTACTTACTAATAATAGGTGATTAACATTTGTATTAATATCATTGTATTTCAAAATGTATCTAAGATATAGCTTAGGAAAAACAAGAACACACACACGGACATACAATGTTTAAGTAATGTACCCATAGTGATGGTCACGAACAAAACAGCATTACAATAACCGGTCAGTCTAAGAAAAAAATGTGGATCATGGCCACTGAGTAACATAATCGTTGTTTGTCTGCGCTACAATCTTCCACGACGTAAAAAGTCTTAAAAATTTGGACAAATATGTTAGCAAATTCTGGAACTAAATTAGATTGCAAAATACATAATAAGTTAAAATAGAACATCTGTGATACTGCACGACATTTTTCCGTTGAAGACATCATCATTCAACCTGGGAAATTTATTAAGTCTTCGAGCTATAAATTATATTTAAAATATAAGTTCTCAACCGGTTACAAGACATCATGCATATAAATATATTTCCGATAATACCACGATTTGGCCTCTCAGTTCAATGGATGATTTCACGGGTTGCTGCATTTAATTTGAAATAATTCTGTGCAAATTTGCAATATCAACATGGACGTAGTACGTAAATTCGCATATATAACAAAAACAATGCAGTTAATTAAGTAAAAAGTAATAATATTATATCCGTATTTTTCAATGTTTTCGTTATTAGTGCACAAGACCGTTCGATATGCGCAAAGCAATTTTCTGTTCCACAGGCTAACAAACATTATTTCGTTTTTGAGGGTTCTTTATATGTTTATTTCTTGCTCTGCTGTCCCCGTTTGATTTGTAATTATCTTTCTCCATGTATGATGGACAACATCCGTAACCAAAATTAAACACGAACAAAATAAAAAACACAAAATGTACCTCAATTATCAAAAGTAGTACCGCTTCAGTACTGTAGAAACTTGAATAGATGAATATATTGCATCTTGTGGATTTACGATCGATTAGAGCAAACGAAAAGTACGCAATATACGTCACGTGTACATAATTATATATAACATTATCTAAACGCGTAAAATGATTGGATATGTTGCGGAACCGGATCATTATCCAATACTGTTCAATTACTCTGGACCATGTCTGGAGTGGATATACTTACCTTGTTAGTGGCAGATGAAGACATACAAGTGTACGTAAGCTAATCAATAAATAAAAAGCAAGGTATCTAACAAATGTCATTCTAATCTGCTTCCAGCTGTAAATCGTCATCACGTATGTTTCAATCGTTTGAATCTCTTCTCTTCTATATATATACAACAACCGGCTCTGTATATGCGACTCCGCCTTCCCTATTCATTGGTGTAACGATTGACAGGAAACTCTGACGACATTACATTAGCAATGATGTGGCATCCTTCTTTAATAGCGTTATAGTACCACTGTAACAATTTGGTGTTTGTTTATTGTGCATCGTCAGGAAGTCTCTTCCCCACCGCTTGCAGGCTATGAAAATACTGTCTGTAGCCCGATTTGTTTTTTAGCTGTATGAGAGACCACATACCGATGTGCAAACTTTTAACTGTTCCACTTGACAGCATGCGGATCATTTGCAATGAAAACAGGATGGTTAAATCTCTTTATACGCATAACCTCTGATGCATTCTAGAAAAAACATAAAAAGCAATTTCCAAGTTTCATGTTCATATAACTTGTTGATTACTATCTATTGCACGGTGCACAATCGCTGGAGCATTTGTCCTCTCATGCCATTCTACTTGTGTGAGAGTTTGAAATAATGTTTCAAATAAGACATGACTGATTCAAGATCTCAATTACAGCCAGTCAGTGAATCAAATACAATACATTGCCATGTCACTTTGCGTCCATATACAGCCTATAAATTGACATTCTGTTACGTGTTTCTTTTCCATTACAAATACCTTTAAAAGAGCTGGGTCGTCAGGATAAGGCTTTCGTTTCTGAAACATTACAAACTGAATATTCAATAAACCACGAATATGAGTAGAAATGCAATGCTGACATTTGCATGAATAAAATAAGATACATCTTTGCCAATAATAAAACAGCGAGTGAATACTTATTGATCACGCGTACTGTTAGATATTCATTTGAGAGTATTTAAGGAGGTACGCGCGCCTTTAATCTAACGATCGAATTTTCCTTGAAACGTCTTAAAATGACAGAACAGTCTTCTAGAACAACATTGAAATCATAAAATGATATGTCACCAGGCTCGTTTTCGATATACATGGCTTTCTAATGACCTACCATTGTATTTTGGTCATTTTATCTATTTCCTGCATTTATGGCACCATTTTGTTCTTTTTAAGATTATTACTATATGAAACCACTTTTAAGCAATGCATGATATGTTGTGTGTTCAGTGGTCATTCCTGTTGACATTAGTCACAAGTCCAGCTGCCTGGTGAATAAATTCAGTATTTGAACATGATAAATAGTTACCCCACCCACTTGCAAAAAAGTGTAATTTCAAACGATTTCAAACGAACGTCAAAAAATACCTAACGATCGAAAATGATTTAGAATTGGCCCTAAGTTTAGTATCACATAGACCACCAGTTTAGTCAAATAAAAAATAGGGGTCACCAGCCTTTTTTGGGAGATGTGCATAAAAAAGTACTAATTATAAATAAATTTGCATAAAATTAACCTAATTTGCATATTGTAATGAAATCAATTTTTATTAAAAATATTTCAAAATGTGGCTACCTCTTTTAACTAAACCATGCACTACATATTATATATAAGCATGTGCATTTGAACAATTGTAGGGACTTATTGTGAACCAATATTATTCACAATTTTGCCGTTCCCCTGCCACTTTTTCATACATGCAAAAAATAAAAAGTTAAAAATATCTAATTTGTGCGATAATATTATGTTTATTTTCATTAATCAACATTCATATGCGATCATTGAAACTAAAATTCATGTTTGTTCTTATCTAATACGATTTTGAAATTTCGCGCATGCCTACAAGGCAGCTCGTACCTCCTTACTATAATGAATTTAGAAGAAATGACATTCAATTAATCTAAAAATACCATTACCTTTATTCAACTGTGTTACCGCTTTCAATAAAGACTTTATTATTATCGTAGTTGCTGTTATTGTGCTTTTCTACATTCATGCAGTTCAATGTTCATTTTTGGCAAATTTGATTCATTGATCAATATTGCATGTCGATTTGACGTTCATTAGAGGACATTCATGGCAAAGCGTTCGTTTGAATAAACATGCTTCTGGTTTGCTTTATCGAAGTTAAATTTGTAATGATTGTATGTCATGGGTAAAGCTTGTAATGATATAACACAGTATTATTTAAGCGCAAAAATAATGAAATGAGATTTGTGTCGAACGATTATATTGTTTGTCCCTCTTAGCACATGCAAATACTAAGTGAGACGGGTGTCGATATCTGTCCGGGTGTTATCTTATATTCCTTTATCTGATAAATTGTCCAAAAAGGTGATGGATACGCCATTTGTTGAACTACTGGTACACTTTGTTATTCTATCCGGAAGTGTATTCATAAAAATAAGATAAACTGAATATTAAAACAACCGATTATCTCAGCAATGTCCTACAATTTCCGGCGGGCAAAAAATGTTTATACCGATAAAACAATTTCTCTAATGATAGTATTTATGTTACACAGAAATTGTTATCACGCAATCGCCCTAGCTGATTTGACAATTCCGGTCACCAATAGCCATCGCTTTTCCAGTACACTGTATGTCTTGTCCATGTTTTGTCATTCGGTAAAATAGATAAATGTATATCGCTATTTATTTAACACAGTTCACTAAATATGGGTTACGTCTAAATTGGTACCGGTAACTATATTTAACATAGCCTTCCAATATCACCAGCTGTGCTGTTATTTTGGTCAATCCCAAATCATTATTCTGTAAATTAACATGAATAAGTTATTCATTGTCTAGCAAGGGGACAAAACAGGAAACATAAACACGTTTTGTCATGCAAACAATGTCACTCATTAGCATTCCTATTATCGACATTAGCTTGTCCTTATCTTCTAGTCAATTGCTAATCTATTTTGGGATAATATTCACAATATTCTATAGAAATTCAATGTCTTTTACTTAAGTGTACTGGTGTTTTCTTGTACGTTCATCCGGCAGGGGATTATAGCCGTCTTTTAGATAGTCCAAAGTCATTTGACGATGATTATTCCATTTCATCGTGAAAGCCGTTTATTCTTTGAAACTTAGCAGGTGGACGACTCTGTTTGAGTCGCGTTTGTTTTATGACAAAATGCAAAATAATTATTGAAACTCTATCAATTGGAACATATTATAACAGTGTAACTAAAACAATATATTTCGCATGAAATTCCAACAAGTCCGTCAAATGTTTCTAACCACTACAGTTGGCTTATTTCTCTACGACCACCATTTAGATCAATGGATAATAACAAAAGTGTTCCGAAACCAAACCATGTTATTAAGTTTAGGTTATCCAATGAATGTCATCTGCGTAAATAGCAATATTAATTTGTGCAAAAAGAAGTAAAATATTTTATTGCAAACATAACGTGTTTATTGCTTCTGTAAAGGTCTATTTAACGAATTTATTTAATTATGCTTTCATCTTTAAATCAGGGGAATATTGCTTCACACATGTCGGTCGGTAGACCAAATGATTTCCGTTCAATAATTCAAGAACGCTTTGCCCTAGGATCTGCAATCTTTGCTTGGCGGTTGTTCATTAACAGTAGATGACCCCTATTTATTTCGTGGCTAGTAGGTCAAAAGTCAAGGTCACTTTGACCTTTACCATTTCTGGCAATCGTGCTGGGGGCATACGTGTTTACAAACATCTCTTCGTTTGGTACATTTCCCACCTTGTTTCATTAAATCACGAATTTCTAAAAAAAAATGACGCGGAAGTTAATTTACTAGTAATTATGTACAAGGCTTCCACCGGGGGATAAGCGTTTATTGAATGCAGTTTTGTTCATTGTTCATGTCTGTTGGGGGATTGTCCTGTCCGTTCGTCCGCCCAATTTAAAATGTTAACAAACATTCAAGTTTTTGAAAATCAAATATCTTTTGTAGTCCATCAAGGCATCATCATAAACACCTTGCATTGTCAAAAACATGTAATACTATCCAATATGTCAACATAATGATGGCCATGACTGACTTAGCTATTAAGGAGAAGGTTTTCAAAGGGCATAGCGTTTACTAAACGCAGTCTTGTTTATATTAACTGCAAACACGCAAAGGCAAGTCATATTTTAGCCATTACATACGTAATTGTGACAACGCATACTAGAATAATGTTATCTAATAAATCAATTGAATTATTATATGGACATTAATCTGATTACACTTCTTGGCACGATTCAAAATACCACGTGGCAAAATATCATTAACCTACTGGGTGCCTATTATCGGGCGATACTTATAAAGGATTGTAAAGGATTGACTAGTAATTAAATAAATGCATTAACTTCCAAACGACAGTCAAGCAGTGTATACATAGTATAGATATACAGTCCACACACACTAAAGTATTATATTTTTGAAGATAACTTTGTCAAGCATGTATATATCTTTAAATTTGGCTATAATATGTGTGTGCTTTAGTTCTGCAGAAATGAACAACAACAGTTCGAATTTGATGTACAGAAATATAGATTTTGATATCTAGGATGAGACCCCTATATTCCAATTCGTCTACAGGCAGTCATGGGCGCGAGTCGGAAAATTGCAGAACAAATTGATACGTTGAATTTTACCGTCTTGATGCAGAGTAATCACATATAGTAGTAGTAATTATTTAGGCCTTTCGGTCAAGGATAACCCATGAAAGTACAAGCATTTATTTCAAATGGGGCCATGTGCTTCTGCTGAAGGGACAACGAGTAGAAGAGAGAGAGTTGTGATACAAGGAATCCGGTTGTGTTACCCTAGCACGTTCTTAAACGTGCCCGGTGTATAGCACCGATACACGCGAGACAAGTCTCTTGGGGTGTTCAATTTACCTCACACCAATGCCAAACGCACTTGCATCCGTCAATTTCAAATAACAAAGAACACACAATATTTTTAAATTGAATTAAACATTCATGGACATCAATACGTTGTAAATCGATTAGGCAGAAAATGCCACTTTGCATCGTACGGACGTCACGTAATCTTTCCTCTGATATCATCAATGTTTTATTAAAATTATTTTTTCAAATGTTTTAAATGTTTTTTCAAGCGTGCTGAGCCTTTGGACATAATTCGATAGTGTTCGGAACCAATTTCCAGGGTTGTATTACCGAGCAGGGGCAAAGAACACGAAACGCACGTGCAGCATTATACGAAAATACCACATGGCGTGTGGCTAGTTTGTATCACGGATTAATTTGTCTGCCTCCAAACACAAACTTCACTTGAGAAATCGGGTCACTGCACTTTTTATAATAACAATGTTATTAATCAATGAAAATAAGTACTTGAGTTTCTTTCTCTAGACGCAATCAATTTCCTTTACATTTTTACCGCTTTTTCTAGTATATTTGATTATTTGTTTGATTATAAATTGTATTAAAGCAATTTTATGCCAATAAACTAAATGTTATGTTATTTTCTGTCTGTTCTTGTGCATCACCTTATTAAACTATTTCTGCAGTTGGCTTAAATTTGTTTTCCAAGCTTCGAAACATCTGCTTCCTTTCTTTACGCTGTTTTATTAAAAAATAGAAGCATCGTAAAGTAGTGAAGCAAAGTTACAAGGATGTGATGTTAATGAGATTGTGCATTTATTTTGTAGTGTTTAATTACAAGATTTTGAAAAAAAGGCCGTCCGATGCAAAGCATGCGTAATGTTTACGAAAACCAACCAAGTGCCATCTTCGATTTTTATATCATTTATAATACGAATTGGGTCTTTTATGCTGCTGTAGAGTTGTATAATTTCTTGTTCCTTTTTATACTATTTCTTGTGGCGCGTGTGTACTTGTAATCCATGTGTTCTTCTTTCTGTATTTCGTGGTCTGCTGATTCTGTTGAATGCTGCCTTCCCTGTCCGATTTGACACCCCTCGTATTTGAATGAACAGTATCAGATAGAGACATATACTGTGTGTGATACAATGAATTCCAAATAGTTCTTATTCCTTATTAATCGCTCCTATAAGACAAACTAGTATTTCATTTACTATATATTACATCATTGCAGACTGTGTAAATGTAGAGGCACTAGTGCTTATTTTCATTCAAGTCTAGAAATAGGCCATAACACTCACATTTATCAAATACGTAATAGATATACGACGAAAACTGGCCATTATGAAAAATATTGGACTATCTGAGGCGTGCCAGCGCCGAAGATAGTTCAATATATTTCATAATTGACAGTTTGAGTCGTATATCTTACTTAAACCATTGTTTACAAACTGAATATTGATAATAATCGCTTTGTTGCAACCGAATAGTTACTTCTACAGCAGTTGTCTGCACACATATAGATAACAATGGAACTGAAAAGACAAAACCAACATCATTACTTCTTTTAAATGCAACAAAATGATCCCTTCCCTAACCTCATGTTTGTCAATCCATTAACAGATTAAATGGACACGTGAAAATATGAGCTCACGAACTAATCCAACAACAATGAATTTACACACACTGTTGAAATAATGACTAGATTTTACTAGCCGTGTAGGTGTTCAATTTACCCACCTAAACTGTCTCACAAAAATGGCGTCTTTATACAATGGAAGTGACATTTTTGTCATTCAAAATAATATGGAATATGTGAAATTTCAAATTTAAATGGGATTTAATTGCTGACATTGTGAATGGTGAAATATAAATGAAAAAATAGGCGTCCAACCGTGATGTTAATGTAACGCTAACACAATCTTTAGGTGACTTGGATTACTTCAACCATCTGAGCAAGTTAAAGGTATGTGTAATTTTTCATTCGGCGTAAATAATTGATATTAAATCAGTTCATCAACTGTAATTTTACTTCATAAATAATAGCCATCAAGTCCGTTGTTTAACTTTTAAAATTTCAAATACAAATAGAACCTGCATCTATCCGTGTTATGTATGTATCACGTAGCCGCCCAAAGGTGGCCATGAATCCTCTAGTCGGCCCTAGTAGCCAGTAATCCACTAGCCGCCCCTAGTAGCCATGAATCCTCTAGCCACCTCTGATAGCCCCGGACCCTCTATCCACCCATGGTAGCCATTAATCCCCTATTCGCCCCTGGTAGCCATTAATCCTCTATTCGCCCCTGGTAGCCATGAATCCACTATCAGCCACGGTAGCCATGAACCCTCTATCCGCCCATGGTAGCCATGAATCCCCCCTTCGCCTATGGTAGCCATGAATCCTCCATCCGCCCATGAAAGCCATAAATCCGCCACCGCCCATGGTAGCCATGAATCCTCTAGTCGCCCCTGGTAGCCATCAATCTCCCCTTCGCCCATGGTAGCCATTAATCCTCCTCCGCCCATGGTAGCCATGAATCCTCCTCCGCTAATGGTAGCCATGAATCATCTAGTCGCCCATGGTAGCCATGAATCCTCTAACCGGCCCTGGTAGCCATGAATCATCTAGTCGCCCATGGTAGCAATGAACCATATAGTCGCCCATGGTAGCCATGAATAATCTAGTCGCTCATGGTAGCCATGGATCGTTTAGCTTCCACCGTTATACATATGTCCTGTAGCCCCCCCCCCCCCCCCCCCCCTGTCAAGTATACATGCCTCTTTGCGAATTTCATGTTTACAAATAGTGTTGTTGTTTTCATTCCAGATAAACGAACGGATATTGTTTGCAGGGTTTCTATCCTCGACCAAAGACAAATTACATGATTAAGATCCAGTTATGTGTACAGCACGTCCGTTACAACAAACTCCCCGATGTACAGGATTATATACCAACATGGTGCTATATATAACCCAAAATTGAAGTAAAATGTCAGGGAGATGGTGTCTCGTTTCGCGTGCAATTCTAAACAATGGACTAATATGAATGCTGATGGACTATCAATTTGATGTAACATGTAGTTATTTAATATATTTGATCTATATGTATTTATCATGCATCTTTATTAAACACAGTAGTCATCGATTGGTATGTCCGTGTTTTTTTTTGGTTTATTGTAGCAGTCCAATATTTTTGTGTAGTAATATTGGACAGTTGAGTAAACATATTGGACAGTAAGCCATTGATAGCCGTCCAATATTAAATATATTGGACGATGAGAACAATAGCGTGACGTCATAACAATGGTTTAATAAATGATATACAACACAAGCAAGAAAGATGGACATCACATTTTATCTGTTTGGAGTCGTACCTTGTCTCTCAATCAGGCTGTTAACTATCGACTGTAGGATCCCAGACAAAGTACAGTGGTAAATCATTATTTGATAAGAGTAAAGTTCTGCAGATACACAGTGTAAACGACACAGAATTAACAATATAGACTAACATAAAACGACCAATATTCCGTTTACAAAAATCTAACGATGCAACTATCAAAGTATTGTAATTTACCATTGAAGAAGTATTTTAATATGTAATGCCTTGTTTTCGTGTAGTAGTAATTAATCTGTATTTATCAATATTATATTATATCAATATGATGATCAACAGCTAGTAACATATCGGAGAGGACAGGCAGCACTCAACGTAAACAGCCGAGCACAAAAAACATTTTAACAACACAGACCGCAAGTACACGATACAGTGTCCAACACACAACTGAACGAGTTCAAGATGAAAGTTCAAGTTGACCCACCTACTCCAGTTTTTTATTTAAAATTTACGGTCTGATATTTACTTGACCTGCATTGATCCCATTCTCTTTTGTATACACAGTGACTAAAGCAAAAGACGAAGTATCGTGTTTGGTCGATACAAAGGTTTAAAATTCTGATTTCTGATAGAAATGTCCGTGATATATGGACCATCATTGAATGCCAACAACATCAATACAATTAGTATAATTAAGTGCACATACACCATTAGTGAAAGGTAATGGAATGACTTACATATTATATGTGTAGGTGTTTGTGCTGAATGCAGTAAATTGGGATTAATAGAAATCCAGTCTGTGGTCATTACACTTCGATTGTGACGTGAGTTCTATTAGTCTATATCTACCGGGATAAGCAAATAAATCAACCCAAGACAAAGTCGAACAGTTATAATCATGCTGCGCTTGTAGATTAAAGATAATTGCACGTCTGGACATATTTGGTGTAGATTTATTTAATCCCTTTATGAAATCGTATTGGCTAAATGTCAATAATTAAAAATTCATCACAATGGCTCTTCCTACGGATGCCTTGGCTAATGTCATCACAAAAAAGGATTAAATAAGGGATTTATAAAAATGTTCAAATGGGCAAAGTACACATAAATCTTTAAAGCACACGGGATAATTAGCGGACTTGAAACGAACCATGAGACTGGAAAGTTGCACATACATGCAATTAATGTTGATTAATATGTCAGCGTTTTAACCCAGTTGAAAATAATAAAGTAAGGTAATAAAATATAATAATACTATATTTTCCTCTCTCTCTCTCGCATGGAATACCGAAGCATAAAACTCCGAACACTGTTCCCTCGTGCTTTTATTTAAATTTCCAATTAAGATTTATGGCACATTTTCTTGCAGTTTCTTCACGATTAAGAGACTGGAAAACTTAAAGAACAGCTGATTTCAAATAGCGTCTAGATTCGTAAATGTATCTTTATTGCAAAGGCGTTATACAAGACTGACAACTCGGGGTCATAACTGAATAGATGAACAAAAACATGTGTTGTTTAGTGAAATTTTCTTCTTTATATGGTTAATGTCAAATGAAATATGATACATAGAGGTGACATGTTGCTTACTCCGGTAGTTGTCATTAAATCATTGTATTGTTATTAAGTAAGCCACAGGTCACCTCTATAACAATACGATGCGATAAAATACATGCATATCGGAAGCTTGCGAAATATAAAAACTGCCTGTTAAAAACGCTACCACATAATGCATGATATATTTCTATTAATTGTTATTTCAGAAATAATGAATATGTACCTGTGTTTTATCGTAGAAAAAGTACAGTCACGAGTTCGGATGCGTATCACGAGTGATTTAATGTACACATCCGAACAAGGGACTGTGTATTATTATAGATAAAACACAAGTATATATTCACATAGTCAATATTCCTCATTTTATATTTCCTCATGACATGGTACCACTGCACTATTTTCTTCCTCGAAAGGTTTATTTGCTGTTTGAAGTTATTTAGACATAGTTGTGTTTTATTGGTAGTTCGTGCACATATTGGTTTCCTCTTTGTGTATATAGATAAAAATGCTGGTTGTGTTAGGATACGGGTTTTTAATGGATTCCGGTAATATAATCTACTAGTTATTCACATATTTTACAACGCTCTCGCATGAACAATTCTCATTTGACTGTAATATTTAATATTGTAGCTTCACAACAGTCTACTTTTGGTCAATATTGTTTTATTCAATATGTCTTTAAGGTGATTCTCACGTGAGAAGTACTAATACCTTTAATTAAAACATATATCAATACCAGACACATTGTTTTATTGAACCTTTATTAAATGCTCTTTTGTGTTATTTTACCATCGACAAAGACACGCTCCGAATCATTATTAAACGCAGGTGCTTCTAAAAGTCGTATGATTTGCAGGATAATAAGACGTGGTTTCAAAAACATAAATTTAACCAATAATGCCATCACAAAGATCAACTTAAACTAGACGGTGGTTGAAATATCAACGATGCCCATTTTCTGTCATTTTGTTGAGGTTGAATATGATCACAAAAGGTGGCTTATACACATTAGTTCGTTCCGACATTAGTAGCATTGCAACGGACCCTGGTGTTGGAATCTAAACATTCGTTTCTAACTGCTCCGATATATCAAGGCATACAACAGTGGTAAATGTCTGCAAATTAATAATGAAAGACGACGTAAGGTTCAACCATTTTATCACATGTTTGACGTCGTGGGAGCGTAATAAAGCCATTATTTATTTTTGATAATACACTTGTGTAATAAAGCTTTGACGTGACGTCACTCAAAGTATAGGCGCCGTCGTCAAAGTTGCGCGTTAACTATAGTGAAAATAAGTAGCTATTTTATGTTCGGTCGGAAAAGGCTAACATGTGATAAAAAGAACATTACATTTGTGACTTCACACATTGTACTTATTAAACTCGTTGAACAAAATCGATAAAATGCTAGGCAGAGCCTCGCATTTTATTACTTTATTGAACTCGTTTTATAAATTCAATATGAAAAGACACTCATGTACTATCTTTTATATAATCTCCGTTTTAACCCCTTTCACAATTGTCGTAGGAATTTCTTCGTCGCACGACGCTTGCGAATCTACGTCGAAATGTACCGACGTGCGTCTGGAAAGGGTAATAAAATGGAACGGTTACAATTGTCGAACGACGGACGTGCGATGGCTCTGCAATGCGTATAAGGGAACTATCGTGCGTCCGTCGCACGATGGTCGCACGACAAAACAATTGACACACGACAGCCTTAGGATGAACAGTAGTCGAACATCCGTCGTACGACCGACGTACGTACTATTAGCTGGTTTAAAAAAAAGTTTCAGCAGCTGGATATATTTAATCAAAACGTCGAACCAAATTCCTAATTTCCGAATAATTATATTTTTTGCAAATAGGAACTTGCTAAATACTAGTATTAAACTGAACTACATGTATGCATAATCAATATGATAATAAGAATGCATTTTGGACTCAGCTAGTGTCAAAAGCGGCATATTTTATGCGGTGTTTGTTTCGAGATATTTTTGATGTCCACTTGTTATAAAACAGAGACGATTTGATTCCTAATTCAAATCATCGCTTTCTTGTGCATAAAATGTTGGACTTATTTATGAATTAATAAAGCGTGTTTATAGTCTTTAGATATACTGGTATACTGTAACTAAGTTTACATTTAAATGTAACTAATTATGGAATAAAAACATACATGATTGTTGATATTTTTATAACCTGCTAACTGATTAAAGTATGTTGTTGATATGCATGTATGAGAACATTCAGGCAACTTCGAGATCTTAGTTTATAACTGAATGCATTTGTCATATGTATGTACAATGCAACATCTCCAGAGCAGCCCTCCACTGAGCAATAACCTATCTTAAGCAACATAAACATGTTGTTCGAGAAAAGACAATTTAATATGTATACACATTTACCTCTTCAGAGCAACAACCTCTGTAATGTTATGGTTCTCAATGTGTGTTGCTATAGAGAGGTTTTATTGTTTTCAAAGTACACATTTTTTCTCAGAATATGATTTTATCTTAGATTTGCACTATCGGGTATGAATTTTAAAAAATACATATATGATTACAAGCGTCGTACGACGGTCGTACGATTGACTCACGGCTGTCGTAGGATAGTGAATATACACAAGACTGTCGTGCGACCATCGCACGACCATCGCACGTCCATCGTACGTCCATCGCACGTCCATCGCACGTCTACGCACGATAGTGGTGGGATTCTAAGTGCCTTGTTTGTCCTTATAATCACAAACAAATCGTGCGTCCATCGCACGTCCGTCGTGTGACGACGTAGGGTATCGCACGACGGACCTACGACAGTGACCGCCGTAGAAAATTTTGAATACGTCCAAAACTCTACGACGAGGGTTCACGATTACGTTTTCCGTCGCACGACGGTCGCACGATGCAGAAATCTTTAGTCCGTCGTGCATCGTAACCCGTCGCACGTCCGTCGTACGACAATTGTGAAAGGGGTTTTAGTAAGAACAAGGCAATAATTAATGTTTTAATTAATAAGCGTTGGATACGTCGTAGAAAACATGTATGTAACATTCGATCTGAGCTTGCTCTTCTAAAACAAAAGGTTTGTGTACTTTAAACATATAGTGTTTGTGTCCAATTCGAGTGTAAAACAAATATAAATGTCAAATGTAGTCAGTCTTAAGCTATGACATTTAGACGATATAAGAGTACTAGTAGTTTATTATACTCAGACACGGCAACAAGACATTTAGATTTGTCTACTAATTGGAGAATAATGTTTCTTAATATGATATCATCCATTACTAGTATAGTGCGCCCAGGAAAATGTGATAGGCGGGAAAATTTGGTAATTCCACAAAGGTGGATTAGAATTATGTGCACTAATTATTAGTGATGTTTTGAGTACAATACTGACCTTATCTGTTTATTTAAGTGATTTGTAAAACCAATTTTGCAACAGTTGACCAAACCGATTTTTCAACAAATGACTTTGGCAGTGTAAAATAATAAACTACACTTTTTCAAATTAAAGTCAATTTTCGAACAAAGTTTATACCGATGCACAGAGTTGTTTTTGCGTTATCCCCTGTTTGACTTGTGATGTTCTTTCAAGAGGTGATGTAGACATTCTTCACCTGTGCTAATCCTCCAATATTCACTATTAATACTTTTGTCATCTGCCTTGATTACGAATAAACACAGTTCATCTTTTTCAAACCATGCTAATAGAAGGATCGAGAACCATGTTCATTTGTTCGTAGTATTCATCCCTAGAAATGCACATGTTTTGTACACGTACTTGCCATTTTTCTACACAGCAACCTGCTTTGTATTTAGCGCCATTAAATCTTTTGTTAGTAACATCTTTATATATGTACATCATTCAACAGGGGGTGACCGCCCGGAGTTTCTGGTCTTCATAAATAGACAATAATATTTACGAAGAAGGACATCAGCAATTAGTTAGTTTTATAACCTTCATCGGTGACTGTGTACGTTAATAGATGTTTTTCAATCGCATGCACCATTCCGATAACTGTCTGGATTGGTCGATATGTTATATTTATATCTGGTTCGTACGGACGCAACTATTTCAAAATTATTTATTTACCTTTAAATGTGGTCTCATGGCTACGTATATCATTTGCATTATGAGCTAGTGTGTAATGAGAGTTCCACTACATGTTCAAGTAAGTATATCTCTCTATGTTGCCTTTATGTGACAAAACTAGCACAATATACAGTCGTTAGAACAACTTGTCACATCAAAGCAAGATCACCTCAACTATCTTAGTCTAAAACCTATTAACATTACGCCTGCAAATAATCGATTGTGGTAATACTGCAGTGCTTCCATGATATTATACACATCAAATTAAATAAATGTTTTTTATCAGATCTGAGTATTTAGATAATACCTAGGCGAAATTAAATCGTGGTTTCAGAGATCTAGATATGCCAACTCAGATTCAATTGAGTCTTGTAACTGTTACAAAACAAGTCAATGGTTTTCAGTAAGTTTCTGATGACCTGAGCGCTACCGTTTTTATAAATGAATTCATATTCGACATACTAACCTTTCTGTTGCCCAGATGGTGACTCAACTCGTTCTGTCTGTTGGTCGGTATAGCTGTCGTTGATAGAAACTGTGTCGAATATGATAGATCTTTGCTAATCGATAAACGTTAACCATTTGAAAAACAAATAAGCCACACGCCTTGTGAAGGAGTTTGGTTGTAACAAAAGCTAGTTTGTTTCAAGTCATTTAAATTGCAGCTAATTATGCCTGGTTGTTTGGCTTTCAGCTTTAATGTTATGTAGTATGTCAAGTGTTGGAGATTTCATATTGATATTTGATAAAACAAAAGCATAAACTTCGTAGCATTATGATTGTTGTTAAATGTTTCTAACGCTTCTACAGCTGCCTCTCTACCTTCATTACCTGCGAGCAGGTATATTGGATAGCATAAAGTAAAAAGTCCATTGAGGGGCACGTGACCTGTTCTCGATGGTTTACGATTTCAAACAAAAAAATCCAAAAAGATGCATTTTGTAAGAATGTCGTGAACCAGACTAATTCCATTATTCCATGCGAATAACATCGGTCTCTGTCGCATTGCAATAGTTTATTTACCGAAGAAATCAGAACTGTCCGAAATTTCAGTGAGCGCTAGGCAATATTGAGACCATGGATCTAAACAGCAGGTGACTACAGCTGCATAAGCACAGCGCTTCCCAGTCAATTGTCATGGAATTATTGGAATTGGTTCATGATCTTTGATATTGTTGAACACTGAAAACATGTCTTATGATAATACCTTTTAATGAACTGATACGAGGTTTTATCTATAAGCATATAAATATTATATAGAACAAGGGAGTCATAATATGCAATTAAGTGTCTTGAAAATTGGTTTGTTATACATGAAATTATTTAACAATTTGTTGATAAATTTCGTATGTCAAATTATCGTGCATATAGTTTTCCCAATTTGAAAGCTACCGGCCTATCGCGCTTATTTTGTTCTCACAATTGTGAGATTTTCATGCTTAATTTTATTCACATCAGCTGTTGAATTATGCAGATAGAATGTCGAGGATCCTGTCAATTCTCTGTCAAATGAAGTCGGTACATCATTTGCTCGCAGGAACCATTTGACTTGTATGTTCGTGGTCCTCAGTGTACATGTATGTGTGAACGCTAATTGGGCTCATATTTAGCACATAAGAACAAAGCAATACTTTTGACTGTTGACAGTTGCAGTTTTTCAATTGTAACAACATTCGTGGTTTACGATAATTGCGACATCGTTCACTGTGACATTTAACAGATAACGTATATGAATGTGAACATTTGCACAGATTAGTGGTAATAACTCAACCAGCATGATACAATCGCTAATTACCATAAATTCATAATATCGTTAACGTCATACAACATACATGTAGAGAGAGGCAGTTTATCACTATAACAACATGCAACAATATAACAATTTAAAATAGATGCTTTCGTTTTGCTTAAGTAACCATACGTATGTTATGCCACTGGTCAAAAATAAAAACATTATAAGATGCGTCTAGAAAGTAGATTTTGGTGTACAACATGTTTTACCTGTAAGTCAAAATTTACTGAGTTCCAAAAGTTTTGCATCTTTGTTTAATTCTGTATATTTTCAAAATGTGACATATAACCAATCCTCAAATTCACATAACGGTGCAAAAGCCGTTGCTATAACTTCTCGATGTTTTCGGTCTAAATGTGTTGCAAGCATGCTAATGAATAGGAAAAACATTTTATTTTGTCAGATTTGCTTAGAATTTGTTGTTGGCATAATGTTCAGGCTGACCTTAGACCAACGGAATATAGCGGTTGGCATGTTAGTTGCTGGGACGCCGGTTAATCGGGTAGCTGCTGCCTTGAAAAGTCACGTGACGACCATACGGAGGCTTCGTAACAAATTGCAACAGACGGAAAGTGTTTTGGACCAACCCCGAAGCAGCCGACCGAGAGTTACAACCCCTGCACGCGACAGGTGCTAACAATTTTCTTATTTATTTCCAAATGATTATTCGTCTGAAATATGGAGGTATGGTACCAGCAATTATAACCTAAGCGGTTTAAGTAATTTACAAATTCTAGGTTTTATACAAAGCTTACTTCATCAATAAACCCTATATGGGGCCTCATGTTCTTAGGCACCCCAAAACTTGTTATGGTCAAGGGGAGGTAACCAGCTTAACATTTAGAAAACTTCGTTACCTTAGTCGGGCTTTATTCTTACATGTATCATTGTCAGTCATGCAAATAGCTAAATGACATATAGCGGCCAACGGAGGTCATACCCGGTACTAAAGATTCTGTACTTTTGACTCGAGAGTGTGTGTCAAGTTTATGTATTTCATGAAATTACTATTTGATGAAATTGTTGAACGTTATGTAATTTGATTGATACTAAGTTATTTTAAACATTAACGCTTGTATTGTTTATTACCCTTTAACAATTTTTTGAAATTTTGTCATCGAAAAAAAATGTAAAACTTTTGGAACAGTATATATAGAGTTATAGAGGGGAGATTTAGGAAAACGCTTATAAATTCATAACCGTTATAACTATCGACCGTATGCGAACGGGTGATTTAGTTTAATTATTCATCTTTCAAACAGTCTTAATTTGGAAAAAATAAAATAAAAACATTTTGGTCCTTTTTAATGGTTTTTATAGTCACTATCATTCATATAGACAAAGAAGGAATTGGAAATAGTTGTTACACTGGCAGGTCGTTTACTATTTTAATAAAAATCACATCATTCCTATGCGAACGGCTTCGTTTAGGAAAATAAATTATCTTTCCAATGATGTAATTTGTAAGAATTTATTTTTAAAAGATTTTGGTCCTTTTTGATGTTTTTTTGTAAAAAATACCATTTTTTCTTTCCATTTTTTATCGATACAGATTACGTAATATCTCTGTAACTTATTTTATTACAGTACCCCACTGTGAATTCCCAGCATGTAGTCAACATCTTCGCTCGGGGGTTTTTATTGCTTGTCATAAACGTTGATTATTTATAAAACCGCTATATATGTCTTGTTTGTTAAATTTTGATCTAAGTTCGATGATATTTATGCTGACTTTATTACATTTTATATTTGTTTTTATAAAAGGTCGTCTAAAAGTACTTGCTCAGGAAATCGACAAATAAATTACATGTGTTTGTGTTAATCAGAGCAGCTGTTGACAGTAAACATATGTATTCGGGAAATGTACACTAGTTCACGTTTAAATATCAATGAAGAAATAATATGACATTTGTTAGTTAAAAAAATGTCAATTCATTTTTATATTAGAACCCCCAATGTGACATGATTACAGGTAAAATTGATACGTTAAAGAACCCCATCATATCAGATAATATTACAGGTATATTATAAGAGTTGAATTTTAGTTACGTTCATGCTATATTCAAACAGAATAGTTGTTTTGAAGAACGATACTGATTTTTTCAATACAAAGACAATAAATGTTTTGATCGCAACGAATATTTAGCAATCAACCTGTTTTTAA
The DNA here is from genome assembly GCA_947247005.1 of Spisula solida. Lineage (NCBI taxonomy): Eukaryota > Metazoa > Mollusca > Bivalvia > Venerida > Mactridae > Spisula > Spisula solida. The sequence continues at coordinate 23,063,169 of OX365956.1, forward strand.
AATTGTAATCTGGCATGATTATCGTTTGTGAGTCATCATGAATCTTTGAGGTTCATTTTGTTTTTCTTGGAAACTAATTTATTTATTTTATATATTTCCGTCGCATTTACATATATGTGCATGGGTCCATCTGGTTGTATTAAATCAACTAGCAACGTTGGACGCTTAAAACAGGTGTTTGCTTAATATGGATGCACGGGTCCAGCTGGTTGTATCAAATCAATTAGCAACGTCGTACGCTTACAACAGGTGGTTGCTTAATATGGATACACGGGTCCATCTGGTAGTATTCAATCAACTAGCAACGTTGGACGCTTAAAACAGGTGGTTGCTTAATATGGATACACGGGTCCATCTGGTTGTATTCAATCAACTAGAAACGTTGGACGCTTAAAACAGGTGGTTGCTTAATATGGATACATGGGTCCATCTGGTTGTATTCAATCAACTAGTAACGTTGGACGCTTAAAACAGGTTGTTGCTTAATATGGAAACACGGATTCAGCTGGTTGTATTCAATCAATGAACAACGTTGGACGCTTAAAACAGGTGGTTGCTTAATATGGATACACGGGTCCAGCTGGTTGTATTTAATCAATTAACAACATTGGACGCTTAAAACAGGTGGTTGCTTAATATGGATACACGGGTCCAGCTGGTTGTATTTAATCAATTAACAACGTTGGACGCTTAAAACAGGTGGTTGCTTAATATGGATAAACGGGTTCAGTTAACGACAAATTAATGCGCGAGACTACAATTCAGTGTCACGGAACAGTAGCATTATTATCAAACATGAATGGCAGAAGTGGTTACTAAATTGTGTTAGTTTTTATATGATCAAATTATGATAATCAAAGTTAAATCCAGAGATTTTAGACGCAAAATCAATAACTTAAAATAGTTATCGGGTAATTTTAACAATCCAGATTCAACATTTTAATTTGTAATACATGTATGTGACATGTAGTTTTCGCGTTGTCTAAAAGCGCTAACATTACACTTTGAAACAACATCCTTTTTTAGTAGTAATAACTATAAAACAACTATTTTTAAAGTAAATACTACATACTCAAAGAATAGAATTAGACCTGACTTAATTAATGAAATAACTATATAATCACGTATTTTGAAATCATATCATCATATAAATTATCTTGATGATATTTAATTTTTATCAAATTTAATTACAAAATTACCATTTAAAGTTCAATCTTTCAACAAATACCAGTTAACTATAAAATTTTCACAAATCCCTAAATATGTATACGCATATACATGTATGTACAAAATGTATTATCGATCATTATAGGCTGCACTATCTTATCAGTCAATCAGCGTCATGCTGGGCGGAGAGCCATATAGCAATAAAACACCCGCAAATATACTGTAACAGTAACGGTATAACCGCCTATCGCTAGTTGATGCAAAAATACTGTAAACACAGCCATGGGATGAAAACTTGGGTATGGGTGGGTCATATGAAATAAGTGTATCTTAAAAACGAGCCTGGTGACATTTCATTCTTATGGTTTCAATGCCTTTACATATTTTGGTCTTCATTTTTGTCTTCTGCATAAGTAACGCTGTACTCTATATCCTTAAAGTCCAAGGTCTGAGGGTGCAGGATTTGTAGACCTTGGCATTTACTATGCTTGTGTAATAGTACAATGTCCTTATATATCACAAAGTCATTCATTTCATGTAGGTATGTCTGATGTTTTAAAAGTGAACCTTTTCAAAAAGATCAACCCTTCAGGCGAGACATCCATAGTTAATTTAGTATTTTAAGTCTGAGCATTTCAATCTTATTGGTATTCTCGGGTATTGACTGAAAAATAGCTTGAATACGCGAGGTAATTGCGTTGTATTGGACCCAATGACTTGTATATTTCAGAGCGGCAAGCTGAAGCATCATTCAGGGTGATTAAAATAAATTTTACTTTATTTAAAACATTATGACAGCACTTCTGAATAACATTAAGTTATTAAAAAAGTTATTATTATTAAACTCGGATCCGATCAAAAGTCTAAGCAGACGTTATTGTCCATAGATTACAGTTTGCTTGTGTCGCTCATAATATCATTATTAGTTTAAGCTACAGTCACCAAACTGTGTAGGAATATCAGTCAGCATACGCATGCTAGTTATGACCCTTGATATGGGCATCCGTGTCCTATAGTAAGATATGAACATCGTTTTAACAAACAAGAATTGAGGGCACTACTCACTATGGATTTAACAATTTTGTTGAGCACCTCTTGTGGTGTTACAATTCAACGGTAAATTTATGTTCTGTTTGGTTGTCTAGTCTTTTCTTCTGTTTCTTTCTCGTGCTAACTTAAACCTCAGGCTGTATAATTACGATGGACGGAATTGTGAAAGGTTCAATGCAAGCAACTGTCAGACGAAAAAATTGTGCAAACCAATCTCAATTTAAAGAGCAACAGTACATGGAAAACCGATATCAAATCTATTTGACAAACGGGTCGGTTTGAGCTTTGTTAACATAAACATGACGATGAAGATCAGGTGAGCCTGGAAATGGGGATCAATTGATCCTGGGGTGGTATTCAATATTGATCTTATTTAATTGGAGATTGAGGATATCCAATAATATCGCCTGTTACTGACCAAGAGTTTAATATGGTGTGATCTGATTGGTTGTCCTTATCCTTAAGTCAAGTAAGATCAATATTGAATACCAGCCCAGGGCTCTGAATTACAACCAATACTTACACTCGGCACTCAAAACTCAAATCTTGAAAATGAAATACAATGTATAATGAATTATTATTTGTTCTATATTGCATAATTATCTAGATGAGGAAAATGTATGAAATATGTTATACGAGTGTTGAAAATAACATTTGATACATTTTATTACTATTGTGTATTATGTACGAGGTACAGATGTAAGTATTTATTCTGGGTGCCACACTCAGCACTTAAGACCGATAGATTTCAATTATATCGTACCACTACACCAAATGACACTAGGCAGTAAGCCAAAACAAATATAATATAGTACCAATTTAGCATTATTACAACGTCTTGTTCTCACAAATATGTCGCTACAAACCTCAAAAGTGTGCATTTCAATTTTTGAGTTATCTCAGGACGAATGATCATCACTGGCATGTGCTTCACATTACATAATCACAAGGACATACATGCGTAAAAATCAACTCGTGGCCTAAAGGGGATTTAAAATTGCTGATATGACTCATCATTCCCCCTCGAATATGATACAGTCAAGTTACAATTTGACAAACATGCACTGATTGCTTCATCAATGTCCATGCAAGCAGTGTTCATTCCTAATTTGGTAAAAAATGCATTTTCATGTCTCCGTCGAAAAATATCGATTTTTTATTCGTTTAAGAACAAAAATAGTACAGAAGAAAACCACATGATTGGGGAAGGGAGTTTAGGTTCACTTACGCATAACGTTCATTTCAAAGTAAAATAAAGTGTATCTTTAATGTAATGTAATGAGAACAATATAAAAGGATGAGCCAGACTGATTTATGAGGCGTGTACTTTTAAGCATATTCAATTCGGGAATCCTCTATTCCTATCCTATAATGTTAGAAAACCTGACTGATTTTCACAAAGCATCTTTAGATATTTCTTACGAATTTCTTTTTGTAGTTCTGTTTGCGATCAACTAATATAAGTGCATGGTCTTCCCGTTTTTTAATGTCATATTGAATTCCGACTTTGGAAAAAGCAAGTACCTCCTAGACAGGTAATACTTTATTTTAGCTTCGAGTAATTCAAAAAGCATCTTTTACATACCTTAGCTAAACCCTGTTCCTATGGGTAATATCTCATAGAAGCAAATGATAGAAAAAAGTTTCAAGAAACCATTATTAATGCCTCTTCTTAATTAGATAAACCCGAGTTTTTTGGAGGATTAGCCTCTCAATGGGCAGCGTTGCCTGTTTCTTATTATCGACTTAACACCTTTAGGCAAAGCAATGAGAATCAGCATTTCATTAGTTCTAGAAACTGTCAACATTTTCAATACTGCTACATACGGTTCTCAAATATTTAAACTAGTTTACATAAATCAGCAACATGTGTTTATTTTAAGATCAACAATTTTTGTCAAACTGTTCGTTAAATGGATATTTTAACGAATAATCACTCCGCTGAAGCTATATCGCACTTTTTTCGTATTATCAAAATAACGTTCTTCGAATGGCCTGGATGTAGCTATTTAAAGGATATTTAAGTAACTCTACACGAAGCGAAGTAGTTCTAAAGTATTTGCATGTGATGTAAACGTATTACATCAACTTCGTCCTTGATGACACTGAAATTCATATAAAAACATTGTGCTAATTTTTACTGAACGTAAATTACACTGATTAATTTATGTTGATAAAATAACAGTAAATAATGAGACCATGTTGTTCAGAGTCACGTAATTAATTTGGCTTTTACGAATGGATGGTATCATCTTCTGCAAGGACTGTTACGTAATTATATAGTGTGGCTCTGACCCAGATATATACTTTCTCTAGACGTGTCTCGATTATTCGGAATCAAGCTGTGAGGTCATCGTTTACAAGCGTACTGTAAATATGCGCTAATAACTATGTTAGAGCCACTTTTGATATATGCATTTAGTACATGTATGCAAAATAATATGGCCCTTTTTAAAACTATTTAGATAAGCCACATGCCACAAAAGCCAATTTTGACATATGTCAAGACCGGCAGTAAGAAAACAAACATAAAACGTGTAATGTCGGCTTGAGCTTTAATAACAGTGGTACTCTCAGAACTTCGATTAGTAATAGCACTGAGAGTACAGTACGAAGCGAAAGTTATAATGCTTAGATAGAAGCAAGTATATATACGTATAATGTTGCTATAGCCATGCAGGCAGACACTATTGAAAACATTTTTCACAATATTTACACTGATAATCTGGCTGGTGTTATTCATCAGGAAGGACAAGATAAGGATTTAGTTGACAAAGACTCATGTGCCATCACATTCAGAAAAACTAGTTGCTTTGATCCCGGTACTGAAACACACTTGAATGAATATTATGATCTTGGCGACGATTTAGGAATAAACAGAAAATGAGTATATTGTGCCGAACTTATTTGGTGCAATTTTAACGATGATCAATACTAAGTCTTGTAAAATGTTAGCTCTTTGAACAAAAGAACAGAAGTTCTTTTATCATGTCCTTTATGTTGTAAAAACTCTTGGACCAATTATACATGTATATGTTTCTGTCTGGAGGTGCTGGTTGTGGAAAGTCTGTATTTTCAAGAGCTCTTTTTAAGAACGTTTCCTTTAGACTTGTTCATATGATCAAGTAGTGATTGGCTCAAAATATACGAAATTCTAAGAAGATTTAGACCCTATGTCAGTGATTTTCTACTAGTAATTGCTTTCACAAGAAACAATCTCTATTAATAATATCTTACGTTAGGATCATTATTTTGTAAATGAATCCTTATAACCATTTCTGTCTGACACCCCATTTCCGTAGTTCAAACATTATGGAAAATTTTCCGAACAGTACCACTTTAATGAATGTAGTTCATACTAGTATACGTGTATAAAATATTAAACCACTAAGGTCGTTCATCTCATGTGCACAGTACATTAATTCTTATAAATAATAAAATATTGTAATACATAGACAACACATAAACATGCCATAGAGAAGCGACAGCAGCGACAGGCCACCCACGAATAACGTAACATCCGTGTGCCCAAAACAAGAACTTTCAAGTAAGCTTATTATATAAAACTAAAGGAGCCAGATTTCAAAAGAGGCTTAAAATGGATTTTCATTTACCCCATCTGGTAGAAAAAGTCTGTTGGTATTTTCGAATAATATAGACATTCAGGCTTTAGAAAAAGGTGGATGCCAGATCTGAAAGTGGTGCAGATTTTTTTAACAGGGGCGACAACTCTTGCTATCCAAGAAATTTACGAAACTACCCGGTAACCTATGTTCTAGTGTGGAGTTTTTGTTTATATATGTATTGCCATATATTTGCATGGATATTGTTTATTTGATAATGTGCATCAAAAGTATATACAACAAGGACCAGTTTGAGGTCAAGGTCAAGGTCAGTGTAAGGTCAAAGTGAGAAAAATAGCTAAAAATGAATATTTGCACTATATTTTTCTTCGTAAAACATGTGTTTTTAATTCAATTTGGTTATAAAAATGATAGTTATGTTCGTTAGTACATATTCTGTCATTATAGGCCATTTGTTTGATTCAAAATATAAAAATATTGTCAAAACAGCCATTTTATGCAAATGCATGTTGGCCGAAATGGCAATCTTACGAAGACCCCTGGCATTATATGATCTTATGTGATTTTTTTGTTTACGTATGTAATGTCTTATATTTAAATTTATATTATTCATATGGTTATATGCATCAAATAGACATACACCTAAGACAAATGTAAGTTCAAGGTCAAGGTCATTTCAAGGTCAAAGTGAACAAAATAGCTGAAAAAAGTAAAAATGAGATGTCCTCTCTATTTTTCTTAATATAATATGTGTTTTGAATTAAATTCAGGTTATTAGATGATAGTTGTGTTGGTAAGTAAATATTCTCTAATGATAAGCCATTTGATTAATTCAAAATGTATCATTTTTGATAAAAACCCAGTCATTTTATGCTTACCGAGATGGCATTCATACGAAAACCCCTGGCATATTATGAACCTGTGTGATTAGTTTGTTTACGTATGTTGTGTCTCATATTTGCATGGCTATTAATAATTTGATTAAATCCATCAAATAGACATACACCTTAGACCAATTTGAGGTCAAGGTCAATGTCATATCAAGGTCAATGTGAAAATATTAGCTTAAAAAGTACAAATTGATATTTCCGCTCTACTTTCCTTATTCTCGCGTATGTTTAATTCATTTTTGGTTATGAAAGTGATAGATGTAGTGGTAAGCACATAATTTATGCTCTCATTATAAGTTATTTGTTTAAAAAATATATGTTAAAAATTGGTAAAACTGCCCTTTAACGCAAATGCATGCTGACCGAGATGGCATTCTTTAATTGATAGCTGCTTTCAAATATACTTGTATTCAAATATGATTTTTATTTCTGTCAGTATTATTGAATATTAGTATGAACATTGTTACATTACTCAATGTCTTACACTTAAGTGGATATAAAATACTGACCACTTCAAGGTCAAGGCCAATGTCATTTCAAGGACAAATTACAAATGCTTGAACAATTCAAGTTTTGTCTCATTTTTTCGTTACATAAAATATGAAGCACTTTGTACACTTTATTTTGTTTCTAGTTTGTATATTTAGGTGTGTAATTATTTTAGCTGGGAACATTATGTCACCATCTTTGATGAGGGAGTATACTGCTTTACACACGTCGGTCGGTCGGTCTGTATGTCAGTTATGAAGATCACACGGTTTCTGAGTAATACCCTACCAATCCTTGGTACTAGGATCCTCGCCCATGACACTCAGGTTTTTCTGGACCTAAGATCTTCAAATTTTATAGAACAGTAGATGTATTTCATTGGTTATGAGGTCAGTAAGTCGAAGTAGTGGTCTCTGAACCTCTTAAGGTCTGATATGGATGTGTCGGTACTAGATGCTGGTGTGTATCCGATGGGCCTTGACTGACTGTACACGATGGAGTATCTCACAGGGCCTGGAATATCTGCATTTAGCGGCGATTGGTAACCCAAATGATCTGGTATATTTGGCTGCACTGGGTGGTGATCCTAGAATAACTGTGCAATGTATTAGTGAACACCCAATAGGGCATGGGATAGCTCTACACAGTGATAGTAATTAAGTATCCTCATAGGTCATACGTACCTGTACTTTGCCGTTGCGCATCTCCAATAAGGCCAGATGTATGACTGTACTAATTTGTTGTGAGTATCTCATTTGGCATTCTATAGCTGAACTCTGTGGTGGAACGTAAAATCCAGAATGACTGTATTAGTGATAGGTAGGTACCCCACTAAGTAAAGTTTTCATTGTGATAGGAGAACATATGAATTTCATAAATAGGTAGAGAAACTGTTAACTTACTTTTTACACCCTGTTTATACCAGGCTTTGTTAACTTTTACACAGTATCAAACAATTTTAGTCTGTAATGTAATGAATGGCAATACCAGTCAATGTAAAGTACTCAACATGACTTTGAATAGCTGTACTTGCCAATGGTGAGTACCATACATGACGTGTGATTGACTCTACTCCGATGTTTGGACCTCTCCTTACGGCCTGGTATAGTCGCAAATGTGCGGTATCTATTGCGCAGGGCCTTGTGTGTCTACCCTGTGGTGGCGAATACCTTTAAGGGTCTGTGATGGCTGCACTTGGTTGTGATTAGTATCATGTAGGACCAGGTACGACATAATTATGTGATGATGTGTACAATACTTTCGCTGTTTGGTGGCTTCTAGAGTATTATATCGTGGTGTATACCAAAATACAGCCTTAAATGCTTATACTCAGCGTTGGTACTACTTAGTCTGGGATGACTACATGTATATACAGTGGTTAGTAGTGGTTAGGAACTGGGTTAGCACGAGTATATTCCTTAGGACCCGGTTTGTCAGTACTTGGTGGTGATGGGTACCACAAAAACTTGGTGCGGTTGTTTTCAGAGGTAGTGAGAACAGTGTAATCTATATGGCTGTTGTGTGTTCGTGATTTCATTGTATACATCTATGCATGTTTATACTCTGTTCTGTTGGTTACCAAACAGTGACTTATAATTAAAGACGCATTCACTGTCAAAATTACTGCTTTATGTAGTATGTATCCGATTGGCATGTGATAGCTGCAATCAGTGATGGTTATGTGTCCGACATGAGATAGATATATTATTCAGTGGTGAATATCTCATAGGCATGGAATGGATATAATTTGTTGTTTTGAACATAAGTATCTAATTTTTCCTTCGGTGTCTTTACAATATAGTGATATGTTGTATGTAACAGATATGGTCTAGCTGTATTCTTAGGTATTATTGAGTACATTACGGTCTGGGATGATTATATTCTCATGTGGTAAATGCCTTCTTTAGTATAAGATGTCTGTACATTACAGTGGTCGCGAGTGGCCGCGAGTGGCATATGACCATGAGATGCATATTCCTTGCAGTGATATGTACCCACATTGTGCTTCTGATGCCTGTACCTTGTAATGATGCGTACCACATAGTGTCTTTAATGTATGTACCCTGCATTGGTGTTTACCACATAGGCCCTAAGATCTCTGTACCAGTGATTTGTACCGCATAGGGTCTAAGATGCATGTACTTGGCATTGATGCTTATCTCATGGGACATATGACTTATATACTTATCAGTGATACCCTGTAAGGCATGGATGGCTGAATTATGTTGTGGTGAGTATCACATCAGGCCTGATATTTCTGCACATTGCAGCTGTGAATATACCATTGTCCAACGGGATAGTTGTATTATGTGCTGGTACGCACGCCATTGTGTCTGTGTGAATGTTTCTAATAGTTACAGTGTTCTTGATAGCTACGAATAGAATATGATATTGGGTTTTCTCAAGGGTCTGGGAATCCTATATATACCTAGGTTTATTGATACATATAATTTGCATCATTAAGTATGAGACCCCCTCTGAGTCTGAGTCAATGGTGTATTTAAAGGATTAACGGCTGTTACGAAAACAGATAACTGGTTGTTTTAACATTAATGAGTAGTTTAAACATGCGTGGACTTCATCACCTGGTCGTTTAGTCAGGTTAATGTAAAGCCAATTGCCAATTACTGTTGACCTAAGATGACATTGATCATGTCAATACTATCTATACAAATATATGATAACATCATTATAAATATACATGTATGTCAATTTTGAATGAAAACGACTAGTACTACGAATGCAACTTTAATTAAACAAATAACTTTTACTTATAATGAAAGGAGAATATGTTCTAACCCACATATTTATTACTTCCATAACCAAACTTTATTCAAAACATATGCAAGAATAAGAAAAATAGAAAGGAAATATCAATGTTTAGCTATTTTTCACATATTGACCTTGAAATTACCTTGACCTCAAATTGGTCTATGTCCATTTGATGAATTTAACCAAATTAATTATATACATGCAAATATGAGACACTACATACGTAAACAAACTAATCATATAAGGCCATAATGCCGGGGATTTTCGTATGAATGCCATATCTGTAAGCATAAAATGACTGGGTTTTTATCAAAAATGATACATTTTGAATTAATCAAATGGCTTATCATTAGAGAATATTTATTTACCAACACAACCAACTATCATTTTAATAACCTAAATGTAATACAAAACACATGTTATATTAAGAAAAATAGAGAGAAAATCTCATTTTTTACTTTTTTAGCTATTTTGTTCACTTTGACCTTGAAATGACCTTGACCTTGACCTCGCAATTGTCTTAGGTGTATGTCCATTTGATGCATATAACCATATGAATAATATAAATTTAAATATAAGACATTACATACGTAAACAAAAAAATCACATAAGATCATATAATGCCAGGGGTCTTCGTAAGATTGTCATTTCGGCCAACATGCATTTGCATAAAATGGCTGTTTTGACAATATTTTTATATTTTGAATCAAACAAATGGCCTATAATGACAGAATATGTACTAACGAACATAACTATCATTATCATTGAATTGAAAACACATGTTATACGAAGAAAAATATAGTGCAAATATTCATTTTTAGCTATTTTTCTCACTTTGACCTTACACTGACCTTGACCTTGACCTCAAACTGGTCCGTGTTGTATGTACTTTTGATGTACATTATCAAATGAACAATATCCATGCAAATATATGGCAATACATATATAAACAAAAACTCCACACTAGAACATAGGTTACCGGGTAGTTTCGTAAATTTCTTGGATAGCAAGAGTTGTTGCCCCTGTTAAAAAAATCTGCACCACTTTCAGATCTGGCATCCACCTTTTTCTAAAGCCTGAATGTCTATATTATTCGAAAATACCAACAGACTTTTTCTACCAGATGGGGTAAATGAAAATTGAAATTCTCGTCACCAGCTCCTAGACTAATAATTTCTTTTGCAATTTGCTTATTTAACATTATCCTGTAATACTATCATGGAAAATCTTAAAGTTAATATATTTGTCAAAATAGCAGGTTTTCCTGGAGACTGGCTCATATATATATTGACTCCAATAATAAATGACACGCTGCATGACTTTTTACCGAAAGGAATGTAATGTGCAAACATATAATACAGTTCTGCGTACTGTTTTATCACAATTCCCCGTAAATATTACGTACGTTGATAATATTTGCGCAAATTCATGTGTTTTACTAAGGTATTTTCTCTCATTTACTGCCGTAAGTTTTAGCGTATTTCTGAGGGTGACCGTAAGATAGCAAATATAAATGTCGTGATAAGAAATTGACACACACTGTTGATTTTGGCCGTCACTTGTTTTTTATAGACTTTGATTATAGTAACAAAAATATGTTTAATCATAAAAAAAATGTGTACTGGCTTAGCACTTATCGAAAGTTTATGTGCATTTGTTGATTCTTGTTCCCGGTATGTTGGTGATATTGTGGCCCCCGCCTATGTTCACTATTCAAATTGTTTATAATACGTAACGTAACGCAACAACTTGCGATCGATAAGTAAAACGTACTTAGGAATTTGCGTAAGAGAAATACGTATACAATTATATACAAACGTAGATTTACGCGACATTTACGCAATGTCAGTTAAACAGTTCCAAGATGTTATCAGCAGACAGGCAAATGATACATCTAGTATAAATGCTCCGTTTTCCTGAAAAACCTGCATTCCTGTGTTCCTACATAATTGAAATACCAAGTAATGGTTGTAATCGCATGTGTATCCGCCCGTCCGTACGTTGGCCCATCCATCTGTAATGCACCACTCAATTGAAACCACGGCCTCAACCCAGGGGAAGGGCGGTGGATAGCAGGGACTCTGTCCCCGTGCTTTTACCTTTCCTGTGCTTTTGTTTCGTGAAAAAATGCGGGGTAATATAGCGGTGGCAAAACCCGAGAGGTATAGGGCGGGTGCTATTTGCAGGGGTTTTTCCACCTGTATGACACTGGGGGCAGGGATTTTACCCGGGGTTTGAAAAAGCAAACGTTCAAATCCCCACCATTCCCCGGGGTTAGGGACGTGGTGTCAATTGACTGGTACATAACAAAATAATGTCCGCTCCATAATTACACTAGTGCAACTATATTGTGCATAATTATGTGTAACTTAAGAAGCAACCATTTAGAACTTTAGTGCAACTAGTGACTATTCATTGGCGGTAATAGTGTTGTCTTTAGCCTGCCTTGTTGAATATTTGTTTTGTTTATGCTAAAGTGTTGAATCAGTTATATAGTGCGCCCATGATAATGAGAAATGTTGGAACATTTGGTATATTCAACAAAAGTGGATTTATCAGATGTGCACGATTTATCAGTGATGTTTTGAGTACGAATAAGACCTTATCTGTTTACTTTAGTAATTTGTCAAAGCAATTTTGCAACAGTTGACAAAACCGATTCAAGTTTGTAAATATCACATTATAATATTTGCATTAATGTCAATCCTCATAGTTGCATGTGTTGTACAATGTATATTGCATGTATTAAGTGTAATAAAGATATGTTATGTTATGTCTAAGCGCACTCTATCATCGGATTTAAATATCATGCAGTCCAAATTGACCTTTGCTAAGTTCTTTCCCCGTTAAAACCGAACGAACCTCTATTATTGAATAAAACATTATAAAACTGATTATTGGTACCGGCATAATTGAAGGTACTTATGTAATTATAAGATTCTGGAATACAGACCTATTTGCAACACATACGTTGATTCCCATCCGGCTATTTTCGAAAACATTCCCTACGTAATTAGAACGTTTACATGAAGTTTCCCAAAGTACAATATATACGGATCCGATATGAAAATGGAAAGTTTCAAGTGCGCATTATTATGTTCTCTTTGAATGTGCTTGAGGCAACTGTGGCAAACCGAACATAGAAACAATTAACAAGCACATTTATTCCAATTGCATATTTGCTATACTTGTGCTATATAAGCTCAAACGTAACAAACAGTCCACTGCATAATTAAATTACAACTAATAGTGTCCTAAGTACATTACTGATTTATCCGTGTGCTTGAACATCACCACCAAGGCCAACTTGCATGGGAATAACCATCGAAAGTTATCTTGTCTATGACATTTTGTTTTTGTCTTGCCAGAAGTCACCGTGACCAACCGTATCATCTGCCGCTACAACATATGAAAACAAATCGGACGACGGGAAAGGCAGCACTGAACAGAAACGAAAGGAACATATATGAAATAAGGAAATGGCAGCACTCAACATAAACGAATGGCACAGAAATGAAGTAAAGGAAAGGCAGCACTCAACAGAAACGAATGACACAGAAATGAAGTAAAGGAAAGGCAGCACTCAACATAAACGAATGGCACAGAAATGAAGTAAAGGAAAGGCAGCACTCAACAGAAACGAAAATTCCATAAATGAAGTCAGGGAAAGGCAGCACTCAAAAGAAAACGAAAGGGACAGATATGAAATAAGGAAACTGCAACACTCAACAGAAACGAAAGGCACAGAAATGGAGTAAGGGAAAGACAGCACTCAACATAAACGAAGAGACAAATATGAAGTAAGGGAAAGGCACGGAACGAGCTAGGCTAACGCACCCGGATTCCTTGTATCACAACTCTTTCTCTTCTACTTGCTGTCCCTTCAGCAAAACACAGGACTCCATTGGAAATAAGTGCTTGCACTTTCATGGGTTATCCTTGACCGAAAGGCCTAAGTAATTACATACATACATTCAGCACTCAATAGAAACGAAAGGAACAAAAATGAGGTAAGAACAAGAAGTACGTTGTCACCTATTTCACAGTGAGCTTTTGGGAACGTCAGTAATTATATTGACTTATAAACAAAATCACTAATTTGAGGTGATACGTTTAGGGCCGTTTTAAACTGCCCTTGCACATCTTTAGGCCATTTTAATTGTGTATTAGTACCCATTTTCTATTCCAGTTTTTTATTATCCTCATTTTTAATACATTTTTACTATGAAAATTAACAACTGCTCTTTGGTTTTACATGTGTAAATAAGTCATTGTTAATTGCGTATAACTTCTGTATTTAAGAGAAGGGTGATAGTATGCTTTTTATCATCATCATGGTGTTGGTGACTGATGAGGCTTGTATGTTTTAAAAAACATATAACGACACATCTAAATGCGCGTTTGTTGTGCATAAACTTTCGTCAGACGCATATTCTTTCAAAACTATGACTCGTAATAATTGTCTTGATTTCGTGATGAACTGGAATATACGCATTTACAGAATACTGCTGTACATAATATCAATATACGTGTAGATAGATTGTTTTTTATTAGCAATATTTAAGAGCCGCTTATTCAAATCTACATGTAAAAATATATTTATTAAAACAAAATAATTAATTTTCTGTTGTAGTTACCCGACTTTCTGCTCAAGTTTCGCATCGAACTGTTGGTGCCGCCTTTATTTTTGTAGCTGTCCGACATACTGGTAAAGTTCATTTTCTCGTTCGGTTATTTTATGGCATGTTGTCTTGTTATTGTGGTAGATCTACATGTATGTATTAGAAGCAATGTCATGTTTATGAATAAAAACATAGATTCTAACTAAACTTTACATCAAAAATATAACAAATGTTGTCCGTTACAGTACAGTTACCCGATACATGTGATTTTATCTGGGTTAGTATAACGAGAACGTACATGTATATTCTTATACTACATGTGTGTAGTATAACGTTCACAGGACGTCACTTAATCTCCTAGATGATGTCATTGTATGGTGTTAATGACGTAATGTTTGGCGTCGATTATATAGCGGATACGTTTTTCCAACAGAATGGTGCGCTTTTTATTGTTATTAATTAGAGTCATATGATATAAATACTCTTAATACCCATTGGCATTTGTTATAATTTTATATTAAACTTGTTAAGAAACAAGAGATGTTTGTAAAACACGTATATGCCACCATTGCAGCCCACAATCAGAAATGGTAAAGGTCATAGTAACCCTGACCATTGACCTCAAAATCAATAAGGGTCATCTACTGTTTATGACCAACCTCCATGTAAAGTTTGAAGATTCTAGGTCAAAGCGTTCTTGAGTTATTTAACGGAAACCGTTTGAATAGTCAGAAATGGTAAAGCTCACTGGACCTTGAACTTTGATCTACTGACCTCAAAATCAATAGGGGTCATCTACTGTTGATGACCAACCTCCAAAGTTTGAAGATCATTGGCAAGAGCATTTTTGAGTTATTGAAAGGAAACCATTTGAATAGTCAGAAATGATGACTATTGGCAAAAAAGAGTTTTAGAATGTATTCGGAGGTTTTCAGTTAATGATATGTAGCTAACAATAAGTTTAAGTATTCTAAATTGTAAAGTTTCTACTAAGTTTGTAATTATCAGTTTAATCGCTACGAAGGACAAATAAGGTTTTCAAATATTTATCGGAAAACGTTGAACTCCATTTACCAATATAAGTAAATAACAATCTATCTAAAGTCGACGATTTTCTTAACAGTACGCGAAGCGTTTATTAAGGAGACAATTTTAGTTAAAATCAGTAAACATCAATCACAATCTCAAATTGTTGTATAATTAGCAATAACTGAACAAGGAAGGGAATTGGATATCTGTATATTAACAAGCCCGTTGAACTGTGTGATAGTTACTTTCAAAACATTCAGTAAACAACAAAACACACAAAACACTAAAGTACATTGTATTTGTAATGACGCCATGAATGTTCAAAGAAATAACACAATGTTGGGATCTTTGATTATTTTATGTGTACTTTTGCTGCTAAATTTGCTATTCCAAATGGTGTTTTCACTTAGCAAATATATTATACGGATGCTTTCAGAACATATTTGGTTTCACTTTGAATGTACTATAATAATAATGTTTGGTGAGGAAAGAATAATGTTATTATAGGGCCTACATCAAATGCCTAATTACATTTTTGTCAGACATTATGATAATTTAATCAGGAAGAGTATGGAGGTATAGAAGTGAGACGTAGCGAATCAATATCATATTTCGGTTGGATGGGTTTGTAACATTTACAAAATGTTCGAAGAAAAAAGTGAATGTATGAATACATACGCGAAGTTGCTCATTCACACTCATTGCATCTCTATTAAAATTTAAGGGAAAACAAGTAAATGTTTATATCTTATTGAGAGCTTTAAAAAACATATATAAGCCAGTCTCCAGAAAACCCTGCTATTTTGACATTATGTAATTACTATTATGTAACAAGGTTTATATAAAACTCTAAAATGAGAAAAAATACATATCTATTGATTCTACTTTAAGTAATTTACCCATTTAGTACAGTAACTATGTATTAGCTTTAATTTTTTTCATGAATTATATCGAAATCACATACTTCGTTGCTATGGTGACCAATTTCGGAAAAGTTCTCCGATTCAGAAAAACGAGGTGTTAGTTGTATAAAACAGTAGTAGCCTTTCTCTGAATGCAGACAATTTTTTTATATATATTTTAAAAAAGTAAAACATAATTCTAAAACATGACCCAACGAACCTAGTCATATCAACAACAATGTGTGGCCTCCGTCGCTCAATGGTTAGCGCGCTTGCCGTCTAATCTAGCGACCCGGCTTCAAATTCGGATGGAGGCAAACATATATATGCCTGCCATATTTCAGCAGAAAGCTGACTGGCAAATAAAGGCTATGCTCGGCATTTAAAAAAAAACCTTAACACTTTTGGCAATGGAAAGGCCCGCGCGCGGCATCATGAATGTACGAACTTTTTTCAAACATCCACGCGATGTTACAGCATTTTTAACACAAACACTATTGGAACAGGGAAATGACCACTCAATTGTAACAGCAGAGTACGAAACGCAGACAAAAGAACGCACAAAAGTAAATCACATATTTAAAGTCACAATGATAAACAAAACATGAAATAGTGAAACTGAACAACTAACGAAACATGGCAACCTACGCCGATAGCCTGCCGTCTGAGTGAAATCAAACATAACCAGTGTAAGAGCTTGCAGACAAAAACGAATTACAAGACAAGGACTACCACACATAACAAAGACAAACCGAAATTTAACAGAAACAGTATGTACGATCATGTATACTTGCCTTCTTTGAAATTGAAGTTGCAAAAGTGCAAATACAACAAATACAATGACTAGAAAAGGGCACAGTCATGTGTTTTTATTGTTACAACAAGTCATGTTTACACCAACAATCCATAAATGCTTTGGTTAGGTTTATTCGTAGATTCTATATTTTATTCGGTAATCGCACAATAAGTTAGATCAGAAAATGCACCCATCACTTTGCAGTCATTTCATTGCATATTTAAAGGATCATACAAATGCAACCTCTACTACTAAAAAACGTTTGATCGTCTTTATAAAATTGTCATGACAAAAAACCTGACAATTCCAACAAGAATTGTAAACATCTCTACACATGTCATGATGGTAAGAATATAGAAATGTGTGTTACAATGACTAAAATAGGAAAACATTGCTCGCTTAATTCTTGAGTACGTAAGAATTGAATAATGTAGGAGTGATGCTGAACCAAGTGTACGACAGAAACTACAGTTGGAGAGGTTTACGGGATCAATTGTACGTGTGAAGCACATTTTGGGAGGGTTACAGTACATTTTGACGTGTACGTAAAAAGCACAATTGGAGAGGGATGATGAAACCAGTGTATGTGAGACACACAATGGGGCAGATATATTGATGACTTATACTGAACCAAGTGTGCATGAGAACAATATCGGGTGAGATACTGACCGAAGTGTTATAGGGATTCTAATCGAGATGCCGAAGTAAACAAAATCATAGAATAACCATCCCACCCTTTTCTCGTGCTTTGTATAATTTCAGGATCGTCGTGGCTGGACAATGTCTGAACAATGTCTGAACAATTAGTGTTTATATCTACAAATTGACGACTCAAGTTTTCGTCTTAAAAAATAACACATAAACTTTATCGGTTACTGTTGACAGAGCAGAACCCAGTTCAGGCGGCAGATGTATCATTTCAAACTTGCGACCGTTGACGGGGCAAGATAAACAATAACTTTATGTACTCAGATTAAAATCCAAGACGGCATTGTACGTGTTGCGAGATTTTAACCCATCCGAAATTTGGTCACCCCTGTTCGATTGAGATTTGTGTGTACAGGAAGTGTTTTTTCGGGGTACCCTGAAGACGTGAATGGAATTGGCAAACTCATTAAAAAAATAGTTTTGTTGTTAATAAATTATCTTTTATTTTCTAATGATGTTTAAAAATGTTCCTTGAGATAACCGAAGGCCAGCTTACACAACATTAAACGCGATAGGGGAGGTAAGAATGCTAGCGCGCGAGATAAAGGCGGTCGGTTAGCATTTTAGACTGTCCCTCGCAAACGGAAGAAGTTGTTTCATTCGACTGCCGTCAAGTAAGTACAGCCTACAATCGTTAAAATAACTGCTTATACGATTAAAGTACTTGTTTTAAACAAGGAAAACTGTCTTTTATACACATAATTGGCGTAGGTAAACAAAGAAATCAACTTTCGATGCTAATTTGCATCATAAAGTTTGATAAACGAAGCGTATCCAAATTTGTTCGTACCCAAATTGTCAACAACAAACAATCAACCAACCAACCATTTATTGTGAATTAATTATCAACAATCATTCTGTGTTAGATGACCATGTTAATTGATCTTATAATGTAGGACAACTGTCTACTGCTGGTTTGTCAATACAGATCTCCGTGAAAAAATATGAGAATTGACCAAAATACAAACAATGTAACTTTTCATGAGTGCTTTTATGATTATTTATAAGAAAGTTTTTTTGGAAAAAAAAGACATAACAAGACCGAAGAAGTGACAGATGTCACAAGACCCTTCAAAGAACCCTCAGATCCAGTTAAGGTCTGTGTTGGTTGACCCGCGTTTAACAAAGTTTCTGTCGTGTTGATCGGTATTCATCTGTCGCTCTGCTGTGACTGTCCATTACAGTATGTAGCTGCCATGTGACCTCCGGTGTGATGCCATCATAAGAGCTGTCATTGACCGAAGCGGTATCAACAATATTTTTAACCAATCGATTATCGATTCACATTTTAGAATATTCACCATATCGACATTACCGGTTAAAACCCGTTGTCTGGGATTACGGAATTAATTGAGCGATAATGTGCGAGATATTCTGAATGTACGTCAGGAGGGAAACTGATATAGCGTATAGAGCAACTAGGTACAAAAATCGCGATTATTTTAGCCAAAAGATAAGAATTTGAATAAAGTCTTACTTGAACACATTGACAACATTATTTTACGACCTCGCTGACAATATTTTTGCCTCAATAATATGTTTAACTTGAAAAATGCGTATATTTTCTCACCATCGGTATCGAGCTTCGAAAGCGACAGTGTAGAATAAAATGCAATATTTCAAATATTGAACATTTTTTCAGATAATTGATTAATTCTTGCTAAAGTTTATAAAATTAAGATGTTTAATGATAATGTGCAATAATTGTTTTATATGTTTTTCATGTTTAAACGTTGAAAAAGAAAAAAATATACACTCCCGCTATACCGCTTATTGCTCGCTAACCCCCTGACCGTGAAATTCCGGATCCGGAAAATTGGGTTTTAATTACCGAGTAATTTCGATATCGAGAACCGATACCTGGGTAAATGAATGGAACCACCGAAAATCCTTCTTTTCCTGCACAAAACAGTCCCTCTGTTAAAATGTAAGTTCACAAATTGTAAAAATGGGTCAAGTCTAAACTCTAACCAAAGGTGCTATCTCAAAGCTGAATATATACCCAACATGTACAGTGTAGAATGGCTAGAAAGGGATCATTGACTGAAAGGCCTGTTTCTTGTTCGTCTATTATAGGACTCCAACATTTTGCTAAGAAGGAGTCCTGGGACTCCTACTTCAAAATCCTTCCGAGAACCCTGTCTATATGTGTAACTGTATAACGATGTATCGCCGATGCTTGTCTTCCTATATATTGGAATCATCGATATGCCTTGGGTCGTATCAATGACAGCTCTAGTCGTCATTCAAGAAAGCGCTAAAAACACACTGTTCTTAAAACCATATCCTGGCTCATTATCATTTTGATTCCTTAGGGGTCTCCTAAAAGGTAGTTCAGTTATAACTGCAGATACGGTTTGTCACTGACCATATCAACATTACAGGATAAAACCCGTTTTCCAGTATAACAGAATTAATTTAACAGCAATGTGCGAGAAATTCTGAATCTAATACTTTTTGACAGGGGGGTGGCTGCATTAAGCGAATAGAGCAACAAGGTACAATAATCGCGATTATTTTTGCAAAAAAAGGAAGATTATGTGAAGTCTATATAGTTACATTGTGACTCACTGAACTTATGCAATGCTTAACTTTTACTCTGGCACTTGGGGTAATGTGCGTGTGGACTGGCCATACGGCTTACAAGGACGCATCGCCATCAACAGCCATTTCTCTGTAACTTGCATGTAGAATTTCATGGAACTTAATCAAAATAAATATGAACAACTATACAGTACTTTGATGATGCCTGTCAGGTGTTTTTCCTTTGACAGTCATTTACCTTGATTTATTAAATATTTCTGTCTGTCCTTCCGTCTGCAGCCATTTTTCTACTAACTGGTACATTTTTAAGCAACTTAAAATAAAAAAGTCATGATGCCCGTCAAGTTTGTTAAAGTTGGTCAATTTTCCTTAAGAGTTATTACCCTTGATTTACAGTATAATTCACTCTGACCGTCCATTCGCATTCCTTTCTTTGTAACTAGCTTGTAGAATTTCATGAAACATAAAATGAATATGAGCACCCAATTACTGTGATGATGACTGTCAAGTTATCATTATTGGTAAATTTTCCTTAGAGTTATTGCCCTTGATTTGTTGAAAAATTTCATCCGCCAGTCCATTTGCATTCAGTTCTTTGTAATTAGCTGGAAGAATTTCATGTAACTTAAAATGAATATGAACACACATTCTGTGTGTCAATTTTCTTGAGTTGTCACCCTTGATTTATTGAAGAATTACCTCCGCCCGTCCTTTCTTAGTCATTTCTTTGTAACTAGCCGGTAAAATTACATGAAACTTAAAACGAAAATTAATGCTCACACTAAGATGATGCCAGTCAAGTTTTGTTATTGGACAATTTTCTTTAGAGTTATTGCCCTTGATTGAATGAATAATTCACTCTGCCCATCCATTCACATTCATTTCTTTGTAAATAGCTGGTATGATTTCATAAAACTTAAAATGAATAGGAACGCTCATACTGTGATGATGTCCGTCAAGTTTTTAGCTCACCTGAGCACTCGTGAACATGTTTTACCTAATCTACATGAAACTTGGTCACAATGTTTGTCGCTTTGCAATCTAGGTAAAGTGCGTAACTAGGTCATCTGGGGTCAAAAGCTAGGTCACCAGGTCACTGATTCTGCCTAAACTGCTGGTCATATGGTGAGCGCTTTAGAGCCAATGGTCATCTTGTTGTATTAGTCAATTTTCCTTGAGTTATTAAAATTCTATCTGAATTTCATGAAATGTAAAATAAATACAAACTGTATGAACAACCATACTGTGAAGATGCCCCTCACTAATAACTGTAATGAGTTATTTTGATATAGTATCAATGGATGATTGAATCCCCTTTAGGCAATGCCTTAGTTCATATTATTACAGTTTGTGTCAGTACGTCGGACATACGCATATAACTAGATGTATCGATGAAGCAAGAATGGGAGATAATTTCCCATATGACATTATATCAGACAACTGGTCATTTTCCTTGAAACCAGTTGAACATACCGGTCGATCAATGCAAATTATTATGTGGAACACATTCGTTTTTTTCCAAAAATTATCGAGTTAAGAGGAAATTCCACGAAAACTTGAACATCCATCGTACATGCATATAATGTAGAAAGTGTTGTTCGTTGTAACCATAAATATCATCTAATGTATTCAATGCCAGTGAAGTGAAAAACATCGTGCTACAGTCTTTAAGTCTGTCTACCAACGTAGCAGGGTCTTGCAGATCGTTGCGACATCGTAGTATAAACGTTTCATGATCGGCACTAATCGCGGTGGAAACGTGGTGCAAGCGTAACATCATCGAATCGGAAATGCTGTGATCGTAGAGCAATCGTAGCACAAGCGTCGATCAGACGTTCGAGTGAAGATTTTTATCAATTTTCTTGGTTTTTACGCCGATCTCGTCCCGATTTATACTTTTAGGCAGGTCGGGACATATCGGCATGATCGGAGTAAGAGCGTAGCCCAGTGTGAACGGGGTGTAAGTAACTTCAATCGATACTAAAGTGCGGTCTTAACTTCCTACACACGTTACAAACCCGATTGATGAACAACAAACAATAACGAAAGCAACTCTTATTGGATTAATGTCCGTTTAACCAAGCGACTTTTCGGGGACACCTTAGGCCGAAAGTCTATGTATCCGCGTCCGTGTTCCGCATCCGCGTGTCCTCGTCCGCAAAATAGAGATGTTTAGCTGTCGTTGACGCTGACTTCAGGGAGCGAGAGACGAGCTTCTGTAGGGGTTTTATAAACTAATTTAAACTTAAAAAGTTCAAGGGGAACTTTGGCAACTAAAGAAACTAACCGATTGAGTCAAACAAATTTCCTATTTGCCTGTTCATTTTGTCACCTAACAACGAAATAAAGCATCGGGTACTATTACTTTAGTTCAGTTTAATATATTTTGGTAGCCTTGAGATGTGGTTGAGAGTTTACTTAGTGTTTGTCTTGAATTTTGGATCCCTTCTGGAACGGTAGCCTGTGTTTTATAGGCTACTACTGTTTTATACAACTAACACCTCGTTTTTCTGAATCGGAGTACTTTTCCGAAATCGGTCACCATAGCAACGAAGTATGTGATTTCGATATAATTCATGAAAAAATTTAAAGCTAATACATAGTACTAAATGGGTAAATTACTTATACTAAACGTATATATGGACGCAATGATTCGGATATGTAATTAACAGAATAAGCGATATCACGTGATTAAGGTCTTATCTAAGTATATTCCCTTGTAAATATAGGATTGCCATAATAGAAAGAATTGGTTATATACTACCAATAGCTTGGTAACCAGGCCCTGTGGAATGTTGTTTAAATTTAGTGCCAAAAGATTCATGTTTAAAAAAAGAGTATTAAGGCGAAAAAGGGGGTTGTGGGTCCTAAATAGGTAAACAAGTCTACATAATAGTTTATTGTATATGTAACTTCGTTTGTAGACCCGACAAAGTGATTCAGCTAGTAATACGTTATTATAATTTTCGACAGCTCGGACTTGGGCGGATCTGTGCTTGTTTAGTTGGGCATTATGTGTTTTGTGTGTTTTTAATGTTTTCTGTGTTCGGCTGGTTAGGTTGAGTGCTGCCTTGCCTGTCTGACTTGATATAATCTTTTTTCGTAGTATTATTATAAAAATTAACTCGAGACAGAAAAATGTATACACTCAAGTATAATTGTCTGTATATGCATGCATGCAAATATACATTACGAATCCCAAGACTTTTGCAAATGTAGACACGTATTATATCGACTTCGCCGGCCTTAACTGAATTGCATAATTATGCAAAAATAGCAACTATTAAAACTAATCAATAATAACCATGTCTATGGTGTTTCATGTACCGCCTATGCAGTAAAATTCACACCAATTTATTTTTTAGAAGGTCTATTTCATGTCTCCGCGTCCGCATGCGTCGTCCACATAACGTGTTCGCAAGCAATCGTTCGGTAAGCGATTTTTTTCACGTATGCGGACACTATCCTGGACAGCACAGCAAGATATATGACAAACTTGATTTTAATTTTGAGTTGTATTGATATTAGGTAGCTCTAAATTTAAGGTTATACTGTAGTTTGAAAGGATTTCGTGTAAAAAGTATTCGGTACGGTACTGTTAAATGTACATATCCCCCAGATGGTCCCTGGCTTGAGCAGCAACCTTACTTTAGCAACTTTATCAATTTGTTCCAGAAGTAACTCTTTACTATTAATTGTACTTGTCCATAGCAACAACCTATGTTCAACACAAACTTTGTGTTTCAAGAGTTTCAAAATTAATATTCATCATAATACGTTGTAGTGTATCTCATACTTAGGATTCACACAATGTACCACACCAACGTGCATGAAAGAACTGAGTAAATTATACTAGTACACTCGGCAAAACTTATAAGTACACATGTCGTTTTATCGTTATAACTTTTTTTTTGTTTATTATTTTTGCATGAAATTTTGTGTACATGGTATTGACTATCAAAGGACTGGATAAAAAAAGTTTTTTCTTCAAAATTAAATACAGCGGTTCATTGGACCATGAAAGGTCAAAAACCGTAAAATGGCCGTGAAATTGACGCGTATTTGCAAAATATTTTAATGTAAGGTAAATTTGAATTTTAGATTAATTGTCAAATTAAAAAAACACAAAATAATTCGATTTTTCAAACAACAACATGGTGTTTTTTTACTTTTAAAAATATTTTTTATTGGTATGGTCAAGGGGAGTTAACCATGTTCCAAATTGCATTTTTTATCAGAAGTTGATATTTTTAAACCTAAATTGTTCTTGTTCCTATCATTGTTTTCTTTATTACTGTGTCTGTGATAGAAACATAGACTTGAAACTGTACTGTATCAGCACAGCGGGGCCATATGTGCATTAGCAACCTGACAATCGCCCGATGAACATACGGCATTATTGTGTTTTTTAGATTCTGCTGTTGTCATCATTAGTTTATTCTGTTTGTGACAATTTAAATCAGATGTTAAAAACATCGATTGTATTGTAACTCTACATATCCAGTCTACATATGTTGAAATTTTCAGCACGATCATGCACGCATTGACCGAGCTATGGGCAAATAAACAAGTGTGTACTTATAAGTTTTGCCGAGTGTATTACCGTTTAACTTTGAAGTCATTCTGTATCGTAGTCATAGGTGTTGTTGTCGCTTTTTGTATGTATTAGGCGGCTGAAAAAGTCTCGCCGTACTTTACTTCAGTGTTGTTAATTTGTAAGAAAAAGTAAAGAAGTATCGGTTTTAATTGCAACCATAGAATATTTTGTGTTCGGGTATTACGTGTTCAATCATTTTTACAAGCGTTTATCTCTAATAGCTACCAGGAGTAAATAACAATCTATCTGATGTCTATGCTCTTCTTAACAGTAAGCATAACGTTTATTGAAGAGATAATTACATTCTGTAAGTAGCAATTACGGTCTCAAATTGTTGTGGAATTAGCAAAGATTGAACAAGAGAGGGAATTTAATACCTACCGAATATGTGTTCATTATATGTAAATTTACAAAAGGCTGATCTATGACTTAAAGGCAATTATATAATATGAACTAAGACATCGCCTATTTGGGGATTTAATCTTTGATAATTATATAACTGCTCAGAAATAAATAACTAAGTAAATTATGCGTTGAAGGTAAATGTTATATGGAATAATTATATTTCCAGCAATCAGTTAAAGTAGTCTGATTTTGAAGAAGAATATAAAGCAAAAGAAATATACACCTTTATGCCTCTTGCTGGTTTCCTTGGATTTTAAATTTAGCTCGGAAACATAACAACTATATAATCCAAACAGGAACTTAGTTTAAACAATATTTATTTCCATAAGTATGCATTTTTTTATGTATTACATAGACCGATTGTTAAAGATAAGAGGTACATATACAATAATTAGTAACAGGTAGTTTTATGGTAAATTTGGGTAGAAATTGGATTTGTAAACAAGTCTTATATAAGACTTATATTAATACATTTCCGAACACAGGAACTTGAACCCAGACTAATTGGCATTGAATAAAACCTGTCGTCATTCCTTTAAATTTAACTGTTACGTAGAAAACTTGGGAACCCGCGGCAATGTCGCAATTACTACTTCAAAATTGTGAGTCATAAATAAATACTTTTTAGTTACATCAGTTCCAGAAATAAAACTATACTGTCTATAATAATTGTAACATAAAAAATTCTAACAACAAAATGTGCCACCGACATACACAACAGTGTACATGATTTGGAACCAGTTTGAGGTAAAGTTTCGGTGAAATTTAACTACATTGTAGTAGTTGTCAAGGGATAATCCCACATACTTCCTCGAAAAGATAATGTTAAGTCAGACAGGGAATGTAGCACTCAACTTAACCAGCAGAGAACAGAAAACATTAAAAACATTCAAGGCACAATACCCAACTAAATAAACCGAGTGCAGAAAACGTAAAACGCATACAAGGCACAATGCCCAGCTAAACAAGTAAAGATCCGCCCAAGTACAAGCTGTCGAAAAGTGAAATGAATTAGTTTCAGCTATCAGCTGAATTCCCTAGCTGAATAACCCAGTTCCAACTGTAAAACGGCTATAATTCCTAGTTTTAGCTGTCAGAAAGCCTAAAATGTATGACTCCCAATATAATTCCCATATACATGTATACTGGGCTGTTAACAGTCAAACCGAGGGTTTTGATTAAAAAAGTACGTTTCCCACAAATGTCTATAACACACCATGTTCTCTTTTAAAATGTTTAGGAATTTTGACCTGGATTATGATTGGGTACATGATCTGAAGAACCGACTTCTGTGTTTAAATATGCATGGTAATTAACTCTAAAATCAGAGGTTGTGTATGATCTTTGACTGTCTTTATTTGTAGTAAATTTTGAAATTTAAGCCACAGTCCCATATAAATGGCGGATCAACATGGTTCACCTCTGGCAACGATCCGGGATGTGAACCGTGTAGCACAGCAGTGTTAAGTCTAGAACGTCCAGGAGCATAGTCCTTGGTCAAAACGGCAGTTTTGGGAAATTCAAAACTGTCGTATGTTTATCTGTGGTGGTTCGGGGAAATGACAACATTCGGGCAGGGCCGAGCAGCTGCTTTGATGGTTTATTAACATCCATAATGTCGGTCTTGATGGTCCAGTGGCTCCGTATTTCAGTTTTGATCATTATATCCACATGCGTCGAAATTAGCCTACATGCGCGGCGATACGTGCGCAGCATATATCACCATTTTGTTTCGATGTAAACATCCTGTCGTTGCTTCTGCATATAACAACGTCAAACACTCCAGACACGGGGCTACAAATTAAAAGTGCATAGATCGTCCCGGATTTTGATCGGGACTCTACGGGACTACCATGTTCATCCGTCTGTACACTGTTTATCACCGGGCAACGAAACACTCTAGCAGCGAAATAAACAATAGGTTAATACTAGGTTTGAATTGAGCGTTCATGTGTAAGAAAAATATACATGTAAGTTACGTTACAATAACATGGATTTGCTTGACCTCCGCAGCACAAACGAATAAAGATGCCAGTGTTAAGGAGAGTTCACTACTCTTGAATGACTTCCCTTGTCGGTATGTAAAACGTGGCGATCCGCGCCGCAAAATTCCTACTTCACCGTATCGTAAAAATATACACGATATTTACTGGTTTGGTTTATTTACATGGATACAATCGTCGTTTATGGTCATATTCTTAGCGTTGTACTGACTTTGCAATAGTTCATCACGTGGGGTTTCACGTTGAATAATCATATTTGGTAAAGAAAGAATAACGTGATTACAGTGCCTCCGCAAACACCAATACACAACAACCCCTCGTATATTAATAACGGCATACAATATCGTCTCGTTAGGACGTCCGCCTACGCATGTTGTGATATCATTTTACCAAGTTCGGACAATGAAAAAGGGATAAAAAAAATTCATTTCCATTACTAGTATACATGTGCTTTTAAAGCATGAATATAATACCGAAGAAAATTAACAATTTACAGAACGTGTAACAAACCTAGCTTTACTAACGGTATTCCCCCATGAATTGTAAACGTTCTTTTAAAATAGGCAAATATTTCTATAGCAAAGAATAGAAATGCGTGTTTACAAGACAAATAAGAGAAAATCGGTTTAGGTTTACGTGCGAAACAAAATCTGGAAGAGATATTGAACCTCTGCTATATTATATTTTGACACCATTTCAAACACAAAACGTCAAAATATGAATGAAGCTATCATTCGATGATTTCCCAGATGGCATAAACATAACAGACAATTAGCTATAATGCAAGTTTCAAACGTAGTTAAACAATAAAGATACAGTGGGTAGACACATTAGGAAATGTAGTATGTTGTAAAGTACCATTTCCAATATCCAATGTAGAGTTTAGAAACGAATGATGAGAATGAGTATTAACGTACAGAAAGAAAGTACCAACATGTACTTCGTTCTTTATCTCTTTATAAACAAGTAATTAAGAATTGCAAGCAATACAGATGTTTTAAGCCTTTTTAAATGTTTCTGTTGCCATAGCAACCACAATTTTTGTCAGAATCAAACTAGTTTTAGACGTGCATAATCCCCTCAGTGTCCTCTATCCACATATCAAGTTTCATAAACCTAGCTTGAAAACTGTTTGAGTTATTTTTGACGGACGGACGGAGGGCAAACCTATAGTCACCTCCGGTCAAAAACCGGTCGGGGACTAATTTAACCATCATTGTGGCATGGTGAAACGTATTTTTAAATACACAGGTTTAATCACAACGACATCACTAAATGACGTAAATTAAACTATGAAAAATGTCCTTGTACAATGTAGCAGCGACACCAAAAGAACACTTATAAATAGATTCTATAAACTAACGTACGCCTAGCTCTTATTTCGAATGGACAGCTTGGTTCTTTAATGGGCCCGGTGTATAGCACCGATACACAGCTTCCTGGCATTTCCAGATACTTTGCAGACCACACGGCCAGATATAGCGGGAAATATTATAGAATTAATGAATTAATCGATTTTAACCAGCTCCTGCCGGTGACCCGAACTAGTGTTATGTAAGAACGGGGATGGGCATCATACTAGCTTACATTTTGCAGTTGTCGTGCGGTGAATATTAAAATTATAATATTCTGCCTAAAATGGATATGTTTTTTAGTGAAATGGCTACCCATATGTCCTTATCATGTTGCAAATATTTTAGTTGCATGTGACAGGACTATTCAGAACTGTTTGATATCTACTTACAGGGAAAGTTGCTATTTATATTGCGTGTCGTTAGGTTTTCAATTTTCAGTCAGACATAATTTATTACATGTATATATCTTCCATCCATGGTAGTTGCAGTGTCCCACAATAGCATTAACATAGCAAAACCAATTACGCTTTGCATACTCATTTACTACTGTAAAATCATTGTATTCGTGGGGATTTAATTTCAAGGATTACCTTAACTATGAAATTAAATCCCCAATAAATAATCATACCAATAAATATGCCAAGTTTACAGTGGCTGCCATACTTGCTTTCAAGTTCAGACAGGTATAAGATTCGGGTGTTGAGAAGTTTACTTTAATATATCATGTAATTAAACAATTGTTTAAATTTTGAATGATTTCTGATAATTTGTATAAATGTTGACTATGTCATTTTTCATGAAATCCAAAATTCTTAAAGTTACGTCCCCTTGAAATAATCTTTTTCACAAAAACCACGAACGTTTGTCACATTGAAATTAAATGATTTTACAGAATATTAAATCAACGGAACAACTTCACTTTTAAATTAATGAATGCAGTAACTTGGCACAGAGATATACTATTTAACATACTTTGTTGCAATATTAAACCCAGTAAACACAGTACAGACAGTGTCGGTTCAAATATCACTTTAACAACATTATTTTAAGTTTTGTTGCGTGACAACCAATAATACTTTGCAGATCAAGTTTCGATATATGTTACATGGTATGCCTATCAATAGAGTACGACGTGCGATTTACAGCAGTAAAATGTCTCACCGTACGTAACTTCAGTGTAGTTAACATTCTGGAGATACTGATGGTACGTCATGAGTCTGTCTCTCGAGTGAGTTGCTTGGCTCGCCTGTCGCTTCAGTATGAATTTGATTTTTTTTAGTATAACAGTATGTATTATATGTGCGAATGTTCTAGGCTGCTTAAAACAAAGCGGGCTTAAGAGTAATCTAAAACCTACTTTGAATGTTATGTGCATAAAAGTACGTATTATATGTGCGAAGATCTAGGCTGTTTAAAATAAAGCGGGCTTAAGAGTGATCTAAAACCTACTTTGAATGTTATGTGCATAACAGTATGTATTATATGTGCGAATGCTCTAGGCTGCTTAAAACAAAGCGGGCTTAAGAGTAATCTAAAACCTACTTTGAATGTTATGTGCATAAAAGTACGTATTATATGTGCGAAGATCTAGGCTGTTTAAAACAAAGCGGGCTTAAGAGAAACCTCTTTGTGAATTCAATTCAAGCTAAGCAATGCTCCCGTTTCGTTTTAAATATTTCGGTTATAATTCGACAAGACCATCCTAACACATCTTGACAATCCTTGGATAACACGTTAGAACCAAAACAATGCGAACAGTCTGTAACACACGATTTGTTCATGCTGACAAGATATAATGCATTATTTGATGCTAATTGGTGAGATATGGAGTTCTATCAGTGAAATAAAACCTATATCAGTCACTGGTTATCACCTACAATGTGGCTAATATAAGCTCCGCCCCCACAGGGACTACTTTTATTTTACCTAAAACTCAACACATAATTGTCCATAACTTTTTTATTACTGAACGAAAACATGTCATATGGGGGTTTATATTCTTTGTTAGACCATTTCCTGCAAGTTGGTGTATGAGTTGATGCAAAATTCTCAAAAAAGACGTCTTCACATATTCACCATAATCCAAGATGGCGGATTTTGAATTGAAAAATAATACGCAGCCTATAACCACAGTGGTAATTTGGCATAAATAGTAAACAAACACATATCCTCTATATATCTATGCAACCGTGTAAACTAATGTGTCAAGAAATATGTACAGACGGTGTTAATTATATTTGCAAGTGCGTTCATACCAGAATAAATAATTTGTAGGGACGTTGTTTTGGGGATGTTTAAGACCAAATAATCCGATCGAAGTTTGCATCTCTCGTTTGTAATAAACGCTGCACTATCCACAACATTCGTCTTGTTACGGTACCGAAAAGTGTGTTTATGGTGGGATTTAAAACTGCCTCTTGACCAAAACACCATTCTCCTTGTATCGGCCCAAGGAAAGAGGTGTGGCAAACATTTGGCCAAATATGTTTTTGAACATAATGAACATAGTATGCGCACTCAATTTTGACCCTTTGTGAAAAAAATTGAGTTCCATTCTATCAGTATAGCAAACAGCAGTTCAAGCTCTACAACCGATTGCAAATTTGAAAAGTTTACGTCAAGAACTCATCAAATACTGGATTGATGAACTTCTTGTTAACGTAACGTCAAATAACGTTTGAATGACGTTTGCGACGTCACTCACAAAGTAGGGGGAGTGGTTAGTTTTAAAAGTATGTAACTTTGTAATTTCATGTTATATTTTGCTCAAATTTTCAGATACTGTTCAAAACATTCTTGTCTTTCTAATGCTACATTATCATGATTTTCATATTTTTGTCACTAAGTCCGGTTTTCCTGGAGAACAACTCATATCAAATAACAAATAGTTACATCATTACTTTTTGACATTTTTTAATATTTTCGTAATTTTACTAA
Source organism: Spisula solida (assembly GCA_947247005.1). NCBI lineage: Eukaryota > Metazoa > Mollusca > Bivalvia > Venerida > Mactridae > Spisula > Spisula solida. Next base: position 23,095,019 of record OX365956.1, read on the forward strand.
TAAGAGCAACATAGCGCAAAACACCCTTTCTTGTGACAAATACTATGAATTGTCTTCACTGAAAATAAATGCCCGTGTTCAACCAACACCTTCTTGGTGCTTCTATGTGTCCCGGAGTGGTTGGCCCTTAAAAGCCAAACACTATACCCTATATAAAAGTGTTGTTTTGGGTCAAACCATTTTACAAACAAACAGATAGTGTATATGTTACCGGACACATAACTCTAAACAGTGCAATATATATATTTAATATATATCGTGTTTGCATTACACTGTTGGATGTTCAACTCTGTTCGAATATAAGTGCGCACCTCTCGTGAATCTTGGATGGAGATTTGCAAAAACGAAATATAAAAGAAACACACCAAGTGAAGTGCTATTAGTACGCATAAAATTTGCCTAATGTGAGTTTCGTATAATTTTACTGCAGAAACGAAATAAGAAGGGAAACACACCAAGTGCTACTAATACGTATTTGCCTAATTGTGAGTTTCGTATGATGTTACTGAGAGAAATACATTAACAAAAAACAAAAGTGGGTACGAATCTAGCACAAAAAAGCCATCGGCAAAAATGCACACGGAAAAATGTTGCACTCGCAACAAATGTCATAATGAAAAATGACTGCCTTTAATCAGTAATGAGTAAAATGGTCAAGCAAATGAAAGATGAACATCTTAAATCTGCCTGTCACAAAATTGATATATTAGAAAAAAAAGTTATTCGATCAGGAAAAATAAATATATGTACTAAATGAAATGTCAATGACCTAATAATCTAGTAGAATATACATAGAACTTACCACAAGAAGAAAAGCAATGTGAAAGCCGATTTGAAGAATACAAATAAAGTTAGACGGAATTTCAATACGAGAATATCAGATGAAAGTGGAGGCGAAGCACCTTAGGGTCTACTATTTGAGACATCTATGTTTCTATTGTTGAAACTAGGCAGCTGTTAGTATGGCATTGTGCTTTTTTATTACAGTTATTTTTAACTTTTTATGACTTAATTAAAACAGCTCAAACTAGGTATTATAGCCATTTTACTGTTGAAACTTGGTCATTCAGCTTTTTGCTTGCTGAAACTAGGTCATACAGCTTTTTGAGAGCTGAAACCTTGGCCGTTTATTTTCGCGTTCTGTTATGTGTTGGGTATTGTGCCGTATTATTATGGTATGTGATGTTTTGTTATGTTTTCTGTGCTCGTCAGGTTAAGTAGAGTGCTGCTTTCCCTGTCAGACTTTCGATTATCTTTTTACGTAATGTTGAAGAATTGACTGTCGGTACAAACTCAATACCCACTCTCAAAGGTATGCCGGATTTGAACCGGGGTCTTCAGATTGGGCTGCAAGCGCGCTAACCATTGAGCTACGGAGGCCATTTTATGTGTGATTGATTTATCTGTGCTTTTTGTAACAGACATTGTATTGACGATTCAAGTTAACTGGAATTTGTTTATTTTCTGTTTATTACAAATTACGAACTGATTTCATTGTCTGCGTTTTCTCAATGTTTTAACAGTAAAATCGGTCAATGCTGTTAGAGTACTTATTATTATCCATAAAAACTAGTTTGTCCAATTCCGATAATTCCATGACAATAGACAAGAGACATTTAGAATTCTAAGTCTCTGAATAGACATTAACACTGAATTGTAATTCTCCTTATTTGACTCTGGGGACCAAAAGAAACTGTATAATTATGTTGTTAATTTTATCAAGGGAAACAACCAGCACTAATTTTACCCAGCTGATCCTAAAAAAAAAAATATTCAGGACGAACGGTGGGAAGTGGTACGAAAGTGTTGAGTATGAAACGTTAGCGAAAAATTTATCCAACGATAAAACGATCTAAACTCGTGTGTTATACTCTTTTAATCGAATTGCGTATACATTTTTATAGTAGGGACGGGTTTTGAGGATACTTTTGTAGTTCTTTCTAAGAATTTCGACTTGCCCGGGCCGACATACATCAGCCATCTTTTTGCGTAAGAAAATTATCGGTTGCGTAAAAAATACCGATCTGGTGTTAACACCCGAAATTCCGTAATCCTGACACATTAACCATATAACTAATCTACTTTCGTTCAAGAACAATGTGTTTTCTACGGGATGTAAACCATTGCTCACTATATTTATCATTGACTGGGAAGCGCTGTGCTTATGCAGCTGCAGTCACCTGCTGTTTAGATTCATAGTCTCAATATTGCCTAGCGCTAACTGAAATTTCGGACAGTTCTGATTTGTTCGGTAAATAAACTATTGCAATACGACAAAGACCGATGTTATCCGCATGGCAGAAAGGAATTAGTCTGGTTCACGACATTCTTACAAAATGCATCTTTTTTTATTTATTTTTTTGAAATCGTAAACCATCGAGAACAGGTCACGTGCCCCTCCATTGACTTTTTACTTTATGCTATCCAATATACCTGCTCTCTCAAGACTCGCAGGTAATAACTGTTAACTTGCTAGGCTTTGTCCTTGACACTTCAATTCAAGTATTTAGAAGTATATAGGAATGTTTGCACTGTGAACGTTTGTACTAGTTTAAGGAAGTTTCCAGATACAGTTGTGTGCCTCATTTCTGCGCATATACGTACTTTAAACGGGTATAAAGGCCGCGTTTTGCACAGGATCGGCATGAAAAAATATATTGAGTATATGCTATGAAAACACTGCGTGAAATAGCAGTTACATTTTCATTCATTTTTTGTGAAATTAGAAATTATTACTTGGGTCTCGTGTACCCATTTATAATGAGTGTTTTATATTGCCTGGAACGACACAGATCCCTTGCTGATATATAGGGAATCAATTAATGATCGCTTGACTGAAAGTGTGAAGATTATTTAAGTGAGCGATTCAGGGCCCACCTGTGCCCCTTTGCTGTATGGAAAGCGACGTCACTGCCAAATTTGAAAAAAGGGGAGATCATTCAGTCATTATGGCACAAAGCGTTTTCATTTGCTCAAAATGTGGGTTATATTCTAAACAAATATAATTTGAATAAGCTTGCTATATTAAATCTTTAATTAACCTGAGCAATCGTCATCAAACATTAGATGAAATTACTTGCTCTGGTTTGACTGAGACAGTCGTTGTACGTGGCCATTGACCAATAACCTACGGCTTCGAGAGAAGAGACCGAAATACTTTGCGATAGAAGGAATCATGGCGCGCACTGGCCTAGCACATTCTAAATAGACTCGTTGTTTTTTCCACGTACCCGGTGTACGTATAAAGCAACAATAGACGCGAGACTACCCCTGGGTTACCAACCATTTCATCTCTAGTAGGATGGGAAACACTGAAAAGTATTTCTGAAATTTCCCATGTATGCCACCAGTTTAAACATATTGTATTACCCATATAATATAAAAATACAATTCCTGTCATACAAATATACACATGTATATATAGATTTGATATACTTGTACATGGGATAAAAGGGACGAGTCACTAGTTCTAAAACTTAGTTACGTGTCTGATGCGTACAAAACATGTTTAAAATCTTCGAAAATATTGCTGAAACTACATGAATATAACATATTCAGATCGCTCACAACCTCATACCTGATCTACTAAGATTTGATTAAGGAATGACATATGGAAACACTTAAGCTCAATTAGTAGCCTATAAACCAAAAGTTTGGACTTGATATAATGTCTTCGCTATTCCCTTGTGAATGTATATTAATTGGTTACTTTGGAACAGTAATGTAATTTAGCAAGCTTAAATTGGATGATCGTCAGTTCCGTTCCTGTAGCGTGAGAATACCGTTTGTTTAGACTTTCACATCGTTTTTGATTTTATATATATTGCTCTAATAAATGCTGAGTAAATGTTCAAACTAGATTGTTTCTAAATTGATTTAAGTCACAGGTAACTGTATCATTAATAAACAGTACCTAAAAAAATAAAAAAAAAATTGTTAAATTTATAATTCTTATACAAGGTATATTTCCCGGAGAAGTGATCGTACAGTCACTGGGTGTATTTTGTTTTTTTCATAATTTAAAGCATTTACGGCATTAATCATCTATTTAAAGCTGTGGGTGATCAAAAACATCTTTGTGAATCGAAAGCATTCGAAAACATGCTTAAATTTACCTTCGTACGATATAATTCATTGTTTAAACTTTGATTTTATTTTTCGAGGGCGATAAACGCTGTAGGAACGGCGGTAGTGGTTTTTAGTGTGTCTGACGGGTATTTCGAACGTATTTTATAACGGTCGTTTTCATTGGCGTAGTATACATCGTTTGTACGCTGGTAACCAAGTCCTGGGAAACCCCAATGAAATCAACCAGTGAAAATCGTTGTTACAAAAAGGAAATCACGCGCATCATTAGGAACGTTCGCACAAACATGGAGTCATTTTGACATTTAAATATGCAAACGATTCGTTTTTCGGCTTACACGTATACATTCACTGAAGTGAACATGTGTCAACCAGGTAAATCTGTTCCAACTTTTTCGTTCTTTAATTTTACCGCATTGTTATGTTTCTACACAACGGTAAATTCGACATATGGTGGTGATTTCCTCAATATTTCCGTTTTTTTTTGTTTTTATTGAGTCCACCCCAGTGATCGGGTGGATACCGTATTACGTATTTATGGCATACCTGTTTAACTACTTGACCAATTTCGATGGGATTTCGCATGAAAGTAGTTATAGTCATGCTTTTTACGAATATAATTACTTAATGAAGATATCGAAAGCCAATTCTTGTTTTTGATACCTGGTCAATTCATGGAAATACACCTTGTATAAGAATTATAAATTTAACAACAAAAAAATTTTGTTTTTTAGGTACTGTTTATTAATGATACAGCTACCTGTGATTTAAGTAACTGTTATACATACATGTTTTTTTATTCTGAAACATGAATTCGTACTTATCAAGCAACTAGTTTGCTAATTTCACGAAGCCATGTAACCAATATGTACCATTTAACAACTTCGGTTGGCATATTAATCCTAAGGATTGAAACCGCATGATTCTATCACGACCATGGATCCGGCTCTCGGTTGATGTATGACGTCACGTCACTAATTGGAGCTGATTTACTTGTGCGGTGTTTTAGCTGTGTGAAGTTGGCTCAACATACGACATTCAAAAACTCGAATGTCGTCCAGCTCGACATACGACATTGGACGACATTAAAAAAATTGTCAAAAATCGAATGTCGTCCAGCTGGACATACGACATTGGACGACATTCAAATAATTGTCAAAAATCGAATGTCGTCCAGCTCGACATACGACATTGGACGACATAAAAACAATCCTCAAAAATCGAATGTGGTCCAGCTCGACATACGACATTGGACGACATTCAAAAAATTGTCAAAACTCGAATGTCATCCAGCTCGACATACGACATTGGACGACATTAAAAAATCTTCAAAAAATCGAATGTTGTCCAGCTCGACATACGACATTGGACGACATTAAAAAATTGTCAAAAATCGAATGTCGTCAAGCTCGACATACGACATTGGACGACATTCAAAAAATCATCAAAAATCGAATGTCGTGCAGCTCGACATACGACATTGGACGACATTAAAAAAATTGTCAAAACTCGAATGTCATCCAGCTCGACATACGACATTGGACGACATTCAAAAAATTGACAGAAATCGAATGTCGTCCAGCTCGACATATAACATTGGACGATATTCAAAAATTGTAAGAAATCGAATGTCGTCAAGCTCTACATACGACATTTAATTAATTGAAATTAGTATTTAAAATATCTAGAGCAACAAGAGAAGAAACATTAAGTTTTAAGAAAACAAGCAGTGGAAAATGTTGAAGCTTTGTCGTAAGCGAAAATAAGCCGATTTGCGCAAGGAAACTCTTTCGATTAGAAGTTCCCTTGTGTTCAGTTCACCCAACAAACCATATACATGTAATGGTCGAATCTCAAAAATGTGTGCGTGTCAATCATTTGACACTCAAAAACTATTGGAAGTCAATTAATTGAAATTAGTATTTAAAATGTAAAGAGCACCAATAGAAGAAACATTAATGTTTAAGAAAGAAAAGCAGCGGAAAATTTTGAAGCCTTGTCGTTTAGCGAAAAATATGCACTTTAATAGTGTTCGCATTACATTTGAAATATGATTTATTTGGCGCTGGAATGTTCTTTTCGCTATATATTTGGCGCCGAAAGGGTTAATATGTTATGTATTAAAAATAAAAAATGAAATAAAAATATGCCTGATGTAAAATTATAGCATTTAGGTGACCCCCTTTACCGTGTACAAACTATAGAATTTCGCAACATTTTGACGTTACGCGTATTGTGTTACGCTTATGGGTTGCAACTTTTGACGTTACGTCCTAGCGAAAAGAAGCCGATTACGCAGGGTAACTCTTTCGACCAGAAGTTCCCTTGTGTTCAATTTACCCCACAATCACTAAAATGGTCGATTTAAAAAAAATGTGCATGTCAATCATTTGACATTCAAAACTACTGGATGTCATTTAATTGAAATTTAATATTGGTATTTTGATAAAACCTCAAGATCGACATTGGAAAAACATTACTTTTATCAGTACATACGGTTAGGGCAAAAAGGTCCCGGTTTCATCACGGTTAAGGGCGGCGAAATGGCTGTTACACGGGAAGAAGGCGTCAAAGAATGGCCATATTGGTTTGACTATGGCTATATACAGCGGAATCTTTATGATTTTTTCAAAAACCGAGGCTTCAAATTGAGACATTCTACAGAGACGTATTTATAGCTGTATCCAAGGGTACCTAAATAACTATTTCAAAGAATAGAACATCGAGCATCTAGACAAGATATTTCGTACACGAATGATCGTGCACCTAGTTCAAACTAGCAAATCATTACTTTAATTAATGCCCAGGTCAGACAGACACAAATAATCATTACACGCTAGTGCCCTGGCGTGTCACCAAATATATGATCCATGAGTGGCTAAGGTTGACAATGGTTTAGAATGAACTGGTGCAGTTACCGGACGGTATGCCAAGCCGCACGACATTATATTTATAACGATTTTTGAATGGCGTCCAATGTCGTATGTCGAGCTGGACGACATTCGATTTTTGACAATTTTTTGACTGTCGTCCAGCACGACATACGACATTGGACGACATTCAAAAAATTGTCAAAAATCGAATGACGTCCAGCTCGACATACGACATTGGACGACATTCAAAAAGTCGTTATAAATATATTTGTCGTGCGGCTTGGCATACCGTCCGGTAACTGCTTTTTAATTTCAATTAATTACATGTCGTATGTCGAGCTGGACGACATTCGATTTCTTACAATTTTTTGAATGTCGTCCAATGTTGTATGTCGAGCTGGACGACATTCGATTTTTGACAATGTTTTGAATGTCGTCCAATGTCGTATGTCGAGCACGACGGCATTCGATTTCTGTCAATTTTTTTAATGTCGTCCAATGTCGTATGTCGAGCTGCACGACATTCGATTATTTGAATGTTGTATGTCGTATGTTGAGCCAACTCCACACAGCTCGGTGTTTTCAGTTCTTGTAAAGTGAGTATAGGATTATTTCGTCGCGTAAACTATATTATGTTACATAACATTTTAAATAGAAACGGTTGTTTTTTCAACATTGATTACGCCTTTTTATTAATTAGATCATAAACCAATCACAATGTTTGTTTCAACCAATATCAGGCGGAGTAGACACCACCATTTGTGCAGTAACAGAAGTACATTGATTGCACTTTAGAAATAACATATCCCAAATCATGTGTTAAGTAACAGAAGTACATTGTTTGCACTTTAGAAATAACATATCCCAAATCATGTGTTAAGTAACAGAAGTACATTGTTTGAACTTTAGAAATAACATTTCCAAAATCATGTGTGATGTAACAGAAGTACATTGTTAGCACTTTAAAAATAACATGACCCAAATCATGCAAAACGTGCTCAGATTGATATTAGTCTAATGAGAGGCAAGCCTAGTTCATTAGTGGAAGATTTAAGGAGAAGTCATATGTTACTTGACCTAGGAATAAATAAAGTATACTGTAGGTCTGGTAACTGTCCAAACGACATTAACCACAGTTGCCATAAAACATAGGTCAGACGTAAATCTTCCTGATTAAAATACTTTTAGCACTATACTTTTACAATCATGTATGACAAATATAAGAGAATTGCGTGTATTTACAAGAACTGCATTAGGCTTGGACATTCATTCAGCGGTTAAGTTAATTAAGTTAATTTTCTTGCTCAGTTGTGTGTTTTGCACTATGCCGTGTAATTGAGGTCGGTGTCGTTTTTATTTTTTCTGGGCTTGGCTGTTTCATGTCCGATGTTTTACTATCTTTAGGAACATTTTATGACACTCATATTTTACGCATAGACGTCGTACTGTGACGACCGGATAGTGTTTCTGTTAAGAAGTCAGTCGATGGGTTGATTCATCACGTCTTCTTTAAGCATACACAATGTACCTAATTAAGTACTTGTAAAATATATTTTGTAAAAAATACGTATCATTGATGTTCAATTATAGTGGCTGCATAATGAGGGTGAACATTAGCACAGGTTTGACTGTATACTCGTGCTACTGTCATTTAATATACTCCAAGCAAATTTCTCGTTAACTAGCGCATTCCTCACCCTAACTTGTGTGTTGGGCATAGTTCCGTTTAATGTTCTTGTGCATGATGTTTTAATGTTTTCTGTGGGACAGTTTCTGCATATCATTGGGAAGCACCGATGAGGAATTCCTCAGGTAGACCCAGTTTTGTCATGTGTTCATCTGGAAAGCTGAAACTTTGAGAAGAAACACGATAAATGCTCGGTCTTCACGCTTTACCGACCTCACTAATGAGCATGTTTCGACCTATCGCGTCCTTCCGCCCGACCGACACAAACACACTCATGGCTGAAATTAGCTATCCTAGATATTTGTTTCCGATGTCCATGCCTTATCAAGCTGCTGACGTGGTCTAATGGTTAGTGCGCTAGGTTTCGGGGTGCAGATAAACTATTGTTAAGAAGCGGAGTTACATCTGATTAAACAAAACACGTTCGAACAAGAAGGCCACCGGGCAAGTAAACCAATAATGACCACAGTGAATCAATAGAAGACAAACTTGCAATAGAGAAATAGTGAGAGAATGAAGCGATGGAAGAAATAGTAATTCTCGAGAAAGCATCTTTATAAAACCATCCGCTGGTACATGTTAACGACTAGTGTTACACAATTTATGTTTGATTTATGTTTATAGGTTTACAATAAAACAAAAAAGTGTTTCTGTTATAATACACGCCTGCCCGCCGTCGTAAATTGAAATTCGCAGGAAAAAACAGCCGCGTCTTGCAGATATATACGACAGCAGTCGGACGTCGCCAGTACATCGTCTTTCAGACGTTTACGGCGGCAGAAAAAAACTGACCATTATGTCGTCTATCAGACTTATAAATACGACAGCAAATGGAACTGTCCATCGTGCCGTCTATTAGACTAAGTCTAATAAATTGGACAGCAAATGGGGCTGGTCAGTATGTCGTCTATCAGACTAAGACTTATAAATACGACAGCAAATTGAACTCCCAAATATGTTGTCTATCAAACATATAAATACGACAACAAATGGAACTGACCACTATGTCGTGAATCAGACTTATACGACAACAAATGGAACTGACCATTTTGTCGTGAATCAGACTAATACTACAACAAATTGAACTGACCACTATGTCGTCTATCAGACTTATACTACAACAAATGGAACTGACCACTATGTGATCTATCGGACTTATAAACACGACAACAATAGTACTGACCACTATGTCGTCTATCAGACTTATAAGTTCGACAACAAATGGAACTGACCTCTGTCGTCTATCAGACTTATAAAAATGACGGCAAAATTAATGGAAATGGCCATTACTTCGTCTTCAAATCTATATGACATACATTGGGCTTGGTCAGGTTTTCTAGACAAGTCAACACCATATTTTTAATTGATAACACTACTGTTTAACATAATAAGACGTGTTTAGACATAGCAACACCACATATGCACGTGCTAACACTACTGTTTAACATAATAAGACAGTGTTTAGACATAGCAACACCACATATGCACGTGCTAACACTACTGTTTAACATAATAAGACGTGTTTAGACATAGCAACACCACATATGCACGTGCTAACACTACTGTTTAACATAATAAGACGCGTTTAGACATAGCAACACCACATATGCACGTGCTAACACTACTGTTTAACATAATAAGACGTGTTTAGACATAGCAACACCACATATGCACGTGCTAACACTACTGTTTAACATAATAAGACAGTGTTTAGACATAGCAACACCACATATGCACGTGCTAACACTACTGTTTAACATAATAAGACAGTGTTTAGACATAGCAACACCACATATGCGCGTGATAACACTACTGTTTAACATAATAAGACAGTGTTTAGACATAGCAACACCACATATACACATGATAACACTACTGTTTAACATAATAAGACAGTATTTACACAATTTAACAGTACATTTGGACATGATAACACTACTGTTTAACATAATAAAACAGTGTACAGATATAATAACATCCCATTCAGACATGGTTACACCATTCTTTCACATAATGAGGCGGTTTTATGATAACACAACTGTTTGACATAATAAAACGGTGTTTATACATCTAAACACAACATTTCAACAGGATAAACCTACTTTGTGACATTATAAGATAAACATAATTTAGACAAGTCAACGCCATATTTTGACTTGATAAGACAGTGTTTCGACATAACAACACCATATTTCGACATGATAAGACAGTGTTTCGACATAACAACACCATATTTTGACATGATAAGACAGTGTTTCGACATAACAACACCATATTTCGACATGATAAGACAGTGTTTCGACATAACAACGCCATATTTCGACATGATAATACAGTGATTCGACATAACAACGCCATATTTTGACATGATAAGACAGTGTTTCGACATAACAACACCATATTTCGACATGATAAGACAGTGTTTCGACATAACAACACAATATTTCGACATAATAGGACAGTGTTTCGACATAACAACACCATATTATGACATGATAAGACAGTTTTTCGACATAACAACACAATATTTCGACATAATAGGACAGTGTTTCGACATAACAACACCATATTTCGACATGATAAGACAGTGTTTCGACATAACAACACCATATTTTGACATGATAAGACAGTGTTTCGACATAACAACACCATATTTTGACTTGATAAGACAGTGTTTCGACATAACAACACCATATTTCGACATGATAAGACAGTGTTTCGACATAACAACACCATATTTCGACATGATAAGACAGTGTTTCGACATAACAACACCATATTTCGACATGATAAGACAGTGTTTCGACATAACAACACCATATTTCGACATGATAAGACAGTGTTTCGACATAACAACACCATATTTTGACATGATAAGACAGTGTTTCGACATAACAACACCATATTTTGACATGATAAGACAGTGTTTCGACATAACAACACCATATTTTGACATGATAAGACAGTGTTTCGACATAACAACACCATATTTCGACATGATAAGACAGTGTTTCGACATAACAACGCCATACTTTGACATGATAAGACAGTGTTTCGACATAACAACACAATATTTCGACATAATAGGACAGTGTTTCGACATAACAACACCATAGTTCGACATGATAACACTACTGTTGAACATAATAAAGGCATTGTTTAGACAAGTCAATATCATATGTGACATTGTAAGACGCTTCGTAGGGAAGACAACAAGAAATCAAACAACATAAGACGGTTATGATGTTACATTGCTATCATGGCATTAGTTCTGTACTACGTCAACAACCAGCAAACGTAAATTGGGTAGTGCAATGACTTTATGGCTTGTTTCTAAAAAAGATGTCACAATGAACAATTAAACTAAATCAAGTTATAGCGGATTATTCGCATTAAGTCAACGTTTGCACGTGGTTTGGTCAGAGTTTGAATGCACTAATGGATGTGAAAATTTGAGTCCGAGAAAGTTTCTGAAAAATGGCCGCCAATTGAATAACAAAAATTACATAAAATGCGATATTCGGTAGCTCATAAATTTTATTTTATATGTTCATGATGTTTAAAAATATTACAAAAACTCGAGTATCAAGAACACATTAAAAAGGAAGATAAATACTTTGTTGCTTAGTAGAGCACTTTGAACGACCGCCATCATGAAATAGGAACGCTTGGAAAACAGAGAAAACACAGAACGTGACAGTCGGTCTATAATCAGTTAAATTAACTGATTACGATCAGTTAAATTAACTGATTACGCTATGAAAGTACTTGTTTTAAACAAGTAAAGTCGTATTGTTATACACATAATCAACGTAGTTATACAGTGAACTTAAAAACGAAAGCAGGTTCGTATCGTCCTTGGTTACTTCGTACCCAAAAAGGTCACAAATATTTACTAACTGTACATTTATAAATCATATGATCAGCAATTATCATGTACTGGATGATCATGTTACTAATAATAAAGGACATCTGACAACTGTCTACTGCTGTGTTTCAATACTGACCTGTAGCTATGAGAATTGACCAAAATTATGAAAATGAACACGTTTTTTGGAGGAAAATTTCCAAAAGACGCTCAATTGTTAATATAGTTGACAGAAAATTTTGCCTCGGTGCATTTTATCTCTGGATATTGCCCTGCAACAACGCAGAATATGCTATATGTTTTAAAGTCCAAGTTTTGATACTAGATCTATGAAAAAGGCCGCAAAAGTACAGACTTTGTCCATTGGTCCCAAGAACCTTCACTGAGGGTACACAAAACACACCGTGAAGGTCCATGCTGATTGATCCGCGTTGATCATCCGCGTTGATCAAAGTTTCTGTTGTGCTGGTGAATCCCTTTTCACAAATGTCGCATGACGGACGTGCAACGGGTCTTCAATGCAATTTTGTGGACTATCGTGCGTCCGCCATAAGAAATTCTGCGTCGTGCACGTCCGTCTTGCGACGGGAAATATCATCTTGGGCCCTCGTCGTAGAGTTTAAGACATGTTCAAAATTTTCTATTTCTGGTGACTGTCGTAGGTCCGTGGTGCGATGCTGTATGTCGTCGTGCGACGGCCGTGCGATGCACAATTTGGTTGTGATTATAAGGTCAAACTAGATACTAGTACTTCGATTTATACTGATAAATGTAGGAATGTGGTGCGATTGTCGCACGTCACACACACAACAGTTTTACGACCATTCATTATCGCATGACAGCTGTGAGACAATTGTACCACCGCAACGGACAATCTTATTATCACACGATGCACGTAGGATGGTCGTTAAAATATATGTCATGTCTCATCTGACATGAACATACAGTTACTCTTATTATTTACAAAAATAAGACATTGAATGTGCAGTATAATATTATACTGTTATTGACTTGTGTTGAGGTGAATATGATGTTGTGTTGACCTGAAAAAAGTGATATTGACCGATGACGAAGCAGAGGTCAATATCACTTTTTGAAGGTCAACTAAACATCATATTCATCGAAACATAAGTCGACAACTGTTATATTGTATACCATGCCAAAAGTCAAGGAAATAAAACCTATTGACTCTTTTTAAATTATATCAACTTCAGTCTCTCTTTAGGAAAGTGTATATAATAGAAACAAAATACGACTGTCCAAATGTTCTAACTAACAATGCTCTTATGTATATGTATGAGAGAGTATCCACGTATTTGTTAACGGCATTTATAATTAATGGCTAGGTTAGAGCATATTAATATGTATCAGCAGCAGTAGGTCAAATAATACGGGAAATAACGTTACGTTGTTTGGAACGTCATGCGCATGAAATGACGTCACGTCATAAAAAAGTTTTATCCAGTCACTTCCGGCAAAATCTGCCTGTTAACGGGGTGCCTGATAAACTTAGCGATAATCGGTCACCTGGTCATGTGACTAGTGATAATCCGTCACCTTACCACGTGATCTGACGGACTTTTTCTTATATGAAAGTCACCGGTTGCTATTCCGTGCCCGATGGTGAGGTTTTCCTTTCCTCAATGAGCTGGTGGTTGATCGGTTATTTTCTTCGACTTACCTGCGTCTACACGACGTCTATCAAGATGTCCGTCGTCTTTGTTTATCATGACGTCACGGAACGAACGTGACGTGGCTTGTAAACGAAAGAGTGACAATATAGTCCCGAGTTTGATCCCCTTACTGAGCAGATTAAGCGACTAGATAAATTGAATAATAGGTTAGTGCCGTGAATGAAGTAAAAGTTTATCCGGCTCGGCTACGGAAATTATCGGATTCGCCTACGGCTCACCCGATAAATTCCTCCGCCTTGCCAGATAAACTTTTTCATCCACGACACTAACCTATTATTCTCTATATATTAATATACACCTCCCGAAACCGAGGCTGGGGTGGATATTACTTTTTTATGACGTGACGTCATTTCCTGCAACATAACTTTCCAAACAACGTAACGTTATTTCCCGTATTATTTGGCCTACAGCTGCTCATACATATTTATAGGTTCTAACCTAGCCATTAATGATAAATTTAATGCCGTTAATAAATACATGAATACTCTCTCATACATATACATAGGAACATTGTTAGCTAGAACATTTGAAGAGTCGTCTTTTGTTTCTATTAATATACACTTTCCTGAAGAGAGACTGAAGTTGTTATAATTTAAAAGAGTCATTGGTTCTATTTCCTTGACTTATGGCATGATATACACTATAACAGTTGTCGACTTAGGTTTCGATGAATATGATGTTAAGTTGACCTGAAAAAAGTGATATTGACCTCTGACTTCGTCATCGGTCAATATCACTTTTTTCAGGTCAACAAAACATCATATTCACCTCAACAAGTCAATACCAGTATAATATACACCTCTCGTGCAGGCCGTCTAAGCCAATCAGAATCCTTGTTACATAATAGGTATACAATATAAGAAATTGTTCACGTTACTTCAGGCTCAGTGACATTATATATAGTCAGCCCGCATGGTGTATATTAACTCAATTTTGCTTTGGTCCATATAGATCACTAAGGTCTGCCCTACTAACTAGCCAGTTCATAAAATGCCATAGGGCCCTCGGTGATGTTAACTATATGTTTCTGTATTATTCGAAAAATAAGAGTCCGGTTGGATGTTTCACTGATAATTATATCAAGCTGCTGAAACTTAGTCAATAGTTCAACAATCCTATTTTCATACAAAAGACGTACGTTGATCGTAGGAAGGGCGTTCTGGATATGTTTATCGTAATGCTGTCGTGCATAAATTGATATAATTGTTTTTGTGCAACGATCTGGCGCATGATAATTCCCAAATTTACATCGTAGAGCCGTTACACGCCCGTCGTGCGACAAGTGACCTCTCCGCATAATTACCCTTTCCAGAAATACATTGGTACATTTCGAAGTAGATTCGCAAGTGTCGTGCGACAAGAAAATCCTGCGACAATTGTGAAAGGGGCTTTAACCAGCTTCAAGAGTAAAGACGAAAATAAATGCAGCATTTTCTGTAAATTGTTTACATTTTATCAGCATATTTTTAGCGGACTATGTCAGTTGTCCTACATTATTTGTAACATGCTCATCTAGTACTGTATTTTTTTGATGATGCATAACTTTACAATAAATTGTTCGGTTACGAAGTTACGAACCTGGAGTTCGTTACCCTAACCAATCCGTTTCCAAAAGGCGCTAGCGAGCGCTTTTCTACGTCTATGCAACGCACGCTACGAGCAAGCAGTGCTCGCTGATAGCATACCGTTTCTTAACACCTTGCTAGGCGAGTACTACCGAAGCGGTCCCACTGTGGGGAACCCACGTGACCAGATGCTAATGTTCGGAGCCAATTTTGTAAACAAACCGCCTCGATTCAGGTAACATTTTTGCTTGTAACTTTCTTAATAATTGATCGATCTGGATGAAATATAGACGAGCGCCGTCTCCTTTCAAAAGCAAATCACCTGGGTGACAAAAGTGTGTACTTTTTGTTATTTGGGCAACGGCGCATTTCGTAAACCGTAATCTGCTATGCTACGGTTCGGAGCAATTCACTAAAACATGTCCTTAACAAATTACAGCTTCATTAAAAGTTACAATTTAATAGCGATAATGTGGGTCGCAAAATTTAAGATCGACAAGCAAAATATTTCTGATAAATATGAGCAACAGACAAAATGAGACGACATAAACAAACATGCTACAGTTCGGAGCTAAAATGAAAATGCTACAGTCCGGAGCTATTTTCATAAAATGCTACGGTTCGGAGCTATTTTCAGAAAATGCTACGGCTCAGAGCTAAGACTATGTGCTATATGCCTTTTTGAATATCAACACTATTAAGATCATCGACCAAGTATGAATATTCAATTCTTTAACAGTTTCGCGGAACACAAAAATAATAACACACACATGTCGATGCCGGACACCCCTTATAAAATGTATTCGTGTAGGCATATTCCGCACCATTTTGCCATGTGGTGACAAATTTAGAGGCACAAAAACAACGCGTTTCTTGGAGTTTGAACTATACCTCAGTACATCTAGAAACGAAAAATTTTTATCCTCGATATTTTTTCTTTTATTGTAAATACATCTGTTCTGTTCTGTTCTGTAAATTCCGTTTTCCAGAAGCGTCTAATCATTTGTAAAGTGCGCCTAGGATAAGGAAAGGTGATGAAATGTGGTACATTCCACAAAAGGTGGAATTTTATGATGTGTACGATTTATCACTGATATTTTAGTACAATACTGACCTTATATTTGTAAATATCACATTATCCTGGGCGCACTATAATGGAAAGAAAATCACAACAGACGAGTCACGTGTTTCGGAATAAAAATGCCATGATTGTCCAAACATGTGCATATTCACACCTTGGGACGTTTGTACAAAGAAGCACGGTGACCTATCTTTTTTCTTAATATTCTAATAGAGTACACTTTCATTAACATCATTTGGAAAAAATAGTAACATTCTTGGACCAGATTTTTTATTGGCCTCTAGAGTACTATTTTGCGCCATATTCATGCCGTTTTCTTTGAAAAGGGAGACACTTCTGGATAAATAGCGCAAAAAGAAATACGGTGACCTATGTTTTTTTTTATTATTCGGATGGATCACACTTTCATCAACATCATTTGCAAAAATAAAAAAAATTCTTGGGCAAATTTTGAAAATTCATTTGTTGTCAAAAATGTGTGAATGTTATTAAAGATTCAAAATGTGCATAGGTATATTTAAGTAGTACATGTATGTATGTTTTTGTACATCTGAACTAAAAAATATCTAATGAAAAAAAATTTGATTTTTATTAAAAAATAAAAAATAAATGAAAATTCATGATTTTTGTCATTTTTATAGAAAAGTGATGTTGCAAAATCTCATTTTCTGAGAAAACGAGTTCGGTGACCCCTGTTTTGCCTTAGCTTATTGTTTTCAGAATAAGATTTCCAATACAATAAAGTGAGTTTAAAAAATCTTGGAAGAAAAAACTATAGACAATGTCTTGAGTCACGCTCCTAGCACACTGACACCTTTCGCGACCGTCCCTGTTCAGGTCACCCACGTTTAAAAACTGCCCGACAGGACCAGTAACACCGCGTGAACATCCTCCGAAACAGGTTCACAACTGCTTCAGACATTGCGAGACAACATGCTGGTCGTCATGGGATAGTAATCAATCCACCATTAATCGATATTTTGCATATTCACTTAGAACGACCATTCTTAAAAATGAGGATTTTTTTGCTTGAAGTTAAAGTTGTTAGTAGACTCAGTGTTGCGTTTCTAGATGCACTCAGTATATTTTTGGTGGAGCATACATGTATGTTACATGATTCACAAACTTTAACGTGTGAAACTATTGGTCACAAACAACATGTTTAAAACGAACAGTGCTAGTGGTCTTGGTAAAATATTTATTTTAGTATTTTAAATATAATTATTATCAATTCAATATACATGTAATGTTTCTGAAAATATTTAACCTTTACATCATGGTGTATATGCATATCGGACCCCTCTGTGCTGGCACTGGGCACTTTTGTGCAAAACGATGGTTTAACAGTCGACTCTGAATCAGAGATGTTAGAAAACGTTTTGTCCGAATCATAGTGTTTTGCTTACAGCTGTATTGATCACGAGTTGACGCAGGGTTTTGTTGTTCTATTAATTTTGTTTCATTGGCTGACACAAGTTCAAACTAAGTTTGAATGTAGGCCGTGCTACTTTCTCGGATGAACATCGGGTCGTGTTTACGAAGCTTGGAGATGTGTCATAGTGTGTACATGGTTCTGTTAAAATGTGTTCGGCTGTCATGTTATATTCCTTCTCATTCATTCCAATATCTTGATATAACATCATATTATACTCTATATAGCATGTGACACTTGTCAGACTGCATAGAGCCCTGCTTCTTTTTCTACATATGGTATACTTTGAAACTTAGCTCCGAACCGTAGCATTTTATGAAAATAGCTCCGGACTGTAGCATTTTCAGTTTAGCTCCGAACTGTAGCATTTTTGTTTATGTCGTCTCATTTTGTCTGTTGCTCATATTTATCAGAAATATTTTGCTTGTCGATCTTAAATTTTGTGACCCACATTATCACTATTAAATTATAACTTTTAATGAAGCTGTAATTTGTTTAGGACATGTTTTAGTGAATTGCTCCGAACCGTAGCATAGCAGATTGCGGTTTACGAAATGCGCCGTTGCCGAAATAACAAATAGTACACAATTTTGTCACCCAGGTAAGAGCGTCGATGATTTGCTTTTGAAAGGAGACGGCGCTCGTCTATATTTCATCCAGATCGACCAATTATTAAGAAAGTTACAAGCAAAAATATTACCTGAATCGAGGCGGTTTGTTTACAAAATTGGCTCCGAACATTAGCATCTGGTCACGTGGGTTCCCCACAGTGGGTCCGTTGCACAAGAAAGTGCTAGATAGCGGTTTAATACGAAATATTGGGTACGAAGTAACGAAGGACGATACGAACCTGCTATCGTTCAGAGCGGCCGTATATCGCATTTTAAAAAACTTTTGTTATTCTATTGGCAGCCAATTTTCAGTGCGGAATTGTAACACAAATTTCCAAATCCATTAGGGAATTCGAACTCTGACCAAATCACGTGACAGGTGTTACCATAAAGCGGATCAATTATCCGCAGAGGCCTGCGGATAGTCCGCTATAATTTTGTAGAGTTGTCAAAAATCAAGCGTCTAATTAACATATCGACATGACAGGATAAAACCCGTTTTCTGGGATTACGGAATGAATTGAGCGTCAATGTCCGAATATACATCATGGGTGGCTGCATATAGCGTATAGAGCAACGAGGTACAATAATCGCAATTATTTTTGCCAAGAGATAAGAATTTGTAGTATGTTTTACTTGAAAACAATGATGAACCTATTGGAAGTATAAAACATTGTTGTTGAGCCCACTTAGTCGTCACTACTTTTGGTGCATGTGCGTAAGTGCGTTAGTGCGTCTGCCCGATATTGTCCGGACCATAACGTTGTCATGCTTTTACCAACCTTATATTTGGCATGAACGTTCAGCTCCATGAGGAATAGTGTCATAAGTAAACCATAGGTTCCTATCTCAGAGGTCAAGGTCACAGTTGGAGGTCAAATGTCAAATTGAAGCTTGTCTGAACCATAACTTTGTCATACATTGATCAATCTTTCTTACATTTTGGCTTTAATCTTAACCTCTATGAGGCGGCGTGTCATGCCCAACCCTCAGGTTCCTATCTTAAAGGTCAATGTCACAGTTGGAGATCAAAGGTCAAATTGAAGCTTCTCCGGACTATAACTTTGTCATGCATTGACCAATCTTTATTATTTTTGGCATACATGTTAACCTCCATGCTGCACCCCTGGGTTCCTATCTCAAAGCTCTAAGTTACAGTTTGAGGTCAAAGTTCAGATTGAAGCTTGTCCAGACCATAACTTTTTCATACATTGACCAATCTGTCTTATATTTGTCGTGAATGTTAATCTCTTGGCACATTTAAAATTATGTTGTTGTTTTTAACGTTCGTCGAGGCTCGACATAAATTGCCAGGGGGTATGAATTTCTAGTAAGAATAATTTTTGCTAAAGCTTAAAAACAAAGATATTAAATGACAATGTGGAATAATGGTTTTATACGTTTTTCATGTTAAAGCGTGGAAAAAAGAATGATTAAATCCACTCCCGCTATACAGCCTTTTATCCGTTACCCCCCTTACCATTAAATTCCAGAAAACAAGCTTTGTCGCGTAATGTCTCGGAGACTTTGTCTTGGCTGTCGGGATTCGTACCATGGACATCCAGATTCAAACAGTTCTGTACGTTGAATATGCACATAGAGAATTCCTAGTCGTAAGTGCTCTGTCCGTATACCCTGTCCTGGTTGTCAGGATTCAAACCATGGGCGTCCTGATTGGTATCGTTCTGTTAGTTTCAAATTGACAGTAATATTCTAGCGCCCTCTCCGGATCACATTGTCTTGAGCCTTGGACATCCGGAAAATCTCAAAATCAATCTTCGTAAAACTGAGTTCAATATATGCCAACAATGAGTTGGATGCTATCCAACGATACCCCTGCTCCATGATGCAGATATTTACTACATGTGTAAGATGATTGCCGATGCATTGTACCTCAACATTTCATATTAACTTCTAGGTTAAATCAACTTACCTAGTGTAAATGGTAAATGATATAGCTGAACTGTTCTTTAATATTTGAGATATAATCCGCTATAATAGGATGTGCCCTAGTTCATATTAATTTCTGGTCTGACGTACATAGAACTCTAAGTCTTCCTTTAAAAGTTCAATTCCGTTTTTAACAAATCGAGAGATAAAATATTTCTGTACCTAACGACGTTTAATGGTTTCAACAAGAGCTGCTATGCCTGATACAAGACAACAGCGTGGATTAAAAAGACAGGATATTGACTAAGGATATCTCCTCCTAAAACATATGAAACAATTAGGATAAATCAAGTTATACTTTCTGGTATGGCGTATCTAATGTGCTCTAGGCCTTCCTTTAATTTTTAAATCTAAAACAGAAGCGATAAAATATAGGTTAATTTTAGTAAGTGTCGGATTTAAACTGACATACATTTGGAACCCGTTGTCTTACTAAAAGGCTACCGATCGAGTGTGCGCTCGTTGATAGCAGACTATTGCACAGAAAAGCGGTCCGTTGCACGAGCAAGTACTGAGAAACGGTATGCCATCAGTGAGCGCTGCTCGAGAACCCAAACTCAATTTATTAAGCACCATATTTCTGTAACTATGTATTTACACTTATTTATTTGTATTTGAAATTAAAGGAGGTACATGTACTAATGGTTTACACGTACGTTTTTGGCGAACATCGAAATTTATGGCATTCATAAACTTCAATGTTTCGGGAAATTCGTTTTAGAAACACAGTGGTTTGTATTTTATAAAACAACAAAAACAAAACAATCGCTATGCTAGTAATGTGATTCGCATTTACGGTCAATAGTTATTTTACATTGATTTAGACATGGAATGACCGAGCGCGTCACAAAAACGTCATGTAAGATGAAGCAGAATTCACCAATGCGCAGTATTTGGTGGCTTGGCAAATTCATGAAATTATTTGTATCCACCTATTAAGTAGATTCAGTGATGTGACGACAACGGTATTTCACATTATTTCAAATATTAGCTGTTCAAGACCGGAAGCGAAAGGCAGATCCAACTGAAAACGTAAAAATTGGTAAAAATTCTGTATTTTCTATACCTAAACCTCGACTTTCTATAATATTTACTTCCACAAAAAGTACATAAGTCCTACTTTTGAATTGAGTGTACTTTGTACTATTTTGACTTTGAATTTGGGTAGCCGCGATGTCACACGCATCAAAAAGTGCACAAATAAAATCATGACGTTGCTTTGTGCCAAAATATTTAAAGAAGTATGCATTTTGTTACAAAACAAAGACTACAACCTAGAGGTACATAATTATAATTGGCTGTATTTTAATATGAATACGTCTTATATTCAACATAAGTTAACACAACATGACTTCACAGGCTGCTGATTACTGTTATCATTAAAATGGTGTTGCAATCATAATAATCTGAAACAACATTAAGAATATTATAGAAACAAAACAACTTTAATCTCAAGTGTATTACACAGTGGATGGAACACGTGTTATTGTTATTCCGAAGGCATTTTAGATAAAGACATTTATTTTTTTAGTTTTCAATTTACTTTAATGTCTAATTAACGGAGCAATTCAATGCCAACAATCTATGAAGCAGAAAGTCTGATGTAAAGTGATACGTGAGCGTAATTTTCTGAAAGAAATATGTACACTAGCACGTTAACCCAAGTTGTTGCCAGAAGACAAGTATTAACAATCGTCACAGTTGCGAACATACATGTACATGTATATTTGATTTTTTGCCTGCCTGTAGTTGATGGAGCATAACATTGTTAAATGATTTGGTTTAATAACAAAATATCTTCCTGTAATTTTCCTATATAAAAAGATACAATTACATATCGACAGGAAAGGCAGCATTTAACAGAAACAGCAGAGCACGAAAGAAACAAAGATGAGCACATTTACGCATTACAAGTGCAACTCATAAGGGTAAACATAAAAACGAACAAAAAATATTTGACCCTGCAGCTGAGTACATGGTTTTTGATGATTATAAGCAAAAGACAATAACACATCGAATAGAGGAGGAATATGCGCTAAAGGCAAACAGAAGAACAGTATTCTAAATAATAACATCCGCTACATGAAAGTGACCCCGGTCAAAATGATGAAAATTATAATAATAAAAATGATGATCGGCACAGTGTGTCATGTACTGTATGGATATATAAGTGTGGGCATACCACGTGGTATGTTACGCAATTTTTGTAATAGTACAAATATGTCAACAAAAAATAAAAATGCCGAAAAGGGGACTATCAATGCAATTTCATATTTTTATGCAACATGTCACAGTTTTTACCCGACCTTTTGTTGAAACATATTAAGTTGCACTAAAAGTACTCAGTTTAGGCTTGAGCGTCGAGGATGTCGTCGTTACAATTGGTAAACATAGAATACACACGGTTATTTTTGATACCACGTCGTATGTCCACACGAACTACAAGGCAGCAATCAACAGTAACAGCAGAATACGAATTGAAAAACATCAAAAAAGAAGTTGAATATTTGTAATTCAATACGTGTTTTTAGAAGAATTTGAGAAGAAATGTTTAGTGTAGAACTTTATGTTGTTATTATCTTTACAATTCAGGGTTTGGGTGATACAGGGTGATGCAAAAACAAGTTCCATAGTTTTATGTAGTTTGTGATCATCAAATTATACACGTTGTTACCGAGTATCATTTAAACAGATACACTTAATGCATATTGTATTTTGTCTCAACGGCGATTGAAGACAATAATCAATTCCGCCATCAAATGGGCCCATATTACTTATTAAAATGAATGATTCGGAATGTTATGTAAAATCTGAATACCAGTTCATTAGTACGCTGGCAGAACTATAATGGGTATATCAAAAACATTGGAAAAACACAAATCAAACGTTCTTGTTATTTAGTTAGGTTGATTTAAACGCGCATGTCGTACAATAAATCACAGGAAAAAGGGACAAACCCAAATCAATTCACCTTCTGGAAACTAGATATACAATGACGCTGATGGCTCTAATGCTTTATGTATTTTGCGATACATAATTAGACGGTCGTTGTCTCATGTATGTCCTTGTAAGGTTAAGGTCTCACCACAGGGGAACAACCGGTGATTGATTCACAATAAAATAATTGGAATGCCATCGAGGTAGCTTTACTACAATACTTCGCGATTCCGATAGCCAATCGATATAGTGTTTCCACGTTTGGTATATTAACTAGATAAATAAATGTGATTATAATCAACTCCTTATTCTTTCTTGTTAATGATTTAAATAGAAATATCTTACGGTATATATATATATATATATATATATATATATATATATATATATATATATATATATATATGTCAACAAGATGTATGACAGGTCATTGCGTGCTTGTGTTGCTGGAAATCAAATAATCGGATGTTGTTGTCATGTGGGAAATCACAGAACGAAACAGACTGTGTAGCACACATCCTTTGTCTCATTGATAGTTTAATGCCTCGTACCTTTCAATGTTCGTTGTGTCGTCGCTGTACTGTCATTGCGGAAATATCTTTGGTTCAATAATCCACCAAATTTGTTTGGGATTGATAAACCGGCATTCAGCGTGTAGTGTCCTCAAAACTATTTGATTGTCAGCACTACTTGCATTTCTATGTTCTCTTGATACGCCTATTTGAAAGACAAAATTTGCTACAATAGCATATTAATAACGAAATAGAACACCACAACAACCAGTGAATTCAGTATTTAGATTGATTAATTGTGCAGTCATTCCATTGTTTTGCTTGGTCTAGTTACTTAGACTATATCGGTCGAACGTATATGTACGTCAGGAAAATATTAATCACACACAGGTCATCAAATTGTCCATTGGTTTGCCGATGTTTGTCTTTCACAAATGGACATACTGGTGTATATTTGAAATTGTCCAAACTGCTCCCTTTTGATGTTCATGCCTACTCAGAAATATAACCGGTAAAGATCAGATCTAAAAAACGGTAAGATAAGATGTTTCGTTGAAAAACAAAGTGATATTTCACCGAACCGAGTTATGGTCCATATGTATAGGAGATATAATGTTGCATACAAAAGGTATCCAAACGCAAATGCGCCCACTAGCTACACATCGCTTGCTTAGAATTAGAAGATCGTATTACTAAGTACAAAATCAATATCTTTAGAAAACAAGAAACAAATGACTGCAAACTACTCTTTACTTATGAAAAACAAGCTTTTTAAACTTCTGTTTGGTCAAGATGACCATTTCCGATTTTAATGATAAGCCGATTGGCTGATAAGAAGCGCCATGAGATGCAGATTACAAATATGCATGAGTCGTTTAAGGCCGTAAGTAGTACTTACGACCTTCTAATTCTAAGCCGGCGATATTTATGATACAATCTAAAACACTTTCAGATTCTTGTTAAAACTATTTTACAGAAATAGTATAGGATAGATCACGTTTGTATACATCAATATTCATTTGCAAATGTGCCCACCAGCTAGCTATTAGTGAATGACAGTTTTTATTGTTCATTCATCCAATAGACTGCAATAATTTTCACATGAATATTAATGCTGCGTTTACAGTCAGCCACGATGTTCACGATGTCCGCGATTTGACAATATCGTGAAGCTCCACGATTTATTGCATCAAATTTAATTTTACTACGCTGTCCTACGCTTTGTTACGTTGTGTTACTACTGGTTGCGCTTTCTTACGATACCAACACGATTCATGTCAAGATCTGCCACGAATTACATCGCGTTCTCTTTCGTTCTCTTATGACAACCACGATATGCTATCACGTTTTATTACGTCTTATTACGTTCTGTTAAGATCTCTTACGCTCTTCAAGTTATGTTGAGCTCTCCTACGATTAATGCCCACGACTTAACAAGATGATCACGTTTTGAGTACGATTGAATGCATAAAAAGGATGGGCGATGGAGCCATTCTCTAAATATTCCACAAAGGAACAAACTATGAATTCAAGAGATGACGATGTCGAATTCGCCATAGTTATGTGTTGCTGCATGGCTAATATTCAACAGTTGCAACAAGGTATTGAGCGGGGAAGAAGAAGTAAAGAAGAAGAAATATATTGCTTCTAGGACCTACTGTGTAGACCTTGGTTTGGTGTTGATAAAAATAACCTAGTGGTTCAATATTTCCAACAAAGAATTCAGGCTTGATGATGTTAGCACCTTCGTCAACTTATAGGATGATACGTGTATTTGATGATATTCTAAAAATAATATCAACAGACATAGAAAGAAAATGTACCCCTATCACATGGACTGGAGCTGATACTCATCCTCAAACATCTTATCACTAATTTTGACACGATGCTCACGATGCTCGCGATCCCACCAAGTTCCCCCACGATCATTACGATTCAATTCCACGTCCTCCGACGATCCCCCACGCTCACCACGATACTTCCCAATCGTGGTCATCGTGGCTATCGTGACTGACTGTAAACGCAGCATAACCATACAAGAAAGTAATACCGATAGCACGTATTCACAATGTTGTTTATGTTGCAACGTGATCAACAACCTTGAGATATCGTGCGATTTGAACAAAGAAACCAATAAATAAACAGCGAAGGCAGCATTCAACGAGTTAACAAACGTCAAAAAGACGTTGAATATTAGAAATACAATACGTGCTGCGCGAAAGGAATTGTTAAATGTAGAATGTAATATTGTGGTAACCTTACAATTCAGGGTGTGGTGATACAGGTTGATGCAAAAAGCATGCCAAAGTTCCATAGTTTTATATAGTTTTTAATCATAGATATATAAATCTTGACATCGGGTATCATTTAAACAGATACACTTTATGCATATTGTATTTTGTCTCCATTGCGATTAAAAACAATAATCAATTCCATCCTTATATTTGCCTATATTACTTACATTAAGATGAAAGATTCGGACTATCATGTTAAGTCTGAATACAGTATAACACCTATAAGGATACATATGGATATAACAAATCATTGGCAAAACACAATTGACACTTTCGTGTTATTGAGTTTAGTTGATTTAAAAGCGCATGTCATACGACAAATCACAGGAAAAAGGAACAAACCTAAACCATCCCACCATCTTGAAACAAGATTTACATGGATGCTGAAGGCTCCAATGCTTGATGTGTGTTGCGATACACAACCAGCTGGTCGAACTTTGTCTTATTTCTTCCCCTGCAAAGGTAAAACTCTCACCACAGGGGAAAACAACCGGTGATTGATTCACAATAAAATAAATTGAATGTCATCGATGAAGCTTTACTACAATACTCCGCTATTCCGATAGCCTACAGATATAGTGTTTCCACGTTTGGTTCATTAACTAGATAAATAAAATATGAATGTAATCAACTCCTTATTCTTTCTTGTCAATGATTTAAACAGAACTATCTTAAAGTATATGTCAACATGACGTATGACAAGTCATTGCGTGCGTGCGTTGCTGAAAATCAAGTTATCTGATTTTGTTTTCATATGGGAAATCAAAGAACGAAACCGACTGTGTAGCACACATTCTTTGTCTCATTGATAGTTCAATGTCCCATACCTCTCGTAAGTGCTGTTTGTTACTAGGTCATTCAGCGTAGGCATTCCGCCTTTTGGTTGCTGTATCTTTTCTACTGGGTCATTCAGCTAGTTATAATTTATTATACTTTTCGACAGCTTGGACTTGGGCGGATAAGCGCTTGTTTAGTTGGGCAATGCTTTGTGTGTTTTTAATGTTTTCTGTGCTCGGCTGGTTAAGTTGAGTGCTGCCTTCCCTGTCTGACTTAATATACTGTTTTTGAGAAGAATTGTTTAGTGTAGAATTCAGGGTTTTGGTGATACAGGGTGATGCAAAAGCATGCCAAAGTTCCATTATTACGTTAGTTTATACTAATTTATTTATGGTCGATTGTGAAACAAGTTTTTCCAACTCATATTAATCACTCTCGACACCTCATTCCCGATGTTATCCATCGCCATGAGGGTATGAGAGAAGAGAAGCCAGTTTCCCTTTTATGCTGAGCGTCTAGCAAAGGAATTTCTGGTACCATTTTTATTTGGTATGACGCGGCCAGGGATCGAACCCGACACCTCCCGCATTCGAAGCGAACGCTTAACCACTGGGCTATAGAGGATTATAAAGTTCAGACAGACGCAATAAGAAATTAACAACAACTAGTTTTTAACAATTTATTAAATTAATAACATATAATATGAATAATATTAACCAGTAGAAGAAAAAGACACAGTTCAACTAATTTCTTAATTAAATGTCTAAATCTTATCCGAGATGTCCACTGTCTCGAAAGTTCCTTCTGATAAAGTCCAAAGTTCACAGAATGTTTATCAATGAGCACAGAGAAATCTACAGAATATTTAATTAAATCCTCTCACTGTAGAGAATATATCCAAACGTAACACAATTGACCATTTTAAAGTGTAATATTGAAAATCCTCTCGAGAGTGCAAATTATATATATAATAAACTCTAGAAAGTTCCACAAATTACCACTCAGAACATTCTAGAATATGCTAGGATATTCAAGTAAACATATTGTCTATCAAAACCTGGAAGCTTCCAGACCCTTCCATACCATTCCAAATGTAACAACAATTATCAAAAAGATGTTAATATCGGGTTCAATGTAATTTATTATATAAGTACATTTATACCTAACAATATTATAGACACACATAGTAGTTTTTAATTAACCAGTTATAATACACTTTGATACCGAGTACCATTTAAACAGACACAATAAATGCATCTTGTATTTTGTCTCAATTGCAAAAGAAAACGATACACAATACCGCCCTCAAATGCGCCCATACTACTTACCTGTCTGACTTAATATTATCTTTTTTCATTAAGATGAAAGATTCGGAATAGAATGTAAAGTCTGAATACATTTTTACACTTGCAGAATTATATGAATATAATCCAGTTAGGATATTGTGACAGTGACGTTGCAGTTTATGTGAATCACAACCATTGTCTAAACAGGTAGAGCGAAGTTTAGTATGTTAGTTTAGCATTAAAATTATAGTTGTTTGTACAGTATAAGCCTTTACACCGTTATAGTGGACTCGACCGCTTTGTCACTGGATTTTTATCCTGACTGGACTATACATGTGAATATAACCAATAATTGGCAAAACACAATTGACACTTTCATGTTATTGAGTTTAGTTGATTTAAAAGCTCATGTCATACGACAAATCACAGGAAAAAGGAACAAACCTAAACCACCCCGCCATCTGGAAACAAGATATACATGGATGTTGATGATTCCAATGCTTTATGTGTTTTGCGGTACATAACCAGACGGTCGTTGTCTCAGTTTTGCCCTTGCCAAGGTAAAATGTCCAGTACAGGGAAAAACAACCGGTGATTGATTCACAATGAATTGAATGCTATCGATGTAGCTTTACAACATTACTTTTCCGAAAGCCTTAATAATATATTTTCATGTTTGGTTCAATTAACTTAAACATGAATGTAATCAACTGCTTATTCTTTCTAGTCAATGATTTAAATAAAAATAAATTAAGGTAAATATCCGCAAGACATATAATAAGTCACTGCGTGCTGGCGTAGCTGAAAATCAAATAATAGACATTTGTCGGAAGTTGTTGCCATGTGGGAAATCATAGAACGGTGCAGACTGTAGTACATATCCTTTGCCCCATTGATAGTTTAATGTACAGTATATTTCAATGTATATTGTGCTGTCATTGCAGAATGATGTTTTGGCTCAATAATCCACCACGTCGCTTTCATAAGCCGGTTATCAGAGTGTAGTGTCCTCAGTAGTTATTTGATTTGTCAGCACTATTTGCATTTCTATGTTATCTTGTAACGCCTCTTTCAAAGACAAAATTTACTAATATAAGATAAGAGTAACCAAGGAGAAAACAGAAGCCAATGAATTTCTTATTTAGATTGATAAGGATATTAGGCAATTATTTTGCTCAGTCTATGTACGTAGAATATTTCGGTCAAACAAACATGTAAGTAAAATATCATACGCATACACATTAATTAGTGGACCATATTGCAATTTAATATGTTAAATATGTAATTCACAAAAAATAAAGTCGTTATTATTATTATTACATTTATCATTATTATCGTTATTTTTTTTATTATTATGTCATCGAATTGTTTATTTGGTTGCCGGTAAATGTTTTTCACAAATGGACATGTACAATTGAAATCGACCAAACTGCTCCTTTTTGCCTACTCAGTAAGATATCCGGAGCCCGTTGCCTAACCAAACCGCTACCGAGCGCTCGGTAGCGCTACGCTAGGAAACGGCTTGCTTCCAAAAAGCGCTTCGTAGCGGACGAAGCGGAAAAATGATATGCTACCGGCGAGCGCTCGCGGATAGCAGACCGTTTCGTAGTTAAGCGCTATCAAGCGCTACCGAGCGTTTCTTATGCAACGGACTGCTTCGGTAGCGCTCGGAAGCGCTTGCCTAACAAAGTGTAAAGAAACGGTATGCTATCGGCGAGCACTGCTCTCTCGTAGCGTGTCGTTGCATATACGTAGGAAAGCGCTCGGTAAATCAAACGTCTTGAAACACAGCACCTGATGAACACATTTTGAGCACCACCTAATTCCCGGAAAGCAATAACAAATTGTGTTTGTCATAGTTATGTAAAACATTTCATTTAGCATTTTTAGCAATGAAACATGATATAAATACAAATGTATCACCTCGTATTTGAAAATATGGGCTTATAAGAAAAATAAATTTAAACGTACTGTCCAGTTAGGATATTGTGAGAGTTATGTATTATTTTATGAAGTATTACAATCACAGACGGAACAAGTAAAATATTTTAGTTTATCATTAAAATATCAGATGTCTGGATAAGCCCTCATACATGTAATTGGGTTAACACCATAAACGTGGACTCGACCACTGTCTCACACTATTTGTATCCTAACCGATCAGTAGTCAAAAGACTAACATAAATATGAAGTTATGGATAGCTGCTATACGAGCGAGGGATGATCCAGAATTACGTGGACGTTTGTTTGCTCTAATTCAACAAGTAATTAAGAATTGCAAGCAATACAGAAGTCCCCTACCGGTTTGAAGCCATGGTCAATGTTTCTGTTGCCATAGCAACCACAATATTTGTCAGAATCAAAATATTTTTAGACGTGCATTATCCCCTTATTGCCCCCTATCCACATACGAAGTTTCATAAACCTAGCTAGAAAACTGTTTGAGTTATGTCAGAATCCAGATTTTTGACGGACGGACGGTAAACCTATAGTCCCCTCGGGTCAAAAACCGGTAGGGGACTAAAAATCGCAATACATTTCGACTGCTTGGACTTGGGCGGATATTTTACTTGTTTAGTTGGCATTGTGTCTGGTATGTTTTTAATGATTTCTTTGCTAGGCTGGTTAAGGTGGGTGCTGCATTCCCTGTCTGACTTAATATTATCTTTTTACAGTTACACATATGTGAACCATGTTACTTTAACACTTATTACACAAGTATACCAAATGTCTTTGGATACGATCATTATTAACGTAGATGCACCGTCTGTAATATAGTATGGTTATGAATCGCGGGGCAGCTCAGAAATGACGTACGATGTCACCTTCACGCCAGCACATTAATGTATGACGGGATGTTAAGGAAAATAATCAACTTCGATCAAAATAATTATGGGGGACAAAAAGTGTGAGCAACATTACAGGACTTGTTAATCACAGATATAAATCCGCCTGTAGAAAGGAAATAGCTGTCAATAAGTGATACATTAGCTAACTGAATGTGTGTTTTAATGTAATTTCATGACCAATTATTTGAGTGAGACGATCTATTACTGCGCGTTTAGCAAACAAAAACAGGATAACCATTATATCAGAAACAATTGGAGGGACCACAAACTGAGAGAAACATAACAGGGCAAAAAACATGTGAATCGTCGTTAAAAACGATTGCATAAGATGACGGAAGTAGCTGGGATTAATTGAATCAGTTACAACTAAATGCTTGGTTTCATGTCCATTTTGGTGATTCATTGATGCTGTAGTTGATACCTTCATGCGGGTGAAACGGAAACAAATTTCTGGTAGGAAACGGAACAAAACAATCAGGTAATGTAATGCAAGACATGTAACTTTTATGATCTTAAATCACGAGAAAAAATGGATTGATAATTTGCTTACGCTCATTATAATGTAGGATGTATCTTATTTGTCACTTAAGATTTACCGATAGTGCAATGATCAGTAAGTATAGATTACTCCTAGATAATATAGTATCGCATTTGCCATTATTTCTGTCTTTGCCATATTATACACTGTGGGGAACCCATGTGACCAGATGCTAATGTTCGGAGCCAATTTTGTCACCAAACCGCCTCGATTCAGGTAACATTTTTACTTGTAACTTTCTTAATAATTGATCGATCTGGATGAAATATAGACGTGCGCCGTCTCCTTTCAAAAGCAAATTATCGACGCTCTTATATAAGTGACAATATTGTGTATTTTTTGTTATTTGGGCAACGGCGCATTTCGTAAACCGCAATATGCTATGCTACGGTTCGCAGCAATACACTAAAACATGTCTTTAATAAATTACAGATTCATTAAAAGTTACAATTTAATAGCGATAATGTGGGTCGAAAAATTTAAGACCGACAAGCAAAATATTTCTGATAAATATGAGCAACAGGCAAAATGAGACGACATAAACAAAAAGCTACAGTTCGGAGCTGAAATGAAAATGCTACAGTCCGGATATATTTTTAGAAAATGCTACGGTTCGGAGCTAAGTTTAAAAGTATACCATATGTAGGAAAAGAAGCAGGGTAGTATGCAGTCTGACAAGTGTCGCATGTTATATAGCGTATAATGTGCTGTTACATCATGGTATGGGAATGAATGCGAAGGAATATACACGTAACATGATAACCGAACACATTTTAACATAACCATGTACACACAACGACACATCTCCAAGCTTCGTAAACACGAGCAAATAGCACGGCCTACATTCAATCTTAGTTTGAACTTGTGTCAGCCAATGAAACGAAATTAATAGAACAACAAAACCCTGCGTCAACTAGTGATCAACACAGCTTTAAGCAAATAACTATGATTTGGACAAAACGTTTTCTAACATCTCTGATCCAGAGTCGACTATTAAACCATCGTTTTGCACAAAAGTGCCCAGTGCCAGCACAGCGGGGTCCGATATGCATATACACAATGAGTACATGTTAAAGGCTTTAAATATTTTCAGAAACATTGAATTGATTATAATTATATTTGAAATACTAAAATAAGTATTTTACCAAGACAACTAGCACTGTTCGTTTTAAACAGGCTGTGTGTGACCAATATTCTCACACGTTAAAGTTTGTGAATCATGTGACGTGAAACATATACATACATGTATGCTCCATCGAAAAATATACTGAGTGCATCTAGAAACGCAACACTGGGTCTACTAACAACTTAACTTCAAGCAAAAAATCCTCATTTTTCCGAATGGTCGTTCTAAGTGAATATGCAAAACATCGATTAATGATGGATTGATTACTTTCCTATGACGACCAACATGTTGTCTTACAATGTCTGAAGCAGTTGTGAACCTATTTCGGAGGATGTTCACGCAGGGTTACTGGTCCTGTCAGGCAGTTTTTAAACGTGGATGACCTGATCAGGGACGGTCGCGAAAGGTGTCAGTGTGCTAGTAGCGTGACTCAAGACGCAACGTTGCCAAACCATGACAATTATAAGGACATTTCCTATAGTTTTTTCTCTTCCAATATTTTTTAACTCGCTTTATTTTATGGGAAATTTTATTCTGAAAACAATAAGCTAAAGAAAAACAGGGGTCAACAACTCGTTTTCTCAGAAAATGAGATTTTGCAACATTACTTTTCTATAAAAATGACAAAAATCATGAATTTCAAATTTTTTTTAAATAAAAATCACTATTTTATCATCATATTTTTTTAGTTCAGATGTGTTGATGAAAGTGTACTCTGTTAGAATATTAAGAAAAACACATAGGTCATCGTGCCTCTTTGCACAAACATCCCAATGGTGTGAATATGCACATGTTTGGACAATCGTGGAATTTTTATTCCGAAACACGTGACTCGTCTGTTGTGATTTTCTTTCCTTTATAGTGCGCCCACGAAAATGTGTTATTTACGAATATAAATCGGTTTGGTCAACTGTTGCGCAATTAGTATTAAAGGTCAGTATTGTACTAAAACATCACTGCTAAATCGTACACATCTGTTTAATCCACCTTTGTGTAATGTACCAACTTTTCCCGCCTTTCATTAACCTAGGCGCACTATAACAACTTTACAAACGATAAGACGCCTCTGGAACACAGAATTTACAATAAAAGAAAATCGAGAATAAAAACGTTGCGTTTCTAGATGTACTGAGCATAGTTCAAACTCCAAGAAACGCGTTGTTTGTGTACCTTCACATTTGTCACCACATGACAAAATGGTGAGGAAGATGTCTACACGAATACATTTGATAAGGGGTGTCCGGCATCGACAAGTGTGTGTTATTATTTTTGTGTTCCGCGAAACTGTTAAAAAATTCAATGTTGCGTACTTGGTCGATGATCTTAATAGTAATGATATTCAAAAAGTCATTTAACACCTAGTCTTAGCTCTGAGCCGTAGCATTTTCTGAAATAGCTCCGGACTGTAGCATTTTTCATTTCATCTCAGAATTTTTACTGGGGGGACCCCAGTATTTGTATTACATGCAAAATCACTACGATTTTAACGATGTAATTTCTCCACGATTAATTCATCTGGGCAAGAAAGAAGTGCCTGCAAATCTCAACCAATTTCGTAATTTTCGACCATTTATGAGAACATTTGTTTTCAACAATTGAATATTTTTTTATTTGTTCGTATTGTGTGAACTTTTTGAAAGCTTATTTGGATAAGAAAATGTATTGGTGCGAATAAATTCCTACGTGTTGTAAAATGACTAATGATTTTTTAGGGACGATAGAAATGTCACTGTTAAAAGTAACCCGTTCAGCAGACGAACTTAACACAATTCGTGGTTTTAATATTCATATTACAGTTTAGCTAGAAACTCCTAACCTAACGTGTGCTTGTTCTTTACTATTTACAATAGTTTGCCTTTTTTGATAGTATTAATCCACGTGTCGTCCTTTAACTTACCAGAGATCTTCAGCTAAATAGTTTGGATCTACCGTTAGAACAACCCTTTTCCCAGCGTTGTTACATAAATTTTCCCGCCGAAAGTCGAGACCATATGAGTTATTTATGTTTCGTCCCCATCTTATTCGTTTGCGCTATTCGTATCATATCCAGTTCGTACCCAGGTATAATTATGGAATAAGGACTCTGTGAACCATATATCATGAGCTAACTTGAATAGTTTGCGTCTGTCGTTAGGCCAACCCTTGTCCTTGCGCTGCTGTGTATACAATTTCCCGTCGAAAATCCAGACCATATCGTCTTTTGTGTTCCGACCCCTATCTTATTCGTTTTTGCGAATCGTATCCTATCCGGATGGTTTATAATTTACATAATTATGCCGCTGAAGAGTTCGGGAATTATGACTTTGTATAGTTTTTAGACGCACACTTATATTTTCTTGCGCCCATTGATGCCCTATCCCATTTCTTGCATTCTTTTGGTTTACTACCATCAAAATAATTTGCACGGAAACGTTTAATCAAAATTTTTTATACTATCTATTACGCGAGTCTGACCTGCACAAATATATATCAGGACTGGTACGTCTTGATGTCCGCAGGTACATTCGATGTTTGATAATTCATTTAACGAGCATCTTATGAAGCTATGTCAGTGAAAAACGAAAAACACGATTAAACACGTTAGAATCGAACACACATTGTGACATATTACTTAGAACTACAGCAGGTGTATTGCCTTCATGAGTTCTAGTATTGTGATGGGTCCGTTGAGATGTGACTGATTCAGCTGCTATCGCGTCTCAGAAACCTTGTCACAATGTTAACATTTGTTTGAAATTCAGTACAGTCAGATATCGTTATAACGACATCCGATATACTGACAAATTCATTATACCGAAAGTTACAAGTAAAAATGTTACCTGAATCGAGGCGGTTTGTTGACAAAGTTGGCTCCGAACATTAGCATCTGGTCACGTGGGTTCCCCACAGTGTTATAGGTGTTTTACATATTTGAATCAGGTTTAGAATATTACGACTCGGTACACACAGAAGTGAATGTTACAAATCGCATAATATCACACAAAACACGTGGACGTTATTATATACTAGAAAATATAAAAGTACCGGATTTTCGTACCTCCGTATTAATTTAAAATAAATGTACCCTGATGTAGGCTTGGTGAATTCCGAAACGTCGGTCACTAATAAAATTATGATAACCATAACCTGCGTTGATCGTGTAGCTACATTAACACTTCAGTGTCTTTGTTGATAAATACATGTAATTATGCATCTTGTAAGTATTTTTGTAAGAGTACTGTCCTCTATAGAAACGCATGTATGTTGTTATTTTATCTATCTTTATTACGTGCATATGGTCCAGATACTAGTATTGCGACTAGGATTTAACAGCCGCCACTCAACATTAATCTAAAATAGGTTGTAGAAATTGGACGTTGTACAAGGAATATTTCGGGAAAGTTTTGACCCCACATCATACATGTACACTGAACATGATAAAATGGCAGGTTGTTGTCTTATGGTGATATTTAAAATGAAATCATCTTTTAACCTTTTAAAGGTATCTATTTATGTTCTACAAAGTCGGAGGCTAATGGAAACCATTTCCTGAATGTTACTACGGTACGTATGATATATCACTACAGACACGTTTATCTAAATCATAGCAATTGTTAAGGGAGGGTGTTTTGAAATTTTAAATCTCAGAATAACTGCAGTCGTAAGCCTAAAGTAATTGATCATTGTAATGAATAGTTTCAAAAGACGTTGGTATGCATTAGTTGTAAAGTTCTACAAGCATGATCGCATGTATTATATATTTAATACTCAAAGGCTGCCGCCAGTTGTCATAACAGAGAAGGAAGAAGGTTCAGATTTAAGGTCGGAAAAGAAATGTTTTGCCAGACAAGGAAATGATACTATAGCCCGTAAATCAAACACAACAAACTTTTAATTTAATATTATGTCCAAACATTTAATAAATAATAGTGCAAAGGAAATGGACTTTGAATGATCAAGTGCATCTCAGTGAATAGCAGTGTAGTTTCGTCAGACGTAGTTTATCTAAAACAAATTAAACGGAGGCTGCATTAGGTCATATATATATAATATTTTATGCTATAAAGTGACTGTAATTCCAAATTATTTGTCACAAATAGTGACCTTATATTACTAAACTTTTATAGTTAGATTAGCGATATGTTTCCAACTAAATGCGGATCAAAATATTAAATGCAGATGTAGTTGATACGCCTCATGAAATAGTATTATGAAATACTGTATTCCTCGAAATGATTTCGCGCATTTTAATTTAGCGGCTTTCGCGGTAAGCATTAAGCCGCGGAAATGCCACATCTTACAAATCCGTGAACACTTTTAGCTTCGTTAACTAAACACAGTTGGTGGTAGTGTACTTATTTAGTAACATAGCTCTCCGTATGCGAGTACTTTACTGATGTTGATATCTGTCCTATTATACCGGTATTATGATATCATTAAAATGAAGCAAACATGTTTCAGAAATCTCGTTTGTGAAAATTGTATTTCATGGAATTCATATACATGTATACTGAGTCATCATACTACAAATATGTCTAACATATTCACATTAGAGCACAAAACAAAACAGCACGCACACAGGGCTCGTATATTTATACATACAGTCTCATCAACCAAGACACCTACCAGGTTCTGATGAAAAAGCACATAAAATACAAATGTAAAAAGGCAGCATTACTAGAAACATGTACAATAAATACAACATCGGAATTTAAACAAGTTTTTTCTGATTATAAAAATGCAAATGCGCCAAACACACTTATTAAAGCAGTAATTGTTGCACTTCACAGACCATCCAGTAGATTGAACAAGCTCTTATAAGACAATTGACAGTGGCTTTTTGAGTATTCAATAAAATGTTATATAATACAATGCAATTTTGCTTTTAGAACATTACGACCAATGCGTATGGGAAAAACATCTTTGAAACTATTCATAACAGAAGGATCTTTTACATAGAGCTTACTACTGCAGTCATTGTGAGGTTTTTAATAAATTTAATTTGAAAGCACCCTCTGTTATGATTATCATTTGTGTCTGAAGTTACAGATGTGTTAAATCATATATAGTAACATTCAGGCAAACATTTCCATTAGCCTTCGTATTTAAAGAGCATGAATAGGTCGAAAATACCGAGTTTAAACGCTGATTTCAATTTAAATAAACCACCAGTATTGAAGAGAAACCAGACAACACCCAGCAATACCTTCATGTTCGCTGTACGAGGGGTGGTCAAAATATTCCCTGCTTTTTCTATTACAACATCCATTTTCTACAACATTTTTCAATAACATTATATGTGATGGTGGCAAACTGCCTAGTCACATTAAGTACTATTACCAGGACAATATGCATGTAATAAAAACAATGACAAAGTATATACATTATTATCAAGAGGCATTACCCATACAGGAAGACATAGAAGATGCATATTTGATAGCATTCGCTATTTGCATGTGCTCTGTATATAACAACGTCCATTATTGTGCTTTTGGTTGACAAATATTTGATCAATTTTATTGGTACCGGGTCGAAATACCCTAAACACATAACATGACAAAGACATGTACAATGACAACATGTCATGAGACAGTAATAATTATTCCAGGACTCTTAGCCCGACAAAACCCCAACCGGCACTCATACTTCCGCGCCTTACGGTATACGACTACAAATACAAGAGGACCAATGAGTGCCGGTTCGGTGTTGCCAAACTATTATGATAAATAACGACAACCAATGTGTATGATTCATACTGTATAATTTTAGCATTTTGGTAATAATAATAACCAACTGTTATGATAATATATCTAACATAATATATGTGTATAATATGAAGTAATGTGTATTTTGGCAGATATGGTCATAGCAGCGTAAAATCAAAACAAGTAAGCACTCCGTATTTAGACACAACGGAGCTACAATTTGACTAATTCCTCCGCATTTATACAATGCGGAGAAAACGATGCTACTAATGAATTTAGTTGGAGCGATCAGGGGCGACATTTTTGAAATCCGAAAAACCCTTCCCATGTTGCACGGTAACTCATAGTATTGACGCCGCCTGGCGTATGAAGAAAATACATGAATGCCGCATGGCATTCAAACAAACCATGGCCGCATGGCCTACCATTTAACTATTATAAACGCCGCCTGGCGTGTAATAAAAACCAGTCAGTCCGCAAGGTACCCGCCTGTACCCAAGTGAATAATCGCCGCATGGCGAGCAATAATCGGCGCATGCCGAGCAATATTCGCCGCTTGGCGAGCAATAATCGGCGCATGCCGAGCAATATTCCAATACTAGTATTCGCCGCATGGCGAGCAAGAATCGGCGCATGCCGAGCAATAAGTACGCTTGTACATAAACCAGTGCAACAAATAAAGCATCGCCGCTTGGCGAGCAAATATGAAATTCAATAGATCCTACTTAAAAGAAAGCTATTAAAGAGCGCCTAGTCGTAGCTATCTGGCCAGTTCTTTAATGCTTATCTAACCCAAGCCCTGATATTAGTTTTAGCAGCTTATTACTCGCTGTTCACCCCACATTTCTCACTGTGGAATAAACGCGATTCTAAGCATGCAATATAGTTTATGTATAAAAGTTATTCTATCCACAATGTTTAGACCCATGTACGCCCCCGATCGCCCCTAAACTTAAGAATTTTCCGCCACAAAATAAAATATTGATTTTATTTCCCCCAAAATTCTTATACATGTAATACTTTTAACAACAATTCTCTTAAACCATCCAAAAACATATCAAGGCCGACATCTGATAAGTGGACCCCGTCAACCCTATAAAATCCTGGCGTTTTACAGTCTATATCGAGTGTTAAAATTTTATTGTTCCTAATCTGTCTAATGTGTTTACGACCAAATTGATTGATTCTCCTCCTTTTCTTTTCCATTGCCTTGTTGTGACATTCGTCTACCCCCCATGAAATTCTCTGAAGTATATCCACCCAAATAAAACATGACTCCGGAAAGGCCCCAGACAAATATTCGATGCCTTCCTGCATTATTTTAAATATGTATACATTGGAAAGAAATTTTACATCGTTTCCTCCCAAGTGCAGTACTATTACCTTGGGCTGGGCCCTAAATAAGACTGGAAGTTGAGCACAATGTATAAAGTCTTCCCATCCGAGTCCCCGGATTCCCCACCATGCTATACTATTGTTTCCAGGAAGCCTTAAGTCCCGCATATTTCGGAATACTGCCCTCTTTCCAACCCAGTAAGGGATAGAATCTCCCAATATCCAAATGTCTGTAATTAAAAAGGAATATGTTATCTACTAGTTCTAATGTATGATGTGTAAGCAGACGACTTCCACCTACCCATTTTCATTATGTCTTTTTCCGGTAACCCAATAATTGCTAGCTGGGTTGCGCGGCCTATTCTAAAGCTATGTGTTTTAAAAAATTTAGATTCAAAATTACATGCGTTTAAGCATTTTTTCAACACCTGAGCGAATTGATAACGGGTAACCGCAGTTAAATTAGAATGAATAAAAAACTGACCCGATTTAGTTGGTCTTATTGCCAAATACGATTTCATGTTACAAACTGGACAAATAGTAGCATTATCTTCACATGGAATTCTAAGTGTCATCGGAAATCCGTATTGATTGTTTTTTGTATATTTTAGCAAAATAGACAATTTTTTGCCCCCGTCGGATATCTTAACATCGCTTGTTTTAATTGCGCTATTAGTTGTTGATGAGAATACTAATTCGCTTACCCTAAATAAGCCAAAATAAGCTACTGTAAACATTGTCGTAAACAAAACTGATTCGAATTCGTTATATGCAACAGTGGGCAGTATTCTACACAGCTCGTTCAACATGTTAATAGTAACTGGTGCTCTTTTATCAACACATGGTCTACTTCTGCGACAGCCCTCTAATATTTTACGAACAACGAATACTTCTGATAAATTGTACCAGCCATTGATTTTATGGTAGAATGATAAGCCAGAAATATATGTGACTAAAGTTTTAGACGAGTATGATTTCTCAAAGCAGTATGTTATGAACCAAACAACGTGATTAAGAGGCACTGGCCAGACTATGGGTAAGTTGTATAACTTTCTAAAACGATTGAATGCGTTAATAGATGTATTATACACTAATTGTGTGTTAGCAGAAATCCCCGCGATTATCAATTGTCTAGACCTATGCTGAATATGTCCCAAAGATATTTCGGAACTGGTGTTGCTTCTGGGTCTGCATTCGGTGCTAGCTTGATGAATCTCTGCTGCTGAAAGCGGGAAATTGCATCAGAAATGTCGTTTTTTCAACCTGCTATATGTGACGCTTTAATTAGACAGTTATGGTGAATACATTGCATTGTCAATATTCTCAGGAGGGCTAGGACTCGGGTAGATTTAGAGGTCATTGAATTAATAATATGTACCACTGACATATTGTCGCAGTTAAAGCGAATTTTCTTATTTTTCAATTGCTCACCAAAGACTACCGTTGCAACTACTATCGGGAATAATTCTAATAACGTTATGTCCTTGGTTAAGCCTAATTTTTTCCAGCTGATAGGCCATTGTTCTTGGCACCAGTGACCATTGAACCATATTCCGAAGCCCATACCTCCTGCGCTATCAGTGAAAAGTCTTTCATCGTCATTGCTAACCCAGAACCTATCATGAAACACGGAAATCCCGTTATGGCGTTCAAAGAACTCAAGCCACATTTTTAGATCCAACCTGACATGCTGATTAACCCTGACATGATTATATGGTCGGGTAACCCCGCATATTGCATTTATGAGGCGCCTACAAAATGGTCGCCCAACGGCTATTGCCCGGCAACAGAAATTTAATGAACCTATTAATGACTGCATATCCTTGAGTTTTACTGATTTCACATTAATAATTGCCTGAATTTTAACTATGACTTCGTCCAATTTTTCCTTAGGAATGCGGACCACCATTTCGTGAGAATCCAGTTCCAGGCCTAAATATACCAGCTTAGTGCACGGACCTTCGGTTTTATCGTCTGCTAGGGGAACTCCGATTTCATGCATGCTGTTTGTGAAAGTCTGCATATTTTGTTTACACCCTGATATTGTTTTATGACCGCCTAGAAAATCGTCTAAATAATGCAACAACTGTTTGTTTGGAATTCTATCCTTAATTATGTATTCGAGAAACGTAGAAAAATTTTCAAATAGGCTGGGCGAAATAGAACATCCAAAAGGTAAACATTTGTCAAAATAGAAGTTCCCCCCTAACGAAAACCCTAATAACTCAAAATCTGATGGATGCACCGGTAGAAGTCTGAAAGCGCTTTTAATATCCATTTTAAATAGATAACAATTTCTGCCCAGTTC
Source organism: Spisula solida (assembly GCA_947247005.1). Lineage (NCBI taxonomy): Eukaryota > Metazoa > Mollusca > Bivalvia > Venerida > Mactridae > Spisula > Spisula solida. The sequence goes on from OX365956.1 coordinate 23,137,512, forward strand.
CTGGATCATGTGAATAGCTTCGTCGAATTCCGTATATTTAACCGAGCATAACTGAGGGTCGATAAAATCGTTTATAGATTGACCTTTCGGGTAAGATAAATGGTGTATTAATCTAAACTCGCCAACGTTTTTCTTCGGAACAATGCCAATAGGCGAGACTTGTAATTGTCTAAAAGGTGGATATTTGAAAGGGCCCGCAACCCTGTCCAATGAAATTTCCTTGTTAATTTTTTGCATAGCCACACCTGGGTATTTCGTGAGGGACTTTAAGTTTTTTGCAAACCTAGCTCTTCTGGGACCGTCAAAATTTAATTTAAAACCGTATTTAAACCCCGATATCAACAAATGTTTGTCATTTGGGTTGTAACTTTCGATCCATTGTATTAGAACAGATAACTTTATCGGAGATTTGCAACACTTAAAACTTTCCAGCCTATTGCCTAGAATATTGACCTCTCCCTTGTCTTTGGTAGGGTCTAGTTCTTGGGAACCCACCACGTGATTGGCCTCGAAAAGAATGCCCATTTCCCCTATAGTTGTTTGATTGTGCATACGAATTGTTTAATTGGCCATAGTCCGTTTTTGTAGCAGAAGCTTTATTCGCGCCCGCAAAACAGTTAATGACTGGGTGTCCCTTGTTACAGTTATAACATACATGCATGAACCTACAATTTGGCCACAGGCATTTACCTTTATTAAAGGCTATACATGTATTAGATGTTTTTGACGTTGGAACCGACTGTTCCTCCCGACCAAACATGCATCTTAACCATAAATCCTGGTTAATTATTGCCCAAGAAGAGGGTGTGATAGCTTGCCTGGTCCTGAACGATTGATCATATTTTTTCCAATACACGCCACCTTGTTTAAGTGCTAACTCCCTGATTATGAATGAATAATGTAGTAACTCATGAAGTTTTTGTGGATGAGCAGATAAAAATATGTCCATATATATTAAAAATGCGTCGGTCCAACGTTCTATCGACCCTATATCATCCTTGCATTCTTTCGGGCGACATTCTATAATTCCCTTATTGGATATAAATAGGGTACTACCGCTGGTATACTCGCTCAGCTCAACTACACCCTTTAATAACAAGGCTAGGTTAATGTAATCCCCTTTACAGATACGCTGTTTAAGTGAGGACGGCACGTGCATGGTAATGTCATCGTTGGACAGTCTTGGAATTTCCTCCGTTTGGGTCCAATTCATATCATTTAAGTTCATCGAACCCAACGAAAAGCCTTCCGTACAACGTCCCGACATACCACTACACGTGACCGCGTTATTATTATCAATAATGGCACCACCCCCGCCCACCGCCACGTTATCAACACGTGGCCGTGCAGCAGAAGTTGTCAAAATTTCCTGAAAGTCAATTACTTCACACTCACCCCTTTCAACACCTGCATCCTCATTGTCGAAAGCCTCACGTCTCGGTCTTTTCCTGGCCCTACCACCACGTTCCTGTACAGGCTCGGCCGCTTGCTGTGGTCTTTCCACCGGTTCTTCTGCTGGCTGTTGTTCCTGCTGAACACGTCTACGAACTCTCATACCACGTCCTAAAGGCTCGATAACTGGTTCCACACGTTGCCTGTCAGGCTGAACACGCCGTCTGCGAACAGCTCTTCCACGTCCTGGCATAATGTACGAAAATCTCACGTCTCGGATTGAAGTTCTAATAGTTTAGCTAAAGCGCTTGTTAACAGAATGAGGGTAAAAACCCGGTTACAAGCGCTTATAAAGGATGCCTACGTCACAATGATCTACATAGGAATAGCAATGTATAAATTGTAACGGTCGATTGGCCTGGTGTGTACTGACGATACGTACTACACCCAGCAAAAATGATAAAATAATACAGTAAGACCCGTGCATGACCGAGCCGCAATAAAATGGATTGAATTTTGATTAAAATTAATCCTGACTATTTAATACACTTGTTACTATATAGAGTAACACAAATGAGCGTACTGCCGTCATTTACTGGTGATTATGGCCATCACACTCTTTATGATCCACTGTTCACCCGTGCCACAAACTCACAATCATAATCGGACCGGTTGAACGGGCGCGCGTTACATTATCTATGTAAACGTGACGTCACATTGGAGCCAAAATGACGTACGTTGTCTAGAATTAATATTTCGTTCACAATTTTATTGATAGTTAGTGCTTTTAATTGGTTGGTGTGCACCCTTAGTGTTCATCGGTAATATTTACTTACTTTTTCTCCGTAGAGCTACATGTACATTATTTTCTTGCAATAGGTTCATATGAGTTCGTGCTCTCTCACCCTCTTTCCGATAAGTTATTTGTTTATATAATTTTCTTAATGTGTCGTTCGTGTTTACTTACCCTCTGTCCGATTTGTTATTTGTTCATATACTTTCCTTTTTTTGCCCGTCGTGCTCACTTATGCACTGTCAGATTTGTTATTGCACACATATCCGACACGTTTATATTATTTTATTTCCATCTACGTCTACACACAATGTCTTGTCATATTTCTTGTTTAAACTGTCCATAAGATATTGCTGTTCTGATCGGCTTCTGGAATGAGTAAAGAGTTTTTTACGTGTTTTAGTTATTTTTTATCGTACAATGACAGCATGTCAAACATTTAAGTATACATTAAAGTATCAATGGAGCTAGGGATGTCTGACACAGTCTGCTTCGTTCTAGTATGATTTCCAACACACTGCAAGTTTCTTTTTTCTTCTTTTTCATCAGCACACAACGCCTCGTCTTACGGCGTATTGCCCATTATCGCCATAGATTATACGGAATCAGAGTCATATCTTACATTTTAAACAGCATAATGTGTTTAAATAATGAAATTAGTTCCAACACTGTTCAACATCTTTAAATTTCATTATATCTGAAATGAAAGTTTGCTCCATCAACTAAAACAACTTTTAAAGCATACATAAATTCGCATTGTTAAGTGTATATCATATAATATTAATGTCAAAAGGTTAATTCTTGCACTTTACTTATTTGCGCTGACGTTGACGGTTTTAAATATGTGTGTAACTTTAAGACTTGATACGGATTTCTTTAAGATAACTCAGTCCAAGGTTTACTTTATATAAGGCTCACCACTCCAGTGTTTGTTGGCCATGAATTTCTGTAATTTAGATAATATCTATAATCTAATATAAACGTAAACAGATTTTTTTTAATCAATTGAATTAGGCAAGATCAAAATGCCTTCAGAAAATAATAAAACGCTTCCCTGCACCCACTGTAGTACATACTAAGATAAAAGTAGTTTGGTTTCGGTAACATTATCAAGTTGGTATCAGATTATAATGATTGCAGGAACCATTCTAAGACGAATAGTAAGCAGCAACTCGTGCGTGTTGAATGTACCAATAGATATACTAGTATTATATATTAATATACAATGAATGATGTTGCATGCTCCAATGATACATAAAAATAATAAAAAACGTATGCGACATATTTACCTACAAAAACGACAAGGAATTCGTGAATACATTTATTATTATATTCTATTAATGCATCTGAATGTTTTTAAAATGTTTTAACAAAAATAACCAATAAGTACAACAGAGATGTCAAGACGAAGGCAAATTCTAAAATACTATATACGTGTACCCTACCCGTGCGATATCATATCACAAATTTACAACAATACCTGTGGCGTGATTTTGCGTTTAGCATTGTATGTGCCGTTCTGTTATAAAGTCATCTATTTATAGTGTTTGGCATTGTGCCGTGTAATTGTGGTATGTGATGTTTCAATGTTTTCTGAGCTCGGCTGTTTAAGTTGAGTTCTGCCTTTTATGTCTGATTATCTATTATCGTCTTTTATACAGTGTTACTGAGAACGTTTTCTTAAATATATATTGTGAATTAATGACAGGTAACAGTTCTCCTCATACAACACGGATGTTTAGAGTCACGTTTGTCAGTTCATCCTACACGTAAACACGATGTGATGTAAAATGACCATGGAGGGGCACGTGACATGTTCTCGATGGTTTACGATTTCAAAAAAAATATCCAAAAAAGAAGCATTTTGTAAGAATGTCGTGAACCAGACTAATTCCATTATTCCATGTGGATAACATCGGTCTTTATCGCATTACAATAGTTTATTTACCAAAGAAAGCAGAACTATTCCGAAATTTCACTTTGAACGCGAGACCACGAATCTAAACAGCAGGTGTCTGCAGCTGCATAAGATTCCCAGTCAGTAATAAATATAGTGGGCAATGAACTACATCCCGTAGAGAACACATCGCTAGATTAACAGAAGCATGGTATTGATACATGATACATCGTAATTTTTTTCTACTTCTTTTGAATTTGTTCATTCGTTCGGCACATATATTTAACACAACCAAATAATTGGAAGATAATCGGTATTGTCCGATTTTACATGTATTGGAATTATCTTTACAGAAAAATTAATTTAAACTTACACCGGAATAAATTCGAATTGCATCCAAACTGCAAAAACACATCCTAAACAATACAACTAAATTACAAGGCCGCAGGTAATCACCCGCAGGAAACTATTTGACTTGTATCATTTGGCAAGTAAATAACAGTTTGTGTATTGGTAAACAAGCGGTACCTGTGTACGCAAGTGACATTGGACAGCTGACTCAGAGGTGAACTACTGAGAGCATTGAAAAGCATTTTTAACTTGATTTAAATTGACTTTAAGTTATAGTTAGAACATATTATGTAAATTTTAATGATTAAAAAGGGCGGAGCGAGCGAAGCGAAGTGAGTCCTTTTTAGACATTAAAATTTACTTAATATGTTCTAACTAACTTAGAATATAACATTCTACATTCTGATTGGCCGATAGAAAGTAGCGCCAACGCATGACGTAAAGTCTGTGAAGAGAAAATTTTAATGATTAAATTTTCATTTAACCGCCAAAATTCGGCGTTTTCATTGGCTCATAATGTAGGTAATATTCTAATTTGTCTTAGTAGGAACCTTCATAAGTTTTAATTTAATATTTTGTATTGTAACTTGTGTTTCTCAAAAAATGTACCAATACTCGTTTTAACATAATTATTGTAGTATAGTAATTAACTTTAAAACGTCTTTAGGTACATAAAACATATATTTTTATGTCTTAACGAAATTTAACATTTGAAGGAGAACTTAGAGTTATCTACATCAAACAAGAAAGTATAACTTGATTTTCAGTATAATTGTTATACCCTTCTAAATTACCCTTACCCACTCACCTTAGTTGACTTTAGCCGCAACATGAAAATGAATTTTAATTTTGGTTATGACGCCAATAAAAGGCGTTAGTTATATAAACTAGTATCTGTTTTGGTCGTACAACAAAGATTGAATTTCACATAATAAGAACATACCATACAGGTCGTCGACTCGTATCACATATATAAGTTTAATAGCTGTTGTCTGGGTTCTTACCACAACTGGTGAATTGGAACAATCGTTTAACCCTATGTAAAGACGAAGGCTAAAGGAAATCATCTGAAACCTGAATGTTACTATGTATGATATAACACAACCGTCACTCCAGACACGTGTATGTAAATCATAGCAATTGTTAAGGGAGGGTTTATTAAATTTAGCATTTCAAATCTCAGAATAACTGCAGTCGTAAGCATTATGTAATTAATCATGTTATATTAAAGAGTCTCAAAGACGTTTTGTCTGCATTAGTTAGAAAGTTCTACTACGTGATTGCATGTATTATATATTTAATACTCAAAGGCTGCCGCCAGGTGTCTTGAAAGAGAATGTAGGAAGGGTCAGACTGCCAAATAGTCGTTTAAAGGATAGCAGTTACTACTTTTTGCTTTGATGTGTTCGGTGCATATTTATATTTTTTAATAATCTGTTTGAAAGGAGATTTGTTATCTAATTACTTGATTGGCATACCGTCCAATATCTAGAAGACCGATTGGCCTATACAGTAACCCATACATTCCGACTTTCACACATTAATACCGATTGACAAGCCAACAATCCAACACCTAAACGTTCCACAGTGATACACCACCAGTATTGGTAGGAACCCAGACAACAGCCAGCAATACCTACCTTCGTGTTCGGTATACGAGGTGTGGCCAAAAATGTTTTTTCGATTACATTGTTCAATAACATTTTATGTAATGGTGGCTAACGCCTAGTCACATTACTTTTACCCACATAATATGCATGTAATAAAGAAAATGGCAAAATATTTGCTTTATTATCAAGAGGCAGTACCCATCCGGGAAGACATTCCTGTTAGAAGATGCATATTTGATGACATTCTCTATATGCATGTGCATTGTAAATTATAACGTACCCGTGTTTTTGGTTGACAAACATGTGATAATCTTTGTTGGTGCGGATCAAAATCAATGCCCTAAACACATATAATATGACATAAATATCTGCTATCATATCAAAGAGCGATACATATTGAGCTTTGCATTATGGGAAAATCCCCAAGTGACCAATTAGAACCGACTATAAACACGTGAATCAATACACATTTTCTCGGGATTTATAATTTTGGAAATCACGTGTTTTGTATTATGCTTCCTGATTTATCTGTTATGCGTTACTGAAGAAGATGTTTTTTGTTTCACACGCGTCCTGGGATTACATATTATAAATCATTAGGAAATAAAAAACGTGATAGTATCAATGAATCAATGAATCAAAACTAATTTCTTCCTGCAGGCCGATTTTTAACAGCGATCATCTGGCAATTTGTCATGTTACGCTTCTCTCAGTTTTGATCATTTTAATTATTTCTCAAAGAATGGTTGACCCGATGTTTTGTTTACCACGCATCAATAGATCATCTCTCGTGTATAATTAATAATCAAAATTGATTTCAAACCCGCATTCAGCTTTTTAACGTATCACTTAGTTAAGGCCCGGTCACAACCTAACGTGCGTTTTTTTGGAGGCTACGGTAGCTACATGTACGTATTTCCGAAAACGTGAGAAAGGAGTAGCGAGAGTAGGGAGGGAGTACATCAAGGCACTTCACACGCATGTTTGCGCTTGTCCCTGAATGGTCGCGCACATTGTACGCTACACACGTGTTATGTGTGGTTACAAAATTCATGTAGCGTACGATCTCCGTGGGAGTGCCAGTTATCATACAAGGACCGTGTTTACACGTGTTGATCATGTATGTTATCCTTACTCACTCACACGTTGTTAGTTGGCGATATAATTAAGAAACGCGCGTTATACGTACTGGTATGATTCCCTAACGCAAAGAAAGTTCCTCATACACTAGTCTGTATTATCTCAAATCCGTAAGGAGGCGGTACTCACCAAGTACGGATTCCCAAGTTTTGCCTACGTTTATAAGTATATATAATTAATATACATGTATATATAAAAGTTTGGAGTACGGCTTTATCGGAAGTAATTTCGTTTCTGCAAACGCATTTATATCTGCAACCAACAAGTCCTCTAATATCCTTGTATTACTTTTTTCATGAGCGCATCTATCGAGACCTAGGTCAGATAATGGTATGAGGAAGTAATATCAGACAATTGTCTGGGGCATTGCGTATTTAATTGACGTATATAAAAAGAACTTGTGTCGGACGACATGTCGAGGTGTTAGAGAACAGTCACACAACAACGTATAAGAATAACGTACTAGTATTTCAAACGTTTCAAAGTTTATCTAGAACGCTGGAGCTGACCCAAAACAAAACAAAAACTCAAAGCCTCACTCGGACGTATACTTGACCTATACACGGATTAATAACCTATGTTATAAACAAAAACGTATTGGTCCGTAGCGCAAACGTACAACTTACACAGGCTTTTGTTGCGAACGTGTACCCAGCAATTTATAACGTATGTAGAACTTGTGCACAACGTTCGTCTAACATATGCCAATCGTTTACTGGTATACTCGTATAAAGCGTGGAAGTGCGTATTGCCTAGATCACGTACATGTTCTATCTGTCACCAGCGTGTTCGCCAAACTCTCGTACGCTTGACATACGTTGGTGTCATGCGTTGTGGAATGACATGGCCATTAGCAACCTCAAAATGTTTACTCGATACAACGCATTATAGTCATAATTCACATATTCAATTCCTTTTAAATTCGTATCAACAACACTCGCGTAGCTGTACGTATCCCAGTAACAAAACTCAATACATTTTTATTGTACATTTGTAATCATAATTGTTTAATTGCTCATACAAAACAGTAACCAATTTCAGACTAAACAAACTAATCACTCAAATTGGCTATCTGTTCAGAGTTTACGTGGAATTATTCTTTTATTATATATAATTGGAAGTAAATTGGCCTTTAAAAACCTATAAATGTACATGCTGACAATCATACAACTACAGAGGACATTCCATTTTGACAATGCCGGTTATGAACGATATCCTAGAAAACTTTGTGAGTTATCAAACCAACAATTTATCGCGCTATGACAGCACGTCAAACATTTAAATGTACATTAAGCTATCAATGGAGCAAAGGATGTGTACTACAGTCCGCGTCGTTTTATGATTTCCCACATGGCAACAACATCCGCCCAATTTCTATTATTTGATTTCCAGCAACGTCAACACGCAATGTCTTGTCATATGTCTGGTTGTTTAACCTCAAGAAATTCTATTTTGATCATTGACTAGAAAGAATAAGGAGTTGATTACATTCATGTTTAAGTCAATAGAACCAAACGTGAAAACACTTTCTGAAGGTTATCGTAATCGTATAAGTAGGCAGCCTAGAAACGCTGGACTGGACTCGTGGACTGGACTCATGCACTTAAATATTTGGACTCCAAATATAATAATTATAATAATAACAATGACGACTTTCTGTATAAATCTTCCCTATGAGCCTCTATGTGTTCATTGACCTTACTTAAGATCACTCACTCTGAATGTAGTCTTCAACCGACAGGACTATAGCATGTCATCACTTTATACTCATGAGAGTTCATATGGTGTATTTCAGTTGCTTAGAAAAATCTTAATGAGATGCTTTGTTTAGTATTTGATTAGTTTAGAACGAGAAGCACAAACCTGGTGTCCATATTAGGATATATCTTAAAATATATGAACGCAAGTACATTGTAGTAAGAAAGAAAATTGATAATTGTTTTGAATTTCTTCAAACAAAGACCCTTTTCTGTAATAGTAAAAACACAATGTTGAGCTTGAGTATGATTCTGAACACTATTCTTTGTGAGAAGGGGACAAAGTGCTGTTCAGTTATTGCACCAAAGGTTTCATAAGACAGAATATCAAGACTTTATATGGCAATAAACTACCAATTAAGCAAGTCTGCCTTACAGCTTTATGTGATTACATACATTACACACATATTCGACAAGCTTATATTATTTTATTTTCCTCGAAGTCTACACACAATGCCTTGTAATATTTCTTGTTTAAACTGTCCTTGGGATATTGCAGTTCTGATCGGCGTCTCGACTCTCGAATGAGTAAAGAGTTTATTACGTGTTTAGTTATGATTTATCGTGCTATGACAGCACGTCAAACATTTAAGTATACATTCAAGTATCAAAGGAGCAAGGGATGTCTGCCACAGTCTGCTTCGTTCTAGTATGATGTCCAACACATTGCAAGTTTCCTTTTTCTTTTTTTCCATCAGCACGCAACGCCTCGTCCTACGGCGTATTGCCCAGTATCGCCAATACGGAATCAGACTCATGTCTTACATTTCAAAACAGTAGCATGCGCTTTAATAATGAAATTAGTTACAACATTGTTGAACATCTTTAAATTTGATTATATCTGAAAGACAGTTAGCTCCATCAACAAAAACCACTTTAAAAACATACATATATTCGCATAGTTAAGTGTATACATGTACATGTATCCTATAATCTTAAATTAAATGTAAAATGGTCAATTCTTGCACTTTACCTATTTGCGCTGACGTTGACGGTTGACTTAAATATTTGATACGGATTTCTTTAAGTTAACTCAGTCTAAGTTTTACATTATATAATGCTTACCACTCCGTTGTTTGTTGGCCTTGAATTTCTTTAATTTAGATATATAAATGTAAACCGAAAACAATTTATTGAATTAGGCAAGATCAAAATGCCTTCAGAAAATAATAATACGCTTCCCACCCACTGTAGTACGTAGTTTTGTTTCGTTAACATTATCAAGTTTGTATCAGATTAGAATGATTGCAGGAACCATTCTAAGACGAATAGTAATCAGCAACTCGTGATGTTGAATGTTCCAATAGATATACGAGCATTATACAATATACAATGAATGCAGTTGCATGATCCAATGATACATAGAAATACTAAAAACGTATGCGACATATTTTACCTACAAAAACGACAAGGAATTCGTAAAAACCTTTGTTATTATCGTTTGTTTATGCATCGGAATGTTTATTGTTTGAAATAATTTAACCAATGATTAAAGCAGGGTTGTCAAGACTAAGGCAAACTCTGTCATACTAAATATGTGTACCCATACCGTGCAATATCATTTCACAGATTTACAACAATACCTGTGGCGTGATTTTGTAGTAGCGTTTAGCATTGTATGTGCCTTTCTATTATAAAGTCATCTATTTGTAGTGTTTGGCATTGTGCCGTGTAATTGTGGTATGTAATGTTTCTATGTTTGCTGAACTCGGCTGTTTAAATTGTGTGCTGCCTTCTCTACCTGATTATCTATTATCTTCTTTTATATATATATTGTAAATGAATGAGAGGTAACAGTTCTACTCATACAACACGTATGTTTAAAGTCACGTTTGCCAGTTCATCCTACATATATAACTTTATTGCCTCCATTTTCTGGAGATATATACATGTAGTTTGCATGACAGCATATTTATACAAGAACATAATTATGATATACATATCAACAGCAAGGTAGAAAATATTATTTACAACATGTGGTCTGACAGTGAATATCAGTATATCTATAACACAGCATCAAATTTCTATAGCAACGTATATATCTATAGGTGTCGTAGCACCACCTGGCATTTTACCTCACTTGGTTTATTTAGTTTGAACGAAACGAAATTAAAAACTAAACATGTGAGAAAATGGTCATTCGATTACTGGTATAATTCATTTAGGAATTTGCAATTTTCTAATAAGAACTGAGGATACGAGCAAGTGCCAATGATACTCATTAAATGTTCGTCTGTACGACCTAGTATGTATGCACACAATTTGTCTCTGTTTACACTATGCAAGTAGTTACTGAGAGCGACATTAAACTTTAAACGTGATGTGAGAAAATATTTCGTTCTGACAGAAATAACAGTTGGGTCTACACAGTCAAACAGTTTATGTTGGAGTTCATCTCTATAAGATGAGTTGCAATTGTAACAAATAGTCAATTCGGAATGTTTTGTTGCACAGCATATCTTGACGAGATGTTTAATTATCACAAGGGAGTCTGGTCGTGCTTTAGCCACTTTCCAAGCGTTGCAAACAGTCAATGTATCGTGCACCAGTTTGAAGCGCTCGAAGTCCGCACTTAGTAATTGTCTGTTTTTCCACTCATGACATTCGAATTCGAAAATGTTTTTCTTGCAGATGGTTTTCCATTGTAGCTTGTTAGGAAATGTTCCAATAATTGAGTAGTCGGTCCAGAAATTATGGAGATCGTACTTATAAAGAATATGTTCGAGATCTTTCATAAATCCGGAATGTTTATTAGAGCCACACGTTTGATGCTGGAAGAATCTGTAGTTGAATAGTTTCGTCACTAAGTCAGTTGGATTCGATCTACATAAAGTTCCAAAGAATCTCAATTTGTGTAAGTCGATATAGGCTTGTAGAGACGTAATACCGAGAAGACCGGTGACCATGTCAGAGCGAGTGCGGTGTGGAAGTCCTTGGATTCGTTTGAGACAGAAGTGGTGGGTAGATTCTAACTTTCTCATGTCGGAAATAGAAATATCATTCCAAAGTTCACATGCATATAGCGCTCTTGGTAAAACACATGTGATATAAAGCTTGACAAGCGTTGTTGGACAAATTTCGTTGTTATCGCATAGACTGTTTATGATTGAAAATAGAGTCCCTCTCATAGATTGTCTGATTGTGTCTACATCATACGGTTGTTTCCCTTTTATAGATTGGGTAATGCCCAAATGTTTGTATTGTTGTGCGCACATTATGTCAACGTTGCCGTAATTCAACTGTATTTGAAGCGACGAGCGATTGTTTGTAGATGATGTTTTCATTAACATCGTCGCACACTTTGAGGCATTGTAATTATACCTCCACTGTGAAGCGTATTTCTTGCATATTTCCAAGAGTTGGTCCAGTCCATTTCTAGTCAGTGATAATAATACAATATCGTCGGCTTGTGTTGGTGCACTGAGTTTGAGATCACAAATTTTCAAACCATGGCATGACATTTGTTGTTTGTTCAAGAGTTCGTCGATGAATATTGTATAGTAGAAGGGTGCGCATATGCTCCCTTGTCTAGTACCTTGCATGATGCGAAATGGTTCTGACAAGTATCCTTTCATATATACCCGACTAGACGAGTCTGTGAAAGAATCATGTATTATTCGGAGCATTTTGCCGCGTATCCCGAAGTGGTATAGTTTATACAAAAGTCCTAATATCCACACTCTGTCGAATGCCGATCTGGCGTCTAGAAAGCAACAGTATAGAGGGCTGTTGCGTTCACAACAGTAATTACGTGATTCCTGGAGGATAAAAGAAACCATTTTGCAGTCTTTCCCTTTCTGGAATCCGTGTTGCAGGTCGTTGAGTTTGGATAGGAACGTTGCGTTTTCTATTCGCGTGAGTATAATTTTTTCTAACACTTTAGAAATCACTGGTAGGAGGGAAATGGCACGGTAGTTGTTTGGATCTGTTGCAGATTCCCCTTTACCCTTGTGTAGTGTAACCGTCAGTCCCGTTTTAAAGTTTGTAGGTAGGTATTCTTTCTCGAATACTAGTATAGCATTGAATAATTTTGCTAACACATCTAAAAGTTTATTCCCGCCAAATTTCAAATGTTCGTAAGTCAGGTTATCGAGGGATCCACTTTTGTAATTAGGTAGTGAACGCACTATTGCTTTTACTTCGTCTTCTGTTACTTTGCATGACAATTGACTATTATTGGGCTGTTCACTGTCGTCAGAAAAGAAGTTTTGCACTGAATTTTCGACATTTGTTTTAAAATCATTGTCGTAATCTGGATCCTCAGAATACGAATATAGGGACTGAAAGTAAGTATGCCAGCCAGACAAAATCTCGTCTGTTGTTGAATACGTTGTACCACTGAATATCATATTACATTGTTTCTGTTTCACTGTTGATCTTTTAGATTTGAGCAATTTCCAGAATGCATTCTGATCAATTTCAGCTGCTTTGTCTATACGGACCAATTCCTCCTTTTCAAAGCGATGTGCTGCTTCCCGTAGTTGTCGACGAAAGATACGCTTATTTTCTTTGTACTGTTGATATAGCAGTCCATTTCGAGTCTTGCCGGCATTACACCAAGCATGCCAAGATGTCTTTATTTCATTATGTAGCTCTTTCAGAGTTTTTGTCCAGTAAGGTTTCAGGCACTTTTTGAACTTCCGTAAGTGTAATGTAGATTTAGCGGCGGCGGATATAGTGCTAACAAGTATGTCGTAATCTTCGTTTATATTGTCGAATTCTAACGGTTCCCTTTGAAGGTTTATTGTTAATGTTTCCTTATATTGATTCAGATCCATATTGTTTTTCCACGAATAATTCACTTTAGCGAAAGGTTCAGCCTGGTTGGGGTTGTCTGTGGATGGATTCACTAATAAAGTTAGCAGTATTGGAAGATGACGTGAAACATTCAATGGAGTGACTTTGAACAGCAGATTCAGAGGTGAAATACTGAGGGAATTTAGAATCAAGTTTAACTTGATTTAGTGTTGAATTAGATTGTTTAATTTGTCTTAGTCGGAACCACCATAAGTCAATATTTTGTATTTTAACTTGTGTTGTTTTTCTCCCAAAACGTAACATTACTCTTTTTAACATAAATATTGTATTAGTTAACGATGATAAACGTCTTTAGGTACATACAAAATATATCTTTTTTATGTTTTAACGAAACTTAACATTTAAAGGAGGACTTAGAGTTATCTACAGCAAACAAGAAATTATAACTTCATTTAAGTCTAATTATTCATGATTATATCCCCTTCTTACAAACAAAACCCTAACCCATTAACCTTATGTTTTATGTTTCATGTGCTCGGTTGGTTCAGTTGGGCTTTGTGCGTTGTGTGTTTTTAATCTTTTCTGTGCTCGGCTGGTTAAGTTTAGTGCTGCCTTCCCTGTATGACTTAATATAATCTTTTTTTTTAATTGACTTTTGCCGCAACACGAAAAGGGAAGTCATGATAATCCTCTTTTCAATATTGATTATGACGCCAATAAAAGGCGTTAGTTATATAAACTAGTATCTGGTTTGGTCGTAACACAAAGATTGAATTTCACATAATAAGAACATATCGTACAGGTCGTCGACTCGTATCACATATATCTCGGTAGCTCCAGATACAAATGACAAAGCAAAGCATGCGAATGTATCTCAAGTTGATACAGTGTATACTAATGAACGCTCAGACTTTTATCGCTTTAGTTTTTCCTTGCAGAATTAAATAAGTTAAAGAAAGACTCACAGCTATCAGATACGTCATACCAGAAATATAACTTTATTTTTAGCTCATTGTTTACCATATTTTAGTAGGAAACTTGTGTTTTGTTAGTCCTAAGTGTACATGTATAGGATTATAACCAATAAACGTTGTTGGGTACAAAATTATATATATCTTGTTTTGTTTTTAACGGAATTGAAATTTGAGTTTTCTCCGTCATGCCAGAAACAAGTACTTGATGGCCATTGATTAGAAACAAAACTATGCCAATGAACTTTTTCAAGATTGTTGGCTGTTATCGCAATACAAACCGAATGCCATGATGGTACTATTCAACATTTTTGCTAGCGTTAAAGAAGGGTTGCGAATAGAAACTCGGGTAAATATTTTGGTCTTGAAACAAAGATCAAAATCAGAACAAATAAGATCCTCGTGTACAATGTATATCAAGTTCCGTACTGGTCATAATGGGAAACCGTCAAACATGCCTCGGGTTAGGGTCAGCAGATTACAACAAATCACCAATACGACTGACGAAGCAGAACCTAGAAGTATTTTTGTATAAGTTCCGCTGCGCAAGTCGTAAGTGCGTTGTCATTCGGTCTTGTCCCTGCCAAATTAACCAATTGCCTCCGACATCGAGGGACGATACAGCGATCCATACAAGGAATACTGGTGTGCTACCCTAGCTCTTTGCGGACAGACTCATTGGGTCTTTGACGTGCCTGGTGTAGAGCACCGATATAAGTGTGACTACCTCTTGTTTACCTACCATGTTATCTCAAGTCGGATTGGCAACACTGGAATGAGTATTTTTAAAAATAAATAAGTGCCCCGACTGGGATTAGAACAAGGGAACCCTCGATCTGTAGGATGTGAAAGCCAGTCAATCACTATATGAAGCGGATGCTAAGGACAATAATCTGGCTCACCTTCGATCAAAATAATTATAGGGGACAAACAGTGTGAGCAACACTTTACAGGACATGGTAATCACAGATAGAAATCCGCCTGTAGGAAGGAAATAGCTGTCAATAAGTGATGCATTAGCTAACTGAATGCGTGTATTAAGGTAATATCATGATCAATTATACTTGAGTGAGATGATCTATTAATGCGCGTTTAGCAAACACCAACAGGATAACCATTAAATCAGAAATAATTGGAGGGACCAAAAACTGAGAGAAACTTAACAGGGCAAAATAATTGTCGATCGTAGTAAAAAATACCCTTGCATGAGATGGAGAAAGTAGCTGGGATTATCGATTCAGTAATAATTGAATAGTGGTTTCTTGACCATTTTGGTGATTCATGATAGCCATGTGATCCGTTGATGCGTGTGAAACGGAAACGAACACATAACAAAACATCAGGAAATGTAATGCAAAACATGTAATTTTTATGATTTTAAATCACGAGAAATAAAAGGATTGATAATGTGTTTACGATCATCATAATGAACGTTATTTTTTTATATTTTTCACTTGAGATATACCGATAGTGCAATGCTCAATATGTATAGGTCACTCCTAGATAATACAAGGATTGTTTCGTAGCATGTTATATTACTGTCCCATGCACACAGGTAACTGTAACATTTATAAAGAGTAAACAAAACATATTATTTTTTGGTAAAATTTATCTTAAAAAGGTTCATAACACGGGAAATTTACCACACAGTCACTGATGTGCAGTTTGTTTTTAATAAACATTAAATTAATACTGGTGTAATTTTGAATGTATTTACATAATTAGACACTAACGAGCTTCGTCTTTAATGTGATGTCAATATCTTAAAAATTGTCTATTAATAAGAAAATAAACCCATAGGGCGTGAAATCGCTTTCTTGTTTCTTGTTCAGAATTGCATTGTCGTTTCTATTGGATGCACCTGTGACTGACTGGACATTGTGGTATACATTGCTTGGTCTAACGTTTTAACTAGATGATCAATTTCGATAGTATTTAGCATGTTGTCTATAAATGTAATTACTTTATGAAGATATCGAACGCAAATGCTTGTTTTGATACCATGAAAATCGGACCACATTAGTGCAAATGCACCTTTCTAAGACAACATAAACTTTATAAAAGATTTTTTTACTCAAAATCTATGATACAGTAACCTTTGCCCATGCTATGATATTTTGTCATTGTATCTGTCTTTGCCATATTATGTATATGTGTTTTATAAATTTGAACCAAGTATAGGATATTACGACCCGAAGTTAATGTTACAAGTCACATGATGTCACCAAAAGCACGTGGCCGTGATTATATACAAGATTATTGCAAAATTGATTAAATATGCATCTTGTACGTCCTTTCGTATGAGTACTGTCCTTTATATTAACGCATATATTTTGTTATTTTATCTATCTCTATTACATGCATATGACCCATATACTAGTAATGCGACTAGGTTTTGCAGCCATCACATAAAAGTTTAAAGAAGTATGTTGTAGAAATTGGAAGTTGTGCAAGGAAAATTCGGGAATGTTTTGACCACACCTCATACACCGAACATAATGAAATGGCTGGTTGTTGTCTGGGTTCTTACCAATACTGATGGTGATAATTGAATTGAAATCAGCTTTTAACCAAGGTATATTCGACCATTTCATGTTCTTTAAAGACAAAGGCTAATGAAACCATTTCCTGAATGGTACTATGTAACTATGATATAACACATCCGTCACTTAAGACACGTGTGTGTAAATCGTAGCAATTGTTAAGGGAGAGTTGATTTAAAAAAGCATTTAAAATCGCTTAAAAACTACAGTCGTAAGCCTTATGTAATTGGTCATTCTGTAATAAATAGTTTAAATAAAGACATTTGGTATGCATTAGTTGTTCTACAAGCGTGATTGCATGTATTACATATTTAATACTCCAAGGCTGTCGCCAGTTGTCTTGAGAGAGAAAGAAGGAAGGTTCAGATTTAAGGTCGGGGCAAAAACGGATTGCCAGACAAAGAAATGATAATATAGCACATAAATCAAACACAATAAAGTTTGTTTTCAATAATATGTCAAACCATATAATAAATTACAGTGCAAAGAAATTGGAATTTGAATTGTACTTATAAGGGACCTCTAGTGTGGTGTTAACAAGAATGGTCAGTACATCTCAGTGAATATTATTTTAGTTTCGTCAGACGTAATGTATCCAAAACAAATTGAACGGAGGCTGCATGAGGTCATATATTTAATATTTGATGCTAGAAAATGACTGTATTTAAGAAATAGTTCACATCACTGAGGGCCCTATGGCATTATATGGACTGGCTAGTCAGCCCAAGTTGTGTATATGGACCTCAGCTTCGCTTCGGTCGATATACACTACGCGGGCTGACTAGCCAGTCCATATAATGCCATTGGGCCTGAAGTGATGTGAACTATTTCTTATATTATACCGAACATTCAATTTCGATATTATAGGCCTACTTTTGTAACTAGATCTAGATTCTAATAAGAAAACATTACATACATTTAGGTTTAACTTGTTTATGTGCTAAAGAACTACATAGTATTATAGGGAGGCCTAACATCTGTTTTTGGTCTGTCTGCATATCCACCGAAATAACCCATAAATGTGAAAAACCGGGTTAATTGCTATAATAAATCTATAGACAACTTAATTAAGTTGTTTCAAGTATAAATCACCATCCCTAGAATTTCGTCTTTTTGTTCATGTTTATGCAAACTAATGCGTCTTTAGAGTTCATACTGAACTTTGTATCATAAACGCACATAAATTGATCCATGCAATTACTGTTGGCAGGGCATAAATCTAATTTAAACAAAAAACGCTACAAAAAGAAAAGTACGCGCAACGCCACGCTGTATGGTAGCGTCACAGTATCCATGACGTAATGCAATAAACAAGACGTTAATTTCAGCAGCCGGTCCATATTTATTACAATATTGACCGGCTGCTGTATTCGGAACATGTAAATCAATCAGTCTATCGCTGGATATATTGACTGATTGGAATAACAAAGAAACAGTTGAATGAAATTAGGGTGAGGTATAATATAACTGTTTAGATATCATATGTTTGTGATTGTCTTTAATACAGAAGAAGAAAAATCAAGATCTACGTTAAAATCATTGATATGTGACAAAAATGACAAAATCACATTTTTCTCGTGCACACATCTCAAGTAAGCGTACATTTGTTCAAATAATTTCATACACGATTAACATTCGACTCCCAAATACAGAGCCATAAAGATAGTTCGTATTATATGGCGCGAAAGACCCTTGAGGAGCAATAGGAATGCTTGAAACTGGCATGCTAATAAGACGGGTAAGATTCACTACATTAATTGTCTGTTTTGTGGTCCTTAACCCATGCAAACATTTATTATTATGGTAGTTACGTTGAATTCACGAAAATAATGCTTGTTTCTATTGACTTGATGTAAAATTGAGACGTCACATGGCCTTATTTACATTTAATCGTTAAATGAGTCAAAACATGTTATGACAACATCATTCTAACTGATGGTTGTATCACTTAATAAAGATCGTGACATAATATAGAATCGCAAAATTGAACAGAATATGTCCATTTGGACTAATGGAGTAATTTGAGGTTGAGCTTAGAAGTACCTTTCGACCAGCATTTATCATCCTAATTACTACTACAATTTAATAAATCTCACTTTTGTAAGATACGAGCACATCGTCATCACTCTGAATTTGATTTTAATGCAATTATTTCTAATTTCAGGTTGCACGATAAAGTGGTCGCCTTGTAGCCCTAAATCCGATAGAACACATCTGTGATAAGTTGGGGCGACGCATCCGAGCACGACCAAAACTGGAAATGATGTCGGATCTTTTACCCGAATGGAATGCACTCCCATGGCGATTCGTACACAACTGTATTAATTCAATAGGTCATGGTTTGCCAGGCTGTCATCAGGACAGACGGTTGTTATACACAATATTGATGTGTGATTTTGTTGTTTTAAGCAATGCAATAAATGGTCATTTTCTAGTGTGTTGTTATTATATTTCAGAAGGGTAATTAACTCAACTTGATAGTACTTAGAACATTCGACTAGTGTATATTACTCAACTTTGATAGTTAGATTAGCGATATGTTTCCAACTTTATGCAAAGCAAGATATTGAATGCAGATGAAGTTGATATGCCTCATGAAATATTTATCATGAAATACTGAATCATAGAAATGATTTCGCGCATTTTTAGTTAGCAGCTTTCGCGGTAGACATGATTCAACGAACTGTGATAGCCACGAAAAACCCAAACCTTGCAAATCCGAGAACACTTTCAGCTTCGTCAACGAAGACATGATTGGCGATATTGTATTTACTCTGTATGTAGCTCTCAGCATATTTTACTGATGTTGATATCTGTAGTATGATTTAATCTTGCGTGTCAAATACATGAATATGTCTAATTTAGTTGCACAGCGTTTTCAAAATCGATTTGGTTCAGTTAACTAAAGACGGGCATGAATATTGATTTCTTGACACTTATCAAACTTTAAAATATAGTATAGTATTTTTTAAACATTTTAATGGGATAACAAGGCTTTGAAAACCAATATCTTATCAACCAAGACAAGCACTAATCAGGTTCCGATGAAAAAGCACCGTAGAGTATGTGTCGCCCTTGTAAAATGCAATTGTGGGAAAGGCAGGTTTACAACAAGAAACAGGGGTAATTGATACAATATAGAAATTCGAACATATTTATTTCTGATACTAAAATGCAATTATGCGCGAAACACATTGATTAAAGCATTTAGTGTTGCCCTTTAAAAGACAATTCAGTAGATTGGACATTCCTTCCATCATTCCTTTCCAAGACAATTGACGCCGGCGTTAGAGAATTCAATGAAAACTAATACAATGCAATTGTGCTTGTAGAACATTACAACAAATGCATATGGGTCAAACGTCTAACTATTAATTGCAGAAGTATATTTTACATAGAGCTTACGAATGTAGTCATTCTGGGATGTTTACAAATGCTTATTTGAATACACTCTTCGTCGTGATTAGTATTCGTGTCTGAAGTGACGGATATGTTATATAGAAAAATAGTTTCTATTACCCTTGGTATTTAAAGAGCATGAATCGATCGAAGATACCGAGGATAAAATCTGATTTTAATTTAAATTAACCACTAGTATTGGTAGGAACTCGGACAACAGCCAGCAATACCTACCTTCGTGTTCGGTATACGAGGTGTGGCCAAAATAGTTCCAGGTTTTTCTATTACAACTTCCATTTTCTACAACATTTATCAATACCATTTTATGTGATGGTGGCAAACGCCTAGTCACATTACTTTTACCCACATAATATGCATGTAATAAAGACAATGGCAAAATATTTACTTTATTATCAAGAGGCAGTACCCATACGGGAAGGCATACATGTAGAAGATGCATATTTAATAACATTTGCTATATGCATTATGCATTGTAAACTATAACGTACACGTGCTTTTTGGTTGACAGACATGTGATAACCTTTGTTGGTGCGGATCAAAATAAATTCCCTTAAACACATATAACATGACAAAGACATAAATATATGCTAACATATTAAAGAGCGATACATATTGAGCTTTGCATTATAGGAAAATCCCCCAAGTGACAAATTTGAACCAACGTTCAATGTAATGACTGCAAACACATAAATCAATTCACGTTTTCTCAGGATTTATAATTTTGGAAATCACGTGTTTTGTATTACGCTTCCTGATTTATCTGCTATGCGTTACTGGCAGAAGATGTTTCTGGTTTCACACGCATCATGGGATTACGTATCATGAATTATTAGGACATGAAACACGTGATTTAGGTACCAGCATTAATAAATCAATCAATCAAAACTAATTTCTTCCTGTGGGCCTATTTTTAACTGCGAACATCTTGCAATTTGTCATGTTACGCTTCTCTCCGTTTAGGATCGCTTTAATTATTTGTCAAAGAATGGTTGGCCCAAGTTTTTGTTTACCACGCATCAATAAATCATCGCTTGTGTATAATTAGTAATCAAATTTGATGTCAAACCCGCATTCAGCTTTTTAACGTATCCCTAAATTAAGGCCCGGTCACAACCTAACGTGCATGTCTTTTGTGCGCGCGTTTTTTTTGGAGGCTACGGCAGTTACGTATTTCCGAAAATGTGAGAAAGGAGGGCGAGAGTAGGGAGGAAGTACATCAAGGCAATTCACACGCATGTTTGCGCTTGCCCCTGAATGGTTCGATTTTTTTAGGATCACGGGTTAAATTAGTGCTGGTTGTTTCCCTTGATAAAATTAACAACATATACAATTTCTTTTGGTCTCCAGAGTCATATTAGGAAAATTACCATTCAGTGTTAAATGTCTGTTAAGAGACTTAAAATTCTAAATGTCTCTTGGCTATTGTCATGGAATTATCGGAATTTGTTTATGTCAAACTTATATTAAAGTGTGTTGTATAAACCCAAGGTCAGTCAAAAACAAGAGTCTTGCCCTTTCAGATTATATATCATCTAATGATTATGATATTGTTGCTGTGACTGAAACATGGCTAGGGGGTCCTTCCGACAAATCATGCATTGCGGAGCTTGTTCCAATTGGCTACAAAATCAAGCATGTCCCTCGTTGTGGACGCGGTGGAGGAGTAGCAGTTGTGTACAAAACCACTCTTAACCTCCAGCTTCTTACTTCTACCAATGATAAAGTTTTTACCACTTTTGAACACATGGAATGCATTGTAACCATTAAGAACTATTCTCTGCGTCTAGCTGTGGTGTATAGGCCACCCCCTAATCGTAAAAACGGTCTTAAGACATGTACTTTCCTGGAAAATGAGTGGCCCTCATTTCTGGCCAAACTTGTAACTACAGAAAGTAACATCATTATTGTTGGGGATGTAAACAAACACCTTGACACCCTTTCGAACCCAGAGTCTGCCAAGTTCACCAGTGTACTTGAATCTTGCGGCATGCAGCAGCATGTAACTGGGGCAACTCATGTGGCTGGACACACATTGGATGTGGTTATCACCAGAGACACTGACACCAATGTTTCACAAGTTGAAATATCGGACCCTGGACTCCCTGATAACAGTGGAAAGACGTCACGTGACCATTTTGCAGTAGTATTTAAAGCATGCGCTGCTAAACCTGCTCCTATGAGAAAAACTGTGAATTTTAGAAAGCTAAAATCGATTGATGTCGATGAATTCAAAAAAGACATTAAATCATCAGATGTTTTGAAAAGCGGGCTGCACATTTCCGATGTTGATGAACTTGTTGAGGTTTATACCCATGGCCTGACATCACTCATTGACAAACATGCTCCCCTCAAATCTAAAACCATTGTTTTAAGACCTTCTTGTCCTTGGTACACCGAAGAGCTACATGACGCCAAACATCTGAGGCGTAAACTTGAGCGAAAATGGCGAACCACTAAATTAACGATAGATCATGAAATATATAGAAATCAATGTTCGGCAGTCAACAAATTGTTAAAACAATATAAAGTAACATATTATGCAGATAAGGTAGAATCATGTGGTCGTGATCAGAAAGAGCTGTTTAAGATAACTAAACATCTGATGGGCGATGCTAAGGAAGTGGTGTTACCATCTAATAAATCGGCCAAGATGCTTGCACAGGACTTCAGTGACTTCTTCATCAACAAAATTGAAGGAATACGAACTGAAATTGCCTCCACTACTCAGTCAACCCAACATGGTGACACTGCTGAATTCGACACACCTTTTCGAGAAGAGCAACTATCTGAGTTTTCTCCGACCTCAGAAGAAGAAATACGGAAACTGATAAATAGATCACCTAGTAAATCATGTGAGCTTGACCCAATCCCAACATGGTTGTTGAAGGATTGTTTAAATGAACTACTGCCAATATTAACACAACTATTCAATGCATCACTTGAAAATGCTTATGTACCCATGGCTTTTAAAAGCTCCAGAATAAGACCACTGATAAAGAAGCCAGGCCTTGATCAAAATGTAATGAAAAATTACAGACCGGTGTCAAACCTACCTTTCATTTCCAAAGTTCTTGAGAAGGTAGTCGATGCTCAACTAGATGGGCACTTAACACTGTATAATCTCCATGAAGAACGCCAGTCAGCATATAGAAAATTCCATTCTACTGAAACTGCTTTACTTCGTGTGCAAAATGACATTCTTTGTTCTCTAGACCAGAATAAAGCTACTGTCCTCGTAATGCTTGATTTATCAGCAGCATTCGACACCATTGATGACACCACCCTCCTACGCCGACTTGAAAATCATTTTGGTATAGTAGGCAAACCATTGGAGTGGATGAAATCCTATCTGTGTGACCGTTACCAGACTGTTTGTATTGATGGTGAACTTTCGGAACCAGTACTGATGAATTATAGCGTACCTCAGGGCTCTGTGCTTGGTCCTAAAAACTACATCATGTATACAAAACCAGTGGGTGCAATCTGCAGAAAGCATCAACTGCAACATCATTTCTATGCTGATGACTCCCAGTTGCATATGGCATTCCAACCGAAAGATTGCGTTTCACGCGATGAGACACTGCAATGAATTGAAGCATGTCTGAAGGATATCTTGCTCTGGATGAAGAACAATTTGTTGAAACTTAATGCAGACAAAACAGAGGTAATCCTGTTTGTTCCGAAACGGAATACCAATGCTGCCGAGAATATCACAGTGAAAGTTGGTGACGCTGTGATCAGCCCATCATCAGTGGTGAGAAACATTGGTGCCATGTTGGATTCGCACCTGAATATGGATAAACATGTAAACTCTGTCGCCAGGTCTTGTTTCATGCAGATCCGACAAATAGGTCAAATCAGACAATATTTGACAGTTGATGCAACAAAATCGCTCATAAATTCTTTAGTAACATCAAGACTGGATTATTGCAACTCATTACTGTGCGGCTCCCCAAAAACCATTCTGAACAAACTACAAAATATTCAAAATACAGCTGCCCGCCTCATCGCACGGATACCGCGATACAACCACATCACTCCTGTACTGAGGGATCTTCACTGGTTACCTGTACAATACAGAGTGGAGTACAAGGTATTGACTCATGTTTACAAAGCACTACATGGAAAGTCCCCAGGCTACATCAGAAGTATGTTGGAAATATATACTCCACAAAGACAGCTTAGGTCACAAAATGACTCTATTCTTCTAGTTGTGCCGAGGATGAGGACTGTATCGTACGGTGATCGATGTTTCATGGCTGCAGCACCGAAGCTCTGGAATGCACTGCCAACAGCACTCAGAGATAGTAAAACACTACCATCATTCAAGAAAGCGCTAAAAACGCACTGTTTTACTAAAGCATATTCTGGCTGATTATTAGTTTGACTTTTTAAGGGTCTCCTAAAAGGTAGTACATTTATACCTTTGGAGACGGTTTCTCGTAGCAGTGGTATGTGACGCTGTTTTTGAAACACTAGTACAGTAGTAAATAGTGTCTTATAAATTGGGGGTCTCCTGTCTCCTTAAAGGAAGTATCACTATTCCTTTGGAGTTAGTTTCTCGTGGCAGTGGTGTGTGACGCTGCTCTTAAAACACCCATGCATCCTGCCTCCTTAAAGGAAGTATCATTATTCCTTTGGAGTTAGTTTCTCGTGGCAGTGGTATGTGACGCTGCTCTTGAAACACCCATTTTAGGGGGTATTTGATGGAGGATTTTAGCCTTAAACTTTAATATATATATATACATTTGTTGTTATGTTTGCATGCATGTATCTATGTAAAATTGTTTTAACCATGTCTTAAATGTGATTGTAAAGCACTTTTGAACGTGTAATTACATGATAAAAGTGCTATATAAATATGGTATAATAATAATGATCTTTGATATTGTTGAACACTGAAAACATGTCTTATGAAAATACCTTTTAATGGACTGATATGAGGTTTTATCTATAAGCATACAAATATTGCATTTAAAAGTGATTAAATATAGAATATAAATGGGATTAAATGCACGTTTATGCAATATAAACGCAAACTCAAATGCGTTTAACCGCAATTATATGTCTTGGTTTGTTATACATGAAAGTATTTAACAATTTGTTGATAAATTTCGTATGTCAAATTATCGTGCATATAGTTTTCCCAATTTGAAAGCTACCGGCCTACCGCGCTAATTTTTTCACAATTTTGAGATTGTCATGCTTAAGTTTATACACATCAGCTGTTGAATTATGCAGATAGAAGGTCAAGGATCCTGTCAATTCTCTGTCAAATGAAGTCGGTACATCATTTGCTCGCAGAAACTATTTGACTTGTACGTACTGGTATGATTCATGAACGCAGAAAACTTTCCTCATACACTAATCTGTATTCTCTATAAGCCGTACGGAGGCGGTACTCACCAAGTACGGGTTCCCAAGTTCTGCCGACGTTTGCAAGTATACAAACGGCGTGTTGGGACCACGGCTTTATCGGCAGTCTTTTCGTTCCAACAAACGCATTTTTATCTGCAACCAACATGTCCTGTAATATCCGTGTATTACTTTTTTCTTGCGCGCATGCGTGAAAAATGGCGGTTGAAAAAATTTGAGCTCCAAGTAAAATGAAGAAAAACTTACAATAATGGATTTATTTGACAATATTGACCATCGGATATATATGTAGCGAACTTGTAGTGTATATGTGCTTTAAATACTGAAGTTTTCAAGTGTGTGATTTTCATGGGGAAACGAAAAAACACTTCTTTCTCTCCCTCCGAGAAGGCGCCAACTGTAAAAACAAAGAAGACAAAGAAACCAGCGATTGTGAACAAAGGTAAAATGAATGAGACTGTAACTGTACAAAATTCGAACATGGCTCAATGTACTCCTGTATCGGGGAAGCCGGGCGGAATTGCTGTGGCCGCCACCACGAGCACCCCAGTTCCACAACAAATGCAAACCCCCCACCCATACATGATGCCGGCTTCATTTCAATATCCACAATTTGTTGGTAACATCAACCCGATGTTAAATTCTAGTTCACCGACGTTAATTCAGTCTACACCTACTGTGACACAAAGTGATCCCGTTATGCAAACATTACTACAAAAAATGGAACATATTGATTCAAAATTAGGCCAGTTGACTGAAATCCGTGTATCACTGAAAGATATAACTGTACGGCTTCAAAACATGGAAGTGCGAATCTCTGATGTTGAAAAGAGTCAACAATTCGTCAGTGACCAATATGAATCTGTGTCATCTCGCACCGATGTCAATAAGAAGGACATAAAACAAGTTCAATCGGACATCAGTAAAATAATTGCTGAGAATCAGTCACTCAAGCAGGCCAACGATTCACTAGTTGAAAATGTGCTTGACATGAAGTGTAGATCTATGCGGGATAACTTGATGTTTTTTGGAATACCGGAACATCCCATTAAGTTCGATCCCCAGCCTATGGCGCGTGACCCTACAGTAGTGGCTCAGCCCTCTACTTCAACTACCACAACGGGTGCTCCTATGGAGACACAAAGCCATTCCACAGAGTCGCAGCCCTCAACTACAACTTCTCCAGCGGATGTCCCTGTCAGCATGGCAACTTTCACTTCCGCTTCCGAAAACTGCACTGAGAAAGTACATTGTTTTATACAAAACATACTTGGAATCACTGACTCAACAACAAAGATACGTATTGATCGAGCACATCGTGTTGGTGCATTTGACAACAAGAAAACGCGACCGATTGTTGTTAAATTTCTAGACACTGACTCTAGGATGATAATAAAAGATGCACTAAAACGCATTAAGCTTCGTAATACCCCATACAATGTTTCGGATCAGCTTCCACCAGAGGTACAGCAGCGACGCCGAGCGCTTATTCCAGTAATGGTGAAAGCGCGTGAAGAAGGTAAACTCGCTACACTAGTGAGAGACAAACTCTACATAAATCACCAGTTATATCAACCCGCGGGTGCTACCACACCTCCAAGTGAGTGAGGGTGGCAAGAAAAGTGTGAACTCTCAGTTGCATCTTGGAACATTGAAGGGTTAGACTCATGTATAAACGATTGTGATTTTCAATATTTTGTATCAACATTTGATATTGTATTCATATGTGAAACATGGCAAACTAATCGAACTGACTATGAATTAGATGGTTATGAATGTTTTTGTGTACCTAGGCCAGAATCATTACGTAAAACGTCTAGACGCGGTCACGGGGGTGTATGTCTGTTTTACAGCGACTTAATATCTAAAGGTATTACAATACTTGAGTCGGACGATAACGGTATAATATGGGTTAAGTTATGTAAAGAATTCTTTGGAATGGAAAATGATTTATATGTTTGTTTTGCATATATCCCTCCGCAAAATTCGCCGTATTTTAATCAGCACCCGACTGGATTTCACGAGTCCATAGAATTAGGGATTAGAAAATACTCTGATTGCGGAACTATTTCTATTATTGGGGATCTTAACGGTCGGGTTGGTCATAGATATGATATAATGACAAACACGAACCGGTCTAATTTACCGTACACTATGTTGAACGACGATTTTGGTCATTTGCAACTTCCGGATAGACAATCTATGGATAATGTGGTTAATGCTTCTGGCCAAAGGATTATTGATTTATGTATTAGCTCGAACCTTTGTATATTAAATGGTCGATTTAATGGTGACCCGGCAGGTCAATATACGTATATGGCTAATACAGGGAATAGTGTAATTGACTATGTATTAGTATCCCATGAGTTATTTCCATGTGTCAAGAACTTTACCATTCATGACATGCATTCCTTTTCACCACATGTTCCAATAAATGTGGATTTTACTATACATTGTACAAATACCAATTGCGAGCCCGAATCAAGATATGTAGATAAAGTAATTTGGAATTCTGATAATGATATAATATACAAAGATTGCATACAGTCAAAGCTGCACGTTTTTGAAAATGTAATAGGTGATATTACTAACCAAGTTACTGACCTAAACAGAGGGTTGGAAGAGTTTTCCGATTTATTGTATAAATGTGCATATGATGTATGTGGCAAAACAGTAAAAACTAACACACGCCAATCTAATAATCCAAGAAAATATAAAAATGACTGGTTCAATCGTGATTGTGAATTAGCACGTCGTGCACTTAGACAATCAAATAAGGCATTTTCTCGTAATAAATGTCCAGAACATTTGAGCATTCTGAAAGAAAATAGACGTATTTATAAGCTAACAAAGAGGAAAGCAAGATCTCAATACAATAACAAAAATAAACAGAAATTGCACTTTTTAGCTGAAAAACAACCAACTAATTTTTGGAAAGAAATAAAAAACATACGCAAAAAAACGAAAAACGGTAATATACCGGTAGATGAATTCCATGATCATTTTAAAAATCTTTATTCCAATACTGATGTTTTTAATAATGATGATGTAGAGAATAATTTGTCCGATGCCAATTTTACTGATAACAATTTTGTCGATGATCTAGATTCTGTTATAACAGTTGATGAAGTTATTAAAGCGATTTCCACCCTGAAAAATGGTAAGGGTGGCTCCATCGACATGCTAACACCTGAAATGTTTAAAGTTTGTAAAAACGAGTTAGCCCCGAGCATATGTCGACTTTTTAATTATATTTTTGATAACGGTGTTTATCCAGAATTATGGACGAAAGGTATTATTGTTCCGGTACCCAAAAAAGGTGATATGAATGATGTTAATAATTATCGTGGAATTACATTAACTAGCATATTTTCTAAAATATTCTCCATTATTTTAGATACACGATTGCGAAAATGGGCAGATGATAATAATATACTATCCGATAATCAATACGGGTTTGTTAAAGGTAGAAGTACAGTTGATTGTATTTTTGTTTTAACGTCAATTATTGACAAAGTTCTTAAACACGAAAAGAAAAAATTGTATTGTTCTTTTGTAGATTTTCGTAAATGTTTTGATTTAGTATACAGAAATGGAATTTGGTTTAAATTAATTGATAATGGTGTATCTACTAAAGTTGTAAAAATATTACAAAGTATGTATCAAAGTGTTAAGTCGTGTGTTCGAGTAAACAATGACCTGTCAACATTTATAGACAGCTATATGGGTGTGAAGCAGGGTGAGCCTTTATCGCCACTTCTATTTGTCTTCTTTGTTAATGATATGCACAATGACATGGAGAGTGATGAATTTGAGGCCTTTACAATTGACCAGTTGCAAATATTCTTATTACTTTTTGCAGATGACACTGTTCTATTTTCCTACAGCAAGGCAGGACTACAATTACTGTTAGATAGGCTAGATGCATATTGCTTAAAATGGGGCATAGCAGTAAACATAGACAAGACTGTATGTATGGTGTTTAAAAGGGGACACACAATAGAAAACGTAGATGTTTTTTATAATGGTGCTAGATTAGCAGTTGTAAAGGAATTTACTTACCTAGGTGTAACACTTAGTGCGAATGGCAATTTTTATCATACCCAAAAGAATTTAGCTAATCAAGCAGGGAGAGCATTATTCTCATTAAACTCATTGTATGATGTTGTGCCTTTGGCAATTTCTGAAAAGCTGAAACTTTTTGATAGTATGATATCGCCTATATTAAACTATGGTTCTCCGGTTTGGGGATTCCATAATGCACCGGACATAGAAAAAATACATATACGATTTTTAAAACAAATTTTGCAACTAAAGCAGAATACGGTAAATGCAGCCGTTTATGGTGAAGTTGCTAGGTATCCTATGTTGTATGTAAGACAAATAAGAATAGTCAAATACTGGTACAGAATTATTAAACAACCTGAATCTTTGATGTATAAGTTAATGTATATGCAAGATAGAAATGGAAACTATATTAATACATGGACCAAAAACTTCATTAAATTGTTATCAAACATGGGATTTGCATACCTTTGGACACATAATTTGTATGCAAACGATTCTGTTATTGCTAGCCTTTGTCAAAGGATAACTGATAGCTATTTGCAAAAATGGTTCAGTGATTTAGACAATTCCTCTAGACTAGAAACATACAGAACTTTTAAACTGAATTTTGAAAGGGCATCATATATTTCTATTGTTTCAAATGATAAACACAGAGCAGCGTTAAGTCGTTTTAGATGTTCTGCACATAGATTATATATCGAAGAAGGACGACATAGAAACATAGAAAGAAGCTTAAGGCTATGCAAATTATGTAACATGAATATGATCGAAAATGAATTTCACTTTCTCCTTGTGTGTCCCCATTATCAGGATCTGAGAACTAAATATATAAAACGATATTACAATACCTGGCCTACAATAAATAAATTTTGCAATATAATGAAAAACACCTCGAAAAAAAGTACAGTTAATCTGGCTGCCTATTTGTATCACGCAGATAAATTAAGGACAGAATCTATGTCTAGAATAACAATTAATCCTTAATATTTCCTTTGTAACTATATATATATCATAATCCATAATGAAAATGCCATGTTATATTTGTAAATAATGTATGCATATTTTAATGTATGTGTGTAACATATTACATAATTGTGTATGTATGAATAATATTACTCATGCTTTTCTGTATTTCCAATTTCTACTGTATTTCTTTGTATTTGATTTGTATATTTTCAACGCCAGTTGTTTGTGGCGACAAACATGTATATATGTTTATGCCATTAAAATTTCTTGAACTTGAACTTGAACTTATAAATTGGGGGTCTCCTGTCTCCTTAAAGGAAGTATCACTATTCCTTTGGAGTTAGTTTCTCGTGGCAGTGGTGTGTGACGCTGCTCTTAAAACACCCATGCATCCTGCCTCCTTAAAGGAAGTATCATTATTCCTTTGGAGTTAGTTTCTCGTGGCAGTGGTATGTGACGCTGCTCTTGAAACACCCATTTTAGGGGGTATTTGAGGGAGGATTTTAGCCTTAAACTTTAATATATACATTTGTTGTTATGTTTGCATGCATGTATCTATGTAAAATTGTTTTAACCATGTCTTAAATGTGATTGTAAAGCACTTTTGAACGTGTAATTACATGATAAAAGTGCTATATAAATATGGTATAATAATAATGATCTTTGATATTGTTGAACACTGAAAACATGTCTTATGAAAATACCTTTTAATGGACTGATATGAGGTTTTATCTATAAGCATACAAATATTGCATTTAAAAGTGATTAAATATAGAATATAAATGGGATTAAATGCACGTTTATGCAATATAAACGCAAACTCAAATGCGTTTAACCGCAATTATATGTCTTGGTTTGTTATACATGAAAGTATTTAACAATTTGTTGATAAATTTCGTATGTCAAATTATCGTGCATATAGTTTTCCCAATTTGAAAGCTACCGGCCTACCGCGCTAATTTTTTCACAATTTTGAGATTGTCATGCTTAAGTTTATACACATCAGCTGTTGAATTATGCAGATAGAAGGTCAAGGATCCTGTCAATTCTCTGTCAAATGAAGTCGGTACATCATTTGCTCGCAGAAACTATTTGACTTGTACGTACTGGTATGATTCATGAACGCAGAAAACTTTCCTCATACACTAATCTGTATTCTCTATAAGCCGTACGGAGGCGGTACTCACCAAGTACGGGTTCCCAAGTTCTGCCGACGTTTGCAAGTATACAAACGGCGTGTTGGGACCACGGCTTTATCGGCAGTCTTTTCGTTCCAACAAACGCATTTTTATCTGCAACCAACATGTCCTGTAATATCCGTGTATTACTTTTTTCTTGCGCGCATCTATCGAAACCCAGATCATATAATGGTATGAGGAAGTAATATCAGACAATTGTCTAGAGCATTGCGTATTTAATTTACGTTTATAAAAAGAACTTGTGCCAGACGACATGTCGTGATGTTAGAGCACAGTCATACGACCACATATAAGAACAGCGTACTAGTATGTCAAACGTTTCAAAGTTTATCTAGAACGCTGGAGTTGACCCTAAACAACAAACCAACACCTCACTCGGACGTATACTGGACGTATACTCGACGGATTAATAACCTATATTTTACGTATTGGTCCGTAGCGCAAACGTAAACAGCTTACACGGGCGTTTGTTGCGAACGTGTATCCAGCATTTATAACGTATGTAGAACGTGTGCACAACGTTCGTCTAACATATGCCAATCGTATACTGGTATACTCATATAAAGCGTGGAAGCGCGTAATGCAACGATCACGTACACGTTCTATCTGTAATCAGCGCGTTCGCCAAATTCTCGTACGCTCGATATACGTTGGTGTCATGCGTTGTAGTATGACATGGCTATTAACAACCTCAAAATGTTTACTCTATACAACGCATTATGATAATAATGCACATATTCAATTCTTTTTAAATTCGTTTTCAACAACACTCACGTAACTGCACTTATCCCAGTATCAAAACTCAATACAATGTTTTGTACATTTGTAATCATAATAGTTTAATTGCTCAAACAAAACAGTAACCAATTTCAGACTAATCAAACTTATCACTCAAATTGGCTATTTATTTAGAGTTACGTGGAATTACCTCGTTTCTTTATCTCCCTAATTGGCAGTATATTGGTCATTAAAAATGACACA
Source organism: Spisula solida (assembly GCA_947247005.1). Classification (NCBI taxonomy): domain Eukaryota; kingdom Metazoa; phylum Mollusca; class Bivalvia; order Venerida; family Mactridae; genus Spisula; species Spisula solida. The sequence continues at coordinate 23,170,734 of OX365956.1, forward strand.
ATGAGAAAACCTAGAAATGTACATTTTGCTGACAATCTTTAAACTACAGGAGATATTCCACTTTGACAATGGCGGTTATGAACGAAAATACCAGCAAAACCTCTTGTGTTATTGAACCAAACATTTACTATGACAGCCCGTCAATCATAAAAATATACATTAAGCTATCAATGGCGCAAAGGATATGTACTACAGTCTGCATCGTTCTATGATTTCCCACATGGCAACAACATCCGACCAATTTCTATTACTAGTATTTGATTTCCAGAAACGTCAACGTGCAATGTTTTGTCATATGTCTGGTTGTTATTTTACTTCAAGATATTTCTATTTTGATCATTGACTAGCAAGAATAAGCAGTTGTAACTAGGTCATTCAGCGTAGACATTCCGCCTTTTTTTGCTGAAACTATTCCATTTAACTTTTTTGCAACTGGGACTAGGGCGGATCAATTTTTCTTGTTCGGCAGCGTGTTGGGCAATTCTTTTATTTATGATTTCTGACAGCTAAATCTAGGCATTATAGTCGTTTTAATGTGGAAACTGGACCATTCAGCTTGGACATTCAGTCTTTTGGTTGCTGAAACTAATAATTCATTTTACTTTTTTCGACAGCTTGGACTTTGGCGGATCTTTACTTGTTTAGTTGGGCATTGTGCCTCGTATGTGTTTCATGTTTTCGATGCTCGGCTGATTAAGTTGAGTGCTGCCTTCCCTGTCTGACTTAATATAGTTATTTATTACATTCATATTTAAGTTGATATAATCTAACGTGGAAACACGTTCTTAAGGCCATCGTAATCGCTAAGTAGGCAGCCTAGACCCGCTGGACTGGACTCGTGTACTGGACTCGTGGACCGAACCAGTGCACTGGACTGGTGGACTGGACTCTGTACCCTATGTACCTTAATATTTGGACTCTAAATATGATAATAATAATAACGACTTTCTGTATCACAGTTGGGCAATCCCAGTATTCCCTGTGAGTCTCTATGAGGTCATTGGTTATGTTGTGTAATTTAACATTGACTTTGAAATGGTCAGAGTTATGTAAGGGTGTAGTAACTTTATTGGATTAATTTCATTCATGCAATCACACTGGTGTATTATTCAAAAATTCTAAGTGTTCTATGTTGAGAATAAATTATACAAATTAATTTTAACATCGAACAATCATTTAATTGAAGAATGACGTAATGAACTTGTATAAAATGGCTATCATCACAAAAAATAGCATTCTGAGCAAACATACACCTATCAACTGTTTTTTTTTTTTATAGCCTCACTGAATTGAAACAAATATAAGCTAAAATCAATAAAACGGAGCGGTAATAACAACTACGTTGAAATGACCTTGACCTTGGCCACAAAGTTGTCATTACTGTAAGTCAGTTTTATGCATATTATCAGATGAACACTTTCCATGCAAATATATATAATTAATCCATGTACGAAACACTGTATTACATTTAAGTAATGTTTTATGCGGTTTTACAGGTTATGTCGGCCATTTTGGACGCCATTTAGATTTTAGTCCTTAATCCTTATCAACTCTTGTGGTACTTTTTCCATGTTATTCAGTATATGATTAAAATTCTGAAAATCACTGAAAGGTTTCTGTTGCAATTACTTCTATCCTTAATGCTATTTCGCCTGGACTACATACTTAAGGCCACCCACCATGTCACCCACTTCTGGATGCAGTCTTCAACATACAGGGCTGTAGACATGGCATCACCATATACTGATGAGAGTTCAAATGGTATGTTTTAGTTGCTGGTAAACATCTTAAAGGTCCTGCCTCACGATTGACGAAATCGCAAAAAAAAAAGAAAATTGTCTTTTGTTTGAGTATTTGATTTGTGATGATCGAAGAGCAAACAACTAGACTGTGTCCATTCTAGACTGTGTCCATACTAGAATGTGACCCATACTAGACTGTGTCCAAACTAGACTGTGTCCATACTAGACTGTGTCTATACTAGACTGTGACCCATACTAGACTGTGTCCATACTAGACTGTGTCTATACTAGACTGTGCCCATACTAGACTGTGTCTATACTAGACTGTGTCCATACTAGACTGTGTCCATACTATACTGTGTCCATACTATACTGTGTCCATACTAAGATATATTATAAAATATAAATACGCAAGTACATGTAGTAAGAAAAAAATAATTGACAATCATTTTGAGTTCAAATTGTCAATTATTGCACTTCAATTGCGCTTACGTTGACTGTTTAAAACATTGGTGTAACCTTTCTAGATTTGATACGGATTTCTTTAAGATAATCCTGTCTAAGTATAACTTTAAATAAAACTTACAACTTCGGTGTTTGTTGGCCTTGGGTGTGTGTAAATGAGACCATTTATAATGTATTGAATAAGACGATCCCAAAATGCCTTGAGATGAACATTAAAACGCTTTCCCCCACTGCGGTAAGTACATTTTTAGAGTAAAGAAGTTATGTTTCTTTAACATTATCTATGTTGTATCAGATTATAATGATTGCAGAAACCATTCCAAGGCAAAACGTAATCAGCAACTCGTAATGTTGACTGTAGCTATAGATATTATTATACAAAGAAATATTACATTGTATGCAACATATTTGGTCTGCAACAGATTAACCTCGAACAAGAATTCGTTGGTACTTATCGTCTGTTTTTATAATGCGTCGGATTGTTTTGAAAATACTAACCAGTGATTAACGAAGGATGGTCATGGATTGTGCTGATGTCTAAGACAAATTCTGGCAAACTATGTAACCATACATTGTAATAATTATAGTGATAATGATTATTTCAGAAAATGCGTCCGACCAATAAATATAGCAATCAATGGAGAACAGTTGACAATAAACCCAAATTATATACAACATTTCATAATGACACACATTGCATTGTAATATATACAACATCTTAATTCACTTTCGTTTAGATATAATAAAACCATGATAATAATATGGATAAAATGGAAATGTTACAGTTTGAATTAGATTATATCTAACACATGTGCTAGGACATAACTAGTACTAATGGTGATAACATATTCTATATTCACTCTCGTGCACGCACGTACTAACACACTCACGCGGGTAACGCAGCACACACACACGAACACACACATCGCACATACACGCATACGCACCCACACACACGCACGCGCACACACGCACACACGCACGCGCACACACGCACACACGCACGCGCACACACACACGCACACACGCACGCACGAAAGTACATCACCAACAAACATTCCTATATACGTGGGGTGATCAAAAAGAAATGAGACAAACGCTGTGAAATGACATTGCATACGGATATAAATAAGAAAAAGTGTATGCCTATTACACAATATATGCTCTCTCGGTCTGTTGAGTTTCATATTTATTACTTAAAGAGATATCAGTGGTTTCGCAACTTTGGGTACAGCGACTCGCCGCACAAAATTGGCGTAAATGACGTCATGTACGTAAACGGTAACTATTCGCACGTCACATTGCTCAAACAATTAGCTCATATCTCTAAACGTACTGCATACAACTGCAATGATTTCAGTATTATATATAGACGTCCGTCTTGGCGAGCGACGTCCAAAATTGAACGCTTGATGAATCTTATGCATTTCGGGCCTCTGCTTGATATAATAAAATTTATTTTCCGCCACAAAATATTGTGTACTAACGATATATAAGTATACTTTTGCCAGACTTCCCTTCCTATGCCCATTTCATCATTTTAAATGTTTGTTTAGTGTTTCCTTCTAGTTTGTGATAAAACTGTATATTTTCAAGCTGTGATTTTTTGCCGAAATATGACGTGGTTTTTGAGACGGCACTGTTTCTTTTCAAGTCATATATTTAAAACAGACACACTGACATCAAAATCGCTTTCATCCGCGCTTATTCAATGTTTGACGTCATGTCCAGTTAATTTGACAAATATAGGAGGAATATTTAATAAAATATAAGTCATATGCTTTTCCATAACATACGGCGAAAACTGACGACGTTTTGATATACGGCGACATAGCAAAACACCTTTTATTTAACGTTCTATTAATAAGTCACCACTTATAGTAGAAAATTGTATTTCACACGTACAAATCGGCATTGAATGCACCTAAACGAATATGATATTTTTATGGTTAAAACACGTAAACTTTACACATTATAGCATTTGTCTCATTTCTTTTTTATAAACATAAGTATGTCCATGTATATCAAAATTCAGCTTCAGAAGTGTACAGAGTAATGTATATAGGATGTAATTTAAAAAAAAACTATTGATGGAAAAAATTGCAGTTTATAATAATCATACTATTGACTTATTTAAAGAGGCAACACAGTTGGACAATCCCAGTCTTCCCTGTGAGCCTCAAATGATTAGTACATATGCATGTTTACATGAGTAAGCAACAAATCATAAATTAATAATGAAACTCCTGAAAAGAAAACAAAACTTTTCATAATTCATTTGTAAATAACAAAATGTGATAATATTCAAAAATCGACTTTAAATCAATATTATGTGAAAATATTCACAAACAAACATCATTTTGTCCACCATAGGAAAACCATGTGATATTTGAGTTTTCGAAAAGTTTTAGTGAACTTGACTGACGTATGTTTAGGTCTGGGGTATTTTGTTCCATATTTCTGGACCTGAGTACGCAAGAGATTTTCTGCAGACTTCTAATCTATGTTTTGTAATGTAGAGGGTAATGTTTGAATGAGCTCTTAAGGATGCATTATTGGTTTCAATAAATAGGTTAAACATATACTCGGGTTATAATTATTTAAGGATTTATAGACAAACACAGCCATTTTGACGATGTTTACACTGTTGTATAAAAATATCCAGTAATTTTGAATGTTATCCCTTTTTAATTCCAAAGCAATATACCCCCTCATCAAATATGGGGGAATAATCATTTATACGTATGTGCTCCCAATTGTGCGATACCCATTCACAGACTTAAAAACAATGCTTATGACAATATACAATGTAACTGGGGACGCTGCCTTAGATATATACACTACCCAAAAGTGCTAAACCGCCACCGTAGTTTTGTATAATTATTGTTTTTATATTTCATATACTCTCATACAATTTTGCATACCAATACTTGAATAAAACATGCAGTTAATTATTGATTTATTTGGACGATAAACGATTATGTTCGTAGTAACAGGCGCGTTACATAACATTGAAGTATATTTTACCCAAGCTGTTCGTGAACACTTGCTATTGCAACGCATGGCAAGCACGCGTTAATTGACATTTTTGAAGAACTGATGACTGCCCTTTAAGAAAAACACGTAACATGCCGAGATTGACCCACGATTAACTTCGTTGAAATGCTAAGTTTGCAAACGCACGCTTGCGTGTTGATATGCACTAATTGAAGGAGTGAATTGTAAATTAATGCGAGGTAACAGTTTTCTTCACTCACCACGTGTGTTTGATGTCACGTTTGCAAATTCAGCCTTCACGTAGACACGGTGTGGTATTACATGGGAAGTTAACAACATTTTGTTCATTTGTAAACAGCCGGTACTTGTGTTACATTCAGATCACCACGGCCTTTATGCGTGTGTATTTACAGGAGACAAACGGAAATGGCCGAGCTTTCACGATTGGTATTTGCAAGTGACTCTGAACAGCAGAATCCGAGGTGAAATACTGAGGGAACTGAGTAGTCACAGGTAGACATAGAGTTCGACACAAACGCTACACTAGCAAGTTTAACTTGAGTTGGTATAATTGTTTAATTTGTCATTGAAGGAACCACCATAAGTCAATATCTTGTCCTCTTAACTTATGTTGTTTTTCTCCCAAAACGTATCAATACACGTTTTAACATAATGACATGTATTATATTAGTTAACGCTGATTTTACAAAAAAAAACATACCATACAGGTCGTCACATCATTTCACAGATACACCGGTATTTAGGTAGCCCCCATCCAAATGACAAAACAAAACAAGTAAATGTACCTCAGTTTATACGTACATGTACGAGTAACAAACTCCCAGATATTTTATCAGAATTTATTATAGACAAATTTTCATGTATGGATTTGACATGTATTTCTAACGTTGATAATTACATGCATGTATGTAAATATTTATTGTATGTTGTTTCACGGTGATAAGATGTACTATGCTTAAGCCGAATAAACCTTTCTGTATTCTGATATTTTATCGCTTCTGTTTTTGTCTTGCAGAAACTGAGGAGTTAAAGGAAGACATGCAGCCAATTAATTACGTCAGCATCGTACTAGAAAGTAGGACTTGATTTAAGCTAATTGTTTAGTTAATGTTTTAGACGGAAACGCCCTAAGTCAAAATCCTGTCTTTTTCACTAGTGATTTGTTAGTCTACTACGTAGATAGGCACACCCAATCAACGTCGTTGGGTACAGATGCATTTACAAAAAATGTACATCTTGTTTTGTTCTTATCGCAATTAAACTTTTAAAGGCAGAGAGTCACCAACGTCAGATCAGAAATTATAACTTGATTGAATCAGTGTGTTTATTATCCCATTTTAGGAATAAAACTCTATGCCAATGAATTTTCTCAAGTTGTTTTTTGCTTTTATCACAATATTCAGTTTAACCGTATAAAGGTTAAACTTTTTACCCATCAAAAATGACGCTCCGCCCATTTCACATTGAACACGTGACCAGCACCTATATAAACTACCGTTCCCGGAATTTAAATTATTTTCGTCTGTGATTCCAGCGGAGATAGGTACATGTACATGATGTATTCTACTTTAACCTAGGCTTAAGTAAACAAAATCATAGAATAACCATCCCACCCTTTTCTCGTGCTTTGTATAATTTCAGGATCGTCGTGGCTGGACAATGTCTGAACAATGTCTGAACAATTAGTGTTTATATCTACAAATTGACGACTCAAGTTTTCGTCTTAAAAAATAACACATAAACTTTATCGGTTACTGTTGACAGAGCAGAACCCAGTTCAGGCGGCAGATGTATCATTTCAAACTTGCGACCGTTGACGGGGCAAGATAAACAATAACTTTATGTACTCAGTAATATTATATATCCAGCCATGACAAAATTTCATGCCAAACATAAATAAATAAACTAAATTAAACCTATTTATAGTTAGTCATTTTTTGCTGGGTAATACGACCCGAATGCCATGATGGCAGGCACTGGTGCTAGCGTTAATAAGAAGTATTGGGTATAGAAACAAATGTATCTGATTTGGTCGTGAAACAATGACCGAAATCAGAACATATCAAGTACCGTCTGCCTACAGTAAATAATGTCGCCATAAACACAGCAGTGTTCACATTAATTTCTGACCGTTTTAGATAATAAAGAATTTCATGACAAAAATAATGGTTATGTAGTTACAAAAGGAACATAATATCTACACGAGTACACGATGATGAAATAATAGAGTAGAGTCGGTAAGATTAGTTCAAATTATCAGTCAGGTAAACTCCTTCGCTGTTTGCACTATTAGGTGATATTTTCTTTAGCTGAAGGCGAGGTCGATTTCCTGGTTTGGCAGGTTAATGGTACGTTATTCTTCTGTGACATTATGGAAGTTGCGAAGGGATCGTGTACGACAGCGTGTATGTGTAGCTACCCGTTCGTGTATACGTACACGTTGAAATTAAAATAAAAATTAACATGAGTTTGTATTGATGTTAGTCGAAGAGCAAGTAAGGACATACATGTACTATATTATTGATAATCAAGGAAAACTGGTCAGTTCCATTGACTAGTATAAAACCTGAAATATGATGTACTGGTCGCGCACATTGATTGTCATATAAATATGCGTGTGTGCGTGCGCGCGTGTGTGTCTCTCTTTTACAATGTCAGCCCAGTATTTAAGGGACAAACAAAGAGTTGTGCGTATATATCGTTCATTCTACAGATAATGTTATTTCTATACCGTATACCGCTCTTATCAGGACACCCCGGAAAATCAAGTGACCTAATCGAAGATCGTGCAAGGGAGACAACATAGTATCTGCCTATTGTGATGAAAATTTGAAACCTTCATGCGTAGATACTATTTTCAATGGATAACATTGTTGACATTCTCGTTCACCAGAGTATTCGTCACCTGTGATATCAGTCTGGGAACTTGACTAACCACTGATGTATGAGGATGCATTGTTGCATAGTATATATGTTTTAGACTGTCTGTGTAAAATTCCTGGGATAAGTCTTGAAGGATATTGATACTGAACGTTGTTTTAGTACGCAGACACTCTATAACCGACAGATACGTTACTTTGCTTTATAGGCCATAGACTAGACAATTTGTCTAAGTGCAAAAAATAATGACCCTGCAATGTAATGGGTATTTTTCATATTACATTCCAAAATACACATGATATCAGACAATGTTAAAATTAATAACATTTCAGTTTATTGATTCATTCTGGGTGGTTTATCAGTAGGCCTTCTGTTTGATTCATATAAAAATAATGTTCACAGCGTACAATATGGTTCTGCGTTGCACAAAACTGTAAAAGAAAAAATACGTATCTTGATATAGTATAAGCAAAGTTGATTTGCAATGCAATACATAACGTGTCTTATGGTATGGAGGTAAATCCATCGAGAGTTCACTTTCTTGTTGGTTGTCACAGGGAATGTCTATTTACGATGGCTGGTGGGTGATATATAATCACAGTAACAACGACTTTACTACGTTAAACAAGAAGCACTTTATTTGATTAAGTCTACAAGTAAACTGATAAATCATGACATAATAACCACACGTTTTATTACAAACCTATATCAATCAAACATAAATTGTGTAACATTAGTCGTTAAACTGTACCAGCGGATGGTTTTATTAAGATGCTTTCTCCAGAATTAATGGGGGGTTTCACCTCTTGATTCTCAACATTTCTTTATTGATTGCTTCTATTTGGATTCTTTTTTTTCTTCCGTCCCCAGTTGTAGTTGGTTTCACTGAAAGAGTCTAGCTCCGGTAATACACTACGTACGACATTTACTTCGGGAAGATCATAGAAGCTATAATACCAAACAATGCAGTAGGTTTATATGCTGACTACGTATCAATTAATAACAAGTCTAATAGTTCCTGCGAGCAAATGATGTACCGACTTCATTTGACAGAGAATTGACAGGATCCTCGACCTTCTACTGCATAATTCAACAGCTGATGTGTATAAAAATAATCATGAAAATCTCAAAATTATGAGAATAAAAAAGCGCGATAGGCCGGTAGCCATGTGGAAGAATTCTCCTCAAGAGGTTAATCGATAGCGCTCTTTTTTCTATATAGAAATAAGAAGGGGCAATATAGGTTTTTCATAATAACGAAAACACTAGACAAGCAAACTCTTAGGTGCAAAAAGATCTGTAATCTTTAATGGCTTACACATTAGGTGATATTAATTTCATGTATCTTAATAAATATTTAGATCGCCTATTTTGAATATATTGTATACCACTTTGCTAGTGATTTTTCCTTCTTTGTCTATATACAATCTGAGCGTATGACCAAACATGGGTATCTTTAACCTGGATTTTAAATAACTTAACTCAAAGTCAACCCTTAGGTGCAAATGGTTCCTTACAGATATTAAAATTACCTTTTAAATGATATATATTTCGTTATTTTAAGATAAAATTAAGATCGCCTATTGTAAGATTCTTTTTGACTAAAATTTACAATTTTTGTCATTCTTAACAGTTGTTGTTGTTGTTGTAGTAGCTAAGCAGACGATCGCTCTATCGCGAGTATATCGATTATCGCCTGTTTCATACTGTTACTGTTTTAATAACAACAACACAAGTAAACTTTATATAAGTGGTTGGGGTGTATCAATATGAGCAGTTGTAGTTTTCACTTTTGAATTTTTGTACAAAATTAGACAATTTACTTAGCAAAAGGAAATTACATGTAGTAAACGAATGAAAATACTTGCATTACCAACTGATACTATAAATAATCAACTTTATGATTTAATCAGTAGAAAAATTATTAACGTCTAAGGCGTGAATACAAAACCATCAAAAGTGGCAAAAAAAGGCATCATTCGTCAAAAAGGTTAGACAAAATAATATGAATCATATCAATAAGAAAACAGTTAGTAATATCCCAATTTTACTGTTTTATTGAAATTCCTCATAATTATTTTAATTATTAAATTGCGTATGACAATAACCTAGTAATTTCTAAACGAACAAAACCTCAATATTTGTTAAAACATGGCAACATCACACTTAAAAAAATATAACAATTGATAATTTTCAGATATTAATATATATAATTTATACATGCATATTTAATTTCTTTTAAACACAGAATCTATATAAAGTTAACTAACAGTGTCAGCGACCAATGTAGGTTTATTACCCCCATAAAACTGACACGCGCTAAACAAACACCGGATTTAACAATCCCTTGTATTAATATGTAACGCGTGGCTACAGATTGTTGTTTTATCATAATATATCATCGATTTTAATCTCTTTATTTTGTATTTATTTGTCATATAAGCATTGTTTTATGCTTAATGCAAAATAATTTTCCGTTATATATATCTATATTACAATTAATCAAATACTGGGGGTTAATTCCTGAACAAAAAACTTAAAAACTAAAACACAATTTAAATTGATTAGTATTTCATCTTGCTATAGTTAGATATTTTTTTTATTTTTTAGATTTATGCTATTTGCGCATTATCACAAGTTACATGTATACATATACATGAACGGGTTGATATGATATTTTAAGTGTGCATAAGTGAAATATTTACAAATTTCGAAATCTTAGCTCAGTCACTTAGTGTTATTTGCGTAAATAATTCATGTGATGCTAAATATGAGTGTTATTACGTTAAATTTCTCTTATAAATCAATAACATATTTTGTATAATAATGGAAGGACATATGATCATATTTATACATATCATAAAGTTTATTAGCATAGAACTACATATTTATAGTCAAACACAAATTATGCACATGCATATAAACATAACAAGAGGGAAATAGAAATAAATTAATAGAGAAATAGTCAATATCGACAGAATACGTTTACACTACATAAACACCGTTATTCATCTCTGTTATTTGTAACAAACATTCTATTATGCTTTACGCAAAATAAACTTTCGTATTCGTGTTCGTTTTTATAACGCCTGTCTGCACTTAAACCTGTCAACATCAAACACCAATATACGTAATCGATAATCGACAAGGGAAGTAAAGCGTGACAAAAGACACACTGTAGCATTAGCGTCCCTTGATTATTGATTTTTCAACCGATACCCGCTTGAGGAGAATTCTTCAGTATGTTTAAAATTGGGAAAACTATATGCACGATAATTTGACATACGAAATTTATCAACAAATAGTTAAATAATTTCATGTATAACAAACCAATTTTCAAGACACTTAATTGCATATTATGACTCCCTTGTTCCATATAATATTTATATGCTTATAAATAAAAACCCTCGTATCAGTTCATTAAAAGGTATTATCATAAGACATGTTCTCAGTGTTCAACTATATCAAAGATCATAAACCAATTCCGATAATGCCATGACAATTGACTGGGAAGCGCTGTGCTTATACAGCTGCAGTCACCTGCTGTTTAGATCCATGGTCTCAATATTGCATAGCGCTCACTGAAATTTCGGACAGTTCTGATTTCTTCGGTAAATAAACTATAGGCCTTTCCCGAAACTAGGTAACCTCCCTTTGAAATTGTCTTCCCTTGACGCCTATGCGCATGCGCCAGATTAATATCTCCACTTCCGGGGTGTCTGTATATCGATTCAATCGTTATTCAGCCATTACTCCTAGCATTAGCGATCCGTTACACTTGAGATAAAAGTACTTTGTTGACGATGTTTTTGCTTTTCTTTTGTCGTCAGTTGAACGTACATGCAGGGAAGTGATTACATGCCCTAAAATTCTTATTGGGATAATGAAATTTTATTGAGATTTAAATATATTTCTCAGTAAAATATCTTATTCACGAGCGCTTTCAATATTTATAAGTTGAGAAGACTATATTCAATAATAATTATGATTATACAGCAATATTATTAAATATTGGTTCAAATATTATTTTCGGTAACCTAATAACATACGAATTAATCTACAATCTACTCACCAATTAAATTACTTTGACAATCATCCATAACACATGTAGACATAAACTTGCACTTATAAGTGCTAAATAAATCCACCACCACTCAGACATATCATGGCATGCTTATTCACAATAATGTTCGTGGTATTCAATACAAAAATAATATTACATTAATTATGTTAGATTTAAACAATAAGTATTTTAATTAAAAGGATATAATGGGGGAAATTTGTAGCGAAAATGAACGCACTGGTGTTTTGGTTCTGAAAATATTAAATGCCTAATTCATGTATATAGAGAAAATTAAATGACAGTCCGGTATTTGTTTAAAGTGCCCCTATAAATAACCATATAAAACATATTTTCAAAACCAATTAAGTGTCATAAAACCCATAATCTGAATTAGTAATCAGTGGAAAAGACCCCCTGCTATGTGAATGGTCAACTACGTGTCTGACACATTGTATAATGCAACATGTGTCACCGCGGTGGCTATATAATTGGACATATCTATAAAGATGCATCCCTAATTCTGATGTAAGATCTGTATAATATCAGCGGGAGATTAATATTAGGGTAATAAAACAGCTCTTATCCCGATTACTGTAATTTAAAATGAGGGAGCAAAGATAATATAAAATCCAAGTATTCTTTGGATGAATATATACGTCCGTGCAGACACTAGTATACATGTATAGTGTCTGGTACGTTGCGTTCGTTTAAATTCATGTTTTGTACTTCCCGTTTGTTTTTAAGTATTGACAGTTGATTGTTTTGTTCAGTGAAATTAAATTAACTTTTAACATGCGCAGTCGCAGCACATTTTCTCACTACAGGTGAAGGGAGGGGGGGCATCCTAATAATTTATTCTCAAGAAAGGTCGAGTCGGGCCACCATTTGCTCAGACGGATTAAACCAGTTTTGTGATCTCAGTGTGGCATCCTGATCAAATTCCAAGCCCTGCACAACTCATGTATTTATATTTACAGGACAACCAAATTCAAGTGGGTCTGAACAACCCTCTTGAGCCGCGCATAAATTAATACATGCATTGTGTGACTCATTCGCGGGATTGGGGGTACTATGCCAACACCCTATCACACTATTGTTTTCACAAATTCGCGGGTATCTTATACGGATATGCCAACATCTTACAACCACATTGACACTGTAAATTGTACAATTTCACAAATACCATAATATAAAACTTAACATATATCAAAGTAGAAGTACGCTGGAGAGATTGACGTTGAATAATTTAATTACTTCACTTTTAATATTTAAATTAAAAACAACTATGGAGCACACGAAACATAAAACAGTTTGCTTAATTTTGACAGATACTTTCAAAGATTATTATTGTAATAAGCGAACAAACAATATCCTTCGTATGTTTTCTTTAATTTCAAATATTTTGTTTGTTTACCGCCGTAGATTCTATACTTTGTTCCGTATAGATTTAATTAATTTCGCAGTATTCTAATGTAATACAGCAGTATGGGATACAAAATTATTTTTTCTAACAGATAATACCAAAAACATAACAAAAAAGAACACTTTTGTAAGCTAAATACTTAAAATGACTGCAATTTGTTCTATGTTACTATATACCGATCTTATCAGGACACCCTGGAAGTGGAATTATTGAAAACAGGGGACGTTATCGAGGATTTACCAAGGGAGGTAACCTAGTTTCGGGAAAGGGCTATTGCAATGCGACAAAGACCGATGTTATCCGCATGGAATAATGGAATTAGTCTGGTTCACGACATTCTTACAAAATGCATCTTTTTTGGATTTTTTGAACTAAACCATCGAGAACAGGTCACGTGCTCCTCCGTGGACTTTTTACTTTATGCTATCCAATAAACCTGCTCACTCAATGCTCGCAGGTAATAAATATAAGCAAAACACACAATGAGGCATTCAAGCATGAATGGTTAGGTCCATTATTAATTCCACACAAGTTAAGCAAAATTGTGCATATAAATTAATGCTGTAACATGAACCGAATTAAACACAGATTAAACTACCAATAAACTGAATAAAACAAAGACTAGATTAAACTAGCGCTGACTAGATTTAACAGGATCGCCGTATATGAGTGCATACAGAATAGTTTTCACAGCCGTCAAAAAAGATAAGCGTATGTAAGTACTACAAGAAACATGTGCAGTGCATGCAAAACATAGATTGTCTTAATGTCTCTTAATTGCAGTAAGAAAATTGCTTTCCGCGATAAATTGTCGAAACGGTAAACAAATTTGCAAATTTAGAAATATTTATCGTAGCGCAATACAACGTAAACAAATCAACAAAACACCCATTTATACTCGTTTGATTACTTCTCTAAAATTTTATTTCGAACAATTATCCCAAATTGTTGTAGACATACTCTGCAATTCGTAGTTACCAGACATGTTTAGGCGCAATGAAGCGCACAAGACGTAGCACTTTAATTGTACCGTTATTACATTGTATCTATTGGCTGTATAAAACCATGTTCATTACTTAAGAACAGAACTTCACATGCGTAGCGATTAGTACAGAGGTTTTAAATTGACATTTAAGACCTTAAATTATCGGTAATTGTTTTATTCAATGTCGTTGAGAAGAAGTATTATTTTGTATTTATTTACTTGCTTGATTAGAGAACGTAATTTGACTGTCATGTAAATATGTGTGTGTGCGTATGGCACGGCGGGCGTTTGTGCGTGTGTGCGTACGCGTGTGTCTCTTACAATGTCAGCTCAGTATTTTAGGGACAAACAAAGAGTTGTACGCATATTGCGTTAATTCTACAGATAATGTTATTTCTATACCGTATTCAGCTCTTTTCAGGACTCTCCCGGAAAATCAAGGGACCTAATCGATGATCGTTCAAGGGAGACAACATAGTGTCAGTCCATTGTGATGAAAATTTGAAACCTTCATGCATAAATACTATTTTCGATGGTTCACACTGTTGATAGTATTACATGTTTTTAGACTGTCTGTGCAAAATTGCTGATCAAGTTAAGTCTTGAAGGATAGTACGCGAACACTTTATAACTGACAGATTCGCTACTTTGCATAATAGGCCATATACTAGATATAAAATCTGAAAGATGATGTAATGGTCACGCTCAGATTTTATACTAGTCCATTGAACTCACCAGTTTTCCTTGATTATCTATACTAAATTATGTCCTAACTTGCTCTTCGACTGACATCAATATAAATCACCCATGTTAATTTTTATTTTAATTTCAACGTGTACGTATACATGAACGGGTAGCTTCACATACACGTTGTCGTACACGTTCCCTTCGCAACTTCCATAATGTCACAGAAGAATACCGTACCGTTAACCTGCCGAACCAGGAACTCGACCTCGCCTTGAGCTTCAGAAAATATAACTTAAATAGTGCAAACAGCGCAGGAGTTTCATCTGACCGATAATTTGAACTTATCTTACCGGCTCAAGTCTATTATTTCTACATCGTGTACTCATGTGGAATTGTGTTCCTTTTGTAACTACATAACCATTACTTTGTCATGAAATTCTTTATTATCTAACAAGGTGAGGTGTTAATGTGAACACTGCTGTGTTTATAGCGACATTGTTTACTGTAGGCGGACGGAACTTGATATGTTCTGATTTTCCTTCTTTGTTTCACGACCAAATCAGATACTTTGGTTTCCAAACCCTATACTTCTTATCAACGCTAGCTCCAATGTTAAAAATAGTACCATCATGGCATTCGGGTCGTATTGTGATAAAAGCCAACAAACTTGAGAACATTCATTGGCATTGAGTTTTATTTCTAAAAACGGGACAATACACACAATGAATCAATAATCAAGTTATTATTTCTGTTTTGACGTTGAAAACTCTTAGTGTCCCTTTAAAAATTCAATAAACAAGATATACATTGTTTGTAAATGCGTCTGTACCCAACGGCATTGCTTGGTGTGTCTATCCACGTAGTTGACTAAAAACACTAGTGAAAAAGACAGGATTTGAGGGCATTTCCGTCTAAAACATTAACTATAAACAATCAGCTTTTAAAAATCTAGTCACACTTTCTAGTATGCTGACGTAATTAATTGTATACTATTCAAACTTTGCAAGAAATCAATTTACATGTCCGTCTTACGTTAATAAACAAAACTAAGAAAACGTTTAGCAATTATTAAAATATAATCTTAGCTGCTGCTGTAGTTCGAAGAATTCTGGCTTTGTATTTGACACGCATTATCAAAATGACGTTGTTTTCCAGGTAACTGATAAGCCCTATTGGCAAGAATATGATGGAAATATTTGTCCATTTTTATTCGCATATCGTAAAAGCATCGGACCCAAAATGCCAAGTTAAATAGTTAAAGTTAAATAGCAGCATTCTGTTATTACAGAGGCTTGAATGCAGCGCAAACATTTAAATTGGATTTGGCTTATCAGCACTTGACATTCAATTTTGCATTAATCTTTATTTGTTTACAATATTGCAGATGTAGCATTATGTTTCTGAAAATTATATCAGTCAATCTTCTTCAATTTGCAAATTATTCAAATGGGACATTGTTTGGCCCTTATCAAATTTTGAGAAGTATAGATACCGGTATATGTGATATGATTTGACGACCTGTGTATGGAATGTTTTTGTGAAATTAGCGTTAACGAATATAATACATGTAATTATGTTCAAACGAGTATTGTTACGTATTGGGAGAAATCAACATACGTTGAAAGGACAAGATATTGACTTATGGTGGTCCTTCAATGACAAATTAAACAATTATACTAACTCAAGTTAAATTTGCTAGTGTAGCGTTTGTGTCGAACTCTATGTCTTCCTGTGACTACTCAGTTCCCTCAGTATTTCACCTCGAATTCTGCTGTTCAAAGTCACTTGCGTACACCAATCGTGAAAGCTCGGCCATTTCCGTTCGTCTCCGGTAAAAACACATGTATAAAGGCCGAGGTGATTAGAAGGTTGCCTCTCAAGTACCTGCTGTTTACCAATAAACAAAAGTGTGTTTACTTGCCATGTGATACCATCCCGTGTCTACGTGCAGGCCGATGCGCAATCGTGACATCAAACACACGTGGTGTGTGTGTGTGAAGAGAACTGTTACCTCACATTAATTTTCAATACACTTCACAAAAGTGCTAAACCGCCAGTCTATATTTAGTTCATGTTTTGTCAAAAATACATGAACTTTCGCATACCGATAGTTGATCAGGAGATGCAGCTGATAATTGATTTATTTTGTCCGTTTTGTAGCAAATTCAGTGCATTCAGTGTATTGCGTAATAAGGCATTTTTGCGTGTGCATTACATGTGCACCAAAATTCATATGTCAGTGAACAAATTCGACATTACCGATGACTGTTCATAAAGAAAAACACAAAACATGCTGAAATAGACTAAAGAGGAACACTCATGAGATTTCGAAATATCACTGAAACCCAATTCCTAGTTGAATTTTTTTTTATTTATTAATATTATTAAATTTATATAAATTTATTATTTTCGAGAATGCATTTATTTACATGTTTTTTCACATACGGGTATATGAACATGCCATTATTATTAACACAAATTATTTGTTTAATTCTGGCCTACTTGCGGTCTAACGTTTCGTTTTTTGACATATTACGTAATCTAGCATACTTTACATGATTGTGTAAGACATGCGCATCGAAAAACACGTGTTCACGTACGGTTTTGGTGTAATGGTGGTTTTCCTACGCGAAAAACACCGCACATGCTGAGTTTGGCGCAAAAAGAATGCGATTGATCTGTTGGATTGTTATGAGCTCAGCTAGAGTTGTGGCGCTTAGTTTTTTTAAATAACAAAACAATGTTTTATTTCGTTTGCAATTGTTATTTTAGCGACTATCTCAGGTTTTTTATTGACAGGAACCTTCAGTTAGTGAATATCAACATGCAAGTGCGCATTTGCAAAATTAGCATTTTTTAAAAAAAATGTTGTATGACTCTTACACATCAGCAGAATACTTCTTGGGTCAATCGCGGCATGTTATGTATTTTTCTAGGAGGGCAGTCATCGGTTCTGCCAAAATGTTTATTAACACATGCTTGCTATGCGTTGCAATATGCACGTGTTCATGAACAGTTTGGGTAAAAAATGTGAGAATTTGTAAAATATACTTCTTTACGTTGTAACATAAAACATTGTGGGATGGGTTATGTAATACTTATTTCAATATCAGTCATGATAGACTAGACGTAACATATTAGATAATTTAAGTTGTATTATATATAATACAAGTATTTATCCTATAGGATTATGTTGACGTTCACTGATGTGTAAACATCCGATCTGAAGCAACACATTGAATAAAGCTC
The DNA here is from genome assembly GCA_947247005.1 of Spisula solida. Lineage (NCBI taxonomy): Eukaryota > Metazoa > Mollusca > Bivalvia > Venerida > Mactridae > Spisula > Spisula solida. The sequence goes on from OX365956.1 coordinate 23,189,246, forward strand.
CGATTAATGTCCGAGGGTCCCGATTGGTGAAAACGGAGGTTTATTGATGTGTAAACGTCACGTCTTAGCCAATCAGAATGCAGGGATTTGCTGACTTTGGAATTATTTAATGTGTTGCTTCAGATCGGGTGTTTAGACATCAGTGAACGTCACCAAATGGTCGTTTAATCCTATTATGTATACTGGTCAACAAGTCATTGCATACATCTTTTCTCAATACACTAGACAGCCCTTGGGCAGTATAATGCGGGGTATTAATTAATGTCTGTCTGGGCCGGTTGATATAACTAACCCACAATGTAAGAATTAGAAGTTAATTAGTTTTAGTCTAGACAGCAGATAGTAATGTCAGAACGTTTTAGGCAACGTACGGTGTGCGTTCTTCGCATGCCGGGGACTTTCATTATTTATTGAACCTGGGATGTTGTTATATTGTACGTTAGTCGCCTGTAAATAAGACTTAGAAACTCAAGAAGAACTTATGTTTGTATGAAACCATCAGTGACCATGGACTACGTGACAACGTAACGCGCCTGTTATGTCTAACATGGCCGTTCATCGTCCAAAATAAATAAATAATTAACTGCATGTTTTATTAAAGTATTGGTATACGCAAGTTTTTATGAGAGTACAAGAAATATTAAAAAAAAATATATACAAAACCTCGGTAGCGGTTTAGCACTTTGTGTGTACTGTACAAGTATAAGTAGCTACACGTTCCAGTAGTCGTACAGATTCGCAACGCAACCTCCCTATTTACGTATGACTTAATTTAACTATCTCGTCTATAGCAGTGTTCATATAGAATGAGATAACATTCTCTCGGCGATCCAACGTTTGTGATTCGTTTGTAGAATTGTCATAAATTGTCCCAACCCTATTGCAGTTAATGTGTAATTCTGTTTTGTTTGTAAGACATCGAAAGCGTATTGTTGCAAGCGTATAATCAATAGAATACACGTCTGACTTATATTCATGGTAACTATGGAAATATGTCGTCTGGACAGTTACCAGAGCTAGCTTTCATGTATTCCTTGGCCCAGTAACATATGACTTCTACTTATGTCTCACACTAATGAACTAGGCTTGCCTCTCATAAGACTAATATCATTCTGAGCACGTTTCTTGCATTATTTGGGAACGGTTTCGTCTAAAGTCCTAACAATGTCATTCTGCAACCCGCTTACCTGACATGACCATTGTCTACTCTGTCTAAAAAGACAGCAAAAATCAGACAGGGAAGACAGCACCCAACTGGAACAGCCGAGCACAGAAAACACAACAAGAGCTGTATACTAAAAGCTCGTTTAAATATTCTCAGTGCCATGCTAGGATAGTGTAATCATTATATATTTTCAAAACAAAATGCTTTAAAGCAGAATATTGCCCTGTAGGGGTTGGGGCTTCTAAGTCGAAAAAGGCAGGTGATTTGGACAACATGAAGGACAGAGTTACCTACTCCTGTGTAGGTCTTGGGGTCATGATGGTAAACATGTAAGTGAAGTACCAAAAGAATGTAACAATGCATTTTAAAGATATAAGAGATGCGGTTGCATACGCTCATCTGATCATTGTCACTGTAAAAAAGGCCCATTACCCTTGCAAAAAGTAGGACAGTGTAATGAGTCTTGCTTAAAAAAGTGAGGTATTGATGGTGAAAATAAGGGGCAATAACTCTTGCAAAATGCTGATCAGAGTTATGGGTCATGCTTAGCATGGTCATGTATTGATAAGGAATAAGTGTTGAAAGTTTCAAAGCAATAGCCCACCATGTCATACCGTATGAGAAAAGTGGACCTAAACGCAAAACTTAACTAAGGAATGTTCTAAGTCAAAAAAGGGGCAATAACTCTTGCCAAATGCAGATCAGAGTTATGGGTATTGCTTGACATGGTCAGGTATTGATGGTGAACAATTGATGCAAGTACCAAAGCAATAGCTTTGATAGTTTATGAAAAAAGTTTACCTAAACACAAAACTTAACCATGCAACGCTGACGCCGACGACGATCAAGTGATGACAATAACTCATCTTTTTTTCAAAAATCATACGAGCTCAAAACGTGTTCCTAAACTTTAACATTTGCATTTCTAAGTCATAATAGGTGGCATAATTTCAACAAAAGTTTTGATAGAGTAACCTGCCCCTGCGAAGGGGTTGGGAGACATGATAGTGCAAAGTATCAAAGCATATGTCAATGCACTTTAAAGATATGAGAGGTTAAAAACATGTACCTGAACTTTAACAGTTGCATGTCTAAGTCCAAAAGAGGGCATAATTTCAACAAAATACTTAATAGAGTAACCTACCCCTGTGAAGGGGTTGGGGGACATGATTGTGAACAAGCATGCAAAGTATTATAGCAATATGTCAATGTAATTTGAAGATATTAGAGGTTGAAAAACATGTACCAAAACTAAAACATTTGCATTTCTTAGTCTAAACAGGGGGCATAAATTCAACAAAATGTTTAATAGAGTTACCTACCCCTGTGAAGGGGTTGGGAGACATACTTGTGAACAAGCATGCAAAGTAGCATAGCAATAAGGGACATAATTTCAACAAAATACCTGATAGTTACCTACTCCTGCGTATGGGTTGGGGTCGTGATGGTGAACAAGTATGCAAAGCAATATGTTACAGGACTTATAAAACCTCTACCTTAACTTTAACATAAGCATTTTGCCGACGATCCGGTGACTGCAATTATTATAGCTCTCCTTATTCTATGAACAGTGGAGCTAAAATAACACAGACCACAACCACTTGGCATAACAAACCCAACTGTGGATCTGGATCCACAACCGTATTAGACGTTTGTGGGTTCCTACACAGCCGGATCCACAACGTCTCAGTATTTTGCGTATTCGTACAAAGCCGGATCCACAACCGTTTTAGAAGTTTGCGGGTTTGATTCCTCGCATTGATATATCAACCAAAATTGTTATATGTTACATATTTGTTACATGGTTTCAAGAACCCAGCAAAAACCAGTTGCTTGAACAATCCATCCCCTATAATTAAAGTATCCTAATCCATCCTTTCGAATAAAACTTAGAACACAAATACTTAAAGCAATTTAACGAAGAACATTTACTCAGCATTAGAGCAATATAGTGTGATGTGAGAAAACCAGAATGTTGTCTAAACCCACCAAATATTTTGGTCTCTAAATTTCTCTTCATTAATTTAATGTAAAATATGTTGACATAAGTGGAACTTGTGAAATCTGAATGCTGACAGCTAATATGCCCTCTACTAGTATAATTACACACGAATCATAAAAATTAAAAATCATAAAATGTGAATGTCAAAACAAGTTATGTTCTTACAACACAGGAAGAGAACTCATTTGATGTAAACTTGCTAAATTATGTCATAGTTCCAAAGTAGACAATTAACCAACATTCACAAGGGAATAGGGAAGACATTATCTCGAGACAAACATTGTCGTTTACGGTCTACTAATTGAGCTTCAGTGTTTCCGTATATCATTGCTTAATCAAATCTTAGTAGATCAGTTATAAGATTGAGAGCGCAATGAATGTGTTATTGCCCTTAAGATGGGGCAACGTTTGCATAGATTTTAAAGAAGTGCATTGTTTGTTTGTATGGGGTATCTTGGAAATAATGTCTGGTAACATGGTTTTACGTCATGTTCTTAATACGCATTTTTCTAATCACTAGCAGCAATTTTCTCTAACTTAAGCTATTTCACAATTGTGCTTGAAATGCAAACCTTGTGTTTGAGCTCAGATATAATTATATCTTTGGATATTTTCACTGAAACAGTATAGATTTTGGAATGGAACCAATTAATTAATCAATTAGGTTATTTAATGTCATTACCTCACTGACAGTAACTACACATTTTCACAATTGTCATAGATTCTATAAAGAAAAAATATTTCAATATTTGCAAATTATGATCACGCCATATCAATTCTAGTAACTAAAAATTTCGTTTTCTAACAAAATGTTAATTTAAAAACAATGTCAGGTCAAGGGCAAGAATTAGGGCTACACATATTTTATATGAACCAATATATAACAGTCCTAAATCAGTCTTAGATGAGTCAGTTACAATTCCAATGTGCATTACACTTTGATCTTGTTTCGTAAAGATTTTTATCACGATAACCATCTACTGTTCTATGATCTACCGCAAGTCACAGTGTCTTGTTAATTACGGTCAATAAACAATGCGACACATTTTATTTTGATTAAACAGTATGGGGGTCAGTCTTTTTTTATACATGCATATGCATTGTTTTTACAGCTGCCTCATACTTTTAACCAAACACAGTCGTACATTTCAAGTTAAGACCAATAAACCGAATACTACGTTGATTTAGCGCCACAAGGATATCTGCTTTAATTTTTGTATAGACCAAAAGCAACATCATGTTCATCATTATTAATTAACCGTCAGTGAAACACTTAAATACAAGCTTTGTTGGAAAAATTTCACACACTTTTTATTTGGGATTCGGGTTCCCTTAATCTATAGTTAAATCATGTTTTTGCATGAATTTTAATAAAAAAATGAATCCTCATTCTGTAAATAACAAATAATTCAAAAGAAATAATTTTTTTAAAACAGTGGTATCAAATTAAAAATGAAGCTTTCGAGTTTCTCAACATGTTATTATTTCGAATTATGTTGATGTTAATATAAATGATATTGCTTCAAACTCAGACGATATTTGAGAGAAAAAATATAGCTCCTACTTCCGAGGCTCTAGGGGTTTAATCAATTTATTCATTTCATTACATTGCTACCAAATCAAATTTAAAGCACTCTAGTTTTAAACATACCAATTATATATTGAAAATATGTTCATTATTAATGAAATTATTGCACAATTTGTATTGATTTTAGCGTGTCTAATTTGTCTAATAAGATGGCGGTGATTAACCGTTTCCGTCAACTTAAAAGGTTACATTTCATACTCCAATCCTACAAATATCATTAAAATCTGAAACACATCAACTCATTCAACTTAAAGGGCACAACCAACCATTGTTGTGTTGTTCATTCGCATAATATTTAATAATATTTTGGATGGGTTTATTGCGTTTGATTCCGTTTGGGAATAATCAATCGCCCAAGCAACTGTGATCGAAACCCATCAAAATGTCTGAGTAGTTGTCTCGTACTGAACTGCAAGTGCAATTTCTCTCTAAAACGACCCATTGGAGAGTTAAATATAATTGGACACCAAGAAAATATGACAAACAAACACAGCAGAAAAAACATTAACAACTTTATTTGTTAAAAAACTATGACGTTATCTCTTCTCTAATATTTTGTCAATATCTTTTATTACATTTGATGTCCTCATTAACGCCTCCCTGACAGAATTGAAAGCTTCAAATGATGATGGAACTGGCTTCCTAGATGAACACATTATATTACTTGATATCACAGAAGACTGACCAATGGGATTGGGTCTTTCATTTGGAATAAAAACCGGATGAACCAATCAGATTTGTCCTTGTATTGTGACTGGTTATTGAGCTTTGAAGCAAGCTTCCTGAGGACCTTGCATTTTGACTGGCTACTGAACTTTCAAGCAAGCTTCCGTAGGAATCCAGAATTAATGGGGGGTTTCACCACTTGATTCTCAACATTTCTTTATTGATTGCTTCTATTTGGATTCTTTTTTTTCTTCAGTCCCCGGTTGTAGTTGGTTTCACCGAAAGAGTCTAGCTCCGGTAATACACTACGTACGACATTTACTTCGGGAAGATCATAGAAGCTATAATACCAAACAATGCAGTAGGTTTATATTGCTGACTAGGTATCAATTAATCATAGATATAAGCAAAAACCCAATGAGGCATTCAAGCATGAATGGTTAGGTCCATTATTAATTCCGCACAATTTAAGCAAAAGTGTGCATATAAATTAATGCTGTAACATGAACCGAATTAAACACAGATTAAACTACCCATAAACTGAATAAAACAAAGACTAGATTAAACTAGCGCTGACTAGATTTAACAGGATCGCCGTATATGAGTGCATACAGAATAGTTTTCACAGCCGTCAAAAAAGATGTAAGTACTACAAGAAACATGTGCAGTGCATGCAAAACATAGATTGTCTTAATGTCTCTTAATTGCAGTAAGAAAATTGCTTTCCGCGATAAATTGTCGAAACGGTAAACAAATTTGCAAATTTAGAAATATTTATCGGTGCGCAATACAACGTAAACAAATCAACAAAACACCCATATATACTCGTTTGATTACTTCTCTAAAATATTATTTCGAACAATTATCCCAAATTGTTGTAGACATACTCTGCAATGCGTTGTTACCAGACATGTTTAGGCGCAATGAAGCGCACAAGACGTAGCACTTTAATTGTACCGTTATTACATTGTATCAAACCATGTTCATTACTTAAGAACAGAACTTCACATGCGTAGCGATTAGTACAGAGGTTTTAAATTGACATTTAAGAACTTAAATTATCAGTAATTGTTTTATTCAATGTCGTTGAGAAGAAGTATTATGTTGTATTTATTTACTTGCTTGATTAGAGAACGTAATAAATAGAGGATATTAACCATATTCAATCAAAACAAACAAATATTCTATTTATTTAATGCTTATCTGGTGTCAGAACTGGTACTATTTATGCCAAATTTCCACTGTAGTTAGGCTGCTTATGAATATGTTATTCCATTCATATTTTTCAATTTAAAATCCGCCATCTTGGATTATAGTCAATATGTGAATACAATTTTTTGAGAATTTTGCATCAAATCATACACCAACTTGAAGGAAATGGTCTAACTAAGAATATGAACCCCCATATGACATGTTTCCGTTCAGCAATAAAAAGTTACAAACAGTTTAATTAATGTTGAGTTTTTGGTAAAATTAAAGTAGTCCCTCTGAGGGGGCGGCGCTTATATCATTAACATTGTATGTGATAAACAGTGATTGATATAGGTTTTGTTTCACTGGTCGAACTCCATATCTCATCAGTTAGCATTAAAAAAACGAAGTTATTAACCGATTAAACGAAATACATGTAGAGTACATAAAGAAATCCTTCAAGACTTAACTTGATCATCAATTTTGCACAGGCAGTCAAAAAACATGTAATACTATCAACAGTGTGAACCATCGAAAATAGTATTTATGCATGAAGGTTTCAAATTTTCATCACAATAGACTGACAGTATGTTGTCTCCCTTGAACGATCATCGATTAGGTCCCTTGATTTTCCGGGAGTGTCCTGATAAGAGCGGTATACGGTATAGAAATAACATTATCTGTAGAATTAACGCAATATGCGTACAACTCTTTGTTTGTCCCTAAAATACTGAGCTGAAATTGTAAGAGACACACGCGTACGAACACACGCACGAACCGCACACATATTTATATGACAGTCAATGGGCGTGACCATTACATCATCTGTCAGATTTTATACTAGCCAATTGAACTGACCAGTTTTCCTTGATTATCTATAATAAATTATGTCCTAACTTGCTCTTCGACTAACATCAATATAAAACACTCATGTTAATTTTTATTTTAATTTCAACGTGTACATGTACATAAACGGGTAGCTACACATACACGTTGCCGTACACGTTCCCTTGGCAACTTCCATAATGTCACAGAAGAATAACGTACCGTTAACCTGCCGAACCAGGAACTCGACCTCGCCTTGAGCTTTAGAAAATATAACTTAAATAGTGCAGACAGCGCAGGAGTTTCATCTGACCGATAATTTGAACTTATCTTACCGGCTCAACTCTATTATTTCTACATCGTGTATTCATTTGGATATTATGTTCCTTTTGTAACTACATAACCATTACTTTGTCATGAAATTCTTTATTATCTAACAAGGTGGGGTATTAATGTGAACGCTGCTGTGTTTATAGCGACATTGTTTACTGTAGGCGGACGGAACTTGATATGTTCTGATTTTCCATCGTTGTGTCACGACCAAATCAGATACTTTTGTTTCCAAACCCCTATACTTCTTATCAACGCTAGCTCCAATGTTGAAAATAGTACCATCATGGCATTCGGGTCGTATTGTGATAAAAGCTAACAAACTTGAGAACATTCACTGGCATTGAGTTTTATTTCTAAAAATGGGACAATAAACACAATGAATCAATCAAGTTATTATTTATGTTTTGACCTTGATAACTTCCTTTAAAATTCAATAAACAAGATATACGTTGTTTGTAAATGCGTTTATACCCAACGGCATTGATTGGTGTGCCTTTCCACGTAGTTGACCAAAAAACACGAGATGGTACCGATATATCATTTTGCACCGAGAGGGTACCGATATGGTTATACACCGTGAAAAAACACAAGTGAAAAAGACAGGACTTGACTAAGGGCATTTCCGTCTAAAACATTAACTAAACAATTAGCTTAAATCAAGTCCTACTTTCTAGTATGCTGACGTAATTAAATGGCTGTATGTCTTCCATTAACTTCTCAGTTTCTGCAAGACAAAAACAGAAGCGATACAATATCTGGGAGTTTATTACTCATACATGTATGAACTGAGGTACATTTACTTGTTTAGTTTTGTCATTTGGATCGGGGCTACCTATACCACGGTGTATAACCATATCGGTACCCTCTCGGTGCAAAATGATATATCGGTACCCTCTCGGTGTTGCGACGGGTCTCTCTCGGTGCAAAACAATGAAAACAGAGCGGGTACCGGTGCCGCGTTTAAACCGAAAGTAGGGTGTTTTTAAGGAAATTTGATGGAAGTTAACAAATAAAAAGCTTTAAGTGGCAAGATATGATCAACGGCTTTACGTCTGAGGTACCAGATATTTGCTATATTGAAGAAAAATCGCATTTAAGCTTCATAAACACGGCTTGATGTTCATTGGAACAAGTACCCCCGGTCAACATTCTAGCCACGTTTGAACTTGTGACAAATGAACAATAGGAATACAATGGTTAATCATCGGAGGGTTCCGTGGGCTATCGAGTTTCATGCATAAATCCGTATTTTTGGACAAAAAATGATTTTCTTACCTCTCCTGTCGATCGTCGTCCTTCCATTTCATTGTTTTGCACCGAGAGAGACCAGTGCCAGCACCGAGAGGGTACCGATATATCATTTTGCACCGAGAGGGTACCGATATATCATTTAACACAGAGTGGGTACCGATATATCATTTTGCACCGAGAGGGTACCGATATGGTTATACACCGTGTATACTATGAAAACTTTGCAAGAAATCAATTTACATGTCCGTCTTACGTTAATAAACAAAACTAAGAAAACGTTTTGCAATTATTAAAATATAATCTTATGTGCTGCTATAGTTCGAAGAATTCTTGCTTTGTATTTGACACGCATTATCAAAATGACGTTGTTTTCCAGGTAATTGATAAGCCCTATTGGCAAGAATAGGATGGAAATATTTGTCCATTTTTATTCGCATATCGTGAAAGCCTCGGACCCAAAATGCTAAGTTAAATAGCAGCATTCTGTTATTACAGAGGCTTGAATGCAGCGCAAATATTTAAATGGGATTTGGCTTATCAGCTCTTGATATTCAATTTTGCATTAATCTTTATTTGTTTACAATAATGCAGATGTAGCATTATGTTTCTGAAAATTCTAGCAGTCAATCTTTTTCAATTTGCAAATTATTCAAATGGGAAATTGTTTGGCCCTTATCAAATTTTGAGAAGTATAGATACCGGCATATGTGATATGATTTGACGACCTGTGTATGGAATGTTTTTGTGAAATTAGCGTTAACGAATATAATACATGTAATTATGTTCAAACGAGTATTGTTACGTATTGGGAGAAATCAACATACGTTGAAAGGACAAGATATTGACTTATGGTGGTTCCTTTAATGACAAATTAAACAATTATACTAACTCAAGTTAAATTTGCTAGTGTAGCGTTTGTGTCGAACTCTATGTCTTCCTGTGACTTCTCAGTTCCCTCAGTATTTCACCTCGAATTCTGCTGTTCAAAGTCACTTGCGTACAACAATCGTGAAAGCTCAGCCATTTCCGTTCGTCTCCGGTAAAAACACATGTATAAAGGCCGAGGTGATTACAAGGTTGCCTCTCAAGTACCTGCTGTTTACCAATAAACAAAAGTGTGTTTACTTGCCATGTGATACCATCCCATGTCTACGTGCAGGCCGAATGCGCAATCGTGACACCAAACACACGTGGTGTGTGTGTGTGTGTGAAGAGAACTGTTACCTCACATTAATTTACAATACACTTCACAAAAGTGCTAAACCGCCAGTCTATATTTAGTTCATGTTTTGTCAAAAATACATGAACTTTCGCATACCGATAGTTGATCAGGAGATGCAGCTGATTATTGATTTATTTTGTCCGTTTTGTAGCAAATTCAGTGCATTCAGTGTATTGCGTAATAAGGCATTTTTGCGCGTGCATTACATGTCACCAAAATTCATATGTCAGTGAACAAATTCGACATTACCGATGACTGTTCATAAAGAAAACACAAAACATGCTGAAATAGACTAAAGAGGAACACTCATGAGATTTCGAAATATCACTGCTTGATGAAACCCAATTCCTAGTTGAATGTTTTTTTTATTTATTAATATTATTTTCGTTAATGCATTTATTAACATGATTTTATTTCACATACCGGTATATGAACATGCAATTATTATTAACACAAATTACTTGTTTAATTCTGGCCTACTTGCGGTCTAATGTATCGTTTTTTGACATATTACGTAATCTAGCATACTTTACATGATTGTGTAAGACATGCGCATCGAAAAACACGTGTTCACGTACGGTTTTGGTGTAATGGTGGTTTTCCTACGCGAAAAACACCGCACATGCTGAGTTTGGCGCAAAAAGAATGCGATTGACCTGTTGGATTGTTATGAGCTCAGCTAGAGTTGTGGCCCTTAGTTTTTTTAAATAACAAAACAATGATGTTTTATTTCGTTTGCAATTGTTATTTTAGCGATTATCTCAGGTTTTTCATAGACAGGAACCTTCAGTTAGTGAATATCAACATGCAAGTGTGCATTTGCAAAATAAGCATTTTTTAAAAAAAATGTTGTATGACTCTTACACATCAGCAAAATTCTTCTTGGATCAATCGCGGCATGTTATGTATTTTTCTAGGAGGGCAGTCATCAGTTCTGCCAAAATGTTTATTAACACATGCTTGCTATGCGTTGCAATATGCACGTATTCATGAACAGTTTGGGTAAAAAATGTGAGAATTTGTAAAATATACTTCTTTACGTTGTAACATAAAACATTGTGGGATGGGTTATGTAATACAATATCAGTCATGATAGACTAGACATACCATATTTAAGAAATAAAAATCTGTTCACGTTTATTGTTGGTGAATAAAACACGGGCAGGAGTTCGTATGCGGAAAAATTAAATCACGAGTGCGTAGCACGAGTGATTTAATTTTCCGCATCCGAACGAGTGCCCGTGTTTTATTCACCGACAATATACAAGAACAGATTTTTTATTTCGATTCTAAATACGATAATATCCCGCACTATTTAACTGCGCGCATTCCATTTTCACCCATTTGACATTGAACATAATTCCACGCTGAAATTGAGTGGCTTATTAGCTGGTACAATTACCTCCCTCGTTAATGAAAACGACCTTCGTAATTTTCTGAAGGAAATACCACATTTTAAACATTGAAACAATTTTAATAACACGAGTATATGGTATCTATTTCATAAAATGAAAAATATAAATGAATTGATTATCAGAAGCTTTAATAAAACTTGGTTTCTAGAGTATATTGGAGTTTCTAAAAATAGATGCGTCATAGCTGTAACACTGGATTTTCGTGCAACTCGCCTTGTTATCGTGACTCGTAGAAAATTTTACTATAAAGTTTACGTTCATTCATTCATAAATATGTCACGTGATACTGGGCGTAAATAGAAACAGCCAATTTGGTATGTTTTATGGGGGTAATAATACATTGTTAGGTCCGCTCTATATTTAAACGATTAATCCGCAGATCGTGTTAGAATAGACAATTTAAGTTGTAATATATATAATACAAGTATTTATACTATAGGATTAAACGACCATTTGTTGACTTTCACTGATATCAATGTGTAAACATCCGATCTGAAGCAACACATTGAGTAAAGCTCCGATTAATGTCCGAGGGTCCCGATTGGTGAAAACGGAGGTTTACTGATGTGTAAACGTCACGTCTTAACCAATCAGAATGCAGGGATTTGCTGACTTTGGAATTATTTAATGTGTTGCTTCAGATCGGGTGTTTAGACATCAGTGAACGTCACCAAATGGTCGTTTAATCCTACTATGTATACTGGTCAACAAGTTCTTGCATACATCTTCTCTCAATACACTAGACAGCCCTTGGGCAGTATAATGCGGGGTATTAATTAATGTCTGTCTGGGCCGGTTGATATAACTAACCCACAATGTAAGAATTAGAAGTTAATTAGTTTCAGTCTAGACAGCAGATAGTAATGTCAGAACGTTTTAGGCAACGTACGGCGTGCGTTCTTCGCAAGCCGGGGACTTTCATTATTTATTGAACCTGGGTTGTTGTCGTTATATTGTACGTTAGTCGCCTGTAAATAAAACTTTAAAACTCAAGAAGAACTTATGTTTGTATGAAACCATCGGTGACCATGGACTACGTGACAACGTAAAGCGCCTGTTACGTCTAACATGACCGTTCATCGTCCAAAATAAATAAATAATTAAGTACATGCTTTATTCAAGTATTGGTATGCAAAGTTTTATTTGAGTATAAGAAATATTAAAAAAAATATATACAAAACTACGGTGGCGGTTTAGCACTTTTGGGTAGTGTGCAAGTATGGGTAGCTACACTTACAAGTAGTCGTACACGTTCGCATCGCAATCTCCCTATAACTATCTGTGTATCAGTGTTCATAAAGAATGAGATAACATTCTCTCGGCGATCCAACGTTTGTGATTCGTTTGTAGAAGTGTCATAAATTGTCCCAACCCTATTGCAGTTAATGTGTAATTATGTTTTGTTTGTAAGACATCGTAAGCGTATTGTTGCAAGCGTATAATCAATAGAATACACGAATGACTTATATTCATGGTAACTATGGAATATGTCGTCTGAACAGTTACCAGAGCTAGCTTTCATGTATTCCTTGGTCCAGTAACATTTGACTTCTACCTTACACTAATGAACTAGGCTTGCCTCTCATAAGACTAATATCATTCTGAGCACGTTTCTTGCATTATTTGTGAACAGTTTCGTCTAAAGTGCTAACAATGTCATTCTGCAACCCGCCTACCTGACATAACCTTTGTCTACTCTGTCTAAAAAGACAGCAAAATTCAGACAGGGAAGACAGCACCCAACTGAAACAGTCGAGCACAGAAAACACAACAAGAGCTGTCTACTAAAAGCTCGCTCAAATATTCTCAGTGCCATGCTAGGATAGTGTAATCATTATATATTTTCAAAACAAAATGCTTTGAAGCAGAAGCATTGCCCTGTAGGGGTTGGGGCTTCTAAGTCGAACAAGACGACCCAATGGGCCCTAGGTCGCTCACCTGTTGTAGCAGTACAAGCACGATTTGTGATTTGACCTAGTGACCTAGTTCTTGGTCCAATATGACGCAATATCGCACTTGACCTAGATGTTGCTGAGATGATCACTCTGACCAAGTGTCATAAGGATTAGGCTAAAATTGTGACCTCTAGTGACTACACAAGGTTTTTCTATGATTTGACCTTGTGACCTAGTTTATGACACCGGATGATGCAATATCTAACTTAACCTAGATTTTGTTGAGGTGATCATTGTGACCAAGTTTCATAAAGATTAGGTCAAAATCGTGACCTCTAGTGACTACAAAAGGTTTTTCTGTGATTTTACCTTGTGACCTAGTGTTTGACCCCGGATAACCCAATATCTAACTTGACCTAGAGTTTGTTAAAATGGTCATTGTGATCAAGTTTTATAAAGAGTGGGTCAAAATCGTGACCTCTAGTGACTACACAAGGTTTTTCTATGATTTTACCTTGTGACCTAGTGTTTGACCCTGGATAACCCAATATCTAACTTGACCTATAGTTTGTTAAAATGGTCATTGTGATCAAGTTTTATAAAGAGTAGGTCAAAATTGTGACCTCTAGTGACTACACAAGGTTTTTCTATGATTTGACCTTGTGACCTAGATTTTGACCCCGAATGACCCAATATCGAACTTGACCTAGATTTTGTTGTGATGATCATTGTGACCAAGTTTCATAAATATTAGGTCAAAATTGTGACCTCTAGTGACTACACAAGGTTTTCCCATGATTTGACCTTGTGACCTAGTTTTTGACCCCGGATGACCCAATATCGAAGTTTTGTTAAAATGATCATTGTGACCAAGTTTCATAATGATTAGGTCAAAATTGTGACCTCCAGTGTCTACACAAGCAAATTGTTGACGGATGGACGGACGGACGAAGAGTGATCACAAAAGCTCACGCTGTCACTTTGTGACAGGTGAGCTAAAAAGGCAGTAGTCTAGGAGCTGGTGACGAGAATTTCAATTTTCATTTACCCCATCTGGTAGAAAAAGTCTGTTGGTATTTTCGAATAATATAGACATTCAAGCTTTAGAAAAAGTTGGATGCCAGATCTGAAAGTGGTGCAGGTTTTTTTAACAGGGGCAACAACTCTTGCTATCCAAGAAATTTACGAAACTACCCGGTAACCTATGTTCTAGTGTGGAGTTTTTGTTTATATATGTATTGCCATATATTTGCATGGATATTGTTCATTTGATAATGTGCTTCAAAAGAACATACAACACGGACCAGTTTGAGGTCAAGGTCAAGGTCAGTGTAAGGTCAAAGTGTGAAAAATAGCTAAAAATGAATATTTACTCTATATTTTTCTTTGTATAGCATGTGTTTTCAATTCAATGTGGTTAGAAACGTGATAGTTATGTTCGTTAGTATATATTCTGTCATTATAGGCCATTTGTTTGATTCAAAATATAAAAATATTGTCAACACAGCCATTTTATGCAACTGCATGTTGGCCGAAATGGCAATCTTACGAAGACCCTAGGCATTCTGTGATCTTATGTGATTTTTTTGTTTACGTATGTAGTGTCTTATATTTACATTTATATTATTCATATGGTTATATGCATCAAATGGACATACGCCTAAGACAAATGTGAGGTCAAGGTCAAGGTCATTTTAAGGTCAAAGTGAACAAAATAGTTGAAAAAATAAAAAAATGAGATTTTCTCTCTATTTTTCTTAATATAACATGTGTTTTGAATTAAATTTAGGTTATTAAAATGATAGTTGTGTTGGTAAGTAAATATTCTCTAATGATAAGCCATTTGATTAATTAAAAATGTATCGTTTTTGAAAAAAAACAGCCATTCGATGCTTTCCGAGATGGCATTCATACGAACATCCCTGGCATATTATGGTCTTATGTGATTAGTTTGTTAACATATGTAGTGTCTCATATTTTGATGGATATTATTAATTTGATTAAATTCATCAAATGGACATACACCTTAGGCCAATTTGATGTCAAGGTCATTTCAAGGTCAATATGTGAAAAATAGCTAAACATTAATATTTCCTCTCTATTTTTCTTATTTCGACATATGTTTTGAATAAAGTTTGGTTATGAAAGTAATACATATGTGGATAAGAACATATTCTCCTTTCATTATAAGTAAAAGTTATTTGTTTAATTAAAAATGGTATTAAAATAGCCACTTTACGTATCAGGGTGTTGGTATTGTTGCATTCGTAGTACTAGTCGTTTTCAATCAAAATTGACATATATTTATAATGATATAATCATATATTTGTATAGATATTTTGGACTTTATATTATTTGTAGAATGTTCCCTTAATCTATTGACATGATCAATGTCATCTTAGGTCAACAGTACATTTTATTGTTCATGCAATTTTGATTTGCCTCACTTTGTATGAAATTGCAATTGGCTTTACATTAACCTGACTAAACAACCATGTGATGAAGTCCACGCATGTATACACTACTCATTGATGTTAAAACAACCAATTATCTGTTTTCGTAACAGCCGTTAATCCTTTATATACACCATTGACTCAAAGGGGGTCTGATACTTAATGATACAAACTACATGTATCAATTAACCTAGGTATATATAGTATTCCGAGACCCTTGAGAAAACCCATTATCATCTTCTATTCGTAGCTATCCAGAAACTGTTACTATTAGAAACATTCACGCAGACCCAATGGCGTGCGTACCAGCACATAATACAACTATTCCGTTGGGCTATGATATATTCACCGCTGCAATGTGCAGAGATATCAGGCCTAATGTGACACTCACCACAACATAATTCAGCCATCCATGCCCTACAGAGTATCACCGGTAAGTATATAAGTCATATGCCTCATGAGGTAAGCATCAATGCCAAGTACATCCATCTTAGACCCTATGCGGTACAAATCACTGCCAGCTGGTACAGACATCTCAGGGCCTATGTGGTAAACACCAATACAGGGTACATACATTTAAGACACTATGTGGTACGCTTCATTACAAGGTACAGATATCAGCATGATGTGGGTACACATCACTACAAGGAATATGCATCTCATGGACATATGCCACACGCGGCCACTGTAATGTACATACAACCTATACTAAAGAAGGTATTTACCACATGAGAATATAATCATCCCAGACCGTAATGTACTCGATAACACCTAAGAATACAGCTAGACCCTATCTGTTACATACAAAACATCACTATATTGTAAAGACACCGAAGGTAAACTTAGATACTAATGATCAACACAACAAAGTATATCCATTCCATGCCTATGAGATACTCATCACTAAATAATGTATTCATCTCATGCCGGACACGTAACCATCACTGAATGCAGCTATCCCATGCCAATCAGGTACATACTATGTAAAGCAGCAATTTTGACAGTGAATGCGTCTTTGATTATAAGTCCCTGTTTGGTAACCAACAGAACAGAGTATAAACATGCATAGCTGTATACAATGAAATCACAACCACACACAACAGCCATATATATTACACTGTTGTCACTACCTCTGAATACAACCGCACCAAGTTTTTGTGGTACTCATCACCACCAAGTACTGACAAACCAGGTTCTAAGGAATATACTCGTGCAACACCAGTTCCTAACCACTACTAACCACTGTATATAAATGTTGTCATCCCAGACTAAGTAGTACTAACGCTGAGTATAAGCACCTAAGGCTGTATTTTGTTATACACCACGATATAATACTCTAGAAGCCATCAAACAGCGAAAGTCCTGTACACATCATCACATAATTATGTCGTCCCTGGTCCTACAGGATACTAATCACAACCAAGTGCAGCCATCACATACCCTTAAAGGTATTCGCCACAGCAGGGTACAGACACACAAGGCCATGCGTGATAGATACCGCACATTTGCGACCATACCAGGCCGCAAGGAGTGGTCCCAACATCGAAGTAGAGTCAATCACACGTCATGTTTGGTACTCACCATTGGCAAGTACAGCTATTCAAAGTCATGTTGAGTACTTTACATCGACTTGTATTGCCATTCATCGCATTAGAGCCTAAAATTGTTTGATACTGTGTGAACGTTAACAAAGCCTGGTATATACAGGGTGTAAAAAGTAAGTTAACAGTTTCTCTACCTATTTATCAAATTCATATGTTCTCCTATCACAATGAAAACTTTACTTAGTGGGGTACCTACCTATCACTGGTACAGTCATTCTGGATTTTACGTACCACTACAGAGTTCAGCTATAGAATGCCAAATGGGATACTCACAACCAATTAGTACAGCCATACATCTGGCGTTATTGGAGATGCGTCACGGCAAAGTACAGGTACTTATGTCCTATGATGGTACTCACTATCACTGTGTTGAGCTATCCCATGCCCTATTGTGTGTTCACTAATACATTGTACAGTTATTCTAGGATCACCACCCAGTGCAGCCAAATGTACCAGATCATTAGGGTTACCAATCGTCGCTAAATGCAGATATTCCAGGCCCTGTGAGATACTCAACACCATCGTGAACAGTCAGTCAAGGTCCATCGGATACACACCAGCATCTAGTACCGACACATCAGACCTTAAGGGGTACAGACTTCGACTTACTGACCTCATAACCAATGAAATTCATCTACTGTTCTATAAAATGTGTCAAGGGTGAGGATCCTAGTACCAAGGATTGGTAGGGTATTACTCAGAAACCGTGTGATCATAACCGACATACAGACCGACCGATCGGCGTATGTAAAGCAGTATAATCCCTCATCAAAGATGGTGACATAATGTTTCCAGCTGAAAGAATTACACACCTAAGTAAACAAACAAAATACAGTGTCCAAAGTGCTTCATATTACATGTAACGAACAAATGAGACAAAACTTGAATTGTTCAAGCATTTGTAATTTGTCCTTTAAATGATATTGGCCTTGACCTTGAAGTGGTCATCATTTTATATCCACTTAAGAGTAAGATATTGAGTTATGTAACAATGTTTATACTAACATTTAACAATACTGACAGAAATAAAACTCATATTTGAATACAAGTGTACATGTATTTGAAAGCAGCTAGCAATTAAAGAATGCCATCTCGATCAGCATGAATTTGCGTTAAATGGCAGTTTTACCAATTTTTAACATATATTTTTAAACTACTTTCTTACTACTACGATGTCATGTTTGATCATTGCTATTGTACAAACACTGCCTTCTCGTTACCATTGTATATACGTAAAAATGCCCCATCAATGTTCACCCTTTTACAGATTACTAGCAACAAACAACTATCAATGAATTAATAAGAAATATACATTGCATAATATTTAGGCCTGAATATTTTTGCTGAATCTTCTCAGATAAGAAGTTGTTATCATGTTTTATGTTTTACATACATTATTGTATTAATTGACTATAAATTGTATGTATGCAATTTAATGTTAATAAAATATATGTTATGTTATGTTATGTTATATTTTTAAACAAATAACTTATAATGAGAAAATATTTGCTAACCACTACATCTATCACTTTCACAAACAAAATTGAATTAAAACATACGCGAGAATAAGGAAACTGTAGAGCGGAAATATCAATTTGTACTTTTTTAGCTAATATTTTCACATTGACCTTGATATGACATTGACCTTGACCTCAAAATGGTCTAAGGTGTATGTCTATTTGATGAATTTAATCAAATTAATAATATCCATGCAAATATGAGAGACAACATACGTAAACGAACTAATCACATAAGGTCATAATATGCCAGGGGTTTTCGTATGAATGCCAGCTCGGAAAGCATAAAATGACAGGGGTTTTATCAAAAATGATACATTTTGAATTAATCAAATGGCTTATCATTAGAGAAGATTTACTTACCAACACAACTAACATTTTAATTACCTAAATTTAATTCAAAACACATGTTATATTAAGAAAAATAGAGAGAAAATCTCATTTTTTTATTTTTTCAACTATTTTGTTCACTTTGACCTTAAAATGACCTTGACCTTGACCTCACATTTGTCTTAGGCGTATGTCCATTTGATGCATATAACCATATGAATAATATAAATGTAAACATAAGACACTACATACGTAAACAAAAAAATCACATAAGATCACAAAATGCCTAGGGTCTTCGTAAGATTGCCATTTCGGCCAACATGCATTTGCATAAAATGGCTGTGTTGACAATATTTTTATATTTTGAATCAAACAAATGGCCTATAATGACAGAAAATGTACTAACAAACATAACTATCATTTTTATAACCAAATTGAATTGAAAACACATGCTATACAAAGAAAAATATAGAGTAAATATTCATTTTTAGCTATTTTTCACACTTTGACCTTACACTGACCTTGACCTTGACCTCAAACTGGTCCGTGTTGTATGTACTTTTGAAGCACATTATCAAATGAACAATATCCATGCAAATATATGGCAATACATATATAAACAAAAACTCCACACTAGAACATAGGTTACCGGGTAGTTTCGTAAATTTCTTGGATAGCAAGAGTTGTTGCCCCTGTTAAAAAAATCTGCACCACTTTCAGATCTGGCATCCACCTTTTTCTAAAGCTTGAATGTCTATATTATTCGAAAATACCAACAGACTTTTTCTACCAGATGGGGTAAATGAAAATCCATTTTAAGCCTCTTTTGAAATCTGGCTCCTGGACTACAGGTGATTTGGACAAAATGAAGGACGGAGTTACCTACTCCTGTGTATGTGTTGGGGTCATGATGGTAAACAAGTAAGTGAAGTACCAAAGGAATGTAAAAATGCATTTTAAAGATATAAGAGATAAAAAAAAGAGCACCGCCTTGCGGGTGCAGACGCTCATCTGATCATTGTCACTGTAAAAAAGGCCCATTACCCTTGCATAAAGTAGGACAGTGTTATGAGTCTTGCTTAAAAAAGTGAGGTATTGATGGTGAAAATAAGGGGCAATAACTCTTGCAAAATGCTGATCAGAGCTATGGGTCATGCTTAGCATGGTCAGGTATTGATAAGGAATAAGTGTTGAAAGTTTCAAAGCAATAGCCCACAATGTCATACTGTATGAGAAAAGTGGACCTAAACGCAAAACTTAACCAAGGAATGTTCTAAGTCCAAAAAGGGGCAATTACTCTTGCCAAATGATCAGAGTTATGGTTCTTGCTTGACATGGTCAGGTATTGATGGTGAACAATTGATGCAAGTACCAAAGCAATAGCTTTGATAGTTCATGAAAAAAGTTTACTTAAACACAAAACTTAACCATGCAACGCTGACGCCGACGACGATCAAGTGATGACAATAACTCATCTTTTTTTCAAAAATCATATGAGCTAAAAGCGTGTACCTGAACTTTAACATTTGCATTTATAAGTCCAAAAAGGTGGCATAATTTCAACAAAATTTTTGATAGAGTTACCTACCCCTGCAAAGGGGTTGTGAGACGTCATGATAGTGAACAAGCATGCAAAGTATCATAGCAAATTGTCAATGTACTTTGAAGATATTAGAGGTTGAAAAACATGTACCAAAACTAAAACATTTGCATTTCTTAGTCTAAACAAGGGGCATAAATTCAACAAAATGTTTAATAGAGGTACCTACCCCTGTTAAGGGGTTGGGAGACATGATTGTGATCAAGCATGCAAAGTAGCATAGCAATAAGGGGGCATAATTTCAACAAAATGCCTGATAGTTACCTACTCCTGCGTATGGGTTGGGGTCGTGATGGTGAACAAGTATGCAAAGCAATATGTTACAAGACTTATAAAACCTCTACCTAAACTTTAACATAAGCATTTTGCCAACGATCCGGTGACTGCAATTATTATAGCTCTCCTTATTCTATGAACAGTGGAGCTAAAAATAACACAGACCACAACCACTTGGCATAACAAACCCATCTGTGGATCTGGATCCACAACCGTATCAGACGTTTGTGGGTTCCTACACAGCCGGATCCACAACGTCTCAGAATTTTGCGTATTCATACAAAGCCGGATCCACAACCGTTTCAGAAGTTGATATATCAACCAAAATTGTTATATGTTACATATTTGTTACATGGTTTCAAGAACCCAGCAAAAACCAGTTGCTTGAACAATCCATACACTGTCCCCTATAAAGTGTCCTAATTCATCCTTTCGAATAAAACTTAGAACTTGTGAAACCTGAATGCTGACAGCTAACAATTATATGCCCTCTACTAGTATAACAACACACGAATCATAAAAATTAAAAATCATAAAATGTGAATGTCAAAACAAGTTATGTTCTTACAACACAGGAAGAGAACTCATTCGATGTAAACTTGCTAAATTATGTCATAGTTCCAAAGTAGACAATTAACCAACATTCACGAGGGAATATGGAAGACATTATCTCGAGACAAACATTGTCGTTTACTGTCTACTAATTAAGCTTTAGTGTTTCCGTATATCATTGCTTAATCAAATCTTAGTAGATCAGTTATAAGATTGAGAGCGCAATGAATGTGTTATTGCCCTAAAGATGGGGCAATGTGTGCGTAGACTTTAAAGAAGTGCATTGTTTGTTTGTACGGGGTATCTTGGAAATAAAGTCTGGTAACATGGTTTTACGTCATGTTCTTAATATGCATTTTTCTAATCACTAGCAGCAATTTTCTCTAACTATAAGCTATTTCACAATTGTGCTTGAAATGCAAACCTTGTGTTTGAGCTCAGATATAATTATATCTTTGAATATTTTCACTGAAACAGTATAGATTTTGGAATGGAACCAATTAATTATTCAATTAGGTTATTTAATGTCATTACCTCACTGACAGTAACTACACATTTTCACAATTGTCATAGATTCTATAAAGAAAAAATATTTCAATATTTTCAAATTATGATCACGCCATATCAATTTTAGTAACTAAAAATTTTGTTTTCTAACAAAATGTTAAAACAATGTCAGGTCAAAGGCAAGAATTAGGGCTACACATATTTTATATGAACCAATATATAACAGTCCTAAATCAGTCTTAGATGAGTCAGTTACAATTCCAATGTGCATTACACTTTGATCTTGTTTCGTAAAGATTTTTATCACGATAACCATCTACTGTTCTATGATCTACCGCTTGTCACAGTGTCTTGTTAATTACGGTCAATAAACAATGCGACACATTTTATTTTAATTAAACAGTATGGGGTCAGTTTTTTTTATACATGCATATGCATTGTTTTTACAGCTGTCTCGTACTTTTTACCAAACACAGTCGTACATTTCAAGTTAAGAACAAGACTGCGTTCACTAAACGCTTATGCCCCCTGTGGAAGCCTTGTCCATCAATAAGTCTAAGTCCAAAATTAGGTCAAGGTGAAGGTCAAAATGGGGTAAGGTGGTACAGGCGTGTGGAGAGTGTTCATACACAACATCCATGCAAGTATGAAAGCTTTGTAGCAAGCCATATTAATGCTAGAAGAAACGGTCAATTTGGGTTAACCAGGACGGACGGACGGACGAACGGACGGACAGGTGAATCACTATATGCCTCCCCATCTATCGATAGGGGGGCATAAAAATGAACCGAATACTACGTTGATTTAGCGCCACAAGGATATCTGCTTTAATTTTTGTATAGACCAAAAGCAACATCACGTTCATCATTATTAATTAACCGTCAGTGAAACACTTAAATACAAGCTTTGTCGGAAAAATTTCACACACTTTTTATTTGGGATTCTGGTTCCCTTAATCTATAGTTTAATCATATTTTTGCATGAATTTTAATAAAAAATGAATCCTCATTCTGTAAATAACAAATAATTCAAAAGAAATAATTTCACCAGCCCATGGCGCTAAAGAACATTTTTTAAAACACTGGTATCAAATTAAAGATGAAGCTTTCTAGTTTCTCAACATGTTATTATTTCGAATTATGTTGATGTTAATATAAATGATATTGCTTCAAACTCAGACGATATTTGAGAAAAAAAAATATAGCTCCTACTTCCGAGGCTCTAGGGGTTTAATCAATTTATTCATTTCATTACATTGCTACCAAATCAAATTTAAAGCTCTCTAGTTTCTAAACATACCAATTATATATTGAAAATATGTTCATTATTAATGAAATTATTGCACAATTTTCATTGATTTTAGCGTGTCTTATGTCTAGCTCGTCTAATAAGATGGCGGTGATTAACCGTTCCCGTCAACTTAAAAGGTTACATTTCATACTCCAATCCTACAAATATCATTAAAATCTGAAACACATCAACTCATTCAACATAAAGGGCACAACAAACAACCATTGTTTTGTTGTTGATTCGCATAATATTTAATAATATTTTGGATGGGTTTATTGCGTTTGATTCCGTTTGGGAATAATCAATCGCCCAAGCAACTGTGATCGAAACCCATCAAAATGTCTGAGCAGTTGTCTCGTACTGAACTGCAAGTGCAATTTCTCTCTAAAACGACCCATTGGAGAGTTAAATATAATTGGACACCAAGAAAATATGACAAACAAACACAGCAGAAAAAACATTAACAACTTTATTTGTTAAATAACTATGACGTTATCTCTTTTCTAATATTTTGTCAATATCTTTTATTACATTTGATGTCCTCATTAACGCCTCCCTGACAGAATTGAAACCTTCAAATGATGATGGAACTGGCTTCCTAGATGAACACATTAAATTACTTGATATCACAGAAGACTGACCAATGGGATTGGGTCTTTCATTTGGAATAAAACTGGATGAACCAATCAGATTTGTCCTTGTATTTTGACTGGTTATTGAGCTTTGAAGCAAGCTTCCTGAGGACCTTACATTTTGACTGGTTACTGAACTTTGAAGCAAGCTTCCAGAGGCCCTTGAGTTCATGGAAGGTGGTGAATGAATCTGGACAGTTCTATGGCCATGTTCTACACTATTTTGATTATTTTTATGTCGACTTAGATCTGATGTCCGTAA
The DNA here is from genome assembly GCA_947247005.1 of Spisula solida. Taxonomy (NCBI): domain Eukaryota; kingdom Metazoa; phylum Mollusca; class Bivalvia; order Venerida; family Mactridae; genus Spisula; species Spisula solida. The sequence continues at coordinate 23,213,822 of OX365956.1, forward strand.
TATACCAGGCCGGGTTGCTAGGTCAGAATTAGTCTCTCTGTTCTGTTGATTCTGACCATCCAATGATTTTTTTAATAACGTGTTGTCCACAATATCTGAGAAAATTTAGTCAAAGAAATAAAATCAATAACTAATAATTAAAACTGGAGCAACAAATTAATTATTAATAAAAACAGAATTACAAGAAATTGAATGATTATTAAGTTAGTTATTAATCAAATTAATTAAAATTAATTAAAAATTAAACAACAAGAAATTAACTTATAGTTGATGAATACAAAAATGAATGATTAATTAAAAAATAATTTTAAAATTAAAGAAATAATTTATCCATAAAATAAAAATTTGTGAGGTCATTCCAGAGAAAAATATCACATTAAAGAAATCAGAAAACTTTTGACAAAAACATGGATGGGCTCTTGAGAATTATCTTAGTTTGTTTTCAGTAAGTTCTATACGCTTATTTTTAACATTGTTTCAGCCATAAATTATATAGGACCAGTTAGTCTGACCAGCTATCCTAGAAATTATCATCATCCAATACTAATTGCCACCGAGATCACAAAACAATCTTGAGTTCAATATCGATTAGAATTTAAGTTGACTTTGATAATTGAGTTTGAGATCTAATATGTATTGAGATTTTAAATCAAAATCTTTTCAAGACTAGGCTAAAGCTCCAGGCCCCAATCTCCATAAGGATCTCAATCTGAGCTAGATCTGTCTAAAATATTGGCACGTGTCTTTACATTAATTTCCATGCAAGGCCAGACTCAAAATTAGCATCACTAAAGTAAATAGAAATATTATTCTGGGTTTATTACAGTAAATTTTCAAGAACTGAAACTTCAGATTTATCTCTTATTCTGACCCTAATTTTAGCAAAATCTTTATTAGAGTTGAGCTTTCAGCTTGATATGCTTCGGGAGATTGGGGCCAGGGCTTAAGTCTAGCAGGGAAACAACTATAAATAGTATGAGAATATTGTTAAGAGCTGTACAGCAACCACATGTAAACATTGAAAAACAGCAAATTTTAATATACAGTTAAACATGTCTTAACAGTCATGTGAATTCAACAATCAACTGTCTTTAGCAGCCAATATCATTATGGGAGGCATAATTCCCAATTCTAAAAATAAGTTGCAAGTCTGTTTCGGGTGCCATTATAATAATAAGCTCACTCCTAGTGACATTAAATCTCAGTTCAAATATTGATTTATTGCTAAAATTCTGCTATTGAAATTTCAAATTACAATAACATTGTCAAAATTTAGAATTAATTCATCAAATAACTTTTATTTTCTGCAGAAACAAACATTATTTCCAATGCAGCAAATCCGGCATATCCAGACCCCAGCGATGATGTCCAAATTAAGCCTTTTTATTATTCATCAAATTTATAGTAAACAGCCGCCTTCTTTAATCCAATACATAAAACTATGTAGTACTTGACTGACTCATAACAGACCTGCGAGTACTGCAAGAGAAACAAGATTGCAATACCCTACACTACCCCTTCCAAAGACATCTTTTATACATAGGTCACAGGTGCGTAGCGAGGCGTTAATTGATGTAACGCACACAAGCCTTGAGTTTGTTGGTTATGGTTGGGGATCCTCATGATTGTGGAATTTTAGGACTTTAATGTCATTTTGGCCATATGTATATTTTTACTTTTCAAATTAATGTTACGCACATGCGTACGTTCATATCGCTGGCTATGTCCCAGGGTCAGACTGAATCTGCACCACTATTGTTTAAAAAAAATTAAAACAAAAAGGAGGAAAACAGCCTTAAAGATAAAGAATCCCATATAAAGACATTTTAGATATAGTACAAAAACATACAACACAATTCTATCAAGTTGTTATGAAAAGTAAAGGATACAGTTAAAACATTGGATCTTCTGAAGTTCACGCTCCACTGACCTGCAATGAACAATAGCATATGGGTAAAAGTTTACATTGGAAAATAAAGCAAAAATACCAAAATACAAGGAAGATAGCTTCAAAACTGGGCTACATAGAGTTATAGTTCTTGGTCACTGCGCTTGTCCTATTTGCAACAAATTCACATATCAAGTGTCAAGCCAATGCCCTACATAACTTTAAAGTTATGCTCTTGACAAAAAGTTATCTTAAAATTAAATAATTTCAAATACAGTCCTGGGTACAGTCACTGCACTTGTCTTATGTACCATCTATTCACATAACAAGTTTCAAGTCAATACCTCAAATAGACAAAAATATGGGACGTATGGACGGAAGGTTGCTGACTATTACTACATCCCTTCCACTTTTCAGCTGGGAATAAAAAGCGAAGATTTGTGTCTAGGTCAACTACTAAGAAGAACATTCTTAGGGTGTATATGATATAGTATAAAGGAAAAACATTATCATACATGTTCGTATTTTTGTCTGCTTTCTCACTGTAAAACTTCTGTCTCTGAGCTGGTGAACTGTTGACCCACTCGGACCATTCCTTGGCAATATCAATGTACCTGAAATATATCATTGCAAATACTCTACCAGAAAGGTAAGGTCATTTTATAACATTCAGAAAACGCCACCAATGTCAGCCATAATGCCCAATCACCAATTCTGAAAACCATTCAAAAGTTCACACTCCTACTCCTACACTCCTACTCCAAAACATTGTTCTATTGTTAAATTCAGCTTTTATAAATGACCATGACTTTGTCAATACTTTGAATTTATTATCAAATAGCTTTCATTTTCTGAAAGAATGTTCATTCAATCTTTCTAGTGCAGCAAACCAGTATTTCTGGATAATTCCTGAAAAAAGGACCCCTGCAGATATAGAGCGACATCAGCGTTAGTTCCCTAGATTGGATATGTTGTATCATACTTGGTCTAGGTTTCACAGCTACAAACATTTTTGTTGTATTTCATACAGATATGATCATAACTGTGACTTCTGGAGTTTAAACAAACCAATATTTTTGTCGATAGATCACACACAAAAGACACTTATGAGACATAATGTAGTGGACATACCTTTTATAGACACCAGGATGTTCTATGTTAATCATCTGATATTGTCCATTAGGTAACAATAGTCGACATGTACCAGCTTTTTTATCAGCCAACATTCCATGAGAAATCTGAATAATTGGATATTGTAAAACATTTATTATGTATCAATGTATTGTACGAGACTATTCATTTGGACATTAAACCTTGGGTGTTTTCGTTATTTTACCTTAGTAAGTGACTCTAGAAAACATGTTACGTAAATTTTACAAGTACCAGTACTTATATGTCAAGGGATAAAACTACACAGTCAACATATTTAGACAGCGGTATAGTCCAGAGAATTTGACATGACTCTCGAACTTCTATTAGCATAATTTCACAGCTGATTTATTGTCAATATTTATATCCCCGGTTGAGTGTTTTCATCAGTGGGAAGTATCACGGAGGGGCTCGAGGTGTAATAACAACACAAATCTAAATGACCGATATTGCACGATTCACTCGCGGAAATTTATATATTCAACGCAAGAACCTTGTAATATATTCATGCATATATATAGGTGAGGATCATGTCAAATTCTCCGTGCTATACCAGCATCAAGCAGCAGCCTAAACGATGGTCAGATCTGACTGGATGTCTTGTATATGGTGTCTGTCGGGGTACAAAATTGTGCAAGCCAGTAATTATAAAGCTGCTGTGACTCATGCTTAAGTGTATCTCTTGTATGGCAGCTAATTAACAGACAGGAGATAAGACAGGTTACATTATATACCTGAGAAGTTCCCGTACTAAGACTATGGTCATGTGATTTGGAAAGCCGTCGAGAGAAGTCACATGTCATGTCGAGACATGTACGATCTGCGAATGCAACTCTTATCTGACCATTCGATGATGCCGTGAACTTCCCATATCCCTGTATCATACACTCTTCAAGTACAGTCGTCGACAAAGGTTCGCTCATTGTCAGCTCTTCATGCTGGAGATAGAAATATGATTGGTTTTCCATAAAAATATACTATGCCATACTGTGGCAGCTCTTCATGCTGGAGATAGAAATATGAATTGTTTTCCATAAAGCTATACATGCCAATCTTCTAATAAATTGACGTTTGTGAAATAAAATTACCAAAAAAATGTAGTGACAAAAACATATTTTCAGATGCATTTTACAAAAATACTAATCATGAAAGTTTAAGTCAATGTGATAACAAAAAGGGGCTTAATATGTAAAATTTGGTCCAGAGAAAAGATACATTCCCAATGGAGAAAAGTAATGCTTTTCCCGAATCCACAACTTATGAATTTTCTGGATGTAATATTGCCTCGGGTCTTTTAAAATTGTTATCTAAATTAAGACAAATTTTATAATTACACACCAGTTCACAGAGGCCATTTTTCTCATTATTGAGTGCAATGACATTTTTATTTCAAATGTGGGAAAAATAATGCAATAATTCTTTGAGAACAAAATTTCAAAAACATCATAAATTGGATATGGAAGGCAGCAATCAACAGGAACAGCAGACCACGAAAGGCAAAAAAGACACATAAAAAAGAAAAATCCCAGAAAATTTGACTGCGTTCATTAAAATTAATGCTTTTGCCACAAAAAAGCTAAGTAAATCAGGGGCAATAATTATGTTACAATGTTTGATAGTGTCACATGGCTTTGACAATGTAAGTGGTTTATGACGGTAAACAAGAATGCAAAGTTTGAAAGCAATGCCTTGATGAACTTGATGTAAAAAGAAACGGTCGATTTGGGTTAACCAATAATTTGGCCTTTCAAATGAAGGTCAAAATAAGGTCAGGTGATATAGGTGTGTGAAGAGTGTTCAAATACAACATCCATGCAAGTATGAAAGCTTTGTAGCAAGCTGTATTAATGCAAGACGAAAGGGTCAATAAGGGTTAACCAAGAATTTTGCTCTTCAATAAGTTTACGTCCAAAATTAGGTCAATGTCAAGGTAAAAATGAGGTCAGGTGATATAGGTGTGTGGAGAGTGTTCAAATACAACATCCATGCAAGTATGAAAGCTTTGTAGCAAGCCGTATCAATGCAAGACAAAACGGTCAATTAGGGTTAACGTCGGACAGATCAACTGACCAATCACTATAAATGCCTCCCGATCTATCGACAAGGGGGCATAAAAATCCACAAGCAAACAAATAATGAATACCACAATTACAGAACTTGTCCGCAAAGATCATCAATTTTATCTCCCATCAGACCATTATCAATTATATCTAATCTGTAAAAAGAGACCACCTGTCAACAAAGAACACATTTTTGGGTGGTCATTTGGACAGGTTTGACTGTGTGTATAGTAAAGAGAATTAGACCCGATCCTCGAACTTCTATCAGCATAATTTATCAGCTGATATATTGTCTATATTTTTAATCCTAGTTGTGTGTTTTCGTAAGAGGGGAGTACATGTATCATGAAGACGCTCAAGGTGATAAATAAACACAAATCTAAGGACGGATATTGCACAATTTGCTTGCGGAAATTTATATATTCAACACAGGAACCTTCTATCATATTCAAGCATCATGGTCAGTATCAGGCCAAATTCTCCATACTGTAAGTATGAACCTTCTATCATATTCAAGCATCATGGTCAGTATCAGGCCAAATTCTCCATACTGTAAGTATTATGTTCCTACCTTCCAGCAACAAAGCCCAACAGATGCAGGTAGAGTTGTCTCCTCTTGTCGTATATAACCCAGGAATCTATGAGCTCGTTTGATCATATTCTTCACAGAGTAACTTCCCTTAGTAGCAGGCGGTGGCGATTTTACAGAGTAAGTTCGTTCTTCCAGCTGATACATTAAAGAGAAAAACACAATCTTTACAATGGAGCTTAAAATGTGAAATAGAAACAACTCAATGTCATCCATAAACGTAAAATCTGAACTGTAACTAGTACATTTATCAACCCAAAACGTCTTATTTAATGCATGCTTCCATCAGGGGTGGTATTCACAAAGCATCTTAGCAGAAAACTTAGAAATTTCTTAAAATCTTAAAATTTTCTAAAGTGTATCAGCTAAGCAAGAAAATCAAGATGATTAATCGTTTACATAGTTTTGAAGCACTATGTAAACAGGTACAATAATTACTAAGAAAACAGGGATTATTTTTCGAATTGCGAGACATATGAGCTGCATAAATTATTGACTTAAGTCAAAATATTTAAGTTTTCACTTAAGATGCTTTGTGAATACCAGCCCAGATCTATGCAGCAGGGGTTCCACTGAGGCATAATGACATTAGCACACACCAAAACTCTATTTTAAACATTGTTCTTATGGACAGCATATGAAATTTCAAATGACCATAACTCAGTCAATATTTGGTAATTTTTCTTCAAATAACTTTTATTTTCTGCAGGTAAGTTCCTTCTTTTAGTGCAACAAATCCAGATAGATTATTCCGGAATAGTAGTCTAGTAGGACCCATGTGTAGAATTTTTCCAGCCTCAGCTATTTTCTTCCAATTCGTCTTGTTTTTCTTAAATTTTTGCCTTAGATTTTTTTCTGGGAATCCTTACACATTTTTTACCAGTGTGCAATACACACGACCAATACTTGAGTTTTTACAGTAGAAGTACTTACATAATGGGATACTGATTCAAAATTTGTTGATAAATTGTTAACTGTTAATACAAATAAATGGTAGATAGTGTTCAACTGTTTGTATAGCCAGTATATCATGATCTGGCCACTTGTTAATTCAAATTTAACGCCCTTTCTTCACATATTTTCAGTAAATATACAGTGGCTTATTCATCTAACCAGTTATCCTGGACTGTATCCAAACCAGTACTAACTTACCCTTTCACAAGGAACTGGCAATTCCTTCACATATGGAGGTAAATTAACTAATTTTCAGGGAAAGGTGAGACGAGTCGCAACTAAAGGGGTTTGACATATGAACCTACAATTATAAAAAACTGTTGTCCAAAAAAATTTTTTTTACTTATATATTTTTTTCTTAGAAAACAGTTTTTGATCATTGTAGGTTTATGTGTCGAACCCCCTTGGCCGCCGCGACCAGGAATCCAACCCCCCAGATTGCTGGGGTACAGATCAAGCACAATATCTAATCACGGTGGCAGTTGTCGTCACTGAAGTAATACCTGAGATCCATGCGGTATAATATGAAGAAAGAAATGTGCAGACATCCCTTGTGAGATCAATACACTACCATCACCAGGATATACTTCAACCACTTTTATTGTAGGTAGTCGAACTATACTGAAGAGAAAAACATTTGATACATATAACTACAGTCTGTGAATGTAGGTTGTTAAACTATTTGCCCGAATCGGCAAAACTGAATAGTTTCTCTAGATATACTCTAATTACTCCAAAAGTTACTTGCCCGAATCAACAATTACTTGTCCCAGCCAATCAGACAAGTGCTAATTTCGCAGACTGTAACAAGACTATAGAAAGGGTTTTTGGCAAAAAGCGTATTTACCATATAAATATAATTGTTATGTTCCTTGAGAGCAAATAACTGAACAATTGGTGATGGAAATGCAGGAGATTTCATTAAATTTGTGAGATTTTCCTTGCTCAAACTTTAAACTTGAATTAATGAAGGTTATATGCAATTTTCACTTATTTTACTTCAATAACAATACCATACATGCTTCATGAAGCAATTTAAACTAATATTTGTGATCATTTAAATCAAATTAACAAATTAAACATGTCAGGTTCCACGCTTCCAGTATATCAAAGAAATGTGTGAGATTTGATCAATTTGCCTCTAATCATGTGAGTACAGTCTCAAATGCGGGATACTCACGCATGATGCAGGAGATCTGGCAGTATTTACCAGTATTCCATTTTGTCTGGTTCTCTGTCATACTATAGCATTTTAGTAATCTAGGGAAGGTAATCCAGACTAATTTCAATTGTTTATCATCCTTAAAGCTTACCGATATACAATACCATCAATAAGCAGCACTTTCAGATGTCCTTGGGAGAATGTTGTTGGATCTTCTAATGGATTTTTACCGTCATCAAATGACTGTTTGGATTGAGTTTTATGGAGATGTTGCCCTGGACATGAGAGTGGTAGAGGTTGTGGAAGTTGAGACATCTGACAAGATTTACAATCTATCTGACGTAGTCTAGACGTATCTGAAGGCTTCCTTTCCTTCTTTCTGTCTGATTCTAAAACATACAAGTTTTCTGTATTATATATACCAGTCAAAAAAGAAAGGTCTACATAAACCAGGGGTTCACCTAGCTTCTAAATTTCAAGAGTGATTTCAATATTTTTGACAGGATTTACCATTTTATAGCTAAAATATGTTGAAAATATCCATGATTTAAAAGATAAAATGACTCTTGAACCAAAACTTGACAAAATGTGGTTTTGGGGAATTTCGAGGGTCAAAACCCCGACTCCCAGATCAAATTGAACCCCTGTAACTACCCTGTAAAACAATATAATATATAGTGTTAATATTTAGACTACTAGAACTCAGTAAATATGCATCATTTTTCAGTATTTTTTTGCTGAACAACTGATACACCCTTGGATTCTGGGAATATCTTATCAGTAATGTTATTACAGTTAATTGAAGCTCACAATTGCCATCTAGCGCATGCAATTTGCCTGTGTTTTCTTCTAAATCAACCCACACTCAGAACAAAACTATGGTTTAAGGCAATTGCAAGCTTCATTAATTCTTGATATCATTATCTGTAAGTCATGCTTTGGAATTAAGGTTGTTCCTATTTTCCAGCAAAAGAATTGAAAATATAATGAACTGTAAAACAATTTACTTTAGAATACTAACTTTCGCGGTTTGCTGATCGTCGACATATTCGCGACTATGAAGTTTCACTTTTTTAAGTTTCCTGCAATGTCCATATTAATGTTTTTAGCACTCTCGCGATACTTTAATTTAGCGAAATTCTACCACTCCCAAACTCTACTAAATCGCGCAAAATAATTTCTTGGTTTACAGACTTAGTTATTGATTTCTGGCTGGTGCAAAATAATCATTCTATTATATATGGTAGATGTTTCTTTTCTGTTATCATGGTCTTCTCTTAAATGAATTATGGTAGAGGTGATGTATTATCTAACTTATTAAAACTATTGCCACAATAAACAGTACTTTAAGGATAGTTTAGGGCATTAAGGAAATAACAAACAGTCTACATAAATAATCTACAATAAATTCAAACATAAATTTCGTGAAGTTACCAACATGGAGAATGAATGAGCTACTTTTTTTTACCATAATTTTGTTTTAAATGCTTACATTTTACTCATAAAATCAATTAATAAATACCTTGATGGATTTAAAGCTTCTTTATGCTGTAAAGCACATTATCTATCGTAGATGAACTAGTCATTAAAGCAGATAGTTGTTAGATTTTATAGCATGAGCATTATATAAATATAGGATCCGTCACGAGTTGTCTTTGGAGATCAACATTTCTTAAACCAGTCTAGAAAACACAGGTAATTAAGCGAGCCTTTGGCGAGCTTAATAATTTGCTTTCGTGACAAGTTAAAACAAGACTGCGTTCACTAAACGCTTATGCCCCCTGTGGAAGCCTTGTCTATAAATAAGTCTAAGTCCAAAATTAGGTCAAGGTGAAGGTCAAAATGGGGTTAGGTGGTACAGGCGTGTGGAGAGTGTTCATACACAACATTCATGCAAGTATGAAAGCTTTGTAGCAAGCCATATTAATGCTAGAAGAAACGGTCAATTTGGGTTAACCAGGACGGACGAACGGACGGACAGGTGAATCACTATATGCCTCCCCATCTATCGATAGGGGGGTATAAAAATCTTGATCACAAATATGAGTGGTGGATTCTTTTTATCACATTACCATAGTTACCGAGTTGAAACAATGTCAGAAATAACTAACTTTAGCCGACAATATTACGTTTTTCGCGCCGAAAAGCTGGTGACGTCATGCATTTGTTATCATACGTGTTGGAGAACATTGTTCCGTCATTTGTTCTCACATGGAAGATCACGGTATTTATGTGATAAATATTAATTCTTCCATGGAAAACACTCTATAACCAGTCCTAGCTATTTTCCCGGGGTTCAAATTGACCCTTGAAATGATCCTTTAACCCCTAAAAAGTTTCTATTAATGATAGGTATTATTGGTAAAAATGCTTTAAAATGGTAAAATCCAGTGTAAAACTATCAGAATGACCCTTGAGAATTAGTTATTAATGGATCCTCTGTATTATGGTGTTCCAGAATTGGTTACGTCCATGAAAAATATACATAGGTAGGCGAAGACACTTTTCATTGATCAGTGGTTCCAACAAACAGCTTTATATTCAAAGATGTTCAAAGAAGTTTCATGTTTACCTGTTCTCTCGTCAGACGTTTCAATCCCATTTTTAGCCACCTCAGATGCTATTTTGACAATGGAGTCCAAGCTGACAGGGCATTCATCACATGAAATATGACGAGTTAACCAAGTATATTTACATCTTGTCTTAGATTCTCCGTCACCCCCGGATGCTGATGATACACTAGAACTATCATTACTACCCTGTGAGGTCAATGTATGATCCCTTAATCCAGGTTCAGAACTGTTCTGGTTACACGTTAACGCATCCCTGCTTCCTTTGTACTTGTCACTGGCTATAGTATCCTTATCATGTGCCTCTCCTGCCTTGCCTTCAGAAATTGGTCTGAATAGAGTACCGAGAAAACTTCCATCATTGTTATCACCCTCAGCAAATCTGACAGAGTTATTGCCCTTGTTCTTATGATAGTTATGAAACTCTGCAGTTTCTCCGAACGGTGTGCATTCTGGGGAATCGTCATCTAATCCCTCGGTCGGAGTGGAAAATGGTCGAAACATTGCATCTCTATCTTTCACAGTGTCTAACGGTGTGACAGGACTGCCACTAGCATTACTCATGGCTCTAGGACTTTCAACAAAACTAGCTTGAGTGATAGGTGAAATATTCAAATCTTCTTTCTTGGTGCAACAATTTTTTCTACTGGGTGAACTAAGTCTGTTGTTATTATGATTCGGAATATCTGCAGACACATGCACGCATTTGGCAGTATTTTGCCCTTTTTCAACGCGCTTACATGAAATTTCTTTTGATGAATGAGCCCTCTCAGTGTTACCTTCATCCCGTTTTCGACACTTGACCTTTTGTCGACATTTATCGCGACTCAAGGGAGACAAGTAGCAGACAGTGAAATCTCGGCGATGTGGAGATAGGATCAGACGACCGAACTCATCAACTGATGTAATACATATACTCCCGTCTTCTTCTATTTCACAATTCTCACGAGAACACACCTTTGGCCAAGCAACCTCGTTAATTCTTGCATAGAGGTGCTGGAAATGAAATAAAAATCACTGTCGTTCATTAAATTAAATAAATATATATGCTTAAAGCAGGTTCTCTTGAAAACATAATTTCTGAGACTACTTGACTCCAGCCTGCTTGATTCATATTAATAACACGTGTCATACTGAGACATTATTCTTAATCCAGAAAATGAGTTGCCAGTCCGTTTCGAGTGTCATTTATAAGCACCCACCCCATACACCGAAATCACAGTTCAAACATAGTTTTATTGTTAAAATTCAGCTCAAAAAAATTTAAATGACCGTACTTTGTTAATTTTTTCGAAGTTTTCATCAAATAACTTTTATTTCCTTCAGAAAAGTCCACTCTTTCTAGTGCAGCAATCCAGGATTTCAAGATTATTCCAGAATTATATGACCCATGCATTAATGATTTGGGTTTTTGATATTTGAAATCTCTGCTGAAAAAATACCATCTCACAGAAATTGTTCAATAACCTTCCCTGTCCTGCTAACATAGAATTATGTAAAGTTTTTATTTATCAATCTCAAAAAGTAATCATGTGGACCCAAAAATTGTAGATTTACTCAGATCAGTGAATCAACAATACTGTCCTCTATGAAAACTTACCACAACTTGATCAGCTTCACAAAGATCTTCACAAACAAACGGTCGCTCCGCGAAACGATTTCTAAAATCAAGGGCAGACAACAACAAGTCCCTGTATGTACTGGTTACATAGGCACATCTCTGGGTCATCATTTCCATACCTGCAAACAAGCAATAGATCTACATAACACAGAGCAACAGATAAGGTTTTAGTCCATTGGGTATTTTACCACCCCCCACTGAGTTTCAATTATGTTTGGCTTTTGACAAATTTTAATTGGGTATTTAATAAAACTCTAAATGATCTTTTATGTACTATTTTTCACTATAACATCATTTTTTATTTGGGCATTTCAGATGATTGTCTTTGTTTTTTCTTACTCCCTCCTCTCAAAATCTATTGGGTTATAAGGAAATTAATTAGGTAATTACCACAGTAAGCAGCTTATCTGTAGCTCTGCATAACATTTATACAAGTTTCCAAGTTTATTAGTAAAAAAAAAAAAAAATAAGGCATAATTCAACATCATGGCATCTCCTGATCCACATTATTACATTTATCCAAGTTTATTAGTGATGTACAGTGCCCACCAAAAATAAGTACATTGAATCCAATTGCAAAATTAAACTTGGTTAGATTATTCTATATCTGTTTATCAGACGGTAACAATTATACTAGTTTCTGAAACTACAGTTACTAAATGAGAACCAAAAGTGATTTAGAAGTAAAGATGAAGATGTTCTGAATTATAATAAAAATGTGATCCAATATGCTGAAATTTTCCATCTTTATATAACAAAGTCAACTTTCAACTTCAAGACTTTAGTTTACATTTTGCACCTAGGTTACCAATTCAATGTAATGGTCTTGATTAACAAAATTAACACTCCTTGTCATACAGGGATTCTACTGAGGCATAATGCCCAATCCTGAAAACGATTTGCAAGTCTGTTTCGGGTGCCATTAGCACACATCCTTACACCTTAACTAGCTTTCAAACATTGTTTTATTAATAGAACTTCTTATGACCATAAATTTGTCAATTCTTTGAATTTATTGATCAAATCAATTTTATTTTGTGCAGAAAAAATAATTCTTCTTAATGCAGCAATTCAAAAATTCTTCAAAAATATTGTTGCTTCACTGTTCTGCAAATAGTGTTATTACAGGTGAGTAAATGGGGAAATAGCCTCTGTAAACTTATTTATGGTAGGCAGTGTATATATAAAGCCATCATCAGCCTTTACACATTTATTTCAATACATATACATACATGTATTACATTATATAATAAAAAAATCATACATCCTTCACTTTTCCTTAAGAATTAAGAAAAAATGTACTTGTATGGCTTAATTCCTTTTACCCTTTGTCAATTGCAATTAATTTTGTTTCCATTAAAAAATAAAGTAATCTATATTTACCAAAAATATTTTCAAAGCTTTCATTTAATTAAAGGACTGGATTTTTGTGACAAGCTTTTAATGTTTGCTATTTTCTTATGCCAAAAACAATTTGCATACTGGTGATTCATATAAAAATTTTATCCCCAACGCCAAAAATGATTTTTTTTTAAATTTGAAATCAGTATACAGTATTTTGAGAGAAATTATTGTTGTCAGATTTCATTGCCAGACAAGTCTGCTGTCATTGCTGAAGTCATAGTATGATATTGAAATTTTGATTCGGTTTGAAGTCTAAGAAAATATCAGCAGATTTTGTCTGAAAAACACTTATCAAATTACTGATACTTTGTTGAATGCTTAATAATTCACAGAAAATAAAGTTTGTTATTAAAGTAGATGTTGATAGTATTTTTACAAATATTGAAATAGCAATAAATAATTTTAATCTTAAGTACAGTCATGCATTTACTAGTTTCGAATGAAAATTTAGGTGGTTACATTTCACTCTGCTTTCTTAACCTTTTCACACCTCAACAATGGTGTAGATCACTTATAAGGTGTCAGCTATTTAACCAGATCTATTCCAATCACCCGTATGGAGTTGAGGGGCTGAATTTTAAGGGTCGCTTTGATATTTTATATTCATAGCTGAAGTACTAGTATTAAATTTGAAAATAATATGACCCTTCAGTCAAAAGTCATTTTGAATCTTTTTACTATTTTATAGGCAAAAATATCCCTGATTTTAACAGACCCTTCAAACCAAAATCCTGACGGTTAAAATTTGATTTCTGAAAATTTCTAGGGTCAAAACCCCTACTCCTGAGTCAAATGAAACCCTGCAAAAGCATAGTTGAGGTTTAAATGTGGATTTTTTTTAAGTTTTAGCTGTCAAAGGGTCCATACAACAGTCAGATGCAGTACTTGCCATACTAACTGAAAATGTAAGGGAAGTAACTGCTGTGAAGAGTTTGCCCTGGAGATGATATCTGATACCGGTAGTAGGATATGTATATTTTACCTATAGCTGGATGTGCATCATCTCTAGGTCGACTATACGTGAAGCTGGTTCCACAAGGAAGTATATGAAGCCTGGAACCATCCGAGTACCGAACTTCAACGGCATCATTGGTATATAGTACCATTAGTTGTGGACGAACTGGCATCGTTGTTATGTAAGACAATCTCAGGGGCAATCAGTGGAATAAGTACAGCTGCAAAAGAATTAAAGATATAACCAAATATCTAAAAATACACAGATTGGACACTCAATTATAAGCTAAGAGAAAATGCAAAATAGCATGCAGCAGATTCTGTTATTTTGCATAAACCATTTTGTTTGTCATCCTTTTTCAATGACCAATATCTCATTTTGAGGAGCTAACTAAAGTTTCTTCTATTGTCTATCTTTTATAGAATTCAGAAAATTATTATTTGAATGAACCAAGTTAGGTATTTTCTGATAAACTTTGAAATTCCATTAAAATGAAAGTATGTCTGGCTCTTTGGAGTGTTCTATTTATTCCTTGACTGATTTCAATAAATGAGGTATCATTTTAAAGCTGAATAACATTATCTATTGCATAGACTTATTAGTTTTTGCCTACGTTCATTATAACAGGAGATACTTGTAGGTATTGAAAACATACAAGATTTCGCAAGATTTCAGATGACTGCTGCAAGACATTGTGAGATGTGGTGCATCATTCAAATCTTTGTATTTTTAGATCTTTAATATAACTTACAGTCAAGATTTGACATGTTATTTCACTGTAACAGTAGGGATTTATCACTGTTTCAAGCAAACGTGACAGTATCTAGTAATTGTAAATGTTAGGTAGACCTTCTTGGTCCTCTAGTTTATACTTATTTATTTTAGGTCGATTGTGAAACAAGTTTTTTCAACTTATGTAATTAATCACACCTTGACACCTTATTGTTCTGAGGTTATCCATCACCATCAGGTTATGAGAGAAGAGAAGCCAGTTTCCCTATTATGCTGAGCGTCTAGCAAGGGAATAACTGGTACCATTTTTATTTCCTCTTTGGTATGATGCGGCCAGGGTTTGAACCTGAGATATCCCTCACTCGAAACGGACGCTCAACCACAAGGCGAGTTGTAGTAATATACTACATTTTGCCATCCGCCATCAGTTTCAGACTATATGAACCAACTCCCTCAGCAAGCAACCATGTCTGACAGGGTAGAGAGGGTGGCACGGTGCTCTTCACTACTAAATGATCAAGTAGTCTAGCTTTTTAAGTTAGTTTATGATCGGCAGTATCCAACAATGACTCTGTTTCAATACCAAACTTGTAGGACTAGGAATTAGGGAACTGTGTATTTATTATAAAGGCAGTGGCTAGAGAACCCGCACCCGATGTCTAGACAGCAAAATTATTTATCTGGCACCGGTTCGCTAGCAAACGGTACATGCATTGGCTAGGGAACTGTCATTCTATTTTTAGGCATCCGGAATTTCAGTTTTTTTCTTGTGGTAAGTATCATATATGTTTCTACCTTATAATAAACTACAAATTCGGGCAGACATGTCAGTGCATTTATCTGCATCCATTTTGTGATTGGCCGTGTATACCCATATAATGTCCCCATGTTGGAATGATCACGGAAATACATTAGACGGAATGGCAACTCATTCAACTCCCACTATTTTCCTATATAGGCCGCCATATTGGAATGAAATATCGCGATCGGCTTACTTGTACGAGACTAAGCGAGACTTGTCGAGATTCTCAAGTTGGCGCTATTTTTCCCGCTAGTCGCCGCCATCTTGGATTATTTCACCAATTCAGCCTGATTTGTCAATGAGATATTTGTTTTCATTTAAAGCAACTATTCATCTAAATAAGCAAAGATGGGTGTTTATTTGTTCCGTTGTGTGTTTGGAACGTTTTTAAATAGATAGTCTGGACGATTCATCTGTCAATTGTGACATCGACCACATTTTCTGTGACCTATCTAGATTGATAAATTTTCAATCGACGGGTTTTGGATTGCTTCCGATATTTACTGTTTTTCTTATAAATCAATATTTTTTGTGATCTTTGGGGTGTCCTCTATTTGTTGAAAATGATCAAACCACTTAGTTTGTGGTTTTGACACGAAAAAAAGATTTCTTTTAAATAAGCCATGTTCACAATTATCGTGCTTACCGAAGCGCGCAATGCATTATGGGTAGTCAGGTCATAATTAGGTTATTTTTAGACCTGCTTATCGGTTCTGTGTATATTCGTGGAATGATATAAACTGGCACGAATGAATGCGGAAATTTATCGTTGTCGGGTTAACCCGGGTTTTTATAAAGCGTGAAAATGCATAGAAATATAATGACGGTTCCCAAGCCAATGCTCGTACAGCTTGCTAGCGAACTGGTGCCGGACGAATAATTTCGCTGTCTAGTCGTCTGATGCCTGTTCCCTAGCCACTGACTAATGAGTCTCACTATTTCACAAACTTCTGTGATTTTATGTACTATCGTTTTCAGACATTTAATGCTTGTTGTCATTTACATTTATCAGTTGATATTTCATTTTTTTTCATTAGTTGTCAAGCATCAGTTTTGTCAGAAAAAAACAAAATCGTAAATAACAACATTTGAGTACGAACTGTATCGTGTACGAATAAAACGTAAACAACAATTCGCGATTAGAACTTTAAATGAGAACGATAACGGACCTATTAAAATGGAATTATTTAAGTGACAAGCCATAATAAAAATGTAACATTTAAATACGTATTTACCATTTCTATTATCATCGAAATTGCACAATTGTAACTCAAAACTGCCGCTCAAGTTTTGACAGGCTGTAATTTGTGATGAGTTACTTCCCTTTAGTAACTCTTCTTTCATTTCACAGGTAAACATGTTTACAGGTGAGTTGAATTATTTCTTTAATAATAAAGTGTACACAGTTGAGTAGATCTCATTTGACTCACGTCTATTATGTTCACTAAGATACCACAGGGGAAAAACTCATTGAAAATTTTTTTTAAATTATAGTATATAGACCAAAATTGTTTGAACAGTGAGTCTTTCCCCTGTGTAAGATACAGGGTATAAATTATGAATTTCAAATAAAACCATCCAAAGCAATGGAAAAATAAAAGTGAATATAATTATCAGATTATAATTTTGATAGTCATTTTTTTACTGATCAGCTGAAGCACTTGTCAGATTATTAATGAAATTATGACTCATCGTTGTTTTTTACCTTATTGTTTGCATTATAAGTTCTTGTGTGTCGTTATATGTACCTGTTCATAAACAGGAAGTGGCACTGAGTTTCTCAAAGATTTTGAATTGCTATAATTTATAAATACAATGTTCTAGTATTTCAACTTAATTTACACACGTATACATTACATTTCCTCCGATACAGACATAAAATACAATTTACATTATATACTAAGCTGTCAAGGGTCTGGGCACAGGGAATTGACGCATAATAATTTTTTGTTTATGATAAAATTATTATGCGTCAATTCCCTATGTGTCTGGGAAGGGAACCCTTACCAAAATAACATATATGCCACTTATATGTCAATTTATATGTGACTTATACTTCACATAGTCAATTTACATATAAGTCACATATATGTCACATATATGTGACATGTTAGTATTTTACATGCAAATGAGATGTATGTGAGTTATAAGTAACATATAACTGACTTATATGTGACATATAAGTATAAGTGAGTTATATGTGAGATATATGCGAGTTATATGTGAGTTATATGTTGTACTGCCAGTGATGTTTATTATCACATATAAATGACTTATATGTGACATATATGTGACTTATATGTGACTTATATGTAATATTATTATTGCATATAAGTGACTTATATGTGAGTTATATGTTGCCTTAGATGCTAAAAATAGCTTAAGTTTCTAAAATGGAAACTACAGCTGGACCCGCCGGTGGACCCTCATTGTACTTGCGTTCTGCAACTGAGATGTTAGCATGGTACAATATAGATGCGATAAATGCACTGTAAGCTCGTGGTATTTTAATTTAATCCCGTCCATTTATGATTGGGGACTATTTAAAATCTACCCTAAAAGTTTAACAAGTTTATCACATTTCAAATATTAATTAACCATGTTTCCATGATATTGATATAAGCTTTAAAGCAGCAAATATTTTTAATATCACTTTATTATTTCATAAACTTCATGTACATCAGCATTTCAGGCAAAAAGAATAGTTAAATAATAATTTTTAAAAGGTTTATGTATATAAAATCACAAAACTATGAAGACTATTAAATATTTACAATGGTCCAGATAAACATCACTAATAAAGGCCCAGTCACACATAAATAGTCTATATAACAAAGACTGGCAAGTAATTGTTTGACTTCAGACGAATTCTGCTGTAGTTTGGTCCACCAAGAAGCTTTAAGACTGACTCAGAGTTGCTGATTGTGAATGTTAGGGTCAAAAGTCGATATCCTCCAACACAATTCTGTAATACTGGGTCCAGCTTATTCATCAAAGCCATCAACCTGTAAATTATAAATAGTAATATGAATACAATACGTTTTATATAATAATAAATATCATTTATAATGTCCCTATAATGAGACTATAGAAAACAATTGATATCTATAGTCTCTACTGTCATAATATCTTTAAATATGTAAATGACAGTATATTGCACTATTAATGCATTAAGATTTACAACTCCTCAACAAGATGTTCACTCCATGTGTCTATAACACTAGAAAATAATGCTTTATCTTATTTAAGTTTGTGATAATTAACAATTTACAAATGCATGTTAAAAGATATAACACCCTAGATATAAAACCCTTAGTTGGAGACTGTAATGCTTCTATTTGTTATTTAATTCACTTGCTTCTGATATCATTTTAATGACTCATTGACTCCTTGATTCAATAAAACATATGATAATGTAGATGACATATTTAAAAAGTTTCACAAGTTAATATGTATGAGTTAAAATTGTTTTATTACTAAATTAACTAACCATAAGCATTAATCTTTGACATGTTCAGTTTCTTCTTCTCCATCTAACTTTTTGTGTTCATGAACTTCCATCAACCACACTTCAAAGAACCAGGATTGAGTTCAGCTTCGGTCCAAAGTCATCCTTATATATCACTTTCATCCAAATGACTCTGCTTGTTCCTGTAAAACATATTTTTAGAACTTATAAGATATCATTTTTTGTTTGATATTAACCTTTATTTGAACTTTGTGTTGGTTGTGTTAAAACATCACTATTATATCAAATTATACTGAGGTTAAGACATGCTATTACTTTAAAGTTAAATAAAATAATAATAAAGCACAATTAATTGGAGGTTTTGACCATAAAAGTTATAACAACTTGTAGCAAGACTCAGACTATAAAGCTAGTTCAGTGTTTATTACAATCTGTATAAATACACTGTACCCAATTCCTGGATTGCACATATCATTAACACTTCCTAAGAGGCTAGGAAATGTAATTCAATTTGAATTTGACATTTAACAATATCATGTTATGTGTTAATTAAAGCTCAGATTCATAGCATTTTTAAAAATAAAAACCTAGTGTTCATTTCTTAAACAGCTGTTTTTTAATACTAAACTACTTACCATTATAATGATTCATCCAACTTCAAAAAGCTCTGTAACACTTGTTGGTTTGAATAAATATTTCAACATTTAATAATCCTTTACTGCAGTATCACCAGTCAGATGCAGAGGTTACAAGTAATGTCCTTCATTTGAATAGGATTGGTTCAAAACACTTTCCAAAATACTCAAAACTAGCAATATCCCATAAAATGTTGAAAACATTGCTCATTTTTGTGAGATCTCCAGATAATGACCACCAGACCAGTTCAAACTAGCCAATCAGAAGAGAGGAAATATTTTGGGGGAAATTCAAACTAGCAATAAATCAGACCAGGAGGGCTCTTATCTCAGCAACTCATTAACCCAGGTGGTGAATAGGTGCTATTTTGTGTGTACATTAGACAAGTACAGTGAAGTTCCGCTAATGAGACCAGTCAAAAAGGTGGTCTTAATAGCGAATCGGTCTTATTAGCGGACCTTTTTTGTTCTAAATTTAATACTTTGGGACCTTAAAGTGACAAAAATTTGCATGATTTCAAAATAATCGAAGTGGTCTTATTAGCGGAACTTTACTGTATTAGTCCAATATGTATTATCTGGAAATGCACATGTCCAGTGTATTGAATGAATTGCCTTGATTGATACAATGATGCCATTACTCATTAATCATATTAATTTATACATAAAAAGTAATTCTATGTTTTTTATATTAAGTAAATCATACTGAATATGTTAAAACTTTTTTTTCTGATGTGAACTTAAGTTTGAGATCAATGTATAATTATTACTTTGGTTTCATATATATAATGCTGATCAATAATTATTGTATGATATAGAAACTTCAAAATAATATGTTACATAATATAATTAAAAAACAAATTGAATCTAAAAAATAAAATCTTGTTTTTTTATTCCAGTTGCCTAGATTTTTAAATTCTGAACATTTTGATACCCATTGTGTGGTGACAAATAATAACCAAACAATTTTTGCATATTTTGATATTTTTTTCTCACCATTTGGACTTAGAAATTTTCAGCATATCGAAGATAACAAAACCAGTCAGAAATTTTCTAAGTTCTCACTTATATGTGGTTGTTATAGAAAACTGAATGACCCATATAACTCAAATACAGCTCACATATAACTCACATATAACTGACCTAAGCATACTCTCAAACATATAAGTGGCATATAAGTGACTTATATGTGAAAAATGAAATGACATATAACTGGCTTATACATATAGCTGACTTATACAAGATTTTATGTGAGTTATATGTGCCTTATATGTGCCATATATGTGGCATATACTTCACATATAAGTCACATATATGTCTGTGTAAGTCAGTTCGGTAAGGGAAAGCATGTCATCAGGCGTTCAAAGTACTTAGTCAAACCATTGCTTCCATAAACTTCGTAAAACTTTTGCAAAATTTTATAGGAGTATAATTATAGCCTTTGAAACTAAGGCGTTTCGGCTTTATAGCTGTTGAAATGTGGTTTAATAATATTCAAGGCTGGAAATACTAATTGTTTAAAGTACAGTGAGTGTGCCAATAACAAATCAGTACCAGTATTGAGTAACGAATCAAAGCACTCTCTACACTTACATGATAAAGAGAATAAATTGATTTTTGGCATTGATATTGGCTTCAATATGGGGAATAACTTACCAAAATATAACTTCTGCAGATCACTGGATTTTGGAGAAAAGTCAATTATTGTCATTTTACGTGATTCGGTTAAGGTGTACTTGGGACACATCATAATCAAGTAATTATTTTTCAAACGGGAACATATTTTTATCTTTCTAGATTGCTAATTTGTAATGATTAAGTTGGGTGAGTGAAAACTATATTAACTGTTATTTCACAAGTGCCCCAGAACTTTTGATTTTTATCCTAAAATTGACCCAGGATGCATCAAAATGATCCGTAATAGGCACATGGAGTGACGTCACTGTTTCTCACGCTGTAGAATTATTTACTTTTCTGTTTGAAACAAAATGTTGTGATTTAAGAAGCACAAGAGTTTTACTTTCAGCTTGTCCAAAAATCTTGCTTGAAAAATATATTTTTTCGAAGGACAATAGCAAATATAGTCCCAAGTGATCCGTTATTGACACACTCACTGTAGGTCTTTCGGCTGGGGGCATTCAGCTTAATTATTAGAGCTGGGTCATTGTACAGTGTTGCGCTTGGCTTGTTCAGGCGGGCGATCTACAAATGTAGCTAAGGCATTAAACTTGTTGAAACTTGGTTATCCGGCTGGGGGGTTCAGCTTTTTTATTGCTGAAACTAGGTCATTCAGCTAAAACCTTGACTTTTAGCTTAAAATTTAACACTGTTATTCATGATTCAATCAACTTTTTAGGACTTCCGATAGCTACAGGTAAAACCTAGTTAGGTATTTCAGCCGTTTTTCTGTTGGAACTGGCTGGGTCATTCAGCTTGGGCATTCAGCTTGGGCATTCAGCTTTTTGATTGCTGAAACTAATTCATTCAGCTTTTCGACAGCTTAGACTTGGGCGGATCACTTAATTACTTGTTCAGTTGGGCATTGTGCCATGTATGTGTTTTTATGTTTACTGTGCTCGGCTGGTTAAGTTGAGTGCGTAGCCTTCCCTGTCTGACTTAATGTTATCTTTTTTACTTGTACAGTGTCACACTGGTGGGTGTGGGATACCACATTGAGACATCAAGCATGTCTAGGGTTGTAGGGGTAGTGGCCCCTAGTTCGGGGTATGGGGGCAAAGATACACTTTGTAACCACCAATTTCAATCAAAATTAGACCTTACAGTAACCTACCCAAAATAATATGTGTCTGATATATTGCACCAGTCAATATTATGCCCGTTTGGGATACAGGGAAATTAAGACAGACGAATCTTCATGACAGGCAGGAATTAGATGACCTTATCGACTCCGAGTCCCAGGGAATAGACTTTGGTCCGGGAATTTCGACACCGCGAAAGACAAGAGCGAAACTTTTATTCGTGATTTTATAAAAGTATATACCCGGATGAAAAACTATGCCCCATGGTGGGGATTTAGATATGTAGTATAAGCATTGTCTCCTGGGTTGGGGTTTAGACATGTAGTATAAGCATTATTGTCTCCTGGGTGGGTATTTAGATATGTATAGTATAAGCATTGTCTCCTGTGTGGGGGTTTAGACATGTAGTATAAGCATTATTGTCTCCTGGGTGGGGATTTAGATATGTAGTATAAGCATAATGTCTCCTGGGTGGGGATTTAGACATGTAGTATAAGCATAATGTCTCCTGGGTGGGGATAAATTTAGACATAAAAAAATTCAAAGTGTCTAATTCCCCCTGGGTCACATGGATAACTTTAAGAATGTAGGCTATGTTGTACTTTTCAAGCACTTTCCTGTGCAATGGACTGCTTTGGTAGGACTTGTTATTGCTTTGTGATTGCTTTGCTGTACAAATTTTGGTCTGCTATCTGCGAACAGTCTCGTCAGTAATTTAAAGCCAATCTCAGGCCTTGATCCATAAGGTTATGTAGTGTGAATTAGGGTTAGATATATAGCTCAGTTGGCAGAACATTCACTTTGTACAAGCTAAGGGTCCCAAGTCAAGGCTTATACTTCATACCTGCCCTGAGTCAGGGTTTTCACCCTGAGTGTTTATAAGGGTAACTATTACACCCAACGTAAATATGAACTCACTACCCGACAATTGTGACATTACAATATTATTTTCGTCCTATTTTAGTCACAGGCTATATTGCAATTTTCGCCTCCTTAATAATTGGGCCTTATGCCACACCCATTCCCCCAAACACTTAAAAAACACCTTGAGGAAGCTCAGACACCTGGGAAAGAATTAGTATATTAATCTGCTACAATGTGATGTATTTCAGTTATGGAGCAGAGATGAAGCTGGAGTTCACAGGTTTATACTTCAAATGGTATACTATCCTCTCACTGCTGGTTTGCTGTAAGTATCATCCCTCACTGACAGTCTTATATTATGCTAAATAAATAAAAGGTTCATGGAGCAGGTCAATTTGTTCACACTCATATGTGAAGAGTAAGCCGAATATGTTTTGTCTCTGAGATGTATTATCTTAATCTCTGGACAAGCACATACCACTTTCTCACAGATCATGATATAGTCATTGTGTATTCAGCACAAGAAATTTCAGACATCTTGTTGTATGATTTCAGACATCTTGTTGTATGATTTCAGATGTCTTGTTGTACGATTTCAGACATCTTGTTGTATGATTTCAGACATCTTGTTGTATGAATTCAGACATCTTGTTGTATGATTTCAGATGTCTTGTTGTATGATTTCAGACATCTGGTTGTATGATTTCAGATGTCTTGTTGTATGATTTCAGATGTCTTGTTGTATGATTTCAGACATCTTGTTGTATGATTTCAGATGTCTTGTTGTATGATTTCAGATATCTTGTTGTATGATTTCAGACATCTTGTTGTATGATTTCAGATGTCTTGTTGTATGATTTCAGACATCTTGTTGTATGATTTCAGATGTCTTGTTGTATGATTTCAGATGTCTTGTTGTATGATTTCAGATATCTTGTTGTATGATTTCAGATGTGTCTTGTTGTATGATTTCAGATGTGAACGGTCAGCATGGGCCATGTAGAATGTATGGTATGGATACATCATGTAGATATAGGATAGATAGTGTATCTCTCTCAGTTATCAGAGTAGTCATCAACCAATGTACCCATCCAGTACAAGTCACATTCACTATCACAGTAAGTACTGAACATCATGTAGATATAGGATAGATAGTGTATCTCTGTCAGCTATCAGAGTAGTCATCAACCAATGTACTCATCCAGTTCAAGTCACTTTCAAAATCACATTAAGTACTGTATAATAGATATACCAAGTACTGCCCACACTATAATTTAATAAGTATCGTATTCTTCCACAGTAAGTACCGTATTCTTCCAACCTGGTATTGCGCGCACTTTTGTCAACTCAGAATCATAACCAAAAATTGGATGTTGCCTTTATTTACACAGCTTTAGACATTTCCAAAGTCTACAATGGACAAATCAGGAATGGCCATAGTCATTTATTGTCATAATTTTATGAATTCATACAGCATCTGACTTTTTCTTCGAAATTTTAAGTCTCCCACTGTTTTCACGTGTTCAATCAACAGTAACACAGCACAGTGTGTAATATTTGGGCAATTACAGTATCTACTCTACTGAGAGCCTGTCGTTATAAAACAATACCAGTCTAACCTGTCTGTAAAGACCACCATTTTGGGAATCACAAAGATCCGGTTTTTAATGACAGGTGGTCTCTCTTATTGGTTAAATATCATTGACAATTATCTGCAGGAAGATAGAATTAATGGTCTTTGCAGACAGAATTATAAACAAGAGTAACTTGTAAGGTGAAGTTTAATTTCTAAAACAGCTTAAGTTTGATTGTATGAAGTAACAATTTTTTATCATTAATTATTTAATTTTGATTATAGGAAATAAAAATTTAACTACAGTTTGTTTGTAGTTTCATAGAGGTTCCTAATTTGGATCTGCGATGGTTGCTGACTTTATGTTTGGCAAGACTAAAAATATTGTTTAAAATGGTCATGCAATGTTTTATTTTTACTTCACACAGAACCAACTTCCAAGAGTAGAATTCAAGCATATATTTAACAGTGCTGATACGCTTGTGTCGGTACCAGGCTTTACAAGGGAAACCAAACTCAGAGTAAAGCTGACAGAAAAAGATGATGATGTTATTAATGTTGAGGTATTATTAGAATGTGTTTTTTTTATGCCCTGTATCGATAGATCGAGAGGCATATAGTGATTCACCTGTCCGTCCGTTCGGACGTGCCCACAAACGAATACTTAGGTGGCTACTTTTTATGGACAAACAAGTTGACAAAAGTTAAAACGAAAGTAGAATTTTCTTTTACGTGGCTAAAATTTTGTTTATGTGGCTAAAATAAGACCCAATTTTGACCTTCACCTTGACCTAATTATGGACTTAGACTTATTGAAGGGCCAAATTCTTGGTTAACCCAAATTGACCGTTTCTTCTAGCATTAATATGCATGGATGTTGTATATGAACACTCTCCACACACCTGTATAACCTAACCCCATTTTGACCTTCACCTTGACCTAATTTTGGACTTAGACTTATTTATGGACAAGGCTTCCACAGGGGGCATAAGCGTTTATTGAACGCAGTCTTGTTATGCTTGAACCTTATAATTAACACAATGACCAAGTCAAGAAAAAAAGACGATAGAAAAACGGACAGGAAAGGCAGCACTCAACGTATAACCAGCTGAGCACAGAAAATATAAAACATCACAAAATTACCACAATTACACAGCACAATGCTCAACACATGACTGAATGAGAAAATGTACTTAACTGCTGAAAGCCCATTTTAGTTTCAGCTTTAAAACAAAGAAACCCTTTTTCGACCTGACATATCTCAAGGTCTAAGCTTGGTAAAGATTTTTGTATGTGCTATTATCACCGATTTTCAGAGATTGACTACCTAGTGTAATTTATACAAACATTCAAACCGCACATGTAGTCAGTGAATGACCACCTAATAATTTAATCGAACTGGCAAAAATGGTCTTTGTGGACAGGTGGTCTCTCCTAATGAAAATTGTCTTATGGGAGATTAAATGCATGACCTTTGCAGACATGATTTGTAATATTATGGGCCTTGTTTTCAGGACCAGGGTACTGTTTTATCAAAGCACTTACAAAAATCTTAAACTTAGGATCAAATTAACATTCTTTATTATTTATAAAGTGTGGTAAATGGAGATGCAATACCAATAATGATTGAATTAATGATCTCGTACAAGAAACCACAGGCCTAAGAAATTATATCACAAAATACACAGTTTTGAAATTCCCCATCATCCCGTCATTACTATATATAATAGATCTATTATATATAGTAATGACGGGATGGTGGGGAATTCTAAAACTCTGTATTTTGTGATATAATTTCTTAGGCCTGTGAAGAAACATACTTCCTCAATTTGCAATAGTAAAATAATTACAAAGAATTTAAATTTGAATGTAAGTTTATGATTTCCGTACTAAGTGCTTTGATAAAACATTCCCCAGTGGTCTCAAGATTTAATTGCATCAATAATATCATAATTTTTTTATGCTTTATTGCACATCTTTGAAATATTTTTTAATAATGGCCTACATTGAATTGTAATTGTTATAAATTCATCTAATGGTACATTATGTTGTTGTAATGTAATTTGAAAGTTTTCAGTTCAATTGTAATTAATTAATTACTTTATGAAATAATGTTACGCATCCCTGCTACATTCTAATGAAGACAATCAAATCTTACATTTAATCGATTCTGTTTCATCATGTTGTTATAATGTAATTTGAGAGTTTTCAATTTAATGGTAAATATTTTGCCCCCCATCTTTGATGAGGGGGTATATTGCTTTGCACATGTCCGTCGGTCGGTCTGTCGGTCGTATCAAATGGTTTCCGTTCAATAACTCAAGAACACTTTGCCCTAGGATCTTCAAGCTTTACATGGAGGTTGGTCATCAACAGTAGATGACCCCTATTGATTTTGAGGTCAGTAGGTCAAGGTCACTATTGAACTTCACCATTTCTGAATATTCAAATGGTTTCCGTTCAATAACTCGATCAAGAACACATTGTCCTATGATCTTCAAACTTTACATGTAGGTTGGTCATCAACAGTATATGACACTGTGACCTTTGCCATTTCCGACTATTGGGCTGCCATGGGGGCATACGTGTTTTACAAACAGCTCTTGTTTAATAACTTTTTAAAATAATGTTACGCATCCCTACCAAACAGTAGAAGCAGAACTCAAGAGTATTGGGACTCACCCGGGGCGAGACTGAAGCCAAGAACAGAGCTGGATGGAGTAATATTGTGACCACCTAACGATCCGACTCAGATCCAGGCCTGAATTCCACGAAAAAACTTAAGTTATTGCTCAGCTGAATCTGCTATTTTAAAACCATATTTTGTTGGTTGAATGACTCAAATTTATACTTGTATATATTATTTCCACTCTGAGATGCCAATTTAATAGAGCAATATATATAAAGTCCATTTTTTGCAGAAAATGGTGTTTTTAAGTTATAAACATCTCAAGTAAAAACTTGAGTATGTTATAACAAGCTCAAGTACAAGGTTCAATATTGTTCTTCACTGTTGGATTTCCATGAGCATTTAATTCATACAAAAACACCTACTTTTAATATTATTATTTAGCAATAAATACACAGTTTCTGGTATCAATCTACATCACAAGACTATAATTGTAGTCATATGATAAATTCAAAATTGCAGACTCAGCTGAGCAATAACTTAAGTATTTTCATGGAATTAGGGCCAGGAGATTAAGAACCCTGCTATATTCTAATGAAAACAATCAAATCTTACATTGTAACATATCCTATTTCAGGCTGACTTCCATGTATACGGTCAAGCCAATACAGACTTTCTCAATGATGATATAAAATTATGGGGTGCAGACGAACTATGTCCGGGTTGTAAGTACAGATAAAATTAATGTAGTTTGGTCTCCAACATAATTATAGTTAGGGAGACATATTGATTTGTGCTGGACGTCTGTCTGAATGGATGTCTGAATGGATGTCATAAAATTTGTCCGCGCTTTTTCTCCTTAACCATTGGTTAGATTTTAATAAAACTTTACAATAATACTTGGTACCAAGCCTTAGGATGCGCATAATGTCCGGAATTTTAGGTCGGTTACGGCCCAGTGTGGGTAAGACATAATTTTTTTTGTGTCAAAAACACCTTCCAGTTTATTTATTATCATCAAGATTATGTATTTCATCTTGCATCTCATTATTCTCACAGTATTTTGATTGCTAATTGGCTCACGGTTTACAAATTTGTCAAGAAGCTCTTAAGTCTATTAGCCATCTGCCAGCTATTATTAAGTCACTTACCATAAAATGAATTCAAACAAGCTGACCAAATGGTAAGTTTGGCTTTTGAGATACTAATATAGTTTTTGTGCACAGTACATCAGGTAATAGTTATCTTAAAATCCAAAATCATCACTGAAAAGGTTGCAGAAATAACAGTTGTAATATGAATACAGAACACCAGTAACCAGTTGATATGGAAAACGACCCTGTCTACCGGTATATGTATGGGGCAAAATTACAACGGCTGACACAGTCTGCACATGTAGGGCTTTAAGCAAAACCAGCTTAAATCTTAACAGAAACAGACAAAAATTGATCTCGTAAAGTAACTACTGGATAATTGCAGTTAAAGTTAGCACATGAAAATATTGGCACATTTTACAAATTTACTGAATTCCCTAACATTTCTTCATGCATCAAATTTTACCTGTATACATAAAAATGTTCTAATTTTTTTTAGGAAACTGCTTATATTTCCACTCTCAAAATGTCTAAAATTCAGAATTTGCTTACTTTTTTACCTTTGGCTCTTTGCCTAACAAAAGCGCTACTGAGCGCTTGATAGAGCTATGCTAGGAAACAGCTTGCTTCAAAAAAGCACTGTGTTGTGGACGAACCAACAAAATTTTTAATGTTACCGACAAGCGCTCGCGGATAGCAGTCTGTTGCACAGCAAAGGACTGTCAAGCGCTACTGAAGCAGTCTGTTTTACAAAAAAGCTCTGGGTAGCGCGCCTAGCAAAGTGCTGAGAAACGGTATACTATTGGGTGCTATTTGGTAGTGTTTAGGTTAGGCAACGGGCTCCTGCAAAAATATCAACTTGTACAGTATGCATAAACTTTATTTTTACAGTAAATACAGCTGCAAAGATATCTGTGGGAGTTATGGGAACACTAGCGGTGATTGCTGGTATACTCGTGGTCATTCTTATCTTTATAAAATACCAGCGTACTCATAAAGACAATAATACCGGGAGCCAGCTAACTGTAAATACAGGTATGTCCGGTTCCCCGCTCAGAAATGAAAATCTTCATCAAAGGACTGAAAGTCATGGATTTGGTGAAAGAAGATCAGAGCGATATAATCAAGCTAGGCAACATTTGTCTGGGAACCAGTTAACTGTGCATAATGCAGTGTCTGGTTCCCCTTGTAGGACATCGCATTTACGTGATGATATTGATCAAAGCACTGAAAGTCATGGATTAAGCGAAAGATGAAATATAGGAGGAGCAATAAAATCAAGAGGCAACAATAGTTGACTGTGAATCAAAGTCTTGATGGAAAAATTACCTGTTTCGGCGCTGATCGGAGCCTCGGAGTAGTTTGATCAAGTGTGTGATAAAAAATAATCGTAATGCAACACTTACTTGTCACTTTGAGCTATTACATAAGCATCCTAAACAGATATTATGATGCATATATATGTGGCATGGTGCTTTATATTTATAAATTAATTAATCATTCATGTAAAAAGTGTTCTAATGTTAATAACTTTCATGTTGCAAATATGACGTCACTAAATTAGACTATTCGTCGCCTTAGTCTTAAAGTGTCCTATCTACCAATTTCACTTTTTCGAGAAAATGAGGTTTGAAGATTCACATTCAAATATCTTTTTAACGTTCCGCCCGAATTAAAATAAATTTTCGATCATAATCAATATGTACGAATACATTATTAGTTTGGTATTACTTTTATGATTTGTAAAAGCAATTTCATGTAATAAGCAAAATTAATTTGGAGATAGAGCAAAATTTCCAGAAATTTTGATATTTTTTCACCCTTAAAGTGCGTTTATGGAGATAGCGCAATATAAGGCAACTTTAAGCTGAAAAACAGTATTTTAGCAATGTAAGTTAAACTAATAATTAACTTATACTATTTACATTTTGTATATGATAATTATTTTTATATAGTATAATTATTTTTATATAGTGTGATCGTTGTATAAATGCCTGGATATTTTGCAAATGATTTTGACATTGTATGATCTAGTATCCCGATTATATGGTAAACTAAAGTTTTGAGATGACTATTAATGTGTGTTGGTGGATGGACTGACATTATAATTTGATGTTCATCATCCTTATTTAGGAGTTCTATTCGAAATGAAACTCGTTTTGTGTTTTTCAATTCGTTTACACATGTTTAATTATTTTAACCATCTCGCGTTCATTGCCTACATCACTATTATCAGAATTCACCAAACTAGGAACACCCTTGTCTTACCTAACTGTTTATGTCAATTCATAAGCATGGCAATAATGCTTGAGTCCATACTCTTTATTATATTCTATTATATAATGTACCTCCTGAAATTCCGCGACTTTTTAGTTTTAGTTAATACACAAGTCGTTAAGCCCAATGGGAAAGCAACAATACAGTCTTGCTAAAGACACGAATTTTCGGCTTATCAGATACAAACACTTTGTGCCTGTTTTGGCCACGTTAGTCAAATAGTACTGAATAATTAAGCAAAAAATAAAAGTTGTAGCTGATGTTTTTATTCAATACTGATGAATTACATAATACACAGTATTATTTCAGTAGGTAAGGAATGTAGAAATAAACATCTATCGCAACTCATTCACGACGATTCCATTGTATTTTGAAAACCAAACATGATCGTATATACCTATACTTGATCTAGTACATTGACATACATTGTGCCAATACTCAACGCCAATCTGTACAGATCAAACATTAATAACCTATCCGAAAAATAGCTATCCGAAAATATGTCTAAGTAACTTGAACTTATTAAAGAAACATTTTGGCATTCGACAGAGGAACTAATGTAATGAAACGTATTCCAATTAAATAGTTAAACAAATAACACTTACATTGTCAAAATGCAATATATCTTTTACTCATTCTGGCATTGGTTCAAAGAAATTTCTTCCCGGAAGTTAACAATAAATCAGCCATTTTCCAAAATATTTCTGTAGTCACGTGGGCAACTGAAGCTTATTGATTGGTCCATACCATTTCTTACTCTTAAACTGTCCTATGTGGTGGATATACGACAAAGTACACGCTAATAGCAGTTGAAAAACGGGAGATAGAGCAAAATACGACCCGCTAAATCGGTTAATATGACGTATATGCATGACATCAAGGGCTTAAAAGATAGAGCAAAGTAAGACTAATCGAATGGTGTATTTATCTCATTTTTGACAAAAATGGAGATAGGACACTTTAAGAGTGAGGCGACGTATTGTTACAGTAGTACTGCTGTAAGTCATATCAATTTGTTATATTTAGACGGTCTTATTCATTCGTGTGGTCTTATTTTTGGGGCAGTCTTATTAATATTGAGATGGTCTTATGTTTAAGATGGTCTTATTGAGGTTTTCTTCAATTGTGCTTTTATATTTTTGATATACAATGTCAAAATATTATGAACAAAATATTTTTCTTTACTTTTTCTTTTTGTGTGTACTATATTCATGCATTTGTTGTTGATCCTTTTGTAAAAATACATGCAAGTGTTTTTACTAGTTTGCAGAATTTGATACGCAATTTTATAAATAATATAATATTTTATGATATATTTACCAGCCTTTTTGTCTAGTGGTAAGCCTAAAACATTATAATATTGCAGTTATGTACTAGTACCATTCCTACCCTATTTTCTTGCACCTTCTCTAAATATTTTATGGCATGTATAGCTGGAAGTCGCCGTTGATCGTTGATTTTCCAGTCCATAAAATAAATACTAAAATAATTCAAAAAAACTGTAAACCAATTTATTTCGCGAATACTAACTTTGGTGTTTTTAAGTTTCCCGCAATGTCCATATCAATGTTTTTAGCACTTTCGAGGTGACTTAATTTCACTAAATTCTACTACTCTCGAACTCAGCGAAAGTAAATTGCGTGAAATAATTTCTCGGTTTACAATAAATTGTTTTTCCTACCAACCTATTTAGTAATACCTATTTTTATTCAGAATGGTTCACCAGAACCAAAATATTAATTTTTTTGGGCCGTATCCACTGTGACATCCCAAAGTCATTAAAAATGGTTCATTCCCCTCCTCATACTTAGATTACAAATCACCCTTGGCCTGACCCTGATGATGTAATTGTATCCTATGTCTATGCATCAAGTGGACCGCAGTCACTAAGTAGCAATGCATATTTCAGAAGTGTCATAAAATTACTCAAGACTATGCCCCGATTAGACCAAAAAGTACATATTGTAGAGGTAGTTCTGTCTGTATGTTGGCTGGTCCAATTTGCAGGTAGACTAAAGTGACTCCGTTCAATAATTTGAGAACGCTTGACCCTAAGGATCCTCAAACTTTACATGGAGGTTGGTCATGACTAGAAGGTGACCCCTACTGAATTTGATGTCAAAGGTTAATGTGACTTTCCCTATTTCCAACTATTGGGCTGCCATGGGGTGTACGTGTTTTTCAAACATCTCTTGTTGTACTTAAACTTAGTAATATTATAACATGATTCTATGACTTTGCTTATCCGACATGTATAACATTATCGGCATTGTCTGCATTCCTACGCAATGACTGCCCTATAAGGGGTCGTTTAAGAAGTTCCTATGTATGCTTAAAGTAGCATGTATATAATATCATAATGATATTGTTCAAACATTTTATCTACAAGATTTAATTTTTTATTCAATTTGACAAATTCGGTAAATAATCTGTATAGCTGTTGGTTTGGCTGTAACCAGGTTACAAGAGTTATATGCCCTTGAAAAGCTTTTATATTTATTGTTTTTTATTTTGTTAATATGTACAGTATTACAATTTCAACTGTATAAGTAAATATAATAATGTTTTAAAAACCTGCTTTATATAGTTTTGTTTACCTGTATACCCTTGCAATATATATGCAAGTATTTTATGGTTTACACATTTTATTTGTTGTCGGAGCAAAATAAACAGAGACTGCTGATTTTTTTATTTTTGCCCACCAGCGTATGCTTTGCATAGATTCAGATATAGAGCTATAAAATTCTGTTTTGAAAAGGCCCAGGATCCATATTCACATTTTCAAATGAAACTTTTTAAAAACAAAGAATTCGCTTACCAATACAATAATAGTAAGTTTTAGTTTTACTCTAGAAAATTCTGTTTTCATATTGATATACAAAAATCCATCCAAGTAAAAACTAAGAATTTTTCATTATAATCTAAGGATAAGCTTAGAAAAAAAAAATTCTTGAAAATTATTGTTTCTTAAGACTAATTTAAAAGTATATCTTAAAATTTGTGAATATAGGCCCTGGTATGTTAAGTTATTTTGTTGCCACTATTCAATTGATATTTCTATGTATGCCTGTATTATTTTATATTAGTTATTATTTGTTCTATGAGAGGTGATCAACTAATACGCGAAAAAATGCTCTGAAATATTTGTTACGTGACCAACACTGAAGAAAATCTGTCAGATAATAGATTGGCGTATAACAAATACATAACTATAAAAAACATTAAACTCAAGGTAATATTTGGTCGAAAAAAATAGAAACCGCAACGTCACTATGGCTACACCGGCCCAACGTCGTTACATATTAGAGTATACATACTCTTTCAAGGCACAATTCATACTGTATAACACATTGAATGATTCTTAAGAAATAGCTGTACAACCAGATACACTTCATAGACCTGTCAACCGAAAATCAATATTTTTCCTTTGCAACTTGTAAGTAAATTTTGAGAATTAGCTGCTGGAGAACATTTATATTGATGGCGTAATTTGACGTTATTGACGTTGTATAGCCCGTTCGCATGTCGGCATTGATTTTACATGGATATGTATGCGAGAATATGCAAAACCGACACCTGTTTTGTGTGCTATTACATATTTGTTGCATTTTGCAATATTGTCATTGGTATTTTATGACATTTCATTCGCCACACGACATTTCGTCGCCGATTTCGGTACCACACTCATTTTCAGACAACAGCTTCGAAGCAAATATCTCTAAAACGGAATTTTGACGTTAAAATCTTTTTGGAAATAATGAATGTAATCTTATATTATTATGCATTCATAACCCACCCTTTAGAAAATTATAATATTACAAACGCACGAATGATACGTAATCGTTTGATACGTGCAACGTTGGAAAATATGAAAATTTGGGCCGCATGACGGTCAAGTGACGTTGTCATAGAAAACCGCGTTTGTTCGGTCTTTGGTCAATATTGATGAACAGCAGTGAATCAATTTGAAATAAATTTATCTTCATGTTTAGAAAGTATCATCGACTTATATTGACAAATAAAAAAACTACAGTACTTTTCCGCGTATTTGTTGATCACCCCTCGTAAAATGTTTTGTTTATATTTTATACAGATTATGAACATTTGGAGAAAAGATGAGAAATGAGAATAATTGATATCCTGTTTGTTTATGATGCCATTTTAATAACAAGAGGGCCTTAAGGGCCCTAGGTCGCTCACCTGTCGTAGTAGTGCATGCAAGCCATGTGATTTGATCTAGTGACCTAGTTTTTGACCCCGGATCACCCAATATTGAACTTTACCTAGATTTTGTTGAGATGATCATAGTGACCAAGTTTCATAAATATTAGGTCAAAATTGTGACCTCTAGTGACTACACAAGGGTTTTCTATGATTTGACCTTGTGACCTAGTTTTTTACCCCGGATGACCCAATATCGAACTTGACCTAGATTTTGTTAGGATGATCATTGTGACCAAGTTTCATAAAGATTAGGTTGAAATTGTGACCTCTGGTGACTACACAAGGGTTTTCTATGATTTGACCTTGTGACCTGGTTTTTGACCCTGGGTGACCCAATATCAAACTTGACCTAGAGTTGGTTGAGATGATCATTGTGAACAAGTTTCATAAAGATTTAGTCAAAACTGTGACCTCTGGTGACTACACAATGTATTTCTATGATTTGACCTTGTGACCTACTTTTTGACCCTGGATGAGCCAATATCGACCTTGACCTAGATTTTGTTGAGATTAATATTGTGACCAAGTTTCATAAATATTAGGTCAAAATTGTGACCTCTGGTGACTACACAATATTTTTCTATGATTTGACCTTGTGACCTAGTTTATGACTCCGGATGACCCAATATCGAACTTGACCTAGATTTTGTTGAGGTGATCATTGTGACTAAGTTTAATAAAGATTAGGTCAAAATTATGACCTGGTGACTACACAAGGTTTTTCTATGATTTGACCTTGTGACCTAGTTTTTTACCCCGGATGACCCAATATCAAACTTGACCTAGATTGTGTTGAGATGATCATTGTGACCAAGTTTCATAAAGATAAGGTCAAATTTGTGACCTCTAGTGCCTACACAAGCAAATTGTTCACAAAAGCTCACGTTGTCACTTCGTGACAAGTGAAGTGACAGGTGAGCTAAAAAATATAGCCATAATGATAGCAAAATTAATAAGGTCAGTCCAGCTGTA
This sequence comes from Spisula solida, assembly GCA_947247005.1. NCBI lineage: Eukaryota > Metazoa > Mollusca > Bivalvia > Venerida > Mactridae > Spisula > Spisula solida. The sequence goes on from OX365956.1 coordinate 23,250,204, forward strand.
TGCAACTGACAACTTTACCATTACTGGAGAACGGAAAACACAACTGTAGCCAGAATTGTCACAGAAAGTCAAGATTTCCAACATGCTAACTCTGATCTTTAGGCACTCTGTTGACAAAGGATTAGCTTTCAGGATCAGGCTAAGATAAATGTCCTTTAAAATTCATGAAAAGCATATTTATACAGGTGGATAGAAATGATAAATCTTCAATTTCAAAGACATTAAATTTTGGATTTAATCCTGGTTTTAAAATCCTGGTTTTTCAGTCTCAAGTACAATAACCCATTTTTAGAAAACTCAGACGTTCTGAATACTTTTAACTTGTCGACAGTGATCAAGGTATTATGTACATAGTTATAAGTTGTACTGCAAAACGTTTGATCCAGACCAATTAGTCCTAGGTGAAACCGGGGCCAGTGCTAGCAAATAACTCAGCCTTGGAACCTTATTTGCATAATTTAACAGTTGATTTCTTGTCTGTTACTTAATTACAGTGTAACTGATTGTTCAATCTGACTAAAGTACTTGATCTTCCTTACCGATAGATCTGATGAAAGGTGACCTTCAATAGGCCGACGTCAGATCCTCATGCGTAGCGGGTTTGAAGAAATTATTTTAATCAGATTGACAGATTGTTTTAGTAGACGAATATGAACAAGGTGTACTGAGGTGAGCTAAAAATAGAGTTATTCACCACATGGATCCAAAAACAAACGCATTAGATATTTTTTTCATTTTAATATTTCTTGTGTACAATACAATTACATGATAACATTTAGATAAAAGGTCTGATAATTCATTTACTAGTTCAAATATTGGTGTTTTCCTGAATGGTAGTACCAGCTTAGCCATTAACCTATTGTAACCTTTGACTTAAGGGTTCATCTACGGGCCTATACATCTACTCTGATAGAGGAGTCTAGGCACCAGCAACGAGTTATTCATTTGACATAAGTAAACATGCAAGCCTCCTTTTCGAAGGTGGTACAGACACATGAAGGATAACACAAATATTTGAACACTTTTTAAAATCCTAAGACCCAGGGTACGTACATGTACAAGACAAGTTTAACATTTCTACCCTGACATGATTTACACTATAGACAATTTGGTATTAATTTACAATAAACTAAATAAACAGTAACAATGTCTGTCATCTGAGACTTCAAACACATCAACAGCTCTGAGTCATTTCTATATTTATTTTAATAATGTAAGCTCTTTAATACATGTTTGGATTTCCAGCATGGGAATTAACTTTCGTAGATAATTTTGGACAGATAAGACCAGGATACCCCATCTCCCATAATTAATGCACCTATGAAATTATATGTGTAACAAAAACTTCCCATGCTCTAAATCCCCCAAATTTGACATTTTTTCAAAATCTACAAAATTTATGGCCCACAAAAAAATGAATGATATTGCAGTAATTTATCAAAGATATTGGGACTGCAACCTTCCCCGTTTTTTCCAAGGACTATTATAGGTGTGTGCAAAGTTGTTAAGACTGTGGGTGAGGGGATACTACCCTTTATTGGAAAATACAACACAGACCGAAACATTGAATAATCCAATATACATTTGCATTATTGACAAGACACACATTGAAAAGTCATGGTAAACCAACCAGGCTTTCAAACAATGTTTCTTATCTCCAAAAATTGCTTCCAGCAATAACAAAACTTCATTTGCTGATAAACATTGCTTTTAGGTTTCATGATTATAATACAACTGTAAGGGAGATATTAACTTTTGACATAACAATGACGACGCCCACCCACACACCCTCTAAAACGACCAATCATAAAACTATTGATTAACCTTGTGATCAACTGACCACAAATTCATAATGGAATGTCTTAAAACCATGGATTTGTATCAACATACATGTACTTCAAAAACCACACATACACAAATTATTATCACAATCAACAGACTAGCTTCAACGAAGTATAAACAATATATACACAAAAAAATACATGTATATTGAATGGAGACATCCATGTATTAAACTAAATTATTGATATATTGCTGTTAGATTGCTAAATATACATTTAAATACAGCATTTACAGTGAAAAACATTAGTACCAAAGAGTGTTACTTCTGAAAAAAGTTTAAACAGTTTTATTGTATATTTTCAAATATTTTACTGAATTACCTCCCTTTATCAACAAAAAAAAACATTTTCTAAATATAGTAACAAATATTCATGTCTAAAAACGTCAGTTTGAAAGTCACCTTCAAGTGTGAATGATTGCTCACTCAAAGAGTTGAACATGTACAGTCAAAGATAACATGAAGTTTGGTCAAAGGATGTGTCCCTCGAGACCAAGCTGTGGGGCGATACCAGCAATCTACAGAAGATGGTGCAGCCCATTATTACATCCGATCTAAAGATATAAACCACTGTAAAAGATGGAGCGCAGAAGACTATAGTCATTGAAGCACCAAGTTGTGTTTCTTTTACTAATCAGTATACATCTATAGAAGAAATCATGTTTGTATACAAAGGTATTCATACCACCAGCAGGCTATTGGTGAATGGCAGGTTTCTATCGTTCAATCATCCAATAGATTGCTGGTGGGCACTTTGCATATGAATACGGTGATCTCTCCTATTATGAACATAATGAAATGTAGTATAAATATACAAATCTGGTACACATGATATATAACATATACATACATGGATTTCAAGTTTGGCTCCAATTTATATTTTGTACAAATACATAATCACACCAGCACACACTAATATGCCATACATGTACTATATAAATGTAAAATCTATGTATTCCTAGATCGAACAAACAATGCACTCAATCTAATGTCAGAAAAACAACAAGTGTTTCTTGGCCCAACATAACTATCTTATTATTAAATAATAAATGATTACCACTCAGTTCTAGGTTACTGGTAAAAATGTTCAGTTTCTGTTATTCAAGTGGTATTCCTTTTACAACTTTTTCAACCTTTTGCCAAGACCAATGTAATCGTCCTGAATTCACATCGGGAGATGAACACGTCAAGTAGACAACTTTATGTGTACTTTATTTTACAATCCACAAACATCAGTGAGTAGTTAAGTTCCCAGATATTTCAGACCGGGGTTCCATTTGACCCTTAAAATTGACCCTGGAAATTCTAAAAAGCCCCATTTTGACCCACCACATGATATTGATTTAACGGTCATAATTGCATTAAGCAATATATCTTTTTGCTATAAAATGGTAAAATCTTGTACAAAATTATCAAAATGACCCTTGCGAATCCTCCCCTAGTGGAACCCCTGTTCAGGTGAAGAATAATCAGCCCCTAGTTGAACCCCTGTTCAGGTGAAGAATTCGCTGGTGAATGAGAATGTGCTCGACTGAATTAAGAAAGATTGAATATTAACTTATTGCTACAAATGCAAACAGTCATACGAGGATTCTACCTTTCAAGAGTAAATACAGAAAAGTGTCTTGAATACAGAACAAACATTCTGTTAACACACATACACACACTCAAAGATATTAGCTAGGCAATGTGTTGCAAGTTAGTATTACTCGCTGAAGAAAATCAATGCAGATTATGTTAAAAATGAAAGATTTCAAGAATAATCAGAATTCTATAAATTTAGCACTCCTTTTAACACTAACTAAACAGTCGCACACACACTCATTAACACTTAATAACAGTCACTTGCACTCATAAACAACAACTTTCACTTTTTCTATAAAGTAGCCATATTACCATATGCATACCCGATAACTATGTCATGAAGTTGGAATAAAAGTAAAATACTTCACTATAAATCGATAGTAAAACGTTTCGCCTATCAACCACGCTAGAGACCAATCAACCGACATGAGCATACATAGCAATACATTTTGATCTTCTATTTGCCCCAAGTGGTAGGGGCACATATCCTAATGTTCTACATACTGTAAAGTTATTAATATTCAATGCAGATTAATTTTCGTTGATTACGCGGATAAACTAGATCACAAAATTAACTCCACTCAAATGCTTTACATGAGATTTTTCTTTCAATATTTACAATTCACAAATTTAAGAAACCTCCAAATCACCATTTTACCAAAAATTCTGAAAATTCAGTAACGCGAAAATTAATGGTTTTACAGTATATGACCAGTATCTGCACATACGCTTTCTTAATTATATTAGATACATTTGAGTCCTACACATCACAATTTTCTGTCTGACAGATCTATAAGTCTCTATTTAATCCTTCTTCAGTCGTGTCGTGGTCATTCTGTATATAATGCTATCTCTTCCTGGATCCATGTTCCATATACCATAACATACACCGTAGAATGTTATAGCTAAGATTATCATCAGCCACAGGCAAATGTTGAATGTTACCGGGTACATCTCGTTGTAATCTGGTGCTATGTGACGGCCAGTTAAATTTTTCTGAAATGAGGTGAGTAAAGATGTGAAAAGTTACATTTGCACATACTAAAGGGGTTGGTTTTATTTTACTCCATGGAGTGCAGGGGTTTTGACCCTTGAAATTTCCAAAAAGCCACATTTGAACCCAAGATTTTGGCATGAGGGTCATTTTCTCATAAAATCATGGGTATTTTGCCTATGAAATGGTAATATTTAGTCATAAGTATCAAATGACCCTTAAGATTCATAAGCTAGGGCAACCACAGTGAAAGTTACGTTTAAGCATAGTTAAATAAAGTAGAAGTTGGGTATAAAATTTGGCACTGTGCAGTTCAATTTTTTATTGTTCAATTGATGTTTGCCCTTGTCGCTTGTGCTTGCAATCTGTGATTTTGAGTGTGTTATTGTGCCTGGTTTGCTTCGCGAAATGCTGCTTTCGGTGTCTGATTTACTATTATTTTTTTGGCTAGTGTCACAATACTAAAGTCAATATAACAATTCTTAAAAGAAAAAGTTACCATTTAGACAAAACTTGACTTTGAATACAATTTTGGAACACATAGGAGCCACCCAGTTAGCCAGTTTAGATTGTGGGATACAAAGAACTTGGGTGAGATACCAAGGCTCTCTCCAAATAAACTCCTTGGTTCTTTAACGGGCCAGGTGTAGATAACCAATGCATGTGAGACTACCTCTGGGTTACAAATTAGTTCATCTCTAATTTTGTGGTAAACACTAAGAAACGCATTCTATCCCTAGTCAAGAGTGCTGTCCACTTGACGACTGTGTTACAGTGATCAAGCCATCTTAGATAAGTACATAACTTACACCATCAGGGACTGCTACAGCTTGTAAACTTCTGACTTTTCTCATCAATTTTGCACTTGGTGGATTCATCATTAATACTTCTACTACAACATTGTCTTTGTACAATTTCTTGAACTGGTCTGTCATCTGAAACACAAGCAACAACATGGTGAGAAACCTGACTTACAACATTTTCACACTCTAAACTGCTGGACTACACTACCTGGCCAGTACCAGGATAGCACAACAAATTCAATCTATTCTGAACTAATTTTTGTGTGGCGTAAACGCCACACAATGATATTACCACTTTTCAGCTTACGACCAATTTAACGCATTAGGCCTCGGCAAATAAATAGTTCTATGATTTGAACAATATTACAAGCATGCAACACAGGTTACACGTATCATTGGACCTGATTTGTTTACATTACCAACATTTACTTATATTAAGACCAACAATTTTATCAGACTTTTATTTTTAGAGGATTTTTATAGCAAATCATTCCGCAACGGACTATATTTTTACTACCAACGAATGTTCTCACTGGTGGCGGGAATCTAATAGTTCCCACGGTTTTCAATCGTATACTGTAACGTATGTAAATCACTCCGCCGCTGCACATTGCAGACGATGACCTAATTATGTTGTATACAAACATTGATGCTATATATAGCTGGTGGGGGAACTGAAATAGTTCTACGTACATATCGATCGGCCGATTAACGATGTTATCGCGGTAAGCGTTAAACGCACTAGTCAATTTCTACCGTGCTTTATATAAGACCTCATAATTTTCGTATCTATTATCCGATTTTGAATATTTAAAGCTTGTAATGAAGCAGAGATATATGTCTCTCTTTTAGACAACATTCAACACGATACCCTAATTAGTTAATCCACGGCGACGAGTAAGAATCCGTTCCGCGTAAAAGTAAGTTTAAAATATCCCGTTTTATACCAAATAAACGGTCGAAAATCATCAATTATTAATTTAATATTCGATCGATTTTGTTCGTTAAAGCTTGTTTTAAAAGCTAATACTTAAAGGTTTTATAAAATGTAAAACTTGTTTTTAAAGCATTAATCGGCCGATCGATATGTGGGAGCGACGCCATGTTTACCCCTTTTACATACGTTAATATAGAGTGTCATTTAGTTAACATGCGTGGTCATACGGAGAATAAACAGTCAGTTATCTTGACACTGGTCGAATTCTCCAAGTCGTTAAAAATGGTATTTGTAAATATCCCTTCATTGATGCTCAGCAGTTACTTAAGTAAGTTCCAGGTAACTGCTGGTTCTCTTGGTGTCTTTAGCAGCACAAATGTTTGAGTAAGGGTGGGCTTATCAGAACTGTGACATAAAATTATGATACAACCTGGATTCGATATTGGATTTAATGGCATCAGTACGCCACACAAGAGTACTTTCAGTGCTTTGATTATTACAGTGATTTACTTAGTTTTTTTGTACCCGGAATTCTACAAAATACTCGTGTTGACAATATTTCTGGTGAGTCCTTTGATCCACCACCTACAAAGATATCTGTAATGGTCAAAATATAAAATGCAAATTCTTGCTATTATTCCACCAATTTTGATGGGAGTTTTTCCTATGAACCACACATTCCTTCCTCAGTGAATGTTTATAATCGCCAGATGGTTGAATAATAGGCCAATGGGAAACCTTTTCTCCCTTTGGCACAACAAGGTTGTATCTCATTAAAGAAAATATAGTGACATACTGTAGCTTTAGTTTTGTATAAGAGGTACACAGCTAATGGAATGTGACTTAAGAACCTTCATTTATATTGTGTATCTCATTAAAGAAAATATAGTGACATACTGTAGCTTTAGTTTTGTATAAGAGGTACACAGCTAATGGAATGTGACTTAAGAACCTTCATTCATATTGTGTTACTTATTACTTAACGAGTAAACAAGACTGCGTTCAGTAAATGCTTATGCCCCGGTGGAAGCCTTGTCCATAATAACTAGCTTAGTCAATCAAGGGCCACAACTTGAAATATTGGATAGTGTTACATGGCATTGACAATGTTAGGTGCTAACAATGGTAAACATCAATATAACAAATGCGCCAAGTTTGAAAGCGCTACCTAGATGGTCTTTGAAAATATTTGAGTTTCAAGAATTTGAAAGTTTTGGTTAACATTTAAAATGGAACGAACGAACGGAAGGAAGGTCAGTACAATCACAATATGCCTCCCGCATCAGTAGATGTTGAGGCATAAAAAATGATACGCCCACATATGCCCAGGTTTATATATAAGTACCTGATGAATAAAGTCTGTAACAAGATTGGTTGCATCTTGTACTTGTGAAGAGTCTTGTCCATGTTTCTCTGACACACCCATCAACCCTGACACAGTAAAACTATACATATCTGGTGTCGGTAAATTCATCATCTTTTCATCACGCTGTACCTGTAAAATACACATGTACATAATGTTAGACCTATATTCGAACAATGCTTCTATCATATAAAGCAAAAAGGTTACTTAAGTTAACTAGCTTTTCTGGAATTAATCATCAAGTTTATGCTTTTGTTTATTCAGGCTTAACACAGTTTTTCAACAACTTTTCAGTTATATTATAATATATATACACCTGACAAGTTTTCCTAGGCTGTATCCAAACCAGTATTAACTTACTCTTCCACGAGGAACCAGCAACTTCTACACATGCAGCATTGTTGTCAAATTTTCATGAAGTAATCATCAACTAAAGCAAAATTTGTCTTTCGAAAAGTGCCAGGCATATTAATTGATACCCTTAATTATTCTTGAACAAGACTGCATTCAATAAATGCTTACGCCCTGGTGGAAGCCTTACAAATCCGTAATAACTAGCTAAGTCAATCAGGGGCTATATTTCTGCTGAAATGTAGGATAGTGTTACATGGTATTGACAATGTGAGGTGTTAATGATGGTAAACAAGTATGCCAAGTTTGAAAGCAATGGTTGTTGAAAATATTTTGAGGTTAAAAAAGTATGGAGGGTCGGAGTCTGTGTCTCTTTATGCCCTGTAGCGGAACTATATAGTGATTGTCCTGTTTGTTCGTTCATCTGTTCCTTCGTTGGTCCGTTTGTTCCATCGAGAATGTTAAGAAATTGATGCCAAATGACATGTAAACAACAAATAGTATTTTACACACCTATGTAGCATTGACTATTCTCTGTGTCATGCTTGGATAAGTAAAGTAAGCTTTGTAAGAAGTACATACTCCTGTGTAGTGGTTTGGGTCATGTTAGTGAACAAGTATGCAAAGTATCAAAGCAATATGTCAATGGACTTCAATGGATTAGAGGTTGTACCCTAAGTTAAACATTAGCATGACGCCGACTGCAAAAGCCCCCCCCCCGCCTTAAGGCTTATTCTTCAAATAGAACAGCTAAAAAGTTGCCAATTATTTCAACTCACAGTGTTTAAAATATCTTGAATCATTTGTAGCTCTCCCATCAGTGACAGATCACTGGACAAACTTGTGTTTAGTGTACCAGTGGAATGTTCTTGTACGACAGAGTCAGCATCGAGGAGACGATCAGACATTCTTCGTAATGTGTTCGGTAGTTTGTTGAATACATCAAACTCAGACTTGATATCAAACACCTATAACATATAAGAACATGTAGCATAAGTTTCACAATGACTTTGTCTGTTTATTCAGGTTTAACGCTGTTTCTCAACTATTTTTTTAGTTATACATGTATACGGTGGCCAATTCATCAAACCAGTTAAAGCTAGAGAGTATCCCAACCAGTTCCAACCTACCCTTCCACAAGCAACATGCAACTTCTCCACATGTCACATGAAGTGGGGGAAAATCAATATTGTTTTCAAATTTCACTGAAGGGTATGACCTGCCACTACCAGGAATCAAAGCCGGGTCGCCGGGTTCCTGTAAATTTTTCGGACCTTCACTATGCATTGTATTAAAAAAACTACATAAGGGGAAACAATAGGAAAATGTTTGACTTCATTTATTTCATCTACTGTAACTGATTTCGATCAACATAGAGCTTCACTATACATGATAACATGTATAATACTTTTTGAGTTCTAACTTGGCAAATAAATTTAGAACGACATATACAAAATAAAATATAGTTATACTCACACTGTTGTCTAGCCCTGCATCTAGAAGTAATGGATTACTGTTCAAGAAGTTTCCCTGTAGAGATGTCATCAATCCACCAACATCTACACCTGCACTGTCCTGTAATGAGAGACATTAGTGACATTAATTATCTCCCTTGTCAGATAAAACCTGAGGTAGACCAATAAGACATAAGTGACATTAATTATCTCCCTTGTAAGATAAAGCCTGAAGTAGACCAATGAGACATTAGTAACAAATAAATTATCTCCCTTGTAAGATGAAGCCTGAAGTAGACCAATGAGACATTAGTAACATATAAATTATCTCCCTTGTAAGATAAAGCCTGAGGTAGACCAATGAGACATTCGTAACATATAAATTATCTCCCTTGTAAGATAAAGCCTGAGGTAGACCAATGAGACACTCGTAACATATAAATTATCTACCTTGTAAGATAAAGCCTGAGGTAGACCAATGAGACATTCGTAACATATAAATTATCTACATTAGTAACATATAACATTAGAGGTAGACCAATGAGACATTAGTGACATATAAATTATCTCCCTTGTAAGATAAAGCCTGAGGTTGACCAATGAGACATTCGTAACATATAAATTATCTACATTAGTAACATATAACATTAGAGGTAGACCAATGAGACATTAGTAACATATAAATTATCTCCCTTGTAAGATAAAGCCTGAGGTTGACCAATGAGACATTAGTGACATATGAATTATCTCCCTAGTAAGATAAAGTCTGAGGTTGACCAATGAGACATTCAGTGACATATAAATTATCTCCCTTGTAAGATAAAGCCTGAGGTAGACCAATGAGACATTAGTAACATATAAATTATCTCCCTTGTAAGATAAAGCCTGAGGTAGACCAATGAGATATTAGTAACATATAAATTATCTCCCTTGTAAGATAAAGTCTGAGGTTGACCAATGAGACATTAGTAACATATAAATTATCTCCCTAGTAAGATAAAGTCTGAGGTTGACCAATGAGACATTCAGTGACATATAAATTATCTCCCTTGTAAGATAAAGTCTGAGGTTGACCAATGAGACATTCAGTGACATATAAATTATCTCCCTTGTAAGATAAAGCCTGAGGTAGATCAATGAGACATAAGTAACATATAAATTATCTCCCTTGTAAGATAAAGCTAGAGGTAGATCAATGAGACATAAGTAACATATAAATTATCTCCCTTGTAAGATAAAGCCTGAGGTAGACCAATGAGACATTAGTAACATATAAATTATCTCCCTTGTAAGATAAAGCTAGAGGTAGACCAATGAGACATTAGTGACATTTAAAGTCTATCCCTTGTCAGATAAAAACTGAGACATTTGTGACATATAAATTATCTCCCTTGCCAGATAAAACTGTTACACTTGTTTACATATCCCAACGGAAAGTTAAGAGTTAGTCTTAAGAAAATCAAACAAGAATAAAAGTTTAAAACATACCAGATTAACTGGGAACTCAGCCTTGCTTTTCAACTTCAAATCTGGCTGACCTTCAGTCAGTTGGACAGTCACTAACACATTAGCTTTAGGTCTCTGGAAAAATGAGCCTTGTAGTAATCCCTTCCAACTGATATCCTGAAAAAAAACATGAATTCTCAAAATGTAAACATTGCAATGTATACCAATTTTCTAACAAGGCTGGAAATTTTGCTGAAACTAGACTCCGACAAACTTTTATACAAATGTACATGTAAGTGCATAATTTCTTAGGTCAAAACTAACTAATATTACTGTCCCGTAACAGGCTGAAAGAAATAGGGTACCGTAGGTAGGTAGGAAAAACATTAATTAATTTTTTTTAAATCATTGTATCTACTTTTAAATATGGACGGAAAATCAAAGATCTGCAATGAGTGAATGACTGCAAATTCAAGCAAATTGCCATAAATTATAATAATTTTGGGTAGTGGCAAAAAATAGGGTAGGTTACTAGGTAGGGTAAGCAGAACCTCAATATCATTCAGGTGTGGCCAAAGTTGATTAACATTCGGATTTCCAATATAGTTTCAAGATTATAATTAGAAGGGTTTTTGACACAAAAAAGTATCACTATGTCTCCCACAAAAAGTCAGAATGAATATTATTTTAATCATAGTTAAAAGGACAAGGAAACATGTGTGATACAAAAATGTGTGGGAAGTCGATCTTTCACTATGCTGAATGTGCCTACATGTATCTGAAGTCAAACTAGAAATGTATGCAAAAGTGTCAACTTGATATCATATATAGCCCAAAATATATTTTCAAGTATTTCTCAGAACTAATCTTACTACTTTTCTCATGCACTGTCTATATGGGAAATAAATATAAATCAGTATAAAAACCAAAATGAAACACTGATAAATACTGGTGGTCTGGTTCCTATTAGGCTATTAATATATACATGTGTATCAGTTCTACTTACAGACTGACTGGGTACTCCAAGAGTGTGTGAAATAACTTTGGAAACATCACTTGTTTGTAAAGGTTGTTCTTGTTCATGAAATGTCACATACTTAGGAGCATGTGTGACAACCAATTTCTGTGAATGTGTCAGCCCACTCAAACATCCTGAAAACCATTAAGAAAGGTATACAATTTTGTCAATTAAGATTTTTCGCGTCATAATATGGCTGTATTAAGTCCACATACTCAAGGGAGGAGTGTGCAGGTTTATTTGTAACAAATAGTAAAATATTCAAACATAATTGATGTATTTGGTAGATACATTTCATAATAGTTGATTTTTTAACAACTAATTTACCAAAATAACAGAACATTGCATGTAAGATTATTGGACAATGTTGGGTCAGTTTGCCTGCCAGCACAGTTGGAAGTGTCTAGCAACTCATAGGTTTGAGCCCAAATAGGATGATCTTTTCCTCCTAGTCCTTTACTGTTGTTGCCGTACTTCTTCAATCTAGCCTGAACCAGTACAGGATTGGGATAATTGTTTTATTTCCCTGCCAATTTTACTTAATAAATATCTGGGAATTTACTGCACGGAAAATGAATTTCAATGTATGTTTTCTTTAAATCTTGATATTTGCAGAACATACCGTTACGTTTTGACTCTTGAATTTCAATTTTTTTAATTATGCGGAACTAAGAATTACGCTAACCCAATGTACAACAAATACCATAATTAAGATCAAACTATAGTAAACATCGAATTTCAATCAAATAAAATCGATAATTCAATCAAGAGATCATCAAGCGCAGATCAATTGACGGCTGAAATTATTCAAGCATACGTGTTTTTCAATCAAGAGATCAACAAGCGCAGATCAATTGATGGCTGAAATTATTCAAGCATACGTGTTTACATAACAGTTTGTAACTACACAATTACTGCTGCTACCGCGTGCATTATTACGTATGCATAATAGCATGATCAGGCGATCAATTAAATTAGCTGACAAGCGGTGGGAGGAGTGAACGTTTATCTATTGGCCAATGAAAAATGAATGATCTCGTGCTTTCACCATCAGAAGTTTACACAACAGGACGTCCTGCAAATTGACACTCCGCGTAATACATATTTTATGGAAATATGCTGTACGAACGAGAGTTTGATTTCCAGCATACACGACTGAATTCCTGGCGTAACATTCGTCCTTACGCGCGCCAAGGAACTTAGTAAGGGAACACCGAATCTTGATGCGCCCCAATCGTCTGGTTGAAAACAGAAAAGATCCCAGGGCTAATGAACCAGAACAGCGGGTACGATTTGTGATGTACAAACAATTCCACCAATAGACAGTTCGCAGATAAATACTAAAATAGGTTACCCCACCCATATCAATGATCAATTAGGACAATATCAAGAGCCACTCCCGTTAAACACAGTTTACTAAGAGTGCAAGACACTTTCTACAATATGCGCACATAAATGCACTATCGAATTTATGATTGGCAGTGAAAATTAATACGGAAGAGATACAAACCAATAATAAATAAATAAATTATCATTTTTGCCGGAAGATAGGAGTCCATTTTGTTTGCATGTGATCTGACGTCACAGCCGGAAGTTGAAAGGAGTTTCCGGTTTAGAAATAGTTCAACCAATACGGTCCAGGCACGAAATAACGTGCGAATTACTCATCAGCTCTATGATTTTTATTTCAAGTCAGTGAGTCAATTTATCATTTTGAGCATACAACACGAATATAAAAAAGGCAAAGAATCTGTTCTGTTTTTACACTTGTCCGAACATTAAAAAATAATATAAACTCAGAGCCAAAATGACGACAACGATACTGTATTACGAATCCGAAAAGTCGTTGAAGTTTAGTCCAGATCTCGAAATTTGTAACTTTCTTGATATTTTATGTTTTTGTAGGTTACTTTGAAGTTTTTGACGCGATGTCTGATTCAGATGATGCATATGGACCACAACTACCACCAGGTATATAAATATAAATCCCAACTGAATCCAATATACTGATACACGGCAAAACGTAATCATTTCTAAACGTACCAAAAATCAATCGTACCCAAACAAAAACGTACTTCTAATCCCTTATGATATACATGTAGTAGAATGATGTACCTTTGTTGAAAGCTCGTATTATTATGATCTTATAAGTCCTTTGTTCTGAGCATGTAAAAATATTTTAGTCACAGGGCTTTTTTCACTATATACGAGGAGCCTATATTAGGCCCCTTCACAATTTGCTATAGGCCCCTTTCACAAACCTAAAAGGCCCCTAATCACGGAAATACATTATTTGCGTCATGGTTTTTGTAAAATCAACTTCACAAAGCACCAAACAAACAAATCACAGATAACAGTCATATATTCCTATACAGGATCTATACAGGATTTGATATAAAGTATTACTGTATATCATAGATACATGATGCATGTTTGGGAAAAGTTGACAAAAAATGAACTAACATCTGAAAAATTTTGTATCATAATTTGATGATTTATCGCGTTAAGTTTTTCACAATTTGAAAAGTTTCCGCGCATACTTTTTCACAATTTTGAGAATTTTCGTGCTAAATTTTCACAAAACAAAAGGGCTTAGGCCTCTTCACAATTCAGCGAAAAAAGCCCTGAGTCAAATGGGTTTTCATACTAGTTCATTTGTTGTGGCCCCAAAAATGGTAGATCTTGAGGGTTCCCATGGTGCTTGTCTACTGTACACAGACAAACCAGTCTATCTCTAGCTGGATGGGAAACTCTGAAGACAAGATAGTCCTAAATGAGACCCTTCAAATAATTCTTTACCCTACATATATAATGATTATGTTTCACTTAGTAAAGAAATATTCGTAGGGTCTCATTAGGACTATCTGGTCTTCAGAGTTTACCACCCAGCTAGAGATAAACTGGTTGCCTTGGTAACTCAAGAGGAAGTCAGACTCAAAAGTCTCGCATGTATCGATGCTGTCACTGGCGTAGCTTCCTAGAGGCCGTGTAGGCTGCAGACCACACTTTTTCACAGAAAGTTGAAAATTATGACATTTTAAATGAAAAATGCAATAAAAATGAAAACGGGTAGAGGGTATAAGAGTGTTGATTTTTAGGCTGAGAAATATCCAGAGAACACCAATATACAATATCTTGAAATTTTTTAGGGGCATATGCCATCTGACCCCCCCCCCCCCCCCCCCCTCCCAATAGACATGTTAAAGAACCAATGAGTCTATTTTGAAATAACTACAAATGTAGGCTAATGCGCGGCTCCCTGATTCCATCACACCCCTGTGACTCTTCATTGATTTTGCTCTTGTCATACACCTGCCAGTAATACTGGAAAAGAGACGTTAAATTATATAGATAGATGGATAGATGAACAATGTACATTCTGTTTTAGGTATGGCCAATAAGATAGTCGAGACAGATTCATCGGACGATCAGTACGGACCTCCGCTACCAAAAAAACCTAAATCTACTAGCAATGATACCCCACCAGTAATAGGTCCAGTATTACCTACAAAGGGAAGCAATTCAAACAAATATAGTTCTGATTCAGACTCGTCCAGCAGTGATAGTAGTGATTCTGATAACTCTTCAAAAAGAAGGAAGCATCACAAATCTGAAAAGTCTGATTCTCACAAATGTGAAAACAAAGTTGACTCAGTGAATAGAAATGTTATTGGACCTCATATTCCGAGACAATCTGTTGAAAGTGGTGGCAATGTTTCACACAAATCAATAGGACCCTTATTACCGCCTGGGCTGTTACAGAATGTTGAACATACACAGGATGAGCAGATAGAAGGAAATGACTCTGATGATGATGATGGTATTGGACCCAGTATCAATCTCCAAGCTTCAGAAGGAGATTGTTCTGCTGCGGCTGAGTTCGAGGGTAGATCACAGAAAATGTTGAAACAGTTAACTGCAACTTCAGATGTAAACATTTTTTATGTTATCGCTTATTTGTAAAAGTCTACCAACTGAATTTCAGTTTAACATTACTTCAAACGAACAGCAATGTGTAAATTGTTGTATATTCTCAAAGATTGATATAAATATAGTACAATTGGTCGTATTACTAAAGTGGCTGTGGTCTTTGTATATATTGTTTATATGTATTGTGTATTGGCCGGTGACCTTATGTCAAAAATATACTTGTGGTCTTATGGTAAGTGTGCTGGATTTGTAACCCATCATCAATTCCTGTTGCAGCAGGTCATATCCTTCCATGAAAATTTTGAATAAATGCCTATTTTTCTCCACATGTGTAGAAGTTGCTGGTTCCTGGTGGAAGGGTAAGTTGGTACTGATTTGCAGTGCATGAAATCAATAAGATAATTTTTAAAAATAAAATATTTTCCTACCTACCCTATTATTTTTTATCATGTTAACATAAGCACAAAATTTATTTATTTTGGCCTTATAGAAGAGGCTTTTGTAATGTACATGTATATATTTTTATTCTAGCCCGAAGATGAAAAGCCGATTCAGAGAGAAAGTTGGATGACAGAACTACCAGATCATCAGCAGATTGGTATTGGCTTTGGTTTAACAAATCGACAGTTTCGTGCTCGAGATGCCGACGAGATTGATTCTAGCTGGGCTAAAACACCGCAAGAGATAGAAGAAGAAAAATCCAAGGTTTGTATAGTTGGCAATCTCTAACAGTCAGTAATCTCCGCTTATAATTTGCTTGAGCCATCAAAGAATTTTATTTTTACGATCATTGGATGTCTTTGTAAAATTTTATTTTTCAGTCAAAGGGAGGTAGTCCAATAATTTAATTTTCAGTCAAAGGGGAGGTATTTTCAGAATTTGATTTCAGTCGAAAGGGGGATAATGTTAAGATTTTATTTTCAGTTTAGCATTTAGGTAATTTCGGGTTTCGTTCAATTGTTAGTCAATGGGAGGTAATACAAAGCTTTTATTGTCAGTCAAAGGGGGTAATTTCAGGATTTGATTTTTAGTCTTGCAAAGGGAGGTACTTCAAGAATTTAGTTTTTCAAAGGGAGGTAATTTCAGGTTTTAATATTCAGTCAAAGGGAGGTAATTCATGTATTTGAATGTCAGTCAGAGTTGTAATTTCAAGACATGAAAGAAAATTCAATGAAATGAATAAAATACTGGTTATAATTTGACATGCCAGATATATACAACTGTACATAAAGATAACCCAAACTTATAGGTAAATACTCCAAAGGGTATCTGATCATGTCTATGTAACTTGTTAATTTTTTATAACTGGAGAGATCATGTTTAAGTACAGCAGCATTTATAAGCAAATTTTCTCACTAGCGACCTATTCGTCAATGACAGGTTTTCAAGGGCAGATTTAAATGGAGGGGGCAGAGGATGGCATCTGCGACCCCTGAAATTGTCCTACCTTAGGTAATTTGTCTTTTGTTCTAGGCGAAAAACTATGAATATGCATTTGTTCATGCTCGTTATGTTAACAAAATATCTTCTAAGCCATGTGGTTCAGATAAACAATCCATTTTTTCTAGTTTGCTTCTTTTGCTAAAGTTTCTGGGAAGGAGTAGAACATTTCAATATTTAAGCCCCCTAAACACCAAATCCTGTTACCGCCCCTTGATTTTATTAAACCAATAAACTACTAGTGGGCACTTTGCACATAAATGTATGATGCTATATGCCAGGTACAGTGTATATCAAAACCCTTTGGATAAGGTTGGCGATAAAAATTTATGAGATTTCAATGAAATGAGGGAGATTTTCCTTGCTCAAAATTTGACAGCTTTATGCAGTTTTCAATAATTTTACCTGCATGCCAATATCATGCATGCTTCATGAAGCAATTTAAACGAATATTTGTGACCATTTTCATAATGTAAACAAAAAATGTGTGGTTCCAGTATGTCCAAAAAATGTGTGAGTTTGATTAATTTGCATGTGAGCGTGCGTGAATAGAGTCTATAAAACACATGATTAACTAAAGTTAGAATAGGACATTAATTATAGAATCAGCATAGGTCCGATTTCAAAACTTGGCATCACCGACCTATCAATTTTATTCGGAATTTTGCAATGACAAAGCTATCTTTGTCCTTGCAGCACACCTTTGCTCATGCAGTGCATGGACAAAGCTACTATTGCTCATGCACATTTCACTCTCGCTGAGAAATTTACAAAGCTACCTTGGTCCATGCGCTGCATGGACAAAGCTACCTTTGCACATTTCTCTTGCTACCTTGGTTATTAAGTGTGTGAGGCTCGCGCATGATGCGGGAGATCTGGCATATTTGCTAGCTAGCTATTTGAACCAGGATAATGGTTAAGTAAAGCAAGTTAATATGTGTATCATAATGCTTGCAGGAGAAAAAGAAGAAGAAAAAGAAGAAATATGAACATGATCAGTCTGATAAAAACGCAAAGGCAGCAAAAGAAATAGAAGAATATAATGTAAGTTCAAGTATAATAAATCAGGGGTTCATATTGACCCCTGAAATGACCCTTTGACCCCACAAGTAACTGTATTATTGATAAAGAGTTAAAAGTTTATGTAATCTAAGGTAACAAAAATTTTACAATTTTCAATTTTTTCAACGATACAGTAACCTGAGTTTGACCCTTGAAATTTCTACGAAGGCACATTTTGACCCTCAGTATTTTAACGAAAGGGTCTTATTTTTTTAAATAGAAGTTTTCTATCAAATGGTTCAATCCAGTTTTATTTTGTTTGTTGATCCGTTTTTCTTTCCCAATGGACCATATTGAATATTTGATCTTGCTGTAAAAATAAGGGTTCTATCAAGTAAGAGAAAGTCTATGGATCATGGATGGTGCTCTTGTTAGCTACATAGTGAAAAGGTCAGTCTAAGCTTTGTGGATCTGTTGCCGCATCTGTGGTTAGTGCATCAGGTTTGTATTCTGGCGATACAAACCTGGCAATCGGGTTTGATTCTCGTTCACAGCAGATGAAAATCTGTTTCATCCACCCATTAACAATTTTCTTCTATCTAGTCTGTCTAAAAGTCGGCATTTCATTTATGATTCGATTTTAAACAAACATGTTTTAACAGATACTATTTATCTTTCAGAAAAAACATCGATCAAAGTCGTTGTTGGAAATGCATCAAAAGAAATTGGAAAAGAAAAAAGTAAGGTTTCAGATCACTATGCTTCAGTCGAAGGAAAACAACTTTTTTTAGGATGGGGTGTTCAAAAAGATTTAGAAAATTGGACAGGGAAGCCAGCACTCAACTTAAACACCCCAGCACAGAAAACATAAAAAACATCACATACCACAATTACTGTATTCCAAGAAATGTTTTCGCGCATTTTAAGTTAGCTGCTTTCGTGGGAGGTATCCTTTCGCGAAGTTAAATAGCCGCGGAAATGTTACCTCCTACAAATCTGTGAACGTTTCTAGCTTCTGCAAATTGATCATACTAAAATCGCATTATCGACAAAGGATAATTGTACTTACAATGGATATACAATCAATTGATACTTCTATCAATTGGTCCATCTTTAAATCGGCAAATAATTATGTTTCATGATCCCGTTAAACATCAATTTTGATCATCATAGAATTGTGCATATTGTAGTTTGTGTAGACATAAACACCGCACAATGCCAAACCCACTTGTGAACAAGAAAATGAACTTGACAGCTGGAAGTCCTAGTCAAGTCAATCCAACAATACCTGAGTAGTACAGAGACAGCTCAACTACAAAATTCTATGCCAATCAGTCTATGAACTACGGTTTTATACCAAAGAAGCTAGGCATATGGCATTATTATGGCCCTCTATCTTAGAGGAGGGTATATTGCTTTGCACAATGTCTGTTGGTCGGTCAGTAGACCAAATGGTTTCTGTTTCAATATTTGAAGAACGCTTTGTCCTAGGATCTTCATATAAATGGAGGTTGGCCAGCAACAGTAGATGACCCCTATTGATTCTGAGGTCAGTAGGTCAAAGGTTAAGGACACTGTGACCTTTACTATTTCTGACTATTGAGCTGCCATGTGGGCATACATGTTTTACAAACATCTCTTGTTAAATTCTGGTTTATCACTGCTATATTTTGGTTGAGGATCTACTGGGCCATCACTAAAACCCCTAAAAAAATTGTTTTAGATTAACAAAGAATATTAACAATATCCGTAAAATTTGCAGTTCGCAGAAAATTGCTTATATGGTGGATTTAAAAATCTGTGTCGGTATTTTAGTGTCAGAAGGTTTCGGGGTGACCTTTATAATATTTTTGTGTCAGAACCTAGGTTTTGGGTAACGTTTATAATGTTTGGATGTCAGGAGATTTTGGGTGACCTTTATAAGGTTTTGTTGTCAGAAGGTTTCGGAGGACCTTTATAATGTTTTTCAAATTTGCTTTCTTGTTTATTTTAGAAGAAAGAAAAGAAAAAGAATAAAGACAAAAAGGATGAAAGGCGACCATTTGATAGAGATTTAGATCTGAAAGTGAACCAACTTGATGAAGCTCAAAGGAAAGCTTTCATTAAAAGAACTCAAGATCTTGGTGGTAGATTTAAAACCGGTGGTACTGGGACATCTTTCATGTGAACACATTTTTCATTGCAACCATTCTTGTAAATGAATAAGATATATAAATAAATATGATACAAACACGATATGGTCTCCATGATTTGTTACAAAGTATTAGGATATCAACATGTTTTAGTTTGTTGTGTACAATGTTAAATTGGTTTTAGCTTGACTTCTCGAATAAAAAGTCTTTAGTGACGGGATTGTGTGCATTGGTTGAGTTTATTGTCAAGAGTCATTTTCTCAAAGACTGTCAAAGGTATCCACTTGAAATGCTAAATAGTTGTTAACGACCACAAGGGAAGTCTATATTGACAAGGCTGGTAACCTTGTGACATATCTTTATGGAGTTATTTGCCCTTTTCGACTTAGTACATAGAAATAGTGACAAATTAATACATAAACTGAATTTTCTCCAACACTATTAAAGCTTTCAACTTGAAAGACAATATACTTGTAGAATGTGATGACCTGCATCTACTGGCAAGAGGAAACATATTTTACTTAGCATTGTATAAGAGTTATTCCCCTTTTCCGGCTTTAAGTTTTTACACAAAAATGTCAATTTCTGTTAGACTATTAAAGGTATACACTTGAAACTCGACAGTCTGAGAGTTAATCACCATCGCAAGGGGAGTTCATGCTGAATTTTCACTCACAGACGAGCAAGGGTACTATCAAGTACTCATAGGCAGTGCTCTTGTTAAATACAGTAATGTACAGATAATTACAAGGGTGACAGTGCCTAGCCATTCACACAAGAGACCTACACAGAACATACCATCTGTATCCGCCAAGAAAGCCTATGTACTGACCCCCATAATGAATGACACACTGCATGGCTTTTGTAATTAAAATAAAGGGAGGTAATTGCAAATGATGACTACACTGAAGTGAAGTATGGCGATTTCAGTGTCTACTGCTTTTCATGTCACTGTATACAGGCCAGTTCATTTAGTAATCCAAATGATGTTTAATACTCGCGCCCTTGTAAACTGTACAACAAAGTAATTGAAACCATTTTCTAAATATAAAGTATGTTTGCAAATGTAATGGACATCAACGAGACATTGGTTCATTCTGTAACCAATGCGACATATCTATTACAATATTGGCCAGAAAAGTCAGAACAAAAGTACGCATTGCAAAACGCACTATGGGCGCTAGTAGCAATGTACGCTATTTTCTTTATAAATTAACTTCCCACCATTTAATTTGATGTATTATAAAATGAACAAAAGACAAATGCCAAGTTAAACAAAGATGAATGCCTTCAAAAATGGGAAAAAACTTCGACAATAGCTGACCATGCCCGGGTGCGCAGGGTGTCATTCTGTTGTTGAGCATTAAACGCATTTTTCGGAGAAAGGACGGTTCTAGAGCTACCCGATCCTGTTTATTTGTCAGACATTGTCCATTGTGAATTTTATCTGTTTCCTAGACAGTAAGACTAAAAACACAAAATATAAAAATAGCAAGCACGTTAAGACCTCGGTTTTGCTCTTGTCCAGTGTATGCACAGTCAAAGACCTAAATATACATGTAGTAAATACATTTCTAGATTAGCAAACACTTATGCTAGTTTTTTTAGTTGAAATAAGGCTATTGTTTATATTAATTTTGGATCATGTACGTCGCTTTAATAAATTGTAATGCATTCAGGCGCGTTTTTACTACTAGCTAGCCCACTTTTCATGTGGATTCACAACTATGGTGGGGTCAGGGGCACGCTCCACCGGAAAATGTAAAAAAAATGCGGTGCAATCTTGTGCATTCTATGCATTTTCAGGTGCGTTACCTACGTAGTACTGAAAATCAACAGTTTTATTAAGGCTCATAAATAAAAAAAATAAAACTACCCGGCAGATTTTCTCTGAAGTAGAGCTCGATTTCTGAAGATGTTTATTGCGTAGGGTGTTCGTCCATAGATATTTAGTTTAGAAACGTCTAACATATGAGTAAAACATTGGATATAGATACTGCAATACGATTAAATATTTGCTGCAAATATTTTAATTAACTGGTCTGAATCATGTGAGCCGAGTCGCATTCTCGTTGCATCGGGGATTGGAAGGTTTCATGCGTTCGACCTCAGGTCAGAACTAACCACAGTAATTTGAAGTTCTATCAATATTATATGTAGAGTGATTTGTGATTGACCGACTTGTAAAATAATTTATTGGTAGAACTTCAAATTCCTGTGAACTAACAAAAGTAATCAAAATTGGTGCTCAGTAATATGCTTCTCTAGTATTTGCTGCTGTGCATTGATGTGTAGTTGAACAACTTGTATTCACAGTTCACAGTGGCTGGGTCCGCAAAAAGGATTCGTAACAGTTGTTTGTAAGTTCTACTAAAGCCACACGTCTAATTATTTTATACGCCATTTCGACATTTTAATTTCAACAATATTCAACAAAGCAAGACTAGTAACGACCTTATTGCAAAATATCCCAGATTACGGGATCACGTATAAATATCTCAATATTTCGACCTAATATGTTCAAGAGATCAAACAATTATTTTTATTCACATAGCTTTTTAGTACTCATATTATGTCGTGAATATACAATATTATTAAGACTAGATCTCGTCACGTCCCGTCAAGGACGTAATATGTGATGACGTCATAAGTAATGTGACGTAACGTTTGTTGTCAATAACGTCGTTGCTAACGTCGTCTTCAGTTGTGTGGGCTGTGTGTCGGACGTTCTTTTATTAAATAAATCAAGATGCTTTATTTGCGAGAATGAGCATAGAGCCTGAAATAAAGCGACGCAAAATGGAACCTCACATTAGTGGTGACGATAATACTCAAGAGACAACGCAAGTTAACGGAGTTTTGGCTTCAAAGACGTTTCTACGGGCCCCAACTGCTTCACCCAGCGGAGATTTCCAAAATACAACACACCAGTTCGTCACTCTTGTTTCCGAAGAAGACTCAGTCGAGACTGACCAGTCTACGTCAACAAATTTTGACATTTTCAAGCAAGTATGTGAATTTGGCGATTCTTGGAACCAAAAGTACCCGGTGCCTTTAAGTAAGTACCCACAGCGCCCGATTCGGACCGGCAACTTGTATTATGATGGTATTATCGTCGATCTTGAGCTGCTGGGCTACAAACCATTGCAGATTGTTGCAAAGGCCAGGTCTGGTACCGTTATATTGGCGCAGAATTTGAACATGCTTCAACATTTTCGCGAATGCGAAACGATACCTGTTGCGCTTAAATTGAACAGTGGGAAACCTCGCCGGAACCGATCTCCGTCTAAGACAAACATGCTGGACGAGATGACGATTCACCGACAACTACATCATACTAATATCGTAGCATGGATCAGTAATATCAGCTATCGTGGTAGAGTTGGTACAGTAATGGAGTTCTGTGAGAATGGAACCCTGGAACAAGTTGTGAAACTACAGGTATGATGTTAACGCACAATTATACAAATGCTCTGTTAAATAATTTTATGAAAATATCTGAATGTTCGTTCGGATAACCATCAGGACACCACTTTTCTAATTCGTCAGGGGCGTCCTACACTTTTCTCTGAAACTCGAAAAAAATGCCCAAAAAAATGAAATAAAAATCAATGGGATATAGTAGTTTAAAACTCACCAAAACTGTTATTGATATTTAGTCTGAAAACTGCACCGACAACACAAACGACAGTATATTTTTTAAAAGCTCCCGGGTAACATGCCCCCGGACCTCTCTACAATGATGAAGTCTACGTTTATGGAATCTAGATAATGACAATTTACTGTAGGGTTCTACTTGTGTGATTTTTCATTAATGTTTATGATTTATATATTTTGATGAATTACATTTAACCTATCAATATTGTGGAAGGTTGATTTGATCACAATACCAACATACTACAGTAAAATTCCGCTAATACGGCCAATTTCAATTTTAAGGAACGAACTTTAATTCAGAACAAAAAGGTCCGCTAACTAATAAGACGGATTCGTAAGAAAGACCCCCCCCCCCCCCCCCGAGTAATAGGTACAAGTAAACATTTGGTCAGGATTGGTAGCACGGCAGCTGAATGGTTAACGCTCTCGACTACCAATTCGGAGGTCCCTGGTTCGAATCTCGACTTAGGCACAGGTAATTTGATAAATACAGATAAAATGTACAATAAACTGAATATTGCCGTTTGTCTGATATAGGCTCTCCATAAAACATTACAATGCTGACCACATGCTTGCTTTCATATTTACAGGAGGCCCGTTTCTTGTCGGAATCAGTTGCCAGGCGTTACTTCAAGCAAATTCATTCGGCAGTGGACTACATTCACCAGGAAGGGTTTGCACATCGTGACTTGTGTCCACAGAATGTCCTCATCACGCAGTGTAACGATGTCAAGTTGTGTGACTTCGGACATGCTGTCCAGTTCTCAGCCGGTGATGCTCTGTGTGAAGATGAATGCGGATCGATCGGTAAGGCTAACTTACTAACTTAATCCCCAACCCTCCCGGGGTATGGGCCGCCAACAATGGTTGTGTTGGCGTTTCTGTAGCGTAGGTTTGTTTGACAGGGTGTGGTTGCTAGCCCCATGCCAAACCCTACTCTTTCTGTAACCGGGATTGGGACCGTCGTAAACAGAGTTAATCGGTAAGGCTATAGGTGTATCTTTTTAGTTTTAGGTTAATACAATTGCTAACTAAGTAATAAACAAACTTATGTCACCGTTTTTATAGCCCTATTTGTCATTGTGTAAACAACCTTTGATATTTTAGGTCCTCTTGTTATAATTACATGTGCATGTCCATTTGCTCTAGGCGGCAACATTTTCATAAACATCCCGTAGACTTTACAATAAAAACTCATGTGGCCTAAGTTTGTTTATTAGTTAGTTTGCAATTTAGTTTTTTCTTTCCCGGAATTCGACACGCTGAATGATTCCGGTTCCCGTGAAATAGTCCTTGGCCTGTGTTGGGAATTTAGACGCCGCAAAACGCAGACAATTAACCATTTAATATGTCGGGCAATTTGATACAACAAGCATCTCCCACTATGGGGAGTTGACAAAATGTTTTGCTCTAGGGTGGGGAATTATTCCCCACAAAAATTTGTCTCTGTGCCTGCCCACCGCATCGGGAGACGGATGATCCTCATGTGGCAAAATATTGATAGATGCATTTACGTAGTTACAATTTTAGTCAAGCGATTATGGTCACGACAATGAATACGTTTCAACTAAAAGGGGTTCGCTTTCATGCCGCGACATACCAAATACGAAATAAATGGTAACGGTATCATAATACTGATCTATACTCTTCATTTATTGACGTTTCGGCCTGTATAATGTAGACACAAACTTTTGTTTGTTTATTTTGAGAAAGGCTCAGACCGAAACGTCAATAAATGAAGAGTAAATACTAAGAGTGGGTATCATAATAGTTTAGACTTGTAGTTTGGGATTTGAACCTGTACTATACGGCACAATCGCATAGCATGCTATCGACCACTCGGCTATCGCAACAGCCACAAAATGACCAGTATCAATGTGACTACGGTACATCGCACAAATAATATGTTGATAAATGGAGAAATTGATAACAACACTGACTATATGTTCTAAGAGATTTTTTACGGCCGCAACACGTCTGTTGTGAAAAAATATTTGCACCTATGGTGGGATTTGAACCTATATATTATACTGTATATCGTAATCGCCGAACGTATTGAAATAGTAAACTTGCGTTCAAATTAAAGTTCATAATAAATAACTGCAAATTGGGGACAGAAATGATTAACTGAATCATTATTAGTATTACATATCCATTTAACACACATTGTTGTAAAAAGAATATAAAAAAAATAAATGAAAGTGAGTGCTTTGATAAAACAGTACCCTGGTGCATTTCTTGGCGCTAAGCATTTTTAAAAGATAGAAACTCAGTGTTTTATTTTTCTCATACCCCAAAGACGTTGGGTCTATATTAAACTCTAAAGAATTGTCGAGAGTGGTTACGGATAATTTGTTTCACAACCGACTTAAAAAACAACAAAACGCCCAATAGGTATCGGTCATTTTAATTTTAAATATATTGTAACCTTTCTTCGTTATGTCATAGGTTTCCAAGCGCCCCAGATTTTAGAGAAATCGCCGTACAATCCCCGACAGGCAGACGTTTGGTCGCTTGGTGCCCTGCTTTACTCAATCTGCGTTGGTCGACTACCACTGGGAACCATTCGAAACGACATCATAGAAAATGCATCCAAAGAGCTTCGATTTCCTGACAGCAAAATTCTCAACATTTCACGTGATTTGAAGTTGCTGTTGAAAAGCATGCTTGCATACAAACCGGAAATGAGGTAAACATATTTTACATCGTAACCTCTCGGCAGTTTCGGTTTTCATGCTTAAGCCTTCTTAGCCTATTTAAAAACCACCTCAAACTACACCGCCTCAACCATAGGAATTTGGCTTCAACTCGCCGTAAATTACTAATTTGCCCTAGTGACTGATCGACCCGGGTACTGAAGTGACTAGGGCAAATCATTAATTTACGGCGAGTGGAAACCAAGTACCTATGGCTTCAACTTGATTTAATACCCCAATTTTCAGGTCCATTTTCACTGACTGGTTTGCTTCTTATTTCACCTCAGTTTTAAGACCAACTCAATAATGAGACCCGTTTTTAATGGACCCAAAGGTGGTCGTATTATTGATGTACAAAAAAGTCAAGTCGCATGACCATGCAGGTGATATAATAAAGCAATATATATTCGTTACCATGTTATCTGGCTAATATTGCCGGAAATGACTGGACAAATGCTATTTTACGCGATTGAAAGCCCAAGGTGTAAAGCACGGAGAATTTGAGACGATCCTGGCCTTTATGCATGAATATATAACAAGTTCTTGCCTTAAATAAACACATTTCACAAGCAAATCGTGTAATATCGGTAGTTTAGATTTTTTTGTATTACACATCGAGCGTCTTTGTGATACAATCGGGGTTATAAATATAGGAAAGGTTATGCTTATCATCGAAGGTCGAGGACCATGTCAAACCCTCTGTATTTTACCACATAGTGAAGTGAATTATCACACGCATAAACATGCAAAAGAAGCTGACAACGTATCTACACATTTATGCATCATCTAATACTTCAACTTGGACATTACATAGGGCATATTATTCTGTTTTTTCGGGTAGTCGCAGTCCAACTAGGGTAGACTGGTACCACTCGTCTCATTTTGCGACCCGACCTACACTATTTTAATTATAGGATCGTGGTACCAGTCTTCCAGGCTAAACTGTGGACCGTGCTTTCCCGAATGATACTATCCAAGGACAAAAACGCACCTCGGCAAATATCGTCAAGGGTATATTTGAGGCCCCTTGTTTCAAAAGTCATGCTTTTTTGGTATTTCGTTCTAATTTTCACCGAGCAAGAGCCTCAATGCGTCTCAGTGTGGCTACGGGCCTGTCAACGCTCAGCCAATTGCGCTATCTAAGTGGTCTTTGTTTTACGGATAGATAAAATGACCTTACACTTCAATATGATTTTCAGGTTTACCATGAATCGAGTTGCTCACTCTCCGTGGATCAGCAACCAGGAAGTCAAAATTCAAATTGGCAACTTCTTCCGGGTCAGACAGCCCCAGAAAACGAACGAAGGGGAATTGGAATTTGACGTAAAATCCAAGTTGTACATTTAAGACATCTTTTCAGCACAGATCCTTTAATAAATGATCGTTAATACTATAATTGCTTTTGAATAATCAAATTATTAGTTTATTTATAACAATAGTAATGCTATTATGACCATTGTTAGATAGGAATTGCCATCAGTTTCTTGCAATAAACTTACACCAGTATTATAAAATAGATCAAATATTATGTTTTTCTTTAGTTTTATTGTGTCGCCTGACTAGTCGACATATAGGGATTACTTTTGTCGGCGGTGTCGTCGTCCGGTTTTGCTTGTCCGGAGCATAACTAATGTCAACTTAAGTTTAAATGACTCCAAAATTGGTATGTATGTCTTGCCATAAGCCGAACTGCAGTGCGCAGGAGCCATAACTCTACATTGCATCGTCTTTTAATTACTTCCCTTTGATTGATTTTATTACAGCATTTCTTGTTCGGAGCATAACCTTGTCACCATAAGGTTGAATGATTTAAAACTTGAAATGCATGTTTCCTACAAAAAGTCGAAGTGCAGTGCGCAAGAACCATATCTCTAACTTGTGTTTTTTTAATTATTTCCCTTTGATTGATTTTATAAGTATTTCTTGTCCGGGGAATAACTTTGTCACCATAAGTACATGACATTGTATGAATGACTCCAAAATGGGTATGCATGTTTCTTGCAATAAGCCGAAGTGCAGTGCACAAGAACCATAACTCTACATTGCAACGTTTTTGAATGACTTCCCTTTGGTTGATTTTATTAAAGCATGTCTTGTCCGGAGCATAACTTTGTCACTATCAGGTCGAATAACATGAAACTTGGTATGTATGTTTCTTACAAAAAGTCAAATTGCAGTGCCCAAGATCAATAACTCTACCTTGTGCCATTTGTGAATTATTTCCCTTTGATTGATTTTATAAGCATTTCTTGTCTGGGGCATAACTTGTCACCATAAGTATGAATGCCATGAAACTTGGTATACATGTTTCTTGCTGTCACATGAACTGCAGTGCGCAAGAACCATAACTCTACCTTGCACTATTTTATACATTATTATACGTATTTATAATTTGACGTAGAACGTGTGTGTGAAGTGCGCCAGTAATCTTTACCTTATGGTTAGAGGGTACGTCTATTAGAGATAGGGTGGTTAGCGCTCTCGACTATAAATTCGGAGGTCCCTGGTTCGAATCTCGGCCGGGGCATAGGAAATTTCAGAAACGCTTTTCAGTGTTTCCCACTCAACTAGAGGTTAAATGGCTGGACACTCAGAGGTAGTCTCGCGTGTATCATTATTATACACCGGCCACGTTAGAGAACCAATGAGTCTATTCGGAAGAGCTAGGATAGCGCGTCCGGATTCCGGATTCCTTGTACCACACAAACGTTCTCTCTTCCCTCGAAGCCGATCTCCCGAAACATCTCAATCTGAGACTGAATCACAATAATCTAGGCCACATATTGTCACACTCACACTTCAAATTTAATGTTTATGCGAGTCTGGACTCGAAATTGGTACCGTGTATCAAAAAAGGGAACTTTTTCTATGCTTATTACAGTAAGATTTAAAGAGCTAAAACTTCAGATTCCTCTCAAACAACCCATTCTCTGATTTGAGTAAAATCTCAACTTGAATTGATATTGGTTCTGGAGATGCTTCGTGAGATTGGTGCCTGGAATGTGTTGTTTTGATCTTCCCGAGTAGCGAGTTACAAAAGTAATCTACATCATTATTCTATTCAAAATGGTACATCTCGCGTCGTATACTTGAAGTCACAGAACTTGCCTTCCCAGTGTCGGGATCATGTATGTGTGCCTGAAATGCCGAGGATGGGACAGAAAACATGGTACGGCCGATGATACATTCTGATGTCACCTCGGCCTTTATGCATTGCAATAGTGTATTTACCAGAGACAAACGGAAATTGCCAAGCTTTCACGATTGGAAGGGGATAGTGATAAATCTACCTGAGTATCCGAACGATAAATAGCAACACCTTGCGACTTTAATATACCACAGGAACTTGCATAATTTAAAAAAAAGGAAAAAAGACCTACTGTAGAGCCAGTATCAATAAAATATAGACAGGATCCTGTTACTAGTATTATAAACCACAGGTAACTGTATCATTGAAAAATTAAAAACATTTTTTTTTGTAAAATTAATATATTTTATAAACTATAATTTTTATATCGTATCTTCATCTCAAACATTTTTAGCAGATCCGGTTTGACCAAGGTGTCCTTTCACTTTATCCAGCTAGCTCTTTCTGCAGCTTGTTGACGTCATTTTGTAATTATCAATTTCTGTATGATAAAATTCTTCATAAATGAACAAGGATATTTTATAAGTACAGTGTATCAATAATAGACATAATTAACTTATAAACAGGTAAACGCTTTCAGTTATTTACATCAAGTTGGTTCTTTGCCTCATATTAATGGTGAAATTATGATATTACCTAAAAAGATGCGTGTTCATAGTTTCGCATTTATTAACCAAGGGAGGCAATCATCCAATTAATCCAACTACCATAATACTTCTAAAAATAGACATCGATTTTATTGCCCGTACACGGAGTTAGTCACTGAATCAACATGGCGACCTGTAAAAGCGTAAATTAAGCCTAAGGTCGCACGTAGGATATAGGAAATCCAGGTAAATAGATTATTATAAATAATTTCACCGTTTCTTTGCGCATGTGAGATATATGAGACTTGTGACAATGTAATTATAGACGGCTATGTATAATCGCTTACCTGTGTGTGCAGGTAAGTTGTTATTTCTACTATGTGTTATCTTGAGTTAGTACATAGGTGTATACACCGGTACATAGTATGACTGTTAAAACATGATTTATTACAACTTAATAATATGGTTTTATATTGTCATTTCTAAATTAGTTAGTAGTTTGATAAAACAAGTGTCGTTGACATATAATTAGGTATACATGTACTAGTAACCATAACCTGTCTGGACTTTGTCGCATAGAACATTCGGATCGATTACTGTGGCATTGTTCATGTGTTTCTCCATGTGGGTGAATCAGACGTTACATTTGTACATACTTTACATGCGGTGAGGTCGGATAGTATTTAAAGTATAGTACGAGTTTATAAGGTTAATTACTTGCGACTAATTAGTTAGTTGGAGAAGATTGTGCATGGAAAGAGAATTTATGATATATGCATACCTTTATATTGACAAACACCCCAACTCACAATACGCATACATGTATACTACTAATTGTACGACGATAGCCCAGAGTGAGATATGGACATTATAGTCATCATATCGTATAAACCAAATCACTGTATGACTTATTGGGATACTATACAATTCAACGTGTCACATGATGACTTATTGCGAGCAAAAGCATCCGTGATTTCCGATCACTGAATATATGACTTATTGAGAGACTATACAGTTCAACGTGTATGACTTACTACAATAACCGGAAGTTGAAATGTCCACCATTCTAAATCGTCGAGGTATGTCCGAGTTGGATTTTATTGGGATGTGTTTTTTTTTGGAGCATGGATGCATGGGCTGATCCTGAGAAAAGATGCTAGGTCGCGCACGTAATGCATCATGGAAGATACGCGGGGACAGCTGAAGCCTATAAAAAATCAATGTTTTGCTACACACTGATAAAATTATTTTAATATTCTTATAGTATCTTGCTACATATTCATTACAAGTGTTTTAAGTTTTTTATTGAATATTTCAAGTATTAAAATTTTTTACAAAAGACACACACGCTGATCAAAGTTTATTTGTGACATTAAACATTAATGTATCGATATCAGCTTAACAGCATATTTATACCTTGCCCTAAAGGTAGTTATTTACATCTCCAACTTATCTCCGACATAAATGCTGTTACGGTCTGCGTAAGTTCATTGCTAGGCTATCATGTTTTCGCTTTAAATGGAGATGGGTGGTTTTATTTTAGCTGTATAAGGTCATAGTAAATAAATTTCTAGATTAGCAAACACTTATGCTAGTTTTTTCAGTTGAAATAAGGCTATTGTTTATATTATTTTTGGATCATGTACGTAGCTTTAATAAATGTAATGCATTCAGGCGCGTAGTTACTACTAGCTAGCCCACTTTTCATGTGGATTTGATGAACAACTATGGTGGGGTCAGGGGCACACTCCACCGGAAATAAAATGAAAAAAATGCGGTGCAATCTTGAGCATTCTATGCATTTTCATGTGCGTTATCTTGTACTGAAAATCAACAGTTTTATTAAGGCTCATAAATAAAAAATTAAAACTCTACCCGGCAGATTTTCTCTGAAGTAGAGCTCGATTTCTGAAGATGTTTATTGCGTAGGGTGTTCGTCCATAGATATTTAGTCTAGAAACGTCTAACATATGAGTAAAACAATTGATATACATGTAGATACTGCAATACGATTAAATATTTGCTGCAAATATTTTAATTAACTGGTCAGGTCGCATTCTCGTTGCATTGGGGATTGGAAGGTTTCATGCGTTCGACCTCGGGTCAGAACTAACCACAGGAATTTGAAGTTCTATCAATATATATGTAGAGTGATTTGTGATTGACCGACTTGTATAATAATTTATTGGTATAACTTCAAATTCCTGTAAACTAACAGGAGTAATCAAAATTGGTGCTCAGTAATATTCTTCTCTAGTATTTGCTGCTGTGCATTGATGTGTAGTTGAACAACTTGTATTCACAGTTCACCGTGGCTGGGTCCGCTCCATAATCTCTGAAAATGATATCGATCTCCATGATGCGACTTGATTGAATTACACAATACAAAACTGTGTAAGCATGTACCTGTTTCAAACACTAGGACGTAAATTATTTAAAGCTGTTATAAATGAGGAATGGTCGTATTGATTAAATTCTTCAAAACTGATCAATAACCAGAAACAGAAGTCATTCACAACTCAATCAATGTGCTCAGTAATAACGATTCGTAAACTTTGTAATTCATATTTTATTACTAGTTCGTTAAGAACAATGTCGCTGGCTTAGAATGAGAAGGTCGTAAGTGCTACTTACGACCTTATAAGACTCATACATATTTATAATCGGCATCACAAAAAGAGTATATTAAGTCAGACAGGGAAGGCAGCACTCAACTTAACCAGCCGAGCACAGAAAACATTAAAAACACACAAAGCACAATGCCCAACTAAACAAGCGCAGATCCGCCCAAGTCCAAGCTGTCGAAAAGTATAATAAATTATAACTAGCTGAATGACCCAGTAGAAAAGATACAGCAACCAAAAGGCGGAATGCCTACGCTGAATGACCTAGTAACAACAGTAAAACTGCTGAACTACATAGTTATAGCAGCCTTTAGTCTCAAAGTTAAATAACAGTATTAAAACGTTGAAAGGCCCGTATAGTGGGATAACCTACTAACAAGCTGAATGACCCAGTTTCCACAGCAAAAGGACTATATTACCCCGCTTTAGCTGTAAGAAATCTTAAAACGAAGAAGTGCCCAACACACTACCGACCAAGAAAATTAAACGCCCCTAGTCTCATTGTTAAAGGCGCTTCTTATGAGCCTATTTTCATGAAAATCGGAACAGGTCATGTTGACCAAACTGAAGTTGAAAAAGCTTGTTTTTCGATACGCAAAGAGAAGTTTTCAGACAGTTTGTTCTTGTTTTCTCAAAATGGCGTTCTTCTCATTCTAAGCCAGCGATGAGATGATGATCCTTAGGATTTAAATTCAGCAGCGATCGTCTGACTTAAGAAGCCAGTTTCCCCCTGTAGTTGGGGCGGGGCTATTCCTAGACAAGAGACAAGAATGGCAATCGCCGACCGACTCTAGCATGAATAAATGTACCGAACTGGAAGCTGGGAGTCTGTGTCCCTCTTGACCCTTGTGGGTTGGGATGGTTTAGATTCAATTTGCTAAATTTTTAGCTCGATATTAGCAACAACTGGAACAAAAATCATTTTTCCTGTTAGGCAACATATATCATGCGTCGGTGCCCCTTTAGCTTCCGCGTATATAAATATAAGCTTTTGTATGGTCACGTGTGAGAGAGTTTTGAAGGCAAAACTGCAGCTTTTTGTGTCGTGAATTTACTAATGTCGCCTCGGGTATTGTACGCTTGTTTCGGTCTGTCACTTGTATACAAACATTGCAATATCATAACATTGTATTTGTATGGTTTTAAACATTTTAATTGAATAAAAGGCACTGAAAACCAATATCTTATTCATCAAGCTACATATGCATACTCATAATATCTATTAAAATAAGACATTAATAAGAGCATTTGCAATGTTTATATACACAATGTTATGTAAACAGGTGACTGGCCTGATTAATCAATTTATACATGTTCTGTTCTAGAGGTTAGACTATATTTGCATCGCCCTCTCGGCTTACAATGCTTGTTATATGTATGTATCCATCACACATTTAGTAGGAGCAAAAATTAGTCCCACTTTCATCTAACGTAAGAAACCTGTTCACTATATAGAATGACGTACGGTATGAAATCGTAGTTATGTACTAACTCTCATTGCATAATTAATTAACTATATGCAAATTTATGCAAATTTGTGCAGATTGAATACATGTGTCTCTACCGGGATAATTTTCTATTTAAATCAAAAATACACGAAATGAAATTTCAAAAAATTTATCAAACGTTTACTATATGAAAACCAACTGCTATAAGACTTAGACCTATTGTCAGGGTTAAAAGGCCTAGGGTCAAGCGATCGACAGACAATGCACAAGGGGTGATCGGAAAGTTTCGGGACAGATGGTATGCAAAAAACATTATGTAAACAATTACATAATATGTATAAGAGCATCATTTATTTAATATATAAAACAGTGAATATAAATTATGTACACTTCATAAGTACAGTTGTTGCCGTTACATCCAACTCAATAGCGTGAGGTAACGTGGTGTTGAGCGTCCGCTTCGAGTGCGATATGTCTCGGTTCGAGCCAAGTCCTCGACATACCAAGTCGTTTAAGATGGAACGAAGGTATTTCTCCTCAATGTTTGACCCTCAGCATATGACTGCAATAATGTTGATCAGTGATGCATTAAACAATTTAAAAATATTAGTTATCATGTTTTACTTATATGTATGACACAGGTGCTGATTACGTATATAATAAAGTTTATAAACTACGCATATACTAACATGATTGTGTTGCAATAGAGCGTTACTATATACATGTACTATACTATTTATAATGTTAAACATTGGACCAATTTCAGTAAACTTTTTTACATAATTATGCTACCCGCACGAAAGCTTATACAGGATAATCTATCTAGAGCGATGCCTATATATGCGTGTACAGTAAACTAATCCTTACCTACCTACCGAACAACTCATTCGTTAAAGGTGCTGCCTCACAGATTGGGCTAAAAATTTTGTATGACGTAATTTTCCTACCTAACCAAGTATTAATATAATAGAAAGTCACTGGTGGTTGCTTTATGAAAGATTTATGGCATGCACTCAGTATTGTTCTGTTTGAAAATATCGCAGAGTTTCCTTCCAAAATGTTCAGTGAATTATGTAATTCACACATGATCAAACTGTAACTTCACCAAACTAAAGCCGAAACATCTATGAGGTATTCGGTTCGTTTCGCAATTCGTTTTCATTGAATGGAAACAAATTTCAGGCAGTTTAAGTGATAGTAGTGCTAATTCTATTGGGTATTAATACCCTGGAGAATTTTGGGTGTAAAAATGCTAAATTATTACAAAGAGCCGAAGTTTCCCAAGATATTTTTATGTCAATGTGGTTGTGAATGGCATATACAGGAAACTATACCAAAAGTACATGAATATTTGACAATTTAATTTTATTTTTGCATTACACCAATACGTGAGGCAGTCCCTTTAACATTACCAGCTAATCATTAAAACCACAATTTGCATACCCATCCACTGTTTTTCTTCTTCTTTATCTAACCCTAATATTAAGATCAACTTAATAATGACACACTGAGTATAAAATGACCCAAGGGTGGCCTTACTTTTGAGGTAACGTTGTTTATAACTTCCGGCTAACAATGACGAACGGACAGATTTGTCATTTAACGCTAGTTTAATTTCTAAATATACGTATATTAAAAAGTATTAATACGCTTGACCAAGTATGTTTAAATTTTTCGAGCTCTTGAACTCTATAACTTAGTTATATAAATTAGCTATATATTAAAACTGTAAAATAGCTGTAATAATTAGAAATAACATATTGAATAATTTGAACTAACAAAGTATAATCTGGTTTATCATCGACTGTTAATTTAATTACTAACAAAATAAGCATGTGATAACTTTGTGTATGTATATATGTTCATACATTATACATGTATGTATAGATGATGTACTATGTACAAATCTGAATGAATATCAGGCCCCAATCTCCCGAAGCATCTCAAGTAGAAATCTCAACTCAAATTGAGATTTTGCTCAAGTCAAGAGTATAAATATGAGATCATTCGTAAGTTTTATGCTCAAAATGTTTACTGTAATAAACTCAGAACAATGTATCTGTTTTGTGGTGCCAACTTTCAGAGTCTTGTCTCCAATGGACATTATTTCAAAGACACATGACAGTATTTGAGATTTATCTCAACTCAGATTGAGATGCTTCGGGAGATCGGGGCCTGTTCTGTCCTAAACTGTGATGTCACACATTTCTGATTTTGAGCTATACTGTACCTTTCACCGTTGTGTTGTATGTTTTCGGAACCAAATGCTAATGGAATCAATTAACGACGCATTAACTCGCTCTAATCCCTTGGTGATGGCTCCCATTAGTAATGAGGTAGATTAATATCGAGAGTGATTAATACTAATTAGTATATAAGTTGTAGAACTTGCTAAGTAATCAATCAAGTATCAATTAGTGTAAACTCATAATACTGTAAAATCATTAATATTCGCGGTGGATTAATCAGGTTTCGTTTGTTTCGCTGATGAACTGGATCGCGAAATTAAATTCCCTCGAATAATGGACCATAAAAATTAATGTTTTTACTGTACTAGTAGAATACTCAAAATTTTGTAAGAGTCAACACATTTTCCTTGTTACTATTTTGCAAGTTGAATAAGATGGGGTGACGGAATTTTTAGAAACTTAATGCGACATCTGCAATATTGAAAACGAATAAAGATTGCTTCAAAAGATGATGTTGAGGTGCCGATAAGTCCAGCCTCACTTAAATGTTTGTGCTGTATTCAAGCCTATGTGATAACAGAATACGGTCCGTTTATGGCACTTTCGGTTTTAATTAATATCAGAACAAAAAAGGGGCGATCATTTCCATTTTGTTTCTTGCCAATTTGGTTTCTTGAAAAAGACGACATTATGTCAATGCATACCAAATGTATTACATGACCTTTTCGTTTAGCAACAGATTAGATAATACTTTAATATTTGCACAATGTTTTTTAATCGGGTTTGTTCAGTAAACGAAAGACGGACATGAATATTGATTTCTATCCACAAAGTCTTATCAAACTTTGAGTCGTATATTTTACGATTGTTTTAAAACCAGTGATATCTATACGAAGCCTTGTACTGTGTTTGATTATATAGGTCGACAGATATAGAGGATATTGTACTTTTTACAGTGGAAGGTCGTAATCAAAAGCCATTGCATATAAATGACCTCATATAACACATGCATAATCCAGTCAGGATAAGAATACAGTGACGCAGCGGTCGGGTTCACTATTACGGTGTAAAACCAGTTATAACGGCTTAAACAGACAGCCATAATTTCAATGCTAAACTAACAAACTATATTCGCACTACCTATTCAAACAATGGTTGTAATCTTCTGTGTACACATAAACGGCTACGTCACTGTCACCAGATCCTAACTGGATTATACAGTTCGTTTATTTAGGCATGTCACATGTATATCAACAACATTGTATCTAACAGTCAACATCCCTATTGGATACAAAGACTACGCCTCCTCTTCTCTTCTTGCATACCCTCGTGGCAATTGATAACATCAGGAATGAGGTGTCGAGAGTGATTAATATAAGTTTGAAAAACTTGTTTCACAATCGACCTTAAATAAATTAGTATAAATAGTATAAACAGGATACAAAGACATGACACACCAATAGCTTATCTACTAGGCCACTTACTGATAAATGCAATGATGCTAGAACTACTGTCGTTACGTTACTTTACTTATATGTAACTACGTTTACAACCATTCCCACATGCCACAGCCTAGACGGCTTAATATATGTCTTCCACATGTGGTGAAGTTGTTAGTTGTGGACTAGCAGTTTTGTACTGATTAGTTACTGGCAGCCGCTGTCCGCTGTATTTAAATGGCACGATTGCAACAGATGGCGTATTTAACTCTAGTGACATACAAACATGAATGTCTAAAACATTTGATCGATCTATTTCACTTTTACAACTCTGATAACAACAGACGTTGATAACGCCAGGGATTGAGAACGTGTGGACTGGAAACGGTTGTTATTTATTCATGATTGTAACTCGATGATTGCTCGGTAGATCGTATTTTTTATATTGATTCCCGATTACTATTAGCATGAAATGTTACACATGCATATCCAATGGATAATAATGATTAGGTTATAAATGGTGTCAAACATAATGCTGTTAGACATATCAAAATTGTATAATATTGTCCACAAACTCCATCAGCTTATTTAACTGTTTACAATGTTATACGAAGACATGATTCGTCCTATACGTATGTTGCAGAAAATAGTGCAATTAACTTCACTACTGCACTGGTGGCCTCCGTAGCTCAATGGTTAAGCGCTTGTCGTCTAATCTGGCGACCCGGGTTCAAAACCGGGTGGAGGCACACATGTATATGCCTGCCATATTTCAGCGGAAAGCTGACTGGCAAATAAAGGCTATGCTCGGCAACAGAATGTGATAACTGCAATACTGCAATCTTTCAATATCAACCATTACCTATATGCTCTTCCACAAACTGACAACTTCTCCACATGTGGACAACATGCCCGTACTATGTGTCTGTGCTACAGCAACATGTTAAACTGAGTAACACAATGTAGCAATATATCTAGTCCGCAAGTCCTGTGTCACAGTAAAGTTAAATGAACGGTACGGTCTTTGTGCATTGCTATTTACCGGAGACAAACGGAAATGGTCGAGCATTCACGATTGGGTTAGTTTTTATCGCATATCGCAATATCTTTACGCCTTGTTTGTAGGTCAACTGTCTATGAAACACAGCATAAATCTGCCATTCAAAACGTATACACCCAAAACAATCGTAACTTAAAACATAATCTGGCCCATGGTTTTAATGCATATTATTCAGAAATATGATTAGGCCACCGACCCATACACAACATATATAACGCACGTACATATATACCAAATGTAGTGGTTAGTGTGGTACATATACAATAATACAGTTGATTTCAGTAAGTGGACATTTTAAGTAATTTGGCACATATATATGCATATCTATCTTTTACAGAGATGTTATACTGCTATACATTACAACACAAGTCTTATATCTACATATCTAATATAACTTGTAACTTGTTGTATAAATTAATAATTTTGTCTGACTATAAACCCTGTATGGTCATGGTATATATACATAACTGAAACTAGAGGTTAACGTATCCTGGTATATAAACGATATCAAAGTGTTTGTTCTGTATGTAATTTGTATAATACTAGTAGAGTAGGATGTGCCACGCCCAGTGCAGACATACAGTTATCACACGCTTTTCCAGTCCAGCATTGCAGTTATTGCATTCGTTTCCGCCGTACCTATAATACACCTTTATAAAGTCGCTTAAATATGTTCGCCTGTAGTGGTTGCACCCGCTTCGAAGTTGCTTCAAAATGGCACTGATATAATTCCTATGATTGACGCCTACTTAGATCAATCAAATGGTCTTAATATTGTCTGGGTCGCACGATTTGACAAAAGGTTTTTGAAAAAAACGTGCGTCGAAGTCAAATTTGAAAGGCCATCGTCATACACGAACACTTATATTTCTCAAAGATCGTGACATTTGTCTGGGTTTCATTGATTTTACTGTCCAGGAAATTCCGTCGATAAACACAATAGCGGCATTTTATACGATTTTTCTTCCATTTATCATTTCAGTTCTCCGGAAGTGACGTCATCAGGACACGACAAGGAAACAGGCTGACAGCGTAAAGCACTAACAACAGTTTTTGACAATTTTCTCATTGTTCTTGCTATTCAACAGTATTTCGTCAAAAATGGCGTCAGGGATTTCTCACAGATATTTTCTTACCTGGAAAATAGTAACATTAGTGATGATATGTCATGTGTGGTATTCTAATTCTTTGGACCCAAATATACCGTCCACGTGCCCTACCGGATGTGAGTGTCCGGAAGTTGGTAAACTAGTCTGCAAAGGACTAATGACAATTGGGCAAATAACAAATAGATCTTTAATACATTCATTAACTGTGAATTTTCATAACATGACTGAACTGAAAGCCGGGGATTTAGCTGGGTTCGACCATCTTGAACAATTGGATCTAGGCGAAGGTTCTCTGGGCACGATTGCACCTGGTGCGTTTGATGACGTGAAGGACACGATTGTTAGAATCGATCTGGAAAAGAACCAACTAACTGAAGTAAAAAGTGGTGCGTTCAAAGATTTAAAACAACTGGATGATTTATTACTCGGAATAAATCATATAAGCAAACTAGAAGCTGATGCATTCGTCAACTTACCTCAACTTGTAACCTTGTCCTTTAAAAGTAACCATATTGACACGATCGATCAAGGGGCGTTTAAAGATCTGCTGAAAATTGAAAATCTCAATTTACACTATAATTATTTGCCTGAAA
The DNA here is from genome assembly GCA_947247005.1 of Spisula solida. Classification (NCBI taxonomy): domain Eukaryota; kingdom Metazoa; phylum Mollusca; class Bivalvia; order Venerida; family Mactridae; genus Spisula; species Spisula solida. The sequence continues at coordinate 23,291,048 of OX365956.1, forward strand.
TTCCAACTAGCGCAATCAACAGTTTATCGACTCTAAAGGAACTTACGTTGTCGTTCAACCAAATTCAACATATAACGGAAACCACAGATCTGCACTTGCCTAATTTGGAAACGATTCATCTGGATAGTAACCCAATCACTGAGCTAGCCACGTTCCCTAAGATCAGCGAGTCATTGAAGACGTTGAATTTGCAGTTTACGTATTTGGAGAAAGTCGGGAAAGCGACATGGAAAAACGTTGCTAGTATAAATCAGTTGCATTTGTCAGGAACAAAACTGAAAACTGTGAACGAAGGAATGTTTGAGGGTTTAGTCAATCTGACTCGACTGTTTTTAAGAGATATGCCTATGCTAGAATCTATTGGTTCCCACACGTTTAAAGGTTTATCAAAGCTCACTTCAGTAGACTTTGCCAGCTCTCCCATGTTAACAGACATTGCTGAAGATGCTTTGTTGTTTACGAACATCACCTCGTTCTTCGCTTATGACTGCAAGTTCACGACTTTCCCACAAAAGTTGTTGGAATGGTCACGGATGAAATTAGTTATGATTAAAGACAATCCAATCAACTGTGACTGTAATGCCAAGTGGATGACAAATGCAACCATGTTTGTAAATAATAGTGACGTTAAGAAAAGCTTTGATAAACTGACATGTGCCGCACCAGAAAGTTTGAAATACGCCAAGTTGACGTCAGTGCACCCAGACCGGTTTATATGCCACCACGATGATCACATTAAAAGGGTCGCTACTGGTGTCATTGTCGTGATTATCTGTGCTATATTTATGATCACCTTTGCCGTTATCATGAAATTTAGAAAGAGAATAATGAGCTCCTGTCGTAGATATTATCAATACAGACGGTATCAGAATGACTTGGTGTTCACTGTGGAAAATGATACCTCTGTAGCTGAACTTGACGATGGCGATAACATGGATGGTAGGCCTTTGAAAGATATGCGTTTAGAAATGTGATTTGTGTTAGACTTATGTCAAACATTATGATCTTGGAGGTATACATGTACATGGATGGTTGGCCTTTGGAAGACATGCGTTAAGAAATCTGATTTGTGTCTTAGACTTATGTCTGTTCCATTTTACAACTAAATTGAACTTGGATGTATACATGCATGGTTTGCGTTTGAAAGACACTCTTTTAGAAATGTGATACGAGTCATAGGTAGACCTTTAAATGACGTGCGTTTAGAAATGTGATTTGTGTCAAAGGAATTATATCCGGTACATTTTACACCAAAATTGAACTTGTACGTCGACATAGGTGTGCATCACGTACGGCCAGATACTCTTACTTGGGACATAAACTGTTGCCGTACTTACCGCTGTGCAACGGTGTTCGGCATATCACCACTATATCCTCGACTTTCGTATGTGCACGTGAAGTGTCCTTAGTGTGTGACAATAAAGATATTTCTAGATTGCAAAAATTCACGGGAATTATATTTCACGGGTATTAGTAAAATGATGATTTCGTGAAATTCTACATTCTTGGATTTAAAATCTTAAAGTGAACTTCAGTGTTTCGTATTTTAGAGCCCTCTTAAAATCATAGAAATGCTTGGTCATGGTCGAGTGTATCCGCGAAATCAGTGAGAATGAATCCACCAGGAGAATTAATTATGTGTACTTCACTACTTAATTTTTACCATATATCCTCAAACAGCTTGTTCAAGCAAAGACCATAAATCCAATGAACGTTTGCGATTACAATATGAAGTAGTTTCACCGGAGCTTGATTAAAAAATAATGAATATGTACGCTTGGTTTATCGTAGAATAAAGCACAGTCATGAGTTCGGGTGCGTAGCAATTAAATCACGAGTGCGTATATATTTATATAGGTGTAACTGCTGGTTTTGTTAGAATATTTTGCATTGCATCTGTACTTAGAGAAAAGTAATTTAAATCATAGCATGGGTGTTAATCGACACCCCTTGCAACTGCGAAATACGGAGAGTTCAAACAAACATCCCTGCGTATAGTTGACTAATTGAATGATAAGTCTTAATTGGAATCTTCGTTCATAGCGCGAAGTACACGAAAAAAATTCGACCTCCGTGAATAGAAATGAATTCGCTGTAGACCAATGCTTGCATTGTGGACCCGATAGGGAATGTGTGTTACGTTTTTCTGTTGTCTTTTTTATTGTCGTTGTATGTGTTAGTGTTGTTTTAATTAGTGTTGTTTGTATTGATTATTTTATATCCAGAATCTCCATTTAATATGTTTAGGGAACAAGGGCATGTATACTTCATCAATTCCAAAGCTTTTAAAGGTTGTCTGGCTACCAACTTGATAATATGTCTTCATGATGCAAAATAATGTTGACGACCCATCGCCCGCAAAACCAACATATTCGAAACCTCGAACAGGTACTCCTGTCCCGGCAAAATAATGACGTCATACCGTTAGTGCATGTATTCAGTAGATGTCTCGAACTGGTAGATGGCTTAAACGTTTCCCGGTCCAATGGCTGTTCGAGGCATCGAAGTTCTATTGTATTTTACCTAAGAGTATGAATAGATGTTGGAATATTTATCAGCATGTGTCACAGTATACACACATAGTGTACTTTATTGGGTTAAACTATAAGTTTCCGCTGAGTTATATCCCTTGTTTTACAGCCTGGGCTGGTATTCACAAACCATCTTAAAGGAAAACTTAAATATATTGAATTGAGCCGTACATATTTCACAAGAAACGAAGATTACAGTGTAGCAATACCACGTGACTTTTGACTACAGTTACAAGAAGAAATTTGTAAACATTGGAAAATAAAATAGCCATAAGTATTTTATTTCTTCATCGATTTCTATGAAATATACGCCACGCTAAGGGGACAATTGTTAGCTTTCCATGAAATATAAAATCTTTTTCAGCGGCTGTGCCGTTTTGTCCATTACCTTGTGAAACCGTTGAATGTGTAGGTTTCACAGGGTAATGGAAAAATCGGTAAAACTGCTGAAAAAGATATTATATTTCTCGGAAAGCAAATACTTTTCCCCTTAGCGTGGCGTATATTTTATAGAAATCGATGAAAAAATAAAATACTTATGGCTATATTTGTGTTCCAATGTTAACAAATTTCTTCTTGTAACTGTAGCCAAACGCCACGTGGTATTGCTACCCTGGATTAACCCTTGTTTCCCTAGTTTGTGATTGTGGCTCTTGACATAATGCTTCCAAACAATGTAAAAACTTGATTGATTATCTTGAATTTCCTGTTTACCCGATTCACTTAAGGAAATTGCAAGATTATTAGAGAAAGCTAAGCTCTCCTTTAATGTGCTTTGTGCATACCACCCCTGTTGTTCTTGTATTTCCAAATATTGTGTGTGACCCTTACCCTACAATTACTCAGATTCTGCTTTTTTACTTTTCTGTATTTGTTATCATTAATTCTAGTGCTACGTTTTAATGTCATATTTATTTGGTATCATATTTTGTAACGTTAAGTAATATCATTGTGCAGGCCCTTATTTTGGGCTTGTAAACATGCTTTTGATCCGGAATATCTGTATAGTCTAGAACATGTACATAATTATTATTCAAAAGTTCCCTTAATAGAACACTTACTTCCCCTTTTGACGCGTTTGCTTAATTCGAAAATATTTAAATTAAATCACATATTCATTGTCATTTGTTTTGCTGTTTCCAGACGTATTCAATTTGCAGATTATATGGAGTATAAGCAGTGCCAATAAGTGCTTTACAATTAAATTATGATATTTTTTCTTTTTTTTGTTTGATAAAAAGATCTGTATGAACTTTATGTTTTAGAACGTGAATATGCATATTGCCCTCAAAATCATACCGTTAAATCACTAATTTTCGCGGGTATTGACTTTCGCGGGTGATGGAAAAATGGTAAGTTGGTGGTTTCTTAAATTCGTGGATATGAAATGATATCACTGGCTGTGTTTTTTTAGGTCAATTAGTCGAGGGATTTAATCTCGCGATCTAGTGCGTCCACGAAATCAACGAAATTTAATCCGCCGCGAATATTAAGATTTTACTGTACAATAAATCGCACTGTTCGTTATTGGTTGGTTCGTACGGAATCTTAGTACATGTACCTCGAACCTAAAGCCTACGTCACACCAGACTTGCTGCACAGTCGTACACTTGTCTACAATCACTTTTTGGTCAGCTCTTCGATAATCGTATGCTTGTCTTTGACCTCATTATGTGTCACATTTTGGGGAATATCGCTGGTGTTTCGTGCGAATGCCGTAAGACCTCCCTACGACGGGCATACATGTCGACTTTTCTTGCAGTTAACTTGCGATTTCACTAACGTTACTATATTCATGCGAATCGTGGCGGAAGTAAGTCTTGCGAAGTGACGTTTCGCATAAATAACCACCAACGTCGCACTTTGATGTCAAGGTCACAGACTAAAACTTTGAGCTTAAGATCACACATTTAAGTCAAAGTGCAGAAAGAAACATTCGTGTCCTGATGACACAGCCTGTATGTATGGATGTGCTGGCATGTGCACTATGTTGACTTTGCCATTACAATTGTTTATGATTTTTTTGTTTATATGATTTTATTTTTTCTCTTTAATTGTGAACTAATCATGTAAATATGTGTAGCTTTTTCTATCACTATTGTAAGTTTCAGACGTTTTGGGTTAATTGTTTTACTTAATCTACAATATTTAATATGATTAATTTATTTGTCGAATGCCTAGTCTAATCCAGTGACAGAAACCGTTTAAGGGTACTGTTTTATAAAAGCACTTACGAAAATTGTAAACTTACGTTCAAATTTGAAGTATTTTTATTTCTTTAACAAACACAAACTGATGTACTAGTATAGGGTGTTGCAATATTGTTAATGATTCGGACACTGCATTTCTACAAAAGTCTCCTAGTAGTAGTTGTAAAAGCATTTTTAAAAAGCAGTAAGGAATTTAAATTTGAGCGTACGTTTAAGTGTTTCGTAAGTGCTTTGATAAAACCTTTCCCTGTTGTCTAGTGGTAAAAGCATCTGTCTCCGCCTTGCCTTGCTTAGCACTTAATATTCAGGGATAGTTCCGAGTTCGAACGAATGCGGGTCAAATTTTAAATAAAAGAGCTCTGCAAATATGATATATATATATATATCTTCTTCAAAAGTGATGTAATTGAAATCAATTACGTCATTGTTTTTGTTATTTCTACACCAATTATATTATATACAAAGATTCACCATGTAGGCAATGTATCAATAAATATTATAACTGCCGAGCAGGTACCGCATGGTATACATTGCATGGTGTATATATATAATCATATACCGGTTATATAAACATGTTAATCACTTCAGTATGTTCTTGTCATATAGTACGGAGAATTGGACATGATCCAGTCCTTTACGCATGAATATATAACATGTTCTTGCGTTGAAAATACATTTCGGCGAGCAAATCGTGCAATATCGGTCTTTAAAGTTGTGTTTTTATTACACCACGAGCGTCACATGTAACCGAGGTTATAAATATAAACCAAGATATCAGCTGTCAAATTAGAGACTAATAGAAGGTCGAGGATCAGTTCAAATTCTTCGTAGATGTACTTTATTTTAATATTCTTGCCTTATTTTGTTTTGCATTCGTTTAATTAGGTCTGTCACTTGTATACAAACATTGCAATACTCATCGCAACATTGTTTTAAACATTTTAATTGGAAAAAAGACCAGTGAAAACCAATACCTTATAATTCACTCTGATACATACCAATACACGTAATATCTATTACACTGAGACATTGATAAGGGAAATTGCAATGTTTATGTACACAATGTAATGTAAACAAATGACTGACCTGATAAATCGAGTTATACACCATTTGTCGTGTGTATTGCAATTTTATTTGTTTGAAGTAAACAGAAAAAGAGAAAACGATTTGTTTTTTTATTTTGCTTTTGATTGAAACGAGTCCTATTCATTTGTTTTACCACGTTGAGTACTGTCAGTACATTGATTATTTGGAATAAACTCAACTACTTGCCAATAAATGTCACACATGTTTTCACCAATCAATTCGATGCAGAGATTACATGTAGGAAACACCAATCGATCTGAAAACGGCTAGACTACAGCTTAACAACTGACTTACCGACCTGAACGATCTATGAAAAACAATGTTACACTCTGGCACTTGTTGATTACAATAGATGTTATGTTGATAAAGTCACCATCTTTGATGAGGATGAAGTAATTGAATTGCTTTGCTCATGTCCGTCGGTACATGCGTGTCTGTTGGTTGGTAGTCCAAACGGCTTAGCCTAGAATGATAACACTTTACATAGAAATTTGGTCATCAAGAGGAGAAAGCCTCAAAATATTTTGAGGTCAGTAGGTCCAAGGTCAAGCTCGTCATGAACTTTAACCTGACTGACTGTCGGTCTGCCTTGGATGGGCGGGGGACATACGTGATTTACAAACATTTATAACTAGCTTATATTGGTGTTTCCGGTCAATGCAGTGCAGTTCGTTTGCCATAGTGAAATACAGACATTTTACCAGTGTATGTCAGACCTCATAAATTATATCAGCGGGTTTTCAAGTTCCCAGGCCAACGGAATATGCTGTTGGACGAAACTTATTATTTCGCTACGTGAATATATAATTAATGAAAATAAAATATAATTGTGTGTGCATAATGTCATTTACTATATAACATTAAATTCGAGCATACTACAACATTCATTTGGCTTTTGACTTTCTAAGGTACATGATCTTTGGTATTCCAGTGTGGCTATACCACGTGGTATGTGACGTATTTCTTAGCTAAGAACGCAAGTAAAATCTGTCAACCAGCCGTAAGTAGTTTTTTATTTGATAAAGTCTAACGAGACAGCATCGATAGCCGAGAATGGGTTTTATCAATGCAAATTAACATTTCTGTGCAATACGTCACAGTTTATGCTCGAAACTGACTCAACTGCTATCTTAGAGTCAGTTTTGGGCAAGAACTGTGACCATCTGTTGAAAAAAATACTCGTTCCAAGATCGATCAAAGAATAAAAAACTTACGGTTGTTTCAACTTTTTGTTGACATATTTCTACTTGCGTTCTTAGCAAACTTTTACGCCAATTACTACGTGGTATGTCCAAACTGATTCGTACACTGGGTTATTTTTGCTCAGAGAAATTAAGAAATTTTAAAAACAGTTGCCGAGAACCTGGGACCTCTCGATCCGACAGCGTTGCAACGTCAATATCTTGACCACCATTCCCAACTATTTACGCAAGGTATAGTCCAGAGAATTTGACACGACTCTCGAACTTGTAATAGCATATTAATTTCACAGCTGGTTTATTGTCTATATTTATATTCACGGTTGAATGTTTCCATAATGCTGTGTTTACAGTCAGCCACGATAGCCACGATTGGAAAGTATCGTGGTGAGCGTGGGGGATCGTCGGAGGACGTGGAATTGAATCGTAATGATCGTGGGGGAACTTGGTGGGATCGCGAGCATCGTGAGCATCGTGTCAAAATTTTTGACTTTGACCTAGATTGTCCCGATTCAACTTTAATCTTGAGAGAGCGTGATGGAACGTGCTAACCGTAGCGGAGCGCATTAAAACTTATCAGGTCTTAACGTAGCGTGTCAGACCTTGATGCTTCATCGTAGGGGATCTTGGTGGACTTTGAAACACAATGCATTAAGTTGCATTACGATTCAACCGGGCTCTATCGCTATATGCTACGTTTCGTCAAAATATATAGGGTCCTAGCAGTAATTTAATCACGATGCGACAAGGTCTGGTAAAATCATCCCGATATGCTCCCACACTTTGTGGCGCTCTCCTAAGTCTGGATAAGTTCCGATACGTTGCAAGCATTGTGTGGCCGCTGTGTGACGAGTCGTCGCGTTGTCGCAGCCAAAAAACGAAGGAAATATTCTGCTAGGTATTATCAGATTATCTAACCGTCCTACCACCACCAATAACCACAAGTTCACGCAGCCAAAAGAAAGACCATCTTCCCCACCTCCACAAGAGGAACTGCAATATCAGACTACTACTCGGAAAAAAGTCGGGATAGTTACCTCCTTCAGTAACATCCAAGCAGATAATATCAGTGAGTCCCTGAAAGCCAACCTCTCCATCTACGAAAAGCACAGATTCGACAACAAACATGGACATACAAGCATCTACCAATACCACCGAAGTGGGACATGTACAATCCCTCGAGCTACCTGTGTGTGGTGGCTTTTGGGAAGTTATTATGATGGCCTTTCAAAAAACCCTAAAGCATGTGACACATTACATCGTTTATTGAATTTAATTGTCTGCAATTAGTTCTTATTCTTCAAGACACGACAAGAGAATATATCACCTGTACACGTTTTAACAACTCGAATCCCTTAAACAATATAGAAGAAACGACTATATATGAAGGCATAGTATAGTAAAAGTAATTTATCATTAGTGATAAGATGTTTGAGGATGAGTATCAGCTCCAGTCCATGTGATAGGGGTACATTTTCTTTCTATGTCGGTTGCTATTATTTTTAGAATATCATCAAATATACGTAGCATCCTATAAGTTGACGAAGGTGCTAACATCATCAAGCCTGAATTCTTTGTTGGAAATATTGAACCACTAGGTCATTTCTATCAACACTAAACCAAGGTCTACACAGTAGGTCCTAGAAGCAATATATTTCTTCTTCTTTACTTCTTCTACAGTCTTCCCCGCTCCATACCTTGTTGCAACTGTTGAATATTACCCATGCAGCAACACATAACTATGGCGAATTCGACATCGTCATCTCTTGAATTCATAGTTTGTTCCTTTGTGGAATATTTAGAGAATGGGTCCATCGCCCATCCTATTTATGCTGCGTTTACAGTCAGCCACGATAGCCACGATGACCACGATTGGAAAGTATCGTGGTTAGCGTGGGGGATCGTCGGAGGTCGTGGAATTGAATCGTAATGATCGTGGGGGAACTTGGTAGGATCGCGAGCATCGTGAGCATCGTGTTAAAACTTTTGACGGTCAAAAATTTGACCACGATTGTCCCGATTCAACTTTGATCTTGAGAGAGCGTGATGGAACGTGCTAATCGTAGCGGAGCGCATTAAAACTTATCAGACCTTAACGTAGCGTGTCAGACATTGATGCTTCATCGTAGGGGATCTTGGTGGACTTTAAAACACGATGCGTTAAGTTGCATTACGATTCCACCTCACTCTATCTGCTACGTTTCGTCAAGATATGTAGGGTACTACATGTATCAGTAATTGAATCACGATGCGACAAGATCTGGTAAGATCATCCCGATTTGCTCCCACCTTTTGTGGCGCTCTCCTTAGCCTGGGTAAGTTCCGATGCGTTTCAAGCATTGTTGGGCCGCAGTGTGACTATTCGTCGCGTTGTCGCAGCCAAAAAAACGAAGTAAATAATCAGCTAGGAATTATCAGCTTGTCAAACCGTCCTACCAACACAAATAACCGTAAGTTCACGAAGCCAATAATTAATGGAAAGACCATCTACCCCACCTTCACAAGAGGAATTGCCATATCAGACTACCACTCGGAAAAATTCGGGATAGCAACCTCCTTCAGTGACATCCAAGCAGAGAATATCACAGAGTTCCTGAACGCCAACCTCTTCATCTTTGAATAGCACAGAGTCGACAACAATCATGAATATCCGGACCAAGGATATTTTGTGGTTGCACCATGCAAATAATGCAAATGCAAATGCAAATAATGGATACAGTTTGTTCATCTGACATATGACAAAAGCCACCAAGTTCAAGCATCTACCTATACTACCGAAGAGGGACATGTACAATCCATCCGGCTACCTGTGCGTGCTGGCTTTTGGGGAGTTATTATGTTGGCCATTAAAAAAACCCTATAGCATGTGGTACATTACATCGCTTATTGAATTTGTCTGCAATTAGTTTCATTCTTCAAGATAATATATCACCTTTATATGTTTTAACAACAGCCTTTCGAACACCTTGAACAAAATAGAAGAAACGACTATATATGAAGGCATAGTATAGTAAAAGTAATTTATCATAAGTGATACGATGTTAGAGGATGAGTGTCAGCTCCATTCCATGTGATAGGGGCTCTCATTTGACTCACATTTTCTCTCTATGTTTGTTGTTATTCCTTTTAGAAGATCATCAAATATACGTATCGTCCTATAAGTTGACGAATGTGCTAACATCATAAGCCTGAATTCTTCGTGGGAATTATTGAACCACTAGGTTATTTCTATTTACACCAAACCATGGTCTACACAGTAGGTCCTAAGCCATCTGTTCCTTCTTCCCCTTTACTTCTCCTATAGTCTGCCCGGCTCCATACCTTGTTGCCACTGTTGAATATTAGTCATGCAGGAACACATACCTATTGCGAATTCGACATCTCTTGAATGCACAGGTTGTTCCTTTGTGGAATATTTATGGAATATGTCAATCTCCCATCCTATTTATACATTCAATCGTACTCAAAACGTGATCATCTTGTCAAGTCGCGGACATTAATCGTAGGAGAGCTCAGCATAACTTGAAGAGCGTAAGAGATCTTAACAGAACGTAATAAGACGTAATAAAACGTGATAGCATATCGTGGTTGTCGTAAGAGAACGTAAGAGAACGCGATGTAATTCGTGGCAGATCTTGACATGAATCGTGTTGGTATCGTAAGAAAGCGTAGCCGGTAGTAACACAACGTAATAAATCGTAGGACAGCGTAGTAAAATTAAATTTGATGCAATTAATCGTGGAGCTCCACGATATTGTCGAATCGTGGACATCGTGGGCATCGTGGCTGACTGTAAACGCAGCATTATGCATTCAATCGTACTCAAAACGTGATCATCTTGTTAAGACGTGGGCAATAATCGTAGGAGAGCTCAACATAACTTGAAGAGCGTAAGAGATCTTAACAGAACGTAATAAGACGTAATAAAACGCGATAGCATATCGTGGTTGTCGTAAGAGAACGCGATGTAATTCGTGACAAATCTTGACATGAATCGTGTTGGTATCGTAAGAAAGCGCAACCAGTAGTAACACAACGTAACAAAGCGTAGGACAGCGTAGTAAAATTAAATTTGATGCAATAAATCGTGGAGCTTCACGATATTGTCAAATCGCGGACATCGTGGCTGATTGTAAACGCAGCATAAGCGTAAAGTTATACAAAGGCGCTCGAGGTGTAATACCAACACAAATCTAAAGGACCAATTTTGCACGGTTTGCTCGCAGAAATTTATATATTCAACGCAAGAACCTTGTAATATATTCATGCATAATGGTCAGAAACGTGTCAAATGCTCCGTGCTGTATGTGTAAACATCATTAAAATGGACACCATCAGGTGGAAAAATAAACCGAGGGAGACCCAAAAGAACTTGTAGCAGGACCATCAATAACGAGATCAAGACTATGGGGAAGACATTTTGGAGAAATTGAAACGATTGCGAAAGACAGAAAGCAATGGAAAACTCTGATAGCAGCCTTATGTGCCAGTCGGTCACGAAGAGGATAGAAGTTGAATGAGTAAATGTAAAAATATAGAAGAACGGATATGAAAAATCTGACGTCCGGGATCAAATGTGAACAAGTGTCACCTCGGTCTTTATGCATTGCAATCGTTTATTTACCGCAAAAAAACCCCGGAACTAGCCGATATTGCACGATTGAAATCTTGCAGTATTGCGGTTATCAGTCTCTTAAACACACATATAAAAGATCATACATTGATACTGTAAACTTACATAACTGATACGGTACGTAACATACAAACACTTTCAAGATTAACCACTTTTGTAAAAGCAGAAATTTCCGCCAAATTAATTTTCGCAATATTCGCGAATCGATAAGTTCGCGAAAAATTATATTCATGAGCTTCAGAAACTACAATAAAAGAACATAAGGTACAACTGTTTCAATTTTAAAATCAGGAGCATTTAATCTCGCGAACTACATAATTATGTACTGAAAAATATCAAATTCATTAAAATTTAACCTCGCTGAAATTTCTGAATTTACAGTATTTCGAAACATGGAATAAAAAATCTTATCAAAAGTTTAGCAATTCAAATCTTGATATGATGGAACTGAATGCATTCAGTTTTGTGCTATACAGATATGTATGTTGTATGAACATTATGAATTAGCATATTTATCACGCAATAAACATGTATTAATTCTTTATAGATCTTATAGTTCGACCATATAGTCATATAAAATGAATATATTTTGGATATTGATCGGTCTATCGTCGCTTATGAAAGGTGTGTATATTGTGAATATCATTATTTGTAACAAATATTATCGAAAAAAAACGTGAAGTAAATTTTAAATTCGTTCATATGGCCAAACGCATAAAAATTTATATATTTATATATACCAATTTTCAATATTTGAATGGAAAGCTTTTGTCCCAGACAGTGGCGTGTCTGTCTGCGAAACAAATAAGTAGTTAAAATGGTCATAGGTCAGTTGATTAATTCTATTAGTAAAGGTGTTAAAATATGTTGTATCTCGTTAAAAGTATTGAGATACAATTTTTTCCAAATGATATAACGAATATTTGGAGACGAGCCAGTTTCCCATTTATGCTGAGTGTCTAGCAATGACTTAACTAAGTCTTCTTCTCCCCGTGTCTTCAATACGCGTCTCCATCTACATCGGTCTCTTGCCATTCTTTTCACCCCCCATGATAGTTTAAGGTGTTTTGCCTCCAGAGTCCACCTCCAGGTTTTCACAGGTCGATCTCTTTTTCTGCGCCCCTGTGGATTCGAGTTCAGGGCATGACGGGTAATGTTCGTTTGAATCCTCCCGCAGAATCCCCAATCCATCTCCACTTCCTCTCTTTGATGGTCTGGATGATTGGTTCCTGTTTGGTCTTCCTCCACAACTCCTGATTGCTGATCTTGTCTGGCCATCGTATCTTAAGTATACTTCTAAGGCATTTATTGACGAAAACCTGGAGTTTGTGATCTAGCATCTTAGTGTGCTTCCAGGTTTCCGAGCCATATAGGAGTACCGCCTACACATTAGAGTTGAATAGTCTTAAGTTGGTGTTATTCTATACTGGTCTTAGGAACGAGAAGACTAACCTAGCTTTTCCAATTCTGACCATCTTCATCAGCCCCATCCTTCCCACTCACTGTGCTTTCAAGATATGTGAAGCTATCAACATCATCTCCTACCTTTCTTCACTTCTTTCTGTATGCTGATTTACGCTGTCTGGTTGTTACGCTTGCTTCGGTCTTCGCTTGAAGACGTCGCAGTCTGATTGCTCTTATCTGTTCAATCTTAGCCAACGTTTGTATATTCTTTTCTTGAATCATACGTTCTCTCGACATGCCATACGTTTTAGCGTATCCATCATTCTTTCCCATTTCTTTTCAACAGGTCTGGAACCTGTTTGAAACGGTTACGGAAAACTCTTGGCAGCTCTCTACTGAGTTCAGTGTCAACCCGGGGTGTTTCTGGAGTCCAGTTTTCCTGACAGCAGCTGACTTGACTCTAACTTTAACTAGTAGTAGCTCATGGTCTGACCCTATTTCAGCTCCTTTACAAACTCTGACATCCACCAAATATCTTCTCAACTTCTCATGTCTGGGGATTTCCATGTAGCTTTGTGGATCCTCCTATGTCGGAAAACAGTTCCTCCAATGACCAGGTTGTTCTCTCCGCAGAAGTCTTCCAACAGTTCACCATTCTCATTCATGCTGCCATTACCATATATGTCCATGTACTTGTTCTCTTCCGTTGTTTTCACTCCCCCCCCCCCTTCGCCTTTAGGTCTCCTATGACAAATACTATGTCTCTCTTTTGGGATTCGATCAAGTACTCCCTGCAGTATTTCATAGAAAGCATCTTTATCTTTATGACATTACTGGTGCTATTTATATTTCGTCTTTGATATGACGTGGCCTGGGGTCGAACCCTGGACTTTCCTTTGCCCTTTAGGTTAACCATTGTTATAACTACACAAACGAACTACTGAAACACGAGAGTTTTCGAGTATAAATGCTCTTTGTCTTGTTTGTATCATAATTCAACCGAGGCCGTGGTGGTTGTGGTGGTAAAAAGGGGTACTTTGCAATGCAACATTGCATTTATCGCACTCATATCAAGTACAGTACAATCCAGTTAGGAACTGGTGAGAGTGGCGTAGCAGTTTGTGTGTACACAGACGATTACAACGATTGTCTGAATAGGTAGTAAGAATATAGTAGATATATGTTAGTTTAGCATTGAAATTATGGATGTCTGTTTCAGCCTATATAATTGGTTTTACACCGTAATATTGTACTCGACCGCTGCGTCACTGAATTCTTACTCTGACTGGACAATAGTATTGCAGTTCATGTTTCTTATCAACCGTAACTATGTTACAAGTGAGGTTACATTCTACTTATAGTTGAGGTAGCAGAAGCGCCATCAACAACAAATATAAGAGTAATACCATCTACCACAAAATCTCCTAACACGGCCACTATGCAAACAACTACGCAAGTACGGACATCGCTGCTAACAGTCAGCCAATCTTCGCAGACAAGAGTCACTAATTCTCATCTTCCGAAAGCAACAGTTTCTACGTTAGCTCCTAGTCAAACTACAAACGGTCATACTTCCGTTAATAAACCGTCCCCAATGTCTCCATTACTGTCGTCTGTTTTTGTATCAAAACCAGCACTTATAAGCATTACGACCAAAGCACTAAGATCTTCAAGTGTTCAGATAATAACATCTACCAATCCAAGCGTTCAATCAACGATATCCTCCAAACAAAGCGCCTCGACACCAAGAACACCTCGCATCTCTACTGACCAATCACAACCTACTATACCAACTACCGGAAGTCATAGTCATACAGCGTTCATAACATCCGGGACCTACATCACAGCAAAAATAGCAAACAAGACGTCAGATATTTCAAACAAGTCATCGGTGTGCCAAACAAACGACGATGCCGAGGACACAAACTGTATCGGAGCTATTGCTGCTGGGATCGTTTGTGTCATAGCTGCACTTGTAGTGACTGCGTTAAACATCACATACTTCATGGTTCATAGGTAAGAATTTTGATACTTTTTATAGATATACATCCGTTCAACCGACTGCACATTTATCCCCGACATTGAGTCGCAAGACGGGTGTTACACTTGGCGCCGATGGCAGCCGTAGTAAATTGGCTCTTGACCCTCTGAGCTACTCATTCGTACATCTGGGTAAAGTGGAGCATAGTGTGTTACTCTTGCTCAGAGACATTAAGAAGTGGCATAGAGAGCATCGAACCCTGAATAATATATTTGTAGACCTACAGGTGATTATTTTAGAGTGTAAAGGTAGTGTCTATCCACATGGTAAATTTTGTCTTCATATTACCCGCCTGTATAGTTTAGTTGGTAGGAGAGCACTATACTATCACCATCAATCGGGAGTCCTCGGACACGTAACGTATCTTCGGCATCGACGGAAATACCCTAGCAGGTACGATTGTGTCCCGCGATACTAGGGTGGCAAGAAGATGTACATGGTCTATATTTGAAGTAGAAATAGACTAATAGTCCAACGTTCTGTTCATAGTTTAACGTCCAATAAATCCATTTGATGTACAGCGACATTCCTTGAAACATTCGAACTCCCCACCACTGAACCAGGTCACGCCAAAAGATTCAACGACCACTTTGTCTTGTTAGATTATGAAGCCTTTAACGTTCATTTTTTACAAACCAACTTACAATGCATCTCCGTTTAGATAACCATGAACTATGTCAATTTCATACTTTCAGACGCCGGACTCGACAGACATCGGAAGAGTCCCTCCAAGAAGTGAAAGTCTACGATTTTCCGGAATATATCATAATTGCGAAAGCGTGTATTGGGCATCGGAAGTTTGACCCCGAAGTTTTACGCACCATTGACATTATGCGTGACCCCCTTTTTGATGGCGTCATAACTCTAGATGATAGAAAGACTCCTGAACTTAGTAAAACAGTCCGCATCCAGTCGTTTGGAGAGTTAACTGTAGCGAACGGAGAAACATGGTGTCAGGTTCCGTAACAAATAATGTGTGAAACTTAAATCCTCGTAGCAGTTACTTCCCTTTGCAGTTCGAAGAAGCCATCTGGAAGGAATTTAGTTTTTTCAGAACCTCTCAGATTAAATGCCGCTAGTCTTCTACGATTTAATGATATCATATCGTGATTCAACGAAACAAAGATGCATGTATATAATATAGTCCATGTTCATATTACATGTATTTAATTATAATGCGGTCTCGGGTTCGTCACTATATGGTGTGGTAGTATTTCTATCTGGGTTGATATCATTGCAAATGGATCTCATAGGGTAACACATTCGTGGACTTTGGAGACTGGTTTGGATAACTTGGACCTCGTTCGCTGGTGGTCAATAAATCAGGTTCGGCTGTACATGTATTTACGCTTCAACTCTTTATACATACATGTTCATGTAGTTCACAGAATTATAAAATAAATATATACATTGTTGGAAGACGTTTAAGGACCAGAAGTTCTTGTCTACCAATTCGGTTAGAAGATAAATTATTATATATGCACTACAAAAATGTACATTATTAATTTTACAAACGGAGAAACTCGTGAATATAGTGACCTTGATAGACTTTAAATACCGAGTATTATACTCGTTCTCTGTTTAAAGTCTGAACATTACTATAAAGTACACTATGCCGACAAGATAAGAACATACTAGTAATTTTAATTTGTTAATATGGACTATTTACGGTGTGTTATTGTGTTGGTATGACCTTTTATATCATTTCTGTATACATACATATACCAATAGTGGTTCCTTATTTTCTGTTACAGTTTTACAATTAAAATAGTTTGTACTCATACTGTCCGGTCTCGATATAACGACACCCGATATAGGTAATACACCTCTAAATGCCTACGCGGCCCAATTATATATAACTAGCTATATGATACACTCAAGTAGTCCTTAAAAAACTTTGTTTGCCTGGAAATGGTGACGTGCTTTGGCCAAATGGAACTAGAATCATCTTATTTAGTTTAAAGGCATAGTTTACATGTAGGTGAAGTAGTAAAACTGTTTTATCTTGAATATTTTGAGATTTTGGCATATTTGTCAAAGTGAAAGCAGAGTAGGGTAAAACCCGTATGGAATAGGTCCGCGCCCCTGAAAAAATATGTTCACTGCCTTTGACAGACAAAATTGTTTTTATATTAAACATGACCCCCCCTTGTTTGGTCTTATTTTGTAGCTGAAACATACTTCTTTTAAATGATCTATGTGAGCCACCTGGCCATAGACGTTAACATAATAATATCTGGGCCTGACAATTGTCACTTTACATTGAGTTAGAGAGCAAATTTATTTAATGGTTTATGACCTATACTGACACATTTATATACTGCCGTCATTTAATGGGGCAAATACTAGTATGTTAAAACGCTCTTTGTATCATTTCGATATACGGGCATTTTCGTTACAACGACATGTTGCTTGGTAACAGATAGCGTCGTTGTATCGAGAACTGACTGTAGTGGGATTCGAACCTATTTTGTACGGCGCCATCGCATTGCCTAGCAATGCGGAGTTCGAATACAGCATTAGACCACACAACTGTTGTGGTAATAACCAGTATCAATCTGACTACATCATACCACACAGCTAGTTAATGCGTTGATACGTGAATAGCAACCTTGATAGAGTCACCCTCTGCAAGAATTTAAATCAGATGATTATTTGGACATTTGACTAGGTTGACGCGCTTCGTGAACATCTTACGACTGATCTGACTGCTTCAGACAAAATATATATTACATAAGCGATGTACGCATTTCAGACACCCTACTTGAGTTGGTTAGTCAGTTCATTGCCGGCAAATAGTAAGTTAACCGTTTTCTAATGCTAGACAACTGTATGGTCTTATATGTAATATAGTAAACAAAACCGATTTAACATCGAGTAGTTTACAGCGTTGATTCAGTAATAAATGTATACGACGATTACAAGTAGTTTTCAGCGTTGATTCAGTAATATACGACGATAACAAGTATGTTTTAGCGTTGATTCAGTAATATACGACGATTACAAGTATGTTATAGCGTTGATTTAGTAATATACGACGATTACAAATAGGTTTCAGCGTTGATTCAGTAATATACGACGATTACAAATATGTTTTAGCGTTGATTTAGTAATATACGACGATTACAAGTATGTTTCAGCGTTGATTCAGTAATATACGACGATTACTAGTAATTATTAGCGTTGCTTCAGTAATATACGAGAGTTACTAGTAGTTTTCAGCGTTGATTCAGTAATACACGTTGATTACAAGTAGTTTTCCTTTACTAACTTTGAGCCAGTAGTCACTTGCGCTGCATTGCGATGCCACCGATTCTGGATGGCTTCGAATTGTTTGAGCATGTACAATATATAATCTTTATTTTTTTTCAGGTAACTATGGACGAGAATTTTATTTAGGAATGATCCCAAATCAGTATATATCTGAGTATGTTCGTAACCATACCGACATTATTATTAACGTCGCCGCCGTTACCAATGGTTACGTAGAAATAGATATTCCTTATGTGAATATTCATAAATCGCAAACTATCCAATCAGGATCAAGTATTATTAATGTAAGCAGCTCGCTGATTGGTCAACAGACATTCAAAGAAGAAAGAGGCATTTATTTGAAATTTAACATGGACGTATCTGTTGTTGTTTCCAGTTTTCGAGAAAACAGCCCAGGAGCGTACTTGGCGCTACCACTGCACATGTTAGGAAAGGAGTACGTTATTGGGTCATATAAACCCGCGAATGCGTACACTTACTCTCACGCTATGGTTATTGGCACAATGAATCATACTACTGTATATGTTAGTAATAAATTAGGACATATAGTGGACAGAGTTACATTAAACAGATTAGATGTTTATCAAATTGCTAGTCTTGAAGAACAAACTGGAATGCGAGTGATTGCTAACAAAGATGTATCGGTGATCTCTGGGGCGTTTACCGTGATAGGTGCCGGGTCCAGTGATCTCATTGTGGAACAAATGATACCAACACACGTATGGACAAACATGTATGTGGTACCTCCTGTACCGACGACAAACAGGGCGTTTGTGCTTCGAGCGCTTACAACAACTCCTACCAGCGTATGTTACCGTAACTCAACTATGCCAACACAGTTGTGTGTTGAGATATCCCCAAGCAAGCCCATAGATCTTTTCTTCAGTCACAACCCGGTCATTGTGACGGCCAACAATTCTATAAGCTTACTGCAGTATGGCGTAGGTGACTCTGGGCTCAATGCTCTCGGCGATCCTTCAATGATGAATTTGCCAGGTTTGAACAACTTCCTCAATCAATACCATTTCGTTATTCCGTATGACAAAACATATTACAAATTCATCGTCCTTATTGTTCCCACAATGCATGTAGATGGACTTCTGTTAGATGGAACTTATATAAAACCGAATGAGTATTACCCTATAATATCACTTACACCCAATGAGTGTACTAAGTTCACCATCATAACAAAAATGGTGATGTCATCTGGATATCATAATGTACGTCACAGAGACCCGGCAGTTCTTTTCGGTGCTGTGGTGTATGGTATGAACATGAATGCTGAATATGCGTATCCTGCAGGATTGAAAGCAGCAGGCAATGGTAAGTCAATTTATTTTGAGTTTTCTTTTTTTTCTGAATACCGGTTGTATAAACAATCGTTCAGTCACATACAAGTCGATTATTTAGGTCAGTCAATTGTTTACATAACCTTGTGTACGTAACATTACACTTTCTCTTATCAATGTTTTATTTTTTATAGAAAGTATGTGTATTAGTAGATCTATGTAGCTTTGTGGATAAAGTATTGGTTCCAACTGCCTTTTTTCTCCAATTAAAATGTTTTAAACAATAAAATACAATTGCAATGTTTGTATAGAAGTGACAGACCTGAATAAACGGACTAATACGTATGCTAAACAAAAAGGTTTTGCTGGAATCAAATATAGTTTATATAGTGGAGAAAACGGAAATGGCCGATATTTCACAATTTGTCAACCGCTACTGACTTACTGTCCCCCGAGCATCTCACACTGCTCTATAGCACGGAAAATTTGACATGATCCTGACCTTTATGCCTGACTATATTAAAAAGTTATTGCGTTATAAATATAAATTTCCGCTATTTTAGATTTGTGTGCCTTAGTTTGTATTTCTTTTAATAACATACTTCAAAGTTATATAAATATAGACAAGATATCAGCTGTTAAATAATGCTAATAAAAGGTCGAAC
This sequence comes from Spisula solida, assembly GCA_947247005.1. Lineage (NCBI taxonomy): Eukaryota > Metazoa > Mollusca > Bivalvia > Venerida > Mactridae > Spisula > Spisula solida. The sequence continues at coordinate 23,311,379 of OX365956.1, forward strand.
ATCGTGTCAAATTCTCAGTAGAGCATGCCAGTAGCCAATATTCCAAGGAAGGGTAATACCAAGCTGTCCAGATTACAGTCCAGCCATCTACCAACTCCTCCGACCGTGATGGCTATTGTAATAATAAAACTTAAGCATGTATTTTCCGTAATGACAAACTTCAAGAAAGTCCCGATTTTTTCCTTCTCATATTTTAATAAACTGAACTATGCGCATATTATTATTGAAACAAAAGGTACAGATAATAATGTCATGTTGCTAGTAAAACCTAAAATACAAACCATCCAACGGACCATTAAAAGAGATCCTCATTTTGTGATCATCCGTATGTATTAATTACAGTCGATTTGTTATCACAATTGTGCGGTCATGGAGCGACCAGTACGCCAGTGTCTACAGTAATTCCAACTCTCTCCGCTATAACAACTACGCCAACAACAGAACCAACTACGCCAACAACAGAACCAACTTTGCCAACAACAGAACCAACTTCGCCAACAACAGAACCAACTACGCCAACAACAGAACCAACTTCGCCAACAACAGAACCAACTTCGCCAACAACAGAACCAACTACGCCAACAACAGAACCAACTTCGCCAACAACAGAACCAACTTCGCCAACAACAGAACCAACTTCGCCAACAACAGAACCAACTTCGCCAACAACAGAACCAACTACGCCAACAACAGAACCAACTACGCCAACAACAGAACCAACTACGCCAACAACAGAACCAACTTCGCCAACAACAGAACCAACTACGCCAACAACAGAACCAACTTCGCCAACAACAGAACCAACTTCGCCAACAACAGAACCAACTTCGCCAACAACAGAACCAACTTCGCCAACAACAGAACCAACTACGCCAACAACAGAACCAACTTCGCCAACAACAGAACCAACTTCGCCAACAACAGAACCAACTTCGCCAACAACAGAACCAACTTCGCCAACAACAGAACCAACTTCGCCAACAACAGAACCAACTTCGCCAACAACAGAACCAACTACGCCAACAACAGAACCAACTACGCCAACAACAGAACCAACTTCGCCAACAACAGAACCAACTTCGCCAACAACAGAACCAACTACGCCAACAACAGAACCAACTTCGCCAACAACAGAACCAACTTCGCCAACAACAGAACCAACTTCGCCAACAACAGAACCAACTTCGCCAACAACAGAACCAACTACGCCAACAACAGAACCAACTACGCCAACAACAGAACCAACTACGCCAACAACAGAACCAACTTCGCCAACAACAGAACCAACTACGCCAACAACAGAACCAACTTCGCCAACAACAGAACCAACTACGCCAACAACAGAACCAACTTCGCCAACAACAGAACCAACTACGCCAACAACAGAACCAACTTCGCCAACAACAGAACCAACTTCGCCAACAACAGAACCAACTTCGCCAACAACAGAACCAACTTCGCCAACAACAGAACCAACTTCGCCAACAACAGAACCAACTTCGCCAACAACAGAACCAACTACGCCAACAACAGAACCAACTACGCCAACAACAGAACCAACTTCGCCAACAACAGAACCAACTTCGCCAACAACACAACAAACTTCGCCAACGACACAACAAACTTCGCCAACGACACAAACAACTTCGCCAACAACACAACAAACTTCGCCAACGACACAACAAACTTCGCCAGCGACACAACCAACTTCACTTTCACCAGCTTCGTCAACAACAGCGGCAACGATTACTCCAGCGATATATGTTCACGTAGATGGACCTCTATTTGCCTCTGTCAATGTTCCGCTGGGTGGTATGCTTTCACTACAATGTAATATTGTTGGGGTGTCGTCTACAGACATAACATGGACGAGATCGACTGGTTGTATTGGCAAGCATCAGCAAGTGCAGGCAAAAGGTTCGGTATCTTTTATTTATTGTCAGAATTATTTGCACGTCTATAGTGCGTTTATTCAGGTCTGTCACTTGTATACAAACATTGCACTATCATAACATTGTATTTTTATTGTTTTAAACATTTTAATTGGAGAAAAAGGCAGAAAAATCGGAACCTTATTCACTAAGCCACATACTGATGCATAAATAATATATTAAAATAATACATCAATATGAGAAAGTGCAATGTTTATGTTCACAATGTTATATAAATAAGTGACTGACCTGAAGCATCGATTTATTCTGACTCATATGACCCTTGGATTTTTGTATATTTTGACACTTTAGTTAACAAATCTTTGAACTACACTTACACGATGAGAATGGTGTAAGTGAGCTACATCAGTCTCCCAGCATAGTACGGAGATATTGACGTGATCTAATATAACATTAACGAATACATGTATATCACAAGGTTATTGCGACACATTTGAAGTCTAAAAATGCTTTACTTATTAAAGCTAAGCTCTTTATACGCAAAGAGGCAACACCGGATAAAGCCTAAATTCAGTATATGACATGTACGTTTAAATTACAACATAAATAAGCAGACAAAGCTCCACAGGCAAGCTAGCTTGTTGTACGCCCATACAAACCAGCAACGACAACCTTGTTTATGTGGTAATATCTAGATAGGTAAATCATTTATATTTTAGGCGTGGCAGACCTTGTGGTACACACTGTCAGTGCTCATGATTCTGGTTCCTATGTTTGTATGACGACAAACAAGCAGGGTGCGGTTATCAGTCAGCAATTCAATGTCACAGTGTCAAGTTTGTATCCTTAATTTAACAGATGTTATAAAAGAATGCGTCATGATAGTAGCTATTTCCGTTTGCCAAAAAAGTACATAATTTTTATGAAATGGTATTGAACACACGGGTGAAACATGTTTCATTTTGATGATATCGGTATGTTTTGAGAGTTTTAATGCGACCAAAATTCGCGTGAGGCGTTGTAATCAGCATGGAGCGAACTAATGTGAAGAAATCAGTTCAAATAAAAAATATTATTATCACAGTAATCGTTTGAAGTGATAAGCAGATGTCGATATAAAACAGAGTTTTTTTCATTTTTTCTAAAAGTCACCCTTTGACGTTTACATCGATGTTTTTTCTGGTATCATAAATATGATAATTATATGTAATACAATGTATGGACTGGTGGTCTGGGTTCCTTATATAGACGTTGAAACAAATGATATCATTTCAGTACCGGAAAATGTTTGCACCTTTGACCAAGTAAATTTGTGTGGTTGGACGCAGATGAATAATGATGAGGCTGAATGGAATTTTCAAAATGGACCCACAATTTCTAGTGGAACAGGGCCTGACAACGACCACACTCTTGGAAACGGTTTGTTCTCTGAGACATTTCCCTGTGGCACCCGACCCAAATTGCTTTAACAAAATGAAGACATTCCGCTGAGTTTATTACAGCAAATTTCAAACAATCCAATTTGAGATTTCTCTTTAACTCAGACTATTGATTTAAGCAACATCTCAATATAAGCTGAGATTTCCAATTGAGGTGTTTCGGAAGATCAGGGCCTAATATATTTCGAAGAACATGACAAGCACTGTGCATATAAGCCTATAAAACTACTTAAACTATGTGCGTATATTTGAGTGATTCAAATTTCGTTAGATGTTTAAAAAAGTTAAATTGTTGAGCTTTATAACTACGGCAGAATCATCGATTACAATTCATTCGGAGTTGCTGAAGGGGAGCTGTCCGAAGTGTACATTTTTTGTCAAGCTTTTCTTTTTATTATTTTGTTATCATCGGGGGTTACTTCTTTATAATTTCTGACAAATAGTCAGCCTTATACAAGAATGAGTTTGTAAGTAACTGTTAAAAATGCAACAGAGGACGAGGTTCAATTTGTGCTCATTCGTCCATTTTACTCTTAGTAAACACCCCGAATTGTCAGCTTGGAGTACCGGTATTTACTAGATGCTAAAAGAACACATTGATTGGAAATTTATGTACATGTATCTGTTCCACATTGTTTTGAAAATAAAAACGAAAATAAAAACGTTATGATCATTACAACGAAATTGTTACCACATAGTCGCCAGTTTGAGATTTATATTTAATAGTATTGTATATGTTGGCCAGTTGAATAAACCAGTGTATCAGCCATTAATCGTACAAGCTGCTGCCAACCCCACCTATGGAACATATGTTAGCCGAGTAATAATAATATAGTCATTTTCTGTAGATAACATCATTTGCGAACCAATTATAGCTGGCAGACATATTGATGTTTTGCTGGAGATCTGTCAAAAAGTATGCCCGCGCGTGTTCTCCTTAACCACTTGTCAGATTTCAATGATTTCACATAAATAGTTGGTGCCAAGCCTAATTGTGCATTTTGCCAAGAATTTTAGGTCGATGTATATTGCCTTTGGTAATGCCCTTGATGGGAGACATCGTTTTTGTGGTTGACATACTGGATCTGCATGTAGAGCAACGCTAGTCTGAAGTGGGCTTTTCCGAATATGCATGCTTATAAATAATAATGTAATAATGTTTAAAGTTTCATCCTGTTTTCTTTCCAGGCAACGGGCAATATATATTCATAGAATCGTCTTCCCCGATGGTACTGGGTGATCGAGCACGTTTAGCACTTCCGGGTCTTACTTCCGGTTTACCCCATTGTTTCTGCTTCTGGTATTATATGTACGGGGACGGAATTGGGAACTTAAAAGTATATACCGAGGTAATGAGAGACATGACTTCAATCTCACATGTCAGCCGCAGTCCTATGCAGGTGAATTATTAGTTTGCACCTGTAGTGGGATATCGTACGATGCCATCGCCAAGCAATGTCAAGGACGAAAGCATTAGACCACTCGTCTGTCAAAACAACCCCATAATAGGTTAAGCATCACTTATAGGTTACGCATCATTCCAGGCCACCGTCGGACCCCATGTTTGCTCAGACCAGCTACGTTGCTGACCAAATTTAACAGAAACGCAATTATTTACGACGATGCACTACAGACCAATAATAGTAATCAGTCTTAACCTGTTGAAACCCTCTCTCCGGCCATTGTTGATTCTCATCTTTTTGTTCGCAAGAAACCTTAACGTCTATACTCAAGGAAACTCGAGTTGGTGGTGCATACACCTCTAATTTGTCGGATGAAAGGGAACCAGTTCGAATCATCATACATTACCGCTGTTTCTCATAGTCATATCCGTTACCTTTGCACATTTGTGAAAAGAAATATTTAGACCGCCTGTAATGCAAACTTGCCAGTATCCCTTTTTAGCTCATTACAACCAACATGGCACATCTTGTCTAAAATCGGTTTGTCAGGGTTTCCGACCACTGCAAGTATTAATTTCAGGTGTCAAAAGGGTGTAAAAAAGGTCCTAAAATTTTAAGAACACTGTAAATAGTATACTAGTAACCCATTCTGACTATTTGAGTACACAAGAATAAAAGTTTCGACAACTACTAGTATTCGTTTTGTCTGGGTTCGACTGACACTGTAGTATGTTTGTGCTCATTCGTTTTTTCCTGTCGATTTGACCAATGATCTACGGTTTCGAGAATGCAATTTTGTGATACAATGAATCCGGATGAGATACCATAGCCCGCTCATACGCCGGTGTACAGTGCCGATACACGCGAGACCACCTCTGGTTTACCAAGCAGTTTGTCTCTAGTTGGGTGGGAAACACTGAAAAGCATTTTAGAAATGACCAAGTACTCCGTTTTCATGACTGAACATCATGCTTAAATTATTTTGAATTAAATATTTGCAGACGAATTGCTCCAGTTCTACGCGAGTTATATTTCTCGAACATGGAGATAAAGGCCAACAATGGTACAATGCATGTAAGGACATCCCAGCATCGTTTGAATCAAGCACTTATCAGCTTGTTATAGAAGCTGATGTTGGTCCTACTTATCATGGAGATATAGCAATAGACGATCTCGATGTGAAGAACGATGTGTGTTCTAGCAACCATGGTAACCCGTCTTTTGTTGGTAAGCTGTTCACGTAGATTCTACTGTAAAACCGAAATTGAATATAATTATAGGGTTACTTTTTGTTAATTTCGTGGGTTTAAAACAACGTTTTTTAATTTCTTCAATTATTATAGGTAAATATTGAACCTTGGTGGGCTGTCAATCCAGAGGTCGTGGGTTCAATCCCCTGCTGCGGAACTTGACATTTCTGAAATATTAATAATATTTCCCGCTTTACCTCACCGGGTGTAATGCAAAGTATCTGAGTAAAGGTGCCAGGAAGCTGTGTATCGGTGCTATACACCGGGCACATTAAAGAACCAGACTGTTTATTCGAAATAAGAGCTAGACGCACTTCTGCAGCGCCGGACATGCCAGTATCTTATGTATCTCTCCCCTTCAGGGACTTTCTCTCAGTCTGTCCCTCTGGTCAGATCATGCTGTATCTGCACTGGTAGAGGATGCACCTGCGCCCTTGTGGCAGCAGCACTATATAATGTAAAGTGCCTTTGAACGTGTGTTCGCATGAAAAATGCGCTATATAAATCTGGTATATTTTATATTTATTTTACTTTGAACGATGTATTGATCCATTGCGTCGTATTAGCATGTGCCGCTTGTGTAATGCTGTCTCTCGCGATACCGTCTGATCGTGCACACGGGTCAATATAATTTTTATCATTGGTAAAACAATTTCTTCTTACCGAACGTTTTATCTTTCTTTAATTCTTTTTCAATGATACAGTTACCTGTGATCGTACATGCATCATGCGGATTAATATAAATATGCGTGCTGTATTCTTTCAAATGTGCGTTTTGATTTGTATTAGCATTTGCGACATACACTGATATGTAGGCCTATACCATATAGCATGGATTGAGTATATACATCATTGTATCTTGTGTTTTTCAGGTCGATGAGACTAAAGCAAGATACGTCATTCTCTTGTAAACCTAGTTTGGTTCCCGTCGTCAAATCTTACATGACATGATTAATTTGGTTCCAAAACTACTTTAATATTTGGGACGGGACCAGACTAATAAAAATATGTAAATAAATATTTATGTCGTATTAAATATAAGTATATTTACTCGAACTGATCGTTGGTGTTAATTCTGGTTTATTTATTTTTTATTTGCTTTTATTTATCCTCGCCACCGGAAATCCATATGGGCGAGGCCACCAGAAGAGGCTAGTCACTTTAGTTTTGGGGGGATAGTGCATAATCATGACAGAAGATGCCTCAGTTCCATAAGCATCATACACGGGACTTCGCTTAACGTCTCGTCCAAAGACTGTTAATATTTTTATTTTAGTTATGTTAGGTGGGAAACTCTGAAAAGCATTTCTGTTTTTGATCGTCTGGAGTAGGGATCGAACCCACAACCACAACAGTCAGTAGCCCTTACCACTAGACAACTCGTCCACCCATGTTCTTTCTGGCAGAATGTCTATTTCTTTTATACAGTGTAATTAGACTCGTTTTTCATTACGTCACGGTTCAGTCGCAAAATTTGGACTCGTCAGTGATGTTGACCTTGGAAGTCTACTCGGAGGACGTCTAGCGACGGCTCCTGTGTCCACGTACTATTGCCAAAGTTGTTGGATTACACTTTGGCTAACACCATGCTCACAGGCAACCTACCGCTGCGTTTGCCCAGCCAACAGACGACCGACTGCTTATACTTTCGATTTCCGGCCAGGCAAAGACGAATAATGGCGACATCCAGTTTATATTTCAAGGAAAGGCAAAAATAAAATGGACTGGTCGTTTCGACTGCAAACAATTAGTGTATAACCAGTAGATTTTAATGTAAACATTATGGCAATTGTGAAGGTCCACAGTACATATCTGGACTGGTATGTACAAAGCATCTTAAGGAAAAACGTTGTTTTGACTTAAGTTAAATCATTGAGCACATATATCCCCCCCCCCCCCCAAAAAAAACGAAGAATACCCCATGTTTTCTTTGTGATTAGTGTAGCTCTTTACATAATGCTTATAAATTTTAAGATTTTTATAAAATACTCTGTGAATACTTCTCCTGAAATATAGCCTACGTATACCTGCATGCTGTTTTTGAACACATTAAAAGAATACACCAACAACAGTGCAAGGGTATACATGTTAATACTCGCCATAATTATATCTACAAGTCCAATAGATTTCTGTCGCCTGATAACTTACCAACCTTTACCGGTTAGTTTAACCTAACCAACTCTACTTGAAACCTGTATGTAACATCTTATGTACAGTGGTACTCGGTGTTTACTGTGTTTCCGCGTACCGCTTGCTGTACAGTAAATAGTCTTAATAGACGAGATAAGAGGTTGACTTCCACAAAGTAGTGTTAACAAAATACGAGGGTTGTTCAAATTGGAATGCAAGTGATGCTATATCTTTCTTGTATCAATAAGTTTTTAATAATAGAGAGTTGGGGGTATCAACAATCATTGTATTAGCTTTAAATTGATTCCTCACATTTTAGAATCCGTTTAGTGTAGCTGAAACAATAGGTCAATTAACACTGTCTACTCGTGTATACTTTAGAATGCTTAAATAATTGGGAAAATGTCTTTTTTTACCAAACTCGGTCCCATTTAATAATCGTTGTTTTCTTAATGCGGGAGTGCAGACAATATTTAAAATAATTCGTATGGTGAAATGGTGTCTTATTTATTAACTACTTGATAATTTAAGAAATTTAAAAGTGATGTACTGTTATTTGGAAATGAACTCCATGCACGCCATCCAAATACCGCAACATACTAGAAAAGGATTGAGAAAATCAAATAATGTGGAAACTGGTGGAGTATTTTCAATAAGGCCAGTAACTCGATGTGTTGGTGCATCATTAGGAGCTATTCATACACTTATTAAACTTATTACAAAAAAATAGGACGATAAGTCTAGTTTTGATACCCCTATCTGCTTTTAGACGCCAAAATGTATGCCCTTGCAAACTGTCCAAAAAATAGTTGAAACCAGTTTCTAGATAAATTTCGACCGTTTGCAAATGTAATGACCATAAACAAGACACGGGTTCGTTTTGTTTTCCATGCGACAGATATGGGCCAGCAAAGACAGAACAAAAGTATGCATTGCAAAATGCTCCATGAACGCCAGTAGAAATATACCTTTTTCGATATAAACCAAGTTTCTGCCATTAAATTTGATGTATAAAATGGACAATGGGTAACTGCCGGGCTTAACAAAGGTAAAATCCTTCAGAAAGACTCCGACAATTGCTGCCAAGCCACATGTTTGAAGGATGGCATGCTATTGCAAAGCAATGGGCCTCCACCTGCAGCAGCCATTAACGTGACTTTCTGAGAAGCGTGAAGGTTCTTGAGCTTTCCGACCATCCTTATTTGTCAAGCATAGTACCTTGTTATCTTTATTTGTTTCAAACGACTCTTAAATTACATTGTCGGAAAAATGCCAGGTACATTAAGATCTCGGTTTGGCTCATGTCCAGTATATGCACAGTGTACCTAGACATATTAACAAAAACGCATTTTAAAAAAAAATGGAATAACTGAATGAAACTTCGCATATCTATTGGAGATGAATACTGCAATGGGACCAAAGGCGTGTTTCATTAGAATATATCAAGTGTAAATATTTATGGGCTTAGTAGCATTCCAATTTGAACAACCCTCGTACTATTATAAACTTGAAGACGACCGCCAGACTGAGCCATTCAAGGATAAATCGGGTCCTGATGCTTGGTCACATGTCCATACATAGCCAAATCACTACAATCGTTCTCGAGCCGCAGGTAATTAAAATATTCCTCAGGTCAGCGAGAACAAGTTGTACGTTTTTCTGTATAGTATGAGACTAACAGATAAGAAATTAACTTGCTAGGTCATTTTTACACATGAAAGTAGGACTGACGAGGGGCGTTCAATAAATAATGCCCATGTCCTTGGCATTGGCATTTTTCTATGACAATATTTAGAAGATTTCAACGATCATTGTCTCAACTGTGTGTGTTTCATCTCTATGCCTGGAAAGTGCATAGCCTTACATCAACAGTTAAGTAACTAAGAAGAGGTATACTCGAGTATACTGGCCTTATTTTCATTTTAAGCTGATTTTGTCATCTTTGCAATAGTTGTTTAGAAAAGTAAACGTCAGAATTCCAGAATTCATTACACTGCAACATACGATATAATAACTTTAAATCCTGATGTGTCCATCAGAACTGTAAATCAAAATGAAATTATTTGTGGTCTACGGGTAAGACGATCAAAAACAAAGTTTTTTCGATTTTTCCCCAGAACTTAATATTGATGATTTCCCGAATAATTTCAAATGTAATATGCCAAATTCCAAAAAATATTAATTGAAAAGAAGCATGCTTTTCGGGCTTATTTCGACTCATATTTTCGCGGCTTTAACTTTTTGTACACAATGAAAATAAAGTACAACAAATGATGTTTTTATGAACGACATGTACATTATTGACGTCATAATAGTTATGAAATAAGGTTATTTTCCGAATTTAAATTTTAGGCGACAAGTATTATCAAAACTTCGCAGTGTCTGTAAATAACCCTTGAACATAACAACACTAACAATAATCCGATAATTACATACCATTGACATTTTCAGGAAATACAGTGGAACAGTCATTGGTTCCGCAAAAGTAAAATATTCACAAATCAACGAATTTTTTAATTTGAAATAAAAAAGGCAGTATATATTGAACGCCCCTCGTAGTAGCTGTTAATTAAGTTTCATTTTTTATGTTCATTTTTTGTTGTCATTATGGCTAGTACTCGTAATGTGACGGTTCGTGCTCTGATTTTTCTGTTGAATGCTTTCTTCAATGTCCGATTTGTTATTATCTTTCTGACCTAGTTATTATATACACGAAGTTCTAATACGTTCATAAATGTCAAATGTCATATCGCGATGTTCATGTAGATCAATATACATATTAGTATTAAATTTGTTAAGGTATAGGTTGGGTTGTAAGTTAAACGTTAATTGATTTGATATTATATCAAATTAAAATGAAGATACTCTATGCTGTCGTAATTGTCCTAGCGGGAATATTAACACGTGTAAACGGTACGTACATTTTGTTGATATCGAGTGTGTAAGCGGAACAATAACACGAATTTAAACTAATTTATTTAAGGTCGATTGGACTTATATCACTTAATGTAAAACACTCTAATTACATTGTCACATGTAATTGTGGCTGTGTGTTCTCTTTGTCCATTTCGCACTATGCAGTTTTTTGGGTGATGTCTTCCCTGTACGATTTGTTATTGTATTTTACTACACTCAGTTATACATTCAGCTCAATTCAAAGTTACAAAGAAGCGGTAGCAGGGCCAAGTCATTAACTCGATCGAGAGAGAGAGAGAGAGAGAGAAAGAGAGACGCACGCACGCACGCACGCACGCGCACACACACATACCGTATAGGCCAATCAGGGTAAAATAAAGTGACGCAACAGTCGAGTCCACTATCACGGTGTTTAACCAATTATAAAGGCTTATACGAATGCTACACTAACATACTATATACACTCTTCCTGTTGAGACAAGGGTTGCAATCTTTTGTGTACACATCAACGACAACGTCACTCCCACACTATCCTAACTTGACTGTAAAAAGGCATTTCAATGCCTATTCATCCGGTACTGCCCCACTCAAAATGAATGATACACTACACGGTTGCTTAAATTAGCATAAGTAATTACCATAAAGGGGGGTCCTAGTAATTACAAATGATAACTAAACATAAATTATGTTACTGTTTATTTTGCTTCAGCCTGTGATGACGACAGCACGTGCGCAGCATTACAACAGACGTTTCAAAGCGGTGGTCATGACATTTGTGAAAACGATTCGTTCAAGTTTTTCTGTAACAAGACATGTTCTCTCTGTGCGACAACTGTATCACCTTTAACAACAACTACACATTGTATGTATCAAAACAACGTTTTATATCTTTATCACCCTAAAATGTTATGACTCTGGCATTACTAAATCTCATTCTCGTTCACCAGAGTATTCTTCACCAGTGATAGGTAGTCTGGGAACTTGACTAACCACTGATGTATGAGGATGCTAATTCTAAGAAAACAAAACATGGCATTAATGGTTATGCTTCCATGCCACAAATAGTGTGTATTTGGCAAAGATAGTACCGATACTTTACAAGGCATATTTGAAAAATATATCATGCATAATATTTTAGTTTCAGCATTTATGTACGTCAAATTCGGTTTACTTTTAAAAACGATTCATCGGTTTGGAAATATTTTAACAATATTACCCCATTATGTTCGTCTTTCATGTCCATTTGCTGCGTTTGTTTTTCAGTCGATGCGTGTACATTATCACCATGTATTCATGGTAAATGTCAGTCCCTGTCATCGGGTTCTTTTGTCTGCACATGTAACGCCGGCTATGTGGGTTTGTTTTGTGATAAACGTAAGTATACAAATAGATATGAGGGAGGTTACGAACTTTACGCGTACGAAAGCGTCTGCGTGTGGCTAATTATTACCTGCGGGACATGAGGCCGCAGGTATACTGGTATGCTCAAAGTGAAAAGTCCATGGAGGGGCACGTGACCTGTTCTCGATGGTATACGATTTCAAAAAAATAATCCAAAAAATGAAGCATTTTGTAAGAATGTCGTAATCCAGACTACTTCCATTATTCCATGCGGATAACATCGGTCTTTGTCGCATTGCAATAGTTTATTTACCGAAGAAATTAGAACTGTCCGAAATTTCACTGTGAACGCTAGGCAATTGGGACCATGTTTCTAAACAGCAGGTGTCTGCAGCTGCATAAGCAACGCGCTTCCCGGTCAATGATAAATATAGTGAGCAATGGAGTACATCCCGTAGAGAACACATTGCCAGATTAACAGAAGCATGGTATATTGATACATGATAAAAGTTTTTCAAATTCTTTGTTATTTATTCGCTCGGCACATAACAAAACCAAATAATTAGAGGATATATGTTTGTTTAAACTGAATACGATTTATATCTCATCATGACATTTGCTGTGATAAAGTTCAAAATTACGATTACATATTATAGTTGGTTATGTTAGATTAATCGGAATTGTCCGATATTACAAGTCATGTATTTGAATTATTTGGACAGATACCTTTAAACATACACCACAATAACTTCGATCAGCATCCAAACTGCAAAAACACCTCCTAAACAATACAACTAAATCATCTGCCCGCAGAAAACTATTTGACTTGTGCATTAAACGTGCGAGTTGCAGTTTGAATTTCCATGTGTGCATTTTTGTACGTAGTGATGGCATCACAAGCTTGTAAAATTAAGATTAGTATCATATTGGTTGCGAATGATAAGTTATGATTTGGCTTTGCTTGCGAAACAAAACGTGTATGTGTAAAATCACGTGACAGTAATGAGTGTTATACAAACTTAATGAGCCAACGGGCGATGAAACCTTATGTTTCTCGTGCGTACGTATACTTGAGTGATGTAGTACTCATTTTAGTTTCGTCTGTCGTACGTAGTATTCACGTAGACATACACGTCACACGTTCACTTTCGAAACCTCCCTATGTATGTTGAAAAAAACACAGAAATTTATTCAAATCTGTGTAATTGCATTGGTAATTTATTCGAAGAAATCGAATTTGGATGGAATTTGTCCGGAATATTTACAAACATAAGTTTAATCAGACAATCGTACAAATGTTCTACAGTAATATCACAATATACAGTGTGGACTTACATCGTGTTATGTGACGTAATCGTTGGCTACGAACGCAAGAATAATCAGTTAACACAAAGTTAAACAAGAGCCATGTTCACATGGCCATCCCCGCCGTGTATGTTTGGTACTAACGGTTGTTTAACAGAAATAGGACTAGATAGAAAAAGAATGAATATGATGTTAGGGAAATTAAATAATGGAATATAATTAATCAAATGGAACCAGGCCGAGTTCAAAAAAAAGAAAATCTTAAGAAATTACATCAAGGGAAATATCATAACGTCTTTGGTTAAAGGGAAATAATTCAAAAATAGTACCAGCTATAGTTATGTTTCTAGGTCACGGGCACTTTACCTAGATGCCATCTACTAATATTTAAAGTTTCAAGATACCTAATTGAATACTTATGAAGTAATGCTCTGGACAAAAAATAGTTTATTCACACACCAAGTTTCAAGTCAATACCTCAAATAGATATAGAGTTATGCTCGGGACAAAATATGAGACGGACGGACGGACGCATAACTATTACTATATCCCTTCGCCTTAGGCGGGGGATAACAATTGCCCTGGGTAGCAGTTGAGTTAGTTTCGAGCAAACTGTGACTTTTTTCACAAAACTATTAAGTTGCATAGATATAACTCATTCTCGGCGTGGGCGTCGAGAAGTATCGTTAAAATCGGTCAAAGAATACCATTAAAAATACAACAGTTGTTTTTTACTTTTTGTTAGGCATTTTTGTCTGGCGTTCTTAGAACTAAAATTACGCCACATACCACGTGTGATGTCCACAATGTATATATACATGTATACGTAATATTCGTAATAATAACGCCAACTTTTCGCGTATTTCAAATTATCCTGAGCTGGTACTAACAAAGCGTCTTAAGGGAAACATAAATGTTTTTACTAAGTTCAGAATTGAGCTGCAAATATTTCCCAAGAAACGAAGAATAACCCATGTTTTTTGTTATTATTGTATCTCTTTACGTAAAACCTCTAAACTATGTAAACATTAATTTTGATTATTTTTATTTTCAAGTTTATCTGACACTCTTAAGGAAATTTTTAAATTTTAAGAAAATTCTATGTTTTATGATTTTTTGTGAATTCCATCCCTGAATGATCTACATGACATAATACTTTGATCATATTCGTCTCTATGTCAATTTTCTGCGTTTGATTTTCAGCCGATGCGTGTTCTTTAACACCATGTAAGCATGGTACATGTAATACCCTACCGTCTGGTTCTTTTGCCTGCTCATGTAACCCCGGCTTTATTGGATTGCTTTGTGACAAACGTACGTATCGCTGGCTTAGAATTAGAAGCAAAGACCCAAATATACACAGATTGGACACTTAATTGAAAACGTAGAGAAAAGACAAAATAGCATGCAGCATATTCTGATATTTTGCATGCACGTCTTTATTTGTCATCCCTTTTAATGACCAATATCTCATTTTAAAGAGCTAAGTTTCTTCTACTGCATGATGTAACTTATTTTTTCTATATCTTGTAGAATTCATAAAATTTTTGTTTAAATGAGGCAAATTGGATATTTTCTGATAAAATTGGAATTTCCATTAAAATGTGAGTAGGTCTGGTTCTTTGAGGTCTTTTATTTTATTCCTTGACTGATTTCAATAAATTAGGTCTTATTTTAAAGCAGAATAATTAATCTATTGCATAAACTTCTTTGTTTTTTGCTATGTACATTATAACAGGAGCTATAAGCTATTAAGAACAAACGAGATTTCGCGAGATTTCAGAAGACTGCCGCGAGATATTACGAGATTTGGTAGATTTTTCCAATCTGCGTATATTTAGATCTTTGTTAGAAGGTTGTAAGTACAAAATCTTTTTTTTTTAGAAAACAAGAAAAAACTTTCTGAAAACTATAATATACTGATGGAAAAACAAGCTTTTTAAATCGATTTTCATGAAATTGGGCGCGTAAGAAGCGCATTGAGATGCAGATTTCAAATATGTATGAGTCTTATAAGGTCGTAAGTACTACTTATTCTAATTCTAAGCCAGCGAAATAATTAACAGAGAGGTTGCAATGCCAACTTGTACGACTTTTTGTACGCGTAGCTACCCTTACATGTATAAGTACATGTTGCAATTGCGAAACAAAACGTGTGCGTGTAAAATCACGTGCCAGTTGTAACGTAATGATTTCTACGTGAATCGTAAATTAGTGTCTAGGGCGGATCATTTTCTTGTTCGGCAGTGTGTTGGGCACTTTTTCTTTTTAGGATTTCTGACAGCTAAAACTAGGCGTTGCAGTCGTTTTACTGTTGGAACTGGGTCATTTAACTAGGGTATTCAGCTTTTTGATTGCTGAAACTAATTCATTCTACATTTTGCCAGCTTGGACTTGAGCGGATCTTTACTTGTTTAGTTGGGAATTGTGCCTTGTATGTGTTTGATGTGTTCTGTGCTCGATTGGTTCAGTTTGGCATCGTGCCTTGTGTGTTTTTCATGTTTTCTGTGCTCGGCTGTTCAAGTTGAGTGCTGCCTTCCCCGTCTCACGGTCTGACTTAATATGATCTTTTTGCTGAAGTGACAAGGGTCATCACGGGAACAGTGTCGTTCAACATCAGATGTACAAATATGTTCACAACAAATATCAACGACAAACCTACCTCTTCGTTCACCAAGATACCCAGGCTCACTTAATTGGATTACCTTACACTGCAGATTAATTGTGTATTAAGACTCCTTTCGAGAACAGTCATCCCATGGAGTCACCAACCTGGATAGCTTGTATGACTATAAACAGGCTGTTCAGCCAATAATGAGGATGGAATTGTAATTGACAATGCACATTGTATAAACATGTTAAGACCTTGGTTTTTAAATCACAATTCACCAAGTTACTTTAACATAGCACGTGAGAAAGTAAGTGTCACCCTTTTCCCTCTCCTTATTATGTCTGCTAAGGGGATTTTGATGAGTTATACAGAAGGACGTTAGATTGAAAAAGTAAGGACATGCATGAGATTGCGAAGAATTAACTTTTATTTAAGACATATGTATACACATGTGCATGTAATTATTTTGAAAACAAATATGAATAGAAGCAAAGTTAGCGAATACTCTTCCTATATGATTATTGTATTTGAGTATTGACAAAATGTCATCATCTGCTTTGCTTTGTTTAGTCTGCTTGGCATTTAGCAGACCAACTTCCCATTTTTATATACATCTTTATTTATAGATGATCCATGTGACCTTGACCCGTGTCGAAATGATGGTGTTTGCCAGACGATCGTTACAAACGGAACATTCACGTGTAACTGCGCTACAGGTTATAGTGGATTACTTTGCGAAACAGGTTTGCAAGTTGGTCAAATCACGTGATAGGCAAACGATGATGGGATAAGAATTATTCAGACAATTCCTGTCATTCTTTTACAATTTTTAGTGCTGTCCCAAGTTTCGTATATAAACATAAATTTATAGGAAATTGTGCAAGATCTTCTAGTAAGTTCCAATATTAATATTACTTTAATTTTCAAACTTAAAAAAGAATCAATAAAAAGGCATCGACTATTATTATTCGTTATATTCTGAATTAAGGGGCCACTTTTATACATATAGCTCACAATTTGTATAACTGTTCTTTGTGTGCTTTTTCTGCTCTCTGTTGGCCGATGCCTTTCCTGCTCTCTGTTGGCCGGTGCCTTTCCTGCTCTCTGTTGATCGGTGCCTTTCCTGCTCTCTGTTGATCGGTGCCTTTCCTGCTCTCTGTTGACCGGTGCCATTCCTGCTCTCTGTTCACCGGTGCCTTTCCTGCTCTCTGTTGACCGGTACCTTTCCTGCTCTCTGTTGACCGGTGCCTTTCCTGCTCTCTGTTGACCGGTGCCTTTCCTGCTCTCTGTTGGCCGGTGCCTTTCCTGCTCTCTGTTGATCGGTGCCTTTCCTGCTCTCTGTTGACCGGTGCCTTTCCTGCTCTCTGTTGACCGGTGCCTTTCCTGCTCTCTGTTGATCGGTTCCTTTTCTGCTCTCTGTTGGCCGGTTAATTTCCTGCTTTCTGTTGACTGGTTCCTTTCCTGCTCTCTGTCGGCCGGTGCCTTTCCTGCTCTCTGTTGACCGGTGCCTTTCCTGCCTTCTGTTGACCGGTGCCTTTCCTGCTCTCTGTTTACCGGTGCCTTTCATGCTCTCTGTTGACCGGTGCCTTTCCTGCTCTCTGTTGGCCGGTGCCTTTCATGCTCTCTGTTGACCGGTGCCTTTCCTGCTCTCTGTTGACCGGTGCCTCTCCTGCCTTCTGTTGACTGGTTCCTTTCCTGCTCTCTCTTGGCCGGTGCCTTTCCTGCCTTCTGTTGACCGGTGCCTTTTCTGCTCTCTGTTGACCGGTGCCTTTCCTGCTCTCTGTTGACCGGTGCCTTTCATGCTCTCTGTTGGTCGATGCCTTTCCTGCTCTCTGTTGACCGGTGCCTTTCCTGCTCTCTGTTGACCGGTGCCTTTCCTGCTCTCTGTTGGCCGGTGCCTTTCCTGCTCTCTGTTGACCGGTGCCTTTCCTGCTCTCTGTTAACCGGTGCCTTTCCTGCTCTCTGTTGGCCGGTGCCTTTCATGTTCGATTTGTCATTATCTTTTTGCATGCATTTTCCATTCCTTCTTCTTCTTCACCCTCTTCCGACTTAGTACAATATGGGCAAATATCATTCCACATCAAGCATGACCTACGTAAATACAGCAAGAACTATGAACATGAGATTAATTTTGGAAGTAAATCAAACTATAAAAATGAATAAATAAATAAAGCCTTTCCGATCCGTAAGATCTCTGGAAGATGGCAGTACAAGATTATCATGTCAGTACTAGGAAACATAAATGGAACTGGTGCATTGAATTCTAAACAGTTGCTGTTATTTTACTGTTTATAAAGCATTGCATATATGATTTTACAGATGACGTCTGTGATGACGATAGTTCGTGTTCAGTATTACAGCAAACATTTCAAGCATCCAATGAAAACATCTGTACACATGAATCGTTTAAATATATCTGCAACAAGACGTGTGATCTGTGTCACAGAAAGGTGACATCACCACCAACGACTACAACGGTCACAATACAATGTATGTACTTAATTGTTACTAGTGCAGTTTAACAAAGTCCATTGCTAATTTAAAGTAAGAATGGTTAATGGATTCAGCCACACGTTCCAAAACTTTATTACGACTCCTCCATTACACTTCAAATGATCATACATCGTATTTTACAATGGCAACTATAGTTTTGAACAATAACACAATGACAAAATATACAGAGGATACGGTGCAAACTGGTATAAAGCGATTATTATTAATATGATATGTGTGTCATACGAGACAGATACAGTGAAAGAGGGTGCGATGTGTCTGAGAGAGTGTGGAAGAATGGGAAATAGTGTGTGACCTCGATAAGTTGAACGTAATATACAAACTATAAGAGTGTTGTTTAATGGAGCATTGACAACTATTGGTCATTGTAGCACGTACATTCGTTTGAACTGCTTTATTAATTGTGATGTTGTTTTCGTAAGGCAAATTGCTGTCTCCGAAATGTGGCACTTTACTACAATACAATTAAAACGTGCATAAACATTCAATCCTGCCTTTTAGGAATTGGAAGAAGACTGATTAGGCCATATCAAGTCAGTAAAAATCATAACTGAGAAGTTGAAGCTGCTTAGCACTTTTTCTATACATCGAATTCAAATGTTTCGTTCAATAAGGCAATTACATCCTTTGTATAGTCCAGAATTTGACACGACTCTCGACCTTCAATTAGCATAATTAAACAGCTGATATAATAATATTATTGATATAATTGTCTATATTATTAACCCCGACTGTATGTTTCCATAAGCTGGGAGTATCACGAAGACGCTCGAGGTGTTATACCAACACAAATCTAAAGAACCGATATTGCACGATTTTCTCGCGGAAATTTATATATTCAACGCAAGAACCTTGTAATATATTCATGCATAAAGGCCAGGATCATATCAAATTCTCTGTGCTATGTGTCATGTTTCAGCTGAAAGTTATTGTGTCAACAGTCCCTGTCTCAACGGAGCCTGTATTGACGTCAGCAACTCCTTTATTTGTATCTGCGACGCTGGTTATACGGGGCCATTATGTGAGACAGGTAATCTTAAGTTTGTTGTTTATGTATAGACGCAAATGAATGTTATGTATTCAATTTGATATTATTACCGAAGGTATAGTCCAGTCAGGATAAAAATCCAGTGACGCAGCGGTCGAGTCCACTACAACGGTGTAAAACCAACTATAAAGGCTGATACTGTACAAACAACTATAATTTCAATGCTAAACTAACATTATTAACTAAACTTCGTTCTACCTGTTTAGACAATGGTTGTGATTTTTTGCGTACACATAAATTGCAACGTCACTGTCACAATATCCTAACTGGACTATATGATGCAATTTACACTCATCAACATGCTTAATCGGTCCGTTCGGATTGTATTGCTACTTTGTTAAATATCGGCATATTCAAGCGTCAAAACTTCGCATAATGATGTTTGGAAAGGGAATGCTGCTTATTAATGATTTATATTTGGCCGATGCGGTTGAATTATTCGGGTTATGCGCGTTGACTATAAAATATATTTGCACGTGTATGACACGCACACCAAAAAACACGTGTACATGTGTAAATTAATTCTATAGTATAACTGGTAATTGACCGCCTTAAAAACACAAACATAGTGAGATTGACACAAGATTAGCTGTCGAGATGTCAAAATGTTACAACTATAGACCAGTTAGGATATGGTGACAGTGACCTTGCAGTTTATGTGTACGCAAAAAATCACAACTATTGTCTAAACAGGTAGAGTGAAGTTTCGTATGTTAGTTTAGCATTGACATTATAGTTGTTTGTACAGGATAAGCCTTTATAAGTATAGGATAGAACATGAGTAGGTGTTGTATATGGGATTTATAACTCCGAGTGAAACGAGGATTATAATCCCATATCAACACCTACGAGCCGTTCTATCTGACTTAGACTATAGATAAATAATCTTTGTTTATCAGGTACACTTTGCCTATAAATCGACCAGCACATAAACCATTTAAGTACTGGTGTAATAAGTGTTGCATGATGCATAACTATACAAATGTATAGATCTAAGTGGCAAAATAAGGCTATTTACAGTAAAACCTCAATAATGAAACTCCTTCTTAGGACTGTAAAAAAATTATCTCAATAATGTTGAGTGATTGCATCATTCTATCAAAAAGCAAACAGATGAAAACGGAACGAAAAATGGTTAATTCTGAGCCAAACTTGTTAAAGAGGTGGTCTTCATATAGGTGCAATTTCACTGTGAATTTGAGGTTGAATAATGTGCAAGTCAGTGGACAGAAAGTAGTGGTCTTTATTTTAAGGTGGTCTTGAAGGTGAGGTCTTCATTTGTAAATTATGGGTTGTGATAGTATGAAAGTCATTTACTTCAATCACCAGACACCATTGGAACCCCTACAATTTGTTTTAATCGTTTAGTTGGTTTTAAGTTTTACTCTGTGAAAATGATGTCTTAGAAGAGAGGGGTAATATGCACGTAATTATTGAAGACACAATAGTACAGAACAACCTCTGTAGAGTGAGACCCTTTGTGGGATGCAAATATTGGTCATTGTTCAGAAGTTGTTGCCCTACAGAATTTACAAAAGTATATACATGTAATAACTTCAAGTTACTTTGAAGGCTTTGTTATACAGAGGTTGTTGCACTACATATGTCTCCTAGAGAGGTTGTACTGTAGTCATAGAAGCTACCACGGCATTCACCCTCTACTGATAATGTTGTCAGCACTCAGCAGAGATGTTGGCAATACCTTAATTGGTTAATTATCTGTCAAAATTGTTGTCTCAGATTATGACAGTAATACTGAACAAATGTAGAAAGGTTTGATATACATGCACATGTTTTTTGATATACCTCCGTGATGTATTCTAATAAGTCCAATTAGTTACTTGTTTAAAATATAGTATTGTTATAATATAGACTAAACTAAGCTTGGTATCAAAAATGTTTGGCATCCATATTTTCTGTGCTAAATGCATGTATACATTATTATAGCTATGCTCAATTATTTTGCTTGGCCTACTATAGTATATAGCAATCTATTGTTATATATACCACAGCAAAGTGATGTTTACGGGATTTATTCAACACTTTTTCTCCATGCTGATTGGCTAGCTACTGAGATCTATAGTCTAATTGGTTTTACATCATTATAGTGGACTCGACCGCTGCGTCACTGGATTTTTATCCTGACTGGGCTATAGTTAAAAAATTTTAATAAGTGTAGTTGGGTTTAATTGCTAACAAAAGTAGCTTGTGTGTTGGATAGCCATAGACTGAACGGTCAATTCAACTCCGGTACAATGTAAGTTAAATTATTGAAATTAAAGAACAACCAGAGTAAAAGAGACAAACAAATCATTTCACAATATCTTTGAAATTACAAAAGCATGGATAGTAATAAGGCAAATAAGACCAAACCTGCAAAATTCCAAGAACACGATCCAACTCATCGTGTGTCCATCATAATTATTATGTATTTTGTCAAAGTGGCCAAACATCAGTGATGCAAAAATGTAATTATGTAAATACAATGAACACCCAACAATTGAATATTTTCAGATGTTGACGAATGCTATGTTATATCACGTCCATGTCGGAATGGGGGTGTGTGTATAAATTCTCCCGGTGGATATTCCTGTAATTGTACATCAGGTTGGAGTGATACACACTGTGACACCGGTAAGTGTTTACATCTTTTATAATACATGTAATAATAATAATAATAATAAAGACTTTATTTTACGAGGAAACTCATTTGACAATTAAATTAAATGGCAATCTTCCATGAGATCCTCAACAATAAACAGTTGAACAAGAACACTAGTACATAAAATGAAAAAAGCATAATTGCAATTTGGCCCATATGACGTCCACAATATCATAATTTTATATATAATTGGGGAATTTCATAAAAGAGTTTCAGTGAAAGGATGTGCGAAACCGATATGTATGGAATCTACAATAAAAGGAAGGTATAAATCAAAATGCTAATCAATTAAATTTATAGCTCTACAATAGCATACAGATTCGCAGTGCATATAATTATGTATACGTGTAATACATATCAAAGCATACAGTTCAATACAGTTTTAAACTGAAATAGTTTGCAATGCATTTACAGCAGTCCCAGCAATTATTATCCAAATTTGCATCAATTAAGAAAATATGCCCTGTCATGTGCATTTTAGTACGTCTTGCTATATTGTACATACACGGTGATAACCTGTTTATCCGTTATGTGAATATCTTTTTCCATCGCTCTTATTAAAATGCCACTATTACATTCGGATTTTAGAATTAGGTGAGAAGTGAAGCCAACTTGAACATTTCACGATAAGCCGCTATCTTAGTCGTTGATCGGTTCTGCTTCCAAAGTCCGTCGAAGTACACGCAACAATAATTGAATATTTTCAGATGTTGACGAATGTTCTCTATCATCACCACCATGTCGGAATGGGGCTGTGTGTACAAATTCTGTCGGTAGATATTCCTGTGTATGTAAGGCAGGTTGGGTTGGTACAAACTGTGACACCGGTAAGTATTTACACGTTTGTAGTTCTACAATAATATTGTCGTATACATATAATTTATATCACAGCACTTGTTTTACCTTTGCCCCGGGAACATTTTCCGCAATGCATTTATTAAATACTGTAGCGCACAGACAATCCAAAGCCACACAGAAACGACGACAGCGCCTACAAACCAATTGAATTAATATTCGTTGATAAAAATGTACCAATTTAGTCAAAACATGAACTCTACGAGCAAATCCTATTTTCAAGTAACTGTAGCTCCGTTATGTCATTATATTCTTCAATTTCTCTGGATAAAACCCCCTCTTCGTTTTGATGTTAGACCGTTTCCTTCATGATGAAGCTTGCCTTGAACATGTTTTTCCTGGAATCACGTGATATATCGCTGAACTTAAATTTCTCTGGATGAGAACCCCTAGCTCCTCGTTTTGATGTTAGACCATTTTCTTCATGATGAAGTCTTGTTTTGAACATCACTTGGCCTTTTACTGTTCTCTTCTATTTGGATAATGTACTTCATATGTTCAGCAAATAAAACACTGTACAATTGAATGTTTTCAGATTTTGACGAATGTTCTCTTTCATCATCGCCATGTCAGAATGGGAGTGTGTGTATAAATTCTCCCGGTGGATATTCCTGTAATTGTACGACAGGTTGGAGTGGTACAAACTGTGACACAGGTAAGTGTTTACATTCTTTGTAATACTACAGCAGACTTGTTATTACCTGCGGTGCATGGCCCCGCAGGTATATTGGATAGCTGAAAGTGAAAAGTCCATGGAGGGGCACGTGACCTGTAGAGAACACATTTCTAGATTAAACCACAGCATTCGGTAGCCATCGATAGTAGGCGGGCTTATCAGCTGGTGAGGTTTTACATAGAGTAAATACTAAAACCAGCATACATTTAAATGTAGTTGGAAGTGAGTAGTAATTCGCTGAGCTATAGTAATACACAGGTAAGCCTGGATGCTTACTTGTTGGTATAAACACCAAGTACATTTTGTAGTAGTATATTTCTGTTTACACAATGTAACTTGTGTCAACGGTTATATCAAATTAATTTTTTTTCTCCCAATTGCTGTAATATTTCATACTTCAGACAAATCTAGTGATATAATCAAAGATTGAAAATGAAAAACATAACCACCATTTTATAGTGCATATAAATAGCTTACACTTACTATGACAATTTTAAATGTAAGAATAAATTCAATAATTATTTTGTTTCGATAAAATGTAGATTCTATTTGAATACAAAATGTTGCAAAAATCAGCCACCATTTGATATTAGACTCTTCCCTCTTCCGTGTATACAAATTCCTTGGGTTTAACAGAAGCATGGTATTGATACATGATAAATATTTTTCAAATTATTTGGAATTTGTTCAATTAGAGGATATTTATTTGTTTAAACTAAAAAACGATTTGTATCTCATCATGGCTATGTTAGATTAATCGGTACTGTCCGATATCACATGTATTTGATTTTTTTGGAAATATACATTTAAACATACACCGGAATAAATTCGATTAGCATCCAAACTGCATAAATCACATCTAAATTATCTGCCCGCAGAAAACTATTTGACTTGTATATAGATATGTACGTGCAATGCGTATCAAAGCAGATGATTTACCAGAAGGGGTTTATAACAGGTTCGCAATGCATTTCAAAATGACACATACAAACTGTATACATGTTCTTTAATAAGAATGTATAAATATTTATACAAAATAGACTCTACCCCGTGTCCATCGTGTTTTCAAGAAATTTGAAGATGACGTTTCATCTGTACCGCTCCGTACGTCTTGCTTGGACTTTCAGTCATGTTCGTCTTCAGTAAGTTGTGTGTTGAGCATTGCGCCGTGTAATTGTTTATGTTTTCTGAGTTCGGCTTTTTAAGTTGAGCGTTGCCTACCTTGTCCGACCTTCGATTATCTTTTTGCTTTAAGTACTCAGGAATGACAGAACCAGCAAGTCAGTAAAGTTATGTCAATGTGTCCTTTCATTTCTTTGGCCTCTTCATTGTCAGATATTGGAATCGTTTTCTGCATGAAAGTTTTTTTATTTAAACATTTTTTGCCTGGCAACACTTGATCTACCTCTGTTAGAAATAATACACTGATCAATTGAATGTTTTCAGATGTTGACGAATGTTCTCTTAATTCTACATTATGTCAGAATGGGGGTGTATGTATAAATTCTCCTGGTAAATATGCCTGTACTTGTACAACTGGATGGAGTGGTACAAACTGCGACACCGGTAAGTGTTATCACCTTAAATAGTTCGACAATACCATCCTGTCGTAGCATACTAATCGTAATACATAGTTATGCATGTGTAATTCGTATGTACACGTAAGCTTTGATAAGCACGTACATTTGTATTCTATCATTACGTAAATCTGAGACTATACCACGAGCCCATCCAATTTTCTGAAAATTCGAACGTGATGTTTTTTCCGTACCGTTTAGTACGTCTTGCTATAAGTGACATTGAAGAACGAGCTAGCCTGTAAACTTATGATAATATATATTTCCATTTCGTTTTTAAGATGTTGGAACCGTTATCGCCATAAAATTGTTTGTTTAAAGCGTGACTTGCCTGAATCATATCGATATATCACTGCCAACATCCAGTTGGATGATTTACTATAGCATATAATATACTCATCAAATGATTATTTTCAGATGTTAACGAATGTTCACTGGCATCTCCACCATGTCAGAATGAGGGTGTGTGTACAAATTCTGTAGGTGGATATTCCTGTAAGTGTGCGACAGGTTGGGCTGGTACAAACTGTAGCCGAGGTAAGTATTTACATATTTTGTAGTTCAACACAAAAGCAATTATGCCGTAGCAGATTTAATGCATGTCGTCGTAGTATTCATTATCTTAATTCTAGCATTACAATTATTCTGTATTTGACAAAAGCACAGCTAGGCAAGTTGGCTGTCGCACTAATTTCTTTATCGGAGCACCATTACGTTATTTGGTTTAGCAGTGCTTTATCGCAAATTTACACACATCCTCGTTTTGCTCTATGTTTAAAACTATTGGTTGTGTTAGAATCGATAGTATTACACGTACTGATACGAAATTATAAAACGATATCAATAAACTTCATATTCATATCGAGGTAATACTTAGTATATGTCTGTAAAGTACGCATCTGATTGGTTGATTTAAACTTACTCTATAGAGTGAACAATGGCATGTCTGATTCTTTAGACTGGTTATGAAACTCTGATTACATATTGCAAAGAAGTCTTACAAGTATGAAATGTATGTTCAGTTATCTGCCTTGGGGATTCCAAGTCTGGTGAAGGGCGATTCTAGTATGTCCAGAACGTTTTATACCAGTCAGACAATAGCTACGTATGAAGTGAATGATACCATTAAACGAAAATTCAATCGCCCTTGATCAAGTGGAAGACGATTTTCCAGCCGTGCGGAAGTACATAATTTTAAAATCCAAACATCTCGGGAGCGGGGCCCTGAAAAAGCCTGGGAAAAGCCTTGAACTTACCTGTTTTAACTACCTTTTGCAGCAATACGAGATTGTGAAGATATAATAAACGATGATAAGGCGCCAAACATGAAGGACGGGGTGTATTTAATTCGTAATTTGATAGGACAACCAGTTCTTGCGCTGTGTGACATGCATACTGCAGGGGGTGGATGGACGGTAAGTATCAAGTCCACTGGCGATACGTGAAAGAGATGTCAGTGTCTGCGTTTTATACTGAGCGTCTAGCAAGGGTATTACTGGTTTCATTTTTATTTCGTCTTTGGTATGACGTGGTCTGCGATCGAACACGGGACCTGCCGTTCTCGAAGTGGACTCTTTACCACTAGGTTAGCGATGGAAACTGTGTTACACAAAAACAAAACAATAACAAGAATATCTTTAAACCAGTCAAACGGTGTCAAGTTAAATCATATAAGTATGATGAAGACGTGAACGGAAGATGTACGGAACATTGGTAGGACAAAACGTTATATCGAATAGAAATTACCCATGGTTTTTCGTGAGTATTTCAGCTCTTTACATAATGCTTCTAACCTATGTAAAACTTGATAATCTTAATTTTCGTTTAAAGCTGTAAGATTTTAGGAACGTTCTAATTTTTCCCTTAACATGCTTTGTGAATAACAGCCCAGAAATACAAATAACTACGTTTAAAATGGTACCTGATCTGTTGTGAAATGTATATACTATATTGTTTAGAAATAAAGTTCGGTTATTTATTAAGAGCGGATATACAACGTATTTATAAGCATTTCTTTGGTAGATTGAGTTGTTCAAACTCAACAGCTAACACCGAACACAAAGCAAGAACGATGTATATTAAAATAATGTCATGTCCATTATAATTTAAGGTGTTAATGAACAGGGCAGGTGACTCAGAAAACTTTCCAAACAAGACTTATGCTGAGTATGAAGCTGGTTTTGGGCACATCATAAATGGTGATTTTTGGACAGGTAAATATATCTACGCGTGATATTTTTTCTTAAAGGTGCATGCCCAGACACTAGAGTATCTTGGTTTGCATACAACAAAATTGCGTATATCACTTGTAAAACTAACTATTACCGGAAATTCAAAGAGGAATTTGACTCTTTAACGCGCGCTTCGAAATTCTGTATATCGATTTGAACAAAAGGCTGTTAGCCTTTTATTGACGACAACGATATTTATTTAATTATTCTTGAAATATCTTTTTTTAAAAAAACTAGCGGAATATTTTGAAACTTTTTTACAGGGTTTCATTCTTTGACTTAGGTATTATATAATACCAATTTGATTGCTATTTGAGACCCTTCAGTTCCAGGGCATGTCCCATTAAGTATGTAATAATTGACCGCCACATAATTTTTAATCGGAGAATCAGAAGGCGAATAGCTTTGATATTTGGTTTGTAGCATTGCCTAGTTAATCTCCACCATGTTTGTCCATATCATAATCCACTGGGTCAAATTGACCCTATCCTGGGGTCATTTGATTGTACATGTACATAGAAAAATCTAAAAACGTGTTCTAAAGTAAAACCCGCAGGCCTAGAGCTTAGATATATGTAGCTTTAATGAAGCTAATTGACCTCTATAAATTTGATAAGAAATAATGACACACAGTGTCAAATTGACCCTGCACCGGGAGTCATGTGATTGTACATATGAACATCTTTATAAAAACTGAATTTAACCAGTTGTTAAAGGGCTTAAATATGTGACATGTGGCATTAGCTGGTAGACCTGGACCAATTTGCAACTCAACCAATACTGTTCAAATAACAAAGTTGACCCCCAAACAACAGGTCACATTCCTTGTGCGTAGGAAAATATTGATAAATAAATCTAAAAAGCAATCATAAAGCTTACAGCTAAAAGCTTACAGCTAAAAGATTAAACTTTTATAACAAAGCTCTAGTGAGTCATGTAGGGCTTTCACGTTCCTTTGGTTTCTTGTTCATTGTTGTAGTTGTTTTATGACCATTAGAAATCGTGAAGACAACATCAGGGTTAACTTTATATACATTCTTGTTCATTTTGAGATTGGCCTTGTGATTTGTACTTGTATTTTATGTCCTTTATATGCGCCATGTGCCACATGTGCTCTTTGTGCTTTTCTTGCTCTGCTGCTTCTGTTGAATGATACCTTCCCTGTCCGATATGTTATTATCTTTTTGTACTTGTAGTCCGTGAGTTTCCTTCTTTTCCCCCGTGTTCTTTTGTTTTTTCTTTTGTCTTCCGTGATTTTTGAGTTATGTTGTCTTCATTGTTCTATATATAATGTTCTTTGTACTCAACAGGGCTTTCCAATATGCATAATCTAACCAGCGACGGACGAAGGTACCAACTCCGTGTAGAGTTACAAGTCGCCAATGGTACAGTGTTTGTAGCAAACTATAATGACTTCTCTGTTGGACCACCAGACGCCTTTGTACTTCGTGTTGGCAAATACCATGGCAACGCAGGTAAGATTAATATTGTACATGATGTAAGTGTATGGAGATACAGACAACTGAGTTTGGGGTTAATACAATGTACTGCGGCAAATTTTACGAAAGCTCAAACTTGACTTACTGTAGTTTTTTCTCTCCTGTAGAGAATATGGCTTTGAATCAGCTACCTCTATTTGTCTCTGTTCCGTGCAATTCATGCTACTCCTGCCCATGTTTCCAATCTTTGCTTGTGCCTCTTCTTTTCTATTACCCACAGCAAGGTTTCTTGAGACCCGTCTCTTTTTCTTAGTCTATTATGTTAATTATTTTCATGTTTCGCTTCCGTATTATATCAAGAATCGGTGTTATGTTTGAGTCGAAAGATTTCATCTTTTCTGCTTATTTGGCTACAGTCCAATATTGGCTTGGAACTTATGATAGCCTACGATTGTGTCCTTTAAAAATCGTACGGGGCCAGTATGCACTCTGACCTGGTACTACGATTGTATGTAGAAACCGTAAGATTGATGGACGGGGTGCCGTGCTTTTTGTGTTTTTAATGTTTTCTGTGCTCGGCTGGTTAAGTTGAGTGCTGCCTTCCCTGTCTGACTCAATATAATCTTATTTCTTTTTTAGTGAGTCTTAGACTTTAGACACCTCAACCTTTAACACCTGAAATTAGGATTTGCCTGTAATCGGTGTTGTCGTTTTTGTCTCTTTTTGTGTATTCCTTATTGTGCCTTCCAAGCTCAGATGTTTCTGTTGAGTGATGCCTTCCATGTCCGAGTTTTCTTTATCTGTCAGTCAGTGATTTACTGACAATGGCATGCTTTGTACTCCAGGGGACTCACTGAGCGCTCACAATGGTTTTGGATTCTCTACAATAGATGTTGATAATGACGGTAACTCTAAAAACAACTGTGCCCGGTATCTGCGGGCTGGATGGTGGTTCCATACATGTCATGACTCGTGTCTAACCTGTCAATACCGGACACCAGGACGCGACTACCAGCAGAATTGTCGAGTATTTTCATGGAATGCGTTAGGATATTGTATAGCTCTGAAATCTACTAGGTTAATGATGAAAACCATGTGATAGTAGATAATAAACTATGCAATAAAATGGACGACAACATACCTAAATGGATAGTTGTTTTAATGGTTTTAGAAAATATATATAACAATATTTAATTAAACTGATCATGGGTTCTTATAAAACATACAGCCAATAGAGACTTTATTTTTTGTGGATTACATAATTATCTGACAGTAATATCGAATTTGAATATAGTCCACTAATATAGGCTATATTAAAACATCAACGAACTCCATATTCCAAATGGGAGATAACTACGTCTGTTCTATTAAGATGCCTGAGCGGTAGTTACATTCAGTACAACATGCATATGTATATATAAACATAATAATATATAATGCATACGGTACAACCTCTGTACAACAACACGCTTTGGGAGCTGTAAATACTGGTCGTTGATTAAAGGTTGTTGTTGTTGTTATACAGAGGTAAAATCTAAAGTAAATATCGTCTTAGGGAAATTTTGAAGGTGTTGTTATAGACAAAGGGTGGTTATTGCTATACAGAGTGCCGCTCTAGAGAGGTTGTACTGTACTTGTATCATGACTGTATTAAGTTTATACCGCTACCTGCGTTAAGCAGCCATATTTCAGTCCAACGCTTGGCTTTTCACCTCGGCTAGTTATAATTAGATTTAATCAGCGAGATTCCGGATACCTTACGTTACAGAAATCATGCCAGAATTTCGTAATTATTATCAATATAGCGAACATTGCTTGTATAATGAACTAAAACACCCACGTCACCCAGTACCATAGCATTCGTTACAGGCGAGTGTTACTGTGCTTGTACGAAAACACAATGTCATTAATGTTTTCAATGTAAGTAATTGGCATCACGTCATGGCTCTGGCAACAGTGCATTGTATGTCTATTGTTTACTGCGCAGTATGTATATATATATATATATTTATACTCGCCAACTTGTAAAAGCTGTCGTATGTATTAATACCAATCGATGCAGAATAAAATACAGTTTTCACGACGATAAACGACTGTATCGTTCGCAGATAACAATACACTATACATTAACATGTTTTCACATGAGAACAATGTATCAGTGACATTATATACCAACGCTGGGAAATAATAGGTATACAAGTATACAGTGTTACCTCTAGCGACGTAACCTCTTTCAAACGGCTCCCCCTTTTGCAATACAACGTAAAATTCCCTCCTAGAAACGAATCCCCGCTTCAACAAAAAACGTCACACCGACAAAGCCGTATCGAAACTAAGATTTGCGGTAATTTTGAATTTTCGCGCATGCGCATAAGGTAGCGCGGTTGTTTTTGAGAATAATCTTATAGATTTATAATGTATCAATATGATTATTATTAGTAATTTCGGGATAAGCGCCCATGAAACAAAGAAAGAAAACGTTACGTTCTTTCAAATTTCGGTCGTTTAGCTGGTGGTCGTATTTTGGGGTCGGCGTACAAGTTAACAAGTGTACAAACAACCAGAAGATCAGAGGCACATGAGGCAATATCTACAGTAAAACCTCGGTAAGACGAGCAGCGATTATTCGAGCAACCGGCCTAATTCGAGGAAATTTCAAAGTCCCGGCGAATTTACTCTATAGTGTATATTAATTTATCCCTATTACTCGAGTAAAGTTATTACGAGCATCCGGTCTAATTCGAGCACATGTGTTGGTCCATTAAACAATTTTCAACGGTAGATATATTGATTTCACACTAACATGAATAGTAAACAGATGAATGAATTACACAATACGGAGTGAAAGAATGAACATATGCAGGTAATTGTAATAAAGTCACATAAGTACATAAGGGTAGCAATAACATGCGACTTTTGGCTACAGTTCCAAGTAGAAACTTTAAACACTGGAACAAAAATATAGCCATTAGTATTTTATTTCTTCATCGATGTCTTATGAAATATACTCCACACTAAGGGAAACATTTGCTTTCCATGAAATACATGATTGATGCAAAGTGCTAAGATGTTATTTTTCTCCATTAACTTATAAGTCATTATTGACACTTGTTACATTGGGTGACACGGTAGTCTAACTGATAACGCTCCTTACCACGGACCGAGAGTTCCCTGGTTCGATTCTCGGCCGGGGCACATGATCATTTCTGAAACGCTTTTCAGTGTTTCCCACCCAACCATAGGTGAGCTGGTTGGTAATCTACAAGTAGTCTCGCGTGTATTGGTGCAGAACACTAGGCATGCTATTTTATACTAATTTATTTAAGGTCGATTTTGAAACAAGTTTTTCCAACTCATGTCAATCACTCTCGACACTCCATTCCTGATGTTATCCATCGCCACGATGGTATGAGAGAAGAGAAGCCAGTTTCCCTTTTATGCTGAGCGTCTAGCAAGGGAATTTCTGGTACCATTTTTATTTCGTCGTTGGTATGACGCGGCCAGGGATCGAACCCGAGACCCCCGCACTCGAAGCCAACGCTCAAACACTAATTTCTAGGCTATCGAGGAGGCGGTAACAAGGCACGCTGTATACAACCTAAGGATATAGGTTGTTGCACCGAGATTCATGCACTAGCCACTGTTTTAATCGAACCGCTAACAAACAACATCTGTCACTAAAATATGTACATTATACATTACTGAAACTGAGCCGCAAGCAGGTATGTATGTTGTTTATAGTTACTTGTACAGTGTGATTCATTATGTGAAATCCTGGGCGTATAATGACTCCTATTACTTTATAAAAATAACTTTGTAACCTACACTCACTGTGGCAATATTTCTAATTACAAGTACAGTCACTTTGTTTGTTTGTTTGCTTTAACATCAGTAAAGTGTGTGGCCATTAAGTCCGACTACTTCGAGTGTAGAGACAATTCGCTGGCTTAGAATTAGAAGGTTGTAATTACAAAATCACTATTTTGAGAAAACGAGA
Organism: Spisula solida; assembly: GCA_947247005.1. Classification (NCBI taxonomy): domain Eukaryota; kingdom Metazoa; phylum Mollusca; class Bivalvia; order Venerida; family Mactridae; genus Spisula; species Spisula solida. The sequence goes on from OX365956.1 coordinate 23,344,665, forward strand.
AACAAGAGGGCCCAAAGGGCCCTTAGGTGGCTCACCTGTTGTAGCAGTACATGCAAGACCTGTGATTTGACCTAGTGACCTAGTTCTTGGCCCCATATGACGCAATATCGTACTTGACCTAGATTTTGTTGAGATTATCACTCTGACCAAGTTTCATAATGATTAGGTCAAAATTGTGACCTCTAGTGTCTACACAAGCAAATTGTTGACGGACGGACGGACGACAGACGGACAAAGGACGAAGAGTGATCACAAAAGCTCACTCTGTCACTTTGTGACAGGTGAGCTAACAACTGTCCATAAAATACTCTTTACATATGGAAAAACAAGTTTTTTTAACTTCAGTTTGTTCAACGTGACCATAAGAAGCGCATTGAGATGCAGATTTCAAATATGCATGAGCCATATAAGTAGTACCTACGACCTTCTAATTCTAAGCCAGCGAATTGATATTTTTCGAGTGAGTGTATCCCGATGTTTCAGATAGAAAACCGAAACACGATGTGTTTAGCCAGAGATTAAATAAGATATCCGAGTGTTTGTTTTCTATCTGTTTTGTATCATAGCCCAACTGAGAGCGTAGTGTGTGGCGGGAAAAAACTCACAATGCAGTATTGCAATTATCGCACCCTATGCAGTTATTGCAGTCCATTCAGTCGTATGCATGTATACAAAAGTAACCTGTGTAGTCATATTAGTTCCTTACTAGAATCTATATTGACCGCACATATTAACAAGAGCTGTCCACGAACAGCGCGCTCCACTATTCGCGCCGCCATGCTAGGATAGTACAATCATTATACATTCAAAACAAAATACTTCATAACAGCAGCATTACCCTCTGTTGTGTAGAGGTTGGGGCTTCTAAGTCGAAAAATTATGCAGGACCGTTACCTACTTATGTGTAGGTCCTCTTGGTCATTGAAGTTAAACAAATCAGCATTTCTTAGTCCAAAAGGGGGCATTATTTCACCAAAATGCTTGATAGAGTTACCTACCCCTGTTTATGGGTTGGGGTCATGATGGTGAACAAGTATGCAAAGTATCAAAGCAATATGTCAATGCACTTTGAACATATTAGAGGTTAAAAAACCTGTACCTAAACTTCAACGTCCAACAGGGGACATACTTTCAACAAAATGCTTGATAGAGTTACCCACCCCTGTGTAGGGGTTGGGGTCATGATGGTGAACAAATTTGCATAGCAATATGTGAATACACTTTGAAAAATATTAGAGGTAAAAAAACCTGTACCTAAACTTTAACATTTGCTGAAAGTTGAAAAAGGGGGCAAAATTTCACCAAAATGCTTAATAGAGTTACCTTCCACTGTGTATGGGTTGGGGTCATGATGGTGAACAAGTATGCAAATCATCAAAGCAATATGCCAATGCACTATGAAGATATTAGAGGTAAAAAACATGTACCTATACTTTAACATTTGCATTTCCAAATCCAACAGGGGGCATAATTTCAACAAAATGCTTGATAGAGTTACCTACCCCTGTGTATGGGTTGCGGTCATGATGGTGAACAAGTATGTAAAGCAATATGTGAATGCACTTTGAAAATATAAGAGGTGAAAAAACCTGTACCTAAACTTTAACATTTGCACTAAGGTGAAAAAGGGGGCATAATTTTCCCGTCCAAATGGAAAGCAGCTCTTGTTTTACCTCTTTACAAAAAGGGAGATAAACAATGTCCTGGTAATTACCGTCCTGTCTCTCTATTGAGTTGTTTAGGTAAACTAATGGAAAGATGTGTATACAAATATATATATAACTATTTAATAACAAATAAACTCATTTATGAAAAACAAGCAGGATTTCTAACTGGACATTCAACAGTGTTTCAACTAATTGACTTATACCATCAAATAATCCAATCTTTTGATTCGAAAATGCACACGTGCGTTATATTTTGTGACATATCAAAAGCCTTTGATAGAGTTTGGCATAAGGGATTATTGTTTAAATTAAATCAACTGGGAATTGATGGACAGCTTCTAAACTGGATTTCAAATTATTTAAATGATCGCCAGCAACGTGTCTTCATATAGGTCAATCCCTGTCTACTTCCAAAGGAATTAAATCAGGGGTTCCCCAAGGTTCAGTTTTAGGCCCATTACTATTTTTAGTTTATGTAAATGATATAACTGACAATTTACTCAGCATAACTAGATTATTCGCAGACGATACTTCGTTGGCTTCTACTACATCTAATGTGAATGATCTTCAGGGCATTTTAAACAATGACTTAAAAGAAATCTCAAACTGGTCTAAACAATGGCTAGTCAATTTTAATCCCGACAAAACGGAGGTCTTATACTTTGGCAATCATCAACCACCAATACTTGAATTTGATAATAATTTCTTAACTGCTATCGACAATCATAAACATTTTGGTGTTACACTTAGCAACGATTGTAAATGGCACACCCATATTAATAATATTTTACTTTCCGCATCCAAACTCCTTGGAATTATGAGGAAATTAAAATTTTCGGTACGACGTAAAACATTGAATCAAATTTATGTATCTTTTTTAAGGCCAATTCTTGAATACTCTGCTGTAGTCTGGGATAACTGCACCCAGTACGAAAAAAAAGATTAGAAAAACTCCAAATTGAAGTCGCTAGAATTGTTACAGGTGTCACTCGCTCTACAAGTTTAAAAAAAATATATATCGAAACTGGATGGTTAACTCTTGATGATAGAAGAAAATACCAAAAACTTATTTTTATGTTTAAAGTAAAACACAATTTAGTGCCTGATTATTTGAATGTATTGTTCCCAAGACAGAATAATGAAAACCTACATTACAACCTAAGACATCAAACTGATTTTCTGACACCTCCCCGAAGAACCACATTATTTGAAAGGTCATTCATTCCACCCGCTATTCACCTTTGGAACGCCTTACCGCCAATATTAAGAAACTGTCAATCACTAAGTTTGTTTAAACGAGAATTGCTAAAAGATGTTTTCCCGAGAAGGTAGTCCCTCCTCACTTTATGTATTGTAATAGATCAATGTCAGTATATCATGCTAGGCTTCGTAATAACTGCAGTAATTTGAACAATGACTTATATGTTAATAATATTTCTGATCATGATCTATGTTTGTATTGTAATTCACCTGAAGACGCAGTTCATTTGTTCTTTCATTATACTCGATACGTAAATGAACGACTCGAGCTTTTTCGCAGTACTCGAAATCTTCATCCTCTAAATATTAAGCTCTTACTGTTCGGAAGTGATAATTTAACTTATGTAAATAATATAAAAATAGTCAATGCTGTACATAAGTTCATTAAAGACACAAAACGTTTCAATGCATAATGATTAGATCTAACGTCCACAACCTTAATCTTTTCTTACTCCTAACCTTACTCTTACTGTTCTGTCCTATACTTATAAAACCCATCCTAGCTTTATTCTCACTCTATCCAATTTTTCTAATAATATTTGAATATTACCTCTGTAAATGTGTAATAATCTACAGGTTAACACCTGCATTTAAATTCACGCTATATATATATATATATATATATATATATATATATATATATATATATATATATATATTATAATGTAATTAATGTTGGTATAAGGGGAGAGCCGTAACTAAGTTTTGGAACTTGTGGCTCGACCCTTTTACCCATGTATATAAAATGTATTTATAGATGTATTTGTATGTCAAATTTTGTATATTTTTGGGTAATAAAATATGTTTAAACTAACAATCAAAATGAGATTGTTATTTTGATAATACTTTCCTGGAAATGTCAAATGACAAACAATGACATATATCATGTATTATATCCCACTCTCGTCGTATTGACCTTGGTCACGTGCAATATCCCTCTCGTAAATTGATAAACACATGCTTCTCCAGTATTCATGTTGTATTGTTTATCTGGTGACCAGCTGTTTTTGTGATTATATCGATCGCATTGTTACAGTCCGTGCAGGATAATGTGGCAGTCACGTGACACAATGTGGACACTGTCAATTGATTGAATTAGGTAAACCATGGTTAAGGTTTGTGATTATAAATCATTCTAACCATCCATCCTTTCAAACATACTTCATAGCCGAGTGGTTTACTGCGTAGGTACTTCCTAACGATATCGATATTTTTGCCGCGAGTTCGAAACCTTGTCAAGTTGTATGTATTTTTTTGTTTCTTTTTCTCATCTTTATAAATTTAAAAGCTAAGAGTTTTACAGAAAAATGGCTTAAATAATCAGTTCTATCCAATAGTGATACAAACCTGTAATTAAAGTTATTAAGTCTATTATTAAAGAGTGTATAGCCTAAATATACATGTACACAATCAACGTAGTGTACATGTATTATAATTAAAGCACACCACTTTTTATTGCGTGTACTTAGGTATTGTAACTACCAACACGAAGCCACAGATACATTATCTGAGTGTGACTGTAACTCATACCATGATACAGCAGATGAAGTGATGTAAAATTATTTTGTATTGTAATGATTGTGTGTTCTTGTCATAAAAGTTAAATTGAATTAAAAATAATTGTATCATGACCATAATAAAACAAGAAAAATATATAATTAACAAATTATAAATTCTCTCGAAAAGAATATGAAAATAACATTAAAAATATTGTGATGAATTCAAAAAAAAATACTAAAGACTTCTTTGATGGGTTGAACTTGAATCGCTCAGTTACAATTCCTGTGCGTTACCACCTGAGCTATTACAGCATACATAACTACTTGCAATTATTTAGTGCTTATATTACATTGTAATTAGTCAAGTAAGACGATAAGGCCAAGCAATTTAACTGCCTGGATAACTGTCTATGTTAAATGTTAAATTTCGTCGTTGAATGGATGGTTAAGGATTAGCTGCACAAGGCAGTCATACTGGTCTGAAAGGTAAACAAACACTAGTCATTATAAAGTCTGTATTTCAACAGTTACCACTTACATAGTATTTAATGAAACGGACAAACAACAAACAATTAGATTCTTTTAAAGTTATCTGTAATCAATATCATGTATTACCTGTCGTGAAATAGACTCGACTGCCACATTATCTAGCACGAACTATACAGTCCGTGCAGGATAATGTGGCAGTCACGTGACACAATGTGGACACTGTCAATTGATTGAATTAGGTAAACCATGGTTAAGGTTTGTGATTATAAATCATTCTAACCATCCATCCTTTCAAACATGCTTCATAGCCGAGTGGTTTAGTGCGTAGATACTTCCTAACGATATCGATATTTTTGTCCGCGAGTTCGAAACCTTGTCCAGTTGTATATATTTTTTTATTTCTTTTTCTCATCTTTATAAATTTAAAAGCTAAGAGTTTTACAGAAAAATGGCTTAAATAATCAGTTCTTGTCACAATAATGTGTGTTCTTGTCATAAAAGTTGAATTGAATTAAAAATAATTTTATCATGACCATAATAAAACAAGAAACATATATAATTAACAAATTATAAATTCTCTCGAAAAGAATATGAAAACAACATTAAAAATATTGTGATGAATTCAAAAAAAATACTAAAGACTGCTTTGATGGGTTGAACTTGAATCGCTCAGTTACAATTCCTGTGCGTTACCACCTGAGCTATTACAGCATACATAACTACTTGCAATTATTTAGTGCTTATATTACATTGTAATTAGTCAAGCATGAAGATAAGGCCAAGCAATTTAACTGCCTGGATAACTGTCTATGTTAAATTTCGTCGTTGAATGGATGGTAAAGGATTATCTGCACAAGGCAGTCATACTGGTCTGAAAGGTAAACAAACACTAGTCCATATTAAGTCTGTATTTCAACAGTTACCACTTACATAGTATTTAATGAAACGGACAAACAACAAACAATTAGATTCTTTTAAAGTTATCTGTAATCAATATCACGTATTACCTGTCGTGAAATAGACTCGACTGCCACATTATCTAGCACGAACTATATGTGCATTAACATTTCATAATAATATATGTCCTTGTCAATACGACCTTTAAATACACATGGTCTAGTTCGTTTTACAAGGATACGTCGTATACAGTTATGACAGAAGAGAGGTTGCGGTGCGAACGTGTACGACTACGTGTACGTGTAGCTACCTGTACATTTATACGTACATGTTGCAATTAAAATCGACTTGCGAAACATAACGTGTGTGTGTAACATCACATGACAATTGTAACATGGTTTCTTCGTGATTCGATAATGAGTGTTTACATAAGCTCAATGAGACCACGGGCGATGAAATGTCAGGTTTCTCGTGCATACGCATACCTATGTGACATAGTACACATCAGCATATTTTCGTCTGTCACACGTCCGTTACTTGTAGAAACTATGCATACTTGGATGACGAAATACCCAAAAATAGTATTCACGTACACGTTACACGTTGACTTTCGCAACCTCTCTAGTGTCTCGATACATAGACACCCGTACCTAGGCCACATCGGACCTGAGACTATCAATCTCAAGCGGCTTCACACAAGTTGTATGTATGTATACAAAAAGTTTCATTGATGTGAGGTATATCAGAGACAATCTGAAATAGAAACTTGCCAAAACAAAACTTCAACGTGCGGAGAATGTATAGCCCGTTTGCAGCGAAAAAATCGTCTAAAATGAGGTATGAAATTTTGCACGAGTGAATGAAATGTATCTACCTAATATACAAATATACAATTACATCTAAGCAACATTGGGTATGTGTGAAAAAAATTTTGTTCATAAGTACTATGAAAATATTTGTAGTTTACAATGAAACTTCATGTTAGAAGACTCGATACACACAACAGCCAATTTTATGGTCACGTGACACGTCTAACAGTAGGCTCTAACAGTTGAACAAGAACACTAGTACATAAAATGTGTATCTTATTTTCGGGTCTTAACGTAAAGATGACTTGCGTTATTCTCGAACTATAAAAACACGGATTTTACATCGTCTTAAACGATTTTGACTGCTTAATATTAGGCATTATTCAAACGTGTGAACCAATACTAAAGGTTTGGCTAGACGTATAATACTCAATTTAATATTTAGGACTAGTTCAGTCATAAGACTACATGTAATTACGCACATAAACATTACAATGCTTTTATTAAGTTCTTATTATTATACAGTAGAACTTTGATGCCTCGAACTACCTTCGGACCGGGGAAAAAGTTCGAGCCATCTACCTGTTCGAGGCATCTATGTTAATACTCAAGTATATGTATGTGTATAAGTTCGAACTGATGGCAGTATGATAAACCGTACTAATCGTGTTTTCAGATTTCTTGATTAATAGACATGTTAGACACACTCAACTTTGAGAAGGTTTTTGCCTATTTAAAAATACCCAACCTTTATTGTACGGTGAATAGATATTTAAAATATTTAATAGATTATATAATGAATATAACCATTTAATTTTTCGCCAGTCATCTGGCTGATAGCTAGGCGTCCGATAGCCATTGTCAATCACTCGTCAATGGAGACATTGTATAAATGACTCCTAATTATTTTATTTTTGCTGGGGACGAAAGTGGCTAAATTAACATTGAAATCTTTATCCCGTTTTTATTACCATAACGTGTAAGACCCAATATGCCAAGAAAATGACCGCATTCCGTTACTACAGAGGCTTGAATGCAGCACAAACATTTTAATGGGGTTGGGCTTATCAGCACTTAGACATTAAATTTTGAAGTAATCTTTATTGGTTTACAATGTTGCAGATGTAGCATTCTGTTTTTGAAAATTCTACCGGTCAAACTTATTCAATTTGCAAAATATTCAAATGGAAACTTTCTTGGCCCTTATCAAATTTTGAGTAGTATATACATAGCTTATGTACCTTGATGAATAAGGGTTTGGTTGGCACTGCTTTTTTGTGATATTACATGTATTATACATAATCTGTATACACACAAGCGACATACCTAAATAAATCCACTTACATGGGCCTTATAAATTTCACTTTCATCACAGCAATGTTAATCTCGCTGATCACGGATTATAATAGTTAAACAAGAGGATCATAGATCCTGGGGCGCTCACCTGCTAAACATGGCCTTTGATCTTGACCTTAGGGTCATCAAGATAAACATTTTGACTGAACTTAATGAAGGTTAAAGCTAAAATGTGGCCTCCAGAGTGTAAACAAGGTTTTGCTATTATTTGACATATTGACCTAGTTTTTGACCTCACATGACCCAACTTCGAAAGTGACCTTAAGGTCGTCACGATAAACATTTTGACCAAAGTTGATGAAGATAAAAAGAACAAGAGCCAAAATGTCACAAAATACGCCCGTCTCGGGGCATGGTGAGTCTCAGGCCAAAATAAAAATATAAAAAAGTAGAAAAATAAAAAACAAGTGCCAAAATGTCACAAAATACGCCCGTCTCGGGGCATGGAGAGTCTCAGGGCAAAATAAAAAAAAAATAAACAATAGGGCCCACAGGGCCCTTGGTCGCTCACCTGTGCACATTGATTAAAAAGAACCTTTTTTTAAAGTTTTTTCCAATCAGTTGTCATGGCAACCAAAGTTCTGCATGGATTATAATTCTTTTAGCTATTTTTAGAAAGGATAACCCAAGGAATATTGATACCCATTTAATATGAAATTCAACCTGTACTTTTAGAGAAGAAGATTTTTAAAGATTTTACTATAGATTTAAAGGGAAAAACAGCACCCCACCCACTAGCGGCCATGTTTTTAAACGAATCAGGACAAAAATGTCAATTTTGTAAGAGGGTCACCCAACAACTATTTCTGTAAAATTATTTTAAAATCTGGCAAGCGGTTGATTTTTAATGATTTTTTTAAAGATTATCCTATTGGTTGCCATGGCAACCAAAGTTCTGCATGGAATGGAATTCTTTTAGCTATTTTAAGAAAGGATCATTAAAGGAACAATTAAACCAATTTATACTGAAATCCAACCAGTACTTTTAGAGAAGAAGATTTTAAAAGATTTACTATAGATATATAGGGAAAATCAGCGCCCCACCCACTGGCGGCCATGTTTTTTGATGAATCACGACAAAAATGTCAATTTTAGAAGAGAGTCACCCAACAACTATTTCTGTAAAATTATTTTGAAATCTGGCCAGTGGTTTATTTTTTATGATTTTTTAAAGATTTTCCTATTGGTTGCCATGGCAACCAGAGTTATTTATAGATTACAATTAGTTTAGCTATTTTTAGAAAGGACCACCCAAGGAACATTCCAGTGAAGTTTGGTTGAAATTGGTCAAGTGGTTTAGGAGGAGATGTCGTTTGAATGAATTGTTGACGCACGCACGCACGCACTGACGACTGATGACGGACGAAGAAAAAAAAATATATATATATAATCGAAATTGGCCTAGATATTATGCCAATAAGCATTGTCACAAATTTTGAAGATGATCGAATGAAAACTGTTTGCATTAGAGCACATACAAGGCCTATTTCATACTTATTTGGTAATTAAAGGCCCATAGCCAAATAAGGCCTAGGCCGATAAGGCCTATAATCGAACTTGGTCTAGATATTATGTCCATAAGCATTGTCGTTTGAAGACGATCAGATGAAAACTCTGAGCGCTAGAGTACAGACAAACTGCTGGATGCCGCCGCCCGCCAGCCCGCCAAGAGTGTTCCCATAATACGTCCCGTTTTTCAAACGGGCGTATAAAAAAGTGGCCTCAGAGTGTTAATAAAGTTTTTCTACTATTTGACCTATCGACCTAGTTTTTTACCACACTTAACCCAACTTAACACTTGACCTTAAGGCCATCAAGGTACACATTTTGACAAAACATCATACAGATTAAAACAAAAATGTGGCCGCCAGAGTGTTAACAAGGTTTTCCTATTATTTGACCTTTTGACCTAGTTTTTGACTCCACATGACCCAACTTCGAACTTGACCTATATTTCATTGAGATACAACTACTGAAATTGAGAGTGCTAGAGTGTTAACGGTGAAAAAGCTAACGGAAGGACGACGGACAAAAAACAATCACAAAAGCTCACCTTGCCACTTTGTGGCAGGTGAGCTAACAAGAGGGCCCAAAGGGCCCTAGGTCGCTCACCTGTTATAGCAGTACATGCAAGACCTGTGATTTGACCTAGTGACCTAGTTCTTGGCCCCATATGACGCAATATTGCACTTGACCTTAGTTTTGTTGAGATGATCACTCTGACCAAGTTTCATAAGGTTTTTCTATGATTAGACCTTGTGACCTAGTTTTTTAACCCCGGATGACCCAATATCGAACTTGACCTAGATTTGTTGAGATGATCATTGTGACCAAGTTTCATAAAGATTAAGTCAAAATTATGACATCTAGTGTATACACAAGGTTTTTCTATGATTTGACATCGTGACCTAGTTTTTGACCCTGAATGACCCAATATCGAACTTGACCTAGATGTTGGTGGGATAATCATTGTGACCAAGTTTCATAAAGATTAGGTCAAAATTATGACCTCTAGTGACTACACAAGGTTTTTCAATGATTTGACCTTATGACCTAGTTTTATACCCAAGATGACCCAATATCAAACTTGACCTAGATTTTGTTGTGATGATAATTGTGACCAAGTTTCATAAAGATTAGGTCAAAATTATGACCTCTAGTGACTACACAAGGTTTTTTTATGATTTGACCTTATGACCTAGTTTTATACCCAAGATGACCCAATATCGAACTTGACCTAGATTTTGTTGTGATGATAATTGTGACCAAGTTTCATAAAGATTAGGTCAAAATTATTACCTCTAGTGACTACACAAGGTTTTTCTATGATTTGACCTTGTGACCTAGATTTTGACCCGGATGACCCAATATCGAACTTGACCTAGATTTTGTTGTGATGATCATTGTGACCAAGTTTCATAAAGATTAGGTCAAAATTGTGACCTCTAGTGACTACACAAGGTTTTTCTATGGTTTGACCTTGTGACCTAGTTTTTGTACCCGGATGACCGAATATCGAACTTGACCTATATTTTGTTGAGATGGTCATTGTGACCAAGTTTCATATAGATTAAGTCAAAATTGTGACCTCTAGTGTCTACACAAGGTTTTTCTATAATTTGACCTTGTGACCTAGTTTTTGACCCCGGATGACCCAATATCGAACTTGACCTAGATTTTGTTGTGATGATCATTGTGACCAAGTTTCATAAAGATTAGGTCAAAATTGTGACCTCTAGTGACTACACAAGGTATTTCTATGATTTGACCTTGTGACCTAGTTTTTGACCTCGGATGACTCAATATCGAACTTGACCTAGATTTGTTGAGATGATCATTGTGACCAAGTTTCATAAAGATTAAGTCAAAATTGTGACCTCTAGTGTCTACACAAGGTTTTTGTATGATTTGACCTTGTGACCTAGTTTTTGACCCCAGATGACCCAATATCAAACATGACCTAGATTTTGTTGTGATGATCATTGTGACCAAGTTTCATAAAGATTAGGTCAAAATTGTGACCTCTAGTGTCTACACAAGGTTTTTCTATGATTTGACCTTGTGACCTAGTTTGTACCCGGATGACCGAATATCGAACTTGACCTATATTTTGTTGAGATGGTCATTGTGACCAAGTTTATAAAGATTAAGTCAAAATTGTGACCTCTAGTGTCTACACAAGGTTTTTCTATAATTTGACCTTGTGACCTAGTTTTTGACCCCGGATGACCCAATATCAAACTTGACCTAGATTTTGTTGTGATGATCATTGTGACCAAGTTTCATAAAGATTAGGTCAAAATTGTGACCTCTAGTGACTACACAAGGTTTTTCTATGATTTGACCTTGTGACCTAGTTTTTGACCCCGGATGACCCAATATCGAACTTGACCTAGATTTGTTGTGATGATCATTGTGACCAAGTTTCATAAAGATTAGGTCAAAATTGTGACCTCTAGTGACTACACAAGGTTTTTCTATGATTTGACCTTGTGACCTAGTTTTTGACCCCGGATGACCCAATATCGAACTTGACCTAGATTTTGTTGAGATGATCATTGTGACCAAGTTTCATAAAGATTAAGTCAAAATTGTGACCTCTAGTGTCTACACAAGCAAATTGTGACAGGTGAGCTAAAAAGGACAGTAAAACATCAATGGAATACCAGATTACCTCCCTGCGTTAAAGTGTCCAAATTCAAGTAATATCAATAGGCAATAAAGAATAAACTTGTTTAAATTAGTAATTAAAACTTATGAAATTTGAAATGGGAGTAGGTAGAGTGTAGTTATAATTCTACGTAATTTTTAATCAACATCTGATGAATAGATTTTTAACAATTCAAAATTTAGACGATTTTTTCGCTGCAAACGGGCTATACAATGTACATGTATATAATTATATTTATAGTAACAGTGACATTGACAACAGCGGCCTCACTGTCCATCTAAAGCGGCCTCTTAGCATAAGCTGTTTTTATACCAGGTTTCACGGATATACATCCAGTGGTATAGTAAGGAGAATTTGGGCTGATCCTGACATCTATGCATGGATATAATTATTACAAGGTTCTAGTGTTGAATATATAAATTTCCGCGAGCAAATCGTGCAATATCGGTCCTTTAGATTTGTGTTTGTGTTACACCTCGAGTGTCTTCATGATACTCCCGGCTTATGCAAAACAATACAACCGGGGTTATAAATATATAGACCAGATACCAGCTGGTAAATTATTAACAATAGAAGGTTGAGGATCATATACTCCGTACTGTATATCAGATATACTCTGAAATAGAAAGTTGCCAACAACTTTAACGCGAGGAGACGCCTTCGCCGGGAATAGTTAACTAGCTAGTTCCACTACTTCTTCGAATAGTGGAGCTAAAAACTAACCTAGATATTTTTCTTTTTTTTATTTCAAGGCAAGATCAACTTATATACAAATATAATGAAATATTATATGCCAGCATAAATTGTGAGATAAGACATAACGGGAAAACATGACACAATAATAATTCAAAAAATATGTAGGATGCAAATACATGAAAATATCTCAAAATTTGATACTACGAATGTGGCCGCTGAATTTAGGAAAACAATTTTACCAGGGCTAGAAAGAGTATACACTCGTAAGTCAGTTTGGTTCCTTGGCCTTGTTGGAATATATCACCAGATGCCAAAAGTTTCATCAACTTTTAAATTGGGCGTGCACAGCCAAAGAAATGACTCAGGAAAAACGCATTCTTCTAAAATTATATACGTATACCTGTAACCCAATATTTCAACACATGCTGTTCCTACAAGAAAAGTAGTCTGCGTTTTCTAAATTCCTAAGCATAATCATGATTGAAATTGATAAAATAAAAACGAGATTATTCTGCGAAGTCAACAGAAATACAAATATTGCGCTTTTATTTTTAACATAAGTTGAAAATGAATACTATTTCTTATTTACAATAGACGTTTATGTTCAAGGCATATTTTCACAAAATATTTAACATATTCTTTTCTTAGAACAATTTATCTGTGTTTGTTAAAAAAGTTAAAGAGATAAGAAGAAATCTTAGCTTTTAAATTCATTGGGTATTTCCATTCGTGTTACACCACGAAAACAGTAACATTATATTATTAAATGTCTAAGATGTGCATTTTGAGATGTTTTCATTTATCACTAAGAGACATAGTATTTTATCTAATATATAATAATTATTATTATGAGAATTATAATAATAGTAATAATATATCTAACAATGTTTATTTCAGAAATTAAGAAAACCATATGAGAAGCTTTGTGAATACGTGTACCATATAGTATAACTAATTCTAACACGATCCGCAGATTAATCCATATACACATAGAGCAAACCAGGGCATGTATTATTACCGCAATAAAACATGGTATCAAATTGGCTGTTACTATTAACGCCCCGTGTCACGTGACATATTTATGAATGAATGAACGTAAACTTTATAGTAAAATCATCAACGGGTCGCGAGTTGCACGAGTATCCAGTGTTACAGCTATGACGCATCTATTGAAAAATTTTGTAGGTGAATAAAACACGGGCACTCGTTCGGATGCGGAAAATTAAAAAAAAAAAAAATTTTTATTTCTTAAATAACAGTAATATCACGTACATGTCAGTAGAGATTAACCAAATACGAGTTCCCATACAATTTACCCAGCATATTTACGTAATATGCATAAATATTCAATTTTGAATGTTTTTTTTATTTCCGACATATCGGATTATACCTATGTATAATAATGATAATAATAATATACATGTACCAGATTTATATAGCGCCCTTTAAATACGACACACACATTCAAAGGTGCTTTACATAGAGTGTTGCAGCCACCAGGGCAAAAGTGCTTCCTCTACCAGTGCAAATACAGCATGATCTGACTAGAGGGACATACTGAGAGAAGACCCCGAAGGGAGAGAGAGACATTAAATACAGACTGATGTGTTAGTTAATGTGCCAGGTGTATAGCATCAATACACACCTACTCACACATTTAACCAGATACTTTACAGCACACACGGTCACATAATATGAACTAATGCACAGCATATTTTGACCGGACCTACATTATTTGTAACATGCTCATCTAGTACTGGATTTTTTTGATGATGCATAACTTTACAATAAATTGTTCGGTTACGAAGTTACGAACATTGAGCCCGTTACCTAACCAATCCGTTTCCAAAAGGCGCTACCGAACCTACGTCTATGCAACCTACAGAAGCGGTCCGTTGCACAAGAAGCGCTCGATAGCGGTTTGATACGAAATATTGGGTACGAAGTAACGAATGACGATACGAACCTGCTATCGTTTGTCAGTCCGAATGAACATTTGTCAGCCCGATCAAAATGAAAATATATCTGTCTGTGAATAATGCACGTTTTTCAATTTGTTTAATTCTAGGTCTACTTAATTCAGGGGTAACTAATTTAAAAATGCATAATTAGATATAAACACAGATAACAACTGATTTCAAATATGCCTAATTTGATATTTTACCTTTTTATACAGTTATTACATAAGCCTAAGAATGACCTAATTTCAGTTTGAGTTTTAGGCGCAGGAAATTGAGTAACCTTTTCTATTTTAGAATTGTCAACCTTAACGCCATCTGCAGTAATCACATGACCCAAATATAGCACCTGATCAACCGCAAATGAGCATTTTACTGGTTTCAATGTTAAGTTTGCTTGTCTTAATCTGGAAAAAAGTTCATTCAAGTGTTCTAAGTGCTCATCAAAATTTGCAGAAAAAATCAAAATGTCATCAATGTAACAGAGCACATTTTTCCAATTCATACCTCTCAGTACGTTAGACATGACCATCTGAAAACTCATGGGTGCATTTTTGAGACCAAAAGGCATTCTAAGAAATTCATATACACCATCATGAGTCACAAAAGCAGCTTTATGCCTAGTGGCTGGATCAAGAGGAATTTGGTAAAACGCTGAGGAAATATCAACAGAGCTAAATATTTTTGCCTGGGCTTGACCAATGGCATCAAACGCATCTTCTAATCTACAGGGGCGGATCCAGGATTTGGCGTTAGGGGGGGCGTAAATTCATGTATTGACCCCCCCCCCCCCCCCCTCAAAGAAAAAGGCGAGCGAAGCGAGCAAGAAAAAATGTATCTCTGAGAAGCATTCCACACAATTTCGTTCTTCATCTTATAATAGTCATTGATAAAGTTAATGTGAGAGTAAGGCGAGCAAGAATATAAGCATTAATTATTTGAGCAGCATATCCCGCATACTCATTCCCTACTTGACAAAGTTAACTGATAGCGGTTGTGCGAGCGGAGCGAGCAAGAAAAAAAATGCAACCATCTATTTCAGCAGCATACACTACACACTTATCACTTGGTAATATTCACTGATTTAGTAATTGTAAGAATTGGAAAAAAATCAGTGTTTATCTGAGCAGCATACCCAACAAACTCATTGATAAATCGAAAACCTTTATTGACTTTGCGTAGATCTACAGCGAGCGAAACGAGCAAGAAAAATCGTTGTTTATATAGCCAGGACTAACGATAATCGACTGAATAATATTCACTGATATATAGCTGCTGTGAATACGTCACGAAGAAAAAATGCACTGTCTATCTGAGCAGCACATCCTGCGAACTCCAGGGCTTCACGTTTGTTCAAGTGGAAATGTGAAATACTTTGGATCCAGCGACTAGGGGTCCAGTTGCTTTCTGCCTCGTGACGTTCTAAAAAGAACCACGGAATTCGTCAGCTGCATTCTGAGATATCTTTTTTTTTAATGAAAAGGACAGGTTTATTAGAAAATCAAGCCAACTGTATTAATCTTTTATGACTTGTCCGACATTTTTAATGTGCAAGAATCTCTGTAGCCGATGTTTGGCACCATGCTACCAATCAGCCATATCTTTTTGCTTGCATACAGCATTAAGTTCACTTTAAAATCAATTAATTGATTATTGTTTTATTTACGCGAGCGAAGCGAGCGAAAAAAAATGCATATCAATATTGTTCTTACATTCAAAATATGATAAATTACCTAGGCTCCGACGATTTTAGGGGGGGCGTACGCCGGGTCCGCCCCCCCTTGGATCCGCCTATGATCTAGGCAATGGATGACGTATAGTATCGGTTACTGCATTCAGTTTCCTATAATCAATCGCGAACCGATAACTTGAATCTTTTTTCTTTACTAGGACTACCGGTGAGTTCCATATTGAGTTAGAGGGAGTTATAATTTGATCATTCAACATAGTTTTAGTCTGCCTATCAGTTTCAGCCTTTATCTCAGGATTTTGTCTATGATGTTGTAAGTGGACCGGTTTTGTACCAGGTTTGGTATCAATAGTATGAAAATAAACATTGGTTAACCCAATATCACTCATACTGGTTGAAAACCTATCAATATTTAGTTCCAATAAATCCCTTAACTGTTGTTTCTGTTCCTCAGAAATACAAGATTTTGACAAATCAAACTTTATATCAGACTTAACCTTAGCAGACGGGATAGAAGCTGAATTAACTTCAGAAGTATCGGTACCCTTCTCATCTGAGGTGTTAAAAGAATGCACATCATTTTGTTCAACACAACTTACAAAAGCAACTACTTTGTTATGTTTCAATGTGATTGGTTCACTGGTTGGGTTTATTACATTAATAAATGTTGAATTCTTTTTAACATTAACTAAACTTTTAGAACCTATGAGTGAATACGACTGTAATACTGGATTTGGTTCTAACAGTGCCAGCTCTTTGCTATTTGTTTTAGAAAGTTTCACTGGTATCCTGCTCATATTACCAGGTTCAATAGTAACATCTTTATGTACCCGGGCTAGACCATCTTGATTCGTATTCAAGCTAGCAATAACCACGTTATCTGCTATGGACAACAATCTTCTATTAAAATCTAAGGTGACCTTATGTGTTTGAATGAAATCTACACCTATAATAATAGGATGGTTTAATTTCTCCAAAATGTAAAATTTATGCTCAAATACTACCCCTGAAATTTTAAACGGAATGTTCAAAGTACCTAAAACTGTATGTGTACTGTTTCCTACCCCAGTAATATTTTTTACATGACATTCTTCCAGTTTTGAACAGTCTATTTCAGTTTTCTTTAAAAATTCTAAAGACGCACAGGATATGGCAGCTCCAGTATCAACCAAAGCTTGCATTTTTTTACCACCTATTGAAATAAGAGTAGTGTTTTTACACAATGGAGCTGTAAAATTAACTGAAGCTGTAGTATTTTCAGCAGTGCTGCTTTCAATTTTACTAGAATTGTTTGAAGCTACATGTCTTTTAGCACATTTTCCTATTTTATCTGAAACACAAGTGCGTTTTTCTGTTTATGAACCCTTAGTACTGCCTGAGATGGTACTACATTTAACCTTACTGTTGTGCCTACCCTGGGATGCAATATTATGCTGGGCAGGCGCGTTTTCCTATCTAGAGTTTAATGGCTTTCTTTTTTGAATAAAATAACAAAGATGTGGGTAGTGACCTGTTTTGTTACAATGCTGACAGACACAATATTTAGCTCGACAGTTTTGATGAGTATAACTCCTACCTTTGTCGAGTCCACATTTCCAGCAGTTTTGGGCAGCCTGTGGTTCCCTTGGACGCATGGAGTAGTTTTGGGTCGCCTGTGGTTCCCTTGGGTGCCTGGGGTAGTTTTGGGCCGCCTCATGTTCTCTTTGACGCATGTTGCCTTCATGATTAGTTGTAGAACTAGCACAAACGCTCGCACTGGCATTTGTGCTCATCATCTCGGTAAGTTTTTGTAGAAGCGAGTTTACTGTACTGGTAGAGTCACTGGATTTGTCAACCTCTACATTTTCGGTTCTTTAGGCAAGCAGCATTGCTTGCCTGCAGGCCTCTAATGTTTGTGGATCTTTCATTACCACCTGATTTTTTAGATGTTGTCGAAGTCCTCTGACAAGCAAGTGGACCTTACCATTCTCATCCAAACTTGTGGCATTAGATAGTCTTATGAATCGAGTATAATAATCCAAGCAGGCTTCATCTTGGTATTGTTTTATATTCCACAAATTACTGTCTGTATCAGCCGGCCGAAATCGTACAAGAAACAATTCCCGGAAAGTTGTGTAGTCATTTTGCTCTTCAGTTTTCAATGAGTCAAACCAAACTTTAGCATGTGATTTTAAGTGGAAAGGAAAAATGTCACCTTTCCTTTCTTCCATATTGCTGGTCCGAACATACGCATCGAAGTACCTTAGAAATTGGGTAGGGTTATCACCAGCATTTCCATGGAATGGCTCGAGTTGCACTAATAGTTTTGCCATCATAAATTGTCCAGCTTGAGCAGGTAGCTCTTCTAGTATTTCTTCTTGTAGTAAAGATAAGGTATCCTCTTCGGGTTCAGGTTCAAGTTCAGGTTCGGGTTGTTGTTCGGGTTCAGGTTCTGGTTGTTGTTCGGGTTCAGGTTCAGGTTGTTGTTCGGCTCCTCCCCTAAGCCAATACTGATTTTGGGGTCGCATATGCTGTGTAGAGTTAGCGAAATTTACCCGGATTCTCCACCAAATTATTAACACGTGATTTGTCGTGTTTTTGTTGTTGCTGAGTACAGCTGGGGATACCTGAGAATGTGAAATGAAACAAACTCCAATTAGATTTAAATGAATTGATTTATTTTGTTATTGAACAGATTCAAACATAAGCGTAGCAGAACTGATAAATAAACAAATAATTTCAGAAAATAATAGTTTCAAATAAGTAAACCAAGATATATTTCAATTTCATACAATTCACAAATAAGGTGAATACCTAAATAAATGCAATATATTTATTATGATTCAACAATCGTCTTAATATTCCTATTCAATATATAAGTGGCATACATTTCGGATACAACATTGTCTAAAGCACAAATGTCAGCGAAGATTCATGATAATCAAAACAATTAAACTAATATTCTTTACTTACATTGTTATATGAAATGATGGCAATCAGTCGCACATTATATTAATCAAGTTTAAACGAATAATTTACATTAATTAAAAACCGCAAAACATTTAGTTAAAATCAGACGAAACTTCATATTAAAGAGTTATGTGTCAAGGGAACTAACTCTTGTTGACCATTACCATATTGATTCTATTTAAGAACAGTATACCATAGTTATACAATTAACCGCGCTACATAGAAAATTTTAACAATCATTATAATCCAAAATAAGAAGTTTAAACATAATTAAATAATACGTCACTTTACTGAGAATGTGAAATGAAACAAACTCCAATTAGATTTAAATGAATTGATTTATTTTGTTATTGAACAGATTCAAACATTAGCGTAGCAGAACTAATGCTTGAGATCTGTTGTTGGAGTTTTGTTCACATTCTCAAGTTTCGCAACCAATCAGAGTATCCGACCAATCAAATTCTCCCACCATAAGTTAAAGAACCAATGAGATGTTTACATGTTTTACCATTAATGTTTTCTGCCGCAGGCCAGTAATAAAATGACTCGGACCTTTTTTATGTTTTCTTTAAACAATTGATAACACATAACTTGAAATTTATGGTAGATGCTGAACCCTGCGGATATATTATAAACCCATAATCATACATCTCTATGACAGTTTAACAATGTAGAAACACAGCGCCATTGTGCCACCATCAAGTAACCACGTAGCGCGAGTTTTAGATTTGGAGTTAATTAAAATTGACCGAATCAACAAAATATGAAAAATAACAAAAAAACCGAACACCAAAAATAGCCAATTTTTGACTTGTAATACAGTAATGGGTTGCATGAGTATATCAGACAGTACTTTTGTTCAAGAGAAAAGGCTATTTTCATTTCAATTAATCATATTACGATTAAATATCAAACATCTTTAATCTTAATCACCTTTTCTTGTTAAATAAATCCTGTTGCAAATCGTCAAAATATAAAAGATATTCAGACGGAAAATTCCGGGTTTTATTGTATCCAATAACAACAACAACATGTAATTAGTTTTCGCGACCTTTATCCCGCGAATATTTTTACATTTGTTGACGATTTTGGAGGGATTTTTTATTACATCTCGGCGAGGAATTACGAAAATGCATTCGTTTTACTTTCTTTAAAATAACCTACAACTACGATGTGGAATTATCAGTCCGGTCCGGATACGAAAAGACCCGAAACGGACTTTATACTAATTGTATTGCAAAGGGAAGTAACCGCTTTGTAAAGGGATGTAACCGGAACATGTCAACTTCAACTTCACTTCAAGTAACCGGAACATGTGTCGTTTCTATTAGATTTTCTTAAGATTGGTTGATATTTCGCACATATGAACGATTCCCGCTCGACTTACTTCGTTAACTCAGAGTAATCATGTGTCTCATAAACAGTTTGTAGCATCGTTTATGCACTGAAAATGTTAAAATTTCCTCCCGAAGCGGGCAAAAAATGGCTGCCATTTTTGTTTCCTGAACTACAGAAAAGAGTGTGTCCCATATAGAAGACGGGTTGCACAGCAACCATGGAAGACTGTTAATTATTATCTTTTAAAATATTTGAAATATTTTTAAATATCATTAAAAAATAAAAGAAAATTTATGAGCTGCCGATTATCGCATTTTAAAACTATTTTTTATTCTATTGGCAGCCATTTTTCAGTATCTTTCTTTCAGTGCGGGATTTTAACACAAATTTCCAAATCCATTAGTGTCGAACTCTGACCAAATCACGTGACATGTGTTATCGTAAAGCGGAACGACATCGCTATAGCAGGAAATACTACGAATAAAATTTAAGAAATGTCCAGTTACCATACCGGGATTGCCACCATGACATTCTAATTACGCCTATCAAGTGCCCAGCTCAGTACACGGAACAAGACATCTGAATTGACAGCCCGAGTGCGTTACCACTGAGCTATCGCCGATCATTAGTTTACCCGAATTTTATACATGTACACGTAAAACAACAATACATATCAATAAAAACATGATTATGATAAAAAAAGCTTAAATATGTTACAATTACAAAAGACACGGAAAACCTACCGTAAAGATGCACGAATTTAAAACCATGTATAATGAACGATATATAATTATAAAGACTAAACACAAAAAGTAAATATTGCACATATCATTCGTTCCCTAGGGCATGAAACATTAATATGACCTGGTATATAGACACAGCGTGTAGTGTTGTGCTGTAATTATTTATATCTCAAACAAAAAAATTTACTTTATTCTTCGGTAATATAATCGGCAATGGATATGTGTACTGTCATCAGATACAATATTATTTTAAGGCCTTTGTCTCAAAACATCAAAACAAAATGTGTTTTGCAATTAAACATTAACTAGAACTGTCACTTAATGTAATGAACACAAAATTGCTTGGCACTGAAACACGTAATGCTTTGGAGATGAGATATACAGACAAATGAATAATAAAAGTGGATATGATTATATGAACATTTATCCCACCGGAACGCCAAACCGATATACATAATGTAGCGCACAGACAATCCAAAGCCACACAGAAACGGTGACAGCGCCTAGCCACCAACGCAAGAGTCAGACATAGAACGAACCACCCTTATCCCATTTCAAGCGAGCCTATATACTTGTTTCGTCCAGAGAATGGTTTCGATCCCTACTCCAGACGGTCAAAAACATAAATGCTTTTCAGTGTTTCCCACCTTACATAACTAACATTACTAACAGTCTTTGGACAACGTTAAGCGAGGTCGCGTGTATGATGCTGAACCAGGGATGCTTCTGGAACTGAGGCATCTTCTGCATCATGCACTATTCCCCAAAATCTAAAGTGACTTGCCTCTTCTGGGGGCCTCGCCCATATGGATTTCCGGTGGAGAGGATAAATAAAAGCAAAAAAAATAAAAAATGGTTTACTGTAAATTTAAAAAGGACCCATGCAATAGTTGCTGATAACTCGTGCGGACTTTGAAAACCGACCGACTGCGACTGACCGACCGACCGACTCATTGACTCATATACTGTACGTACACCCACAAAATTAGCATAGTTATCCAATATGCACTTATTACTCACACATATTCTAGATCTACACTTTTGTATATTTATCACATAAATACCGTTATCTTCTATATGATAACTTATCGCGGAACGTTTGTGATAACAAAATGTGCATCGGATCGAGAAGCCACCAGCGTTTGGCGCGAAAAAGAAATATCGCCTGCTTAAGATTTGGTATTTCTGAAGCTGCTTTGATCTGATAAGTATAGTAATGTGATATAAAAATCAATCAAAGACACCAGATGACGGGTCATTGTCGGTACAATAATCATTGAAAATTATGCAGCACCTTGCATAATGTACTGTCAATAACACCGTTAATTATAGATAAGTAAATTAGATATTGATTCACGCGTATGAGAGAAGCAGCCAACAACACATCGATTTTGGCTTCACCGTGCGTTAGTTTCTTGAAGACTCAGTTATTTACCGTTCAAACTAGCTCTTCGGCCAGTAACTGGATCTGACTAGTCCGTGTAGATTCGGATGACTTACAATGAAATACACTCACCCACGTTTGGCTTGCATGTTTGTATATTATTAATGTAGATGAAGACAGTCATACGACTATAAACCGCTCTGTCAATATGTTATTGTCTTAACTATATATATTACATATAAAAACGTAAATGATATCAAGACACTAAGTACCCAGTGCGGCATATCTACAAACGGCAGATGAAACCGTGATAAGAACCTACATGAAGTAAAAAGCTTGGTATGGTCGTTCTGGTGACTGGCGAGGCTGCGAGTATTATATATACACAGCATAGGAGTGGGACAAAGCAGCTGTAACTATAATGGGTTGATTTTGATTAAATGAGAATATATTGTGGTCAGCATTTTCACTGAAGGGTATACTACTTTGGCCATTCGAACATGTTTTGTTTAAAAATGGTTGGCTAAAACATCTTCTTGTGTATATTCAAAATAATTGCGGTAATATTGCTGCTGCCAATAGCTCTCTATGTCACATAAAATATCGTGACAATACTAGAAAAATAACGGGTTTTTTGACGAAGGAAGGATTTTTTATATACATGTATATTCATGTTTTGTCATGTAATAATGGGACAAATAGATGACAATATTTAGATTCATTTGATATAATGGCCACAGGTCCCAAATAAGCTGCATTTTCATTAAAATGATTCTATTTTAGGAGGTTTTAACCAATGTGATCACAAAAAGTGATTTAATAAATTTAAACAAAACATGTTCAGATGGACATACTAGTAGTATACCTTTAGCGAGGATATGCCCGCCCATGTATTAATCATTCACCCCGTGTACCCAAACAAGACGTGTTAGGATTGTTGTTGTCATGATAGAGTAAATTTCATCTCAACACGAAATAAATCATCATAACACGATAACAACCATCCTAACACGTCCTTTCCGGGTACACGGGGTTATCCATATCCTCATTAAATCAAAATCAATCCAAAGTAGTTATCACCTGTGTACTTAAGGAGAGTCACGTTGCTAACCTGTACAGATAGTTCATCGCCAGATTTCAAGTCTGCCACAGTAGAAATATGACTACCATAAACGTTTTCATATTTATTTTTTGCAATCTTGCGGGGTTGCGCACTGGCTACTAGCTCAACATTTCTGTCATCAGTAACACTATATTTAAATATAGCGTGTTTGATCGGATCCGTCTTATTTTCTATGTTCGGGGTACCATCGTCATAGTTACACAGTTCATAAAACTCCACAAATGAATATACCGAGTACGATCCAGACATGGGAACAACTAACCGTCCCTTATAGTATCTAACACCATGCCGGAGAAATCCTCCTTTGTTAGATAGTTCCTGCCCGGTACACCAGCTGTCAATGGGGACCATCCCAGTATCATCTGTAAATACATACATGTACAATTAACCTTTGTAAATATAATACGGTTACATTTATTAACAATCAGCCCTTTTTATAAAGTACCTCATTTCTGAGCCCCCTTTAATTCCAGACCCCTTTCACAATACAAGACAAGTAGGAACAAGGTAACCAAATGTTGAAGGTTACTGTGACCTCGGCCTTTGACCTACTGACCTCAAAACAAAAGAGGTACTCTACTTGTTGATGACCAACATCCATGTAAAGTTTGAAGATTTTATGGCAAATCGTTCTTGAGTTGTTGAGTGGACTTGATATGAATAGTCAGAAATGGTGAAGGTCACAGTGACCGTGACCTTCTGACATCAAAATCAATAGGGGTCATCTTCTGGTAATGACCAACTTCCATGTAAAGATCCTAGGGCTAAGTGTTCTTGAGTTATTGAACAGAAACCATTTTTTCTACCGACCGACAGACAGACAGACAGACCGACCGGCAGACAGACCGACAGACATGTGCAAAGCAATATATCCCCTCATCAAAGATGGGAGGTATAATTAAGTAGTGGCGCATACGGGGATCGAGTCCGGGACCTCTCGATCCAAATAAGTTGGTCCTACCTCTGGGCCACCGCATATACGGTGGTCATTTGGCGTAACCAGGTTTATTTCTGGAATTTCTAGGCAACTAGTAGAGATCTACTAACGAGACTTCACAAGCTAATGATACTTTCTCAACATGACGAGGTGCTCACAGCCAATGTTCAAATCGGGACCACTCGGACATAACTGACGCAAGATCTTCCTGATTCGTGACGGAAAGACCCGAGCAGTTACAATTGCCAACGTCCCTGAAGAACCTAACCCGCTACCCCCAGTATTTGAATTCGGATCGTTTGCGTTCTATATCCACTGTACTGGCAGGTTGGGTGACAGTAAAGATTTGTTAAGCGATTGCAAATTTTAATTGAAATCAATAAAGGAAGGTAAGGACAATAAGCATACTTTTGGACACATTGTCTTTTCCAATTAGTTTAGCAGCCGGTTTCATCGCAGTGCTGGTTCCGCTTATTGCATTTACTCCGTGAGCATTTCCTCCAAATGAAGCAAAATACACTTTTCTTTCTTCTTCTTTCCTCTCTTTGATCTGCTTGTACTTTGCTTCCGACGCCTAAAACATGATAATATAGTACGATTAACAACAGACATATAAACAAGAGGGCGCTATGTCTCTCACATGTGACCTAAGAAATCATTTACATAATCAACTAAATGCTGCCTCCATTGCATGTACAAAGTTTTCATATTGTCCTAACCAGCGACCTTGTTATTTATATCAGATACCTTCTATTGACAGATAAGCCAAAATTATAACATCTTGTGTACACTACACAATGTTTTCTTTGACCTAGTGACCTGCTTTTTGACCCAATGTCGAACTTGACCTAGATTATGTTGAGATGATCATTGTGATCACGTTTCATAAATATAAGGCCAACAATGAGACATCTAAGGACTTCACAAGGTTTTTCTAAGATTTGAAATTTTGACCTAGTTTTTGACCCCAGATGACCCAATATCGAACTTGACCTAGATTTTGTTGAGATAATCATTGTGACATAGTTTCATAACGATTAGACGAAAATTGTGATCTCTAGTGACTACACAAGGTTTGTTTATGATTTGACCTTGTGACCTAGTTTTTGACGCTGGATGACCCAATATCGAACTTGACCTATATTGTGTTGAGATGATCATTGTGACCTAGTTTCATAAAGAGTAGGCCAAAATTGTGACCTCTAGTGACTACACAAGGTTTTTTATGATTTAACCTTGTGACCTAGTTTTTGACGTTGGATGACCCAATATCGATCTTGACCTAGATTTTGTTGAGATAATCATTATGACATAGTTTCATAACGATTAGACGAAAATTGTGACCTCTAGTGACTACACAAGGTTTGTTTATGATTTGACCTTGTGACCAAGTGTTTGACCCCGGATGACCCAATATTAAACTTTACCTAGATTTTGTTGAGATGATCATTGTGACCAAGTTTCATAAAGATAAGGCGAAAATTGTGACCTCTAGTGACTACACAAGGTTTTTCTATGATTTGACCTTGTGACCTAATGTTTAAACCCAGATTACCCAATATCAAACTTGACCTAGATTTTGTTGACATGATCATTGTGACCAAGTTTCATAAAGAGTAGGCCAAAATTGTGACCTCTAGTGACTACACAATGTTTTTTATGATTTAACCTTGTGACCTTGTTTTTGACGCTGGATGACCCAATATCAAACTTGACCTAGATTTTGTTGAGATGATCATTGTGACATAGTTTCATAAAGATTAGACAAAAATTGTGACCTCTAGTGACTACACAAGTTTTTTTATGATTTGACTTTGTGACCAAGTGTTAATCATTAATCATTTAAATAACATATTTCGATAATTAGAAATGTTTATTATTGTTAACGAAGTTTAAAAAATATTTAATGTAATTTAACAGACCTATATAGGGTACGCAGTGTAAACGTATTATTATTGCGGGATATTTCGGTCAGTATCGTGATGATAAGTGCAAGAAGTTGCGGATGTTGCATTGTCACATAGAAAAGGGCATACCATCACTTAGAATTAGAATGACAATAGAATGCATTTCCGACGTCCATTTTTGTTTGATCTTGTGCATAATCACTTTAAAAGGATAATTTCTTTCACTATACCAGACACAGATCAACCAGTTAACCGTGCAGCGTTTATTACAGTCCGCCCAGGATAATGTGATATTTACAAACATGAATCGGTTTGGTCGACTGTGGCGAAATTGGTTTTACAAATCACTTAAATAAACAGATAAGGTCAGAATTGCACTCAAAACATCATTGATAATTGGTGCACATAATTGTAATCCACCTTTGCCCGCCTTTCACATTATCACATTATCCTAGTAGCACTATAATATTATCACTTTCATTAATTTTGTAAACAAAGTCTAGTGTTATCATCGGCAGCCTATGAACATGCATAACCTATATACCAGCAGATGTAGCAGCTGCCAAATTATTTCGCTGTTCTGATTGGCTGAAACTAAATTGTTAACTAACAGTTTACGCCCTTGAGACTATTTGAACCATAGCCAGACTGTATCAATGATGTTTTCGATCTGCCCGAGCAAC
Source organism: Spisula solida (assembly GCA_947247005.1). NCBI lineage: Eukaryota > Metazoa > Mollusca > Bivalvia > Venerida > Mactridae > Spisula > Spisula solida. The sequence continues at coordinate 23,372,221 of OX365956.1, forward strand.
CCGCGATTGCAAATCGAACACCCCGGGTTTACTCAAGAGTCGATGTCAAAGGTCAACACACAATGTGTAAAAAGGAACGATTTAACCTCCGCAATCAAACACTGAGAGGTCTATCCAGGTGTGAATGCAAAAACAGGTAAAACCAATGCAATTTAATCACAATGGCCTTTATGCTTCGCCAGTGTACCGAAGAAAATGGGACGATGACTGCAAATGCCACCGATTATTGGCGTGCAGTTTATGGAACGAATCCGACAATAAAATAAATTTTGACTTGACTTGACAATACTTGGTGATTTATAGCTACCAGAATAACCAGAACAGAACAGAACTTTATTTCACCCAGTTGTACAGGATACAACATGGGGAGAGCTTCAGTTCGAACATTAGACTCGTATCTTGGACTAATTTTCTCCACAGGAATTGAAATTCTATCCACAACATATCAAAGCAGTGTATCCATTCAAAATCATACATTTATTATTCAAAGTCGCTCTATACAGTGTACATGGGTATAGATATAAAGAGCGATTTTGAATGGATCGACTGCTATGATATTTTATGGATAGAATGGAATTTGAAATTAATAAAAGTATAGAGCGATTTTGAATGGATCGACTGCTATGATATTTTATGGAGATAATTTCAAATTCCTGTATTTACGCTGACATAGTTGTCTTTCTTGCATTATTATTTTTGATCTCATCAAAATTAACCACAATGACTGATATCCTTTCCGCTACCATAGCGTACTAATGCAGACTCGCCGGGATGGCCATTTTGACCTTCCGTAGTTTTCGACCTAAATGCCCAAATTCGATTCATGGGTACACAGGCATCCCAGGCAAAAGGATATTACGGGCCCAGGGTCGTGCACAGGGTTTTGGGCCCGCTGGACCCATTTAAAGAGGGCTTTGAACGTAGATTTTACAAAACTGAAATTACTGGTCCTACCCACCATTGCGATACGATTCCCTGTGGAATTGCATTAACATTTAGCGCCAAAAAGTTTTTATTTTTCTATAGAAGGGATATAAGGCTAGACAAAGGGGTCGGGATCAATGCCCTAAAGGGGCCAAAAAGTAGGCCTGTCAAGCTAAAAAAAAAAGTTTTTCGCGCAAGGGTCAACGTCACATCGTCATTTCCGGTGACCTTTAGTCGAAATTTTGACATTTTTTCCTACTTTCGGTTTGGGTCAGGTGTGTAGCATCCGGATGTATCGAGTTTTTGTCAGTGCTGCAAGTCAATAGTGTATCAGGGGCGAGGTATAGGGACCATATGAATTTCAGATAGTCCCCCAAAAAATCGTGGTAGCGGAAAGGATATCAGTCTAGTCCAATATACTTACTTCGCTTATAAATGAATGCACCATAACCTCCGTCCTTGCACAGTGCATTGACTGACCGCTGTCTGGAAGGCATGTCTCTGAGTACGGTTTATCTCTGATAGCTCCGGGAACATATATGACCGTTATAAAAACAACTATCACGTCAAATATAACAGTACCACAAATAACATGTCGAGCGATACAAACGTTAGTAAACTTTTTCACTTTAGACTTAAGTACCATTATGGTTATCCACTGTTGTTGATCTGCACACATAGCACGTGTAAATATGTGTATTCAGTCCAGTCACTTTTATACAAACATTGTGTTTTTATTGTTTTAAACATTTTAAATAGAGAAAAGGGCAGTGAAAACCAATACATCATTCACTAAGCTACGTACTTATAAACATAGCATCTATTACAAGAGGGCACAATGGGCCCTATGCCGCTCAGCTGTCGTAGTCATGCAGCCCCTTATGGCGATCTAAGAAATCATTTACAACTTCTAAGAATCAAGTAAAATGCATAATTATAGATGAGGTCAAAATTGTGACCACTAGTGACTACACAATGTTTTTTTATGATTTGACCTAGTGACCTAGTTTTTGACCCCGGATGACCCTGTATCAATCTTGACCTAGAGTTTGTTGAGATGATCATAATAACCAAATTTCGTAAATATTAAGCTGAAAGTGTTACCTCTAGTGACTACACGACGTTTATCTATGCTTTGACCTATTGACATAGTCTTTGTCCCCATGTGACCCAATATCGAGCTTGACCTAGCTTTTGTTGAGATGGTCATTGTGACCCATTTTTTTAAAACGTTTATGCCAAAATTGTGACTTCTAGTGACTACATAAAGTTTGTCTATTTGACCTAGTGACCCATTTTTTTACCCCGGATGACCCAGTATCGCACTCGACCTAGATTTTGTTGAGATGATCATTGTGACCAAGTTTCATAAATATTATGTCAAAAGTGTGGCCTGTAGTGACTACACAATGTTGTTCTATGATTTGACCCATGACCTAGTTTTTGACCCCAGATGACCCAATATCGACATTGACCTAGATTTTGTTGAGATGATCATTGTGACCAAGTTTCATAATGATTATGCCAAAACTGTGACCTCTAGTGTCTACACAAGCAAATTGTGGACGGACGGACGACGAGTGATCACAAAAGCTCACTATGTGACAGGTGAGCTAAAATGAGACGTATAGTCAGTGCAGGATAATGTGGCAGTCACGTGACACAATGTTTTCTGTTATGGACTATATCAATTGATTGAATTAGGGGTATGTTCGTAGCGTCTGTTCCACACATGTGCGGGATGTTCTACTCCGAACAACTTACGAACAAAACGGAACTGTCCTGCACAGTGTGCCGAATGTTCTACTCCAAACACCTTACGAACACAACGGAACAGAAAGTAAAATGTTTAAGACGACCAAAATAACTCAGACCCTGATACAGCAGTGAAGTAATATATAATGCGTTTCTATTGTAATGATTTAATGTTCTTGCCATATAAGATGAATTGAATGTATAAAATATATTATCATGAACATGATAAAACAAAGAAAAAACATATAATAGTCACAAAGAGAATATAAAAAATAATATTAAAATTATTGTGATGCATTCACAAAAATACTTCTTTGAAGGGTTGAACTCGAATCGCTCAGATACAATTCCTGGGCTTTACCATCTGGGCTATTACAGCATAACTGTTGCAATTAGTCAAACATGACGACAAGGCCAATCAATTTAACGGCCTGGATAACTGTCTATGTTAAATGTTACATTTCGTCGTTCAATTGATGGTAAAGGATTAGCTGCACAAGACATTCATACTAGTATGACAAGAGGGCCCAAAGGGCCGTAGGTCGCTCACCTGTCCTAGTTGTTCATGAACCCCTAATGGTAGCCTCTATTGCATGTACAAGGTTTTCATATTGTCTTGTGCTTTATAATTAACATCACATTTAGACCCAATGACATATTGAAGTGAGTTGACCTTGTGACCTAGTTTTTACCCCGGATGACCCAATATCGAACTTGATGTAGATTTTATTGAGATGATCATTGTGACCAAATTTCAAAAAGATTAGGCCAAAATTGTGACCTTTAATGACTACACGATGTTTTTCTATGATTTGACCTTTTGACCCCGGATGACCCAATATCGACCGTGACCTAGATGTTGTTGTGATGATCATTGTGACCTAGTTTCATAAAGATTGAGTCAAAATTATGACCTCTACAGAATACACAAGGTTTTTCTATGATTTGACATTGTGACCTAGTTTTTGACCCCCGGTGACCCCATATCGCACTTCACCTAGATTTTGTTGAGATGATTATTGTGACCAAGTTTCGTAAAGATTAGGCCAAAATTGAGACCTCTAGTGACTACAAAAGGTTTTTCTATGATTTGACATTGTGACCTAGTTTTTTACCCCAGATTTCCCAATATCGAACTTTACCTAGATTTTGTACACTTGATCATTGTGACCAAGTTTCATAAAGATAAGACCAAAATTGTGACCTCTAATGACTACACAAGGTTTTTCTATGATTTGACCTTGTGACCTAGTTTTTGACCCCGGATGACCCAATATCGCACTTGACGTAGATTCTGTTGACATGATCATTGTGACCTAGTTTCATAAAGATTGAGTCAAAATTGTGACCTCTACAGAATACACAAGGGTTTTCTATGATTTGACATTGTGACCTAGTTTTTTTACCCCAGATTTCCCAATATCGAACTTTACCTAGATTTTGTTGACATGATCATTGTGACCAAGTTTCATAATGATAAGACCATAATTGTGACCTCTAGCGACTACACCAGGTTTTTCTATGATTTGACCTTGTGACCTAGTTTTTGACCTTGGATGACCCAATATCAAACTTGACCGAGATTTTGTTGACATGATCATTGTGACCAAGTTTCATAAAGATTAGGTCAAAATTGTGACCTCTAGTGACTACACAAGATTTTTCTATGATTTGACCTTGTGACCTTGTTTGTGACCCCGAATGACGCAATATCGAACTTGACCTAGATTTTGTTGAGGTGATCATTGTGACCAAGTTCATAAAGATTAGGCCAAAATTGTGACCTCTAGTGTCTACACAAACAAATTGTGGACGGACGAAGAGTGATCACAAAAGCTCACCCTGTCACTTTGTGACAGGTGAGCTAAAAAGTAAACAAACGCTAGTCCATATTATAGTCCAGTCAGGATAAGAATCCAGTGACGCAGCGGTCGAGTCCACTATAACGGTGTAAAACCAACTATAAAGGCTTATACTGTACAAACAACTAGAGCAAGTGAGGCTAATACCGACCCCCGTCTATTATCGACCCCTCCCTATAAAGTCTCTTTAATCAATAAATACATAGCCAATTGATCGATGACGTCATAGCCTATAATGCTTACGTCACAAGTTTTGCGCCCTCGTTGTTTTAAATTATAAACAGAGGGTATGCGAGTTTGAAGAATTGTTATGGTCGATTTTTACGTCATCCGTTAAGAAGGTGACTATTTAAAATACAAGGTTTTTCTACCTAAGAGCATGCAGCCCATGCATGCAACGCAAATTTATACAGTATAGGAGAACGGCATTCATCCGACAGCCTTCTTATAGTTCCAGGCATGCATTGTCAAGGTCAAATGGGGGGTCGATAATAGCAGAATACATTTTGCGTTCTGCTATTACCGACCCCCTCTCAAATAAAAAACCAACGACTAGTTAAACTTGTTAAAACGATATCGTTGTCATCTCATCATTAGTTGTCTCCAATAAATTATGAACGACTAATAAAACAATAATATTGTTGTCATCTCAAACACCAAAATACAAATATTTTGGGATGATCTTGCGTATTAGAGTTATGATTATGGTCAATTGTGATTGGTCAGCATTAGATTAATCTAAATGGCCCTGTGATTCTCAATTAAGATTACGTGACGTACCGAATGTATATTTGAAAGGGGACACTAGTCTACTTTTTAATAAAGCTAGTCGAATTGATTTAATTTGCACTTCTCAGAAGGTTTAAGCGCTCATGTTTTTACTTCATTTCTGATGAAACACACAACACAAAGGCTACCTTTGTGCATATGTCTTATATGCTAGTACTCGGATGATTGTTCTTCTTTTAATTGTTGGAAATGGGATTTTTACCGATGATGGATATGCACTGTTCTTGTATTACAGTAGTTATGTTGATTAATCAACTGAACTATGTAAATATAAAATAATGTAAATTTGTGAGGTCCATTAATTTCCAATTTAGAGTAGTGTGATACATTGAATGCATGGAACTTGTACTGTTGTTTACAAATTAACTACATATTATACTTATTGAACTATTTTTTACTTCTGATCAATAAGCTTACGAAATACATACAACAAGCAAACTGTTTCTGTCTGCTGCAAGAAAACAGGGGGTCGATAATTGACGCCAAGGGTCGATATTAGCAGACGTACTGCTTCCATTTAAACGTAATACCCAGCCCTAGCAGAACATGTTACAATCGTTTTCATTGGTCTAAAATAACCAATCTACGTCAACATTATAAAATGAATTTAAGTTTTGCCTATAAATTAAACATAAAATGTTATTTTCATAAAAACCGCGTTAAGGGGTCGATAAATGCCTCACTTGCTCTATACTTTCAATGCTAAACTAACATACTTAACTTTGCTCTACCTGTTTAGACAATGATTGTGATATTTTGCGTACACATAAACTGCAACGTCAGTGTCACAATATCCTAACTGGACTATACATACGTATGTATTTCAACAGTTTCTACTTGCATGGTATTTAATGAAACGCACAAACAACAAACAGTTATATTCTTTTAAAGTTATCTGTTATCAAAACCGTTTATTGCCTATAGTGAAATAGACTCGACTGCCACATTATCTAGCACGAACTATATAGATACAAATTGCAATGTTTTTGTACAGAATGTTATGTAAACAAGTGTCTGACCTGATTTATCGATTTATGTACGATGCTGGCATACATGATATAATATTTACATCATCGACATAGCAGACGATAGTATAATCCATATACACATTACATTCACCGAATAGTATACCTGTACAGTTAGATCATAAGTGAAATGTCCTAACTATTTTACACTACAGTATACACTCTATAGTCTAATGGCGTCCAATAATATGATAGTCAATCGTGAAAGCTCGGCCATCTCCGTTTATCTCAGGTTAATAACCTCGTGTCTAAAGCTCTATTTACACTACGCAAATTGTTGGCCAACGATTGCCTGTAATTGTTTTCGTTCTGTATACACTCAGTTTAAAGACTAGCTCAATTGGTGCCCAAGTGTTGCCCAAGCGTTGCCCAACAATTGTAGTTCTGTACACACACGGCAAATCGGAATGTGAACTCATTGCACCTCTATTTAGAAACATGATCATTTTATTCCTGAGGTTTACAAAATAGTTCACCTCTCCTAAACAACACTCTCGGCACATAAACCAATGGGTGTTTAGAATAAGGTTTCCCCGAGCCAGATTTATATTATATAGATTAAATTGTGCTAGATTTTTTACAAATATAAATTTTTGAGAATTGTTCATCTTTTTTATATTGATCAATTAAAGTTTCAATAAAGTCATCTGTCCAGATACCTTTTTACCTCTCATTCGTATAAAATACTTGATAATTACCCAGAGTTGGTCTTATCAGGATGAAAATGAATATCTGACCCTTATCAGTAAATTTATGGGAAAATTGTTGCCGGAAAATAGAACAAGTTCTATTTGGTCAAATTGTTGTGTAACGCTTGTAGTAAATACATTAGGCAAATTGTTGACGACAACAATTACAAGCAACAATTGAGCATAATGTAAACACGCTTTAACTGTAGTAATACACCAAAGCCAACAGGCCGTGAGTTAAAAGTCGCTACCTACGCGTAAAAGTAACAAATTTTGTATCCGTCAATAAGATGGTTATTTTATCTTTCCCGAACAGTTTTCTTATTTTTATGATCATACGAAGACATATCATAAAAGAAATAACCCATATCTTTAAATATTATTCATAATTTATATTTCCCAAGCACGTGTCGAAAACATCAACAAACATGACCCATATTGTTTACAAAATATACTGCTTGACTTTCGGATAATTTCGAGTTATGCTAGCCTGGCACACATGTGATTAATCGTTCCGTGGAATTTTGTAGTGCGTATTTACTGGTATAATATATCTATATAGATCTATATATGTGTGTGAACATGTATTGACACAATGTGTACGGAAGACTTGGGGGCTGCCATTTTCTAATCATGTGACTGAAAATAGTTTCAATATGGCGTGCCTTGTTATGTCAGAGGTCTATTGCAATGCATAAAGGCCGAGGTGATCAGAATGATTTCAACTGACGCGTATTCTAGATCATCGATATTATTCGGGTCATCGGTTTGCAGAGGCTATACAAGTTGATAAGCCTTTTAAATGTACTGACGTTACGCACGAAACTGGTACATAAAAACGTTGCGTCAAAAAACGACGTAAACGTCGACTTTTGCGTGTTTGTTTACGACGTCTAGTAGTTAAGTTTATACATTGATTCAATGGATCACGCATAAGAAGATAATTATATATTGAGGGTATTCTATACGCATAGGCTCTCTCTCCCACTCTCTTCCCCTCTCTCACTCACTCTCTCTCTGATAACATTTTTGTTTTGAAAATGGCGGCATGTTATGACACTAACCGGCTATTCTCGTATCATTAGAAATCTACAGAATTACTTCAAATAATCGGAATCGGTATCGAATAAAGCTATATTTTTATAGAATTGTCGATAATATAAACAGTAATAATTATTATTATTGTTAATATTATCATCGACAATAAATATATTACGGCTCATACATTTTGGACAAACGCTATTTGTAATGAAATAAATTCGTCATACATGTACATTTTTGTACTAGTAAAAAACGTCGTATGGGACATTCCACTGGACAAATCTGACGCTTGAAAAATCGCATTAAAATTTAAAGTATGTGAAAACAAATTACACAACACGGTAGGTAATAGTCTACCATTTAACACTTCAAATAATTAAAAGAATGTAACGGCACATATTTGCTCACCATGAAGCGTAATGCAATGTGTATACCGCGAAACAACGACGAATGCGAATATTTTCGTTATATGGGACATTTTACTGGACAATTATCACGTAATATAAAATGTGCATATACGTATTAGTTCTAGGACAAAATACCACAGTAAACACGTACACATGTTACCATTTTGTTATATTTTAACAATTTTTCTCACCCGAATACATGATCCTGATTATCTTAAATTTTAATAAACGATCACCGTATTTCACTCACCAAAATGACGTAAAAACGTTCATGGGACATTAGTCTTCATTTCGTTTATTTGTCACTTTCAAGCAATACGGTTAATATTTATACTAGTTGTTTAACACAGAATATATGCATATGTATTCAAAATCTACTTTATTGAATTTTTACCGTATGAAATTGTATTTATATACACATTTTTTTCAAAATATATTGCGTTATATCGTGTGTTGTGACGTCATTATGACGTTGGGACAATTCCAGTTTACGTGTTTATAAATGAAATAAAATTCACAGTGATGACAATACCTAAAATAACTAGTACATTATTGTGCGGATATATATTAGGTAAAAATTCATTTAAACAATAGTGTCATAGTATTTATTAGTGATAGCTAAAATGTGTTTTTCTATACCTATTCTTGCATTGGTCTTATTTGTGACATCTGATGACAGTTTCCTAAAATCACGGCCAAACGCTTATTATTTGCATATGATGTTCGCGGACATGATGTCACGTCGTTAGGTCATCGTGATACAAATTTACGAAGTTTTGGCGATTTTTGATAAAAAATATCGACACAGCATGTTTATGTATCCCGCTGTCTTGCTTTGGACGCAACGTGTGACACCTTTTTTTTGACGTCACTTTCTTTAGAAAACGTAGTATATAATTTTTATTAAAAACGATATTCTTTAAATATGTACATAAGAACGAAGCTCCATGTATGCTCTTTCCGTCGATATACAGGACTATATAGTAGTACGTTATTTATATGAATTAGGCACACTAATTCCAGGCATTACGTTCGATTTATCGAAAATACACCAGTTTCGTGCGTAACGTCACTATAGACTTCTACTAACTGCCTTGACCGTTCAATGAGTGTCCTGTATTACATGTAAGTGTACAAGTATAAAACAGTAACATTAACTCTATATTATTATACTATATCAGTACCTCTGGGATAGTGTCCCTTTTTACAGGTCTGGACGTTAATGAATATTGCTTTCTGTCTACAGTATCATGTTCGTGAAGTTGGCAGGCTAGCGGCCTTGCGGCCTAACAGCGTGAAGTTGGCGGCCTAGCAGCCTAGCGGCCTAGCAGCGTGAAGTTGTATCCACATATTCATACTTGGTTGTCCTGCTGGCTGTTGGTCTTCTGTGTATTGGTATAGATGTTAACCGTGTTGGTCATACAAAACAAGTTAGCTGAGTCTCAAAGTCAATGATAAAATAATGTCCACGCGTTTAGGCAAACGTTTAAGGCCATCTGGTCCCATTATTTTGAAACCTTTTTCATGTTCAACTCAAACCTTTAATGTTTAAAGTTTTAAACAGTAACATGTATTATAATTTACTGAATTTTTTATATGACTTTGATAACCTTAAAGAAAGCAGAGTATATGCTACTATTTTCTCGTATAGTAAAGATTATTTAGTTGTTGAACTTTCTAGGAGCTTATCAAAGTGCATACTCTATTCAGCGTGAAAAAATGTTTGTATCCATGGGACCATGCACATGTACGATCGATTATGTTTGTATGAGTCGACATGTGGGAAAGAGATAGCTTCCCGTGCGCTTCAAAATGTGCAGATGCTTTTTAACTAATCAAAGTACTGGAAGTATTGTTACTAGGGGATCGCAATTCTTGATTATATCCCTTCCGCTTTTTTTCGGGCATACGTGAAATTCACGGACCCTTTATTCCTTCCGTTGGACATCATTGACTCGCAGTACTAAGATAAACTCGCTTTATCCGGGTGCTACACACCCGCAGGCAAATTGTCAACATTGCGAAAAAAGGTCACCGGAAATGATAATGCGACAGTGACCCTTGCCTGTATAACTTTGTATATCTCGGTTGGCCTAATTTTTAGGGCATTGATCCCGACCCCTTTGTCTAGCCTTATGATGCTTCTATAGCAAATAAAAAACCTTTTGGCGCTAACTGTTAATGCAATTCCACAGGGACTCGTACCGCAATGGTGGGTATAACCCGTAATTTCAATTTTGGAAAACCTAAGTTCAAATCCCTCTTTAAAGGGGGCCAGCGGGCCCAAAAACATGAACACGACCTTTGGGCACGTGATATCCTTTATTCTGGGATGCGTGTGTATCTATGACAGAACAATTCTCGAATTTGGGCATTTAGGTCGTAAACTATAAAAGGCCGAAATGGCCACCCCGGTCAGTTTGCATTAGTACGTTATGGTAGCGGAAAGGATATAGGGTTTCACCTTTGTTAATGGTTATGGATTTAGCTAGAAACTTGTGCTTATTTTTCGCTATTGACACTATTTTGCATTTGTTAATAGCATCATAGACTATATATAGACAGTATTGATCGACTTTTCATCCATTAAATTACCACATATCTTTTGAGCATTTCGTCATCACTGTGTGTGTAGTTTCTACAAGTAACGGGTGTAATTGTGCATTGTGTCACACATGCGTCACGGGAAACACCATGTTGTATCGCCTGTGGACTCATTGAGTTTATATAAGCACTCATATCGATTCATGAATAAATCATGTTTCACTTGCCACATGCTTTTACACGCACATGTTTTAAGTGCAACGTGTACGTATACAGGTACGGGTAGCTACACGTAAAGTAATCGTACAGTTCGCATCGCAGCCGCCCTAAAATTCGATATTTACCGGGTTATTTATTTGGTTAGCATTGCTTCTTTTAAGCGAGCATTGATTTGATAGAGATTAAAAGCGACATAACGCTTTGATCAAGCGTCTTAGCATCTGATATAAATACAGACACATACAGTGTAAAACATTTTATTTACAACAAAACAAAACCTAGAAAACATTATAAAAAGAAATAACATACAGATAATTATTATGAAAGAAGCATGTAAAATTACGCTTAAGTAAATACATAAAATTACTTAATTAAATAAAACAAAATCATTCATTTCCAGTTTTGTTAAATTTTGTCACGAAAATGGCAATTCTATAGGGTCGTAATCATATTCATGGTTCTGAAGTCATATTGGAACGAACATTACATGCTAATATTTATTCAGTGAGGCGATTTGTATTTGTGAGGATTTAAGTTCATGCTCGGGTCCTTCAAACAACAGTCAACGAAACTGAGTCCCCAGCGAATATCAATGTTTTAACAGTACATAATTATATACCTTTGAACAAAGAGATGTTGTGCATTATGGTTCGTCTGGCTTTATACTAGGACTTCAAAGGGAGTAAAGACAAAAACGTTGACTGTGAAGTGTTAAGTTATGTTTATATGACACACAGATACAAGGGAGGTTTTTATTTGCTTGTTTTGTTTGTGTGTTTGTTTTCATAGGTTACGCCCCCTTTTCAGAACAGTTAAAGTCATATGTTGTTGACAAACGGTGCATGTACGTGTAGCTAAAATTTCAACAAGCAACTATCAAGCTTCTTAGTTCATGCTGTAACTTTTATCTCAAACGAAAGTATAACCCGCATATACCGAGCAATGAAGCTCGGACAATTTGTGTCTCATTAATATCGCTGGTTTAGAATTCGATGGTCGTAACGTTTAAGAGTCATGCATATTTGAAATCTGCATCTCAATGCGCTTCTTATTCATTCGTGGGTCTATGTTGATGAAAATCGGAAGTGGTCATGTTGACCAAACTGAAGTTAAAAAAGCTTGTTTTTCCATAAGTAAAGAGTAAGTTAGTTTTTTGACAGTTTTTTCTTGTTTTATCAAAATATTGATTTTGTACTTACGACCTTCTAATTCTAAGCCAGCGATATACACAACAGCATGTAGTATTGTGAATATTTAAAATGAACTGCATTAATGCAAAGCTTTTGATGAGAATATGGCAGATGGAATGATTTTTGCAATGTCGTGATTTTGTTTGAATGATGTAAATGGTGCATGTAAAGTTATAATTATTGTAAATTTATGGAATCTCGTGGTTTAAAATATTTGTGTACATTTTCAGTTAAACTAATTATGTCGGATTGTGGGAGGTTTTCTTATCGCCACTTTAACGTTATCACTGTTCATGGACGGCCGATTACTTTGACCACTTCCGTTAGCTGAATTACCGGAAAATAGAAACCGGAAGTTTGAATTCGTCCTCAATGGCAATCGTAACACACCGCCCGCCATTAAAGACTCCACTACTTTTGGCGAACCGTCGCTAGGTCGCCTAACAGACACAGAGTTTGAATCAGTTTCAGTTGGTGAATTAAATTTTTCTTCATTTATTGTAGGTTGAAATAGATTCGTGGCAACCGGAACTTTAAAAACGGAAAATTTATTTCCTGAACTTTTTACGTCCATAGTTGTTACAGACTTTACAAAAATCGGTGGCATCGTAGTTGACTCCGTAAATAAATCGTAGAAATTTTCAGTTGAAATCGAAATAGGTTTTGATGTTGTTCTTTCGGAAGACCGTAGAATTTCCGTGGTAGAGTCCTGCCCTGGTGTAGAGGTTGGCTCAACTGTTCTGTTCGTCGTTTGTACGCGTTCTGTTGTTGACGGCAGCGATTCTTCTGTAGTCGTTATTATATCTGTACTGAGATCAAATGGGTGTATTTCAGTGGTTGCAAGGTCTTTCTGGTTTACTGTCGATACCATTGGAGTCAATGTAGAAGTAGTTTCTTCATAAACTGTAGTAGTTGTAGTCTTATCAGTATCAGTAGTAGTAGTAGCAGCAGTAGAAGTTAAAATAGTAGTTAAAGGACTTGACAAATCAGTGACTTTAGTTCTGAAATAAATGACATTGTATTCATAAGGGTTAAGCTGATACTAATTTACTTTAGATCGCTTGTGAGTCAAGTTCTTATAACTTTCATGTATATCAATCGCCACTCTCGACACCTCCTTTCTGACGGTAACCATAACACCGATGGTATTAGCAAATAAAAGCAAGCTCTCTCTTTTTGCTGGTCACTATACGGTAACACTGCTAATGTTTTTGTTTCGTCTTTGGTTTGACGCGGTCAATGGAACGAATCTCGACCCTCCCGCACTCGAAGTAGATACTCTGTCACTGATCTGTTGAGGGGGTTTGACGGTACATATAAGATCTTACAGATACAGAGTCTCCCAGAAGAACCGAGAAATATTTCATAAATAGCAAATGTGTCTGAATTAAGCAACCGCGTATGCACTAGACAGTCACCTTTTCGACGTACCCATTGATGGACATGTTAGAGGCCGTCTACCTGGTTTGAATTGTACATGTCCCATGTTTTTAGGATTACATAAATTACACTAGTAAATAGTTTATTTCAAAGACGGTGATAAGTTACCTGTTTTTATTAAACGACCCTTCAGTCAAAGCACGTAGGAGTTTTTCCTTAATAGTGTATCCTCTCACCGGAGTGGCGTGCATTTCTATGTGAATTGACCCCGTCCTTTCAACAAAGCTAAAACAGGTGAAGCATTTACCATAAAGTGAATAAAAAGAAAAATGATAACAACAACAGCAACGAGCGATGTTAATTTAGCGGTGTTGCATTAGAAAGACTGACAAATCAGAATGGAAAAAACCGTAGTGACAGATCAGACATTCTATTAAATCAAACATCAAACCAACATACAATTAACCACACCACTGAAAATTGTTTTGGTGGGATGTTTATAGTGTTCGTTGTTCTATCATGTATGACAATTAAGCAATACAAAACATTGTTGCGAATTCTTTCTTTGGACGTCTGAACAACACATTAATCAGACAGGCTACTTAACAATCTTGAACGATACAATTAAATCTAAGTCATAAGACCACCATTCTGATACTAGTACTTGGTCCGATTGAACACAGTTTGGAAACTTGGTCCATTTCAGTCGGTTGTATTATTTGGGTAGAATAAACCGCAAAAGAACTTCAAAAAAGTTCATTTTGTGGCATACTTACAATTAAAACATTCTTTTTGTGCGATTTTGCTTGAGGTTTATTGTAAGAAAATGTAATCCTGGAGAATACAATATATTATGATACTTACAGTATAGAAGCATAACAATCCTTGAGCCCAGTTTCAACAGGAAACTCTGTTTTGGCGAGCAGATCCTTTATCGGATCACAAAATATTTGTGTAAGCACTGCTTGTTGGTCTGTTGACATATCAACGCCATCATGCGTTCCTAAAATTTACAATGAAAATTATTAATGTGAAAAATTAACTTCACTGTGAACAGCTCTGGTTAACTAGATGTATTCACGAGATACATTGTCAAGTTAGAGCATTTCCCAACTCCTATATTTTAATACCAGCACTAAGCACGCGCATCTAGACGCACGGTGTCCGTTTCTAGTACATTGTATTGATATTTATGAAGTTTCAAGTTTGATTTTCAAGTCATTGTCCTTTAATAGCCGTCGTATGCATGACAAACTTGTACGTCATCCAACGGCTATAGTAGAACAACCCTCCTTCGATCGAACCGTTTAACATATGAATGCTGTACGTATGTGGTAATGTAAATGGGTATTAAATGTCGTGGATTTTGATATAAAGCATTTTAGTGGGGTCGAAAATTGGCGGATTAAAAATCATGGAAGGGTAAACTCAGGTTCAGTATGTTGCTAAATCACTTGGTTGGTTATATGACAATAAATGTCAGGTTCTGTTTCTGGGATGTCGATTAATCGTGGACAATATATTTCTCGGTCAAGTTTAACAACAAAATCAACGAAAATTCAACCGCCTCGAAAAAAATATTATTTTTCAATACTTGAAGTTGAAACATCAAAAAGTATGTTATAATAATTCCAAGTAATCAACGTACCTCCATGGGTTTGTCTGTGGGTGTGGTCTGCTGGTTTGTTATTGAACTGTGTCACTGAATGAAAAAGCAGAACAAAATGATAAGTTGACAATAAAAAAAAGAGAATGCACTTTAACTATAAACTATATATACTGTGTATATATATAGTCCAGTCAGGATAAAAATCCAGTGACGCAGCGGTCGAGTCCACTATAACGGTATAAAACC
Organism: Spisula solida; assembly: GCA_947247005.1. Lineage (NCBI taxonomy): Eukaryota > Metazoa > Mollusca > Bivalvia > Venerida > Mactridae > Spisula > Spisula solida. The sequence goes on from OX365956.1 coordinate 23,387,901, forward strand.
AATTATAAAGGCTTATACTGTACAAACAACTATAATTTCCATGCTTAACTTTGCTCTACCTGCTTGGACAATGGTTGTGATTTTTTTGCGTACACATAAACTGCAACGTCACTATCACAATATCCTAACTGGACTATACCTAAAGGTTACGACTGAGAGGTCAGATTCTAACTATAGTAAGATAAATACAGAAATATACCTGTGTGTATTAGTTTCACGTGACGTTTTTTAATTGGGTTTTTTTTTATCTTATAGTTGTCGATAATTTGTGTCAATATTTAGAATACATTCGTTTTGTTAAACTTCTTTTTTTAGAAAAAACGCTTTACTTTCATTCGCTCAAAATAATAATACTGCATGTGAGGAATATTCCAATAGTATTGAGGGAGTGAGTATATATATGCGCCAGTCTCCAGGAAAACCTGCTATTTTTACAAAAATAATGATTTTGAAATTTTCCATAGCCTTAAAGGATCATGTTAATGAAGCAAAATACAAAAGAAATTTTGTAAATATCTCGAGTTTTAAGGAAGTTACAGCTGTTTTTGTAAAGTCCCTATTTGGTGCTTTTTGTGTGACGTCGCAAACGTCATTGGAACGTTAGTCGACGTTACTGCAACGATAATTTCATAATTACATCATTTGATCAATTCTTGACATAAACTGTTCAAAATAGTATCATGTTTTAGAATTATGTTTTGATTTGTTAAAATATACATCAAAATCAAAATGGTTTGCATTCAGAGAAAGGCTATTACTGCTTTATACAACTTACTCCTCGTTTTTCTCAATCGAAGTCCTTTCCGGAATTGGTCACTATAGCAACTTATTATGTGATTTCGATATATTCATAAGAAATTTTAAAGCTAAGATATAGTAGTATATTGGTAAATTACGTAAAGTAGAATCAATAGATATGTATCTTTTCTTATTTTAGAGCTTTATATAAACCTTGTAACATAATAGTAATTACGTAATGTCAAAAAAGAAGGTTTTCCTGGAGACTGGCTCATATTTATTACTATTTCAGACCCAAACTTACAGAAGATGGTGAGCCCAACAGCTGCTACCACAGCTATAACGAAGCTCAGTAACAAAAACACACAGAGTATGCTTCGACATGCCTTGTTAGTCCTTCCTTTACAATTTGTAGTTTTTAGCGATTCGTTTGTGGATGTTTCCGAATCTATAAACCCCCACGCTGAAAAACAAAATTCGAGAATGTAAATTATAAGTAAATATGTTTATATCTGTCATATTCTAATCTTTTTTGCACGGACGTATCAAATTTGCGTCTTTAAAATTTATGTACTAATATATGATATACTCTTAAGCGTTTATTTACTATATTGTCATCAGAAATAGTCTTCTAATGGAGACTCAAACACAGGTTTCCTTAAGTTGTCCAATGTCAAGGGGAAGTAAAAATGTCAAAGTGTGGCTGAACGGTTGAACTGAAAGCAGCCATCTAAAATTGTTAACTTTACATTTTTATCATTATCTAAAACGCATCTACAAGAGCAATTTGACTTGTGACACTTCTAGTTTTCTGAGCAGAGTTACTGCCCGATTCCTGCCTTATATGCTGGATACAGGAAGACCCGAGATAACGCTTATTTAATAGCCTTCAGCTCATCCTTCGACATTCGACCTACCGTGGACATGAAAAATGTTAATCCGCCCCCCCCCCCCCCCTCCGACATCACTGGCGTTACAAGAACAACGGAGAAAATACCTGAATAGTTCAGTAACAAAATTGGAAACTTGATTTAATAATTTTTCAGCGGGTTTGTTATCCATGTTGTATTCAGTTTTAACTGTTTAGCTGTCTATCCGGTAGATGTCATATTGCTGTCACCGAGACAATGTCCTAGAAAGGCGTACAGTTAATTAATGAAGGTGAGCACAATAAGGTTACTAGTATTACAGAATCCTATGATGGTTAGAAAATGGTACTAAATTAACACGCACAGTGCAATAAATATGTCAAATGAATGGTCACATACAAGATATAAAAGTCTTCAGATTCGGGATTCAAGTATTGGGACTGACACGTGACATACTAATATGACGTGACGCACGTGAAGCTCGTGACTCTGTAGATAAACGACGTGGTTGAGGTTATCCAACCGACATGACTTCATGATATTTTCAAGATTAACAATGAAAGTGTTGTCATGCCTCGATAAAGTCGCTTTATTGATACATGTTCCTATTTTTATTAACGCCATTGGTCTCATATGTAGTACCTTTTAATGCTATGCTTAAGTGTATCCAACGAATTTCAATTTGTAGAAAAAACGCTTTTTAAAAAATATGCACTATACCACTATATAGAGTATTACACTCTGTGTCATATTAAAGGCATTCGGCATGCGACCGAAACAGATTTGTATTAATTAATTTGCAACTTTAATAAATGGATAAAAGCCAACCTTTCCAGTGTGTCGGATCCTGTCCGTTCCATTCCGGTATAGCCTCGTTCTGGTAAGGTTTTCCGAAGGTATCCGATTGTTCCGAGTTATCGATTACTTGCTGGTTGATCGTAATTTCTGATTGTTGCATCATCGAATTTAAATTCGGCCACTGAAAAAATTACTGTATAAATTTACCAATCATAACATCACGGTAAATAATATTCACTCTCGGAGTCGAGTGATTTGACAGTTTAGACAGTCAACCCATAGTTTGTGTCCGTCGCAATAGTTGGACAATTTCAGTCATAATGTGGCATTAAATTTTGCGCCCTAATACACACATGCTTTCATAATTGTCTGTGATAAATCTAAAACAATACGTGTTTATTGTTGTCTGTTTTTTTGTTTCTTTTCTGCATCTTATATTGATTTTATAAATTGCTCTTGATTTCCCATAGCATTCGAAGTCGGGTGAAATTTTCTGATTTCATTTCTAATATTCTTACGGCATTCGAATACATCCGAAACGTAATTTTTTAAAACCAGTATAATTATGTCACTTACTGTTATTAAACACATTCTTTATAAGTCCGACTCATTATGGCCCATTCCGACTGATTCGAGATTCGTGTGATAGAGGTATGATAGTTAAAACTGATTCATTGGCATACCAAACCAACCATCTCAATATTGTTCTTTTGATAAATGAAGTTCAGAAATTTAAAATAGCAGGCAACTTCATTCTACCCACTAAATGACGTCATTTATTACTACGCATTACGGAAATTTATTCACTGTTGTAACTTGAATGCACGAGTGTACATATGTGTGATAGATCAAATTATGTGATTGTCTGAAGTGATTTGTCACTGGTAACACGACGGTATGACTGCATCGACAAATGATGTAGTGAGTAAGTATGACATACGTACATTATTAGGTAGACATGTGATGATTAAAGGACCGCCTTCGCCACCTATCATAACATCAATTTACTTGTAAAACAAGGTATGTACATCTTGACAGTCCCTTAAAAACTATGATGGTTGTGCTATAATAAACTCCCTACGTGACCTTGAGATTGACCTCTGTCGATACTTTGTATTAACGTAAAATGTATTTCCATTTGATTTTGTAGTCGTGTTTACAAAGAGACGAACGAAAATGAATTTCCACCGACGAATAATTGTTTTTTTTCTTGGGAACAAGCCCAGTACATAGCGAAAGTTGAAGGCAACTTGTTGAAGCTTTATGTCCCATTGGGATTGAAATGGGAAAGGAATACATTTTTAACACCGACGCAATCTGATGTATATTTTTCATACCAAAAGACACGACTTCATAGTTCGATTAGTTAGTCACTTAATAACCCGTATTATTTAATAATCAAACAATTGTACTGTCATTGAACAAAACAATTGTATTTGTTATGTCTACATCTACACTAAAAGTTCTGTAGATGCATATATAACCAAACGAAAACTAATCTCTCACGAATAATACATTTTTAGCATTCTGGCTTTCCCTTCAAAATTGACCAATGACCCCCAACTTCGAGAAAAAACTGATGCGTATAATGCATTTGTAAAGTTTGTTACCACAACTTTTATGACAAAAATAAACAAATGCATAAATTGGTGCAGACCTTTTCATGTTGGGACATTAATTATCACCATCGTAATACATTTAATCATGTTCGTCGCTTGTTTATTATGATTAGTCCGACTTCAATCATAAATACGGAGCCAGGGTGCTTGCCTGTCGGTGGTTATGAACATATTTCTGTCAAACACGTACGAATTACTCGTCATGATAATGATTGTGGTTTTATGTGTGTTTCCCCCAGTTTTGTTTCAACTTTCTTAATCGCAACATTTCGGTAATTTCCGGTATTTTTCGTACACTTTCGGAAATGTCCGAGGTGATCCAGACCAATCGTTTCTTTCCTGGAAATCAGACGTCTTTGGCGAATTGGCAGGGAAAGCGGATAACCGTATAACTATGACAAGCGTTAAGCAAGTGAAGTATACCAATACATTTTATGTAACATGTCACCCGCTCAGGGATCGTACCCGGAGGCATATCACAATTGAAACAGATGCTTTACCAATACGCTATCGTGGCCAAATGAAAACTTCGTTATAAAAATGTCTAAGGAAATTGTTCTTAATTTTGACTTGTTGCTACTATTTTTGCGGTTTATAAGTGAGATATTATTTACAGTGTTTTGTAATGATAAACGGAATTGTGCAGACTATACGCATCCTAAGCAGTAGATGTACCGTTGAAACATCTAACGCATACGCAGAATAACCAAAACATCTACTGACCCGTGAAATGACCTTGGTCAGTTTTTATCAAAGTTTACACTGGCGACGTCATCATGGATTTGTCAGGTAACATTAGAATTCCATTAACGGCCTTGTTTTGATGATCGAGTGATTCGCGATATAAAAAATAATTATTCGACACTGGTATATATAAAGCTCCTAGTTATAATGTTGTTTTTCATTTGGTTTTTACTCCGTTTTTGTACATTTTTTCAAGTCATACAATCGTAAGCAAGATGCAACTTCTGAACATGTGGATGACATGTACAATCACGTGGCAACATGTGTATGGCATAACGTCATGGAAGTTTATAACCTGTCAAATCTGAGAACTATTATTATTATTATTATCAATAAATGCCCAGAATAATGCTGATATTTCTTTACTTGTCACTGTAAGTACATGTATACAAAACTTTCAGATTATGTCGGTACGTATATTTAAATTGGTTCACCAAATATCGTTATCATTGACCGAAGCTTGAACAAACGATGTTTCCAATGACTCGACGTCGGGTGGCCCCGGGTGGCCCAAAATTTATCAAAATTTCTATAGCTGTCCCTTACAAATTTAATATTGCGTATACCTCTAAAATAAATGCTATATTAAACCTAATGAATAATCAATTAATAGGATGGTGTGAAAGTCTAAAAACCTACTTACTTAGTTCTTAATATTGTTATTTAATTGTACATGATTGTATAATCCAGTTAGGATCTGGTGACAGTGCCGCAGCCGTTTATGTGTACACAGAAGATTACAACCATTGTCTGAATAGGTAGTGTGAATATAGTGGACCCGACCGCTGCGTCACTGTATTCTTACCCTGACTGGACAATATATGCATCACTAGTGTATAACTTTAGAAGAAATACAGAAGAACGTATTGTTAGAAGTGCATGGAGCTTTTATAATTATTGCGTTTTAACATGACCCTAATAAGGTTTGGGATGAGCCAAAGACCTAAATATGTACTTAAATATGTATATTTTGGTCTTTGGGTGAGATAATAATATCCCGTTTTACCAACTGTGTAGCCAGCATTTTTTTAAATGAATTTGTTATTAAAGATCCGGGCAATTTTCGGTTCCAATAGTGCATGTACAGGTTGTTAAAAGTCTGTAATCAAACTAATAAAATCATACTTAATATTATATGAGCTATGTACACAGTGTACACTATTAATTCCTTACCCTTATAGCTTCATTTCATGCCAGAAAGATTAGAATTATGGTACAACGATCAGGAATTTAGCCTGAAAATTTAACCGTTGATTCTTCTGATATCACAAAAATTAACTATTAAAATTTAAACAATGGGAACGAACTTTTTAAACACCCTGTATGTACGTGTCCATATGAGTATACACCAGTTAAAATAGATTAGTTAAATAGCAATGTGTTAAAACACGACAAGAGGGTGTTGCATCTAATTTAAACCAATTAATCATCTGTTAATTATCAAATACAATATACATACATTGTAGTGGAATTGTTGAGTCCAGCATTTCTCATCTCTCGACATCCTTTCTAACGTATCCGCCATTATGCTACACCTTTACTCCGCCAATATTTGGTAAAAAATCATTCAATGATAAAATCAACTATAACTTTCAATAAAACAGTCATGTAATCCTTAATTATTGCGTATTTATAAAAAAATCACATGTATATTTGAATGTTTGAACAAATATGACAAAAATCAGAATTCCAACATGTACGAAAAAAGTATCCTTTTTTACTGCAACATCACCAGCAAGTTTTCATTCGGCGAACATGGGAATGCGACTCATGGTTTTTTTGGTCATCAAAACTACAAACGACAAACGGTCGCATTGGTAATCAATCATACGTCAAGTACTTACTTTCGGCCGCTGACATGTATCAGCATTCAAATAATTACCAAAAAATTATTTATTTCCGTGCAGCTGTCTAGCTGTACCCCGTTCACCTGTATCATACAACGCTTCTAATGCACCGATTCATCGCCGTCCTGATCCGTCCTTCATCTCCAACGCGTAATTGAATAATTAGTTAACAATCAAATGACAATAAAATGGTAGAGTTTACGAGCTTGACAGCGATACAATCGTCAATGACAACTGTTGCCGCGACAGCCTCATTAACGGTCCACTTCAGTATGCACTCGAGCTGTCTTTCTTACTAAGTGCGATATTTTGACGTACCGTTTTTGACGTTAAACCATGTTCAATGTTGTTTGAATTGCACGTTTTTACAGTCTTCAAAAGAGATGTTACGTCATTTTTACTTGTTTATTTATACCAGAAAGGACACCTCACTCCGGATTATTGTAATGTTGTTTGGTATCATTATTGCGTAGCTAAGACTGCTATTTAAAGACATATTGTGTGGACTAAATGACTCAAATGTATATGCATGTATATTGTTTCATCTCGGTGAGATGGCAATTTGATAGAGCAACTCATAATAAGGCCAGTTTTTACAGAAAATAGCATTTTAAAGTTATAAATGTCTAAAGTGTTCATTATTGTTGTATTTCCATGAGCATTTCATACAAAAACCACCTACCATATAATTATTTAACGATAAATACACAGTTTCTGGTAGCAATATACATCACAAGACAATAATTGTAGTCATATGATAAATTCAAAATAACAGTCTTGCCTAAGTCATTAGTTTTTTTCGTGGAAATGGGGCCTTAGACTTTTATAGATATCGTTATAAACTTTGACCTTGAACTTTGTTATCTATAGTCTCTGGTAGCATGCCTTTAATTCTAACACAATCACATGAACCAACAGCTTTACCTACAATGTGTAACGAAGTTGTGTCTGAATAAATGTGAAAGCACAGTTAAGCCATGTTTCTGTTGTTTCAATTTTTCAGCGTTAGCTGTCTAGCTTGAATGTTGACCTACTTTAACAACCAATGAAATGTTTATAAATATCACCGGGGTGATTCAAATGCAAAAAATAGAATATTGTATTCTTTTTACAAAAGGTTATGCCCGATTTTAAATTATTGCATTTTTCTCTTGTGCTAAACTTATAGTACTTTACTCGCCTGTCTGCTATACCATAACTTTATTTCTGTGGACTGGTGTACAATACAATACAAGAAAACCATTGATGCAAAGCATCAAAGGTCGCCTCTGATTGGTGTAATTATACAAATGTATCTGAAAATAATTTATTTATAGTTCCAATAATGTTAACTGCTAGAATTTGAATTGTGTTTGCCAATACAGTTATGTTAATACTCTTTACTGCATAACATTAGATGTAGACACCGCATGTATGTCTGTAGACCAACAATACATCTTTAATGTTAAATGTTACTTCTGACTTCAAAATATGTTAATACTCTTTACCGCATAACATTAGATGTAGACACCTCATGTATGTCTGTAGACCAACAATACATCTTTAATGTTAAATGTTACTTCTGACTTCAAAATATGTTAATACTCTTTAATGCATAACATTAGATGTAGACAACACATGTATGTCTGTAGACCAACAATAAATCTTTAATGTTAAATGTTACTTCTGACTTCAAAATAAATGAGTCATTTACTGGTTGTATCCAACTATACTATAAAAATTCCAAGACCATCTTAAATTTAGGTATTAACCAAATAAATATATATACGTATTTATGTACAATTGTATTGAACCTCACGTTGACAGCCTTGGAAATCAAACCAATAGCAGTTGCGCTGGACATGCCAAGCTTTGATCTGTTTCGAACATTATTCTATTGTTAAAATTCATCTGTGTAATTTCAAATGACAATAACTTAGTCAATACTTGGTATGTTTTCATCAAGTAACTTCTCATTTTCTGCATATAAGATTAGTGATTATTCTTGAACCACAAAAAGGCCAGGGTGCTGTGAAAAAAGGCCAGGGTGAAGAAAAATTAGGGGGGTTTTGAGGCATTCTCCCCCAGAATTTTATTTTAAAAAATGGATCAATGTGGAGCATTCTAGGTGTCCTGAGGAAATTAAATGATACCGAAAATTAGGACAGATTTTGAGGCAATAGCATCCCAAAATTTTCACCAATTATGCCACCGCTGGCCTTCAATTAATCACAGGTATTATTATGCCATTAAATATGCCATAATAGACAATTGTATCAAATAGATGTTTTAGCAAGATAGCTGCCCTTTTATTCTTTTAGTGGCAATAAATGCTGAAAAAAGTTAACCTGAACTGGTTGAACAACTCGAGTATTATACTATCCTTATGGAAGTAGAAGGCTTTATTATTTTAAAATAATCTTTTTCAATATCAAAATAAAAACTATGTTTTGAAATATTCATTCAGTTTTTTGTGGTTTTGTACAATTTTCCCACAGGTGAACTTAAATTGACATTTTTTACCAAAAAACTGATAAGCCGTCTGGCTTAAACTGTTACCATAAGAATGAAATTGTACTCTTAATTTTTACATGATTGTGCTGTTATTGACAACAAACCCTAAAGGAAATTATTCAGATTAAGACAAATTTGCTGGGTTAATCTAAACTTGTTGACTGACTGTATATAGGCCCGTTGGGGGATACATTTACATTCATAATTGGCATTATTTCTTTCATCATTTATGATTTAAACATATTAAATTAACATAAATATTTCACAAACTATCATTCTTGAACGCCTCCGTCACCTGAATACGTTTTTAAAAAGAAATTGGTTGTACATCGTTTTTTTGTTCATAATACGGGTCCGGACCCTTTAATGTCAACGTTTAACGCGTGCGTAAACATTCACGTGGAGTCACTTTCGTTTTCGATTTTTCGAAAATACACGATGAAATTTCGTCTGCTACGTTTTATCAAAGATCATACACACATCAATCGTATTCTTTGGTTATATTTATCGTAAATAAATGCATTTGGGACGCTAAATGCAGCGATGCTGCTGAAAATATTTCATTCTCAAAGCATGGGCCGTGAAAATCAAACGGTAATTGTTGTGCTATATATAGAACATGGAACACGTTCAAAGTAAACACAACGTAAGAAAATTAATACGCTACTACGATAATAAATACGTAATTATTGATTTACACTAGTTGTCGTTATTACTTTTTAAAATGTTTATAAAAATGAGTTTTAGTGAACAATTATCATGACATGGTTTCATCTATTAAAAATGTTAATATTAAACAAGCGACGCACTACTTTTTCAACGACTAACTGCTGTGACGGTATGTACGGCTTTTAACTGAACAGAAAAAGAAGCTCCATGGCGAAAAAGAAAAAGCATTCCAATAGTAGCCTCCACTTCAGTGGAGGCGACGATTACAGTCTTGAACTTTATGTGACCTCTTACTTCTTGACATCAATAGATCATGTTCTTCAAAAAGCAACACAAAACATAATATTTTATTATTCCGATAAACTTAGGGCGTGCACCTAAATAGTTTTTATGAGAAGAATACAACAAAGTGAAAATGCGTGTTTCTAGGGAAAAATGCACAAATGTCATGGACCATTCTTTATTTCGTATATTAAGTGTGCAGTCAACTTAATTGTAAATTAATTGAAAAAATACAGGCAACAATCGCAGACTGTCATTAAACTCAACGCTGTATATCTTTTTTAAAGATATTTCTTGTTTCTGCCTTACAGCAGATTTACAATTATGTCAAGTATGTTCCCTCTATAAATAACGTCTTTATTATTATCATTATTATTATTATTATTATTATTATAATCTAAGTACCGTTATATCGTTCCGACTACGGCTAATGTGTTATTGCGGAATATTGACCATGTTAAACTAAGAACGGAAATAATGAAATAAAGTTTTTATGCGTAGTAAATAAAGCACGGGTGAATTATTCACTGTACGTAATAGCGGGACAAGTTGTTTCTTAACTAATATGCTGTAAGAATGTGTGCGTAAAACTGAAGTTTGTTCGAATATCACATAGTTGTTTTACTTGAATTATAAATGTTTGCTAAATAATTTCAACATGCAATACTGCTGCATCATAAATGTATTTATAGTTTCTATTTATTTTACAGGGTTCACTGGATTTGTCACCATGCGATCCGGGTTCGAACACCTTTCTCGGCCATAAACTTTGTAATGTTACTGCGGAATAAAAAAAATCGCGTGTGATTTATTTTCGCTATATTCGCGAAATAGATAGTTTGCGAAAATGTGTACTCCTAATCTGAAACTTCAGCAGCATAACGCATGATATAGTTTTTTTTCTGGTGTTTGAAAATCGCGAACATGTAACCAAAAGAACTCATGACTTCAGAATAACAAATAAGTTTCAAGTGTTAGATCTATATGGGGAGTTTTTTGGTCCCATAATTATCCGAATTTAATGAAATTTTTCCAGATGAAAGTTATCACCTGGTGTTGACGATTTGATATATTCAATCATTTGTGTCACTGTCTATTGTCATAGCAACCTCGCTAAAATTTCTGATTTTACAGTTGCTTCGTGGAATTGATATAAAGAGTATTCCTGTGGCATTCGGTTGATAAATAATGGGACGCCTTGAATGTTTTGGTGTGTTATGTGTAAGTTTTTACCTTGGCACATGAAAAGTCCGTCCTTATCCGTCGAAAGGAAGCGGGTTCCGAGTTCGGTCTGTGCCAATACTTAATTTCTCTGAGCAAGAATAACTTTTTTTTTGTCTTTAACGTTTTTATTTCCATAAGACATATACATAGTAATACATATTATATACATACAATATTACATTCACATACAACTATATAGATTGGTTACGTAGTATAACGTAATATTCTGTGTATGTCGTTATGATTTTTTGAGAATTTATAGTGTATAAAGAGTAAGAAAGAGAGCAGGATAGTGATGAAGAGAGAAGGAAAGAAATTATAGGTGGGGTAATACCAACATATTTGAAATATATAATTAAGTTATCTTTTGCCATTTTCTATTACAGACTTCTACTTTATCTTTGAAAATAGCTATTGTGTGTTCAAGCTTCTTCCTATAGTTAATATATTCTTTAAATTGCCGGATTAGCGGAACACTTTTATTGCATTTGTTTTTAAATATAAAATATTTGGAAAGTAGAACAATGTAGTTAGCAATAGGTCCATCTTCATCTTTAATGTTGATAATGTTGCAAAATGAGATATTTTGAAATGTAAGATTTATAATTTTTGAAAATTTGTCTTCTAAAAATAACTTTACTTCCGACCAAAAACCTTGTACAATATGACATTCCCAGAACATATGATATATTGAATCTGGATGCATGGTGCAAAAATCACAAAGACTTGACTGGACAAGATGACATTTATGTAGGAATGAGTTGTCTGGTATTATGTTCATGAGATATTTGTACTGGAATTCTCTTAGTTTCGTGTCTATTGTAATGTTATAGGATTGTGTGAGAATTTTTTCCCATTCTATATCTTCAATTGGATGATTAGTACTCCATTTTATTTTGTATTTTGGTTTAGTTGGTATTTTTTGTTTGATTAATGTTTTATATGATAATCTATTCATTTTTGTTTTCCCATTTACTTTATCAATCAAGTAGTTAGGTGCATCGTATGACATATTACAATTATCCAATTGTGTTTTCCATTCCTTTGGTACATTTTTAATGAGAGTGTAGTATTTCAAATAATCGCCATTTGGAATCTCATATAAAAATTTCATTTGCTCGAAGCTATAGAATGTTTTATGTCTGAAGTCAAAAATGTGTTCAAGAAAGAGAATGCCTTTTCTGTACCAATGTTTGTAATAGAATAATTTGTTATTACTTAATTTTTTTATATTCGAATTGTTCCAAATGATTTGTTTTGATATTTGGATTTCCGTGTTTAATGTATTAACCTTAGACCATGAAATTAATATATCTTTTAAAAATTTAGATTTTATATCAAGACATTTGCAGTCTTGTTCTGTTATATTACATTTAAATAATAATAGTCCTCCATATTTTTCTAGTTCATTCTTATACTGAGAACTCCAATTAGCATTGGAATCAGTTATTCTTTTTATCCAACTTATCTTTAGTGAGTCTAAAAAGCATTCAATATCAATCATTTTTAGACCACCGTCTTTGTATTCTTGAATTATTAATTTACGTGCTATTTTGTCAGGTTTGGAATTCCATAAAAAATCAAAGAATATATCTTTAATTGATTTTACAAAATCTGGCGGTGGATTTGGAAGAACAGTTAAAGGATAAATTAATTTTGGAAGGACAAAAGTTTTTAGAACCGTTATTTTTCCTATAAGTGTTAAGTTCCATTTTTTCCATTGTTTCAAAACGTGTTTGCATTCTGTTATCTTGTTTGCTAAATTTGAGTCAAACATTGTATTTAATTGGTTGCTAAAAGTAATTCCTAAAGTTGTGGTATCTGATGAAGTCCATTTGAATTCGTTATCATAGGATGTGTCTGTGTTTTTCATGTTTCCGATGCGCATTACTGAACATTTGTTTCTGTTAAGTTTAAGTCCCGAAGTATTCCCAAAATCATCAAGGGTTGTTATTAGAGTTTCAAATGATTTTTGAGTTCCATTTAGTAGAAAGCTAGCATCATCAGCGAATAAGGTTTGTTTGGTACAGTTGTTGTTTAAAGAAATACCTTGGATATCTTCGTTCTTTTCTATCGATGTGGACAGAAATTCAATACATAGTATAAATAGGTAAGGTGATAAAGGACAACCTTGTCGTACTCCATTCTTAATATCAAAGAAATCAGAAAAATGACCATTATTAGTTATACATCCTTTTGCATTATCGTAAAAGACCTTAACCCATTGTATAAGTGAGTCGCTAAAATTTAATTCTTTTAGACATTTGAACATAAATGTATGATCTAAACTATCAAACGCTTTCTGGAAATCGGAAAAGAAAATTAAACCAGGTTCTTGTTTTTGTTGCATTTGTTCTATAGTTTCTATAATAGTTCGCACATTCTCACCTATATATCTTCCCTTAATGAATCCAGTTTGTTGTTTATTTACTATACCATCTATAACTTTTTTTATTCTGTTAGCGATAACTTTAGTAGCAATTTTGTAGTCAACGTTTAGTAATGATATTGGTCTCCAGTTATTGATAGAGAAAGGATCCTTGTTCTTTTTTGGTATTAATGTAATAATACTCTGAGTTTGAAGCTCTGTTAATTTACCTCTGTCATATGAGTAGTTTAATGAATTTATTAAGAGTGTTTTAATATCGTTCCAGAAGATCTTATAGAATTCGACAGACAGGCCATCTGAACCAGGACTTTTGTTATTATTCATTTCTTTCAATGCAATAGATCCTTCATATTCTGAAATTATTCCACTGGTTGTGTTTTTATCATCCTCAGAAAGTACCGTATGTTCATTTGTAAAAAAACTATTATCTAGGGTTAAGTTTTCATTTACTTTGAATAAGTCTGCATAAAAGTTTTTACAATATGATAGAATGTCTTTCGAATTTTTTATCACTACATCATTTTCAGTTTTAAGTTGATGAATAGTTTTACCTTCGGCTCTCTTGCGTTCTAGGTTTGCAAAGTATTTCGTGTTTTTTTCAGCCCCTTCTACCCACTCCGCACGCGACCTTAATATAATGCCTTTGATCTTTTCTTCAGTTATATCATTTAATAGATTTATTTGTTGTTTCAGTTCAGTTTGGAGGCTTTCGTTATTAGGATTAGAAATAATGTCACGCTCTAGTTTTTCAATTTGTTTTTGTATACTTAATTCTTTTTCCATTTTTGATTTTTGTAATTTACTTGAGAATTTAATCGATTCGTTTCGAACTGTGCCTTTAACTAGTTCCCATAAAGTATTTGGGTTAGACTCCTTATTTATGTTGGCTATTTCGTTTATTGCTTGTTTGATGTTTGTTTGGAAGTCTTTATTCAGTAGTATTGCGTTGTTTATTTTGAAAAAACCTTTTCCACGTTCTGCTGAGAAGAGGTCCAGATCGAATGTAACAATTGAATGGTCAGATTTGAAGCCGTGTTTAATTTTACAAATGTTTACATGGTTTAATATATTTGAGGACACCAAGAAATAATCTAATCTGCAAAAAATAGGCGGTTTATGATTAGAGTGCCATGTGAATTGTTTTGAATTAGGATGTTTTAGTCTCCAAACATCATGTATATCATTGTTTTCCATAATTTCTTGAATTCGCTTTGAACATTTTTTATGTGTATTTTTATTACCATTTTGTTTATCAATATTTACATCAATTATCGTGTTAAAATCGCCCCCAATAATGAAAGTTTCATTACTGTTTTCTATAAGTATATTTTCTAAAACATTTAACAATTCTTCATCATCTCTATTAGGTCCGTATATATTCAATAAAAGTAAACTATTTCCATCAATCTCTATATTTAAAGTTTGAAGTCGACCCTCTCTGTATTCTTTATAAGACTTAAATACGAAGTTAACATCTTCGTTGACGAATATGCCGATCCCTGCGCTATTTGACTGGTTTCCACTAATAAACATTTCACCCTTCCATTCCCTTTTCCACTCATTATAGTTATTTGGTGTGCAGTGTATTTCTTGTAAAAAACTTATTGAATATTTATTCAGTTTTAACCATTCAAACAATTCGACTCTTTTTGTTTTTGATGCAATACCCTTGACATTAAATGTGCAAAACTTGAGACTCATTATTTACACAACGAAGTATATTTGAAAAACAATATCAGTAGATGCGCATCCATTACTAACACATGTGGTTTAACTGCAAGAATGTATATTGTTCGGTATACCCCGTAAGAAAGAGCAGCATAGAAAGGAGATAGGAGACTTAAGCCCTCACGGACCAAAGAATATGTAAGGTTTCTGTTTGAAATCATTTATATGAAATGATATCAAAAGTGTCTAGGTTGGATAATTAAATGTTGTTGTTTTTTAAACTCAAACACATAATATCAAAATGGTAAATAGCCATTGCTTTGTAAATAAGAAATGATTTGATAGGATTTAACTTTCTTTAAAGCGTGTTACATGTATAGCTTATGTTGGTGAGAGAAAAAAGAGAAGTCACACACAGTGTGTGATATACAATATTGAAAAGAAACTACATTTATATCTATTGCGTATCAATTAAATTGTGGGAGTACATATAATTGATTAACTTCAATTTCATACAAAATGTACTAGTTAACTTGCTAGGAGCATGTGTTGTTAAACTATACATGTTTAAAAAACATACAAAATGTATAGCTAATATCCTTAGAGCGTACGTTGTAGAAACAAATAGTTGATTTACTGTACATGTTTAAATTCAATACAAAATTAACTAGTTAACATGATTAGAGCATACGTTGTAAAACAATTTTTTGATTTGCTACATATGTTTAAATAGCATACAAATTTTGATAGTTAACATAAATAGGAGCATACGTTGTAAAGACATGTATTTTAGTTACTATGCATGTTAAAATACTATACAAAATGTAACAGTTGACATGCTTGGAGCATACAATGTGTAAACAAACAATTGATTTAGTGTATATGTTTGTATATCATACTAAAATTAATGTGCTAGTCGACATGCTAGTTGTAAAAACATATATTTTAGATACTATGCATTTTTAAATACCATACAAAATGTTACAGTTGACATGCTAGTAGCATACAATGTATAAACAAAAAATTGATTTACTGTACATATTTGTATATCATACTAAATGTGCTAGTCGACATGCTAGGAGCATACGTTGTAAAACATATAGTTTAATTACTATGCACGTTTAAATACCTTACAAAATGTAACAGTTGACATGCTAAGATCATACGTTGTAGAAACAAATAGTTGATTTATTATGCATGTTTGATTATCATACAAAATGTACCAGCTGACATGCTAGGAGCATACGTTGTACATGCTAGGAGCATACCGTGTCGAAACAGGTAGTTGTTTAAATTTCATACGCACATGCTAGTTAACATGATAGGAGCATACGTTGTAAAAGCATATAGTTAATTTACTGTACATGTTTAAATATCATACAAAATGTTCTAGTTGAAATGCTAGGAGCATACGTTGTAGCAACATATAGTTGATGTGTACGCATGTTTATATATCTTACAAAATGTAACAGTTGACATGCTAGCAGCATACATTGTACAAACATATAGTTGATTTACTATGCATGTTTAAATATCATACAAAATGTGCTAGTTAACATGCTAGGAGCATACGTTGTAGAAACTTATAATTGATTTACCACACATGTTTAAATATCATACAAAATGTACTAGCTAACATGCTTGGAGCATACGTTGTAGAAACGTTTAATTGATTTACCACACATGTTTAAACATCATGCAACAAGTGCTAGTTAAAATGCTAGGAGCATATGTTGTAGAAACATATAATTTAATTACTATTCTATTCTTAATTACTATAAATACCATACAGAATGTGCTATTTGAAAAGATGGGTGCATACGTCGTAGAGACAATAGTGGATTTACTATGCATATTTGAATACCGTAAAAACATAGGTGATTAACCTATTACAATACATGTTTAAATAGCATTCAAAATGTACTAGTTAAATCGCTAGGAGCATACGTTGTATAAACTCATAGTTGATTCACTGTACATGTTCAAATACTTAAAAGTGAACAAGCTAGATGCATACGTAATAAAACATATAGTAGATCTACATGAGTGGCTGAATCAAGTTTTCAAATGTTTGATAATATAAGCAATCATAACTATAATTCATTTTGTGACGTGCCAGTTTCTCGTCAGTCTACCAAGGTTTCATGCCTTACACTGTATGCTTAGATATATCAATGCTAACATTGTTCATACAATAGTTGAAATATTTATGTTGATAAGAAATAACAGTATTTATGGTAAAACACCATACCAAAAGACAAGTTCCACTTGGAATAGATTGGAAAGAATAGGCTTGATATGTAATCACAAGGTACGCTGTTCAACGCTTAATTACGAGACAAGCAATTCATTTTTCGATTGGCATAGGTTACAAGGTGTGTGACTAACTTATGTCACGACAATTTGCATTTTGTAGAATAAAAGACATTGTACTCAGAGACAAGTTTCATTAATATACCAATGGTTAAAGACTAATGTAAACATGATATAGTATGGAGAACTTGACCTGGTCCCGGCCTCCATACACCACCTAGCTCCATGAGAATAGAATGCGTAAGCCCCAGACCCGAGGCAACACCTCACCCGAGTGTCATCGTGACCCCTCCCGCCCACGAAAGAACACAATCGGGACTACACATATCAAATTATATCAGCTGGGAAAACTATGCTAACACGTATGAGGTTGAGAGTAGTGTCAAGTTCCCCTAACTATTATAATAATTGCGTCATGCGATGTCGGTTTAAGTTTTTGTTTTAATTATTTATTCGAGGAGTGCCATATATCCTCGATGTTTGTGTCCTTCCCATAGGAAGGATACGATAGAGGATTTTCGTGTGATTATTTTTTGTGTGATTATAATTTAATTTGCTTATGTTTTATTTATATTCTAAGCTATACGTATGTAATTATATGTACTTACAATAAATTTTGGCGCACTCATGCGTACCATTCCTATATGTCTCCTTGACGAAAAAACGAAACCCAAGGAAACATAATATGGTAGTCATGTTTGCAAAAAACCGACATGCGTTGTTTGAAGTATTAAGTATTACATAAGTTATAAATGTTAGAGTATATAATATTGCAATGGTAAATGTTTATCAAGCTTGCCATATATATATATATTATCGTGCCTTGTATTATCTATAACGATGTAGAATTGTTACCCATGATGAAGACTTTATAACTATAGTGTGATATGTGATACAAGTATTATACATCATAGTATGATATCGTTATTCGAAATATATGAACTAGATACTTATATAAACACACATTTTCTGCGTTCAGTATTTACTGATTACGCACGGGATAAAAGTTACAGTAATATCTTTTGTTGATCGCCTCGTCTGTTAAAACATCGTGCGTATTGGATTGATCGATGTCATTTTAGATCTATACTTCTTATGAAAAAAAACGAACACTATGGTTTTCAGTTTGATATCTTATTAGCGGGTATGATGAACACAGTTTATTGTTGAACTACGGAAGAACGCTGAGTGTTTTTTTCTGGCCAACTCATTTCAATCCAGGTTTTGAAGTCCTTTTCCTTGACTTCATGTTTGTTACCCGCTTTGCTTAGGTAGAAAATTCTACCTTCTTTCGACCAGGCGTTGTCGACCTCATCCGGTGATTTGAGTCGAACGGAAGATAGGATGTGGAAATTGAGTTGAGTAAGATCCTCAGTGATGACGACACCAGTATGTTTTAGAGTTCTTCTGTTATACAATATGTGATTACGCATTAGTCTTGACTGAAATTTTACGATTATCTGCTGTTTGTTGTCTTGTTTCTTGCCTACTCTATGGGCGATATCTATATCTTGTCGACAGAGTGTTAATTGTAGATCTTTCATCTTTTCATTCAGGGTTTTGCAAACTATTTCTGTCGTTTCTTCAGGGGTTTCGTCGGATGACATATTCACTCCGTCTATGCGTATAGAATTTCTCCGTGTATATTGCTCAAGTTTATTGATCGATAGAGTGGTGTTGTTCATAGCTTCGTCGATGTCAGATTTAAGTTGATCTTTTTCATCTTTTAGAGTTTCATTTGATTGTTCAAGTAATTGTATTTTGTTCTTTAATTTGTCGTTTTCATCTTCCTTATCAAATAGCTTGCCTTCTAATATTTCAATTCGTTTTGAAACGGACTCAAGTAGGTCGTCCTTTACTTGGCTTAATACTTCTTTAATTAAGCTTCGTAGGCAACCATCGTTTTTTGAAAGTTTTTTATTGATATTCTTCAGTTCAGATTTTATTTCTTGCATTTCTCTGTTATTATCAGATTGTTCCTTTTGCTGTTTACCAGTGGTTTCTTCTTTACTTTTAGTTGATGTTTTAGATTTACGTTGGCTTTTTCTAGGTTCACTTATTTCTGTATCGCTAAGGGATGTGTTTCCCTGTTGCGTGGGCTCATCATTCTTGCCACTACTTCTAGTTTGACTCATTTTTTTACCTTCGTTTTTGTGTGCAGTATACTTTGAAAAGAATGTTTAGGGAATGTCTAAAGATGAACACGTTCGTTGTCCAAACAATGATTCAATAATTCAGTTTGTCATCAAATATGGCGTCCCTTATAGTATTTATACACAGGAGTTTATGTGAAAATATTTCGATAAATTACCAACCTCCGACACAAATATAGTCCAGATTTACATATCCAGTGAATGCACACACACACAATTTAGTTCAATATCCAAAAATATTTATTCCATTTGTATTTTCCTTGTTATAATTAGCACAAATTAGGAGAGAGAACAAAACCGTGCCGTGCTCCGCTGAAGGCGTATCGTATTGAGCAAGAATAACTTACAATGCTCCACTTGACCAATGTGTGAATTGATAAGGGCGGTGTCTGAACACGTTCGATATTCCTGAGCGTCGTATCTCGATGTTGGCTGCACACCCACCAGGAGAGAAAGTCTCCCTAGGGAGACTCGAACGCAGGTTTCCTTAGATAGTCCAATAACCAGGGGGAGTTAAATGTCAAAGGGCAACTCAAAGGCTCAATTGCTGAAAGCGGCCCTCAAAACTGGTAACTTTTTATCAGGTTTGTTATTTTTACAGGTTCAAACATTCATACGGCATACAATAGCGAAAACCCACATAAGTAAATATAGTACCGAAAATTTGGCTTTATCCTTATCTTAACATACAACTGGGGTTGTAAATAAAGACAATATATCAGCTGTTAAATTATGCTAATAGAAGGTCGAGGATCAAACCAAATGATCCGTACTATACAACCAATACGATAAGAAATATGGAAATATTTATAAAAAACACACTGTGAGAAATCGATGAAAATACAAAAGTGAAGATACTTTCATTAGAATAATTCTAGATAACGACATTACGACAAAGTTGATATTAATGCGCTGAATTTCTGGAAGTGCTGTTATTCTTGTAGGGCTGTAATTCTGGCAGGACTGAATTTCTTGTAGGCTGTAACTCTAATTAAGGAATTTTCGTCGATATGAAAGGATGTGGTAGAAAAACAATCGAAGGTAACCAAACCTGAAATAGAAAATATTCAATATATGTATTGAGGGGTATGCAATATGCTTTTGCATTGGGACAAATTATAAACACAGAAATGGTATGATCCTCACTTCCAGATGTGGAAAATGTGTTACATGCTGGAAAAAGTATATACGAGAAATGATCAATATACTAGTTTAACGAGAAAATGCTTATAACTTTGCTATAACATGTTTTTTTCTAAATATATTTAATGTGGTGGTTAATACATATATCAGAAGAAAACGCACCAATAGTGTTCAAATATATGTATATTGCAAAAAAAGATTGTTTGGAACAATTCTACCGACCTATGAACCCGGTTGAAGAGGCAACGTCATTTTTGCACCTTTAACGTCATTCATAATTTAACTATTGTCAAATTGACGATCACATTCCTAAGGCCCTACTGTATTGAATTTTAAAAACGTTTCATATTATCCTCATTCAAGATTTATTCGTCTTCGCCAATGTGATTCTAAGTTGAAAAAAGACTCACGATAGCCATGCTTATGAAAGTCGTTCAGAACATCCAACATTTTGTGTGAGGTTCTGACGTCGACGTAACATTACGCCCACTTTGTGTTAGATCACTAACATCTTTCCAGTCCAATTATGCCCACAAATCGAAGCTTTTGACATGGCACGATCACGAAATGATTCATGAATATCGTGCATAATTTCATATTACTGGTTTTCTTCAAAACTAAACATTTTATAGATACTCTTTTGTCGTCCGTCAATTTTGCTATAACGGAACAACAACACGTACGTAACGTAACCAATGACAACACAACCCGTGTATGACGTCACCATCAGTAAGGCGAGTCTTAGGTGACCCCAATTACCAATTTCCACCATAGTGCTATTGCTTACATCAAAATTGTGAGGGTTTGAATTTGCGTGAAAACTGTGAAAATTCTAAAAGAAAACTTGGATTTTAGATATTGAAAGAAAATTTTCTTGTTACGTATATTGAGATTAATTATTCGAGGAGATTTAATTTCGCGATCTAGTTCTTCTGCGAAATCAACGAAAAGTAATCCATCGCGAATATTTATAACTTAACAATACGTACCATTCAAATTTATTTTCCAATTGGATTGGGGCCACCTCCACCATTGCTGCCACCATCACCTTCTTCTCCAGCGGATATAACCGCGCCGTTATTGTTCCGATTTCGAGCAAAGAAGGCGTTACCAATGACTATTGCCATAAGCAATCCATAAGTATCTGTAAAGGAAAGTCGATTATACAGGGTTTAAAAAAGTTCGTTCTCAATGTTTAAGTTTCAAAAGTTTATTTGTCTGACCTAAGAAGACTAAAATGGGTTAAAATCCAAAGGGCTCTACCAATGTTCTAATTTTTCTTGCATGAATTGAAGCAATAAGAGTAAGAAATTAAAATTGTCTTCTGCGTACATAGCTCAAATAAAACTTGATATCAATTTAAATGTTGGGAACAAATTTTTTTAACACCCTGTACGTTGAATTTAGTTCATCCTTCAAACGGTGTCGTGTTTGACATAACACGTCCAGTCACATAATCCTGGAGACCGTTAACATGGGCGAGCGCTACGTAGCGCTTTCCACGGGAGGTAATCCTTGCCTTCTATATTTAATTGAACGGGAGGTAACTGAATAAAGGCGCTCGGTAGCACTTTTCTTAGGCAACGGACCCCTGACACCGAGCCCCGTGTTCACAAACATTGATTTTCAGGGTCAGATTTAAGCTCAATTCTGTTTTTGTTATTTGTTTTGAAAGTTTTTGTAAAACTAATTGCCTAAGCATTTACAGTGTATCTAAACATCTTCTAGATAATGATTAACAAACTTTTAAAACATTTTGTTTTTCATAAAACGGGATTTATTGTATTTGATCATTGTTATGCGATAATCGTCATTATAACTATATTTGAAATTGTATGTCAGGTAGAAACAATATTTATGAATTTAGAAATTAACTACAGATACTACTTATTCTTATACAAACCATTACAGCTTGAACTGACTGAATTTGAAATTATAGATTTGATTAACACATCTCCATATTTTGTTGTTAAAAGGAACATATTTAATCCGTCCATAATATGTTTAAGTGAATGTTTGTTTATTTATATTAAGTACCATAATTAATCGCATGTATGTCTTTCCACTCACGTTACATATGCTCTATGTTGTACCATGTTTATCCATATGTATGATGCATCCTTATTTCACCACATGTATTTGATGTTGTATATACTTTTGTTTATCATGAGAAACTGTACAGTTTAAATGAATAAACTCTATCTATCCATCCATCCATCCATCCATCCATCCATCCATCCATCCATCCATCTCCATCCATCCATCCATCCATCCATCCATCCATCCATCCATCCATCCATCCATCCATCCATCCATCCATCCATCCATCCATCCATCCATCCATCCATCCATCCATCCATCCATCCATCCATCCATCCATCCATCCATCCATCCATCCATCCATCCATCCATCCATCCATCCATCCATCCATCCATCCATCCATCCATCCATCCATCCATCCATCCATCCATCCATCCATCCATCCATCCATCCATCCATCCATCCATCCATCCATCCATCCATCCATCCATCCATCCATCCATCCATCCATCCATCCATCCATCCATCCATCCATCCATCCATCCATCCATCCATCCATCCATCCATCCATCCATCCATCCATCCATCCATCCATCCATCCATCCATCCATCCATCCATCCATCCATCCATCCATCCATCCATCCATCCATCCATCCATCCATCCATCCATCCATCCATCCATCCATCCATCCATCCATCCATCCATCCATCCATCCATCCATCCATCCATCCATCCATCCATCCATCCATCCATCCATCCATCCATCCATCCATCCATCCATCTATCTGAGACTGAAACTGATCTCAAAAATCCAGGAATAAGCTAAAAAACTAAACTTGATTTATTAACATTAAAGGAGATACACGTAAAAGAGAAGTTATCTTTTTACCACCGTATTTTCTGTATATGAAATTATTTGAATAAAATTGAGCTTGATCCAGATCCTGATCCTAAAAACAAGTTACTTGTGAAAACAGGGCCTGGCCATCCGTTTCCTCTAACCATCCAACAGGACGGTAAATAATCGATTTTAAAATAAAGTTAAGAAAACGGAATTTTTATAGCATTATTACATCTCCTTGTTTGTAAGTCCTCTCGGTTCGCAACTCGAACAGGGACAGTCCGGGTGACCACCCGTTGACCACCACCAAGCTTGCTGTACTGTTGACCTACTACGATGGACAACATCATCAAAAGCCCAGTAAGCAGGAACAGGGTGGATAGCTTCATGCCTAGTTTTCTGAAAAACAACAACAACAAAAAACAATGATTATAATATACAAGACTTATTACAATGGCTATACGATACATTATACATGTACTAAATATTTCTTTGTATCGAACATGTCGTTATATTAAATATGTCGTTATATTGAATATGGCGTTATATTGAAAATGTCGGTGAATATGATGTTACATGTATATTGAACATGTCGTTATGTTAAATATGTCGTTATATTGAATATGGCATTATATTGAAAATTTCGGTGAATATGATGTTACATGTATATTGAATATGTCATTTTACTGAATATGTCGTTATATTGAATATGGCGTTACATTGAAAATTTCGGTGAATATTATGTTACATGTATACGTATTGAATATGTCATTTTACTGAATATGTCGTTATATTGAATATGGCGTTATATTGGAAATTTCGGTGAATATGATGTTACATGTGTATTGAATATGTCATTTTACTGAATATGTTGTCATATTGAATATATGTAATTTTACTGAATGTTGTATGTTGTAATATAGAAATATAATATATAAATATATTAAATAATATACTGCAATAACAATTCGCTAATGAGACCAAACAAAAAGTGATCTTAAAAGTTTAATAGTTTATTTTATAGTTTTATTTAAAAGTGACCAGGGCTGGTATTCACAAAGCATCTTAGTTGAAAACTTAAATATTTTGACTTAAGTTAAAAATTAGTATTGCAAATATCGTGCACAAATTGAAGATTAACCCATGTTTTCTTAGTGATTATAGTAGCTCTTTACATAATGATTTAAACATATGCAAAAAAACAATAATCTTGATCGTCATGTAAGGCTGACATACTTTAGACATTTTCGTGTTTTAAAGAAAATCTAAGTTTTCTACTAAGATGTTTTGTGAATACCAGCCCAGGGGTGGTATTCACAAAGCATCTTAGCAGAAAACTTAGAAATTTCTTAAAATCTTAAATTTTTCTTAAGTGTATCAGCTAAGCAAGAAAATCAAGATGAATAATATTTTACATAGTTTTGAAGCATTATGTAAACAGCTACAATAATCACTAAGAAAACAGGGATTATTTTTCGAATTGCGAGACATATGAGCTGCATAAATTATTGACTTAAGTCAAAATATTTAAGTTTTCACTTAAGATGCTTTGTGAATACCAGCCCAGGGGTGGTATTCAATATTGATCTTACTTGACTTAAGGATAAGAAAAACCAATCGAATCACACCATATAAATCTCTTGGTCAGTAACAAGGGATATGATTGGCTATCCTTATTCTCCTATTAAATAAGATCAATATTGAATACCACCTCTGGTCTTAATTTCAGACCATCATCATACATAATTTGACATCTTCACCACTTAGTGTTTCTATTTTCATTACAATCGGGAAAGGTCATGTGGACCAAATGAAGTAGAAAAAACTTTTCCATACGTGAAGAGTAGTTTTCAGACAATTGTTTCGTGTTTTCTCAATATAGCATTTTTGCACAAGTTGTACCTTGTTATTCTTAGGCATTGAAAAGTCCAAAATATTTTTTTTAAACTAAGGTGATCTTATCAGAAGAATTTACGGAAGTTGTATACTACTTCTAGGATAGGCCGCTGTTGCCGGGGTCACAGACGATTTAACCTCCCTATTCAGGTGACAGACTTAGCGATCTACAATCTGCGCTAGCCGGAGGGACATCTTTGACAGTTGTGTCGATAAACGAACCAACATGTATATTAAAATACAGACTATTGCGGTTTTTACACTATCGAATTGTTTTAAACAGTCACCTACCTTAATCACTTAAGTTTAATGTAGTATTTTTAATTAAGTACACTTGTAAGGAATACCAACATCCCATTTGCGCAGTTAGCAACGTGGGGAATAAAATACAAAATGAATATGAAATGAATACAATCGGTTTGCCGCTAGTGAATATTACTAGTATTAATACGAAGGTTGTTGAATAAGTTCGCTGAACTGTTTTATAACTAACGAACTGGTTTAGCGATATCCGTGAAAGTTTATAGTCATTAGTGCAACTATACATGTAGTTTCTGTCATGGGTACGCAGTTATAACAGAATACACTGAGTAATGAACACGAATTGTACCTACATTTGATCAATGTGTCCTAACTACATCGACTTTAAGTTTTATTATTTTAGGAAACATAGTGTTACTTTTTCAATAAATGTTTTATGGAAACGATACCAAGACAACAGTATATATTAGTGAAATTTACGTTTTCTATATAAGATACTTTAATTCCGCCATCTTGAATCTATCAATGTAAACCGCCATAGTTCCGATGACGTCAGACGATTCTTTATTACTGTGAATATGTTAAAATTCACGAAACCAGGCTAAATCACCCATGGCTTTGGCCTTTTGCATAACACACGAGCAATATTTAGTTTTCCTTAAGGACAATCGACTTTTAAGTTGAGTGCTGCCTTGCCTTATTATCCTGTTACAACGTGGAATCTATTTTCCGCCAAATATTCCATAGCACATGCACAATTATCGATATTGAAGCATCATACCTCGGTGCAAAAATTCCACAGACTGAGCTGTAAAAACATCCTAATATTAAATACGATTTTAATTTATTTCAATATTAATTTAAATATTTATTCTACAAAGCACGTGATTTACCAAAATGGTTCCTGAAATATTCAAATTAAAAGTCGGTATAATTAGAACATTGGTCAAGTGCACTTCTCTTAACATGTAATAATCATGCAATGCTAATTAAGATGCAAAAAACAGGTTACCTGGCTGAGATTCCCCCTTCACAAGCGAAACACGAAACGTATAGTATTACACGTATGCTTGCCGGAAACTATCGAAAACCATCGAACAGTTTCGAAATTTTCATGTATAAACATTAAGTATGTTGAGAGCTATGAAATTGATTTAGGTGTGTGCCTTGACATATTAATAGCGACTCATTTAAGACGACTTTCATGATGTGTCCTTCCAATTAATGCCAATTACTTTATATGACATGTACAGTGTAATCTCTCCAGAGCGACCCTCCCTTTTACAAACCTCTCCAGAGTGACCCTCCATTGAACAAACCTCTCCAGAGCGACCCTCCCTTGAACAAACCTCTCCAGAGCGGCCCTCCCTTAAACACACCTCTACAGAGAGGCCCTCCCTTGAACAAACTTTTTCAGAGCGCCCGTCTCTTTAACAAACCTCTCTAGAGCGACCCTCCATTAAACAAACCTCTCAAAGCAGCCCTTCCTTTAAACACACCTCTCCAGAGCGGTAGCTACTCTCTTCAGTACCAGGGTCGATCAGTGACTAGGACAAACCGTTAATTTACGGCGAGTTGAAACCAAATGCCTATGTGCAAAACGGGTGTATATTTAGCATAATTATATTTACAGTAAAACCTCGATAAGACAAGCAGCAATGACACGAGCAAACGGCCTATTTGAGCAAGTTTCAAAGTCCCGGCGAATTTGCTCAAAGTTATACACTAATTAAAATTATCCCTCTAAGTCGATGTATATACAAACACTTACATTGTTTTCTAATTTTGGGGATATAGGACAATATAACTGTAATTTGGGAGTGTATTAGTAATTTTAAACGCGGGGAATTGACATTTGTAGAGGTAAACTTCATTTTCCTACAACCTACAAGAAAAGCGTTCATAAACCAAACCTACAAGAACCCCGGTCAGAGGGCCTTGAGCGCATGCATGTAGACCACCTGAACGTTTTACCTACAGCGTTAAAATCTTTGACATTGCTATGAGATATTTATATATATTATATACATGTTGTAAAAACAGGTGACTGTATCATTAACAAAGAATAAACAAAAATATGTTTTGTTTACTCTTTATAAATGATACAGTTACCTGTGACTGTAAATGCATCATGTCTCAGCACCTTTCCAAAAAAAGAAGTTTCAGGCCGTATCCAGGATTTTTTTCCTGGGGGCCAAGATGGGTGGGTGAGGGAGACGTGTCCCGTCCCGGTCGATTTTTTTAAAATCTTGTTATTGTAACGGTGTATTTTCCTGATATTTCAGGCATCATAAAGCAAGGGAAAAGATACTCACTCGGTATCATAATCATAAAAGCTAAACGCTGAACTCTCTGTTTAGACTACTTATGTATGATCTACCAAGGTCTCTTTTTATAGACTGCAATATTATCTGTCATGACTCGGAATCAGACTAGGGATCACTCGTACATGGTTTTCCAAGGTATCTTTGTAAAGACTCAGTGTATGGACGCAATGTCTGGACCACTCATGTATGATATCCCAAGATCTCTTTGTATGGACTCAATATCTGGACCACTGGAGGTTCATTTTCAGTTAACAGAGAACAGCAATTAAATAGAACAATCTCATAAATAGAACTTAACTGAACTTAATGTGTCTGATTGACAATTTTACTGGTTACTACAGCGTGTCTTTAGGGAATACTGTAGCTATACACAAGTTAAAGTTCTATTTCCGTGTACACGTACGCGCTGTTTTGCGCGTGGATTGTGAACGGTCGGTTACGATAAGGTAGGAGATTTTTTTCTTCTTTAGTGGGTGACTTTAATAAAAACTTATACTTTTCAGAAACAAAGCAAAGCTAAACTGTAAGGACAATGTCATATAATATAAACAGTTTTCAGGATTTTGAAAATTGATCCACATCGTATTCTGGCATAAATATAATTATTTATTTTAATTTATAATGTTGAAAACTTAACTTACTTAAATAAGTTTGTGTCTGCTTGAATGTGCCTTGTACAAATGTCACTGAGACAAAAAATAGTTTTTGTTTTGTTACACCATGAATCAAGTGATATGTAACGCCTGCAAAATAAGGCTTGAGTCACGGAACATTTGTGCGCTGAAATATTTGGTTAATACGAAGCCAAGACCCCTTAACAAAATAGGCACATGGTTTCAAATGATCTGAGTGAACTATCTGAGTGTACCCTATATGGAGGGAAGGTTGGGCAGCCGCCATGTTTAGCCGTAACGGATATGGCGTCACAGGAACAGGTGTCCGTGTTTACTGTGACTACTGTAGAAAAAAGGGTACCAGCGTTCGTAACGTCATATCCGTTGCGGCTAAACATGGCCGCTGCACAACCTTCTATCTATATACATGTAGGGTACACTCAGATACTAGTAGTACACTCAGATCATTTAAAACCATATGCGTTATACAAAATGAGCAACAAAACAAGAATTTCCTTTTTTTGACTGTGGGCCATCAAAAAGTAAACTCAGATAATTTGAAACCATGTGCGTTTTACAAATTGAGCTACAAAAATAGAATTAATTTCCCCTTTTATGACTGTGGGCCATCCACCAACGCTGCCAACAATGGAGTGCACCTACAGGGTATTGACGCATATTATTTTATGCGTGTGCGACCGCCTTATATCTCTCGGCATATTCGTATATGAGATATAAGGCGGTCGCACACGCATAAAATAATATGCGTCAATACCCTGTGAGTGCACACGCCCTATAACTTCCATACATACTTCAGCTGAAGAAGTAAAAGTTTCACTTTAAAGTTAGCATAGTACATGTATTACTTGCAGATAGAGGCAAGATGCGTCTTACTACCATATTTGGCCTTGTAGTACTGGTCGGTGTAGTCGGAGCCATATATATACACCACCCCGACAAAAAGGGTTACTTAGTACCAGTAGTACTAGATGAGAGTAGGCCAATTATAAGAGAACAGCGAGTTATGGTCGAAGATGCACCTAATGAAAACCTGCTTTGTGAGTATATATACGATGATTTTTGTCGATCTCCTTAAGCAAAAGTCCAAGCATTGCCCAAGCGCCTTAAACATATTCCAGGGAAGGCCATGTGAACTATCAATCATAACACTGAGCTATTATATTTAACACAAAGCTATGACATGCTACACTGAGCTACCGTGAATATGCTACACTGAGCTACATGTATAAAAAGCAATACTGAGCTACAATATGCTTCACTGAGCTACAATATGCTACAATGGGCTACTGTAAAATCATTCTTTTTCGAGGGAGTTGAATTTTCGTTGACTTCGCTGTTGCACTCGTCCACGAAATCTAATCCCGATGATTAATCGACCTATCAAATATCGAACATGGATTTAACCTTTCATATTTTGCAATCCACGTATTTACGACTCCAAGAAAATGCATTTTAATCAAAATCCACGAAATTAAATTCTCACGAAATTATTAGATTTTAAAGTATAATATGTAGCACTGGGCTATCATTAATTACCATTGATCATTTTTACGGAGCGGGTGTGGAGAATTACCTAGGGACTATGTTTTTATCCTGATCTGGACCATATTGAAAATTGGTCTAGAACCAAATATGTCATCTACTATAAATAAAGTCGTTATTATTATTATTATCTTAATGCAATAATAGTTAATACTTTCCTTTGTAGATGAGCTAATGGTGTTAATGTTCGCAGCGCCAATATTGTTGTCAGCGCTGAACCGAGATGTAGGAACTAATGGTGATGATACACCAGGAGACGGTGGCGGCTTCACTGTTGTTACTGGAAAGCCATGCTGTAATTGATCATAGAGAAGAGGTTAATATGCATACATACTTATGTTTTGTACATGATAGGCCTTTCGTTTATTATGACGTCCTGTGAATTGTATATCCCTTGTGATGTCACATCTTATACCGTGAGCATATTTCTCTTTAAATGTAGAAGTGTAGTGTAGTGATAAAATTCTATATTTTCAAGAGCGCGTAGCGCAAGTGAAAATATCAAAATGTTATTACTACAAGATGAGATATTAACCATATTTAATCAAAACAAACAAATATTCTATTTATTTAATGCTTATCTGGTGTCAAAACTGGTACTATTTATGCCAAACTTATTATACCACTGTGGTTAGGCTGCGTTTGAATATGTTATTCCATTCATATTTTTCAATCATCAAAATCCGCCATCTTGGATTATATGGTGAATATGTGAAAACAACTTTTTTGAGAATTTTGCATGAAATCATACACCAACTTGTAGGAAATGGTCTAACTAAGAATAAAAAACCCTTCATGGCATGTTTCCGTTCTGTAATAAAAAAGTTTTGGACAGTTTAGTGTAGAGTTTTTGGTAAAATTAAAGTAGTCCCATGTTAGAGGGCGGAGCTTATATCAGTCACATTGTAGGTGATTACCAGTGACTGATGTAGGTTTTATTTCACGGATAGAACTCCATATCTCATCAGTTAGCATTAAATAAATTCAGTTATCACGCATACTATGTCTTGTATATTAAGTTTATTCTTAGGAAACCATTCCGATATCTGCTATATGTGTGAGAGTTTGACGTCGTGTCCCACAAAATTAATAGTACATAGTTAGCCGAGATGTTCCACATGTGGTATAAGGCTTATAAGCAGTCCGATAAGTGGTAGTAACTCAATGCAATGAGTTTGGCCTCATATTATATGCAGTTTATAAATAACAATTAATCAAAAGAGAATAGGCCTACATACATACATAGCAGCCCAGCAGAATGGCGTTAGTGAATGTAAGTTCAGGTACAAAACATCAGCATTATATAACTACAACAGCAACAACAGTGGGTGTATAACACTTTTTATATATTTTAAATAAACTAACTAACAAATGTGTTTTGCTGTTTTAGGTTCGGATACCCTACGTTTTGGGACAGCTTCAACCGTACGATTCGATGAGACCATAATATGTTTACTTCCACCAGCATTACCAACTACATGTATCTTGAACTGCCTTGTCGTAATATAGTGTTGTAGCGAAAAATAAGTCAATAGATTTACGCAATGGTGTGTTTGTTCTTCGTAAATTAATACGCCAACTACATGTATCTTTAACTGCCTTGTCGTATTATAGTGTTGTAGCGAAAAATAAGTCAATAGATTTACGCAATGGTGTGTTTGTTCTTCGTAAATTAATACGCCAACTACAATGTATCTTTAACTGCCTTGTCGTAATATAGTGTTGTAGCGAAAAATAAGTCAATAGATTTACGCAATGGTGTGTTTGTTCTTCGTGAATTAATACGCCAACTACATGTATCTTTAACTGCTTTGTCGTCATAGTGTTGTAGCGAAAAATAAGTCAATAGATTTACGCAATGGTGTGTTTGTTCTTCATGAATTAATACGCCGTTTCTTCAACAACAGTTTAGTAATTCATGTATTTATGTAGTATCCAACATGTCAACACGAGAGACAATATGTCTTGAACTATAAGGGGTTACACCGAATTTATGATTTACTTTGTCCAGGAATGCATTTGATATTCATTGTATGTTTGCCAAGTTCCTTTATAAGTATTTGCATTTTACATACGGTATTATTATCTGACCAGATTAAACTGAGACTCTGATCAAAGTCCGTATACTCCCGGTTGAACTCGGCTGTTTTCGATTCGTATGTTTATTTACTACATGTGCAGTAATCTCTGCATTTGTAACAAAATCGAAAGAAAAATCTAGCATGAATGATGGCGCAGTGGAAACGTTTGCGCCTTTAACGTCAGTGGTCGCAGGTTCGAAACTTACTGCAAGCTTTTGTCATTAATATTTTTATTTCAACTTTCTATCCTTCAATCAAGGGTTTTATGTTTAAAACTATACCGCATACGTTCTTATATTATTTTGTCTTTGTTTTCGTTTTTTTGTGATATTTTCAATTGCATAATTATTGGTTTATTTCAAGTACATGAAAAAGGCTTTAACGACTTGGCCATTATAAATTTAACGTATGACTGAATTGTGTAATGGATATGCGAACATAGGGATGATTATAATTCACAAATAGCATACTTATATAAAAAAGAAACAATGTTAAATAAAAAATATATTTAGTAAGCCTCGAACCCGATGCCTTGTGGTCTACACACCACACACTTAACCACTGAGCCATTACAGTTTGTTGTCTAGTAGCAACTCAATAAAGCCACATATAGCAATAAATGTAATTATATGTTTTTATAACTTCGGAAATTTCCGGACTTGAACGAATTATGCAAGGAGTCTCAGTTTAATCTGGTCAGACAATACTACTCTTTATTAGTACATTGCCGATTTGCCAATGAATTGAATAGATTCAAACTGAAGCACGCCACAGATTGCGAGAGACACCGACTTGTGCCAAACAAACTTTGGCGGCCATCCCCAATGAGTAAGGCTATTCTCCCCTCCTGTATAAAATACCGAAAAGATCCGCTATTAAGATCTGCTGGCTCTTACGGTTAGATTTGACTGGCTGAGGCGGTAGGTTGTCGGAATAGGATGTATTTTTGTAGCTATTAAGTTTATCTTTTCTTGGTTATTATTGTAGTTGCCATTGTGAATTGTATTTGTAATCCATGATTTTTTTCTAGAGTTCTTGACTGAGTCTCTATCGTGCTCGACTGTTTCTGTTGAGTGCCGCCTTTCTTGACCGTTCTGGTGAGTGTTGCCTTCCATATCCGAGTTGTAATAGTGTTTGTCTACAGCATCCGGTTCGACAGTTCAATATAACTACTATGTCGACTCCAGATAGTTATATCCAAGGTCTGTTTTTATTTCTAAACGTCACTTATGACAGCACTTCAGAACCACTGGTATCAAAAACAGTAAGCCACCACTAGTTAACTGTTCAATTCCGGCTACAACGAACGGTGTAACGTAACTTCCGGTTCTATCGTACAATGCTCCTGAAAACACAGATGTTTATATGAATAACTAATTAATGTGTGACTGACCAGGGGGCTATCGTTATAGGTTAGGTGCCACTTTATTTATCCTATGTACATGTATATCAAATTATCTGAGTGTACCCTCTATACATAGGGTACACTCAGATAATTAAAAACCGTGTGCCTATGTTGTCACCATGTTGTATCGCTGATCGTATTCAACTTCAAAACGCTCGAATGTTAAGTTGATCAATTTAATTATTCTTTTACAAATACATATTGGGGACATAATATGGTTTGAAGGAATTCTGATTAGGTGAAACATTATAAATATCACATATCTCTTGTCCTCAATGTGTAGCTGTTAAGAATTAGGCAGATTTAAAACTTGTATACAGCTGCACAGGGTTGTATAGTTTCTTGTCCATTTTATGTTTGTTCTTGTTACTTGTACTTGTACTCCGTGTGTTCTTGTGTGTGCCTTTCGTGCGGTTTCTGGTAAAAGCTTCAGCATTCCCTGTCCGATTCGTTATTATCATTTTTGTTGACCAGAGACGTATTAAATCCTGGACAGAGTCGTACAAAAT
This sequence comes from Spisula solida, assembly GCA_947247005.1. Classification (NCBI taxonomy): domain Eukaryota; kingdom Metazoa; phylum Mollusca; class Bivalvia; order Venerida; family Mactridae; genus Spisula; species Spisula solida. The sequence goes on from OX365956.1 coordinate 23,422,390, forward strand.
TTTTCTGACAGAAAGTGAGAACTGCATGATTATTTATCCTTACACAACCAGCAGCTCTGTGACACATAGAAGAAACGAAGGTGTGCCGGTGTAGTATGAATTCCGCAAGTTTATGAAAAACGCAAGTTTCACTTCCGGTTCCCGCTTCCGGCCGGTGATTTTCACAATAGGTTATGGGATCTATAAGCCGTGGAAATTAACGTTAATGCACAGCTAAGCCAAAGAACGCAATTGCGCTTCGAGGAAGAAAGTAGTGCAGCAGCCAGCGTAATCGTAAAACAACATTTTAGGATGTCCTCGGTCATTATATAACTTAATCAAAAAAAGATATAAAAATTGGCATCTAACTTTATAAAGTGGATGAAAAATGAAAAACGGAAATGTGAGTGTTGTAAATACAGGATGCAGGTTAATGTACATTGTGTATCAATTAATGAAACACATTATAAATCAATCAACAGTTCCTAAAGCCTGGAGCATCAAATAATTATCAATCATAATTAAATTAATATTGACATGTTTAACCCGAGCACGTCGATATTATATCTTTAAATATTCTCTACACATGCTTATTTGACATCGAGCCAGTGATTGACGCACTAACACATGCTCTTCAGATGACAACCGCGACGGTACGCTTAAATACAACACACTTCAATAATACGACCACCTTAATAATACGGCCACCTTAATATTACGAACATCTTAAGACCATTAAGACAACAGGTTTCAAGTACATAATCACCGTTACATTCTTTATAAATTTCAACTCAATAATAAGACCACCTCATATTAATACCACATGAAGGCATTTTGAAGAAATTCCATGCAAATATGTGTAGTAAGTAGATAACGCCAGGCAATGAAAAATGGAAGTTGTAAAACTATTGTTATTTTATTCATGGGCACATATTTTAGAGCTCAGTGATAAAGGATCAGCATACCTGCTATGGGTAGTCCTAAGAAGGCCGAGATTCCACTGAAGAACATGGCAATACCATAAAAGTCTGCTATCTTGTCAACACCAAATAAGTCTGGGATCAAGATACCTCGTAGCGAGTTGGAACTACCTAAAGCAAATACAAAATGTCAGAAACACTCGTATAGTCCACCGATACTAGCCTTTGTTAACAAATATAAATGAAAATCAAACGGATTTTTATGTCCATTTTTTGTTCAATATCTTGTGCATAATCACTTTTAATGCATAAAATATACTCTTTTCAATCGTCTTGGAGTATTTATATTATTCGTGTTCAATAATTGATAAGGCTTAAGTTATCCCCGGCGAGCTATACAGGTCTGAGGTATATAATTATGTCATTGCAATTGTTTTGACCTTTCGGTCAAGGAGAACTCATCAAAGTGCAAGCAAGAATGTATGTGCATTTTGATGTTTAGTACCGAGTCTTGTTCCCGATCTTTACAATTTTAGATGTAAAAGGAACTTCTGTAAAGATCGAGAACCAGACTAGATAAGTACCAACATCTATCGCCATTTTGATGGAAGAATAACATGTCACTATATTTAAACTTAAGATGACACATCGTGTACCTAAGACATTTGGTATCGGGCAAGCATTTCACACAGTGGCTCCAGTTGTAAAACATAAGTAAAAATAAATAAATAGTTTTGCTTCTATGATCGACATTGACCACAGACAAGCCGTACTCATGCAGTGTGTTTGACTGTTTCTGATGGAAGCGCATCTGATAGTGCTTGTTAAGAATGGATTCCAGGAGAGAACATAGGTACATGGTTTCAAATTATCCGAGGGTACCCTCATGATAGTTTCAAATTATTTGAGTGAACCCTATTTATAGAGAAGGTTGTAAAGCGGCCATGTTTAGCCGCAACGGATATGACGGATAAGTTACGAAAGCTGGTCATAGCAAACATAGATACCAGTTCCTGTAACGTCATGTTCGTTGCGGCACAATCTTCTAAATGTATAGGATACACTCAAATAAATTGAAACTATAGGTTACACTCAGATAATTTGAAGGGAGAGAGGTTTAGCCTTTAGGTCAACTGGCCGTCCAATCGGGAAAACTCGGTTATATCCGTTGTTCTCCGGTAAATAAATTGCAATCCATAAAGGCCGAGGTAATCAGAATGCAGGCCGCTGTTTGCTAGAAAGCGTCAAAAAAGCGAATTAAGAAGAACACAATCCAAATCTTACCTGCGGACAGTCCAAACAACACTGCAAATGCCACAAACGAGTGATAGTTGAAACAGAACGGACAGAGTATTATCCACACGCCCGTGACGAGTACTAGGCTATTACATAACATGACACGATTCACAAATCGTAGATCTGCTATAAAACCAACCACCAATCTACTGATTGTGCTAAGAAGACCTGTAACAATAAAGGTATCATTATGATAAACCTGTATTTCAGCATATTGCAGGTGTAGTATTATACTAGAATTTTAATAAGGGTCAGGCAATCAACAAGTATGTCCGTCTTACGTTAACTGAACAAAGCTGTTCCGCATGTATCAAAATATCATCGGATCAGTTTTCAAATTTGAATAATTCATGTGTTGAATTTGACATGCTTTTTTCAAAATGATGTTGTTAAATTAGAATAAGGAAATTACGAATAGTACCAGTAGTATTGGTACAGTGTCCTTTTGTTGATCTTTGTTCATTTTGCACCTTATTCCAGCATTCGGCTGTTTCATGTCTTTCAAAAGTACAGGTATATTGTTATTGTACAACATTGCTTTGTACGTTGTGCTGTTGGCACATGATCGTCATTGTGTTAAAAAGTCAAACGTCAGTATTGTCAGATTCGGTTATAACAAGTAAACGTAGACTATGTATAGCTTTTGACCTACACTTTTTTTGTCTGCTGGTTCTTGCTCCATATATGTTTAACTGGCTGAGGTGAAAGGCTGTGAAAGAAGGATGTCATGTTCTTTTAGCTATTCGGGTATTTTTTCTTGCGGGTTTGTGTAGTTGTCCTGGTGACTTCTGCTGGTATTATGTTGTTTTTCTTTTGTGAGTTTTATTGTCACTCATTGTGTTAGTTTTCTTATTGTGTTTTATTGTGACTTGTGTGCTCTGTGGTGTTTGTGTTGAGTGGTACAAAATATGTCCGGTTTGAACTTTTTACAAAACCGAAACAAGGCGTGGAAGTAGATTACCTATTATAAACATGATCCAGACTGCATCTTGTGTCGTATATCCCTGTTGTATCATCATGTCGGGTAGAAACGCAAACGGTGTATTCAGGCCAAACTCTATCAAAATATTTGATACTATCATTATCAAAAAGCCCGCGTTTTTCAGAGGTTCCAAGCTTAACCACCTTTTAGACTCTTTTGAATTATCTATCAGCTGGTCACCATTATCGCCTCCGTTAGAATGAATTAGTTCAATAAATGTGTCGTCACTAGTATAAGCTCTCTCATCATATACACTTAATTCATTTTCTTTTACACGTGGTATATTAGTATCCGTGAAGTTGTCTTCAATAGGGTCTGCGAGTTTATCAACTTCGTTCAATAGTTCGTTATCGGATTCAATATTCTGTATTTCTAACAACGGTACTATCACGCCAGATCTTTCATTACCCATTTTCAAACCCTGTTCATCTTCGTCAACAAGTATTTGAAGAGTTCGTTTCCCTTTCGGTTGTATTAGAACAAAAGCACATGCAAGCCCATTGAGAATAAATCCACCTTCAATCATAAGAGTTCCTCGCCACGTGTAATTGTCAATAAGAATCTGAAGAGTTAGAATAAACTCTTTAAAATAATCGTAAATTTGATTTAGACTGGTACCCAGCTTACTTGAACTGCCATTGCAAACAATGTGGTTAAACTCGAGGACCAATCTTCTTGGTCTAAAGAAGAGGTTGAATAGACAGCACAAAGGAACACACTTCAACAATTGAATGCTAGACTTACAGGAGATTCAGACGTTGACCAGAATCCACATCGGATAATAAACTGCAAAGGATCAAACTTTATACAATACATGTACTTATACATGTAAACAGAAAAAAGAAGTACGGTGACTCCTATCAATGCAATGCTATTACGTTTTGTTGGCTTCATTCCAAACCTATCCTAAATCTGCTTTGTTTTTTTTCACTGCGTTAAATTTAAATTCGCCGTTGTTTATTACAGGCGGTCGTGCCTACGGTGTCCACTAAATGTAATATAAAGATAAATTCATGTATGTATAATTATTATAACTGACCTTGCTTATTGGATTAAACACCAATGTACCGACTCCGGATCCCATGGCAGAGATACCATTAGCAAGAGCCAAATGTTTGTCAAAGTATCTAGCTAACATTACCGATACGGGTATACTCATCAACGAAAACCCGAAACCTGAAATATGAAGAATAATCGACACTGACACTGATTTAATAACTGCATCCGTCTATTTGTCTAGCTACCCGACCAGACTCTAGATAAAAATATTTTGTCAATTAATTACCGGTATCATAACTCTATTTTCAGTTTAAGCTAGATTTATTTCGGGCTTGATTATCTACCCAGTATGTTGTTCGAGTGAGCAAAGGGAAATAATTTATTGAAAAAAGATAATATGAGTTATCGGGTTGACGGTTCAAAATGCATGTGAAGACGGTGTTTTACCGTTAAAAAGATAGACAAAGGAAAAAATCGGCTGTCATTTTCTTCAATTGAACTCTAACAAATGGAGATATGGCCGAGAATGGTCTCTGATAATTAGGCCTGTGTGTTCATAGTATTATCATATATTGAATTTATTCCTCGTAGTTTCTTAGAAAATTTGCGTCAAATGTACACGATATAGCGAAATTTACGTACATTCGATATTTTACTGTTCTATCTCATAGAAAAAACACCGTCTACCCATGCGTTATGAACCGTCTACCCGCACTGAACGATTTGCTACATGTTCGCGACGGTAATACGAGCGATTCATGTAAGTGACGTTTCCTGTTTCCTTTGTATGTTATCGTATGGCGACCCCACCCGATGGAACCGATGGAACCGATGATAGCACGAAGTTCATACGAACATGACACTTTGTGCACACTGTGTGTCAAGATACCTTGGTAATGAATGGCAAGATTGGCACACGAATGCAACACGAAAATGAACGCTCGCATGGTCGTTCTGTCATTTTGGACTGGCCAAAGACCTGCCGCCTCTCACGGAAGTACTGCTACTCCCGAAGCCTGAGAAACGTATCCGGAGGTATTACGATGGGCTAAAGGATAAACATATATACAAATATAGTCATACATTACCTGCAATGGCACCGAATGTTACATACATTGCGTACAATGAGGTGGTGAATGAACTGGCAACGAATCCAACACAAGCCAATACCGTACCTGTCCCAGTGATACTCCTACATCCAAACCTGTTTATTAAAGCTGCCACAACCGGTCCTGAAGAGTGAAACCGTCGATTTAAAGTTTTATACTAAAAATCATAAATAGGATAATAGTAATACAAAACAAACTTCAGTCTCGATTCGCCGTTTCGACTTAAAAGTTTTATACGACACCACACTGTACCAGCAAACGCGATGATGCCTTCTGTTCCTGGTACTTTAGCGAATCATTGCCGCATCTTGGGTGCGTAGCATAATACATTGTTGTCGTGGGAGCATCCCTGACCATTCACCGAAGCTCTGGGTGCTTACGGGATGCCTCCCCGAGATATACCCGAGCTTCAGACATACCTCCCCGGGAAATTCCCGACATGAAATCGCGAATATATAGGGCTAAAATCAATACATGCATTGAAATTTCCCGATGTACTCGCGATGTCACTTTTAAATTTCTCAAAACTTCCCGAAGCTACCCCGAGACATCGGGGAGCCTCCCTCAGACATCGGGGAACCTCGTTATTTCAATCGACAGTACATACTCGAGGCAGTTGGACCGACGCAAAAAGTCGGGAACACATTCGATTCATCACGATTCCTCCCGGTTCACAAATTGTCTCATGACTTTCCCGAAGCTTGCCTTAGACCACGAGGACCCTGCTCCCGATGTCCCCAAAGCTCATTAATTGTCATAGGGAGTACGTCTCCAAGGGAAAAAATGCTCAGTGGGACCAAAGCTTAAGCAATGGGTCTAGTAAACCATCTCTAAATTTATGAACGACTTTTAGATGTCGCCGGTTTGGATCGAACTCACAGTCACCCGTTCTCATGGTCATTTGGTCATGGTCTCGACTAATGGAACCGGTATCATGTTTCAAACCCGTATTACAATTTTATATAAAAGGATTGAGTCTATGATATCGTGCCTTCTAAGAGGACTTAATATAACCAAAACGCTTACTTAAGTTATCTCTTTACTCATAAAGTAGATTCGAATCCATCGTGTGAGGCACCATCGCCTTGTAAATGGAAGTAAAAGCATTAGACGAGTTGACTTGCCTGATAGACATAGGAATCCAACTTGTATAGATATAATCCATGATGTTGCACTATTGCTACTCTTAAATGCGTCCACCAATTCCACAAACATTATTCCAAACGAATATTTCACACCGTCAACTATGACGTTCGCAAAAAACGCCGCTATAGCCACCAGCCATCCCCATCCACCGTCCGGTCGTTCCGACATTTTTTAAAAAACTGAAATGCATGCATTTAAATTATAGTTTCACCAGCTTTAAATTCTGGCATTTCCGTGCCACACTGACCAATATAACATCATAATTGTAAGGTTTTATGGTAAATTATATTATGAATGTTATAGGACAATGTTACTTTTACTAGGATTCATTTCTGCATCAATTTCTGAAGACACAGGGGTCAGCTTCCAGAAATATGTTCTACAGGGTGTTCGAAATGTTCATAAATTCTCAAAAATTTGAGTCACCAAATTGTATCTATTCTAGGTACACAACACAAAATAACTGTTCTGATTTCAATATTTCATCTTCGCAATGCTTTACTAGTATTTAATAGTTTTAGAAAATTGTAAACTTACGCTCAAATGACGCCATAAACCGTCATTTAAATTACTACAAATGCCATGTTTTGCTAAAAGTCACACACCAGTAGCTTGTTCGGAATTTACGTCTTGGTAGTGGGCCTAAACTTAAAATAAAATCGTAATCAAAAATCATAAGTGTATCAGCTTTTTAACAAGCAAAGGAATATTATTGATCTTTACATTGTTTTAACAGCTACTGTACTTAGTAAGAAAAATGGGCAATTCTTTAATTTTTGGGGAATATATCCAGCATAAATTTTGAACTTAAGTGAAAATATTTTAAGTTTTCCACCAAGATGCTTTGTGAATATCATCCCTGTATCAATTGTAAAATTTATGAAATATTGAAACGAAAACAGTGTAGACGAACTTATTAACAACCTGTACATAACCACTAATATATAACACTGGTCCCTGTGGGTCAAGTTTTTACTTCTGATAAGAAGATACTATCTATTGGTTAGCCTAAATTATCACCTTAAGTTTGATAAAAATGTTGTGATTAGGTCTGAGTGGCAACGTACGTACATAGATGTACAACGACCTTCGAAATATGACCATAGGACGAGTTCATTTGCTAAGGTTGAAACGATATTTACCGTTATTTTTCTGATATATCATGAATATATCTTATAAATTCACGTTATCTTTCAAGTTGACAGCGTGGCCTAGTGGTTAAGATGATCTTTACTCAGAACTAGTCTGTACTCACAGCATTCTTTTGATGATGGTTCGAGTCCGCTGCTAAACTCTTTTTCAATAATTTTATTATCATAATACATGAGGGTTTTTTCATATATTTTATTACTTAATGAATGATAAAATAATGTTTTAGTTTTAATACAAAGTTGCAATGTTTCGTTTATTTTATGATTTAGGCCGTCCTGGATATTGTATTTATTGCTCAAATGACAATCGGGTTGAATTACAAACTATTTTCATCATTTGTTTCACTGGGATTTGAATTGGAATCCCCACTCTAAGAATATTCTGTAGAAACGTCAACATTTATAAGCGTTTACTCTGGTAATACCAGGAGCACAGTTTGGGTGACCGTTGATCGATATTTCTGTTCAACAGTCTTGACGGAATGTTTTCAAGGATTAAAATACAAAGGAAATAGATAATTTTTAGAAATATATATAAAATAGACATGCACGCGAATGTTTTATTTCGCAAAATTAAAAAAAAATATTTAAAATGGTGGGATTCGAACCCAAGCAACAATTGTATTTAGATTCATAAGCAGTAGCTGAGCCTACGGCGCTATGGGAGACGAAGTAAGCTACCATTTCAAATGATAGATTTCTATTCCGAATACACCCCTTTACCTGGATAATTGCATTATTAAAAGTACAGTTACGCCCGAACGATTGTGGTTTATCTATACCCGTGAATCGAACATGTACGATTTATGATATACGGTGACATAAAATAATTAACCAGGACCCGGAATTACAACCAATCGTTACACTCAGCACTCATATCTCAAATACAGTCGTTTGGGCAGTTTATAGGATCACTAAGAACACATTTGGCCATTATTTCTCAGATATTTATTTTCTTTAAATTTTGTACGCCCTCTTGACCACTTCTTCTTCTTTATCTTCTTCTTCTCCTTCGTATTCTTCTTCGTCTTCGTCGTCTCCTTCGTGGTATTCTTGTTCGTCGTCTTCTACGTCGTCTTCTTCGTCGTATTTTTCTTCTGTGTCATCTTCTTCTCCTTCGTCCTCTTCCGTTTAAGTTCAAAGTCCCACTCTGGGGCATTATGGCATTATCTTCAAAGAAAAAAGGAACGCTAGGTGTAAACAAAGATCTAAATATACAGATTTAGATCTTTGGTGTAAACATACAAGTATAGAACAACTAGAAAAAAGAGACTTATTAACAAAATTTTGAAAATCGAGATAATGACTCGTTAAAAAGAAATCTATTCATATGAACAGCCTCTTTCCTCGATCCCTCCCTCTGTGGAACAAGCTATACCAGCATCTATTGCTGGGTCTCATTCTTTTGGCATCCATAAAGAATGAGCTATCCAACTTGACCTTCCAATGGGACCCTCCTGCACAGTTACAAAGTACCTATAAGTGATAGACTCGATCTATGCCAGTGGGGTCTTCCACCCTGGTACCGACATGGAAGTTGGTTTGGTCTTGTCTTGATGGTAGAAAGTAACTGTTTTTTCTAAAAACTTCATTTCTTTTAACCTTAACTACAAATATTTGTCGTGTCCATTCGTCTATCTTTTCTTTTTTAATTCTCTTTCTCCCTTTATTGCACACCTTTAAAGAAATGTCATTTAATGACAGTTTAACGCATAAATGTAGATAAAGATAGACTGTATGTACAGCTTTTGCATGTATAGCACTTGCTTTTGACTTGGCACGGACAAGGAGTGAGAGATGGCACTTGAAGCTTAAACTAGTTTTGGCTAGGGTGCTTCAAACCTCACACCTACCCTCCAGGCAACCTTATGAAACAATACAGCATAAATAAAAATGTCTCACCATTTAATACTCGCTTACTAAAAGTATCATGAACTCAAAGCAAAAAGGGAAGTAACTGCTACAATCCGTTAAATTGTAGCGTGTTTTTAGTCCTAACCACAGACTCCGTTATTGAAGAGTAGCAAAATTGTAAACAAATGACAAAAGAAAAGTTATATAAAGTAGGGTTGAATGTTCTAGGTTTATATAAGTATGAGATTGTTATATACCCGTTCTTTCTGCAGGTATACATTTATTATTCCGTGTGTTTTATTTCTCATTGATTGTCATTGTGTGCCAACTGTCAGGAAGAGTGAATATTTTGACCTTTTTACCAACTCGGCTAAGACTCAAAAGAGTAAGACTAAGAGACCGGTTTGTGGAGCTAACGATCGTAGGTATAGTTCTTATAAAACAAATCAATAAATAATCATATAGAGGTGTATAACTTCAGTTTGTATCTGTCATTCTTCCTATTGTAGTCACTGTGGAGACTATCTCATGACAGGCTCCCGGCTAGGTCAGTTGGTTTACATGTAATTGCTATGAGCTGTTCAAGTTATGCCTCAAGTAGAAAACATCTTTTTGAAGTAATATCAAAAACTAATAACAACTTTCAAAGACTGTCTCCTGAACAAAAATTCGTATGGTTAATGAGTATAGAAGACCCAATTATTATTACAGTGTTTGCTGAATTCCTTTTTGACATTTACCGTAGAAGAGCTTTGCTTATTGCACCAAGTTAGACATGTAGATGAGTATTATTAATATTGTTTGTAAATGAACATAAATTGTATTGAAGTCCATTTTCGTAATAGATAACTTTTTCTAAGTCGCAGTAAAGTATATATGTTGTGGGTATTACGAGTGTAAACCATCTTAACTGTTTTAGTTACACTCAAAATAATGCATACGTTTGTTATATCTTCTAGTTATAATATGTATTTTTTCTTTTACTCTCCTTTTTTCCAATATTAATAACGTCAAATTAATCCTATCTCCCATCATCTTATAATTACGGTTTTTCAAGTACATGAAGGGAGGTAGGATTCTTTAGACCTCAAGCCTTATTTATTTGTGTTACTAAATCAAAATCAAGCCTTATTTACTTTTGAAATTATTTGTTATGTTTATTTGTTTCAACCCATTTTGTTTTATATTAGATTCATATGTCATGTTATATGACCCTTGATTGGAAACGAACTTTATCTTATCTCATGTAGCTACAAACTAGAGCTACATGTAGATTGTCTGGGGGACTTGTGTTCATGCACGTTTTCTTCTTAAGTTACTTCAATGGTGGCAGCAGTAAATGGTCCCAATCAGGTCGTAGCTACGAGAATCCGCTAAGTAATAAGCATCAACTTAATGCTTATTACCTAGCGGAGTCTCGTAGCTCTGACTCTCGTAGCTTCTTAATGATCAAGGAGTGTAGTGACTACAATCATGTACATGGAGACTGACTCTTCTTCTTCTTCCTGTTTAGTACAGATCCCACTCTGGGGCAATATCGTACTATTAAAATCGTATGAGCGGTGCAGCAAGTATTTACAGTGTGTGAGTTAAAAACGTTAAAAACAGCATATTCTTTATTCGCTGACCAGGCCCCTCTTGAAGACCTCGACGCCGTCGACGATAGTGGCTTGCTCAGGGAGCTGGTTCCAGAGTCGGATGGCGGAGGGGAAGAAGGAGTACAGGAACACGTCAGTGCGACAGAAGGGAAGCAAGTACCTGGTGGAGTGACCCCTGGTGTTGATTGATGTTGGGTGGAAGAAGGCCTCAGCTGGAATGTCGACAAGTCTATAGACCATCACCAGCTTTGCGTTGGAACGGCGTTCGGCAAGGGGTTTCCAGCCAATATCAGCAATCATCTGGCTGGTGCTGCTTGTAGTGCAGTAGTCCCCTTTGACAAATCGTGCCGCGCGTCGCTGGACAGCCTCCAGTTGACTGATACTGGACCTCGTATGCGGGTCCCAGGCAGTACTGGCATACTCAAGGATTGGCCTGACAAGCGTCTGATAGCATAGTGCCTTAATCTGTTGAGGACAGCTTGTCAGGTTTCTTCTCAGGAAAGCGAGACTGTTGTTCGCCTTCTTTGCCGTGGTAGCAACATGGGTATTGAAGGAGAGCTTCTCATCTATGTGTACCCCCAAGTACTTGCCCCCTGTCACAACCTGCAGTTCGCTGCCGTGAATGAAATATGACGTCTTGATGGGGATTCTCTTTCTGGTGATGCGGATGACCTCGCATTTGGATGGGTTGAATGACATCAACCAGTCAGGCTCCCACTGCTGTAGCCTTGCCAGGTCATCTTGTAAGGCTTTGGCATCTTCTGTAGTGCGAATTGTCCTGTACAAGAGACTATCGTCAGGGAACAAGCGGGATGTGAATGTTGCCCGAAGTGGGAGGTCATTGATGTATATATAGCAGGAAGAGGAGGGGTCCAATGACTGATCCCTGGGGTACGCCGGAGGTGACTGGTGCTGTGTTGGATGACTGCCCTTTGACCAACTCACGGTAGACACCTGGCTAACTCATATGATAGGCTTCTGGACCAACAATTCTGTAGTTCATTGTTCAAGTCTTTCATGCCATTTTTCCTCTTACATTGCTTTACAAAGATCTGTCAGGGAAAGTATACCTGTCTGGTTTTGAATACAAACCCTCATTATTATTTACACACATGGATAGCATGGTGTTTAATGCTCTAGACAACCAATCCAGAGGTCCCATGTCCAAGGTCAGATGGATTTAAGTTTTATACTTGTATATATTTTTTGCAGTCATCTGAGACAGTTGTTGCACATGGCCATTTGGTTTTATTCCTGCCTATAAATTGGCTGATGAAGTCAGGCTTTGAGGGAAGAAACAAAAAGTTTCAAGTTTGTTACAAGGAATCAGGCTGGACTACACTAGATCTTTCCGAATAGACTCCTTGGTTCTTAAACGTGCCCTGTGTATAGCACCGATACAAGCGAGACTACCTACTCTGGGTAACCGGTTTCCAACCAGCTCATCTCTATAGTTGGGTGAAACACTGAAGTGTTTCTCAAATACAAAGTGACATGGCCAATATTTGAACCAGGGACCTCTTAATTGGTAGTTGAGAGCACTAACCGCTCGGCCACCTGTGGTAACCACTAACACATTTGTTTTAAACCTATTTTTCTTTCCGATAAATAACTATTGAATAGTCGAAACATTGATATTATTAATTAAGATCTTTACCTCATCTGTCTTGTCCATGTCTTGCACTTTACCTTCTTTTTGTCAACTTTTTTTCAGTTTAATATCAGCAATGTCAGATAAAGTGTTCAAGGCGTCTGAAGGAGCAGTATACGGAGCATTGATTGCTGATGCGTTATCTATGCCTGTACATTGGTACTATAATCCTGACGATATCAAGTCAGGCTATGGTTCATGGTTAACAGGTTATGTGGCACCCAACAATAGACATCCTTCTAGTATAATGTCACTGTCAGCATTAGGTAATGTTATTTCTAATTGTTTGTACCCATAGAGCAGTCTGAGAATTTAGCATTTTAAATTACTTAGCCAAATTGGCAAAACTGAATACATGTACTCTACGCATAATTACTGCAGAAGTTACTGGCCCAAATCAACAATTACTTTTTGTGGACAAACCGAAAAGTGCTAATTTCTCAGACGGTTTCAAACCCTTAATGTATGGCACCATCACCATCATCAGTGAAAGCATTAGACCACACAGCTATCGCAACCCCCCTTAAAAGGTTGCACAAATATCCAGTATTAATTTAACTTCATCACATCACACCTATTGTGGGTTGATATGATTTGTGGATATCAAGACTGTGTGTACTAGGTGTCTGTTTACAGCCACCACTCAGAACAAACAGTGTTGTTGTGCACCTATAGTGGGATTTGAACCCACACTGTATGTCACAATCACCTTGCAATGGGAAGTAAGAAAGCTTAAATAAGTTTTTTAAGAGTAAAGGGGTTGGATAAAACTTGATGTTATATATGCCATATTAACAGATATAATGTACAACTTATTTTAAAAATTTATGTATTCTTAATAACAATTACGTTTTCTTATACCTATCATATCAATGGTCTCTTTCTGATTCCCCAGTGTGAGTGGCTCATAACAAGAACAAATCTGATTTTTTCCTATTAAACATATAACACAAGTTGCTTTAAAGATGACCTTCAAATAAAAACAAGGGAGACAAGTATTGTATTATGTTTAAGAATTGCTTGCTTTCTGTATTAAAACATAGACTATAGATTAACATGTTATCTATAGTCTCTGATTAAAATAAATTTTGATTTCTTATATTACTTTCCTGATGAAGTCTTATAGAAATACCAAATGTTGAAAAGAAGCTGGAGTTTGGTTTGTTTTACTATAAATTCACGAATGAATACTTCTGATATAGATGGCTCCGGTAGAACTGGTTGGCACAAACAATCCAAATCACTGGTTGGGAGTATTATACTACATGACAAATTGAAGTACTGGCAAGGGAACAAAACCAATCACTATCATCAAGGTATGTGTAAAAGTATAATAACCCCACCATGAACTTCTATGTAAGATAAGGATATCTCACCTTAGGTGTTGGATTTTATCTAATGACGAGCCTTGCCGGGTTCCTGGTTAAAATTCCGACCCTTGGGTGAGATAGCCTTATTCTTCATTGACTGTCTCATAATGGATAATTTTTCTCCAACATAATTTGAGATAATGGGAGTTTAGAACATTATTTAGCTTTTATGACATCAACATGATGTCATCGTAACATGCTGTTCGCAGTACATTCTTATTTATAACAATCATTAATGACAATGTAAATGAAGCGTACACTGTTTATAATATTATGCTGAAGATAAAGCTTTTTAAATGGTATAGAGCCTATTGATGTTCTACTTTTTGGCTTAATATCATCAGTAACATGCACATCCCGAAACATTATCCCACACTATGTTGTGTGTTTGCTCATATAGGATAGTTTTCTTCCATTCGCAACGGGCCTATCTTTCATCTCTCATAGCTTCTCATGTTTGTTTATTCGAGTTCAACACTATTTCTCATCAATTTTTCAGCTATATTATAGCCGATTCCCTTAACCCAGTTTTCCTGGACTGTATCCTAACCTGAACTAAATCTGAAAATTATGAATGAAAACTTTAATTTAGTTCTAATTTTATTTAGTTATTTGTCAGATTCCTGTCTACTGTGTGAAAGGCGAAATTCAATTTAATATTTCTTCTAAATTTTCAACTGATGTTATACTTATCGTCTCAGTATGTTGGATACTGTAAAATCATTATATATTTGTGAAGCAACAATTTTGAGTATTTGTAAAGTGAAAAGTTTGTGATAATTTAAACTAAGAAAATATTTTTTTCTGTGATGTTAAAGGAGAATGATGCAGCAAGGGAGGTACATAAAGTCAGGGTTCCATTAGCTCTTGTTTAACTGTAAAATTATTAATTATTCGTGATGGGTTAATTTTCGTTTATTTCGCGAATGAACTAGATTTCGAAATTGAAACCCCTTGAATAATTATATATTAACCAAATAATACGAAACAAGAGATTTTTCTTTGATTTTGTGGATGAAATAGATCGCGAAATTATCACCCCTTGAATAATTGACCAAATAATACGAAACCAGAGATTTTTCTTTCAATATCTTATATCCACAAATTTAAGAAGCCACCATATTTCCATTTTACCAAAATGCGTGAAAATAAATACCTGTGAAAATTAAACATTTTACCGAATTCTTTGAGCTAATATTTCCTAGGTTCTTGCTTGTTGTTAGAACTATGTTTTTTTTGCATATTAAAATTGAACCGTCCATCCATCCGTCCGTCATTCCGCGCCCACACACGTATACTTAGGTGGCTACTTTTTATGGACAAACCAGTTTAAAAAAAGTTGGCTGAAATTTTCTTTTATGTGGCTAAAATTAGACACATAACTACTCTTCATTCCGTAAAGTAGCCACATAAATACCGTCTCATCATCAAGGTTAAAGTTTTTGGTGACATATGTCCCTTACAGTGACAGCTCTTGTTTTTTTCTTATTTTGCATTAGACTGAGGCACAGGTACTGTATGGCCATTAAACTTTGGTTTTATCCTTTTCGCTGCCTAATATTGGCCAGTAACCTCAGGTTTCAAGGGAAGAGCAATATTGGTTTTGATGTATCTTACATCATGTTGTATATTCTCATTATGTAGGGATGAGACCAGGTGATAGCACTTTGAACTCTATCATGGTGCTGGAGGTCCTGAAAACATTACAGAGGGTTGACCCAAAAGTGAACAAATCTTCGAGAGAAGTTAGAGGGCTGGTGTTGGAAGACTATGTGAAGTTTATGACGACCCCCGGCTCTCACAATGACACTTATGCTGAGTCATTCCATCGAGCATTTTTCAAGGATTGGGCTTCGCTGGAAAAGAAAATTGTTACTGCTGAAGAACTTTTACATTTTACTGAGCAAAGGTATTTTACTTGATCTGTAACAGGGTTTGAATGAAAAAACCAATGTGGTTTACATATTTGACTGTAAATATCAGTTTTCAATATTAATTTTGTAAAAAATCAATAAAAAAATTAATATGGTCCACTAGTTAAGTGACTGCTGTTTACATGTATAAAATGTGAAAAATCGTTGAAATACAATTCTAAATATGATACAAATGACCAACGAAAGATGCGCACCTATAGCAGTACACTCAACCACTTTTCTAATTGGTCACTTTTCAAACCCTTAACTGTGATCATATTATTAGATGGCGAAAATGCAAAATTGATCGCATGACTGACCATACAAATTGGCATGTGATTTTGATTCTTAATAATTTAAGTGTTTGGGCAATTGCATTAAACGTTTCGTGCAAAATATCATCAAAGTGCATAATGATCCCAGTTAAATGGATTTCAGGTTTGAAAAGTGACCAATTCGAAAAGTGGTTCAGTGTATATTGCATTATGATGTTTCCTCAGGGACCCCATTTACAAACCTTTTTAAGACTGTAACTCAGACTTTCACTTCAACATGTCAGATGTTCTATCTGTTCTGTTCTGTTCTGTTTGCTCCCATGTTTTTACAAATGTATCAATTTTAATATCTATTGGCATTTAAGTTTATTGTAGGTTTAACGCATGCTTTTTCGTGCTATAACATCTGCAGAGTCCTGAGGGACGGTTGGTGCCCAAGCCCATAAGGCTCCCAAGGGACTCTGCAGATGTTATAGCATGAAAAAGCATGTGTAAACGCTATTATAGCATACAAAACATCAATTTATGCGTTTGAATTTCGAAATTATAAGATTTTGGCGGGAGATTTTGTAGCGACATCGCGTAAACAAACATTTATGTTTACGCATGGTTTTCGTCCCCTTAATGTATGGGCAAAATCACCGTTTTTATGCTATAATGTTTTTTATCGAAGAAAATTTCTTAAGAAAAAATCTAAGACTTTGTCTGAATATTAGCACTGTTGTGTTGTTTGTTTGCGTTTAGCTGAAGCAGTTGTATGTGCGTTACCGGTCATTCTGTTTTCCCCTGTTAGATTGGCCATTGACTTCTGACTAAGAGGAGTTTAGAGGTATGTGTTTACATTTCTGTTGATGTCTTACTTTCAGATACAAAGACAAACTAAAGAGCAGACCAGATAGTCAATTGTTAGTGATAGGTTCAATCTGTCCTGTGTTGCCATGGGTGATTCGCAATGCTCATAGATCAGAAAATGAGTGTGTGACTGAAGTGTTAGACTTTCTTAAGTGTACGCATCCAGTTAATGGTTTAACTCCCTTCGTGGACATATATACTAGAATGTTACATTCTGTGATAAATGGACGGGATTTGAAACAAGAGGTACTAAATGCATTAAGTCATTCCGAGTTAGGCGGACCTCAGAAACGACAAAAAGTACTCGCATTGATAGAGAAAGCTAACAGGTAACTACACATTTGGATAAAACTGTTTAAATGATAAATCCTACAGGAAGTCTAAAATGAAAGTTGACAATTTTAATGTATATTTATCAAATATGTACCTTCTACTATCACAAATAAAACTTGCACATATTGTTAATTAACCTTGTTTATAAATAATAGAATCAAGTATAAAGTTGTTAAAGGTTTACATATGTATATTATATGACTGTTACTTATTTTGGATGTAATAAAATAAATACCACATAATTATGACAGTCACAGAAGATACTATAAACTGTGTTATTTTCAGCTGATTTTATAGCCGATTAGAGGCTATGTTCCCAACTAAAATTCGTATCTTAAAACCCAATTTCAAGCAAATATTTCCCAATCAGATTAAAAATAAATTGACCTATTATAACTGTAAAAACAGCAAACTAAGAGTGGTTCTTATTAACAATTCCCTATGGAATAAAATCAGAGCCCTAAATTACAGTTAATTGAACATAAAACTTAGTTATTGTATACATATTGGCTTAAAACAGGTTTGGATGTTGAATTTATACTTTTCCCAATTTTGACCAAAATGCAAAGTTCTGTTAAATAGACCATATCAGCTTTTATTCCTATGTCATTCTTATTGCCATATGATATCTATTCCAGGTATCCCAGAGGTTCAGAAGAAAGATTACGATGTTATCGACACGCTACACAATCCCTGGGTTCAGCATGTTATATAGAGGGCGCTATGAGTTCTATGTTGTTTCTAGCATATGAATTTGCCGATGATTTTGAGGCGGGTGTCCTAACAAATGCCAACTGTGGAGGTATTGTGGTGATAGTTTATATAAAATAAACTGTCTGATAACATTATTGTCTTGGACATTAAATTTCGTGGTTTTTTTTTTGTATATTGTGATTTGTGGGGTCGTAAATTCGTTGGTTGCCAAACATGGAAGGATAAAACCTTGTTCTGTAATTATTGAAATAATGATTTTAAAGTATTTCTAAATTTATAATATTATGATTTCCCCCTTGGATATAATTCTCATTTGCATATTTCAGGCGAGAACTGTCATAGAGGAGCTGCATTAGGGGCTTTGTTAGGGGCCAATGCTGTAAACAAGGGACATAATCTACCTCACAAATTGATAGATGGCCTCCAAGCCAAAGCAGATGTGAACAAATTATTTCAAGAAATGAATAAAACTAGATTGAGTCATATTTAACCAAAGACTAAAGCATTAATGATGTCAAATTATATACCTGTACATCAGGGGTTCCACTAGCTTCTGAATTTTGAGGGTAATTTTGATACTTTTGGCTTAATTTTACCTTTAATAAGCAAAATACCCTGGAATTTAAGAGAAAATGACCCTTTAAACAAAATTCTTGAGGGTCAAAATGTGGTTTTTAGAAGTTTCAAGGGTCAAATGGAGCCCCTGTACATGCTTTATCTACTTGTATTGAATAGCTAATTGATAAAGTTGATCAATTTACTATTATTTCAAAGTATTAGTAAGAATATTGTGGTTGTGTTGACATGTTATTGCAATATTTATTGTTTGTAAAACTGTGATGTTTCCATTATTTCGCTACCTATCGAACATATGTTTGTTGTATGGTAATGACCATCAAATAGTTTATTTTTTGTGTATATAGTTTGCATATATGGGCCAGAGGCCAGTTGTACAACAAATTACTAGTATTTGAATTAGAATTATTTCGCTACCTCACTGTTAATGTTTGTTTATGAGACATTTTCCAAGAACTTATCAATAGAGGATATTACACAAGTGTCTTTTCCTATTGAATTTAACAAGTTGCTTAAAATAATTAAATGTGAAGCTCTTCGGAGTATGTTATAATTTTTATTGAGCCAGTTTAATAAATTCAATGTGGAAAGTCGCAAATGTTATGTACTTTTTATCACATGACAGCTTTCCCGACCGTAAAAACGAAAATACTATATCTTCTTGAACTGTATATATAAACCTGCCAGTTCAACAAACACATGACTCCTTCACTTTGAATGACGTCATGTCTAGGCTTTATAACACGAGTGTATTATCATATTTCGTTTGAATTAATGGCCTTATTACACTCATTGCTTGTCAAACATGTGATAAACTGAGCATAGCCTTTTTTGCCGAGCATAGCCTTTATTTGCCAGTCAGCTTTCTGCTGAAATATGGCAGCCATATGTGTGCCTCCACCCGATTTGAGCCCAGGTCGCCAGATTAGACAGCAAGTGCACTAACCATTGAGCTACGGAGGCATACATATCAGACCATAACAGTATTGATATATGCTTTTGTGATATTACCTTGGTAACTAATATTTTCAAATAGACAAAACCATTTAAATTTTTGAAAAATTACGTTAATGATCATAGGCTTTTTGTGGACTGATTGGGAACTGTCCTATTCTATATCTTATTTGTATGCAAAATATGTTTCTCGATTTCGTGATAAATTGTATAAGTTTAGTGCAATATGTATCCAAGTGTGTACAGTGTATAGGGTATTATTTTGTGATGTTCTTATTTTTGCTATTATTCATTGACCGAGTACCTCATGAATGCGTAAGTATACCATTGTAACACAAAAAACATTGGAAAATTCATAAATCTGTAAAAAGATCTGAATAATTAAATTATAAAATAAGTATGAAATTGTACGAAATAAAGACCACATAGATATAAGTGGTTTACAATACGTCTGCAGCAACATTTCATTGAAGTATAGTAAGGAGAATTTGACTTGGTCCTGACCTTAATGGATAAACATTACAAGGTTCGTGTGTTGAATATATAAATTTCTGCGTGCAAATCAGGCAATATCAGTCCTCAGACTTGTGTTTGTATTACACATCGAACATCTTTGTGATACTCCCTGGTTATGAAAACATACAACCAGGGTTATGAATTTAAGCTGTTAAATTATGCTAATAGAAGGTCAAGGATCGCGTCAAATTCTCTACTATATTTTCAGAGTACTTTGATATAGCAGATATGATTTCTTGCATTGCTTTGTATTATTTTTGTGCAGTCATTTATAAATTCTTATATGTTTGTTTTCATTTCTTACATTTTATTTATATGTATTATACATATTTTACATTACAAGTTGATCAATGATACCAAGTAAAATATATTGTATCTACATTCATTTGCATCTCTGGAATGGTATTTTGAAGGTTTTATATCAGGACATCACACACCAAAGCTACAGGCAAAGTCATTATAATGTTTATTGATACAGTTCCTTTACCTGGCACAGACCATGATCACAGGCCCTCTGCAATTTTAGGGCAAAACAAAGACTCAAGCAGCGTTCAATAAACACTTATGTCCTGGTGGAAACCTTGTCAGTAATAACTAGCTGCAAGTCAATCAGGGGCCATAATTCTGTTTAATTGTTGGATTATGGCGTTAAAAATGTAAATTAAGTGTGTTAAAATATTATGATGGTAAACAAGTAAGCCAAGTTTCAAAGCAATGCCTTGATAGACTTTGAAAATATTTGAGTTTCAAAAACATAGAAAGTTTTGGTAAACTTCAATTGGGCAGTCGAACCGACAGACAGGACAATCACTATATGTCTCCACATCAGTAGATGGGGCATAAAAAGTATATTCTGTGACCATAAAATAATGGAACTTGTATCGCTTGCATGGTGTTCTTCTACAGAACATATTACAAGGGTAGTTCGAGAAACATAACCAGGTGGTTTCTTGGACCATACTTCATTAGTGTCATCTTTATCAATCCACCTGTTGCTCTTGATATCCCACACTTAATAGAGACATTTAGCTTGAAACTAGGGCGAGGTAGACTAAAACACAACATCAAGAAATTACAGAAGTCTACTTTATTAGAAAAAAGAGGTATTTTGTAGAAATTTATAAATAAAGATAAGCTTGTGAATAATATATAGTTACTGTATATACAATGTTTAAGGGTGCTTGCAGCAGTTTTGCATGAGGTATGGGAAAATGTTTTCCAATAATAGAATTTGTTTGAACATTGTACAGTATAACCTCTCCAGAGGGGCCTCTGTAGGAGCAACAACATCTATAACAACACCTTCAAAATTTCCCTTAGCTGATATTTGCTATCAATTTAACCTCTGAAGAGCAACAACCTCAAAACAATGGCCAATATTTGCAGCTCCCAAAGGGTGTTGCTCTACAGAGGTCGTACTGTTTAAGGACAGAGTATCATATTAGAAACAGAAAATTGCAAAATGAAAGATAAGTCAGCAGGTCACCATACTCGTTTAGAAGTTATCTACCCTTGAATACACAAACTTGAGGAGAAACATAAGTTTCAAGGGCAGATAACTTTGTAAACAAGTTTCAGTGACCAAAGAGTATTTTTTATTTTTCAGTTTCTAACAAGATACTGTGTTAATATACAAGTTTGGACAAACTATATTATCAGGAGGTTTTGCCCATCTCTCATATACAAGAAACTGCAACAAACGCCCTTAAATGACATCAATAGTACTAAGTACTTGTATGACCATCAACACTGTTCACATAGAAGACAAGAAATATCACTGAAGGTGATGAATACCCACAGACACTGCTAGACACAGTGCTTTAACAATATGCACAACCTGACTTGGTAATGGTAAGTAATGCAGTCATTAAAAGCCAACCAATGGTTATAGAGGAATGGAACAGACAAAACGTTTAAGTGTAATAAAAAAAACAAAGGTTTGGACCATAACTCCCTTAAATTTAATCCGACCAAAGGGTATCAAAGATATGCACAACTAGACTTGGCACTGATCAGTCATGCATAGTTTCGTTGAAATCTGGCCAATGGTTACAGAGAAATATCCTGGACAAATTACCAACAAACTGACCAACCAACCTCAAGCATGACTCCAATATAGCCCCCAAATGCTTCTGGGGGTATATAATTATGAAGTAGAGAATGATCATAATTAACAAATTAATCCAGAGTAGTTTTCTAACATTACTACAAACAACAACAAATATACATGTATAATGAATAAATTCAACAATATTACTTTGCCTTAATTTTTTGTACAAAGCAGTTTCTCATAATGACAATTTTTACAATTTCTGAAAATCACAAGTTTAAGATTTGAATAACTTGAAATGTTTTGCGTATTTGAGGAAATTATTTACACTATTTGATACCATAATTCTATTTGCATAAAAAGTGAAATGGGGAAAAATTGCAAATTCATTGCACTTTGCTACCAGTATTATCGACTGACCAAGAAATTAGTAGCATGTTTTACAGGCTGTTAGAGTGCTCTGTATCCACTGCGCTAACTTGGAAGTATAGAAAGAGAGATAAAAAGTTTAATCATTTAAATTGTACAGACATAGACATGGCATATATACAAAAGTAAAAATTTACAAAACAAAAAAAAATATTCTAGTGTCTCTGCAAAAGCAATTATATGTCCGTACAGTAACATGCGCTGCATGGTTTTCATGATATGTGCAAATATGTTGTATAATGATGTAAATAATGGATGTAAAAATATGGTAAAAATATGAAAAATAAATAATAAGAAGCATTTTAATACTTTAACACGGGATAAAAATTTTATACACTTTCAATACACATTAAACATGAACAAATGTTTACACTTTACAGTTATGTTTAAACTTTTTTTGACTTTTCGACAGCTGAAACTAGGACTTGCAGAGGTTTAGTTTCATTTTCTCGCTCAGTTTCGTGTTGGTCATTGTCCCTAATGCTAGTTACAGGTCAGTTTAAATTTTTGATTTTTGTGCTCGGCTGTTTCTGTCGAGTGCTGCCTTCCCTGTCTGATTTTCGTTATCTTTTTGGTAAAAACCCAGAATTATTATCAAACTTTCTAAGAGCGATCACAACACGTAAATTAATACCCTTGCAATACCAATTCTTGTCCAATAGCACTATAAAGTTAAGGTTGGAATCCCACTTTTAGAAGTTCGCCATATACAAATAATCAAGGTCCAAAGGGCGATAAATCTGTGACGCTGTATAAATTGCAGTGATCAAACATTACCACTTGAGGGTGATATCTTTTTCAAGTTTTTTTAATGCAATACTTAATATAGTTTGCCTTGCTGCAATGGTCTATTTAATTCATCTGTTTTTTCATTCGGGTTATTTTGACCTTTATCAACAATTTATACAGCAGCAAATTCATCTAACCAGTTTTCCTGGACTGTATATGTAGTACTGTAGTATCTTAGCCATCCACAAGGAACCAGCAACTTCTCCACATGTGGAGGAAAATCCACATTATTGTCTTAACAGTAAATGTCTTAAAATTTTGCTCTTTGTTATTGCTAACATCTGCTTGATTTCATAAAAAGTGAAATAGTAGTGGTCTTTAAAGTGAAACTATGCTTTACTATGAAAGAAGCCTTCAAAGCTCTTGTATAGAAAACGTCAGTGAATTCATGGCAGCAATGAAATAGTAGACACACTTGGAAATAAGTCAGTAATTTAACAATTATACATACAATTTGGTACAATATGGTCAACACAATTTAGCTGTGTGTCAACAATAAAATTACATCAAAATTATGAGGGGGTATCAAAAAGTTTGTGCGCTGGTCTTTTCATTTGAATACAGTGAACTCTCGTTATCTCGAACTCGCTTATATCGAATTTTTTGTTATGTCGATGTTTTTTTCAAGTCCCGATTTTTCTCCTTCTTTGTCTATATGAAATCTCGAGACCTATCTCGAAGT
Source organism: Spisula solida (assembly GCA_947247005.1). Lineage (NCBI taxonomy): Eukaryota > Metazoa > Mollusca > Bivalvia > Venerida > Mactridae > Spisula > Spisula solida. Next base: position 23,446,528 of record OX365956.1, read on the forward strand.
GTCGGCTCGAATTTTTCTTTATGTCGAATTATTTTTTTGGTCCCGATTAACTAATTTGCACTTTAAGTCTATTGTTCATCTCGAAGTCGGGTCGAAGTCTGATCGTATTCGACTAGCGTCAAAAGTTTTTCACACCTCGCCAGTCTGAAATCTTCAATTTACCTGTAATTTTCGCGCCATCCATTGTTCAACAAATATTTGTTTGCAACAATTTGCGCAAACATATCATAAATATTCGAGTTAGGTCCAAACATCATTAAACATGTCATCTCGAACAATTGTTTGTAAAAATAATAAAGAACGCAAGATGTTAAAACTTGTCAAAGTGAGTGATTGCTTTAAACTGTATAAATATTCTGAACAACCGGCATTCGATCTCAATTCAATATGAATTATCAAATTATTAGTACATTTATACACTTACTGATGAGTACATACAATGTATTATCATATTTTAATGCAAACAATTACAAAGTTCACAAACGAAAATGAATAAAATGCATTTTCTAGAGAAGGAATACATGTACATAAATATTAAAACAAGCAATTTTAACGAATATGTCGTTCTTACGGCCGTTACAATATGGCGGCGTAAAATTACAGAAACTAGAAAACTTGCAACTTCGATGCCGAAAATTCTATCTCGAATTTTCGTTATGTCAAAGTTATTTCCACGGTCCCGTGAAATTCGAGATAACGAGAGTTGACTGTATATGTAATGCAATAGAATTATTTGTTTTGCCATCTTAAACTACATTCAATTTTGTTGTAATAAACACATAACAAATTGAGTATATGATAATATCTAATCAATAGAATATTCTAATGATTTTGTAAAATATCTGACAGCTACCCAGCACAATTTTTGGACATCACATCATCCACAGTGTCGCATGGGTGATTTTTACTGAAAGCAGTCAAAAACATAACAAATGACAGGCCCAGTGCATGATCCTTTTTGATACCCCTCATATATGAGGTATAATTATGAACATAGAAACTAACTTTACACAACTAGTACAGATCTAAAAATATGAGACAAACAATGGAGGTAACTTCATTCGTGCTGTAGTTGGGTGTTATTAGATCAAGTATTTTTAATTCTATGATCGATTCAAAAGAGAGATCCTCTACGCTCACGCCAAGAATGAGTAATGTCAATGCCACTTAATAATTTTGTGCCACAGTTTTTGCCCGAAGCCAACTGTCCACACTGTCTATTAATGCTCCTAGCATTCACAAATGAGCTGCAGTCAGCAATTCTGACATCCATGGACTTTTAAAAAGTCTGCCACCATTACACCTATCCAATGAAAGCTCTACTGGTAATCCAGAGATATGTTTCTCTCAAATACCCAAAAATAAATGCCCGTTGTAAATGAACTTCTAGGTGGCCATCGCATGGACCTTACGACAGATCTGATGTAAATTGAGAATTCAGTTGACAAATGAAAATATCTGATTTTGGTTGTGAAAATATTGCACATGTTGCATTAATCCAATAGCTTCATATGTAAACATCTTACAAGCAATATTAAAGGACTAGCTTCCTCTGCATGGATCTGACAAGCAATATTAAAGGCCTAGCTTCCTCTGCATGGATCTGACAAGCAATATTAAAGGCCTAGCTTCCTTTGCATGGATCTGACAAGCAATATTAAAGGCCTAGCTTCCTTTGCATGGATCTGACAAGCAATATTAAAGGACTAGCTTCCTTTGCATGGATCTGACAAGCAATATTAAAGGACTAGCTTCCTCTGCATGGATCTGACAAGCAATATTAAAGGCCTAGCTTCCTTTGCATGGATCTGACAAGCAATATTAAAGGACTAGCTTCCTCTGCATGGATCTGACAAGCAATATTAAAGGCCTAGCTTCCTCTGCTCTGTATCATAGTTACGGCTGATACTAGAGCAATAACTGCAATACAGCACTGGAAAAGCGTTTCAGTTCTCTATAACTTAAAACATGTTTAACTAATGATTGACAAGTAGGCATTGTGCACATAATCTACAATATTCAATCAACTCATCAACAGATGTATTAATTGAGAGTTAAGATTTCAAAATACGGAAACATACTGTTATTATAAAGCTATTAAAGTGATACCCAAATACATATTGAAATATGAACATTTAGCTTTAACTAAACACAAAAGCTGAACGATTGATTCAAACAACAAGAGTCAGGGTATTGTAGCACCATAATAATTTACAATGATAAAATTCTGAACAAGACATGAATATCTTAAAATCTAAATCAAAGAATCTAATATTCAATATTAATAAACACATGAATCCATTTTTGTAAGTTATAAATTAACTCTGGAGTTGGATGGATTATGATAACAAAGGTCCCAAGCAAAGTCGGTTTTATCTGGAATAAAACATGAAGGCAGTTTTCCAAGTTATTGCACTAAACCACGGAATAGTGTAAAACGATTTATTCACTTTTACACAGGAAGGAAGTATATCGATCAATATCCGATACTTCCGCACTGTCTTCAACATCATTGCTGCCCCCTTCAGGTGCTGGTTTTAATATATTGTCCATCATGAAACCCCTATTTGGGGCTTCACTGGCCCCTTCTCTAGAAGTAGGACTTACTCCCTGTGGATGGGAAGGGGATGGTCTGGATTGAGGTCTAAATGGCTGGGGACCAGGACTTGGACCCTGTGGACCGCCCTGAGGCCAGAATCCTGGTCTGGGTGGCCCTTGCATACTGTAAGGCATACCTGGGTGATATGAGCCTTGACCTTGCTGAGGTGGTACTGACCCTTGAGGACCCATTGGATAGGGGCCATGATGCTCTGGGAAACCATGTCTTGGTGGACCATGGTAAGGTCCTTGGTGGGGATAATTTGGAGGGAATTGCCCCTGATAATTAGGGGGACTCTGAGGCCCTTGTGGATTTGGTGGCCCAAACCCTTCAGGTCGACCAGCCATTTGAGGTCTGTAGTTACCAGGATAATAACCTGGCTGGCTTTGTTGCATATGACTCATGTAGGAACTATTCTGTTGGAAACTGTTTGGTGATAATGGACTTTGGTTTTGGTGATATTGAGATGTTGGATGTCTTGGGTGAGGGCCTTCTGGTGACATGCTTTGATGGCTGGGGTATGGACCAGGTGCAGAAGGACCCTGAGGACCGTACGGAGGGGGCTGGGAATGGTAACCATGAAAACCTTGATGTTGCATATAGCCTGGCATATTTGGACCAGAATAATTTGCTTGGGAGTAAGGGGTAAAGCTGCTTTCATGCCCTCCATGCAATGGTTGACTACCCATAGCAAGATCTCTCATTCCTTGAAGTGGATTCACAGCGGAGTCACTAGTTCTAGTTTCACTCATTCTACCCTCAATAACTTGTTTATTTTCAACTATAACACCCTGTCTAACTTCTGGTTTAACAATCCCCACTGGTGCATTCTGTTTATTTCTAGCAGTCAGCGGACTGTCATCCTTAGATTTTTCAAGTGTAGGTGAACACTCATTTTTATCAATGGTTGAATCCTCAGGAGACATTTGTCCTTCTGTGCCTTCTTTTTTAATTTCCGACTCCTTTGTAACCATTTCGCTAGCTTTGTCAACATTTACATTGGTTTCTGATGGTGCTATCTCAAGTGGTTTTTCAACTTTTGCATCCGTCATTGATTTTGGTTTTCTACCACGTTTCTTTTTCACAGGTGTTTCTTCACTAGCGGTTTCAGTGATATCAGCTTTAGGTTTTGGTTTTCTTCCCCTCTTCTTTGGTGTTGCTTCAGGACCATCTACATCACCTTGGGCTTCTTTAGGATTTCTACCTCTTTTCTTTTTAGTAGGAGTCACTTCCGTTGCAGACGACATTTCTTCTTCTACAGTTTTATCACTATCAGTTTTTGGCTGATCTTCATTCATAGCTTTCAAATCATCGTCAGTTTTTTCTGAGACAGTTTTCTCTGCAATTACTTTAGAATCATTATCTCCACCTTCTTCTGGTTTGCTTGGGAGTTCAACCTTAGGTACTTTCTTAGGACTTGCCTTCTTTCCTGCTTTTTTAGCAGGACTCACTTCCTCTCCACTGCCAATTCCAATCTCTTCCCAACCACTTTCATCACCGCTACTAGAATTGGTCTCCTGAGATTCATTCTTTTTATTCTCATCAACATTTTCAGCTTCTTCATCTTCTGTTTCTGACTCAACCACCTTTATCTTAACAGCAACCTTTGGTTTCTTTACAGTACTTTCATCGCTGGCGTCACTCTCTGTTGTTTCTTCAGACCCTTCATCTTCTGATTCAGATTCATCAGGAAGCTTCTGGAATTTCTTGGCATTTGTTTTTTTGGGACTTTCCACGTTATCAGACTCTTCAGTATCTTCACTATCATACCTATAATCATAAATTGCTTATTCAGTTAAAATGGGAAAAATACTAGTGAAGATGTAACTGTTAAGTTCAATAAAGTATAGCAAATGCTACTTAGAATCTAAGACATTGCAACTGCAAAACGATAATAAGTTACAACAGGGTTCCCTGACTTTTCCCTGATCAATTTCAAAATTCCCAGACCAAAACTATTGGCATTCGACAAGAACTATAAGTCAACAGACATAAATGTTATATTAATTTGTCAAAACAGACCAAATGACAGATAAACAATGCTTTTGGATGATATACTGAATGACAAAGACTTGTTCAACTAGAAGAATTGCCAGTGAGAAAATATAATGTTCAATTTATGTACTCATCATGGAGACAGAAATAGAGAAAACAATGATAAGAACAAAGCCCAATTTAGGTTTAGAACTGCTCACTTTTTACCTCACCATGGCCATTTCCACAGGGTTACCTCCCCTTGACCTTAACAATCAAAATGTGTCACTAAGCATTTTTAAAAGTTCACAACCACCATGTCGTTGGGTGAAAAATCGCATCATTTTGTCTATGGTCATGTTCTCCATATCTGGGGAAGTAAACAGTTATTTTCCTAAGAGCCAGTTAGTGTTGCAACAGAATTGACCAGGTTATTTGGCAGCCTAAATAAATGGTATGTTTTTTAAAACAACAAAAAAACTAAATGAAAAGAAAGGTATATAACAAACCTAGCAGACTTTTGTGGTGGTTTCTTTCCTTTCTTTTTCTTTGGGGTAGAATCATCACTTTCACCTTCAGAGCTCTCTGATGAAGAAGACACTTTTCGTATCCTTTGTCTCTTTCCTGACCTTGGCCTTTCTTTGGATTCCACATTCTTGGAATTCCTCTTCTGCTCCTTCTTTTTTCTTTTGTGTTCAAAATCAGAATCACTAAGCTCGGAAGAATGAAAGGAGTCTTCTTCCACTTCTGTTTCGTCACTATTAACTTCCCGGTAGTTGACTTTCCTACGTTGCTTTCTACCTCCTTGACGTGATGAACGTCTATCATCATCGCCACTTTCAAAGTCACTGTCTACAACTGGAAAATATTACAATCAAGATGAGAACATTTTAAACCATTTTTCACATTACTGTAAATGGTTAAGTTAGCAAAATGGATATAGTCACTGCGGTAATTTAGCTAATTAAAAAAATCCCGAAAATACTTCCTCACAAATATTCTGACCAACATTCATGAAGATCCATTATAAAATACAGCCTCTATAGCAAATGCAAGGTGTTTTCTATGACTCAACCAAGTGACCTAGTTATTGACCCCAGGTGACCAATGTTTAATCTCAATATTGAATTTGTCTTAACAAACATTCTGACAAACTTTCACAAAGATCCAGTGAAAAATACAGCCTCTATTACATACCTAAGGCTTTTCTATGATTTGACCTATTGACCTAGTTTTTTACTCTTTCATATGGTATTGTGTTGAGATGATCATAGTGACTAAGTGTTATAAAGATCAAAGTTTCTCAAAATTGAGACCTCTAGTGACAACATAAGATATGACTTAGTGACCAAGTTCTTTATCCCAGATGATCCAATAATAATGAATTAGAACCTGGATTTTGTTGAAATGATCACATTGGGAGCAAGTTCCATAAAGATTAGGCTGAAATTGTGACCTCTAGCGACTACACAAGTTTTTTCTATGATTTGACCTAGTCACCTAGATTTTACCCAAGATAAGCCAATATCAAACTAATTTGATACTTTAGACATTTAGTTTTTACAGTCAAACATAATAAAGGAACACTACTTATATTTAAGAAACTGGGAAAAATAAAGTTACATGTTAATGGCATGTAAATGGTGTACTTACTGAAGTCCTTAAATCGTTTACTTCGCCCTCCTCTACGTCTAGACTTACGTTGACCTCTGCTTGTTTTACGACAAGATGTTTCAATACTATCCTCGCTCACATCTTCACTCTCATATGGCTCAGAGGATTTCGTAGCATCACTGGCATTAGAGGCACTAGAAAGGTAATAGTCAGGTACAGAGAGTCAGTTTTCAATTTAAAGTTAAACTTGATAATTATAAGTTGGTTGTGATACAAGTTATAACAGCTTAAAGCCCTTTAAGCCCAAAACAGCTATTTTCAAAAAGCAATAACTTGGTAACCTATCTGAAGAATGATAGATTTTGAGCATTTTAGTTGAGTCACAAAAGTTGAAAACACAATAAGATGGAAGAGTTTGAAAACGAAATACAACCTCCAGGTTATTTGTATACAAAAAAATTAATTGTAAACAATACAATACATGATTTATAGTCTAAGGGAAGCAATTCTTGAAAAAGTAGTAGTTTGTCTGTCATACATTTTACTTACATATAGTAACATTCTGTAGCCAATTATTGGTCATTTGTGAAAAACATCCTAATTCCTTGTACAACTGGATGATCGGAAAAAAGTTTTATTTGGATAATTTATAACAGCACACAAACTTACTCAGACAATTGATAATCATCTGTGTCATCATCATCAACATCTTCATCTAATTCAGTCAGACGAGGTTTACGTTTGCGCACTGGCTTCTTTTCTGTTTCTTCATCCGATGCACCAAGAATATTTGACATGTCTTTACCTCGACTTATACCTGCAATGAAAGGTACACTTTATGAAATGATTGAATTCATACTAAATAATTTTTTTGGTTGATTGTGGAACAAGTTTTACAATTTCCATTCATCAATCTGAATGATTTGAACTTGAAACTAAATATATTGTCATATAAATTTTTTTAAAACAGACCGTACCTGGTGGTTTCACTTTCCTTGGCTTTGGTTCTTTGGGAATGCTTAAGTCCTCTTCAATAGCATCCATAATAAGTTCATCATATTCTTCAAATCTGTAGCTTACAGACTTCTTGGACCTGCAAGCTCTCTGAACAAATTTCTGCTTGGAGCTTTTTGAAGAGTGATGAGTTCCCTCCCCTTCTGAAGAGCTACCTGATTCAGAGGAGGAGCTAGAACTTCCTGAAGAGCTTCCAGAACCTGTTTCAGAATCATCGCTCTCTCTGTAATTTGGCTTCTTCTTTATCTTTCTTTCTTGTGGTACAGGCTAAAATATAATCATGGATATAAATAAAAGATAATTATTTTGTTATTTCTGTTAAGATATTTCAGTCGAGAAAAGACAAAATAACAAGAGCAAGGCCTTCAGGGCAGGTGCTGACACTTGTCTTGTTGTGCAAAGTCTTTGTTCCAGTAGAAATATTATCATTGGCCGGCCCGGTTTATCCCTTGGAGGAAGTTCTAGGTGAGGATAAACTGACTGTTACACCTTAGTGTCTTTATGATGGTTTTAAAAAGAGAATTATCAAATATAAATGTGTGTACCCGATCTCATTTAATTCAAATCCATATAACGCTTCACTACTTTACACTGATATATAGGATCTGATAGTACTCCATACAGGGTCATGTCTAAGTGACCTTTCAATCATCCAATCAAAACATTACTTTCACAAATCTGAAGTGTACAGGTGGCTAGCCTTGCACCAAGCTTTTATGTTTGTTTTGATATGTACTTGTGCATAGTATTTTAATATCACTTGTGACAATATATTCTCTTGCAATTTTCTGTAACTTTTAGCTATTTCTTGATTTCCACTGAACATAAAAAGGAGTTTAGCTCAAGTAAGATCATTATTTCTTTGGATGTTTTCACTGCAAGAGTTGTCTCCTTTGCATATTCCGGTCATCAAAATGTAATTGCACGTCTAGTTTAACCGTAACATTCTGTCTTTTTATCTTTTACTTTTTTAACACTTGTAACATACTTATTTCTTTAATAATTGTTTGCTCTGACAGCACCACCCTGTAATAGTCGGATGTTTGATGCAGATGTAGATGTATTTTGTTCTTAGCAAAATTAATCACTATAAGACTGGTGCCAGTTTAACTAGTGGCTACAAACTGTCTGACTCACTGTGTGGGAGAGATGTCATTTAAACATGACCTGCTACAGAGTGCAGTCAGATCTAACAGCATAGCTAAATATTATGATCTGATTTTAATGAGATTGCAAATATAAATATGTGTACCATGAATTTTATTTTCTAAGTCAAACAGGGACCACAATTCTTGCGAAAGCAGGCTGGATTTATGTGTCTTATGTAATGCAATATTTTGGTAGTTTAGGAGAAGTTGAACAAAACATAAAACTTAACCTAACAACACCAGGATCGATCAAGTGATGACAATAACTCTTTGTTTTATTAAAAAATTAGTAGTGTTAAAATGTATGTACCAGTATTGACATTAAAATGATAAAAAATTTAATGTAAAACAGAAGCATCACAATACAGGACCCCACCTGATATTCAGACATGAGTACCGGGGTATGATGTATGGTAATTGGACACCAGTACAAACATGATTGTAAGAGAAGAAAGTATTGAAGAATACAAAGATTTTAAACCACTTACCAGTGGTTCTGGTTCCTTAAGTACATTGTCCAAACTGATCGATACAAAAGCTAACCTCTCCTTCCTGGAATACATACAAATATTCTCCTACATATATAATATCTGGAGATGGGACCGAATACCCGAATATTCAAATACTCCGAAACCGGTCGAATATTCGAATCCAAAGTTCATATTAGAATATTCGAATTTTAATATCCAACAAGTAGGTTTTATCCAGAACGTTGAAATAACAGGAGCACAGCCTACAAGTGCTGGACGCTCAACTTTCTCTTACATGATAGTACTCTTGCTCATGTGTGAGTGAAAATTCTAAAATAACAAGGGCAGATAACTCATTAATAAAAGCCTTGTCAGTATGAACTCAGTATTGACCTTGGGATGGTGAATAACTATGTTGAGTTTCAAGTTGATACCTTTGATAGTCTTTGAGAAATTGAAATTTTTATGTAACAATTCAAAGTATGAAAAGGGGAATAAGTCTAATAAAATATTGGATAGAATTGTTTCCTCTTGTCGTTAGATGAAGGTCATCACATTCCAAAAGTATAATGACTTTCAAGTTGAAAGCTTCATTAGTGTTTGACAAAATTCATTTTATGTGTAAAATTTGTCGAATATTCAAATACTGTTTTGGTATTCATTGCCATCTCTAATAATATCATATAATGGTATGGTATTATAGAATCACTACCAGTAGTTCATATAACATCGTAATTTATTAAAGGTCAATTTCATGGCGTTATGTAGATTTATGAGTTTGAAGAGTGAATTAATGCAATATATGGCACTTAGCTGTAACTTTTACTCAACTTTTCCACATACTGTACCTTAGGATATTTTGGACATGGTTTAATGTTTGCCTAATTTGCCACCCAGCTTAAATGGCACAAATATAACTGTCCAAAATATAACTGGTTAAATTACTGATTTTGACCACAGGCGCCATTTTGAACAATGAAACCCACTTTGTATTCAAAATTGAAGCTACACCAATACCTTCTAACTAGTCGGTCATTCTTCAGAATCTGTTGATCTAATGTCTTCAAATACTCCCCCAACTTTTCTTTCAACATTTCCTGAAAAAATATATAATGCAATGTTGACAAGAGATGTTTGTAAAACATGTAAACATGTCCCCGGGGCAGCCCAATAGTCAGAAATGGTAAACCTCCATGTAAAGTTTGAAGATCCTAGGGCAAAGCCTTCTTGAGTTATTGAACGGAAACCATTTGAATAGTCAGAAATGGTAAAGGTCACAGTGACCTGGACCTTTGACCTACTGACTTCAAAATCAATAGGGGTCATATACTGTTGATGATCAACCTCCTTGTAAAGTTTGAATATCCTAGGGCAAAGCGTTCTTGAGTTAATATATCCCCTTATCAAAGATAGAGGGCATAATAAGACGACCCTTCAGGCCCTTTAAAACTGGTCTCATTATTGAATTGATTAATAAAAGAGCAAAAAAGGGGTCAGGTCTAAATATTGTGGTCTTAAATTTGAGGTGTACTTATTATGAAGCTAGTCCATAAGTTTAGCTGAAGCTCTACTTCTTCAAAGGATGGTGTTATAATAATAATACAAGACTTACATGTTCACACGGTGGACAGAACCAGTCACCATCTGGTATAATCATTAACGGTGGACGTAGACACGCTGTATGGTATCCAGAATCACACTTATCACATAACAAAATCTGAAAAAATCAACAACTCAATAATTAAATGATAACTTTTTGACACAAAAACATACGTCTCAAACAAAGGACCGTAACTCTTGCATTATTCAACAGATTCAAAATTCCTGACAATATGCACAACTATGCTTGTCATCTACAATTCGCATAGTTTTATTGAAATCTGATTAGTTTATACTAATTTATTTAAGGTCGATTGTGAAACAAGTTTTTCCAACTTATATTAATCACTCTCGACACCTCATTCCTGATGTAATCCATCGCCACGAGGGTATGCGAGAAGAGAAGCCAGTTTCCCTTTTATGCTGAGCGTCTAGCAAGGGAATTTCTGGTACCATTTTTATTTCGTCTTTGGTATGACGCGGCCAGGGATCAAACCCGAGACCTCCCGCACTCGAAGCGAACGCTCAACCACTAGGCTATCGAGGAGGCGGTGAGAGTGAAATCTGATGAGTGGTTAAAGAGAACAAGCACTGACAATCTGCATGATGTCATCCTTCCAAACATCCAGCACTATAATAGTGTGTCTCTCCTACTATATACATGTGTGGGAGACATAATAAGGGTGTGACATACCACCTTCAACTTTCATAATTATGCCTGTATCCTATTCTGAGCTTGAGTCACATATGTGTGACACATTTTAGCTTTCAATATTACAGGTACTAAATAAGTAATGGGTCAAACAAGCCCAGGGGTGGTATTCGATATTGATGTTACTTGACTTAAGGATAAGGAAAACCAATCAGATCACACCATATTAAACTCTTGGTCAGTAACAGGTAATATGATTGGCTATGCTTATTCTCCAATTAAATAAGATCACTATTAAATACCACCCCAGACCTATAAGTTTTATGTAACTGTTTACAATCACCATATTCACTCAAGCATAGAATACAACTGTATATTGGAAGCAGGTAATAAATGGGAGAAGATTCAGAGAAAACCACCTGACGAAACATCAGTAAGAGTATGACTGTTCCTGATTTCCTGATGGGAGACTAGGAACATGTTTACAGCTGTGTAAAAGATGCAGCCAATTTTTGGTTATGAATCCAGGCCACATTCTCCCAAAGCGTCTCATGTAGAAATCTCAACTCAAATTGAGATTTTGCTCTAATGAGAGTCTAAATTTGAGATAAATCTGAAGTTCAAGCTCTTGAAATTTTACTGCAGATAACTCTGAATAATGTTTCAGTGTTGTGGTGCCAATTTCCAGTTCAGCCTGGCATGGACATTAACATAAAGACACATGACAATATTTGAGATGAGATCTTGCTCAGATTGAGATGCTTCTGGAGACCGAGGCTTGGTTGATGTTAGTGTAAGCAATACTTGAAAGATTACGGTAGTTACATACCCATTCAGGCTGATGAGATCTCAAACATTTCACACAAGCTGCCGCTTCCTCTTCTACTTCCTCTACTTCTTGTTCTGTAAGAAAATACAACAAATTAAAACCCAGATATCAGTAGAACCATTAGCACGGGTCACATGGGGTCCAATCTCTGTCACACAAGAATTTACATTATGCCAGAACAGAGATCGCTTAAATTCAGACTTTGTACAGGACACAACAGGCTTAATGCCCATAAGTAAGAAAAACTGAAGCTGTCAGAAACACTGAAGTGCTCATGCGGCGTGACAGACTAGACAACAGAGCACATACATGTACTCCAGCAGTGCCACCTGTATGAACCATCAAGAAAACGTATATGGCCAGTTTCAACCTCCTAGACAAGAAGCTCCATGGCAAGAAGTATGACCTCAAGAGGACTGCTTCCTTTATCGCTATGACTGTGGTGGTAGTGTAGACAGTGGACGAAAAGAAGAAGAGATTGCTATTTGTCCCTGTTTGCTTGGAGAAGGTCTCTTGGATATGCTATAATTTACTGCTCCAATGTTTATACTCAGCACGACTGACATAATGTCAATTGGATGCCAGTGTATGGGAGTCTAACAGAGACTCGAACGCCTGTTGAGTCAAATGTTTGATGCCGTTTTTGTCCAAGTTCATACTTCTGCCATCTCAAAGACTTTTTAGATTTATTGTAAAAATAAAGTTCTAATAAGTTGTCTTCTAGATCACTTACTTTTTGCTTTCTCCTCATGGCGTAAGGCATTTCTACCTTTTGGAACTTCTACCACAACTAAAATGGAAAATTCGATGTTCATTTAAAACACCATTAACACCCTACTATTCTAATTATTTACTAGTTGGAGGCATGCACAAAATGTTGTTTGATATACCTAATTAGAACATCAAAATAATTCATTATCAAAGCATACAAACCAACCAACAGACCAACCAACCAATCAACCTCAAGCATGACTCCAATATAGCACCCATACATTATTATAATTATGAGGTAAAATGAGTAAAATTATCGAGATGGTAACTAAGAAAAAAGTTCCGCTCCTGCTAATTTGTCCTTGAAAAGCACTAAGTAAAAGCTGAGAAATCTATACCACAACTTTACCTTCTTTAGGTTCTCTTTTCTTCCTTTTCTGAGATTTCACAGTAAATTCAATATCATCATCATACAAAAATTCCTCTTCTACTTCAGATAATTCTAATTCACTTGGAACATAATCGGGCGATGGGGATTTCTTACGTGCTCGCATATTTCGTACTCGTTTACTACGTCGACGCCCAGATTCATCTTCACTCAATTCAGGCTCGGCAGGAATATCATCGATTGGTTTTGTATCCTTTTTGGTTTCATTTGCGGATTTGGTTTTCTGCAATGTAATAACATTAAATGTTGGATTTGAGACTGCATCAATGAGGCAAATGGATTAAACACAACAGTCAAAACTTTGTGTCAATTTAACATTGGAGTAGGTAGAATACAAACAGTGAAATAAATAAACTGTGAGGCATTTAGGTAACTTCCAACAGCCTTACTGCATGAGTAACATCAAAGCACTTTTGAACGGGTACATACATGAAAAAAGGGATATATAAATATGGTATAGTAATAATAGCAACCAACCATTAAACATGAAAGAAATTCCCAGGTTTGAATCTATTACAACAATGGCTATGAGGAAGTTTGTTGTTTGTAGCAATTGACTGAGATAGTCATAAATGCCATCTGGTTTTGTCCCTGTCTAATTGTCCAATGAACATCCCGTGTCAAGAAAAGAGACAAACCTTTGTGTCATACAAAAAATCCAGGTGCACTGCCCTAGCACTTTCTGAAAAGACTCTTCCAGAATAGACAGCAACTGTATTGAGATAAATTATTCATTCAAAGTGTTACTAACCTTGGGTGATTCTTTTGTTTTTTTAGGCGTGTCTTTTGGCTCTTGTTTTGACTTTCCAACAGGTTGTTTCCTACCCCTGGAGGTACTTCCCCTGCCCCTACCCGCTACTTGACTTAGAGGTAAATCATCTTCAGATGACGATGAGGAGTCGTAGTTGGCTCCTCTTTGTGTACCCCTTCCACGTGAACTTACACGACCTCTCAACTTTGACCTTTTAGAAGCTGGTTCAGCTGGTTCCATTTCATCCGACTCAACTGCCTATAAAAGGAAAATCACCAGAGTTACATGTATGAAAGTCTAGTGTTGGAAATCATTTCAAATTAAGACTAAGGTGACCTGTAAAGTAGTTAATGAAGTAACAAATACTTCTGAAAGTAAAATAAATACAAACATTATCAGAGGTTGAGAACAACTGACAAGATGCAGTGATATTGATTCTCATAAGTATATATATTAATAAATATTTTGTACATTTTTGAAATATGGACCTCTACATAGCAGATGGTTGCTCTAAAGACTCAGCAAATCGCATCCCCTCAAAAATGTATGTATTTCATTGTATTATAAACAAGGTAATGAAACAGTAAACATTATAAACAGCGGCTTGACTGGTAATACACTTCCATAAAAAATTCGGCATTCTTCCACAGGACTGTGGAGAAGTTCCTGGTTACATGCTAGAGTGTATGTAAGTATCAGTGAATAATTAGTATCAGTTAAGGCTTAAGGCCACAAACACTGGTTATGTGAATCTGCCGCCATATATAACTGACTACCGTTCAGAAGCAATATTAAAACTGAATAAACACCAAGAAACGTTTAGTGAACAATTACCTGTCTCTTTTGGGCTTTAGATTTATTTCTGGTTTGAACAAGCCCCTTCACCTTCATCGGTGATTCGGTTTCATTTTTCTCTTCATCATTTTTATTATCATCTTCAGGTTTGTCATTATCAATAGCGTCCTCCTTTTCCTCTCCAGAAGCATTTTCATCAAGATCTTTGGATATTTCTTCCTTACCCTTTACACTATTTTTCTCACTTTTCTTATTTTCGCTTTCTTCATCTGAATTTTCCTTAGCTGCATCATTATTGTCTTTATGCTCATCAACAACTTCAGTATTTTCACCCTCCACTTTATCACTTTCAGCACACTTTTCTACAGCAGCTTCATTATCCAATTTATTTGGGCTTTTTCTAGCAACAGTTTTTATATTCCTTTTACTAGGTACTTCTTGATGTTCTTCGTCTTCGGTAGAACTATCAGCAGTTGTTGCAATTTCATTTTGCTTCCTTTTTCTAGCTTTCTTTGGAGCTTCAGCTGAATCATCTTCTATAACAACTTTTTTATCAACGGTTTCAGTCTGAGATTCTTCTTTTTCAGTCAAAACTTCACTTGACTTTTCAACATTTTCCGATGTTGGCTCATTGTCTGTTTTAACATTAGTTTCTTGAGATTCTTTCACATATCTTGGCTCCTTTTGTAAATTATCAGTATCTGGAATATCAACTTTATTGTCAGCAGTAATTTGTCTTTCACTTTTCGACATTTCTTGATTATCACTTTTTAATTCTTGATCATCCTCCTCAGATTGTTTTTCCATTTTAGAAACAGATTCATTGGCTTCTTTAATAATACTTTTGTCACCATCACACACTGTACTTTTCTCAATGCTTTTTTCATTATCATCAGCTGAAACTTTATCACTTTTACCCTCAGTGGAGTCACTTTCTTTTATTTCTACTTCTTTCTCGTTCTCATTTTCAGTTGGAGTACTGTTGTGTTCTTCACATTGTTCATTATTTTTTATAGAAGTTTCCTCATTATCCTGTGTTGGATTACTTGGAGAGCAGGCACTTTGCTTTTCAGTCACATTGTTGTCATTGACTTCAGGAGACTTGGATGCAGTTTTATCAATTTCTTCTCGACTGTTTTCAATGTCCCTTACTGGAACTTTATCAGTATCTTTTTCAGAAACTTTTTCAATACTTTTATCCTGACCTTTTTCAATGTCTTTGTCTAGACCCTTTTCAGCATCTTCATCTATAGCCTTTTCAGTGACTTTTTCTTTACCCATTTCAATTTCTTTTTCTGGAACTTTTTCAATGTCTTTTACATCATTACCCTTGATTTCTGCATTTTCTGTTGAATCTAGTCCAGACTGAGTTGTATCTTTACTATCGTCTTTAATTTCAATTTTTTTGTCAATTTTATCTTCACTTTTTTCAATGACAGGTACTTCCTTTGTTGTTCTTTCTGGTAAATTATTTTCAAATTCCATCGATTTAGTAATTTGATCTTTACTGGACTGTTCACCTTTCTTTTCAATATCATCCATTTTATTATCAATTTCAACAACATTGTTTTCCTCAGATGTCTTCTTTTCTGATTTAGAGACTGTTATTTCACTTTCATTCACTTCAGACTTAGCTTCTTCTTGTTCAACTTTGCCTTCTTTTTCATCATGATCTAACGGATGATTATCAACAATATCATTCACTTCATCAACAACACTTTTACTTTCACTTGGTTTATCTTCCACAGTGCTATCAACAGTCGTTTCTGTTTCAACACTTTCCTTATTGCTGACATTTTCTGCAACACTTGCTTCATTTTTGTCTTCTAAATGTCTACTTGACGCATCTACATTACCTCTTTCATTCTCACTGCTTTTAGAATCATGATCACTACCAATCACTTTCGAATTACTTTCCTTCTTTTTTTCCTCGATTATTTTTCTTTCTTCAATGTTTTCGTTAGTTTGGTACTCTTCAATGTTTTCCTCATTAGTTTTGCTTTTCCCATTTTCTTCTTTACTGGTTTTGTTTACTACATTTTTTTCCTCAGTTGTTTTACTTTCTACATTTTCATCTTTAATTGTTTTATCTTCTTTAGTTTCTTCTTTAACTGTTTGGCTTTCAGTTACCTTGTCAACAGTTTCTACAATTTCTTCCTTAGGTGTTTTACTTTCTATATTTTCATCTTCAATTGTTTTATTTTCTTCCTTTTCTTCTTTAACTGTCTTGCTTTCAGTTACTTTGTCAACAGTTTCGTCATCAGCCACTTCCTCCTTTTTAACATCTTCTAATTTAACTACAGTTGAATCCTTCGTTTCTTCTTTAACATTTTTTACAGCGTCTTCCTCATTCACAATCCCATCGACTTCATCCATTTGTTCTTCTGTCTTCGTCTCATCTTCAACATCAGAATCTACAATACCTTCTTCTTTCATTTTACACATTATTTTCTGAATTTCAGATCCTTTCTCTTTCAGAAATTTGTCTTTAAGCATTTTACTTGGTGACTGGCTATCACATTTATTAAACTTCTGTAGAGCAGAAGACTTGAGGTCTCCACTAGTGTTACTTTCATCACCAGGTTCTTGTTTAATTGTCAACGGTGACGGTCCTAATGGTGTCTTCTGCTTAAAGGAGTCTCTAGAATCTTCATTATTATCACTAACAGGCTCTGGAATGTAATAATATTATCACATGACTTTCCTTGTATCCAGGTTAGTATAACGAGTTTGTATTTTTTTCTACTACACTAGTGTGGTATAACATTCAAATGACGTCAATTTATCTCCTAAATGACGTCTTTGTAGCCCATAAATGCTTTTCAACACAGAATTGTGTATTTTCGTGTTAATAGTGTAATATGATAAAAATAATCTAACACTTGTTGTGAATTGATACAGCAGCTCACTTAATTTCTAGAACTTGTTTAATATAAGTTTACATCAATCGACAACTTGTGACAGACCCTCTATATAGTCCTGTGAGACAAAGGTTTGTGAGGCAGAGCAAGTTAAAGAACTACTTGTAAAGTTCAGGTGTGCAACTGAGGCATAAACCCAATCCTGAATATAAGACACATGTGTGTTCTGGAATTGCATGTCATAACCACACATGTCTACACCAAAATTCTGTTTCAAACTTCTTCTGCAGTTAAAATTGAGCTCATGGCCATTAATTTAGTCAATACTTTTTTCACCAAGTAACAAATAATGAATCCGGATTTCTTGATTATTCCAGAATTTGAGGACCCCAAGTTATAGGACTATCATAACTAACTAAACATAGTTAAAATGCTGCTTGAAACTGTTTTAAACACAGAGCTGGTGTCATAGGATCTTAACCTACAACCAGAATCTACTATGTAACTATGTATGAAACCTGAAGAAAGCTAACCAAAGCAAACCCTCTACTACAAGAAATTTAATCAAAACAAACCTGACTGATCTGAAGATTCTAGTCTATCTAACTTTGTATCAGTTCCAAATTCTAGTCCATTGATCAGTTTGGCTAAATCATCTCTACTTCTGCAATAAAAAGATATAAATTTGTGGATTACAGACATTATTGTAATACCCTGATCTTTCAAGTATTGCCTGCACCATCCACACAGAATTGTAACAAAAAATTGGAAGCATCCTTCACACAGCTTTTTA
Organism: Spisula solida; assembly: GCA_947247005.1. Taxonomy (NCBI): domain Eukaryota; kingdom Metazoa; phylum Mollusca; class Bivalvia; order Venerida; family Mactridae; genus Spisula; species Spisula solida. The sequence continues at coordinate 23,464,786 of OX365956.1, forward strand.
CATCATGACGGACCAATACCTTGTGTCTTATTTTCTTGATTTTTGTCTCAGTTGGGTGCAATACTTGAGTTAATAAGGAATATATTTACGCTTCCCAACAACTGTTGTTAAAGTCCAAGTCATTGTAATGTTATAGAAATGTCACACTTTTAGTTCAAAGTCTAAAAGTAGATCAGCAGATTTTGTCTAAAATCCTGGTCCATTAAAATTTAAATAAATGATATTCCTTTGTATGCCATGACGTGCAATATAGGTGGTTGCAAATTTGAAGTCAAGCATCAGGCTGCTTTGTTTCTTCCAAAATGGGATGTGCACTGTTTCTTTTTAACCTGCAGAAATAACCACAAACAGTTTCAGTTTACATACTAATTTTGCAAGAGTTGCTTCTCTTAGACTTTAAATCATGCATCTATTGTTTACAATTCGTTATTTTGTCTACAAACCAAGTGGAGGCTGTATTTCAATTTCTTCTGTCTTGTGGTGTTTTCAACCTTTGGGACTCAATCAAAGTGCTCAAAATGCATCATTCGACAGATAGGTTACCAGGTTATAGCTTTTTGAAAATAGCCGTTGAGGGCTTAATGGGGCCTTAAAAGACAGAAGACAATACCTGCACACAAGTTCCCAGGACTCGGAGTCTACATCATCCTGATGTTCTCTGTACACTCTCAGATTTAATTCTTTATCCTGAAAAATAAATCCATATACTGTTAATCACTTTATCATCATGAATTTTGGTAACAGACCTATTTCTCTTTAAACTCGTCTGTAATAAGTATAAATGTAAGATTCTATTCATTAAAGTGGTATCCCTTAGAAAATGATGAATAATGATTAGATGTTATTACTTTTTATTGTTTGAAAATTATTATTATTGCTGACAGTTTTGGAGCTTACGAACAGATCTAGCACCGTTTCCTAGTAATTAATGTAGATAACGCTCATTATCACTCAAAATGATGATGTATGTAGCATAGGTTTCAACTAAAATTTAGTGGTAAAATGATGACATCAGTATTTACCCAGACATTATGGGCCAATCAAGGCATGGATTGGCTAATGTCAACTTAGGATAACTTAAATTTATACTAGTATTTATAAGCCACAGGTCATGTAATAAACATAAAACTTAACCAAGCAATGTCAATTAAGTAATGACAATAACTCATGTTTTTTGTTCAAAACACAGGGGAGCTGAACTCAAGTTTCAACACTATACATACCAGGAAGTACCAGTAAGCCAGCCCAGTCTTATCTCTTCCTATAGGCAGAAATCTCATCTCTTCAATTGGAATCTCATTGACTTTATCTTTAAATTTACTGTTACAATCAAACTGATTCTCCATTAAATTCTGAAAGAAGACAAAATAACATTAAATATTTCATTACATCACAGCCAATGAGAACTTCACACAAACTGTACAGTCTGCGAAATTAGCACAAGTTTGTATAGTTGTCTGGGACAAATTATTATTAGGGAGGTTGCTAAAGGAACGTGTATGAGGACATGTATGTGTAGATACCCGTACATCATTACATGTACACGTAAAGGATGTAATTAAAAGTTGCTTGTGAAACAAAATGAGTTCACGAGCAATAAAATCTTAGGTTTCCTGTACATATGCATACATGTGTGACATTTAGTAGTTTCAAATTCTAAATTCATACAGTGCTGTAAATATTATTTAAAAATGGACAATGTTTACCTATAAGAACAGTAAAGAGAAATTGTGTAATTGTAAATGAATAACGAAAAGAATAAATACCTTTAACAAAGTTAACTTTGTTGATGTCTTTGCCAGCTTGTAGCCAAATCTTTCCATTTCCCATGCATCCACATTGGAATACTTGTGACAGAACTGAAATACAATAACATTGTCAAATGTGTAAGGTTTTCAGAAAAATGAGGACACTAAATTAAGCAAGACTTTAGTGCAAAATATCATTTCTTGGGCAGTGCCAATATTGACCAATCATGCAAATTGCAATAATTGTTTAAGCTTATCCTATGTATTGTAAGATGCCACACAAATATTGAAGGCCTTTTGGGGTTGGCAAGAATATCATCAAGTTCTTTTTTATTCAACGTTTTTCTCATTTCCTCAGAAGAGATAAAACAGTTTAAAATCATACAATGTCATTATTGGTTATCAGGGGTGTCAACAGGGCCAATTTAAAAATCAAGAAAATCGTATGCGGCCAACCAATCTTGCCTTCAATGACATTGTTTCCATAGTTAACTCCGTTTGTCTTAACAAAATCCTTCAGAGCAGATTAAATTTACCATTACTAATAAATTAACTTCGGCATTTCTTGAGATATTTTCATCAAATAACTTTTATTAGGGTCAGAAATCATAGCTCTATTAGGATAGACAAACTCCAGATCAATCAGGAATATTGAAACCCCTGAGTTATCTATAATGGGAAGTAGTAACATACCTTTACAATGCCTCTCTCCCATCTGTCTGCGGTAACATTGGACAATTTCTTGTGTATTCTTCTCAATAGCCTCACATGTAGATCTATCAACATCGGACTCACTATAACACAGAAATGACACAATCAAAATGCCAGCCCTTAAACATGTTATTAAAACATTGTAGGGAAAAGCGTTCATGAGTTATTGAATAGAAACCATTTGGTCTAACAACAGACAGACCGAGTCACCAACAAATTATGCAAAGCAATATACCCCCTCATCAAAGATGGGGCATAGTTATAGATTTCCAATGTAATATTCTTGAAGTGCATGCAATTATTTTCTGGTAATTGGTGGTGCATTGTATTCAAAGTAAAAAGAAACAGTTATTCAGTATTGTTTGTTTTAATACTACTACTAATAGCTTTAGCCTTTAAACGTGATTTTGAACCCGCAGGTTAAACTTCCAATTTTAATTGGCTGTTTTGGGAAATATTTGGCTGCAATAAGTAATTAAGACGACTCATTAGTTTTTTTTTATCTTATTGAAAACAAACAGAAATATTCTATTAAGTATTATGTCGTAATTTGCCATGCTGTATGACCGCAGGTAGGTCTGGAAACTTTGGATGGATAAATCTCTTCTTGACAATGTCATGGTGCATGTCATTTATACATTTCTGTTTCTTAATATATAAAAGTTATCATATAAGAGTTTATGTCAATTAAACGTTGTGACAATTTAAATTTTCAGATCTATATGTATCCAAAAATATATTATCCGAAATCATGACACTTAATCACAACAACACGTATAATTTATGCTAAGAAGCGATTGCATTCGCGCAAAATGCTTTGTCATGCTAAATAATGTACCAAAATGCGTAAACTGACAATGTCAATGATACGTTTTCATCATAAACAACTGATTACAAGACAAATTCATTTGTCCACAAATATTCTTTTGTTCGGTTTGCAAATTATCAACATAAATTTCACAAATATTACGGAATTATACCCACCGGTTTTCGTGTCTTCGATCCATTCCTGTAGATCTTTGTATCCTATTTCAGGCAAACTGAGAAATTCGCCATATCTGTCCAGAAAAGAACAAATAACGGCGAAATTTGGGTTAGATAAACAATCATTCCCAGCTAGGGACGCCATCTTGTTAATAATTACTTCGTTTGGTGTAAAGTCCGTACAATCCCGTACATTTTCCGCGATGCTCAAACATCAGTTTCCAACATGTAATAATATCCGATGTGTGGAAACACCAATCAACAGGAATGACAGAGCAAATGGGCATACAACGCATAAAAGAAAAACAGCACGAAAGGCACAGCCACAAAAACATAGCTACACCAAAGGGCACTATCTGACACTCATTAAAAAAGTCCATACCCATTAGATATCATGATGACGTCATTACTAGCCATGGATGGTCTTCTTCAACGGCCTAGGCAAAAGTGCATACCTCGCTGCCTTCTTGGTTCTAAGCACCAGGTTGTTATTGCAAAAATGATACTCATGATTTTGAGAAAACATTGCAAAAATGATACTCATGATTTTGAAAAAAACAAGAAAAAAACTTTCTAAAACTAGATTGAATTTTTTCTACTTCAGTCTGGTCAACATGCCAGACTCTTCCGATTTTCATAAAAATAGGCTCACGAATAAGATTTGTCTTGTGATGCAGATTTTCAATATGTGTGAGTCGAATACGGTCCTTATCCTACTATTAAGGCGACGTTATGATATTAATTATACGTATCATATGAGACACGGGAAATAAAAATCCAAAATGATTTAATCGTCTTCTGGAGGACAATGAGCTTTGATACGTGCAATACAAGGGAAATCTGCTTCCGTTGCTCATATCATAATAGCTTTGAATACCATCGGGAATGAGGTGTCGAAAGTGATAAGTATAAATATAATATTGTTTCACAACCAACATAACATAAAGGTGAACATTCGTAAATAAATACAATCTGCAAAATATCGTGAAACTATGTATAGAAATGAAATAAACATGATCTTTATAATACATGTTGAAGAGAAGTGGCGAATGTTGGTAGTTCTTCGTGTGAATTTTGTGGCCGTCGAAATGAACATCTTGGAAATCTGGCGTGATTTTGTGACATTTTTGTTATATCGGACCCAGATCAGATTCACCCTTATATCGACCAACAAGAGGTTTACTTCGAAGTCTTGGTTAAAGTGTCACTGTTTGTGTACCGCGGTGAAATCAAAGATCACTACCCAGGTATAGTGAGGTTTCCTTTATATCATATGCATATGACAAATAAGGCCAACAGAGAATTAGATGAATGTCATCGACTAGTCCGTCTATAGTTGTAGATTGCAAGACGGCACTCTGGTACAATTCAATCATCATGTTTTATATTCGTTTGATTCCTGTTTTTCTATTATACTACATGTCTTATACACGCCATTTCCCTCTTATTAAGGACTGCGACATCAAAAAAAGAAGCAAAAGCATCGTCCAAATCTTTAAGGCTGATCTGTTTCCATTGTGACCGATTTCAAGCATTGTACTGATTCGGTGGGGATTTGATTAACGTTTGGAAACTGGACGAAACACACGCGTTTGGTTGGCTACATAAATAAGATTGATTGATTTTAAAGCAACCGGTACGACATTTAAGAGCCCAAGACAGCTGGCGGTCAATACTTAGGAAGGGTTGGAAGAAAGGAATTCAGTAAGTAAGTAAAGGACGACATTAGGAAGGGTTGTAATCTAGGAGTTTTTAATGATTATGTTACGTACATACTGAATTCAACATTCAACCGCTTTAATCAGTCAATATTCGATATACGTACCCCATGACCGGAACAGACTAGGCTGTATATCTAAGTCACTTTATTAATATCCGTCATTTTGACCGGGCAATTCGTGCCTTTAATGCTCTGCTGTTTCTGTTTAATTCAATTCAGTTTCCGTTCAGTTGAATGCTGCACATCTCTTACCGATTTGTTGTTATCTTTTTGTATTATCTAAGTACGTATTACAATGTTTCAATTAGTTAAATTGCTGTGTCGTGCGTGGAGTGTAACGCAAACAGTTGTCTTACAATTTATCCGAGTTCTTACTGTTTGTTTGAAGAGGGAACCGTTGATTGTTTCGATAAATTACTAACAAATTAGACCTATATTTATCCAAGTCTGATTGAATTCTGACTATCCGACATTTTGTTAATGGCCTTAATATGGTTTCCAGGGTACTGTCTTGTCAAATCACTTAATTTGGAACTCGCAAGCTTGCAACCAAATTTAAATTCCTTCTAATGCGCTAGGGACATGGTTGGTTTGAAGGAATCAATTAACTGAATCATTGTTAATACTGCAGATCACTTCACCATGTTTACCACAATTTGTATTTGTTAAGATTTTATTTTTTGGACGTACGTTTAAGACTTCCGTAAGTGCTTTGATAAAGTACCATGATTTTAATATTTTTTAAAGTTGCAAACTACTGGTAATCTCGATGCAAAGATTGGTGATGAAAGAAATTTAATACTGTAGAGGATACAGACTTTATTATTTACTCACTCACTCACTGAAACGAAAACAATTCAGAAGAGTCTTTTCCATGGCTGATTGGTACTCACTGGCAGAATAATTTGACTTGTTTGCTCCGGTAGGACTGAAACATTATCAGTGGTAAATACAACCAAAATAAAACAACATCTAAATAATTTATTTTAAAAGTAGATTTTTGTACTGAAAATGTATAATTCATACTTTTTCTAGAACAGCGTAGGCCTATTCCAGATGTCTTGGATAACATCTAGATTTCTATTTCTTCCTGATCGATAATAATAATAAATTATGTGAGAGTATTTGTAAAATGTTTCTAGGAATTATTTTCCATTACGTATTTCTCCATGGAGAAATACTGTAGAGAATCATGTAGGTTTTTGAGTTATAACTTTAGAGCTATATGACAAAGAAAACTTTAATAGAGAGCCCTTACAGGATTCTAGTTTATTTCAATCCTTGAAAAAAACTTTTAGACACAAAAAGTTTTATATTAATTTTGAACAGAGGATTACAAATGATCTAGATACCAGAGGGATAAGATTAATGCACGCGTTCAGTTCGAGAACGATAAAGTTCTGAACTTCATCTGCAAGTTAATTTTTTATTATAATTTGAAATACCGTACGACTTTAGGACCGTCATTGACGTTATTTATAAACCTAACCGCACGCGCGTCGTGACGTCATGGAAGAAAATATTTATTCCGGATAATGCAATAATATCACAAAGTGATCATTTTAACTCAATCATTTAAACAACATGTTTTCTATTGTAGAAATAATCACGGTTTGAATTTTCTGTGTTAAAACAAAATACATTAAACCAATCAGTTTCATTGACAATATTCACTTCATGTGATGACGAAACCGGAAGTTTTGAATTGAAATGTCAAAACAGTAAACAGTGCCAGTGTTGACAGAATTTTTTTTTCGGAACAGCGAGAACTATACAGTGTACGTAAGTTTGAGCGCGTTTTCTTTAAAGTGCTATGTTTGTTTTATGTATGCGTTTGTATAGACGAACAATCAAAGGCTTTAATAAAAAAGATAATCATTTTGAATTTCCCGGGTTTCGCAAGACTCTGAAAGGCTAAAGCATTCACCATGCATGAATGTACACACACACATACTGGCATTTTAGGGCCCTAATAATAATGTTTCTGGTTTGAAACACATTTAAATTGATTTATTGTTTTAGGATCAACACCAACTTGAAATTAAGTGTGAAAAATGTTAGACCTACTGTTGTCAAATTCAAAACACGCACTATGAATTCATGGACCACGTTGGCAAACATAATTTAAACAAGTCAAGTCTATGTATGTATTGTCCACTTTATAGTAAAAATACCAAAATATTTCGTCATTGTGCCTTTTTGTTGAACTTTGTTCATTTTGTATGTGCCATTCTGTAATTTCGTTGTCCAGCCCAAGGCTGCTTCGTATCTTTCAAAATTGCATGTAGGCCTACACTGTTGTAGATTGTCCTTGTGGTGTCCGGTTGTTGTTTTCTCGTCACATGGCTCTCGTTCCGTTTTAGTTTGACAGACTGTGTTTTCAGTGCTTTGCGTGTTTTTAATGTTTTCTGTGCTCGGCTAATTAAGTTGAGTGCTGCCTTCCCTGTCTGACTTAATATAATCTTTATGCAATGCTTGCCTATGCTGAGTATGCTCACGCGCGGCTTCAGAGGGTGGGACAGGGGGTCCGAATCCCCATGAAAGTCTTATTAGTTTGACAGGGCTTAAAGTATGCAGATCACTTTTCTATGGGAACAGTTATCATGTTTTGGAAAAAAGTAATTAAAAGAGTGGCCATATAGTCATGATACCTTAAAATTAACTGCAATACATACACAAAAACATGTATCTTACCGTCCTACGTCATATAACAGTTTCTTTTGAGGAACCATTGAGTTGCTCTTTCCAAAGATCTAAAACACACAATTTTTAGATCTTTGCTCTTTCAAAATGAATTAAAAACGTTAACTTAGGATCTGGAGCGGACTTTTTCAGAGTAGACCGGTAGCAAAACCAGGGACATGAGTTACGGGACTATTTTGTTCTTTGACCCTACCTCGTTTAGCTATACTATACACCACCTCAGGACACGTTGTGGGTTATTAACAGCAACAACAAATGACTGCTAGAATGCACACATTCTTATTCTTGCAGAAATTATTATAGTATTCACCTGTATCATAGAGCAGTTTAATCCAGCTGCATACTGCATTGGATTATTTTTAAACGTAAAACCTTTTGCGTCCCACTTTTAATCAAACACGTTTTATTTTCTATTTTATGAGTCTTTTGTTGTCATACATTAAATAATCCCGTCTTTATCCTCTGTACGTTGAATAGTATTTCTTTCGAGCAGAAATTGCCTTTTTGTTAAAACGTATATCTGTATTAACCGGCTATATAATATGTCTACACAAACGTGAGGTGTTTGGTAGTAATGGGAGACATATTCATGTACTATAAACACTGTACCTTTAACTAACACCCAGTTTAGGGATTCGATGATTTTGTTACTAAATCTCGCACAAATAGATACTAGGCATAATCATACTTCGTGAATTATTTGGGAACTGTTTAAGGGAATGTGTGTCTGATTGAATTAGCAGAAGTGAATATGTTTATACACCATATACCGACATATACCAATATATCAACTGATAGGGAGGGCGGCTTTAAATGATCAGAAAAGTACATGCATGTATGTGTATACCTTTCACGTTTCTTAATTCATCGTTTGATATATCTGTAATATGTCTGTATATAGTACTGACTCCCTTTCGTGTGGAAATCCATTCTGATGTCCCAAAGCAAACACCTCCTCTAAATTATCCCACTGTAACACGGTGGTGTCTGTGGTGACCGCAATTTGACCAATTTATCTAAGGTAGCAGAAAATCGGCAGCGCACTTAAAGGTGATGATAAACTGCCTAAAACATTGAAACCCAATTAAGTGATAAAACGTCGTGCTGTGCGAGAAGTCTCGTGCTGTGCGAGAAGTTTCGTTCAAATCTCATTAATGATCTAATAATTAGAATGGTAATATGGAAACATGTTTCAGTTTATGTCATCACACCACTTGTGACTTTATTTTTTCATTGAATCGATTTCGTTTAGGGCATTTACCCCCTCCCTACCCCCTTTACATGTATAAATAAAACTAAAATATGTGACTGTTATTCATACCATGTCATGCTTTGTAATATTACATTATGTATTATAGTCTCTTGTGTTGCTGTAGCAACGAGAGTCAATAAAGTAATGTTCTGTTCTGTTCTGTTTAAATAATTGTGAAATTAAAATCATTGTGCTGCTAAACATTTCTGGAAGACAAAATTATTGTAAAGTACATGTACTTTAAAAACGTTAACGAAATGAAGTTTGATCGCTTGAAGGACTTTTCGAAGATGTTGCTCAAAGCTCAGATAACACAGGTTAAATGCCATTATTTCATGCACCAACATTTGTTAAGGAAATTCAAATCAGACGACAGAGAAATACCACGGGCCTGTCCGGTTCGGAATTAATAATTTATATCGATTGCATTAAAGGGACTGCCTCACGTATTGGTGTATTGCAAAAATATTAAATTGTCAAATATTCATGTAATTTTGGTATAGTTGCCTGTATATGCCATAAACAACCACATGACATGAAAAATAACTTGGAAAACATCGGCATTTTGTAGTAATTTAGCATTTTTACAACCAAAATTCTATAGGGTATTAATACCCTATAGAATTAGCACTACTATCACTTAAATTGCCTAAAATTTGCTTCCATTCGATAAAAAGGAATTGCGAAACGAACCGAAGGCAGCACCTTTAAGCTGGTATGACAAAACCTGACGTTGAACACCTCTCGTATATACTCTGCAGAGGGGGGAAAGGGGCCTAACACCTCCTCATACTTTAGCGAAAAAATACTCTGAAACGCAACGTATTTTGCTCTGGGAGCGGCAAGTATTGCAAATGGAAAAACGATAAAATGTGTTATTTTTTCCAATCGCGTCGTTGAGAGTATCAGCCGAGTGCTTAGTCGATATGTGTCCTATTTGTTTCCCGTGAATAAAATTTATTTTGTTGATAAATCATGTGAGATATGATGTCTTCTTTGACCTGTATTGTCGATCTGCTCTCATTTAGCATTCATCGCATGCTAAATAATTCACAGAAAAGACTGAACTACATTTGTATGTTTAGCGACGTCTTCAAGGGTACTGCGACATACGTCACCAGCATCTTTGACACTTGACTTCTATGACTAATGACTAGTATATTGCCCATTATGATACCATTAACCCAACGGTGTGATGTTAATAATGGTTAATATCCAATCACATACCATTTGTGCTGCTATTTCAGACGAGCGTCGATATGATAAGAACAGATTACGTTTCCCCAAGGAATTCTCAATATATTACATGTATTATACCTGGTTATACGCGCATTGTTTATTCGGTCACTGTCGGGACAATATCTTTGGTCTGACCGACTTTTGAAGTCGATTTTATGCTAGCCTGAAAAATCGGACTCGTTACTTGCGTTGGGTAACATCGAGAATATTTAAAAACATCGTCGTCGAAAACATATTTTGTGCTAGCCTGTCACCTTGAAAACTCGCGCTTGTTACTTGCGTTGAGTAACATCGAAAACGGTCGAAAACATCGTCATAAACGTCTAAACGCTGATGAAAATGAATAGACACATTAACACATAATCATATGTAAATAAAGAAGGGAAGACACCGTTAGAAACTATGGAACATTCTGCGTCTGTCTCTTTGCATGGGTGACTGAGTGCTACTGTCGTCGTTTCTGTACATGGCTTTGTTTTGCCTGTGCATTGCAGTAGGTATCATAGCAGCGATTTTTCTTGTTTGTTTTGGAAAGTTAGCGTACAGACAAATTGGGAAAGTTAGCGTACCAGACTAATTGGGAAAGTTAGCGTACCAGACTAATTGGGAAAGTTAGCGTACCAGACTAATTGGGAAAGTTAGCGTACCAGACTAATTGGGAAAGTTAGCGTACAGACAAATTGGGAAAGTTAGCGTACCAGACTAATTGGGAAAGTTAGCGTACCAGTCAAAATGGGAAAGTTAGCGTACCAGACAAATTGTGAAAGTTAACGTACCAGACAAATTGGGAAAGTTTGCGTACCAGACAAATTGGGAAAGTTAGCGTACCAGACACATTAGGAAAGTTAGCGTACCAGACAAATTGGGAAAGTTAGCGTACCAGACAAATTGGGAAAGTTTGCGTACCAGACAAATTGGGAAAGCTTGCGTACCAGACAAATTTGGAAAATTTGCGTACCAGACAAATTGGGAAAGTTTGCGTACCAGACAAATTGGGAAAGTTAACGTACCAGACAAATTGGAAAAGTTTGCGTACCAGACAAATTGGGAAAGTTTGCGGCGTTTTGACCCGTTTTTTTTTAACTAATCGGAAATTGTTAAAAGCAAAGATATCTAATTTGTGAGAGAAATGAACATAAAATGGGTTGTGTGTAAAATGTCATGTATTCCGTCATATTAAATGCATGAATTTTCACGTTTTAGCATGAAAGGATGTAACACTGCACCAAATTTGGAATTTCCTTCCCATGGTATTGGGAAAATTGATCATGTTTTCAGATTGAAAAGGTATCTTTTACTGATACCAAACAAAGAAGGAAAAACATCGCTGCATAGTGCGTTTAAAGAGAAAGCACTCACTCCCTGTGTTGATCATAAAAATTAGCGATTCTAGCGGTTTCTCCCTTTTATTTATTAACGCATTTCTGATACATTTTTTGTATAGAACTACGCAATGATTTGCGTCTCTCCTAAATTCTTTAGCACTCCCGTTATATATCACATATCTTATATTCAGCACAAAATGTCCCCTGGGTAGTTTGACGTAGTGCGATGATTTCTCATATGGGTGAAGTTGTCCAGACAAACTATAAACGAAACGCCAACGCAAGTGTCCACGTTTCCATGACTATGTTTATGTCATAAACTTAATGAGTTGATAATGAATTGTACTACCATTCGTGCTTAATTCTTATATTCATGAATTCTTAAATGAAGTCTTTTGGCGTCTATGATCATGAAGGCGGCATGTAAACAACCTGAATAAGTCAGTCGGTACAGTACAGTACAGTACAGTACAGTACAGTACAGTACAGTACAGTACAGTACAGTACAGTACAGTACAGTACAGTACAGTACAGTACAGTACAGTACAGTACAGTACAGTACAGTACAGTCCAGTCCAGTCCAGTCCAGTCCAGTCCAGTCAGTCCCAAAATAAGTCCCGTTACGTGAAAAGTAAGTGTTTTGCAGTCTTCAAACTTCATAGGAATATTAGTCAGCATAAGTTGGTGCGCATCTTTATTTCTGATCCGACCAGTATTTCCAGAGTTATTGCCTCTGAATGGTTAAATTTAAGGAATTCTCTAACTTGAAAACTGTAAAGTAAGCTTGCTACAATCTTCAAACATAGTCAGCATGTGTTTTGAAGACCTCAGTATTGTTGTACCTATCCAACTACTACGAATGTGACCCTTGAAAAGATGAACTTTGATGCATTTCCCTTAGTTCGCTCATAGGTCATAACTCTAAACGTATTTATGCTACAGTCTTCAAATCTTGTTGAAATATCATAGACATTTGGTTTTATGAAAGAGGAAGTACCCGGGCCGACCAGTGACTAGGGCAAATCATTAATTCATGGCGATTGAAACCAAAATGCCTATAATGTGAAATTATTTTCAGGACCCGGCTAAACCCCCTCAATAACTTTCGAAAGCCAGATCTTTGCCAAGAGTTTGTTTTAACCGAGGTTTTTTGTAGACCATCACGGGGACACGGAGTTGCGAGCTAGATCCCAGACCAAGACATTAAAATAATTAGTGTACAGTCCAAAAACAACACAGAAACGCAACAGTCAGATATACAACGACCCATCGACATTGTATATTTCAAACAAGACTTTGAATTTCGTATATAATCAACCATAAAGAGAGGTAATTATGAACTATAACTACATGTACACTGAAGAAAAGTACGGGGAGACTTTACAGTTCACTTTCTTGAAGTCCAGTGTGTTAAGGATATGGACAGTTCAAGGACAGTTCAATGTCATTTAATTAAAACAAGACTCTATCTTATTAAACATGCACGATACTAGTGTATACAAACTTCGAACCTTATATATATCAATGACAGCAATATTGTGACTGGTCTGTCGAATTGTCGATTGTGCCGTCTTACGGACAGCTCTGGTTACATATTAAACACTTACATATCGCCATGATATCGGAGTATCTAACAACGATGGATGTTTGTATCACACTTTCATCGCACTTTCCCTGTAGATTTTCTATAACGATATTTTCTATAATGAACTTGTCGCCTTTATTATCCCTACGTTCGATCTGTTGTACTCATCGGGCCAACCCAAGCACGCCAAAGACTCGTAAACAAACGCATTAACAACATTGACACAAAAGCAGAAACTCAATTGTTCATAGATTATCAGAAGACACGCGAAGATGCTTCTATTTATACTTCCATATTAGACAAAGTCATTAAAACAGTAAAATACACATGGATCATGTTTTGCTCAAGCGGAATCTGCCATTCATTATCCGAAATGATTTTTAGCATTTCTAAGAAATTGTGAAAATTGAATTACAAAGATTGATAGTGCTCAGTTCCCTCGGACACACGTCATTGCTCCTTAATTTCTCTCTTAACATGTTAATAGCATATCCTGGCTTAATACCGGTCTATTCGCTACTTAAAAAGCTGTAATATTGTCTTTTATAAAGTATTTAGTACGGTCGAAATTGAAAAAACAGCACTGACAAATTCATGTTCGGCTTTGCAACCTCCCAATTGGCTCCGGTGGGCAACCTCCTAATGGCTACGATTGAAATTTCAACCACGTCTTGACTTAAGCTCCAAAACCGTCGGCATTGTTAAACTTAAAATTAAATTTTGACCGGGTTCAATTTCATGCCGAGCTTTTTTTTGTCTTTCGTTCTCTGCTGTTTATATTGAATGCTTAACTTCCTTGTACGATTTATTTTTTTGCGAAATCTAGTTAATTCGAATATACATGCCGGTCTTTTTTATATTGATATCACGGTATACCCTTCGCAATAGGTCCTGTGATGCCTCAGGTCAGGTGACCCAATCGAAACTATGTCAAGCCTTTTTGGTTAAATATTTCTAATACTAATTCAATTGCTCGCCTAAGGTAATAAAAACTGGAATTGCCATTCGCTCCAATAACTCTCTGACGCTTCCAGCCGCCTGAAATCACTTATTATAGAAATAAGCCTCGAATGGCATACGGAATATATTCCATTAAGTATTTGTTGCTACCAGTCTACGCTGTATGATTATAGTTTTATCTGACAGCAATCCAAGATTCATTGACAATACTTAGAACTCAACTCCCCAGGCAGGAAATATAAGCACATATTTCAAGTTACTTCCTTCCAAGTACGCCAACCAAACAGCGATAACCAATGCCCTTTGAACAATGGGGTTCTGACAGAAAATGATGCTCACAATCGCAAAACGATAACAAACGACTGTTGCTCGGTATGTGTACTGCATTATCATAAACATCTGGTCTGGTGTATAAAAAGCGAATAAAACATTTCTCTTCTATAATATTCTGACAATTTTCTAAGAATTCGCGACGAATATGAATGATAAAAATTGGCTAATAAATCTACTATCACCAGTTTCAATGGATTGCTTGTATATAAGCATTTCACATTCTGAAACGTCTGGTTGGATATTACCCGGATGTCTTGATGTTTTCCCTGTTTTGATGGTTGTGTGTTGACAATGTTTGGATTGAGTTAAGGTCACATCGAGGACATATGTATGTTCTGTTAATTTCGGTATATTCATTATAAATATGTTGGCTGCATATAAACCAGAAGAGAAATACTAGTAGTCTCGAACGCAGGTTTCCTTAGGTAGCCCAATGGCCAGGGGAATTTAAATGTCTAAGTGTAGCTGAATCGCTAAAAGCGGCCCTCGAAAACTGGTTACTTAACTTTCTTGGTTTAAAGACATGAAACAAGTAACCATTCGTTAGCGAGAATGCCGTAATTTGAGAGTTCAGTAAAAAATAAATGATGTTATTAGTTAGCAATATTTGATATAATAATTATTATGTTTTGTATTGAAAGCCGATTAAGATAGATAGTAGCTGCTTATGATAGTTGTTCGTCTGGTGCAGATAGATACTAACTCAGATTGGAATGTAGGTTCATTTACGGTAAAATCACATATTTCCGTGGGTATTAAATTTCGTAGATTTTGATAAAAATACTTTTTCTTGGGGTTGTAAATTCGTGGATTACAGAACATGTCTGAATTTGAAAGGTCATTAATTGTAGGGATTAGATTTCGTGGTCGACTTCAACAACGAAATCAACGAAAATTCGCACTCCATCGAAAAATGATTGTTTGACAGTAGTACCGAAACATTTAACTCGCCATTGACTAGACGTCGAGCACGAATTCCGAAATTACGTCCTTCTTCAAAAGTATTGTATCCTTGAAAACAAATGCTTGAAAACAAATTACGCAGCCAGGCAACCAAGCCTATTCGACCTTTACGTCTTGTCTCAACAATGCCTCAATGAAAGGCAAGACATTTCAATCCAATTACGTGCTTCACAAATTTGTCTCTCGAATAAAACCTGCCCTAGACTTTAACAATGATACAAATACAGACCACTCTGACCACTCTGTTGTAGCATCTATATACAACTGACGCTGTGAGTTGTAGCATCTATATACAACTGATGCGTTGTGAGTTGTAGCATCTATATACAACTGACGCTGTGAGTTGTAGCATCTATATACAACTGATGCGTTGTGAGTTGTAGCATCTATATACTACTGGTGCGCTGTGAGTTGTAGCATCTATATACTACTGGTGTGCTGAGAGCTGTAGCATCTATATACTACTGATGCGTTGTGAGTTGTAGCATCTATATACTACTGGTGCGCTGTGAGTTGTAGCATCTATATACTACTAGTGCGTTGTGAGTTGTAGTATCTATATACTACTGGTGTGCTGAGAGCTGTAGCATCTATATACAACTGATGCGTTGTGAGTTGTAGCATCTATATACTACTGGTGCGCTGTGAGTTGTAGCATCTATATACTACTGGTGTGCTGAGAGCTGTAGCATCTATATACTACTGATGCGTTGTGAGTTGTAGTATCTATATACTACTGGTGTGCTGAGAGCTGTAGCATCTATATACTACTGATGCGTTGTGCGTTGTAGCATCTATATACTACTGGTGTGCTGAGAGCTGTAGCATCTATATACTACTGATGCGTTGTGAGTTGTAGCATCTATATACTACTGGTGTGCTGAGAGCTGTAGCATCTATATACTACTGATGCGTTGTGAGTTGTAGCATCTATATACTACTGGTACGCTGAGAGCTGTAGCATCTATATACTACTGATGCGTTGTGCGTTGTAGCATCTATATACTACTGGTGTGCTGAGAGCTGTAGCATCTATATACTACTGATGCGTTGTGAGTTGTAGCATCTATATACTACTGGTGTGCTGAGAGCTGTAGCATCTATATACTACTGATGCGCTGTGAGTTGTAGCATCTATATACTACTGGTGTGCTGAGAGCTGTAGCATCTATATACTACTGATGCGCTGTGAGTTGTAGCATCTATATACTACTAGTGCGTTGTGAGTTGAGCATCTATATACTACTGGTGCGCTGTGAGGTATATAATCTATATACTACTGGTGCGCTGTGAGTTGTAGCATTTATATACTACTGGTGCGCTGTGAGGTATATAATCTATATACTACTGGTGCGCTGTGAGTTGTAGCATTTATATACTACTGGTGCGCTGTGAGGTATATAATCTATATACTACTGGTGCGCTGTGAGTTGTAGCATCTATATACTACTGGTGCGCTGTGAGGTATATAATCTATATACTACTGGTGCGCTGTGGGTTGTAGCATTTATATACTACTGGTGCGCTGAGAGCTGTAGCATCTATATACTACTGGTGCGCTGTGAGTTGTAGCATCTATATACTACTGGTGCGCTGTGAGTTGTAGCATCTATATACTACTGGTGCGCTGTGAGTTGTAGCATCTATATACTACTGGTGCGCTGTGAGTTGTAGCATCTATATACTACTGGTGCGCTGTGAGTTGTAGCATCTATATACTACTGGTGCGCTGTGAGTTGTAGCATCTATATACTACTGGTGCGCTGTGAGTTGTAGCATCTATATACTACTGGTGCGCTGTGAGTTGTAGCATCTATATACTACTGGTGCGCTGTGAGTTGTAGCATCTATATACTACTGGTGCGCTGTGAGTTGTAGCATCTATATACTACTGGTGCGCTGTGAGTTGTAGCATCTATATACTACTGGTGCGCTGTGAGTTGTAGCATCTATATACTACTGGTGCGCTGTGAGTTGTAGCATCTATATACTACTGGTGCGCTGTGAGTTGTAGCATCTATATACTACTGGTGCGCTGTGAGTTGTAGCATCTATATACTACTGGTGCGCTGTGAGTTGTAGCTGTGTGCCAGTAACAAAGTGATTTTAAATTCAGGCTATATTTACGCTATACTAGTATAGATATATCGGGGAAGCTGACCATACGTTCATACTACTGAGCAACAGTTAAAGTGTTAACGTACTTGTTAAACATAGTTAAGTTGCCAATACAAGGATAAAACTCAATGTTAAAATAGACAGTGACGGGAATATATTGTTATATATTATATACCAGTATTTGGTGAACGTACAAATATTTTTAGTGTACTTGTGTTTCTAGTTCGCTTGGTTTGCATCTGTGTTAATTATTAAGGGAATTTTCAATGATACAAAAGGTAAAAACGTATTGGATTTTTCATCATTTTCTAATAATATGATATATGATTTACATCTGTGTTAATTTTATGGGAATTTTCAGTGATATACAAAAGGTAAAACATAGTGGATTTTTTTGTTTTCGAATACGATGATAGATGAACAATTGTTTTATTACGTGTGCTGGGTCCAACACATTACATTTAAAATACAATGTTACAAATTACTCATCAAATAATCAGTAGAAACAAAAACACAAAAATACACAACAATACTACAAACAATAACCTACATTAAAAATATAATACATAATTAATGAATTAGCATAAAGTAATGGAAACATGGATAACGATCAAAAGTACTATAGTTCGCCGGAGATAACACTAGCCTTTGTTTACAAATAAAATTGAAAATAAAATAAAAGTGCAAATACGCTTTTAATGATATACTCTTTAAATCTACATTGATAACTGGTGGTCAGTCGACCGTGCAGTGATTATAATTTGCTTTGTTTGTTTATTGAACATTAAGGCTGTAGTTATCCCCGGCGAACTATAGTAATACTAGGCTAGGTAAAACATTTGTAATTTATTATCCTAACGATTATTTGTCTATAAAAAAGCACGCACTGTGTAATTTCAAAATTGTATTTATTTTTTACTTCGTTTCGTGTAAAGTTGTTTGTTTTTGTAATACGTTACTTTTTTTAATACGCGTTAAGACATGTTCGATTAAAGATATTCATATTATTCTTTATTCTAACGATTATCTTGAAATTTTAAGACTAAGTTTCCTTTGTTATTATTGTGAATGTTACATGTAAATTGTATTTGCAAAACATAGAGGTTAATTGCCAACGGCTAAATATGCCAATAAACAAATGGAAATAATTAGTATAATGTACACTAATAATAAAAGTGTGTTTTAACATATATTGGCCTAGACTCTTAATATGTTTTATACTTTTATACAAGTTCGTAGTATTTTTGTCAGTTGACCGATTTTAAAGGTGCTGCCTCACAGATTGGACTAAAATTGTTGTATATCGTGAATTTCCAACCTAATCAAGTATTGATGTAATAGAAAGCCACTGACGGTTGCTTTATGAAAGATTTGGTGCAAATAAGCAATTTTAACCACTCTTGATATCGACCACTGTGTATTTTTTTCTTGACAAAAAAGCGCTAAGTTTCCTTCCAACATGCTTTGTGAGTTATGTAATTCACACGTGATCGAACTGTAACATCAACAAACTACAGTGTAAACATCAGTGAGGTATTTGGTTCGTTTTTTTATTCATTTTCATCAAATGCGAACAAATTTCAGGCAATTTAAGTAATAGTAGTGATAATTCTATAGGGTATTAATACCCTAAATACCCTAAAGTTTTGATGTAAAATACTAAATAACTACAAAATGTCGAAGTTTCTCAAGTTATTTTAGATCTCTGAGTGCTTGTTTATGGGATATACAGGCAACTATACCAAATTTAAGCGAATATTTGACAATTTTATTTTATTTTTGCAAAGCACCAATATGTGAGGCAGTCCCTTTAAGTATCCATGTAAACTTGTATTAAAGTATTCCCGTAAAATTGTATCATAACCGTGCAACAATGACCATAAGGTCGGTTAGTTGAATACAATTGGACGGTCAAGTGTAAACTTATCATTTGATATAGTTCGTTCGCCACATGATGTGAAAGTGAAGTATCATTTTCCAAATTTAGCCTAAACTCAACAAAATGGACTTAAGGACAAATGAACTCGTGTTTCGATTTTTTGTGAAACATTCTTGTATTAAATATATTTAATTATGTGTGATAACTTTGAAATGTGTGACACTCACGACGAAATTTTTCTCAATTCTGTTCCGATCTGATATGTTCTGTCGTGTTGTAGAAGCTTTATTCGTTTAGATAATTATATTAAATACATGGCCAAACATCGTAATTTGAAAAGTGGACGTGTAACCAATTTATTTTGACGTCACAACGCTGTTTTCTTACGATATTAACGTCACGTTATCAGGATTATTTCATTAGCTGTAACGAAATAGTTTCGTATTCAACTAATTTTGAATCGTGGTTTTACTGGCATTACTTTCGGTTTAATCTCTAGAATTTTTCATCAGTATTTAAAAATATCATCAATAGCAAAATCATCAACAAAAACATCAACAACGAAATTTACATCATCAAGAAAGTCATCAACAAAACATCATCATAAACAACAACATAATTATCAATAAAAGCATCAACAAAAACATCAACATAAACATCAACAAAATCATCCACAAAAGCATCAACAAAGACATCAACAAAAACATCAACACTCACAAAAAACATCAACACTCATAGTTTCCTATTCAGCTAATTTTGAATCGTAGTTTTACTAGCATTACTTCCGGTTTAAAAATATCATCAATAACAAAATCATCAACAAAAACATCAACAACGAAATTTACATCATCAAGAAAGTCATCAACAAAACATCATCATCAACAACAACAAAATTATCAATAAAAGCATCAACAAAAACATCAACAAAAGCATCAACAAAAACACCAACAAAAGCATGAACAAAAACATCAACAAAAGCATCAACAAAAACATCAACACTCACAAAAACATCAACACTCACCAAATCATCAACAACAACATCAAAAACAACAGATCCACCACCAACAACAAAATCATCAACAACACCAACAACAACAAATCAATTAACAACAACAAAACCACCAATAGCAAATAAACCATCAACAACAGCAAAATCATCAACTACGTCATCTACAACACCAACGATAACAACAAAAACCTCAGCAACAGCAGCATCATCAACTACAACAAAAATATCAGGAAAGCTGTTTATTAAAAATATATTTATCAATGCAATGTAGAACTAAATTAGGATGAGGTTATACAAGTTTTACATAGAAGTTTAATTAGCTACTGCTGTCCAGACTTTGTTTGCGCTCACATAAATTAAGAACTAATTTCCAAAATCAGTTATGTTTACCAACCACCTGTTTAAGCAGTCATATTTGAGGTATCCGTTGACTGGCTGTTTATGAAAAGAAGAGAACTGCTTATGACATGTTTTGCTGTATGATGTATGGTTATTGTTTAAAATATTGACAATAATTAATGTGTGTTTTCCTCCACAAGTGTGGAAGGGTAGGGCTGGTTAGGATACAGTCCAGTAGCACGTTTCATGGACATATCTTAGCCAGAATTAATCTTTTAAGAATGCTATTTTGGGCAAAGTAAGACTGCCATTACATTCAAACAAAGTTATATCAACCAGAATAATTTAACTTAACGAAAATGCATGGATTCACTTTGTATGCTCTTGATTATGTAAGTATTATTATAAGTAGAAAACTTAATATCAGCTGTCGTACATAACTGAACTAATTGTTGAGAAACGGCTTTAAACTCAAATGAACATAAACAAACTGTTACTGTTGGTGGTGCATTGCATGATAAGAGGATTTGCATCTTTTAATTAATATAATTATTCCCAGCGTCCGGATGATTAATTAATTTCGATTACCTAACAATTAATCCGTTTGATGTCATATAATATAAAGTAAGCGTGTAAATAAGATTACCGTGTTGTATTGTTTATAATGCTGTAAAATCATTATTTTTCGAGGGAGTTGAAATGAGAGAATGTTCTAGAACCAACCAGTTATACTTTTATTAATCTCCCTTTATGCTGGTTACCCTCTTTTTTGTCTTCGAAACAAATGGGCCTGGTCTTAAAAATGATGTTTTTGCAAGAATAGGGTGAGGGGTAAGGTATTTCAGGCTTTTTGCTTCACACCACTGCCGCAGACGACAATTCATGTATATAGTACAAAATATTAAATGCATGTTCAAGTTCATTATATCGAAAACCCTTTACAACGTATTGCGGATTGGTGCCAAGTTAAGAGGTTTGCAACATTGACAACTCCATTCGAACCGATACCACATATTGTTTATATGTTTTTATTTGGCGAGGCCCCCAGAAGAGGTTAGTCATTTCAGTTTTTGGGTGATAGTGCATGATGCAGATCGAATATGCCCCAGTTCCAGAAGCATCCATTGATTTTTTACGTGCCTTATGCAAAGCATCATACACGGGACCTCGGTTTTTAATGTCCCATCCGAAAAACTGTCAGTGAAGTTAGTGTTAGGTGGGAAACACTGAAAAGCATTTCTGTTTTTATCCGGCTGGAGGTGGGATCGAACCCACAACCCTAGAATCAGCAGTCAGTAGCTCTCATCGCAGGGTCACTCGTCCAACACCTTTCATAGTATAGGAGCTCCTCCATCGACTTAAAAGACAAGACTGTGTTTTAGTTATCTGTCTATAACTAAATTCATTTAACTGCGTAAAGTCAACAAAAACGACGACATATGACAAAACGTTTCGTGGTTCCAGTTTTTCGCGTTACGTCAATGCATATGATTGAAAAATGGCACGATTTAGGGTCACTATAGGGGCCTGGGCGATCTTCTTTTGAAGGTTAACTGTACATTAGGTGGTTATTTTGATCGTTGATGTCTTCATAGTTACTCAGTAGGAACTTAGGATTCACACAATACTGTATACACCCATGCCCTCATGCCTAAGTAAAGTAAATGTGTCCTTTCTATTGTGTTACCGCCTCATTAGGTTATTGTTACTGTTAAAACAGCATGCTCTTATAACCCTGTTGAATACTTAGGTAATTTTACACTTGTGTATATACATATATCGTAACATGTAAACGTTTACTTAATATTGTGCTGGGTGGTATAACGTATGATAATATGTTTATGTTCTGTTTTGTTACTCCCCACCCTTTCCGCATTCGCCTCTTTCATACTCTGTCACCCTGTTCGCCTCTGCTCAACCGTATCTTCTGTTCTTTCACAATGATCAGTATCTCCTTGCTCTTCCACTCTGCTCCGTATCTCCCCGCTCTTCCTCTCTGTTCCGTATCTCCTTGCTCTTCCACTCTGCTCCGTATCTCCTTGCTCATTCTATCTGTTCCGTATCTCCTTGCTCTTCCACTCTGCTCCGTATCTCCTTGCTCTTCCACTCTGCTCCGTATCTCCTTGCTCATTCTATCTGCTCCGTATCTCCCTGCTCTTCCTCTCTGCTCCGTATCTCCTTGCTTTTCCACACTGTTCCGTATCTCCCTGCTCTTCCTCTCTGTTCCGTATCTCCCTGCTCATTCTCTCTGCTCCGTATCTCCTTGCTCTTCCACTCTGCTCCGTATCTCCTTGCTCTTCATCTCTGCTCCGTATCTACCTGCTCATTCTATCTGCTACATATATCCTTGCTCTTGCACTGTTCCGTATCTCCCTGCTCATTCTCTCTACTCCGTATCTCCTTGCACTTCCACTCTGCTCAGTATATCCTTGCTCTTCTACTCTGTTGCATATCTCCCTGCTCTTCCACTCTGTTCCATATCTCCCTGCTCTTCCTCTCTGCTCTGTATATCCTTGCTCTTCCTCTCTGCTCCGTATCGTCCTGCTCTTCCACTCTGCTCCGTATCTCCTTGCTCTTCCTCTCTGTTCCGTCACTCCCTGCTCTTCCTCTCTGTTCCGTATCTTCCTGCTCTTCCACTCTGCTCCGTATCTTCCTATTCTTCCACTCTGCTCCGTATCTCCTTGCTCTTTCTCTCTGCTCCGTATATTCCTGCTCTTTCTCTCTGCTCCGTATCTTCCTGTTTTTTCCACTCTGCTCCGTATCTCCCTGCTCTTCCTCTCTGCTCCATAACTCCCTGCTCTTCCTCTCTGCTCCGTATCTCCCTGCTCTTCCTCTCTGCTCCGTATCTCCCTGCTCTTCCTCTCTGCTCCGTATCTCCTCCCTGCTCTTCCTCTCTGCTCCGTTTCTCCTCCCTGCTCTTCCTCTCTGCTCCGTATCTCCTTGCTCTTCCTCTCTGCTTCGTTTCTCCCTGCTCTTCCATTCTGCTCCGTATGTCTCTGCCCTTCCACTCCGCTCTTCCACTCTGCTCTTCCATTCTGCTCAGAATCTCCAGGTCCTCTTCCACTCTGCTCCATATATCCCTGCTCTTCCAATCTGCTCCGTATCTCCCCCTCTTCCTCTCTGTCCCGTATTTCCCTGCTCTTCTACTCTGCTCCGTATCTCTCTGCTCTTCCACTCTGCTCCGTATCTCCCTGCTCTTCCACTCTGCTCCATATCTCCCTGCTCTTCCACTCTGCTCAGTATCTCCAGGTGCTCTTTCACTCTGCTCTGTATATTCCTGCTCTTCCACTCTGCTCCGTATCTCCCTGCTCTTCAACTCTTAATGAATCGTTTCTTGATGCCACTTTACAGAATGTTCCCAGCAGACACAAGCAGCCTACATATATCTTTGTTGGAGCAAAAATTATTAATACTTTAGGCTTACAGTGGTAAATAATTCAATTAATTATACAATAATTAAAACAATTTCGTTATATTGTCTGAGATAATTTTGAAGTTATATAAAGTATTGATTATTCGTGTGGAATTAACTTTCGTTGATTTGATCATTTCTTGGGAAAACTCAACTACGCAATCAAATTCCACCAATAGAATGATTTTTAAATTCGTGAAATTACAACCCCGCGAAAATGCCATTTTACCGGAATCTACGAAATTAATGCCCATCATAATGAATGATTTCACAGTGACTGTTACCTACTTTATGATAAAAAAATCCTCAAACAATGTGATAACTAATAAACAGAAATAGGCAATGATCTAAGGTCTATTTTTGCTTAAAATCGATCAAATATGTTGGTTACTACGAAACGCATGTGTTTTGGGGTTAATTATGCCCCCGGGTATGTCCTATCTGTTGGTGGTCGGGCATCGTTCTATTATTTACCGTTTTTATCCCCGAAAGGTTTATTAATCACGTCTATTTGCTCAAAATATCATAACTGAACGGTCATTATATTCTTGGCGTACGTTACCCGATTTGAACTAAAATGCTAGACGGACAAATGGAAACTATACTATTTGTTCCGCAGGCTAATTGTTTTAAGGTCTAGAAAATTATGCTTACTAGGCTAGTGTTTTCAATGGAAATTACTGTTACATCCGAAGAAAGTAAATGCGGAATAATGTTTCCTCAGGCGAGAGTGTTGTCATGGAACGTTTAAGACGTGTTGATCAATTCACTCAATTACTTCAAGTTTATAACGTATCAAAAAGTCTGAGTAAAACATGCTATACGAACTAAACAATGTCAATGTTTTACCTAGCATTTCTTTTTATAGATAGGTGAATTTGACTTGGTCCTCGACCTTCTATGAGCATAATTTAACTGCTGATATGATGTCTATATTACTTACCCCGGTTGTATGATTTCATGAGCGGGGAGTATCACGAAGACGCTCGATGTGTAATACAAACACACATCTTAAGGACCGATATTGGGCGGATTGCTCGCGAAAATTGATATATTTAACGCAAGAAACATGTAATAATAGTCATGAATAAAGTTCAGGATCATGTCAATAACTCCGTACTATATAATTTGAGTGAAAAGGTATAGTATTTAATCAATTGAATGACATACTCAAAAAGAGACTACATCCCGATAGGCCACTGTACTGTGCTATATATTGGTCGAGACAAAGCTTTGAGTAACACGAAAGTAGTTTCTACATTTAAAAAAAAATAGTTTGCAGCGGATTGCTTGAATACTAAAATCAGTCGATGGTAAGGTTTATTAATTAGTATGTTCTAAATCAACCATTGGATTTTCATTTTTGTGCTGGATATATAAAAATCTTGTTATTTCTTATTTCTCAGCGTATAAACCTAATCACTGTATGACCTATTGGGAGACGTAAGAATTGCAAACTGTTTCAGATTAGAATCATTGCGCTTATCATGAGCGTAATAGTGAAAATGAGTTTCATGAAACGCAGGTGAATGATATTAATTGATAAAGTGCATTTTTCTAAGAATGAAGATAGCAGCAGTTAATGAATAAGAGGGGCACGCGATAAGGGGTATATATAACCTGCCGTACTGGTTCAATAAACACGCCGGTGCTAGTTTCCTGTTGATGTAAGCTTTTAAAGACGTCTGAGAATTCTTACTCAAAACATTTCATCTACGAATATTACCGGGAAGTGTATAATCTCAGGCCACGTGATTAGATGACTATCTTAATTGCTTTCTATCTACAGGTGCGTATTAACAGGCATACCAACTAATCAGTAAGTGTTTCATGCCTCATGACCTGAAATTCTACTGAACGATTCAATCTGTCTTCGTAACTTGATCGGTGAATTCCATAAACTAAATGGCGACACTTTTGCTCACGATATAATAATAATAATAAAGACTTTATTTATAGAGGGAACATACTTGACATGATTGTCAATCTGCCGTAAAGCAGTTAAACATTGAAACAACAGAAACATCACATCAATAAATCTAATGACTATGCACACAATATCAAGCGTATGGATATACGAAATAATGAATAATATACGTAAAATGAAATTAATTGACTCAATCGTTGTCAATAGGCCCTTTGAAGATACAGTTTGCCCACAAAGCGCCCTTTAAGGTTCAAGTTTAGCAAAACATATGATACATGTCGTATTTTTCCTGTACAAGTTTAGCAAAAACATTTATACACAATTTTGGTCATCATTGGAAAAAGTTGATGATGTATATGTGATCTTCGTCAACATTTGTAAACATTTTGACGACTTTAAATATATGCATAGTGCACACACTGGACATACTGACCCCCTTCAAAGGTCAAGTTGGCCATTTGATGCAGACTGGTTATAAGAGGGTGGGGTGATACTTAAATAATTTATTTTTCTGGTCTGAGGTTTATCGAAAGAACTTGAATAATCAAATCATGCGCTTGGAAAACGTTTGTTGGTATTTTGTTTCGACAATTTAATCACATGCTTGTTAAGTAGTGTCCAATTACTTCTGCAGAAAGGTTAAAGAAACAGAAATTGGTTGATAATATGGCTTCAGCGAAACTTCTCTTACATCTTGATTGACCTTTTCTGAGTTACACATATCATAATTAAATGATCCGTAATCTGTCTGCTAAACTTGTGCTATGATATAGTTTCAAATAACCTATTACGAAAAAGTGGGTTTCGTGCTTTATATTATGGAAAGATGGGATTTCTGCTAGTGGATTGGGATAGAACGAGTATGGTCTGATTATAAGCACTGTAATAAACTTATAGTTTGAGAAACAGAGTATCGGGACTTCTTGTACACTAATGATTAGAGCTCCAGTCTCGGGACTGGGCATGTGCGTGTCTGACTGTGGCGTGGGTGGCTATGCACTGCCGCCGGTTCTGTGTGATTTTGCTTTGTCTGCTACAGTGTTTTTAAATTCCTGACAGAGACATACAATCATGTATCATAGTTATGGTTACGTTCGTGCTTAGTTTGTAATATTAAGTATACCCTAGGCTGCTTTGTTTTGTATCAATATGATGTGACTGGGACCATAATTACTCCGGCTATATCATAGGAACTTCAACCCATACAAATATGAACAATGGCACAGGTTGTGTCAGCTATAACTTGTATCCCGTCTACGTATTGAATCAGTGTTTATTAAGGCGTGTGAATGGTATGTAATGTTTATAGAGTGTTATTAGGTTAATGCAGAATCAGACATTCTGTTATGTAAATCATTGTGGGTGACAATAGCAACTCGGGAAGACAAATACATGTTATCGCATATATTTGTCTGTCGGTACAGTTAAACCTCTCTTCACAAACTCGACATTTCACTCAAATGTTCTACCAAAATAATGTTATTCTAACTGGCGGTGTTTAATTCACATGTGGTATGTTATACAAGTACTAGCTACTTTGTTTCATGGCGATTGTTAAACAACTTCTACTACGATTTATAATATGAAACAGTTTCGACACATCACACATGATGGTATCCATTGCGTAATCAAGTTATTTCCCCTTTTTAAAGGCGTTCGCTCCGTTTTCCAAAAAAACCAACATCGTCGCCCTCATTTATTTAAGTATAGAAAGTGGATTTTGTTATTTTGGAAACCGTAGTGAACCCCTTTAACAGAAATGCAACCCAAACTATTACCAGTTTTTTTGTGATTTGCAGCGTCGAATTCTAAAAATAGTAACAAGTAGTTCCCCCTATCACTCACGTATAAAGTAGTTTTACGCTGAAAAATACGGTTCTCATTGTTATAAGATTACTACGGTGATCAATATATTTAGTGCCGCCAAGCACCGGATCGAACCACTGCAATTGATATGACGCACCGACCTTCTGAACTTTAACTAGCCTATCGACTAAATATAATATCAAGCTGTGGATTATTACTAAATATCCAATGTCTAATATTATTCATGAGTAACCTTCTGACACGTGCTTTCTTATTGGGTGATCCCCGTACTGTTTTATTACGACGCCTTTCAACACATCTTTGGGTCATAAAAGCATGCACATTGAGACCAGAACTAATTAGTTTTCTTGGAATCATATACATGTATCTCCAAGCACTAATTTGTTCTTTCCCAAGCAACTGGCTAATCCTTCACACAGAGGATATGGCTGTATACTCGGGGCAAAGTCATGGTATAAACTTAACGTGTTCATCCTGGGAATCTTTTCCGGATTTCGAAGTTTTTGATTTTGTACTGGCAGACAAATAATTCCAGATAAACGTGTATGTGCATGAATATAATTAATATATTATTTAGAGCTTCTTCTGCGAAATATAACCTTTCCGCCAGAAAGTTTCGCCTTGTAGGAGATTTAGATTAATGTTTTATATAGAACGCATTGTCCAAATTAACAAATGAAATTTTAGACAAGAAATCAACTGTTCAAGTATGTTATTTAAAGGTTCGAGGTTCAGGTCAATTTCTTCGAACTTATCTGATTTAACAAAGGAACTATTTATTTAGGGTGGAGTAAAGAATGTGAATATTATGTGATTTCCGATAATTGCATAATGGATTTTTGACAAGCACTTAATACGATCATGAAACTACACAGTTAGTTAACGTCATTGTTGTTAAATGGTTTATCTAGATCAATAAACACAAATCAAAAGTACTTGATATAGATGTCCTTGTACATCATTCTCTAATTGTACTGACCTTGATTTCTTACTGTCTGAAATAGACTGACATTGGTGCTTGTTATGCTTGAATAAGACTGACCTTGGCCCTTCACTGCTTGAATTTGACTGGCTTTGGTCCTTGGACTGGTATTGGTCCTTTTCTGCTTGGATTAAACTGGCTTTGGACATTCTCTATTGATTTGACTCTATTGATCTGACTGGTCTTGGTCCCTTTCGGTTTGAATTAGACAGGCTTTGACCATTCTCTATTGATTCGGCTGGTCTTGGTCCTTTTCTGCTTGAATTAGACTGGATTTGTTCATTTTATACTGACTCAGACTGATATTGGCCTTTCACTGCTTGAATTAGACTGACTTTGGTCATTTTATATTGACTCTCCGATTGACCTTGACCTTTCACTGGTTGAATTAGACTGGCTTTGACCATTTTATATTGACTCAGACTGACCTTGACCTTTCACTGGTTGAATTAGACTGACTTTGGCCATTTCATATTGACTCAGACTGACATTGGCCTTTCACAGTTTGAATTAGACTGGCTTGTGTCATTCTCTATTGACTCGGAGTGACCTTGGTCCTTCACTGTTGAATTAGACTGGCTTTGGTTATTTTATATTGACTCCGACTGACCTTGGCCTTTCACTGCTTTAATTTGACTGGCTTTGGACATTTTATATTGACTCAGACTGACCTTGGCCTTTCACTGTTTGAATTAGACTGGCTTTGGTCATTTTATATTGACTCAGAGTGACCTTGACCTTTCACTGATTGAATTAGACAGGCTTTGGTCATTTTATATTGACTTTTTTAGGATTAAATTGACTGACATCGGTAACTGGAATTTTGTGGGTTTGGTCCTAGTCCTAAAAATATGACTTTCGATTAGGCATTTTAACATGCTGACATATGTAACACAGTATCCACTACATCTTGATAGCTGGACTAGTTTTGATCACTGTAGCTTCCTTGCGTATTCCATGACTGATTGGCAAGTGTCAGGATAATGGGACAGGGTAGTCATGCATACAGTAACTGTATTACAGTCAATGGGACATATACATTACATGTATAAGCCTTTATAATTGGTTTTACATCGTAATATCGGGCTCGACCGCTGCGTCACTCTGTTCTTACCCTGACTTGACTATACACACAGCAGACATAAAAAGGGGGTAACTCGAATCAATGTGAAATCATTTAGTACCAATCTAACTTATCTTATTATTATGAAATGTGGGTAATCTTAATTGATACGTTAAAAGTACTCCAATCCTCCATATCATGAAATAGTTTCAAATATCACATGCTGTATTACTTATACATGTACTGCAAACATGATTATTTTCGTGGGGTTAAACCTTCGTTGATTTAGTGGTAGAATAGACGTTGATATATATTCCCCAGTCCTAATTAAGTACGGAACATGGTTTCCTATTCATTGCTTTGTACACCACGAAGTTACGACCGCGCGAAATTACATTACTTTTTACTAAACTCTAAAGAAATTTTATAGACGCGATAATATGTAGTTTTACAGTTATTTAAATAGAACAGTGGTGGTATTCAATATTGATCTTACTTGACTTAAGGATAAGGACAACCAATCATATCACACCATATTAAACTCTTGGTCAGTAACAGGCGATATGATTGGCTATCCTTATTCTCCAATTAGATGAGATCAATATAGAATACCACCCCTGGTCTCGTTTTATCTTCGAATAATCGTGTTAGAATTTTACTTCAAGATAATTGGAAATTGTTTCAAATGACAGACAGTTTTCAATTTTGAGAATACATTTTATAACGTACATTTACATATTTCTGGGACGACCGAACATTGTTCTTTTCGCGCATTTCAATTTTCGCGACTTCTTTAAACGCAAATATTAATACTCTTTCTATAAAAAACAGTGTATCTCGGCGATGAGTATGTTCGTGAAATTGAAATACATTTACCAGGAAAATTTGTATTCACCAAATTCGCTGAGTTTACTCTACTAGGGTGTGTACGTTACGTTGTTCGGCACATTCCAGGCAATGGAACATAGAAACAAACCGGAATTCCGTTCGGAACACATGTTCCCTCTGTGCCTGCCAAAGCGGGGGTGCATCCAGAACAGTCACGTGATAACAACAACAACAATGGCTGCCGGAAACTTCACGAAACGTGCTTGCGACATAAAATAGAATATAATACTTTTATTTTCCAATTGTGGGCCATTGCTGGCATACAATCACATTTCAATATGGGCACATGTATATTTCTTCCTCCAATATTACGGCTGCAACTACAATGTTGGTTATCTTAATATTTTTTCTTCATGTTCCGTTTTGTTCATAAGTTGTTCGGAGTGGCACATTCGGCACACTGTACAGCACAGTTTCGTTTTGTTCGTAACTTGATCGAAGTTAAACATTCAGCACACTGGTCAAGACAGACGTTATGAACACACCCCTAATAATTTTTACATTTCCGCACATGAAATGTCTGAATTTCAGAATTCTCAAAGTTTTTGACTCGCAGAAATATGCGCTTATACAGTGTACGGTAATATGTAAATAATTATTGCCTAGTCTATTCTCATTCCAAGAAGATACGCAATAAAATAAGAAACAAAATTTAATCACGAACATTATTTCTATTTAAAACCGATATGTGGTATTAAATTTTGTCTAAAATCTTGATATATGTCAAAATGAATAGGATAGTGAATAATATACTGTCCTAGTTTCGTTCCGAATATAATTCCTTGCATGTAACATTGTAGATAAGTCTAAGCGAAAGCGTTGTATTTCAGCTATATATCAGCCAGTGTAGTCCAAATATGGAGACTAATGTTTGATTTTCACAATGCTAAAATCTAATTTGGCAAAATAAAATATTTCATGGTCTGTCTCGAGGGCCAGGATTTGATTTAAGAAAAATATTTACTGCGATGTCCATCATCAGTTTATGTAAAATTTCAACGGGGGCCCTTAGATACTGTCCATTATATATCTAGTATCAACACATTTTAAACACAACGATTAATATATCTATAAAAAAATCTTAAAGCATCAAATTTTTTCTTGGACATTTACCACGTTCGTGTCCTTTTCGTTCAACTTCGACAGGAAATGCATAAAATGTTTGAAATAAAATGCTAACCAGGCGCTCTACTTTTCCACCACAAATAATTTACACCGGCCTTGGCATTCATAAGAATGTCAAGTATTTTGTTACAGATGTGACTTTATTGGCCATCATATTGAATCTGTTTTTGTTTTCATAATAAATAACGACGAGTCATACATTTGTACTGAACCTACCTGTACTAAACGAACACCTATATACTTTACCGATTACATCGGAGTGAAATGTACATGTAGTTAAAGTCCTCCTCAAACATAGACGAATACCATCCGACCTCACCTTGAGTATACTTGGCGAACAGGACTTTGTTCTTATACATTACCTGCGGTCCACATGCCGCATCATCAAGCGATTTGACTATGGCGGAGCACGTGACCTGTCTTGCTTACGATTTCAAAAAATCCAAGAGAAGAAAGCATACTGTAAAAATGTCGTGAACCAGAGACCAATTCCATTCTATTTTTATCATTATTTTATTTATACATGTAATATGTACATGTGTGAATCGTTGGTGGTGTTTGTATAGATGCGTATTTGAGGATCTCATGGAAGATTACCATTTAATTTAATTGTCAAATGAGTTTCCTCGTAAAATAAAGTCTTTATTATTATTATTATGTGAGCGTTGACATGCGCGTATAAGGTTCACAGTAATGGTCAGCAGTAATGTACTGTATATGCAATACCTGTATAATCACGTTTTGTTTTCTTATTTATTTAGGTTATTCAAAGATGGTCGAAATTCATGTGCCAGATGGAAGACTACAAATACTAGTGTATAACCGTTGATTGAAAGCGAATGCGTTAGGCATAGACACTTTTCACACCGCCATGAATCATACGGCGTCTGCTGTTGGTTACAACTTGGCAACAATGAATGTGACGTCAGATAATGACGTCATTTTTCAACATAATTGGGAGGTGCTGTTCCTAATGCCGCTGGTTATATTCGGTATTGCTGGAAACATCCTGGTATCTATGGCAGTAACCATGGAGAAACGTCTGCAGAGTGTGACCAACTACTTCCTGTTGTCCCTGGCAATCACAGACCTACTTGTCTGTATGGTAGTTTGGCCGTTCAGTATCGTCAACGAATTCTTTGGTAGGTATATTACATTACTATTATGATAACCATTTAATACATATAATGTTATTCTTATACATCATTATACTATTTTAAAGTTCACATATGATGCATACATTTACAGGCTTCTTTAGACAAGTCTTAGAGCCAAGGTAGGCTACTAATAACTACACTTTACATGTTGCCTAAAAGTTCAGATCATTTGTTTTCTAGCAGGATGCAATTTACTAACCAACCATCGGCGTATCACTGTCAAATAGAAATACTTATGTTATATTTTCTTTGTTACTGAAGCCTGTTGAAAGTGCGTCCGCTTACAGTACGTAGCGTCGGAGTTCGCTCTATTGTCGCGGCTTACTAAAACCTAAATGTTTGAAGCTCAGCATATATAAGGGATCTAGATTACCATCTACATCATGCCCTAGTGGTGATATATACCATTGAGAAACAAACTGTAATTGATATAAGTTCTGGAACTTGTTCTCTAATTTATCTAAACTATTTTCAAGATTCAAGACTTTAAAATGATAACACGCTGCTTAAATGTTAAAGTGCCCATTCTTGATCACCAATTACGTACAATAGTACGGGTTGTTGACCAGCATAATTATAGTAGTATAGTCCAGAATTTGACATGATCCTGGACCTTCTATAAGCATAATTTAACAGTTGATATATTGTCTTTAGTTATAACCCCGGTTGTATGTTTTCATAAGCCGGAAATATGACGAAGTCGCTCGGTGTGTACAACAAACACAAATATAAAAGAACGATATTTCACGATTTGCTTGTACGGAAATTTATATATTAAACACAAGAACGTTGTAATATACTCATGGATAAAGGTCAGGATCATGTCAAGAGCGTTGTAATATACTCCTAGATAAAGGTCAGGATGAAGTCAAGAGCGTTGTAATATACTCATAGATAAAGGTCAGGACCATGTCAAGAGCGTTGTTATATATTCATGCTATAGGTCAGGATCATGTCAAGAGCGTTGTAATATATTCATGCATAAAGGTCATGATCATGTCAAGAGCGTTGTAATATATTCATGCTATAGGTCAGGATCACGTCAAGAGCGTTGTAATATATTCATGCTATAGGTCAGGATCATGTCAAGAGCGTTGTAATATATTCATGCTATAGGTCAGGATCATGTCAAGAGCGTTGTAATATATTCATGCTATAGGTCAGGATCATGTCAAGAGCGTTGTAATATATTCATGCATAAATGTCAGGATCATGTCAAGAGCGTTGTAATATATTCATGCACAAAGGTCAGGATCATGTCAAGAGCGTTGTAATATATTCATGCATAAAGGTCATGATCATGTCAAGAGCGTTGTAATATATTCATGCTATAGGTCAGGATCACGTCAAGAGCGTTGTAATATATTCATGCTATAGGTCAGGATCATGTCTAGAGCGTTGTAATATATTCATGCTATAGGTCAGGATCATGTCAAGAGCGTTGTAATATATTCATGCTATAGGTCAGGATCATGTCAAGAGCGTTGTAATATATTCATGCATAAATGTCAGGATCATGTCAAGAGCGTTGTAATATATTTATACACAAAGGTCAGGATCATGTCAAATTCTCCGAGCTATGTCAATCATGTAGTGTTGAGCTCTGTGTTCTGTTTCTATTGCCGATGTTGATAACTTTTGTTTAATAATACGACAATAATATTTTTGAACAATGTTTCGTTCGTTCGCTCATTGGTTCGTTCGTTGGTTCACGTTCGACTAGACTTGGACAGTCGTCGGTACGTGTTTAGTTATTCGTTTTTCTCTGCCAGATTGGCAAATCACCTCCGAATTCGAAGGAAGAGACAGTTGTGTAATACAAGAAATCTGGATGCGATACCCTAGCTGTTTCCAAATATACACGGTGGTTCTTTAACGCGAGTGGTGTACAGCAACGATACATCGAGATAACCTATGGTTTACCAACCTGCTCATCTCTAGTTGGGTGGGAAACATTGAAAAGCGTTTCAAAAATAACCAAACACCCGACCGAGATTGAAAACAGGGACCTCTCGATTCATTGTCAAGAGCATTATCCACTCGACCACCGTACCACCATTTTATTTTAGATTATGAAGTGGTCCTATTGAACGTGCACACATATGTTTTATAAAGATCTAATTAGATAAACAACTCATTAAAGTACTAGTATTCAATTTAGCTGATATTAAATCTGAACAGTCTGCTGCAGAACATGAACACATGGGAACGCTCATCATATATTTGTCTGGTACTTATCTTCATATACTCTCAATTTACGGTCAATTAACGTCATATTGCACATACACAACATTCGCTATACAGTCTGGTTCTTAGGTCATGCTTAAATACTTGTTTTGGTTTGGTATACTCTGCCGAGGAAGGAAGTTTTTATGTAATAAAAAAACTTCATACTATTGTTACTTTACAGAGCCAACCTAACCTGAAATCCCGGCATTTTTAAAGCAACATTGTGTGTTTTATTGTTATTTTCCAAACAAAATATTCATTCGTTAGAAGTGAATAATACATTAGTATTTCCTAAACAATATTCAAAAACAAAAAGCGAATTCGTTTTTATAAAGTTATCAGTTATTTTTTTCGTTTAATGATACTTAATAGAAACTGAATACGAGTATGATAAAACATACGACTGTGTTCTTCGAAAAGGTCTTGGAATGCAACTTACCAAAACTCTGATAGACTACCTTAGTTTGTATGCTAATCTTCATGCAGTCTATTTAAAATAAAATTAAGAAATTAAAAGTCTTTTCACATATTGGTAAAAAAGAATACTTTCGCCAATTGGTAAAAATGTAGTGATTAAAACACCAGCAATATCTAACAGTTTTTTAGCAGGGGCATTTTCCGTGGGTAAGTATACTTATGCCAAACAAACGTTTCTCTTAATTCTGGCCTTATCGGTAAACGTTTCCATTTCTGATGTGAATTAACGTCAGTTATGATTTTTAGCTCATCTGATTTTTGAAAAAAAGATGAGTTATTGTCATCACTTGATCGTCGTCGGCGTCAGCGTTGCATGGTTAAGTTTTGTGTTTAGGTAAACTTTTTTCATAAACTATCAAAGCAATTGCTTTGAAACTGCAACACTTGTTCACCATCAATACCTGAGCCTGTAAAGCAAGACCCATAACTCTGATCTGCATTTTGTAAGAATTATTGACCCTTTTTCGACTTAGAAAATAAAATGCCTTGGTTAAGTTTTGCGTTTAGGTCCACTTTTCTCCTAAACTATCAAAGCTATTGCTTTGAAACTGGCAACACTTGTTCACCATCAATACCGGAGCCTGTAAAGCAAGACCCATAACTCTGATCTACATTTTGCATGAGTAATTGCCCCTTATTAGACTTAGAAAATTCCTTGGTTAAGTTTTGTATTTAGGTTCACTTTTTTCTTACACTATGTGGGCTTTTGCTTTGAAACTTTCAACACTTGTTCACCATCAATACCTGACCATGTCAAACAAGAACTATAACCCTGATCTGTATTTTGTGTGAGTTATAACCCCTTTTTGGACTTAGAAAATTCCTTGGTTAAGTTTTGTGTTTAGGTCCACCCACTTTTCGCATACACTATGTGGGCTATTGCTTTGAAACTTTCAACACTTGTTCACCATCAATACCTGACCATGTCAAACAAGAACTACAACTCTGGTCCGCATTTTGTGTGAGTTATTGCCCCTTTTTGGACTTAGAAAATTCCTTGGTTAAGTTTTGTGTTTAGATCCACTTTTCTCATACACTATGTGGGCTATTGCTCTGAAACGTTCAATACCTGTTCACCATCAACACCTGACCATGCCAAGCAAGGACCATAACTCTGACCAGCATTTTGCAAGAGTTATTGATCCTTTATCACCGTCAATGCCTCACTTCTTTAAGCAAGACTCATAACACTGCTCTACTCTATGCCAGGGCAATGGGCCTTTTTTACAGTGACAATGATCAGATGAGTGTCTGCACCCGCAAGGCGGTGCTCTTGTTACGTTAAGTTATCGAAATCCGAGTCTGTATCCATATACTGGTAATTGTCAGACCGAAAGTAACATGAAATCGTTAGACTGTTTGTTTCCATTCAATCGTAAAACGTTCATTTGCGTGCATAGAAAACTGCAGCCCGTGTTATCGAACTGGAATATCTGATAGTTTCGTCGTGAAATGGATCTGTTTTTAAATAGATTTTGAGCATCTTTGTGTATGACCTGGCTTAATTTAACAGCAATTCATCTTGCATTTTGTTATCAGCTGCAGCTACGGATATTAGGCCAGATGCTTAAATTGATCGCTTCACGTCACGAATCCTACATACCCATAAAAAATTGTACAAAATCGAAAATAATTCCTCTCAAAACAGTCTGTAGGTAAGTTAACCAAATAGTTTCGGAGAAAAAATTTAAGACCTATGATCCTTAAATCAGTTAACAGCTTTAATAAAGGTTATAGCAAATTAAAAGAAATTGTCTCAAACTTTGCAATAATTTGTTACAGTTTATAAAAAGAATAACATACATTGAGTGAAACATTTAAAATGTCAATGTCTAGATTTGACTTTTAAATACTTTAGTGCGTTCATCAGATGTTTTTCCGGGAATAGATAACTACCATCTATACTTACAAGGTTTGCCAATATTTCGTTTTTTGTCATATCACGTTTATTATAGCAGTGCTAGTTTTTGAACGTTAAAATGTTTAACTTGTTTTGCATTTGATATCCCAATCAGACTGAGTTGTTGGTAAAGTAGAGTTCTCGACTTTCCCAGGTAGACCCTGGTCCGATTCCTAGATCTCTATTTACAAACCCCTAAGGCCCGTCACACACATAACGAATCTATTTAACGAAGCCAGACGAATGAAGTAATTTGTGATGTCTTACGAATTATGACCGAACAAAACTAATCGCAAAGGACGAAAAACGCTCACAGACGTATCCGTACGAACACCATCAATGACAGACGGCGTTCACATAATAATTATACTATATAACGAATTTAGCGGAAGTCCTATTTAATTTAATAAGTTAGTATAATTTTAAGAAAAACTTTTAAAAAAACGAAAAACACTCCTCACGCTTATCTCGCATCTTTATACCAGAATTACGGCATTAACTTTGTTCTAAGTGCTTTTAAAGAAGATTTGAAAATTTAGCTGATAAGCAGTGAAATTAGGCACATCTTTAAATCCATCACATTGATTTCAAGGCCGTTAGCGAAGTTAATTTCACGGTTGAAAAAACTAGAATTGCTGGAATTCAGATAAAGCCTGAGAAATGAGATAGATAAGTAACACGACTTACCAGATTCTTACCACGGAACTCGAGGATCGCCGAGTGTGACGATAATCTTCTTTTAATGAGATTGGCTACTTGGTGGGGGAGGCTGTCTGATTCCTTTAGAAAACTAATCAACCGCCCTTTCCTTTTGGGAAGTTTTCTTTCATGTTCCAAGGCACTTGAAAGGTCTTTGCATTTCAGACAATGACCCGTACATGTCAGTGAACTAGATTTAACCTTAATTCCTTGAATTAAATTAATAGTGGCTCAGTAACAGAAGCATATGAAATTAAAGATGATCAAGTCATCGCCCATGGAGCATTCGCGAGATCGGTATCCAAACAAATGTTCGTCCAGTACCTTACATGTATATCGATGTTTTGGGCGGGTCGAGGCACTATCTTTGCAGGTCGCGTAATATAGAGTCGATCATCATTTCGGGTAGCAAATATAGCATGCTCAAAGCCATAATGTCGTCCATTTAGGATAATGTGAGAGGAACGTCTTATTTTATGTGTACACTAAATATAACAACTTTTGTAAGTAAATGTAAAGCGAATACAGTATTTTAGGTTGAAAGCAAAGTGGCAAAATATTCGTCATTCGAAACTCGTCCTCTTTCTGCTTTCTCTGAGTTTATTGTCCTGAATACTGGCCATACATGACTGAGGTATTATATACATTGGGAAACTCGAGACGTTTACTCCAATTTACGTACAGTTTTCTCCATTGAGGAGAGATTGATTCTTTTACGCATAGTTGGGATGAATTGTCCAGAAATAAGTGTGCCTAGTAAAATATGTTATTCTTCTTGGCTGGTCACCCCTTGTGTATACTGAAAGAATTAAGAAGCGGGGGCGTTTTGCTTCCTGTCTCGTCTTAAATTAACCTACCGTCATAGCAGAGATTGTTAAGGATTGAAATCAGTGACATCGAAATCGTCGCACATGATGCAACAAACTAGTAAATGAAATATAGGGGCTTACCAACTGTGAGTAAACTGGTAATAAGAAAAGTGAGACTTTATCGTCTGTGAGCTGAAATCAATCGCCTATAGTAATAATTATAATACATAGCATGTGATGTTTGTAAAACACGTATGCCGCCATGACAGCCCAATAGTTAGAAATGGTAAAGGTACCATTGGCCTTTGACATACTGACCTCAAAATCAATAGGGGTCATATACTATTGATGACCATTTTCCATTTTAAGTTTGAAGATCATATGGCAAAACGTTCTTGAGTTATTGAACGGAAACCATTTGATCTACCGACAGACAGACCGACCGATCGACACGTGCAAAGCAATACACCCCCTCATCAAAGATGGGTGACATTATCACTGATAACCCTGGTGCTGATGGTGACTACTGAAGTTAATGTGTTGCAATAAAAACGACAAAAAAGTGATTTTGAAAAGGGGCTTTATTTATTAAACATTACATGTCCGGATAACAAAATCTAATAACTATGTCCATGTGTATCATAGAGAGCTTTGTGAATGCTTCCATGTGATGTCATGATTACGCTGATGTTGTCATTAGTGACGTCATACATTATATAGCATTCCAAAATGGCGGACACGTCAGAAATTATCAAATTGTAAGATTTTAATTGGGAATATTGTCACAATGATTAGAAGAGGCAACGGTTATCAAAATGAATTCACATGCTGACAAACCTTTAACCACGCACATCAGATATGATGTTCGAATTGGTTATAGGGTTTCGTCTGAAACTTTTGGAATCGACTGTATCTTCTGCAAAACAAAAAAGTATTTGAAATGATACAGGTTTAAAGGTAACTGTGTTACATACAATTTTATTGATGAAAATAAAAATGTAACAATTGCAAAACGTATCTTTCCTTGCTTAGTATATGTTAAACGAACTGTCTCTAGGTGGTTGGTAAACGATGTTTATAACCAGTCAACAATTATATTGTGATATACTCCAATAGGGATTGAATGAATTAATGAAATACGTCAATTTCTAGGTCATATTACTCTAGCAAATTTCTCTTTGAGGAACATTTATTGAGAGAAATTT
This sequence comes from Spisula solida, assembly GCA_947247005.1. Lineage (NCBI taxonomy): Eukaryota > Metazoa > Mollusca > Bivalvia > Venerida > Mactridae > Spisula > Spisula solida. The sequence goes on from OX365956.1 coordinate 23,505,354, forward strand.
GGACATAACAGTACAAAACTGTCTACGGTATATCAATAAATCAGTGTTAAGTGAATTACAATATGAATTTTATACATTACATGAATAACCATTCATAGAACGAGACCAGGAACATATCAGAAGTGTTGTTCTGTTTCAATCATTGTTTTCGTCGGTGTTTCATCCATATTCACCGCGGACTAATAAGTCTTCATGGAATAACTTCATAGCCAACTACATATAGTACGGATAATTTGGTTTGATCCTGACCTTAATGCATGTATACATGTATATTACAAGGTTCTGACGTTGGATATATCAATTTCCGCGATCAAATCGTGCAAAGTCGGTCCTTTAGATTTGTGTTAGTATTTCACCTCGGGCGTCTTCGTGCTATTCCCCGCATATGAAAACATACAACCGGGGTTATAAATGCAGACAATATATCAGCTGTTAAAGTATGCTAATTGAAGGTCGATGATCAGGTCAAATTCTCTGTACTATACTTGCTCTTCATCGAACAATGGACAACTCCTCAACAGGTGTTGGTAATGACCACAACCATGCAGTTTTGTATCGTCTTTAATTTGGTATGAAACGGTCTTGGATCGAACCTAGGACTTCCCGCACTCGAAGCGATCGTTCTACCACCAGGCTATCAGGGTTTAAAGAACTGTAAAGATATAATTACCACGTGATTTTCACTTACTGTCAAATCACATATTTTCGTGGGAATAAAATTTCGTGGGTTTGATATAAAAGCATTGGAGGGAGGGGGGGGGGGGGGGTTGTCATTTAGTGCAAGGGTTATCCTATGTACTGTATTCGGGAGGTCGAATAATCGTGGGGATTAGATTTCATGGTCGAGTACAACAACGAAATCAACGAAAAATAATGATTTAAAGTATCTGATAAGTATTACGTTATGTAGTCACGTGACCTACTAATATGTTGTTATTACAAGGTGTACGCTATGCCACTTATTTGTCGGCATAAGTGAACCAGTGCTCGACATATGTATTTACAATTGTACAAGCTTGTAAATGTCAGTACAGAAGAAATGCACTATCACGAACCCACCTGTACAGGATACTGTAGATTTGGTCAATGTCGTCCCAGGTCTTGAAATTTGAAGGTTCATTAGGTGTGTGAAGTTGGCACTGAGATCTGCAATCGAAGTTCGACATTCAATACAGACAAAAGTTCTAATACAGAGCCAGCTCTGAAATCGAGATTGCCAATATAACCTTGGTCTGCATTCGCCGCCGGTATACATCGAATGTCGATCTCAGAGCTGGATTTGTATTCAAACCTGGGTCTGCATTCGCCGTCGGTATACATCGAATGTCGATCTTAGAGTTGGATCTGTATTCAAACCTGGGTCTGCATTCGCCGTCGGTATACATCGAATGTCGATCTTAGAGTTGGATCTGTATTCAAACCTGGGTCTGCATTCGCCGTCGGTATACATCGAATGTCGATCTTAGAGCTGGATCTGTATTCAAACATGGGTCTACATTCGCCGTCGGGATAAATCGAATGTCGATGTCAGACCTGACTCTGTATTCAAATCAAGATCTATATTCACTGACTTTATATTGCGAATACCGATGTCAGATATCGATTTTACAGCTGGCCCTGTCTTAGAACCTGGGTCTGTATTGAAAGTCGAACTTCGCTTGCAGATCTCAGTGCCAACTTCACACACACATAGGTTCATTACCATATTGGTGAATGGATCTAAGAATTATTTTTTTCACTCAATCACAACAAAACATAATTATACTACAAGTAAATAATATCTTCAGATGAGGGACTTCATTTACAAACATTTCAAGACATGTGACAAGCTGATGGCCCATGTCAGTGCAATTTTTGTATGTCTTCCCATCTCTACCGAGTGTTCAGAATAAACGTGGCCGTTAAAAGGTCACTTGGCAAAATGACACGGAAGTCTATCTTCTTATTCTTGAATCCTTAAATATTATTATAAACCCAAATAGTGCAGACATCAGTGCCAGTTTCATTATCATGTCACGTGGTCTGTGACGTCACTATAGCAACCGGAAGCAGTATGCGTTGGTTAGCTTTCGTCAATTTTAACATTCTTCGTAACACGGGTTTAATTCGGGAAAACTTTGCTAAAAGAGTATTTAATCAGATTATTAGAAGCATCAAATATAGAGTAGATACAAATAGATGAGGCAAAATGACAGGTTTGTTGACCTCAAGGCCGGATTTGATCGACAAGCTATTCGAAAATTACTTATTTCAGCGACTGATTACCATCGCCCGTGGTCGTCCGGTGATTTCATACTTAATCTATTGTATTAGTGATAAGAAAATAGTATTTGATCGAGATCTTTATAATGTCCAATTCATGGAAGTAGTGTGGGTCTCTAGAGTGACGAGGAGAAAGTTATAGACGATATAAGTAAATCGATAGTAAATAGACAGAGCTTGGTCAATGAGCTTCGGTCTCTACTTAAATAAAATATTGTTATGTAGGCCTACAGATTTAGATCGGCATAAATGACGTTATATAACCAATACTAAAATAATAAAAACAAAACATTGTTATGTACTTTGCATAGATGACGTTATATGGATAATAAACATTATTACAACATTGTTACGTACAGATGTGCATTGACAAACATTTTTGTTTATCTTTGTATTGATGCGGAATAATTATGTTTGATTTCATGATGTATGTTGGCTAATAAATAAACTGTATTTCATACTACAATCATGTATACACCTTCTACACCGCCTTCTCGATAGCGTAGTGGTAGAGTGTCTGCTTCGAATGCGAGAGGTCACGGGTTCGATCCAAGGCCGCGTCCTACCAAAGAAAAAATAAAAATGATACCAATATTTCAGTGGCTAGACGCTCAGAATAAAAATGAACATGCTTCTCTTTTCTTTTCTTTTACCCTTGTAGCTATGGATAACATGATCTGGAATGGGGTGTTTCGCAATTGACCTAAAATAAATATAGTCTAGTCTAAAACTAAACACCTTGTCCACCAGAATCTGTCTTGTCCCCCTTTACTCTGTTGCTTCGTCTGATTTGATCTCAAATTAACAACACATAAAACATTATCTTAACTGGCTTAACTACTTCTCCTCTTCGCCCCAAGGGGTAAATGGGGCATCCATCACACTTTACCATCTAAGCCTGTCTTGTGCTGCTGTTTTTGCTTCGTTCCATGACATGGAGATGGTCTTCAGTTTTTTTCCATTGTTTGTCTCCCTGTCTGTGCAGGTCTTCCCCTCTTCCTCCTCCCTTGAGGGTTCAAGTCAAGGGATTGGCGGACACTGTTGTTGGGGGCCTTCCGGAATGTATGGCAAATCCACCGATATTTCCGCTTCTTTATTGGCATGGTAATTGGGGACTGGTTGGTTCTTATTCATAGGTCTCGGTTTGAAATAGTCTCCGGCTTGTGGATTTGGAGGATCTGACGTAGACTGGTGTTCACGAGAACGTGCAGCTTTTCATCCAGCATCCTTGTCTATCTACCTTTCCTATAACAATGTAATCATTAAAGCCTATATTCGCCACTTTTGTTTGTGTTATTTGTATGTTCAATTGTTCACATGGGTCTATGACCTGCTGAATTTGAAATAAAATATAATTATGTCTTATATATCATGACATTATATAAGTCGATCCTCGGGCATAACAAGGTATATTGATGTTATAAAGATGATGTTTATATACTGATAATAAGATAAATATGATAAGCTATTTGGCTGGTCAGCTGGATACCGTGTGTTTACTTTGTCAACAACCCACGTTGCTCGTCGACGATAATATTAGTAGCTCGTATTGTTTACAAAAAGACGGATAATAAACGCGATATCAATGTCGCCATATTTCTGATTTTCGTGCACTACCAGTTATATAGCATTAACACACATATAATACTTGAAACAATCCGTATTTTCCCCGTATTGTGTTCATATCTCTTAAAAGTGACAACCCGGAAATCTTAAAAAGTATTAATTTTGTGCGCAACGTCTTTATTTTAAAAAGCTTTGTTACAAATCTATATAATTGTACATGTATACTAGCAAAGATTGATAAAATATTCGCGTTCATTATCAATATTTTTGTAGAGGGGCAAATTGATTATATATTCCGTAATAAGTTAAATTGTACGCCATTTATATGGCTGAATATATTTACAAGTACTGAAACTACTTTTACTAGGAGGAATCGCAATTCTTGAAATTATGGGGGTTTACGGTTTGATCGTGAGTCATCGATGACGATATGGAGAAATTACATAAATAGAATCATAGGGTATTCAAAATTCCGATGCAAATAGAGTACTGGGGGTTCCCCCAGTAAAAACGCCGCTATCTTCTACATGCGATACCATATTTACTATAAAAGTAGAATAATTAAAATGGTTGGCGTATTTGCCTACTTGGTTCATTCTCTTATCTAGAATTGTTAGAAATATTAGCCCGAAAATGGTTACACTTTTGTCCTGTTAAAGATTTCCTTTACATATCCAGGGTCCAAAAATGTATACGCAATTGTATAAATCACTCTGTTCACTTGTGTGATGAATGGAGGTATTGCAGCGTCTTTATCCAACTTGGCACGTTACATGGCTTGGACATTAACTCGCATGTTTATTGTACTTACAACTGACAGGGAATCGCCGAGAATTGCTCCTTTCATACATACACGGATTATGAACAGATGTATGACATCGGTACGTCTGCGGTATAAAACAGACAGTACAGTCACCCTTTCCTCTAACTCGGATGATCAACATTATTCGTCTAGTGACTTATAATAGTACATTGCTGTTGTTTTATCTCATGCATCCAAATCTATAGGATTTGGAGTTCATAATAATTATGCTTTCTAAATAACTAATGCAAACTAAGACAAATCGCTTCTATGCTTGTACATGTCAAGGTTCGCAATGGCCTTGAAAAGTCATTGAAATTGGTTTCAACCCTGAAAAGTACTTGAATTCAGTTCTGCATTGAAAAAATGCCAAAATGGTACTTGAATTTAACTTAAAATCCTTGAATTTAGACAAACAGCCCTTGAATATACCGAATTTACCGTATGGATGTTGTCAAAATGATACATTTTCTGCATAAAAAATGAGACAGAAACACTTTTTCTTGCAAATTAAAAATATGTAAATGTATGGGTGAGAAAGGGAGACATGTAGTACTAACTAGTAGTCGCGATGACAATAGTGGACATACTTATCCAGCACATAGAGTTAAAATCGGACCATTTTAGAAAAAATGCTTTGAAAATACAAATTCTACCTTGAAATAACCTTGAAAGGCCTTGTATTTGGTGTGAAAAATGTGTATGAACCATGCATGCACATATCCATATTATGCATGAACATTAACCTTCATTAGTAAGAAGTTTATGGAGAAAAATAATTACACATAATGCACATACTAGTGTAATTACGTTAAAACAGTAAAATTTTAACCATAAATACTCGCTACTAAGGCGACTTTGCTTTTATCACATAAATACCTTGATCGCCCACGTGAGAACAAATGACGAAACAATGTTCTCCAACACGTGTGATAACAAATGCGTGACGACAGTCTTTTTATGCCCCCCTATCGATAGATAGGGAGGCATATAGTGATTCACCGGTCCGTCCGTTCGTCCGTCCGTCCGTCCGTCCTGGTTAACCCAAATTGACCGTTTCTTCTAGCATTAATATGGCTTGCTACAAAGCTTTCATACTTGCATGGATGTTGTGTATGAACACTCTCCACACGCCAGTATCACCTAACCCCATTTTGACCTTCACCTTGACCTAATTTTGGACTTAGACTTATTTATGGACAAGGCTTCCACAGGGGGCATAAGCGTTTATTGAACGCAGTCTTGTTTCGCTTAAATTCGTTATTTCTGACGTTGTTTTGACCCGGTAACTATAGTTATGTGATAAAAAGAATCCGTGGCACGTTGTCTTTGTGATCAATATTTCTTAAACTCGTCACGAAAACAAATTATTAAGCTCGCTTAAGGCTGTGTTATCTAGACTCGTTTAAGAAATGTTGATCTCCAAAGACAACTCATGACAGATCTTATATATGTGAGGTCTAAGCAAAAATCCCAAATTGTCGGACCATTGTTCGAGTATGTCTTAAAATTCAGGACGTCTTGAAGGCGGGAACATACGGTAGCAATATGTACACATTGAACCAGAAAAAATACAATATCAATGTTAAAGGTGCTGCCTCACAGATTGGGCTAAGATTTTTGTATGCCGTAATTTTCCTACCTAACCAAGTATTTATGTAATAGAAAGCCACTGGTTGTTGCTTTATGAAAAATCTATGGCATATAAGCAATTTAAATCACTCTTGATACTGGGCACTTTGTATTTTTCCTTTTGAGAATATCAAAATGCTTTGTGAATTATGTAATTCACACATTATCAAACTGTAATTTCATGCAATTTAAGCGACAGTAGTGCTAATTCTATAGGGTATTAATACCCTATAGAATTTTGGGTGTAAAAATGCTAAATTACTACAACATGCCGATGTTTCCCAAGTTATTTTATTGTCAATGTGGTTGTATATGGCATATACAGGGAACTATGTCAAAATTACATGAATATTTGACAATTTAATTTTATTTTTGCAATACATGTACATCAATACGTGAGGCAGTCCCTTTAAGGTCTAAAATTCTTACTGAAGAACAATTAACCGTGGCGTAACAGCAGTTCTATTGTAGACACGTTTCTTCTGGATACACACATGTACTTTGATTGTCTAGTCTATATTTATATTATTCATTAATGAATTCAAGGCAATTTATTTTAGCCGTTCGTTGATAGAAAAATATGATGTTTACTTATTCATTTATGACGTATTGCAGTAGACTGTTGGGCGTGCAAATATTCTGGATTTATTCTCTCTATTTATCGGGGTTTCATATCTACACTTTAGCTCACCTGGTCATCATGTGTTCACCCATAGCAATTTTGATCGCCATGTGTCCGTCGTGCGTCCGACATCAACAATTTATTCAGACAACTTCTCCTCCTAATCCGATTGGCCAATTCTTAAGAAGAAGAAACAGAAATGATGAACGATTGGTTGTATCTTGATGATCCATATGGAACTTTGCTTTGTAACCAAAAGCTTTGCAAATATTCTTGTCGTAAACCACTTTCACGTTTTAAAACTAATAAGGCACAAATGTTCTTCCGAATTCCTTAACTACTTCTGATTCGTCAAAAACATGACTGTCGGCGTATGCTTTTACGTAACTATAATATAGAAAAATTAAAAAAAACTTGAAGTTTCCGATTTCAAAGTAATTTCAAGGGAATGTTTTTTGGGTCACCCTTTCCGCAATTCCTTCAAGAAATGGTAATTTGTCTAAAACATGGTCACCAGTGAGTGGGTGTTTTCTATATGACTATTCTTCTGGTCCGATTTCAAAGTAAATTCACATGAATGTGCCCTGGGTAATACTCTCAAGTTATTTATGGTTTGTTGATTCGTGAATAAACATGGTCGTGCTAGGCGAGGGGTACGTTTAATAATAATTACAAATGGGAAACATGGAAAAACTGTACTTATCAAACATTGCATATATTCCTAAAAAACATGAAACATAATAACAGACCGAATGTTAATGATCGCCACGCCACTTAGTCCTCATTTTATACATGCTTACATAGGGACATGATACCTATGTGAGCGATATATGACTATCGTGGTCCTCTTGCCTTAAATCAGCCTTCAACCCAGGAGTATTGTGTGTCGACAATTTTACATAGCTCGCTTATAAATACATGAGCGAACGTCACTCTGAACTCCATCATTGTCGACAGAAAGTCTTGTTTAAGCTAAATATTTTCGTCTAGATTTTACATCCATTAATAAATCAGTATTTATTCTTGTTGAATAACAATTAAATGTGATAGTTAGTATAATTGGTATGCAGTCTATCCTATGCAAATTAGTAGAAACGTATTGTCTAGTAGTAGATGTAAACATCTATGGATGCATATTTAAACAAACAGTGGCGGCTAGCAGGAAAAATGTTCTCTGTTTAAGCCATATTATGAATAAACACGCTGTAGACAGTGTGTTCAATAAATACAAGCGACTTCTTTGTTAAGAAAACAGTTAGTGCCTAATGGCTGATGTTCCTGAGATTTTATGGATGTTTCAACCCATTTTCAGACAGTTGGCCTACATACATAACAAGAAAACTGTTTCCAATACAAGGGATATCTAAAAAAGTATGAAATTGGCCTCGTCTGTACTCTAACGCAAACAATTTTCATCCGATCGTCTTCAAACTTTGTTTCAATGTTTATGGGTATAATATCTAGGACAATTTCAATTATAGGCCAAATCAGCCTAGGCCTTCTTGGGTTATGGTCCTTTAATTAAACAAAAATGTTGGAGTGTTTGTTTTTATGCCCCCGTATCGATAGATCGGGAGGCATATAGTGATTCACCTGTCCGTCCGTCCGTCCGTTCGTCCGTCCGTCCGTTCGTCCGTCCGTCCGTCCTGGTTAACCCAAATTGACCGTTTCTTCTAGCATCATTATGGCTTGCTACAAAGCTTCCAAACTTGCATGGATGTTGTATATGAACACTCTCCACACACCTGTATCACCTGACCCCATTTTGACCTTCACCTTGACCTAATTTTGGACTTAGACTTATTTATGGACAAGGTTTCCACAGGGGGCATAAGCGTTTATTGAACGCAGTCTTGTTTTCATTCACCATGCCCCGAGACGAGCGTATTTTGTGACATTTTGGCTCTTGTTCATATAATAACTTTCTTAAAAGTGAAACTTTGATGCATTTTGTACATAATCTGAAAGAAAATGTATACAAATTGCACGTATGCCAACTCCATAGTCAATATGGCAACGCCTGGTAAATTTCAAGGTACAACGTTATCATAAAGGGAATATGCATCTCCAAAGATTATCCACGTGACAATAGGTCATTTGCCACCTAGATACTATCCATAACATGCAACACTGGCTTACCACCATTAGTCAATGCCACTGGCAAAGGACAATAACTCTTTTATGTTTTAATAGGAGTAATGTACCTTTTTAACTTTAAGTTTTTCTTTCTTCAAAGCTTGCCATGCTTGCCACGGTATCATTTCCATAACTCAACATCCATTACATGTATTGGAGTTGACATTAGCTCCATTGCTAATATATTATTAATCAACTAAGTTACATTTTGAAACGCATTATGTTCTGTTCACAACTTGGTATAACAAATAAGTGCGAACATTTTGAGCTCGACCTTTGGAAGAAAATAAGAGCTGATATTGCCCCTTGAACGTAAGTGTCTGCGTTGCTGTATTTGAATGAGTAAAGCCACTTTTCCTGACAAAGCTCTTATTTAAGAGTCAAGCAGAACAAAGTCGCGCGCGCTTTCTTACAGACAGCGCTCTCTTCAGTGTTGCCATAACAAATACATTAATTTGTCGCTGGAAACAGCATAGCTAATTTCTCGAATTGAATATAATTACAAGTATTCTGCTCTTACCAGTGGCTGTTAAATGAAGCAAAATTGCCATTGTATCAATCAGACCATTTAAGGCTTGGCGATTGCTATATATAAGCTTATTGCATTACCGTCTAGACATGAATATCATAATTATAGTGTTCGATCGTTGTTAAAATCTAATTCTCCTGTCGTAACACTGAATATAACCCTGCCCTCGAATTGTGAAGACGTCGTCAGGTCTTTGGTCGGAAGAGAAAGTTGATAATTTATTCCAGAAAAACTGGAAACTAAGTTTAATGCCTGGGAGAAAAACATCGTAAGAGATGTCCATACGAACCCACCAAATTTACTTACGAACCCACTCAATAAAATCGCAGCACCTGGTCATGAGCAGTTAGTACGGGGCGTTCATGTACGATAATAAGATAATGTAGAAGTATTTGTATGCTATCCCTAAGGTCATAGCACATACATCGTTTAGAGCTTGCTGAGGGCTCGTACGGTACGACAGGAATTTGGAAGTTCTGTCAATGAAATATCGCAGCATTCGACCCATTTAAGCTCTCTTTGAATGGGTCGACTGCTATAATAATTTATTCAAATTCCTGTGCTCGTACGGATGTTCGTAATGCACTCGCAGGACACTCGTGCGATATCCACACGGTCCACAACGCTATCATGGTAGGTTCTCGCCTCTGGTCCGATTTCAAACTACAACTGGTTTCGTACAATTAAATGAACAAACGTGTATGCAATTAACATCTATGTGACGTGACATTCATCAATTCCTTAGGTAGCCCAATGACCAGAGGAAGTTGATGTCAAAGGGTGGCTGAATGACAGAATTGCTGAAAACTGGTAACTTAACTTGATTAAATGTCTCCACGCACAAAAAGAAATAAAACTATGACCCCTTTTCTGATATGATTCGAATGAACACGATTCCAGAAATGATACAAAACAAGGGCCATCCAGTCAATCTTATTGTATGATTAATTTTAAAGCATATAATGTCGTGTATTTGGGTTGGTCATTTCAAGCAATTACAAAGTCTTCTAAGTAAGTAAGTTTTCAATTCCGAGCATAGAATTGACACAATTTAGGCAGAATCCTAAATAAATAACCTGTCTAGCATTCTCCGACACGTTGAACTTTTTTCAAATGCAGTAAATAGGCATTTACATTTTTATGCCCCCCTATCGATAGATGGGGAGGCATATAGTGATTCACCTGTCCGTCCGTTCGTCCGTCCGTTCGTCCGTCCTGGTTAACCCAAATTGACCGTTTCTTCTAGCATTAATATGGCTTGCTACAAAGCTTTCATACTTGCATGGATGTTGTGTATGAACACTCTCCACACGCCAGTATCACCTAACCCCATTTTGACCTTCACCTTGACCTAATTTTGGACATAGACTTATTTATGGACAAGGCTTCCACAGGCGGCATAAGCGTTTATTGAACGCAGTCTTGTTTGTATATGTTTATAGTGAACCATTAGCACTACTGTTGTCATTCCTTCGGGAACATACGGCAATTGAAACACACTTGCCAAAAAACATAGTTTTATTTTTACCAACACTGCTTAGAGGTTTAAAGAACGATGTATTTTTAGGGATACTCTTGTGCGACAATGCTCCAGAGGAGTGGTGCATAGTATTAGGAAAAAGAAGAAGGATAGTTTTCGAGAATCAGTGCGCAAAAAATAACAGATTTATTTTTTACCAACACTGCAGAGGTATTAAGTGAGATGTATTCTAACGGATAATGTTCAGAAATACTGCACAATCTCGCCATTTTCTGTATGTAATTAGAAATAAAGCTGGCGATCAATATGAGATTTTCTCGTTTCCATCACAATATGATTGGCACGTTGATTTTCAATTTTCTCTCCCCATCTCAAACTTCGTACTTATTACATGGTCACGGCATGTGTTGGCTGATTTATGCCCGTGATTGGTAGATTTTGAAACTTCTGTGCATTACTTGTACTAAGTTTCGTTTCTATTTATTTCGTATTTCGATCTAGGCGCATTAAACAGAATATATTCCGTCGTTATAAGTAACCAAAATGTACTGGGAACAGGCTTATGCATCCTTTATTTGGTCGTTTGTGTTCAATCTGTTCACCCGATATGTATATAAAATGAATGACTTAACGTCCGAACAAATTCAGATACTGTCGGATACAACGACTACATTTGTATTTTGATGAATTTTCAATTGGCTTTCCGGCCCGTCTATGCACTTCATTTTTGACGTGGTCTTGCATTTGCCTCAAATGTTAGACAAAAGTAAATCCTTGGTGAAAAATTTATAAACAACTGGGGAAAGTAAACACTTACCTGAACATCGGCTATATTTCGTCAACATCGATTGGAAAATAAGATACTTACAGGTCTTTTTAGCTCATAGACGACACTCTTACCCAAAAATGACGTCACATACCACGTGGTATGGCCACACTTTCATAACTCGATTTGTAGCTTCAACTTTAAATCATTCTACTGATACCATACAGAAAATTACTAAACATAAAATGGTCAACCTCAAGATCAAACATTCGCTGTCATGAAATTGCAAAAAAACATATATGTTGAGAAATGTATCATGTCTATTAGCCTTCATTTTTAGCTCCACTATTCGTAGAATAAGGGGAGCTATTGCAGTCACCTGAGCGTCGGCGTCGGCGTAACACTTTTGTTAAAGTTTAGGTACAGGTTTTTTAACCTCTTATATTCTCTAAGTCTTTTAAGATATTGCTTTCATACTTTGCATACTTGTTCACCATCATGACCCCAACCCATATGCAGGAGTAGGTAACTGTATCAGGCATTTGTTGCAAATGTTAAAGTAATATATAGTAATTGTACTATCCTAGCATGGCGCTGCGAATAGTGGAGCGCGCTGTTCGTGGACAGCTCTTGTATATACTTGACTTTCTGTTTATTTACATGAATGTTCATAAATGTTCAGTTTGTGAATTAATAAATATTGATGATGAATATCATTTGATAGCCGCATGTGAAATTCTAGAGTTTATTTCGAAATTACTCTGCTGTTAGCTTAAGTTTCGTTTCAGTCACTAGCCATAAACCGTATCATCATATCAGATACAAGCAGTCTGAGATTTTTCATATGGGTTCTCCCGGTGGTGAGGGTAAATAAACCGATTATATTCTGAGATTCTTCAATGGAATAAACAAATGTAAATAGTTTAACCGCGAGGGCCTAATTTTTAGCTCCACTATTCGTAGAATTAGGGGAGCTATTGCAGTCACCCGAGCGTCGGCGTAACACTTTTGTTATAGTTTAGGTACAGGTTTTTTAACCTCTCATATTCTCTAAGTCCGTTGAGATATTGCTTTCATACTTTGCATACTTGTTCGCTATCATGACTCCAACCCATATGCAGGAGTATCAGGCATTTTGTTGAAATTATACCTTCTTTTTCTACTTAGTGCAAATAGTGCAAATGTTAAAGTTTAGGTACAGGTTTTTTAACCTCTAATATAAAGGGCATTCACAAAATATTTTGCTTTGCATACTTGTTCTCCATCATGACCCCAACCCCTACACAGGGGGGGGGGGGGTAACTCTATCGAGCATTTTGTTGAAATTATGCCCCCTTTTGGACTTGGAAATGCAAATGTTAAAGTTTAGGTACAGGTATTTTAACCTCCAATATCTTCAAAGTGTATTGACATATTGCTTTGATACTTTGCATACTTGTTCAACATCATGCCCCCAACCCATACACCGGGGTAGGTAACTCTATCAAGCATTTTGGTGAAATTATGCCCCCTTTTTCAACTTGGTGCAAACGTTAAAGTTTAGGTACACACTCAGGTATGACCCCAACCCCTACACAGGGGTGGGTAACTCTATCAAGCATTTTGTTGAAAGTGTGCTCACTTTTTGACTTGGTAATGCAAATGTTAAAGTTTAGGTACAGGTTTTGTAACCTCTAATATCTTCAAAGTGCATTGATTGCTTTGATACTTTGCATACTTGTTCACCATCATGACTCCAACCCCATACACAGGAAAAGATAACTATTTAGCATTTTGTTGAAATTATGTCACGTTTTGGACTAAGAAATGCTTATTTGTTACCATCATGACCTAGAGGACCTACACGTGAGTAGGTAGCGGTCCTGCATAATTTGTCCAAATTATCCCCCTTTTTTTACTTAGAAGCCCCAACCTCTACACAGCAGAGGGTAATGCTGCTGTTATGAAGCATTTTGTTTTGAATATATAATGATTGTACTATCCTAGCATGGCGCTGCGAATAGGGGAGCGCGCTGTTCGTGGGCAGCTCTTGTTACATCTATAAATCGAGGACTCACGAATCAATGCCCCAAAACTAATGACTTCCTCAGTCATTGCAATATTTACACATTTTGTCGTAAGCTCTTGCAAGTGGTTTTCAAGACTTTCGCAAAACGTAGATTCGTAATAATTTAAAAACCGGTGACTTCGCAAAATTTGTACTGCGCGAAAATAACTCCATATGCAGTAGGGTAATGTCAAACCCACTTTTGATCGTAACATAAATGTTTTATATTACCACTAGGACTCATTTTGGCTTAACTTACATCTTATTTCATCGTTTATAATTCTTGATTTGAAACGTTAAATATAGTTTTATTCCGTTCTATTTCCCCGGAATTTCTCTCGTTTGATGGTATGATATCAGACATACACAACTTGTGTATGCTTCGGATGTAATGTTTTTCGGGGGAAGTTGATGATGTTTTATGTTCGGCTACCTTGTATTTTTTCATATCAGATCAGTGTACGAATGACGACATCCTATGTAGAAATTGTTATTTACGAGGGTTGATCATAATGTTCCCGGATATGTGCCGTCTGAAGTCTGAATTGTTAATACATGATCAATATTGCTGAAACTTATGATTATAAGTAAACGTACTACAAATACAAAACACATACTAATATATCAATTTATATTTCATATCTTTCTTGTCTTAGCTTCTCATCAGAATATTTCTTTATAACTTCACATGTCTTATTCACTACATCTATTTATTATAATATGTAGGCTAGAAGCATGTATAATTGCTTAATGCGGAAATAAACGTTGTTGTTGTTGTTGTTGTTGTTGTATTACACGTCAGTCATATAATGCTCGTCGTGGGTTAGTGGCCTATGTCAGTATACCTTTTGACATTTGTCAGCATACTTGTATACAATTACGCAACATTTTTTTTTATTTGATGGACTGACAACATTATGGAGTGGCCTCATACAACAACACGAAAAAAGTAATTAAGAAAAAACAATTAATCTTTTTCGTGACATCAGGGAACATTCTTTATTGTACCACATTTTAAATTGATACATGTATAAACATGTACTAGATCTATGAATTATTTACGACAATAAACTATTCTGTTAAAAATGTATAGTTCAATTATTATTTTGTCAGGTCGTTGAAATAGTTCTTAATCTGTTAATGTCATGTGTGAAAAATTGAAATAAAATCACAGTCATTTTCTTTTACAAGTGGAAATAGCTTATCAGTGTTTGGTTTGTACCAGTCAATCTATCTATCTGAATATGACTCCTTCATAGGGCAAAAATATGGGTCTTAGGTAAATTTATTAAACAACAAATACATACATCTTGGTGACACTAGTATGACCATGAAAAAATATATATGCCTATACCTACATTCATATACATGTACAACATTTTAAAATTTTAACTCAGACCACAACAAATTAACAGTGTGGTTCTAGTAACCCGACCGTCCCTAGTCTTTTGCCTGCCACTACCCTAAACATTATTTTCATTGGCAATTTGCAGAGAGTCACTGCGAGTCGTTGATTTTCCAGTGCATAAAACCAATAAAATAATATTTAAAAAAATAAAGATCCTACCTACGTACGTACGTACGTAACCTATTTTACCAGAACAATAATTTGTTTTGGCATTTCATGGACAAGACGTGAAGTTATGTTCCCATTGACTATTTGCCATTTGATATTTCAAAAACGTTCCATATATAAAATAAAATATTGAAACTGCTCCAATTGCGTGCATACCGCGACTTATTTTGAATTTGAACATAATTTGGAACAGTTCCCTAATATTCCAAGCTTATTTTGGCTTCCTATGTTGTGTACCCTCTGACATTATTACTACAATTTGCGTACTAGTGCTTATTTTTTAGCTCGACTTTTCAAAGAAAAAAAGTCGAGCTATTGTCGTGACGGGATCGTGTGTGTCAGCGTCTGCGTTGTTTAAGTTTATTGTCCGTGTCATTTTCTCAAAAACTATCAAAGGTATCCACTTCAAACTCAACAAAGTTATTCACAATCACAAGTTGAGTCCATACTGACCAGGCTGGTGACCTATATTTATGGAGTTATCTGCCCTTGTTTCGACTAAGTACATTAAAATGGTGGCACGTTTTACAAATAAACTTAATTTTCTCAAGCACTTTTAAAGCTTTCAGCACAAAAGTGAATTCACTTGTGGAATGTGATGACCTACATCTACTGACAAGAGGGAATAAGTCTATCCAGCATTTTACAAGAGTTATTCCCCTTTTCTGACTTTGATTTATTACACACAAAGACTATCAAAGGTATCCACTTGAAACTCAACATAGTTATTCATCGTCAAAAGGGGAGTCCATACTGACTGGTAACCCTGTGACCTAGATATTTTTGAGATATCTGCCCTTGTTACTCTTAGAATTTTCACTCACAGATGAGCAAGGTTACTATCAAATACGAGAAAGTCGAGCGTCCAGCACTCGTAGGTGGTGCTCTTGTTTTTATTTTGTTTCCCAATAAAATTTCAATTGCGAATTCAATATTTCTAGTAAACAGTTTAAGTTTAAGTGTCTAACAATACATTGTATAGTTTATAAATAAAAATGGAAGACAAACTTACGAATCGGTTTTGTTGCCATGATTACACAGAGTCTGCGTACAATGTGTTTTTCACTCTACAGAACATAAAAGCACATATATTCATAAAAAATACGCAAGAAATGACATCATCTTGTTTCTGATAAAATAGTATTCAGTTGTTTTCTAGTCTGGTGTTAGTTTTTCAACAACAGCAAAAAGTATAAACACAGCATTCGAAACCCCTGGGCAATAATGATGAGTGATGGAATAAATATACTAATGGAAAGAAAATTGGGCTAATCCAAGATTGGAAAATCTGTCGGGCCCTTCATTAATTGTGATTGGAACAAGGTTATGAAGTACTCTAGCCACACTAATCGCGACTCGACAAAATTATGTTCTTCAAATATTCTAGTTCGATCCCAGGCCGCGTCATACCAAAGACGAAATAAAAATGGTACCAGTAATTCCCTTGCTAGACGATCAGCAAAAAGGGGAACTGGGTTCTCTTCTCTCATACCCTCTTTGCGATCGATAGCACCAGAAATACGGTGTCGAGAGTGATTAATATAAGTTGAAAAAAATGTGTTTCATTATCGACCTAAAATAGTATAAACTAAATATTTGACAACAGTGATATTCATCAAAAAAGAGATGCTTAACAATCTGACGAACTTCGCTGTGTCATGCTGAATATTTTTGCAGTGAACTACGTATGAATAAAACGACAGACATTTAACGAATATGTGATCTGAATAACATTAGTGTATCAGAATACAGCAGCCAAATCTGAAATAGTGGCCACTCGAATTAAGCAACCGCTACTCGTACTTGTCGATCTATCATGGTTATGTTTGACTGACTGAGGCGGCACGTTGTCGGAGTAGGTGTTCGTGTTTTAGTAGCTGTACAGTTTCGTTTTTCGTGTGCATTTTGTGGTTGTCCTTATGACTTGTAATATGTGATATTGCTTTTCGTGATCCTTGTTGTCCTTTGTGGTCCTTTTTGTAACGTTACTCGGCTGTTTCCGTTGAGCGCTGTCTTCCCTGTCCGATTTGTTGTTATCTTTCGACATGGCACGATCAATTCTAACCAAGAGCCCGTTGCTTAACTAAAGCGCTACCGAGCGCTTGAATGGTAGCAGTGCTCGCCGATAGCAAACCGTTTCTCAGCACTTCGCTATGCTACACTTGTAATAAATATGCAAATAAATCATAAGAAAAATACAGCTACATCGTTTTTAATTTATACTTCCCCTGCATTTATTCGAACAACTTAAGGGTTTTCGGTACTTTGATTATTTAAGCAAGTCGTCTCCTAGCATAGCGCTATCGAGCGCTCGGTAGCGGTCTGGTTAGGCAACGGGCTCCAATATTTTGAAGAGTGTACTCTCCTTGTTAAATTCTAAACATTTACGGAGCAATTACGATCAAAATCCTCCGTAATGTATCAGAAAAACACTATACAATGTCAGCTGAAAGTTAAGCATAATTATACATTAAACTTAGGATTGGTGTAAAAATAGGAAACCTATTAAGTATTGACGTAAAATTCCCATCAAGTCGCATCTCGATAATTGTGTATTTAAGCGATCGTAATTTTCTTCCAGAAATGATGATGTCTAGCTCTACCAATAAACAATTTTCTGTTTAAATTTGAACATTCTTTGCTACTAGGAGGGTTCATAAAATTGTGACTTAAGATGGCATTATATTCATGTTTCATTTAAATTGGTTTTACGCCATATTTCAACAAGGCAGACATTCAGATATATAGGCGGTGACCCTGTCTACACCTAATTAAAGATTATTTAAAAAAAAAATCAAAATATCTAAATGCGTTTAACAAGGCGTATCCCATAATCCAAGGATGGTCGACTTAACAAATCTAAATTCACACAACTTTAAATAACCGGTACCCCACGAAAACCATTGATTTTACAGATTTTCATTTGCTGCTAGTCGAAGCTGTCTAAGTATTCGAATGTTGAAGAACTTTCAGACAAAGAGTAAACAATCCTCAAGTAGACAGCTGATCAACTGAGCGATTATTTGCAAATCTAGTATAATGTCTAGATATAATTTAGATCGCATCATTCAAAGAATCTGCGCTCCAACGAGGTACTAAATTGACCATACATCTATATCTTATCGCATTTGACTGTGTTCATTATTTTCTTTTAGACAAACATTATTAGCGAGTATTTGTCATCCAATCTATGATGAACTGTCTGCTAGTTCATACAATAGTTCCAGAGATATTCTATAACATTGGTTTACATAAATTGAAACCATTAACTTCTTGGATTATAATGGACTATCCATGTTTTGCAGCGTTCATTATATGCAAAGTCTTGTTTGGAAGTAATTTACGATATTTGCTGTGCAAGGTCACATTTTATTTTTGCGATCACATAAAGGCCATATTTCCTCGAAAGAAAAAAATCTCTGAGCTCATGGGTGAAACAAAATTTGATCTTTACTCAAATAAAAAATATGCTTCATTTTCGAGTAAAAATTGTAGTAAGTTCATTGGAAATATCAAACGAAAACTATCATAAAACTATCATAAAACTTCGTTGACTCAAACCGATGACGTAATATAAGAATGTTGAGCCCGACACGTTTCAAGTAATAAATATTATTTTTTTGGAAAGCATGTATAACAAATATTTAATATACAGTGTGTAAAATCGCTTTTTGGAATTTCAGGAACCCTGGCATTTTAGTTCGTCATATAGTTTTAATACTTTGGATATAACGAAGTTCGTTATCAAGCATGATGCTCTTATATTACATAATTAAGTATGGGTCACTGAATGAGGTGTCCAGGCACTGAAATAAAATTCGCTATAATCTGAAATTCGCTATATTTGAGGTTTTACTTCGCTATATCAGATATTTACTTCGCTATATCCGAGGTTCTACTTCGCTATATCCCATGTTTACTTCGCTATATCAGAGGTTTAACTTCGCTACTTCTGAAGTTTAACTGGTGAACTTCTATATAAAGCTGATTGAATCAAATTGGAATGGCCACGTCAGTATAACCCTAGACACAATCCTTCCTCCGTTTAATCTCTAATCCTGTCAACAAGCATCTTCTTATTTACATTGACAATTAGGCCAAAACAAAATGGTACTGCAGTTCTGCTAACTCTACCAACCCTATGTTTGTCTCTATCGTAAATATTGCATTGACATTTCCCTGAGAATCACCACAAATAATTGATTTTCCTATGCATAAAACAAAATAATATTTTTTGCCTACCTACCCTTTTCTTTCAGCATGCTACCAGAACCACAATTTTAAGATGTTTAAAAGATGGCCTTACTTAGAAGCGTACATACGTGGGCTGTACGATGTCTATATGTCATTCATCCCTACGTTGTAAGAACTTAAGATTAGTATTAGTCTGAGATATCGTTCATTTGTTTCAATTAGATCTGCCATGTTATCCCCCTGTCTGAGCGGATTGGATATTTCTTGTTGAACTTTGAAAGAAATTGGCTTTGAAAGTGCAAAGAATGTATCGCCACTTATGCCCTTTTTCATTTTTTTTCTCAATATTTTGAATAATTTGTCTCACTCAGAGACACATTAATTTCAATGAAAAGCGATACAGGGTGATATTATTTCGTTTAATTAAATAAAATATGGCATTGGACATATACAAGGTGTCTAGATGTCACTTTCGAGTATCTATAAAAAAGGGTATGATTTGTCTTACATTATGCAAGAGTGGTTTGTAGTGTTGATTTATCGACCATAAGCACCTTCCTGCTGTGACATAACACGTCTACTATGACGTCATGTAGTAGATGAGAATTTCCATGTTTAGACATTGTGGTACAATCATGTAGTGGGTTGGGAGAATACTAAACTTGAACTTGATTACATGCGGCTTATTTAAGTGTTTTCGTGATGTACACATTCTGCTAGACGATATACGTGCCCCATCATCACGTGGCCGAATTAATTCAAGTGTTCATTCAATTGGAAGACCTCGTACAATTCTGCCCATCAAATCTCCGACAAGCACTATAGTCTTTATTATTCCAAGAAAATAACAAATATGGTAGCTACGTCAATGGCGGCAAATGTGCAATATTTAGTTGTGCAAATGTAGTTGACTTGTTTTGTGCCAATTTTACATCACTAATTTAATTTTCTTGTATAATTTCAGGTTATTGGCCGCTGAACGTCGCCTTATGCAACCTGTACATCACCTTTGACGTGTTATTATGTACGTCATCCATCCTCCATCTTTGTACGATTTCACTTGAACGCTTCATCGCTATTCGAAGTCCTTTAGCAACCAGGACAAGGTCGAAATCAGCAGTCAGGATCAAAATCCTTCTCGTCTACCTGACAGCCTTGGCAATCAGCAGTCCAATCATGATTCTAGGCATTGTGGACCAAAACAACATTCTTCAAGACAATCGTTGCACCCTGATGAATAATCATTTTATAATATACGGAAGTGTCAGTGCATTTTACATACCTTTAGTGATAATGGGGATATTTTTTGGTTTGACAGTCCAACAGCTTAGAGCAAAATGGAAACTCTGTGATCCCAAACATCCAAGTAAAGATGGGGAAATAACAATGAGAAGATTCAAGAGTAATAGAAAGTCTAAAAGCTTCAAGAAATGTTTGAAGTCTCTTGAGAAAGAACAATCTCATAGAAAAAGTCGAAGTCACCCTGTGGATTTTATGGACCAAACACCGACACTTAGTGAGACGACAATGGAACACTTAGATCAAATCAAACCTTTGTTTTGCAAGGAGAGTTGTGATACTTCTGAGTGCAGTTCTTTTAGAAGTGACACATCGATATCGCATATGAGTGGTCTTAGTTTCCCGGACGCTTGCCAAGTTCAGAGTTCGTCAAACGATTATAGAATACATTTCAGTGATTTGAGAGACCAGTGCATACCGGAAGACGAGACTATCGACATTAATCGTGTCACACGTTCTTATTCACACGAGAATCCCAGTAACACGCACCTAAATGACGATATTGGTGTGTGTGTGGAAAAGCATAATGATATGAATGACAACGAGACTATTCCTACGGGGGTCACCAAAACATTCAGTGCGCCCTCTAGGCTTCATGAACTTGTTAGGAAGCACACGAATGGGAGTTCCACACGCTCGTCAACTAGTCTCATGTCTAAGAAAGATTCAATGAAACAAAAGCACGTTAAAAACTGCGTCAGAACTGAACAAAAAGCGAGTAAAACCCTAGGGATTATTTTTGCCAGTTTTGTCGTCTGTTGGGCGCCATTTTTCATCGTTAACATCCTGACTGCTGTATGTGACAGCTGCCAATTTGATCATCTTATGGTCACCATATTTGTTTGGTTGGGCTACGTGTCAAGTACGTTGAATCCTATTATATATACTGTATTTAACAGAACTTTTCGTACGACCATTGTCAAGTTGATGAAATGTCAATATAAAAATGTTCAGAAATCGATGCGGATCAAAGCTATTTGTGTGGGTCTGAATTATCAAGTTCCTGATAGGAAGAAAAGTACAAACATGCAGATTCCATTGTGAGTTAGTAGTACATTCTTGGTGTGTACAAACACTGTGTTTATTGCTTGACACAATCATCAGACTACATTGTCATTGTTATCCATGGTCGTCCAACACAATGTGTTCAACATATGGGTCCAGTTCAAATTTTCAGTCATATTGTTTAATCTAGTCATGTTTAGAAGTCTCAAAGTATGTACATTGTTTACTATTATCATACCTACGATGTGTGAAGCCGAATGCGGTTCAGTATGTAAAATGTTTGGATTTAAAACACCCCCCCCCCAACGTTAATTTACCCCCTGCTAGATAGCTGGTCGTGTTATTCTATAATTCAATGTTTAAGGTAAAAAACCTAGTAGGCTACGTACTGACAGGCTAAAGATATAGCGATATCTTGTTTTATACAGACTCTGCAGTTCATATACGTCGGAAGTACCATTTATTTAATCGTAATCATTCTACACAGTTTTTTTATTTTTCAAATTTGCACAACAGTACGTTTCTATGTTTTACCAGGCTTTCCAATTGCAATATTAGTATGGATATCAGTTTGTCATATTGGGAGGGCGAAACGCAACTTTATTAGTACATAGCGTTTCTTCAACTAAAGCATTATTTGCATTAATGTTCATCAGCATTTTAAACTGTACCCCTGTGGTTTCCTTTTTCGGAATGAGAATTCAGCAGAAGCATGGACTTTATTTTAAGATAAATGCCTGAACAGTGATTATAAAGCGTTTTTTCTTGTTCAACTCAATTATGTGCTTTGACAGGAAAAACCGTGTGTGTTACTGAACTTTATAGTTAACTACCGTCATGAATAGTCTTAAAGAAATCAGTATATACATGTATAATATTTCCTGATAAAGAAAAAATATTCTATTATTAAATTCCACGATATAAATGAACAGTCAATTTTAATGCTCAAGTTGAGTTGAGCATAAAAAGGTTTTATGATCACAGGGCCTGGTTTTCATGAAAAATCCGTTTTTCTTGCACATGTACATTCTATTGTTTGTTGTCGTGCGTATGTGGTGAGTGTTCCATGGAGCTTCTTGGGCACATAAAATATTACATAAAATTGTTGTTGAGTGTTTCTAACTATTCCTATTATGTACATTATGTTTCCTTTATACAATAGAATCTCCGTAATAACACAACCATTTGTTCTGAATAAAATGGGTCTTTTTACAAAGTGGTATAATTATCTAGTGCTAAATTATAGAAGAACAATGTACCATGAAAGTTGTATTATTGGATGTATTATTGATGAGATGGTCTTTATCTTGTTTCATGAAATACTGATACATGAACTCTATAAGTAACGAGAAGGTCTTTTCCTGGACCATGGCATACTGTATTGTTAATCAAATGGTCTTTATTTTAGGCCATAAACTACTGTATTGTTAATGGAATGGTTTTTATTTTGAACCATGAAATACTGTATTGTTAATGGAATGGTCTTTATTTTGAACCATGAAATACTGAATTGTTAATGGAATGGTCTTTATTTTGAACCATGAAATACTGCATTGTTAATGAAATGGTCTTTATTTTGAACCATGAAATACTGCATTGTTAATGGAATGGTCTTTATTTTGAACCATGAAATACTGTATTGTTAATGGAATGGTCTTTAGTGTGAGTCATGAAATACTGTAATGTTAATGAGATGGTCTTCATTTTGCTGTATTATTACGAATAATTCATTATCTAGGGCCATGAAAATACTTATCAAAGTATTTGTCTTGACATGTTATTCAAGGGATGTTGTTGTACTGTGCTTGCAATTTTATATCGCAGCGAATGATACTGAATTTCTACTGTTTGTTGTACAGTTGCTTAAGTTGCTATGCAAGTATTATTTGTCTTGTGCAAATGATGTTGGTATGTGCCTTTTCTGTGAAAAACATGTTTCCCAGTCTCCACACCCTGTGGCCACGCCCTGTGATCACAAGTAATGATGTTACTACTTCCTGTGCTACACCCATGTGACTACTTCCTGTGTCCGTCCCCTGTATACACATCCTGTGATCACAAGTCATGATGATACTACTTCCTGTGCTATACTCATGTGACTACTTCCTGTGTCCATCCCCTGTATACACATCCTGTGATCACAAGTAATGATGTTACTACTTCCTGTGGTACACTCATGTGACTACTTCCTGTGTCCATCCCCTGTATACACATCCTGTGATCACAAGTAATGATGTTACTACTTCCTGTGCTACACTCATGTGACTACTTCCTGTGTCCATCCCCTGTATACACATCCTGTGATCACAAGTCATGATGATACTACTTCCTGTGCTACACTCATGTGACTACTTCCTGTGCTACACCCATGTGACTTCTTCCTGTGTCCATCCCCTGTATACACATCCTGTTACCTACCCTTTGACTACTACATATGGCCAATGTGACTACTCTCTGTGCTACACTCATGTGACTACTTCCTGTGTCCATCCCCTGTATACACACCCTGTTACCTACCCTTTGACTACTACATATGGCCAATGTGACTACTTCCTGCGCCCACCCCGAAACCGTGGTTTCTAATCCCTGTAGTCAATTCCCAGAGGTGTCTATCCCTGACAATTTATTGTGGCGCATATTTATTCTGACTAGCATTTAATTGAAAGCTACTAACTAGAACTGCAGAATGTCAACTCAAAATTATGTGATACTTGTCAGAACTAATTCACATGCTCCTTATTTTGACACATGTACTTTAACAAACAGTTTGGTTTAGATTAAACTGTCAGAAATTCATGCTAATTCTCTTCGCTCTTATTATATGATTGTGAAAGTTAATTATTTTTTGTTTGTTACTCTAGTAAAGTTCCACAACCACTTCAATTATTTTGAAATCCTGTCGATATTTGCAGTTATTGTAAAGAACCAAATTAATCTTAGAACACAACTTCACGGTATGAATCCCGATACACCGCTTCTCAGTTCCGTGAGAGAATAGTTCTATTTTCATTTGGCTCTGACGGAACTGAAAACCGATGTAACGCTCGGACGGAACTCAGATTTCATGTATCCTGTGTTTAATACATTGGTTTTCAGTTCCGTCACAGCCATATGAAAACAGACCGATTCTCTCACGGAACTGAAAAGCGGTGTATCGGGATACATATCGTGAACGTGTTTGATATTAATACCAGGCACCTTTTTGGATGATCCTTCTTATCCCGTATAATCCGGAAATCAGGATTTGCTGCAAAAGAAAGAATGTCCTCAGTAGGACCCGTAATATTTTATGATATATACCATGTCCTTGTCCAGTGCTACTGTCCAGTTTGGGTAATAAAAGAGTGATGCAGTGGTCGAGTCCACTATAACGATGTAAAACCAATTACAATCGTAACAATCGTAAAACATCGGCAACCATCGTAACGCATCGGCAACCATCGTAACGCATCGGAATATTTAAGTTATTGAAAATGCCGTCCGGTGATTAACGAAGGAATTTCATGATATGTGCTGATGTATCAGGTCAATTCTATCAAACAATAATTAGATTGGATTTTTAAGGTTACCTTGCAATATCTATCAGCATAATAATGGCGTTGGGCACCCTTTGATGCTAGAAGCAATTTTCCACAGGCATATGGACTTGCTTTGAAAAACCTGGTTTTCGTAGATTTTCTACATTATTGTAGACATCCATCGTCTTTTGTTACGATTGTTTTACGTGTTATGCCAAGTTTGTGTGTAATTAACTATCGATCTGAATAATATGAAACGAAATTTTGCGTGAGAACTTTGCCAAATGTAGAAATCTATTCAGTGTTTGGTTCAAAATCAAATATTAAATAAGATGTGCTGACAGAAACGCATACGCGATTGTCTATGACCCCTTACATATATGCGAACTTTCCGATCACCGCTTGTATGGCTAGTCCATAACCAGACTCCAGACCCTAAAACATTGAAATTATTTGCTAGGTTGCTGTTTCCTCATTAACAGATACATTGTAATACATACTATGTACATGTATTATTGGTGTTTGTGAATGGAAAAGGTTCACGAAAGACTACATTTGGCCTTGTGTTTTTTGTTTTGAAAATGTTATTTGAAATATTTTTTGAAAAACCACAGGGCCAAATTTAGCCTTGCGTTAACCTTGTCCTTTGGCAAATAAACTATTTTTATGGTGGCGTTTTTCTTAACCTACATGTACTTTCTGGATACGTATGATATCAATTCTACAATATGTATCGAACTGCAATTATTTTATTTTTGAACATCATATACATTGTATTCGCATGATGTATATATGCCCTACAGATTACGTTGATATTACGCTTTAAATTGTTCCGAGTTTTTCATTGTTTTTTGTTTATTGAAATAATTCCGTCTGTGATGAGTATTGTGTGTTTATTTGATGTGAATAGTGTTCGTCTTATTAATATAATATGTGTACAGTTGCCATTTCTGTATGCCAATAAACTTTAGTCACTCATTTCGCCAAAGCCAATATTTATGTATTATTTAAATTATCAAACGATTGTTGTTTATGCTTACATTTATATCATAACTTTCGCTGGTTTGAATTGTTATAAATTTTGTACGCTGTGCTTTGTTTACATGATTTCATGCCAAATTTGCATATTATTTAAATTTTTGGAATCTGCCGTTTAAATATGTACATAGATTATAAGTGTTTGAGTAACGATGAAAATATAACTTTGATTTGTTTCATCATTCCGTTTTGTTATTTTTGTCCCACCAATTTTGGTTCAGACCCAGGCCCAGTGTTCACAAATGATTGGTTTTCAGGCTCAATAGATTTCCTTTCAAATTCAGGAATTATGTTTACGTAAAGCTGAAGTTTTTGTTACAGGTGGATAGATATTAATATGTCCTGAAATTAAGTCCACGTTTTAACACTTATATTTGTAGCGGAAAATCATAGCTTTTAGCTAATATATAAATTTTTGCTGTGACATTCAAAACAAGCCCGTAATGTCAATTCCAATCATTTTTGGGCGCCGTAAAAATGACGTAAAAAGAACCCAAAGTGATAACGTTCGCAACGTCATGGCAACGTCATTTATGACACCAACGCCATATAACATGCACCATTGAATTGCAAATAGCTTCTAGTTTCCAACGGTACCAGCTATTATAAGGATGTGTAACTTTTTTAAGTACCCTTCCACCTTAAAGTTGAAAATTTATAAAGTCTTGATTTTAAAAATGATCCTTGTTTTTCATGACCGTTTTCGGTCTCAAGTACTATAATTCACTTTTAACAGAAATATAATGATCTCAATAACTAGAAGTGTACCATGTTTTCTATACACTGCTATAAGTATTGCCTAAAGTTCTTGAAAACTGCCTAAATATGGGCATTTTTTCAAGATCAAATTTAAACCGGGTCTGTTAATCCTCTGTAAACTTGTGGCCTAGCTACGCCGGCATACACTTCACGCCCGATGGAAAGCATTAAAACTGCAATTTCCATGAATGCAAAGTGTGTGAAGAGGTTATTAGTTGCTTGTGGGAGAGCAATTTTGTTAGTACTAGTTTGTAATTAATTCCAGAAATTAGGTTAAGCCAACGAACGTGTCGGCGTATATGGTTTTTGACACACAGCTCAATTAGTCAAACATAGACTTAAACAAGTAGTGGATAAGTTCTAATCATCAGTTCGCAAACACAGTACATGTAGCTTAACGTCCAATTTGCTTCAGTTAATTATGTTTTAGATGATTAACCTACAAAATTAATCCTTACAACATCAAATAAATGAGCTCCTAAGTCGAAATGGATTAGGGATGCAAAGTGCGTTTGGTTAAGTTGAACTTCTTCGTACATGGTGTGTAGTTCGACATTAAGCGACATTGGAGGCAGTCACAATGCCGTTATTTTAGCTAAATGTGGTGGGAATTTCACGTTTATAACCAAAAAACGGACGGACAAAGACTTCAAACACTTTACATGTATGTTATCATGCGTATTTGTAAAACATTGCTTTCCCCTACAAATCAGAAGTTAATTTTAGGCAAAAAAAATGTTTTATGATGATCATCAACAATATACTGAAGTGAAAATTCAGCGAGAAATATTGTAAAATAGTAACAAATAACTTCAGTTTTTGACACATGCGGTACACTATATGCATTTATTAGTCCCCTACCGGTTTTTTACCGGAGGGGACTATAGGTTTGCCGTCCGTCCGTCCGTCCGTCCGTCAAACAATCTGGATCCTGATATAACTCAAACAGTTTCCAAGCTAGGTTTATGAAACTTGGTATGTGGATAGGGGGCAATCAGGGGATTATGCACGTCTAAAAATATTTTGATTCTGACAAAAATTGTGGTTGCAATGGCAACAGAAACATTGAAAATGGCCTCAAACCGGTAGGGGACTTCTGTATTGCTTGCAATTCTTAATTACTTGTTTTATCTACAAAATGTATGCATGTTTAGCAACTGATAAAAACCGACATGGTTCAATGTGTATAATTGAAATACGAACGCTGAACAAGAGCTATTAAAACGAAAAACATATCAGAACGTAATCCAATATAGCCGAACACAAGAACTTATCTAACTGCCTATTAATACGATTGTGCACGGTCTCATTTCCTGTATTCATTTGGAAAAATAAAAAAAACTTAAAATGACTCTGCGCATATTTCTGTTCTTAAATTTTAAAGTTAATTTAGGATAGTTACAAATGCACTGAGGTTCCGCATATACGAGCTTCTCTGAAGCCTAAACATATTTCTAATCAATTTATTCCCAGTATATAGCATGATTGTAGTTATCATATATCTTATTTCCAATTGGAATTCCTACTGTTAGTATGTTCATCAGATAGACTATAGGTATGTGTATAAGATGGGAGTTGTTTAAGTAAATGGTTCTCTTATTACTATTATTACCAAACATTAATATCGTAAATGTAAGAAACGTTTTCAAAATAAAATATTAACGTCAAACGTCGCCTAAAAAGTGCCGTGGGACATTCTGTGTTGACAGCGATTATTACATGGCATTTGGCAACGCATTTTCACTGTTACATTAAAATACATTTACAGATTAAGAAGAAAAACACTATTTTATATATTCCATTGTTTTCTTAACAAATACAAAACTTAAAAATGAAGAAGTTATAAAAACCACGGTTAACATAACAAACGTATTTTCAACGTCAGTGGGACATTTTCTGTGGACATTGAAAAACGAAAAAACGCATTGTTTATGTTATTTTCTCAATTCAGTTTTTATATATTATATCTAGAAAACGAGACTATTTTTATAATCAAATATTGAATACGTGCGTTGAGAAATGATTAGTGTAATTTACATTTCAAATTCTGATCCGTGATGGAAACGCGTCATAATTATTATGAAATCTCAACACGCAATTTTCTTGAAAACTTCGATTTTTCCCAGTTCCCGTTCTATAATGCAAATTTACGGAAATGCGATCTGTAGTACGTTGTTTGAATACTTTACACGCAAAATATTGATGTCTATTGACACGGATTTATTAGTGAAAAAGTGGTTGAGAAAAATTGTTACATCTCTACAACGTATTTTGTACGTTTCACGCACCCTTCGTACGAATTTAACGTTTTTATTATTAATTATTTTAAAAGGAAAATTAACCCATTGGGTAAGAAAGTTGTTTCTCTTTAAAATGATATATGAAATCATATAGTTTACGCGATGAATCAATGATACAATCACTTTACAAGAAATAAAATCGGCGTAAAAGTAAAATAGCTCCAACTTGTGATGCGACGTCATAAAACAGGTAAGAAATAACCAACGACCGCCTCCTCGATAGCCTAGTGGTAGAGCGTCCGCTTCGAGTACGGGAGGTCCCTGATGGATCCCAGGCCGCGTCATACCAAAGACGAAATCAAAATGGTACCAGAATTTCCCGTGCTAGACGCTCAGCATAAAAACCCTCGTGGCGATAGATAACATCAGGAATGAGGTTTCACGAGTGATTTATGTAAGTTGGAAAAAACTTGTTTCACAATCGACCTAAAATAAATTAAATTAAACAACCAACAAAATAACAGCTACATTATTACAATTTGTTATTATTTTATGGAATATACTGATCAATATTGGCACATAGCGTGCTGGTTGAAATATTGATGGAAATAAAAAACAAGAGCTCACAATTAAATCATCTGAGATAAAATAAAATCCGCAATAAAAAAGAATCGTCCTTTAATATCAATATACTGTTTCTACATGTATAGCGCGGATAATTTAACATGGTCCTACCCTTCTATTAGCATAATTTGATAGCTGATATATTATAAATTTACCTCGGTTGTACGTTTTATTAGCGGGAGACTCAATTACGAAGACGCTCTAGGTGTAATTCACCAAACTAAAGGATCGATATTGCACGATTTGCTCGAGGAAATTGATATAATCAACACAAGAACCTTGTAATATATTCACGTACAAAGGTCAGGATCATGTTGTTATCTCCGTACTATTCTATCTTAGTAACGGATACAACGAGGAATAAACAAATTGCCTGCATGTGTGATGAGTTATTCACGAGTATATGGTGATACGCTTGATGAATGAAACTTGTACTATTCTACTAAACACAAAGTTCTACAGCACTTCATCCAGCGTACTTGCTTCTTGTCACCATCGAACAATGGATACATGTTCAAATAATATCCCTAGGGGTTGCCAGGGCATCATCCTTTGTTCGCTCAATCGTCGTTGACAACAATACTAGCCTTTACACGCTGCAGTCGCAACAATTTCATCAAAGCCTAAATGAATACAAAAAAATGTACTTAAGTCTAGCACAACATGTACTTGTAAGATTTTTCTATTAGCCTGGTTCTGCTGTTTTATATTAACCTAGTTTTCCGACTACAAAACCTATTTGAAAGAAGTACATGCAGTGTGACTAAGAACGCTAGACAAAAAAATTTAAACAACCGTAAGTATTTTATTGCAAGCTTCCACCATTATTTCACTGGACTTATTGTATGTTTTGCGAAGAGAAACCCAGTGTTTAGTCCTTGAAAATGGGAGAAATGTATCAAGTGAAATGTCCTTGAAAAGAACTTGATGTTTGGGAGGAAGATCTGTATGAACCATACTCTGGTTTGATTGGCTGTACTGACAATATTCAGACTGTCCGAGTGTACGGTCTTTTGTTACCGCTGAGCTGTTTTTCATCTCACTGTCCAATGGTGTGCTTCTAGCTCATTCTGAACACCTCGGCTTTTATGCATTGTAATAGATATATTTAAATTTTTACCGGAGATAAACGGACATTGCTGAATTTTCGCGATTTCTTCTAGCTCTCTGCTGAGTGCTTCTCTCCCTGTTCGAGGTTCGAGGTTGTACATTTTCGAAATATAGATTGAGCGTCTGACCGATTTTATTTAATCTGCGTAAACAATACGTAACACCAACACTATGATATAGGATTGTGGGGATTAATATCAGTCACACGTCATGATGGAACCAGAAATAGATATCAACGAATGCGTGCTAATTACTGGTTATTATTTACATTAGATAATGGTCATAATTAATATCACGACTATAGCCGCATTTTCGGTTGGTGTTATGAATGTTTATAACGTATAAATATCAATAATACGGAAGCGTAGAATGGCAACAAGTTAACCACTAGCTGATCGAGAGGTCCTGGGTTCGATTCTCGACGGGGACACTTTGTCATTTCTGAAAGGCTTTTCAGTGTTTCACATCCAACGAGAGATAGTCTCGCGTGTCTCGGTGTTATACACACTAGGCACGTTAAAGAACCAAAGAGATTAATCAGATAGAGCTGGAGTAGCCCACCGGATGCCATGTATCAAGCAACTGTCTCTCTTTTTTTGATGTCTGATGTCATTGGTCAATCATGCAGTGATAACCCGAATTACCACGTACTACAAATACAAACAAACAAGATGTTTTTATACTGCGCATGTTCAATGTATGGTGAATGTAATTATATTAGTTTTGTATGAAACATGTAACACAAGTAGTAAATTGCTGTCCTTTCTAAGAAGGAAATATAACTGCGTGTTTTGTAAAGGCCCCATCACACACAACGAAAACCACCTGATGTCAATTTGCGAATTATGCACAAAAGGAATTTCGCTGATTTAGTTCTTATTAGTAGATGTATGTATAGGCTGTATATCGTTGGTGCCAATGTTGGTGTTCTTATGGATGCGCGTGTGAGCGTTTGTGTCCATTGTGATTAGTTTTGTTAGGTCAGAATTCGTTAGTAGTCACAAAACTTCTCTATTTGTCAGGCTTCGTTAAATAAATGCGTTATATGTGATGGGCTTTAACGTTGTCTGTTTACGACTGGAGGGTACATGTACGTAGAATGACACATGTATATACATCTTGTATATATACAATGAATATAAGTATATAGCTGGGACGACGTTTGAAATGCAGAACTTACTTTAAAAATATGGTTATTAAATATACATTTGCTAACATCAAAAATGTGAACTACGGCTTTCCATACAGTAGACTCATCGATGGTTTCATGTAAAACATCCAAAGTAAAGTGATTGGATTGGACCATCATCATCCTCATACATCAGTGGTTAGTCTAGTTCGGACGAAGAATACTCTGGTGAACGAGAATGGACCATCATAATTATACTTTCTTGTGAATAGATTGTTCACTGAGCTGGGACGCATATATACGGGATGTGCCATAATATTGGTTACCATTACAATAGAGTACTAGGAGAAAACGCTTAAATAATCTCATATGAAATTGTCATAATTATATCACATATATCCGAGAATAGTTCGAATAAGATAGTAAACTGGGGTGGTATTCACAAAGCATCTTAAGGGAAAACTCAGAATTTCCTTAAAATTTTATCATTTCCTTAAGTGTTTCAGCTAAACAGGAAAGTCAAGATTTTCAATTTTTACATCGTGTTTAGAAGCATTATGTAAAGAGCTACAATCATCACAAAGAAAACATGGGTAAATCTTTGTTTCTTGGGAAATATGTGCATCTCAATTTTTTAACTTAAGTAAAAATATTTAAGTTTTCCCTTAAGATGTTTTGTCAATACCAATCCTGCTATCTAATTCCACTTCTTGCTTGACCTTATGGACGTCATTTTAAGATTTATTGAACAAGTGACTTTTTACATTTTTTTTATTCCCATGTTGCATTGATAATCATATGGTCATGTTATATATTGAATAAAACTTTGAAATGATACCTTCCTATTGTTACCAGTATATGACAATGTCATATGAGAACAAGTATTATCTCATGACATTCGGTTTTAATGGTAACACATAATATGGGACACCCTGTACATGTTTACCATCGGATTGAATAGGGACATTTAAATTAATTCTTGATGTCTACAGATAAGCATTTATAAGTGAAACCAGACAGCTTAATTGCTCTACTAAGAAATACGCTAACGTTTAAATTGTCGAAGGTTTGTGTAGAAGTGAGTATAAAGATGTGTTCTAAAATTGTAGCTGAGATTTTGTATGTTTTAAATTAATTAAATCTCTAGTTTTTATAAGATAGTACTAGCAGTATTTATGTTAAGTTTCTCCTATCACAAGAGGTTTTACTGATACTATATACTCCTAGAGCTACTACTTTCACATTAACACCAGTAGGCAGAGCACTGGACTGTGCTTACATTGGCTAGATCTAACGTTATTAGTTTCACATTTACCTCAGACAACGCCAGTTGGTAGGGCGCTGGACGCCCTTTCCATAGGCTAAAGTTACCTGCAACTTTCACATTTACCTAATGCTACGTCAGTAAGCAGAGCGCTGGACGCCCCTTCCATTGGCTAAAGTTACCTGCAACTTTCACATTTACCTTATGCTACGTCAGTAGGCAGAGCGCTGGACGCCCCTTCCATTGACTAAGGTTACCTGCAACTTTCACATTTACCTTATGCTACGTCAGTAGGCAGAGCGCTGGATGCCCCTTCCATTGGCTAAGGTTACCTGCAACTTTCACATTTACCTTATGCTACGTCAGTTAATAGAGTTCTAGATTGTCCTTCCATATCATGTAGAGCTACTGATTTCATATTTACCTCAGGCTTCGTCAGTAAGTATGGTGCTGTAGTGTGTCCTTGCATTGGCTATATTTACTTTGTTATTTCCAAATTTACCTAAGGCTACGTCAATTGGTACAGTGCTGATCTATCCTTCAATTGGCTAGAGCTACTTAATACACATTTACTTCAGGTAACGTCAGTGAGTAGGACACAGAACTGCCCTTCAATTTGCTAGTATATCTGGACACGTTTCCTGTGTAATACCCTTTACACGTGAAGAGGAACAGCAAGTTGGTCCGTATTTCCAGTAGAGCGGTGTAAGGAACAGCAAGTTGGTCGGTATTTCCAGGAAAGTAGTGTAAGGAAAAGCAAGTTGGTCGGTATTTCCAGGAAAGTGATGTAAGGAACAGCATGTTGGTCGATATTTACAGGAAAGTGGTGTAAGGAACAGCAAGTTGGTCGATATTTACAGGAAAGTGGTGTAAGGAACAACAAGTTGGTCGATATTTCCAGGAAAGTGGTGTAAGGAACAACAAGTTTGTCGGTATTTCCGGGAAAGTGGTGTAAGGAACAGCAAGTTGGTCGATATTAACAGGAAAGTGGTGTAAGGAACAGCAAGTTGGTCGAAATTTCCAGGAAAGTGGTGTAAGGAACAACAAGTTTGTCGGTATTTCCGGGAAAGTGGTGTAAGGAACAGCAAGTTGGTCGATATTTACAGGAAAGTGGTGTAAGGAACAGCAAGTTGGTTGATATTTCCAGGAAAGTGGTGTAAGGAACAACAAGTTGGTCGATATTTACAGGAAAGTGGTGTAAGGAACAGCAAGTTGGTCGATATTTCCGGGAAAGTGGTGTAAGGAACAACAAGTTTGTCGGTATTTCCGGGAAAGTGGTGTAAGGAACAGCAAGTTTGTCGGTATTTCCAGGAAAGTGGTGTAAGGAACAGCAAGTTTGTCGGTATTTCCGGGAAAGTGGTGTAAGGAACAGCAAGTGTGTCGGTATTTCCAGGAAAGTGGTGTAAGGAACAACAAGTTTGTCGGTATTTCCGGGAAAGTGGTGTAAGGAACAGCAAGTTTGTCGGTATTTCCGGGAAAGTGGTGTAAGGAACAGCAAGTTTGTCGGTATTTCCAGTAAAGTGGTGTAAGAAACAGCAAGTTTGTCGGTATTTCCAGGAAAGTTGTGTAAGGAAAGAACAGACAGTTGGTAGGTATTTCTAGGAAAGTGGTGTTAGGAAAGAACAGACAGTTGGTAGGTATTTCTAGGAAAGTGGTGTAAGGAAAGAACAGACAGTTGGTAGGTATTTCTAGGAAAGTGGTGTAAGGAAAGAACAGACAGTTGGTAGGTATTTCTAGGAAAGTGGTTAAGTCAAACGACCCAGTATACGAAGAACACATTGACACATATAAATCGACGTAAAGCATCTGATAGAAATTTAAAGAACAATCAAAGACCAATCAGGGATGCTTTGTACTGGATATTTGACAGTTCCAAGACGAATTCACAAACTCTGAAATGTGTGATGACAAAATGCTTTGAACGTACATAATCTTCAGTTATAGGCAATTATTCAAGAATAACACAAAATAGTCATGGCTAATCTGCGGTTCGGCCAACGACCTCCACAATGCATGTCGATGGCGCTCTAAAAGGATTAAGTACCTAGAATTGTTGTATGCAAATTTTATTTGTCGCAGGCAATATGCGTCATAATATAAATTAATGATGACGAATTCCTGTTTACCAGAAGTAGAAGGATCCGTACTGCTAACAATGCGTATTCGTTGGTGCGTGTTTTCGAATATTTTGTTGATAAACAGGTTTGTTGATAAACAGGTTTGTTGATGAACAGGTTTGTTGATGAACAGGTTTATTGATAAACAGGTTTGTTGATGAACAGGTTTGTTGATGAACAGGTTTGTTGATAAACAGGTTTGTTGATGAACAGGTTTGTTGATGAACAGGTTTGTTGATAAACAGGTTTGTTGATAAACAGGTTTGTTGATAAACTGGTTTGCTGATGAACAGGTTTGTTGATGAACAGGTTTGTTGATGAACAGGAACACAACATCAAATCCCTACGAATATTTTTGTGTTGTGTGGGTTTTTAAAAATTAAAACTCAACAAATATACTGCTTTATATATCCTAAGTTGCCATTTTACCCCAAAAATGTACGAACTACATGCCAACCGTAATTATTGAACGAATTTTACAGTAAATTAAACATGTAGACCAAAGCTACGTACTTGCATAATTATTTGGAACTGAATTATTATTATTTTTTAATGCTTACCTCCTCCCACACCTAGATTATTGCTGTTCAATTTGGGCTGACACAGACAAAACATCCATTGACGAAATCATTAAATTTCAAAAACGGGCAGCACGCATCATTCTTGATATAAAAAACTTTGACACTCCCTCTGAAGTTCTTTTCAATAAACTTCAATGGATGAAATTTGATAAAAGAGTTGAATATAAAAAAATCAATGCTTGTGTACAAATCACTCAATGATAATCAGTTTCCAAAATACATGCAACAAAAATTTACCAAATTAAGCCAAACTCATTCATGTAACCTTAGATCAGTAACAAATGAAGAACTATTTGTACCATCACCAAAATTTGAATTTTCTAGAAAATCACTTGCCTAATCACTTGCCTACTCGGGACCAAAAATCTGGAATGATATACCAAAATCAGTACGAGCATCAGACTCAATACATAAATTCCAAAATGCATACATCAAATGGAAATACCCATAGTTTATAACATTGCAACAAACAGACCCATCAGGTGAATATACTTTCAGTTCAACATAATTATACCAATTTCTATCGTGCCAATTTACTACTTGCAAATGTAAGTGATAAAATGTTTATTTTCATGAACATATACTGTGTTCAATATAGTGCTGTCCTATTATTTTTCTTTGTAATTAATATGTTGTTATTTATATTTGTAAACTTGTCTTTGATGTAATGTACCTATTTATATATTTATTGAGGCCCATATGGAATATTGCATTATTGTAAATATGTTAGCCTCGTAAAATAAAGAATTTACTTACTTACTTACTTACTTACTCACTCACTCACTCACTCACTCACTCACTCACTCACTCACTCACTCACTCACTCACTCACTCACTCACTCACTCACTCACTCACTCACTCACTCACTCACTCACTCACTCACTCACTCACTCACTCACTCACTCACTCACTCACTCACTCACTCACTCACTCACTCACTCACTCACTCACTCACTCACTCACTCACTCACTCACTCACTCACTCACTCACTCACTCACTCACTCACTCACTCACTCACTCACTCACTCACTCACTCACTCACTCACTCACTCACTCACTCACTCACTCACTCACTCACTCACTCACTCACTCACTCACTCACTCACTCACTCACTCACTCACTCACTCACTCACTCACTCACTCACTCACTCACTCACTCACTCACTCACTCACTCACTCACTCACTCACTCACTCACTCACTCACTCACTCACTCACTCACTCACTCACTCACTCACTCACTCACTCACTCACTCACTCACTCACTCACTCACTCACTCACTCACTCACTCACTCACTCACTCACTCACTCACTCACTCACTCACTCACTCACTCCCTCCCTCCCTCCCTCCCTCCCTCCCTCCCTCCCTTCCTTCCTTCCTTCCTCCCTTCCTCTCTGTTAGAAACTAAAGTACTTCAATTAGTTGTCAATTAGCAAAACACGTACATGTAAGCCAACATAATTTATGTACATGTATTATCATTATAAGCAACTTCATTATTCATTTTCTTTCTGTTTGTTAGATACTTCAATTACTTCAAGTAGTTAGCAGCTTAAGCTATACACACGAACAGTCTGTATCTGTTATCAGTTCTTGGGACGTGAAGCGTATTCCTAACGTATTTATTTCGTCTTAACTGATTCTGAAACAATACATGGTGATGACGTATCGTTGTTCGTCCTAATGTCTTAAATCTAGGAGATAAACATATGTATCAGTGGAACATGTATACATTATGTGGACTCATATGATAATGCACCGCGATATGACGTCATTGAAAATTGTGTGCACGTCAAAGGAGCATGACCATACTGCTGCTGAACTCCATAATTATACAGCTGACGTAACCATTTGAGAAATAGCTAGCCGGACAACCCCCTCCCAGAGAAGACGAGACGACTATATGATAGCTGGTCGGACACTCATTGAGAAAAATAGTTGGTTACGCGCATGCTTAGACACATCAGAACGATTTGGAGACCCGGTGGACAATGATCATGCCCAACAGGACGATTTGGAGACCCGATTGGCAATGACATTAGACACAATATGACCATGTGGAGACACAACGGACAATACAAAGATACAAAAGGACGATGTGCAAACTCGGTGGACAGTGCTTAGACACAATATGACGATATGGAGACACAACGGACAATACAAAGATACAAAAGGACTATGTGCAAACTCGGTGGACAGTGCTTAGACACAATATGACCATGTGGAGACCCGGTGGACATTTCTAAGGTACAGCAGAACGATGCAGAAAAACGATGGACAATGCTAAGACAAAATAGGACGATGTGGAGGCACAATGGACAATGCAAAGATACAAACGAACGCTGTGGAAACCCAAAGGACGATGTTAAAACACAATAGGGCGATTTGAATACACAATGGACAATGATATGACACAATAGGACGGTGTAGAAACCCGATGGATAATGCTAAGACACAATAACACGATGTGTGGCACGGTTTGGGCGATACTTATAAGATACAATATCTGACAATGTGCAGGTAAATATTACCGAAGTTCGCACTGTTACATCGTGACTTGGTGTCGTAATGTCGCCACTTTAGGTTAACGTACCGTGTTTCGAGCACCTACAGTTCGGTCGAAGGAACGATACGATGGCATTAACAGAACCCCATAGAGACACATAATATATAACAGATATTCACGCACTGCCCTGTCACAGTAACTGTGCTCTAAATTCCCTAGTTATCGTCTTATGTATTTCTTATTAAGGACGAAATATAAAAAAGTGAATTTCCATGAAAATACAATAAGGAAAAGCTTTAGGATATTTGACCTCATATGTCTAGCTGTTTACGGAATAAACACCTTTGTGATTGGAAATCAACGCGTTTATGCCGTAAGCAATTTTCTTTATCATTCTTTCAAACCATAAATACTTCTCGTGCTGACAAATGGATGTCACAGACGGAAATCTTTACAGTGCCTAAGCTAGCCTCCACTACTATTATTACTACTAGTACTGTTAAATCATTCATATACGTAACTATTTAATTTCGACAATTTGGTAAAATTTGAATTTTCTCGGGGTGGTACATTCCAGGAATGAAAATTGGAACGGAGAACATGTTGTCCAGTTTCCGAGTGTCGATTACCCATGATTATTCATGCGGGGTTTGATTTCGTGGTATATGTGGATGGACGAAATCTACGGGAAGATCTGCCTCGCGAATATGATTGATTTTATAGGAGCTTTAGTTTCGTTTGAAAATCGAACACATTTCCAGGAAAAACAAATTCCTACAAATCCGGTATAATTAGAATACAATTGCTCAAAGCTTCACAAAGAAAAGCCTTTGCTGAATTCGAATTGTCCCAAAATGATGAATATCTTGCAAGACAAAGATAAGCGGCGGGATCGATGATGGTGGACAGGAAGACCGGAAAAAAAGTGGAATAGGGGAATATATATGAAGCGGTATCCAGGACAACCTGTTTCTTTGATAAAAAAATAATGATTTTGAGTTTTTACATAATTTGACAGAGTAATGGTGATGAAGCAAAATGCAAACGTTATTTGACGTAATTGTAACAAGTTTAAATTAAATAGATCCAGTATCAATTTATTATTGGTTATATAAAAATACAAACGTGTGGCATGGCTGGCGGATAGGCAGTGTATCCTTATTAGAAATTTATACAGGGCAGATTTATGGACACATTCATTTTTATTTTTTGCAAGAAAACAAGGCCAAATTAGGACATTTGTCAATCCATTCTAATCACCTCGGCCTTTATGCATTGCAGCAGACGATTATACTTAACGGAGACAAACGGAAATGCCATAGCTTTCACGATTGTTGTCAGGCAATCCTATCCATTTAGAACATTTTAGGATACCGAAAACTAACCATTACACATTAGCAGCATCACTGTGGTACAGAAATACACCAAAAGCATTAATTTTTGCGGGTATTAAATTTCGTGGATTTTGGTAAATTCGTTATTTGGTGGGTTCTTAAATTCATCAAAGACCTAAATATGTATATTTAGGTCTTTGAATTCATGGATTTAAAATATTGAAAGAAAAATTTCTTGTTACATATTTTGCAAGTCACTTTTTCGAAGGGTTTAATTTCGCGATGTATTTCTTCCGCGTTATTAACGAAAATTAATTCATTTGCAGCAAAATACCAATTCATACTTCATAACAACGAATGCACGGCTTCCCATTAAGGAACACGTTAATTTTATTTGTTATAATATAGTGTCCTTGTATTTTAGCTAAATATAATACTGTAAAATCAGCAAATAAAGAACTTTGGACATTGTCCTTCTGAATCAACAATTTCTAGTACTAAGTAGATCTACAGACGAACCACTCTACTATTCATGGGATCGACTTCGGCATGCACGGAACATCCTCGGATGCAAATCGGTGCATCTCGGTAATTTCCGGAACAGTCGTCTATAGGTTGCTCAGTCTTGCTGTCAGCGTCAAAGAAAGTGCGAATTCAAACTACAATGTATTTGCCTCCGTGGCTCAATGTCTTGTCGTTTAATTTGGCGATCTGGGTTCAAATACTGTCGGAGGCACCCGTATGCCTGCCATATTTCAGTAGAAAGCTGATTGGCAAATAAAATCTATGCTCAAAATGAAACATTGTAACGTGCTTCGTCCAGTTGCGTTACAGTAAAGATTTATCTTATTGCTTAGGTCTGTGTAACAGTATAATTATGCATCTCAATTTATTTGTTTTCGTTCTTTCTGAACATTAAAAACTAGAATCCTGATTTGTTACCTCTCAGCATACATGTATGTTACAATCATGATTTTATTGCGTCATTTTGGCATTGGGTGTCACATTGGGTGTTGCATTTGTGACTATGCCCAAGAGTGGGCCCTGCAAATTGATACGAAGATGAAGAAGAAGAATATAGTTTGTGTCTTCATTATAATACCCTACTTGATACCTCATCCGGAAATAGCCGAGACATTACTGTTTGTTGACAATCCTCATATTTCGTCTCAAAGATTATAGACACCACGACAACCTGCTAAAACATATTGATTGTCGACAGCTGCGCTCATAGTAAAGTTTGATGTGTTGAGCCCCGAAAAGCTTTTAAACTCGACAAATACGGTGACCATAGTGATTTAAGAAGCTGCTATCTCTTATAACAAAGAGACAGAGAATGCCAAATTGTGCATTTTTGGTGTTGGAAGGTCTTGACTAATCATCAGTATGACAAAATCTTAGATTGAATGTACTTCAGTTTTAACCATTTCTTTAGACCAGATTACATGGCTAGTGAATCTACTCCTTTATCCTGTATACTAGACAACAGGTGTTGCTGTACCAATATCATACACCAACAACAATCGTGAGAGCTCGGTCATTTCCGTTTGTCTCCGGTAATTATATATTGCAATGCATAAAGGCCGAGGTGATCAGAATGACACCAACAACAATTTGTTCAACATCGGCTGCTATTGCAGACTAATAAATACAGCAATATAATCAAATATAAGACAGAATTAAGATATTTTCCGCATTTTATC
Source organism: Spisula solida (assembly GCA_947247005.1). Lineage (NCBI taxonomy): Eukaryota > Metazoa > Mollusca > Bivalvia > Venerida > Mactridae > Spisula > Spisula solida. The sequence continues at coordinate 23,547,198 of OX365956.1, forward strand.
ACGGTCTGTGGGAAGTCTATAGTCATATCAACCTTAAGCATTGTGGGAATGTAAATAATGAAAAATCAGAAATTTTCGTGGGGAATTAATTTTCGCGTAAGTTTCGCGAAAATTAAATTTTTTTTCGAGAACATCAAGAACGGCGGTTAAACAACAGAAGGCATTTATTTAACTGAATTTTAAATATCGTGATCATTCACCTCACTAACTTTTTTTTAGCATAACAAGTTCGCGAAAGTTAGACCTTAGGAAAACTACCGATTTTAAAGTTCAACGCCGAACGCTTTCTAATACTATTATGTATGTTTGTATTCAGATTGAGCAGCCAGGCGAATATATAAGTCTGAGTATGATGTGTTTGCTTGTGGTGTGTATTTCAGCCTTAGTTAAGAAAATAAAATACCAAATACATTATTGCGCAATAGACTGCTTGTAGAATATACAGATCAAGGGATATGTCAAGTATCAACCAATCTGAAATCTTCCAGACAGTGCTTATATAGACTTTAGACAGTGTTATTATTTTAGTGTCACTCTAATTTGAAGCACGGGGGTCGGTATCGCCTTCCAGGCCTATCGATCTGTCATACACAATAATATCATAAGTGTACAAGTGACATGCCATGGGAGACACTACCTGTCCCTATGATTTGAAACAGCACGCAGCAATCTGATCACCTCGGTCTTTATGCATTGCAATAATAGGGAAAATCACCTACTCATATGCAAAATGCCCTCCAGCAATCTATAGGATGGATAAATAAAATGAACTTTACAAACTTGCCATTATTCAATAGCTAGCTGTTGGGCACATTTGCATATGAATAGATCTATATAATATTATATACAAACATGATCGCTTCTATTTACTTCATCAGCCAGGCTTTGGCTACTTATGATTTATATTTATTTCTGTGCATATTTATTAGAATGTCCCTATGCGACCCAGTATGCTTTTGCAATGTCAGCAAATCGCATGCAATACGCAGAAAAGGAGGACATGATGATAATTTGGATTCCGACATTAAGGTTCAACAGTCTTTATGTTTAGGCATTCGAACGTAACACTGACAAATGTTTTCTCCAAAGCGTTTTATCTAGAGGCTGATCATATGTCAAAGGCTCTAGACAGTATTTAAAGATAGTAATTGAATTCGTACTGGTCTTGATATTGGGTTGAGTGATCTTGAATCTATGACATTAAGTAATTCAATGCATGATATTCCTCGCTGCTCCATCAGAAATGACATTACTAGGACACATTTGTTCCTATATAAATCCCTTGTAAATTGAAATGCGGTCAACAAACTTCAGAAGTGTTATTATGTTGATTTTGTGTAGTCGATCTGTACATCTAGATTTCAATGAGTCCATAGACATGATAGATATTTTGAAATAGCGTCGGAAATGGATTCAATTTAGATTTGCTGTCATAGGCTGTATTTTTGTGTAATCATTTTATTAAAATAGCACATGTATATATTATCTACGAGCGAGCTATGTGGCTTTTATAAAGACCAAGCTAACAGCGATCTGCATTTTATACATTAATACGTTGTATTTCGAAGACTGGTTCTTTCTTTATGGGTGCAAATGAAATTACAGGACTTAAATTACTGTCCGTAGCAGATTATTAGTGAACTAAAACATGCTTCATAATACTCCCAATATGTATTTTATTTGAAGCAAATCAAACCATTATCAATATATTTTTTTTTTCATTAAAACTCAACTTTTCGAAACATGGTCTAAATAGAAATAGTCACGGTAACGGTAAGATGTCCGTAAACCAAAAGAAAATCTTTAACATGCAATAATATAACTTCTGTGATAGGTCGTTATTTCATTTGACTATATCGTAGTATAGTATATAAACAATGATTAGCGCTTATCTTGATAGTTATAACTTTTGAATTTATTATAAAAAAATATGATTTCTTAATGTCCGTAATTTCTTGTCCGCTCCATTACGACATTGAAAATGGCAAAGCACAAAACCTTAAAGTAGGAATGATTTGAAATTTCGCGCGTTAGGTAGCCTACTTATGACGTCATTATACCCCTGTCGTTTAATGGCGGATACATTACTCCCGCCACAGAATTTGAGTCTGTTGGTCCATACTGATAGTAAGTGCAACAAGAATAGATAGCTGCTGACATTGGTGTCTGTCTCCTTTGAGAGGATACGGATACATGTATATACTCATAAACCAGCCCCCCCCCCCCCCCCCCCCCAGTGTAGTGGCGACTACAAGGACAAGTTCAAGCAGTTATGGAGCTTTGTGAAAAGCAACGGCCAAGAATCTTTAGACGTCGCACCACTGAAGAATAATGATGGCTTTTTGCAAAGAAGCAACACTGCGAAGGCCATCATCTTGAATGACCAATTTGTATAGGTATTCACAAAGGAAGATATATTGTACTTCAAACCTACCAGGCAAGGGGCCCAGCAACACACCATCTATGAACAACATAACTGTAAACTGGAAAGGTGTTCACAAGTTAAGCCTCAACATCAACACACATAAAGCTGCAGGTCCAGATCACTTCATACTTAAGACAGCAGCAAACGAAATATCACCTGCACTTGCCAAGATATTTCAACAATCCCTAGACTCAGGGGAGGTCCCCCACGGATTGGCTTGATGCAACTGTAGTACCATTCATCACAAAAGGAGACCGCCATCAACCTGCCAACTATCTCCCAGTTTCCTTAACATCCACTAGAATAAATTGTACTTATTAACATCATGGCACATTTCGACAAACACAAGCTTTTGAAAGTCAATAAACACGAATTCCACGAAAGAAGATCATTCGAAACCCAATTACTGACAACAATCCATGAAATTGCTTCCGATCTGACGAAGAAACAACATAGGTGGGTGTACTACTACTAGACTTTGCGAAGGAATTCGACAAAGTACCACACTTACGCCTACTACACAAGCTAGACTTCTACCGAGTCAAGTGAAACATCAAAACATTGGTAAACAGGACCCAGCAGGTAGTTTTAGATAGCATCCAGTCAAAAACAGCCGACATACGTTATGGAGTTCCATTATGTACTGTCCTCGGTCCCTTGCTCTTTCGAGCATACAGCAATGTATTGCCCGACATGATTCAAGCTATTTGCTGGCGACAGCATGCTATTTTGTGTTGTACAGAATGACAAAAACAGAGCAAGTCTCCAGAAATACGTCACTGTATTAGAGAAGTGGGAAAGCCAGTGGCAGGTGAGCTTTAACGCTGTCAAATGCTCCAATAAAAAGGTCAATTTGACGGGAAATTGACCAGACAGTCACTCAGGTGCATTTTGTTTTTCATAATTTACGCCATTTATTGCTTTATGAATTTTATTTTACTCTTTATCAATGTTACAGTTACCTGTGACCAGAACGTGGCACAAAACAATATTGTAGATGTTATATAGACTGACTGGACTTTTTAAGTCCGATTATATTTAAGAGGTTTTCTAAAAGGCAAGGAAAGACAAGCTCGATAATGCACCAGAAACTTCAACATTAATATAAGCCTCCCATTATCCGGTTGTGCAATGTTCTTGAATATTTGGGCAAACAAAGGAAAATGATGCCAAACAGTTGCACAAGCAACGGAATCGGTAAACCAGTATGACCACATGACACAGTGTTTTATTGCATGAGTCATTTGTTTCGTTATATGCGAATGCATGTACATGAATTTTAGTCGTAAAATAAAGTACATGTATATAGAGATGTTGACGTGTAATAACCACATCACTTGCTGCACGTGCATTTCAGGATATTTTAGCAGCCGTGACATGTTAAACTTAGTCGACTTCCACGGGTAGTGATAAAATATCAGTTTGATACAATCATGTATATACCAAAATTATCAACGTTTTAAAAATGCATACATTCTTTTGCAAGTACATATATTTGTATAGGCCTAATGTATGGTTATTATTAATTATAAAAAAGGCTAAAATGCCCTGAACTGAAACGTCGAAAAATAATAATTTGAACTACATAATATGTGTTATAGTTGATAATCCATGAAATACAAATGCGTTATTCATCATGTAGCACTTACGACTTTATATTCGAAGCCAGCGATGTGTATAAGCCAACTAGCTACATGTAGGCCCTACTACATATTTAAAACCACGGACTAGGCCCTATCTTCCCTCAATAATTACAATCAATGTTTTTGTATTATGCGGAAATAGTGTAGTCTAAGAATAGTGTACATAATCTCCGGTCGTATTTCCCAAAGACCTAAATATTTAGGTCTTTGTATTTTCTAAAGGTTTAACCATGTAAATTTAAGTCCTGAAATGGCTCAAATCGTCTCAACGTAGTCCGTAATCGGTCGAATTTTAGACCCAACCAAAATGGCCGCGCCCATGGAGAACGTGTGCGATTCTATGATTTCATCTGTTTTTCAGTCGTTTATATCCAATAAAAGTAACGATCGTGTAGGGAATGATGGTATTAGACATGTTCTTGATATTATTCAAGCAAACGAGTTATTGTCATCAGCGGTAAGTCGACATTCTCAAACGTATTCGCTGTTTTTCTGTGGCTCACGACACAGGTCTAGTTCTGGATACCATAACTAAATGGTCTTTTATTTCCACTGACGTGTCGACCATGGACTAACGACACCAGTCCTAGACAGATTGAATACTAATGTACATCCTTCAACAATTCCACTGTAAGTGTAGGCAATGTGATGATTTAATGCCAATAACCAGATAACAACATACTTTTTGTGGGCGGCACGAAATACCCAAATATACCCAAATACACCCAAATATACCCAAATACACCCAAATATACCCAAATATACCTTTATTAGTAAGAATCTTACCCAAATATTTGCAATTTTATAACAAATTAGCTTAAATAAACGATACTACGCAGTTTAAGGAATAAAAAAATGTCAAATAGTAAGTTTTTTCGGTAAATAAACACTACAGTACGGAACCCGTATCCTGCCGACATGCGGCGTATATGCGTATCCGATAAATCTAACCCTATCTAGCTGGATATGTATGAATCTGGCCCATATCTTGTCATTTTTATAATTTTCTACATCATTCCTTGAAATGGATTAAATACGATGTAAATAATAATTGTTTTAATTGATTACCTAAGGACGCTAATTAATCCGACCAGTATACTGTCGAACGGCGTTTTCCATAATATTATCACGTCGTGAAGATCACTTTGTCTCCTTTGACGATCTTCATGTGCGGGTCCAGAGGGGTTCGGGACGTCCTGTCATAAGACTTCGATTTGTCAGTGTTTAAGTGTGTGTACTTATTTCTACTTTTCGTGTTAATTCATGTTCAGGCGCGTAGCTAGCCCTATTATCATGTGGATTTACGATTGTTTTAGGTGATCGGGGGCATGCTCCCCGGTTTTTTTTAAACAATGGTGTAATCTGGTGCATTTGAAGCGTTCTCGAGGTGCTTTATAAAGTTTTTAAGATCATTATTTGTAAATAAACGATCTATTGTAAATAGAGTAGGCCTACTTCCCTGTTAAAAATAAAAATAAAATATAAACCAAACATATTTACGAGTCCCATTTTATTATGTTCACAAAATCCTCAGATATCATACAGAAAGAACGTTGCTGCCACAGGTCCATGAAAAGTGTCCAATACCGTCTATATATACATATTTAAATATGTATATATATAGGTGGGCTAGGTCACTTTTCATGGACCTGTGGTTGCTGCCTTGAAAAGGGACAGGCAACTAGACTTCTATTAGCGGCTAATAGAAGTCTAGTTGCCTGTCCCTTTTCAAGGCAGCAACGTTCTTTCTGTATGATAACATTGTCAACCAATGTTCATATGTCTGTAGCTACTAGTAAGATCGCATATATTTTCTACCCTTCTTATAAAACTTAAACTACCTCTCATTTCAAGCTCTAGAGACCTACGTAGTAATTAGCACAAAAAAGGAACGATTAGAACAGTGACCTTTTCTAGTTTTCCGAGATGTGATCAGTGCATGGGAACGTTGCCACAGTGTCGTTGGTGGCGAGCTGCTTTTTACTTTGATCGCTCCATATACTGGAATTCAGCCATAGCCACAGCTTTGTCCTCACCGCGGCACCAGTTACCATAAAACGCGGGAAACCTATCGTTCCGTAGCTATACAACTAAGTCAATGTATTGCTTATGTGAAAGTTTATTCGGTGGTCTAGCACCCTGAACCATGAACCAACCAGAAACTATGCAAAATGACGACAAATTAAAACCTCACGATGTTACACCTATATGTGGAATCGCCTTCTTGCTCTAGAAAGCACTTCAATGGAAGGTTATATATAAAGTTAAGTATGACACTTTAAAACATTAATGGCTCTTAATGAACTTAACAACCAAAGAATCCCTAGTTGCGGTTGTACTGAGACCAGTTTGTTAACGTCAAAGACTACTGCAACAACTACAGTATGGCAGGTTGGTAGTGTCACACAAACATTCTGGCGTAAATAACCGGCTCGATGTCTGAGTATATATAACAAGGCGAATTCTACAGAAACTTAGAATAAAGACACGATACAGAATGAAGTAGTTTAAAGTGAATTAAGTTCGAACTTTGCCTGAAAAAATATTTTTGTCCGAATAATGTGGATTCAGTCGCGTACTCGCGTAAAGATAGCTACGAGCCTTATGTCCAATTTATTTAAACTGGTGCTGGTGCATCACATACATCAATAAGTATTCATGTTGTGTCTGTTCACGTGTGGATAGAGGGTGGTACCAAGGGGTGATGTAGAAATTTTGGCAAATGTTTGGCTATCTCCTGAACTGAGACAAGTACAGCACGCCTTATGCGCCAGTCAATATTTTGCCAGCCCGGGGGTTCGAGGGCGGGCGACCCAGGGTGAATTAGACATTTTCATTTTTTTGATGTCTAAATCCCCACCCAGGAGGCAATGCTAACTGTCTATATCCCCACCGTGGGAATAATCATCCGGGTACTTTAATAAAAACACAAATAAAAGTATCACAGTTGTTATCGAGATGTCGACATTCCCTAACGAAAGTCTATTTCTCGGGACTCGGAGTCGATAAGGTCGTCTTATTCCGCCTGTCGGGAAGATTCTTCAGTCTAATTATCCCTGTATCTCCGCCCCGGGCGGGCATAATATTGACTGGTGCATAAGGGGAGCGAGCGACTAAGAGACTTGTCAAACTAGAATACACCACCCTCAAATGACTGAATATACAGAGAAATACATGTATGTGTGTTAAGGGCCACTGGGCGTATGAAATATACCAGATTTATGTAGCGCCCTTTTCATGCTAATGCACGTTCAAAGGCACTTTACATGATTGTGTTTCAGCCACAAGGGTGCAGGTGCATCCTCTACCAGTGCAGATACAGCATAATCTGACCAGAGGGACATACTGAGAGAAAGCCCCTGAAGGGAGAGAGATACATTAGATACAGACATGTCCGGCGCTGCAGAAGTGCTCATAGCTCTTATTTCGAACAGACAGCCTGGTTATAGCACCGATACACAGTTTCCTGGCACTTCCAGATACTTTGCAGACCACACGGTCAGATATAGCGGGAACTATTATAAATAGTTCAGAAAATGTCAAGTTCCGATGCCAGGGATTGAAACCACGACCTCTGGATTGACAGCGTTTACCACAAGGATATTTCATTTCTATAGACTGGTCATACTCGTCCATAAAATTATACAAAATGTTATAATTCCTCAATGAGAGAAGAGCTTTCAGTGGAATAGTTAGCTGTTATTGGTTGAAATCTAGTTCTGGAAAGCTAATTTAACTTCAATAAATTATCGTATAAATAAACTTCTTTGTCTAAATCCCTACCGTGGTGCATAGTTTTTCATCCGGGTATTTAATAAAAACAAGAATATAAAGTATCACTGTTGTCTTTCGAGGTATCAAAATTCCCGAATGAAAGTCTATTCCCCGGGACTCGGAGTCAATAAGGCCGGGCGGGCATAATATTGACTGGTGCATAAGAGTAGCGACTAAAAAATAAAATACATACATACCAGTGTGTGTTAAGGGCCGCTGGGCGTATGAGCTGGGGTGGGGGCAGGAAACAAACCCCCAATGATCCCTTTAGTACAAATGCACCTCTCTAAGTTGACATGAAATTGATAATGTTTTTTAGTCTTTATCAATGAAACAGTAACCTGTGGTGGAAACATGGATGACCAAAAGGGTACTATTTGCATATCGCACGAAGTTCACGAATAGGCGTGGTCTATATGCGCATGTGCAGTGGCTTCATTTTACTTCTTGGTGAAGACGAATTAATTCGAAAAATAGAACGTTCTTCATGGATTAGACGACGAAAATCGAGTCCGCTGATTGGTCGAAAAAGTCGTGCAAACACTAATTTATGATAAAAGCCAACTAATCAACAGAGTGCGATATGACGCCCGAGTGTGCTATACCGTATATCAGTTACCGACACAAGGAAAGTGTATCTGATCTCTCAGTATGATGTCAGTGTGCGGTCCCTGGTGCTATACGATATAAGGTTAACAGCAGTATCGAACAACGTGTAACTGTAACGTGTAAATTTATCATCCATTTGTTTAAGCATGTCGGTATGTGATCACTGATTTTATGATATGATAAGTTAGCAGTACCGCACACTATTATCTGATATATCACACGATGTCCGTATGTGACAGGAAGTTATAAAATTATGACCGAACTTGAAAAGGGGTAATATAAATGTATCTATCTAATACATGTGAATTAGTCCATGTGACAGACCGAATTTCATTACCAAAAAGGTGAACAGATCCAACAATGATTTTCGGTTAGCTTGATATCTCAGCAGTCTGAAAACGGTTGATGGACTTGCGGGTCACTTTGCCAAATGACCTTTTGGCGGCCATCTTTAAAGATTGCCGCCATTATTTTAAGCAATCATAAGCTTTGGGGAAACTTGAATTATTCCTCACTCAATAGGGCTATCGGCTTGCAATATGTCTAAAAATGTTCGAATTTCAACCCAACAGATGTTGACATATACATAATAATATTATGATAAAGAAATTAGTTCGAATTTATTGATATTCTAAGAAAACTTTGATATTTTTCACTTTTTGTCATTATTTTTTCTCTTGCAATTCTGATTGGGATTTGTATTTAGCCATTTTTTGTTTGCTACATTAAGAGAATAATTCTAGGCATCCATAATATACATTACATTGATAGATTTTAACTTCGAAGTCCAAAACTGGTCAGGAATATATGACAACTAATGCCTAAATTAAAAATATATTTTAGGGCATATGAATAGACCGTTTCCAACAATCTCAGGAAAAAAGATTTTTTTATTCCATGGCTACTTTGTTGATACGATGCGTATATATATACCTAGGTGTCCAGTACCGTGTCACAAGGGTGTTAGTGTGGTACCTGACCCCTAGCTGGATGGTTTGGCGGCTCGGATCCGGTCAGTTGTATGAGTTCATATGACATTAATTTTAAAAAAAAATGGTCATTGACAGGAAAACTTGAATAACTATTCAGCGAAACGGAAAATAAACATAAACATGACTCCAAATGATTGGAAAATAATTTGATATGAGTTTATACATTTATATTTTTGTTTATAAAGTTCCGAATATTACATTAAAAGTACATTATTTTAACGTTGTTTTCATATTCTTCTTTAATAATAGTAAAGCATGTAAAATTTCATACCTCACACTGTTAAATTTTATTCGTTTCGCGCGTTCACTAAGAAATGAAAATGTGAAAGCAGGAACGTATTCGAAGGGAAACAATAAGGGATAGAGGGGATACAAAATAAACAAAATTATAAATTGAATCAGTTGATCTTTGTCTAGTATCTAGCTTACTACTTTTCTGACTCAGGTGGACCTTAGTTACCTTTAAATAACCGTTCTTAATAGAATTTGTAAAACTATACACACAATTTTAAAACCTCCACAACCCTACCACAACCAAGGTTGTAATTGGTGACACGATGGTGGCTGAGGAGTTAGTGCTCTTGACTACCAATCCGGAGGTCCCTGGTTCGAAATTTCATTGACCAGTGTTCAGTATTTCCCACCCAACTACAGATGAACTGGTTGTTAACCGTGTGATATTCTCACGAGTATCGGTGCTATACGCTGGGCACGTTGAAGAACCAAAAATGAACCTGTTCGGAAAGAGCTAGGATATCACATCCAGATTCCTTGTATCACACCACAGTCACTTCTACTTGCTGTCTCTTCAGCAAAGCACATAACCCCACATGGAATATTAAGAAGTTATCCTTGACTGAAAGGTTTAAATAATTACAACTACAAATACAACTACAAGGTGTCAACCACGGGGATATTTATCCTGCGAGTTATAAATGTTTTCAGCATCACCGACTATCTCTGCCATGCCTGCAGGCACTACCTTTAGACGTGTGCATCCACTATTTCATATGGGTATACTTTTCTTGTTGGGTTGGGTCATACGATATTGCTCCGTGATGTACATCCCAAAGATGAGCACACTTAATCCTGAACTCATGGATTACTAGCATGTGTCGGCTACAGTCAATCCAGTTTTGTACATATTACGGATGGACAGCGCCATTCCTGACCATATGGGTTATTAATGCATACCGGTACGACAGATGGGTACAGTAATTTGTAACCATACGAGATACATATTACAGATAGGTTCATTCGTTCCTGACCGTATTGGGTACATACTACACATGAATACAGATATTCTTGACCACATATGATACTTAGTACACGTACTAACCATATGAGTACTAAAACATGCTACATGAAGGAACAACCATTTCTGACCATATGAAGTACATTCTACTGATAGATACAATTGTTCCTGACCATATGGAGTCCGTAGTAGATGGGTACAGCCATTCCTATCCATGTGTGATACAGACTACATATGGGTACATTAATTCCTGGCTATATGGAGTCCACAGTACAGATGGGGACAGTCATTCCCAACCAAGTGTGGTACAGCCTACAGATGAGTACATAGATTCCTGGTCATGTGGGGCACATATTATTTATAGGTACAGTGTATATCAATTCCTTATATGGAATCCATAGTACAGATGGGTATTGGGTATACAACTATTCCTGACCATAACTATGTCATACATATTACATATGAGTACAGCCATTACTGACAATAATTGATACATACATATACATACATACAGCCTTTCGTAACTATACAGTTGGGCACGGGCATTCCTGACCATATGGTGTACATCATACATAGGGGTAGAATGAGTACAGCCATTCCTGACCATATGTGGTACATTCTGCTAATGGTAATCATTCCTGGTCATATGGGTTACATAACATGTTACTAATAAAGATAGGAACTTCCATTTATAATGTCTATATGAGGTACATTCTACTGATGGACACATTCATTCCTGATCGTATGGGGGTACTATGGTCACAGTCATTTCTGAATTAATACTAGTAGGTGAATATGCATGGTCATTCCTTACCATGTTGGGCTTGTTATTTTACCGGTATAGTCATTCCTGGTCCTTAAAGTACACCATATTTCTAAGTAAACCATCCTTAACCCCATGGGGAATATTCCACCGATTAAATCCATCCATTTTCTTAATATATATAAGAACATTCCTTCGGAAAGCTTCTGTCCATTCCAGTCCCAATAAGGTAAATGCTACTGCCTGTACATCATTTTCTCTCTCTCTCTCCACCACATAGTACATCCACTTTGGTTCCTATGGGGTACATTCTGCAGTCAAGTTTAGCTATTACATGTACTGATAAGGGATAACGACCAATGACAGGAACAACACTTCCTCTCCTAATGGCTATCCCCCACATCACTTTGTCTGTGCTTGTGTCATGGGCTATACATATTCAACAGGCGAAGCTATACCTACAAGATCCTATGATGCGTCTTACTTCACGGTTTGCTGCTATTCCTGTCTCAATGAGGTACATGTAGATAAGTAATTCCCCGCCTGATTGGTTCTCTACAACCATTGGGTGCAACTACCACTGGTAACAGTTACCGAATAACATAAGGCATAGCAACTGCTAGTCCTACTGCTTTCCTACAATCAAGGGGTACGACTAACGCCGGTCATCATTGTCATGAATACCTACAAAAACAGTGTACATTTACTCCTAGCCATGCAATCAAGGGGTATGACTCTTAATATAAACACTGGCCATGAATGTAGGAACAAATGACTTGCATCTTCGATACTAAAATTATATTGTATGTAAAAAGCACCCAGTTAAAGTCAATTTTCAGACATTCGACCATTCGACCGACTGTACATTTACTCATTGAGTCTCACGTCAGTTGTTACACTCGCTCGGCGGTGTTGGCTGCTGGCAGGCTTTTGACCCCCTCAGGTATCCAATGATACATTTGGGTAAGTGGGGAAGGTGGATTATTTTTGCTCAGAGAAATTAAGCAGTGGTCCAGGTGAGGATTAAACCGGGGACCTCTCGATCCCGAAGCATGCACCCTACATCTAGGCTCCCCACGGAAATCGTTATAATTCACGCAGCAGTTTTTAATCTTTTAAGTTAAACATGACTGTCAGTGATGGTAATCATATAGACCAAGAAGGTAAGTCTGATGATGCCAGATACAGAACCCTTCGCTTAAGATAATAATATATTTCATTATGACCTTTCTAAAACGTCACCAAAACATACTTTTCAGAAGACAACATATAACTTAGGAACCTAAAATTTGGCATACATTCGTGTTGAATAAGAATGCAATTCGCTAATGATTCACTATTTAGGAAAGAAAGAATCAAAGATTAAGTTATACTGAAACACTCGGCCCATGGCGTGTATGATCCTGTACTAATAGCCGGACCCTCGCCTGCAAGACTTCTAGCTGGGGTCCGGTATCATACCAATATCCTATTAGGCAAAATATTCGATTTTCAGATACCTACACATGTATAGACATGTGCATATGAACAAGCAAAGCAACTTTGAAATAATAAACTAACATTAATGGTTGTTCCTGAGATTATTGGAAAAGATATATGCATGCGTCTTAAAAATATCCATTTAATTAGATATCAGTTGTCATATATTCCTGACCAATTTTTGACTTCAAAGTGAAAATCTATCAATGTAATGTATATTATGGATGCCTAGAATTACCCTCTAAATATAACAAACAAAAAAATGGCTAAATACAAATCCCAATCGGAGTTGCAAGAGAAACAATAATGAAAAAAGTGAAAAATATCAAAGTTTACTTAGAATACCATAAATTTCGAAGTAATCACTTTATTATAATATTATTATTTATATATCAGCAGATGTGGGATTGAAATACGAACATTTTAAGACATATTGCAAGCCGATAGCCCTATTGAGTGAGGAATAATTCAAGTTTTCCCAAAGCTTATGATTGCTTAAAATAATGGCGGCCATCTTTAAAGATGGCCGCCAAAAGGTCATTTGGCAAAGTGACCCGCAAGTCCATCAACCGTTTTCAGACTGCTGAGATATCAAGCTAACCGAAAATCATTGTTGGATCTGTTCACCTCTTTGGTAATGAACCTTCAATTTTCAAGGCCTGGGACATGGACTAAATGTAAAGCAAATTAAAAATAGCTAATCATGTGTTAACTGTTTAAACTGTGAACGGTTGACCGACAGAGGTAAAGTAGGTAACCACTGTACCTGCAAATTGTAGGTAAAACTGATTTCCGAATTGTTGAATACATTAAAATATGCGAGCTTTTTAGCACAACTGGGCGATGTTTTATCAAACTATTGGTCACTGGTCACGGTCATATATAAATTCTTAAATATGACTTAATGCACCAAACGATTTAAACGCACCACAACCCAGGGGATTGGCGGGTGATAGCGGGAACTGCCCCGTTTTTACCATTCCGGTTACTCGCCATGCCGTGCGAGTGCAGACCTTTAGTTTTTGCAGAAGGGCGATCTCCGTAGTTTGACCAAATAGACATTCATCCGGGATGTATACATACATTCAATGATCAAGTAGATCTACGCATAATGAACTGTTCATTTTTTCATGACCACAGTGCGTGGCCAATTTGCGGGGATTTGACCCTCTGTATGCCCATGGGGACCGGGATTTTACCAGGGATTGAAAAAAGCAAAAGTAAAAAAAATGCCATTTCCCAGGGTGGAGGTTGTGGTGCATTACCTCTATAGAACAACACCATTAATTTTGTGGACACACTAAGTATGGTTGATGTACAGAAAGTGTTTTACATAATGATATGAGTGGGCCCGGTCTCCCGAAGCATCTCAAGTAGAAATATCATCTCAATTAAGATTTTGCTCAAATCAGAGTCAGAATTTGAGATAAATTTAATATTCGAGATTTTTAAATTTTACAGTAATAAACTGTTATGTGATGAGAATTTTGAGTCTAGCCTCCCATGGATGTTATAATAAAAGATACATGACCATATTTGAAATGAGATTTGTCTCAGTTTGAGATGTAAAGGAGATCGGGACCTGATTGTTTCTAGGTGGAAGGCCGCTCTGGAGCGCGCTTATGTGGATAGGTTGCACTAAGCTATACTACCTACGTGTATGTAATCATGTATTTACTCGTTTCCCGTTTTACGATATCCTTAAATTCATGAAAATGAAATACCCCGGGAATGAAAAGTAGCGTCAAATCCTGTAGTCTTGGGAAGAAACTTAGCACGACCAGCCCCCAATCTCTCGCAGCATCTCAAGTAGAAAACTCAGCACAAATTGAGATTTTGCTCAAACCAGAGTCTGAATTTTTGATAGATCTGAAGTTTGAGCTCTTGAAAGTTGACTGTAATAATTTAACTCAGAATGGTGTTTCTGTGCTGTGATACCAAGTTTGAGCCCAGACTCTCATGGAAATTACCTCAAAGACACATGCCAATATTTTAGATGAGATTAAGCTCAAATTGAGATGCTTAGGGAGATCGGGGGCTGTAAACCCTCTTTCACAATTATGGAGCGGTCGCTATTGCCGTACTTCCGTCGTATGTACGGTTGGCTCGGATTTTTAATGACAATAATTGTGGATATTGTGAAATATTCTTACGGCGGACATGCGATAGCAATGTATACGATAATCAGTTACGAGTCAGTACTATTCGTGTACACATCAGTTCAAATTTATTATTTACAAGATGGTTGAGCAGGCGGCTAGGAGTTCGATCCACACGGTCTCTTATACGTTGATAGAATGAGGCGTGTCATGAATACATAGTAATGTTCTGTAATTTTAGCTGTCCTACGGGTATTTACGTAATGCGTAGAACGAATTATATATATCTAAATATTAATTGCTGTTTGCCTTCATTGACTGCTGGTCATTGAATTATGCTAGAAATAGTATAATGTTGACACATCTGTAGATATGTAGATCTACAAGAATAATCTCTAATACGAAGATCAACACTGATATTTCCCGTCGCAAGATGTAGAATACCCGTATCATACCCGGCAACTTCAAGGCGTGTGTGCATAACATCAAACCAAGCCTTGCTACGCCCCTGGAACTAATTTAATTGGTCACTCCATGGATGTTTAGATTTATTTACCCTCGCCACTGGGATAACCCATATGGGCGAGTATAAAGGTCACACCTAGTTCATCATCATGTTCTTAACATGAATATATTGATATGCTTAAATTTTGATAGATATATGAGCCTCATAATGTTTTTCCTTGTATCTAAAATAACCGCATGTTTTTCTTTTATAGCTGTTTTTAATTTGTTATACTATTTACAATTGTTTGTCGGAAAAAAACTGTTAGCTTGTGTTACTATGTATATTGAATACGACGTAAAATAAATGTTCTTGTATCATGTAATGATGTAGATCTTGTATGTAATATTCTTAACAGACCTATATGAAAGTTTACAAAGCGCACCAGAAGTGATTTTCACGACAAGAATATATTATGGACACCGTCGATTCGCCAAACAGGATACCGTTTCGTAGCGAATTGTTCGAAACGAGTCATAATTATACGGGAATAATATTTATTTTTGCATTTAAAGGCATAAAAAAGTTCATTTACGGTAAACATACAATAAAATGCAATAATGTGGGTGAAATTAGAACAACTTAATGTATATTTGGGTAATATTTGGGTGACTATGGGCGTATTTGGGTTTTTCGTAGTGTTTATTTACCGAAAAGAACTTACTATTTGACATTTTTTATTCCCTAAACTGCGTAATTTAGTTTATTTAGGCTTAATTGTTAATAAAATGCATATATTTGGGTAAAACTTGGGTATATTTGGGTGTATTTGGGTATATTTGGGTATATTTGGGTGTATTTGGGTATATTTGGGTATATTTGGGTATTTCGTGCCGCCGCTTTTTGTTGGGTCTGGTCTTGAGCAACATGCTATCCATCATAATCAACCATATTTGCTAATACCATCATAACCATGGCATGTGTGAAACTGAGAGGTCCTTGATTTGATTCCCTGTCCAATGTGGTGTGTTTCCTCGTTCAGAATTAACAACAATGGCTGTGAGGATAAAGTAAGCTAAACGGGGAAAATGCATAGATGTGTTGTACCAAGTATTACCAACCTCAGTTCCCTTAAACGATAGATCAATGCTCTACCAACTGAGACATACTGTAGGCCAACTGGGTAGTCAAACAGTTTCGACGCAATACAGGAATAGTGGCTTGAATGGCAGCTTATCTGTCTAGCCTAATGGCAGCCGTCCTAACACCACACCATTATTCCCCCTTCTGACATTTATGGGTCAACCACTGTTTATGTGTGGTATAACATAACCAACATAAGATTATATTAACTGATTATAATTAGCTTTAATATTGCAGCACATACATCCACGCATCAAGCATACAACTATAAGTATATCATAGAGCGTATATATCAAGACTGGTCATAAGAGCATATACATGTAGAATACATCAGAGTGTGAAGCATCATGGGAAGGTTTAAGGGGCGTTAACCAAATACTGTTACATCTTTTCTCTTTTACGGAAAAGAAGATTAAACTTAAAAGTATTTTAAGTAGATCTAGAGTCATAAACAAGTCAATATCAAATGATCGATAACACAAAACTCTGTCTCTTTAGTTTCATACAGTCTCACACAGTCTTTAAGCTTTGATTATATATCTGCGAATGTTATATACATCACAAGACATAGTCCTTGTATCGTTCTGGTTTGCGCACTACACGTCCTGACTTCGTACGAGTAGCTTGTTCTCCAGTTGGCGGCGAGCTAATATTTGGCCCCTGAATACTATCATTGTTCATGCGCGGTAACTCACTGTTACTTAAATTTGGATCTATGTCTACAGTTTCTTCCCTTTGCTCAACATATCTCTCGTTTGTTTTCCGGAGATGTTTTCTATTTCTGTTCAAGATGGTTCCATTTTCCTTGCGTACATTGTAAGAACGAGTGTACGGTTTCTCTACGACTGTTCCCTTCTCCCAAGTTTTATTCCGTTCTTGAGGTTGTATACGCACAGTATCTCCTTTATGTAACTGGGGTAACGGCCTCGCATTTCTATTGTAATACTGAGCTTGGCGACGTTTGCTTTTGTCCAGGTTAGATTTTACGTTTGTCGGTATGCTCGGCTGTAGCTGTGACGATCTTTCTGGTAGCAATGTTCTAGTCTTCCTGTTCATTAGTTGTTGAATAGGACTGTAATTGGTCGATTGCTGCGGAGTATTACGGAAATTTAACAGCGCAAGCATAGGGTCTGTATGCGAATGTTTAGCTTTTTTCATGATTCGTTTAGCTGTCTTTACAGCATTTTCAGCTTTGCCATTTGACTGCGGGTACCTAGCTGATGACGTAATGTGCGTAAAATCCCATTTACTAGCAAACGATTTGAACTTTTGAGATTTGTACACACTAGCATTGTCTGAAATAACACGTTCCGGTATTCCGTGTCTGGCGAAATGTTGTTTCAATTTGCCAATGAGTTCTTTTGATGTTGTTTCATATAAACGATCTACTTCAAAGAAATTGCTGAAATAGTCAACTGTCACCAAATAATTGTTATCATTGAATGTGAAAACATCCGTACCAACTTTTGCCCATGGTCTGTCTGGTACTTCATGGCTAATCAATGGTTCTTTGCATTGTTTTCTTTCCATTGATTGACAAGTGTCACATTTGCTAATGTAGTCCTTAATCTGGGTCGTTATATTTGGCCAATATACGCACGATCTAGCCCTTTTTAAACAACCCTCAACTCCAATATGTGAATGAAGTTGTTCTAGTATTTCTCTGCGCATACTCGTGGGAATAACACATCTATCACCGCGAAATATGATACCATTATCCACTGATAATTCGTCTCGCACAGAAAAATAGGGTGAAACCTCTCTTGGCGCGACCTCTCTCCAACCCGTTTGGATACATTCTATGAGAATTTGAAGAGTCGTATCATCGCTTGTAGCTTGCTTAATTCGAATCTGCCTTTCAGAAGAGACTGCTAGGTAGTCCGTCATATGTACCGATTCGAACACCTCCTCGAATTTCGTAGCCTTTCCGTTTGGCATATAGGCTCTTGAAAGTGTGTCCGCAAGGTACATGTGTGTCCCTTTTTTATAGCGTATTTCATAGTCATAAGAAGCCAATCTTAAGAACATTCTTTGTAGCCTTTTCGGAGCTTTGTACAGATCCTTCTTGCTTATTATTTCCAACGGTCTGTGGTCATTTTCAACTATCACGTGACGTCCATACACAAGATGATGAAATTTTGAGAAACAAAATACTGCACTTAGTAGTTCTTTCTCAATCATAGCATAAGAAACTTCTGCTTTCGCAAGAGCACGACTTACGTATGCGACTGGTTGGCCATTCTGTAGTAAAGCACCACCAAGTCCACATTCAGAAGAATCGCATTGTATGACCGTTTCTAGTTTTGGATCGTAATATCTCAGCACGGGCGCATCACACACAGCTTTCTTAAGTGTATCAAACGCTTCATCGTGAACATCAGTCCATTTAAACTCTACATCGCGGCGTGTAAGTTGTCGTAATGGTTCACAAAGTTCGCTCAGCTTGTCTAGAAACTTTGTTAAATAGTTCACAAACCCGAGAAATCGTTGTACTCCTTTCTTGTCTGTCGGTTTCGGCATATTGACTATAGCTTCAACCTTCGCTGGATCCACTTTTACACCTTTATCCGTGAGTAAGTGTCCTACAAACTGCATTTCAGTTTTATGGAGTTGCATTTTGTCTTTGTTCAGCTTAATGTTCTTTTCAACACATCTGTCTAGCAATTGACGGAAGTTGTTGTCATGATCGAGTAGTGCTTCTTCGTATGTATCACCTTTTCCATAGATGATTATGTCATCCGCTATAGCTTTGATACCACCAATTCCTACCAGGCTATCTTCCAGATACTGTTGAAAGTATTCTGGCGCTGGTGATATCCCGAATGGCATTCTATTCCATCGATATCTCCCAAACGGCGTTTCAAATGTAGTGAGATAACTCGATCTTTCATCAAGTACCACATGATGAAATGCATTTTTAACATCGACTTTGCTAAAAACTGTAGCATTGTTCAGTTCTGGTAACAAGTCTTCAACCACTTGGCTTTGGGTCAATGCATATTCTCAGTTTTCCGCTAGCTTTTTTGACAACTACTAGACTTGATATCCAGTCTGTGGGTGTATCAATCTTGGTTATCTTTTCAAGACTCTCCAGTCTATTTAACTCTTGTTTAAGTTTTTCTTTCATTGAAACTGGCACTCGACGGAGGGGCATTCTTACAGGTTTTACTGTATTGTCTATTTCTAATTGCAATTTTTTCTCAAAACAACCTTCTCCCACGAACACCGATGCGTATTTTGTTTCAATCTCTTCTCGAGTTAATTTCGATTGCTTATTATCCTTATCTACAGGACAAATGTTATGATACTGGATCCTAATTAAATCCATTGTCTGTATCGCTTCAGAGCCTAACAGCGGCGTAACCCTGTTATCATCAACAACGATAAAGTTCACCATGTAGCGTTTGTTTGTTCTAGGATTTTTCAGCATAATTTCACACGTGCCAGCGGAGTACATTTTTGATTTATTGTACATAGACAATGTTGTTTTTGTCGGCTTTATTGTCTCATTTGACACACACGACTTTGGTATTATATTTGTAGTTGCTCCGCTGTCCAATTGAAATTTGACTGTTGTTTTTTGTTTTATCAACAGCATGTTAGCGAATATTTTGTTTTTAATTCTGTCGCTAGAATTCAATGACAACACGTCATCCTCACTTCCAGAACTTAAATCATCCACATGTTTAATTTGAGAACGCGACGACTTTTTTGCGTTGTACTTTTTCGACTCTGACTTGCATACCGATGCAAAATGATTGAATTTGTTACACTTATTGCATCGTTTCCCAAATGCCGGGCATTTCCCTTTAGCACAAAATTGTCCACAATATTTGCACTTGGTCTTATTTTCTTGCTTGGGTTGGTGCTTTCGTTTTGGTCGCACTACCTGCACTTCTTCACCAGGGGCGGCACTTTGGTTTAGGGTCTTAACTTTTGACGATGACGCTTCAGCAGCGCGGCACATGTCTATGCACTTGTTCAATGTTAGTTTTTCCTCTTGTAGCAGACGTTTTCTCAGACCATTGTCTGTAATTCCCAGGACAATTCTGTCAGTAATAAGTTCGCTTTCCAGAACTCCATAGTTACAAGTTTTGGACAATTTTCTTACTTTTGTCAGAAAACTGTCGAATGTTTCTGAATCTCCCTGGGAACATGTGTGGAAAATGTATCTTTCGTATGTGACGTTGGTTTTTCCTACACAAAATTCTTCAAATTTCTTGATGACTTTGTCAATGTCATCCTTATCTGCTTCGCTTTCAAAATCAAATCCATCGAACACGTCCATTGCTTCTGACCCCACGCACGTAAGGAATGTAGCTGCTCTTAAATCCGTCTGCTTATTAATTAGACCGGATGCCTTTTCATAAATTGTCCATGACCGTTTAAACTTTTTCCAATGTGTAGCTATATTTCCGTCCATATCCAGCATTTTAGGAAACGGTATTAGCGACTGTACAGCACCCACGGGATGAACGACCTGCTCGGCTGCAACTTGCGGCGGTTGTCCTTGCATTGTCAGTTATTCTTTATGCACGTGAATATAAAGAATATAAATCCAAAGTTCTGTTTTGTTACAAAGGAATGCACATAAATATCCTTTTGCATATAAAAACAGTCTTAAAGCACTTCTGACACCATGTTTAACCACAACGATCTTACACCGATGTCACAAATAAAATAAATTAAGGTAAAAGGTGTGTCCCATGTGGGGTTTGAATCCTTATAGTCCTAGGTCTTTGACAATGATCATTCCATTTCTTAAAAGGTTGATGTCAATATAAATAAAAGCCCATTTAGTAATGATATCCAAAACTATTTGAACCCAAAACCCCTTAAACATTGGAATGGCATTCTACTGACTTAGCTTCAAAGTAAATAAAGGAGAAAAAATGTGCCTGACTTTGGACTTGAATCCACAACCCTTCGTATTACTAGTCTGTAGCTCTGCCATCTGAGCTAGTCCGGACTCCACAGTCATCACACTCCTTCCATACTTTATTTCTTAGAGCTCTCCATCAACACCAGCAAGCCTCTGCATGAGTCTGTTAGCACCTACTAGTAAATGAGGGAGGAAAAAGTGCACCTGCCATTGGACCCGAACCCACGACATCTGGTTATTTGCATGTAAAAAGGAATAGGAAGCAAATATACCATCTGGGAAGCACTACTTAACATGCTAAAGCTAAAAGTTTAAGGACTGTTCAGTTGATGTCTGGCTTCAACTTGTGTAAAGGATTGGCCATTTCCACAGCCTTGATGTTAGGCTAGCTCTTAAGCAACATAGAAGAGTGTGAGCTTACTGTCCCAAGCAGTCCCTAGGTTCAATTCCCAGTATGGACCTGAATCTTTACAATATCACTTCAGGCTTTATTTAACATGCTTGATTAGTCATGTATTAATTATTCCGTTGCCAGGGATATCAGACTGATGTTACGCTCTTATCGTGACCTTCATAACACTGGTATTGGGCTCAACGATCTGTGAGAGCATGATATTTAATCCAGTCTTACGGATGGAACGGCAGGTAAATCTGGCCATGTGTACAGAAAATAATCAAAACAGACATTGGGATATTACTTAAATTTCAATCAACAATTCTTTGTACTATATTTTTCTCTCCTTTTAGAAAACTGGTAATGTACAAGATATTGTCAGCCATGTTCACAGTTGTCTTGGATCTAACAAACTCAGGTAATGTCGTTAGGGCTTATATTTCACACCCTTGTGTATTCTCAACCCATTACACATTTTTTTATTAAATGCCAAGCATAGCCTTTAAACGGCAGAGTTTGATTTGGTATAGCCTTTATTTACCCACTTTCTGCTGAAATATGGCAGGCATTTGAGTGCCTCCACCCGATTTGAACCCAGGTCGACAGATTAGACAACCGCTCTAATCACTGAGCTACGGAGGCATCTCAGGTTACAATGAGTGATGGTTCTGTTCTGCAAAGAGGGTAAATGACCACTTTAAAATCACTACTAAAATTATACTGCAACCTTCACATTATAATTATATATGTAAGTCATACTGCCATACAGGGCTGGACACTAACACTGGTCCGCTGGTCTGAGACTAGTGAATATCCAGAAGGACCAGTGAAAATTCTGGAGGACCAATAACTGTCCTATTTACAAATTTGGCGCTTTTGCCCTGTCGGACCAGTGGCCAAAATAGTAAGTGTCTAGGCCTGTATGTGGCAAAGAATCACATGCTAATTAATTATTGTAAAGTATTGTATTGTTTGGAATTATATTGCCTTGGAGTAACCTTATTCCGGTTGAGTACAGGTCCCACTCTGGTGCAATGTCATACTTTGTATAAATTGACAAAATCGTGTGAGCAGCGAACAAGTAATTAAGGTGAAGAGTTAAAAATGTTAAAAACTGCGGAATCCTTATTATCCTCTGCCTTAGTAGATCAAAAAATTACCCGCATCACATTAAAAATGTAATGGTCCTTGATTTTGGGTCCTCACTTGTAAGCTTCGCACAGTATGGTGTAGGTTTAGCTAGTCATTTTATGTTCCGTATGGTACGGGTTTTATTTCGAATGTAAACAGTACGTCACACTTCAGTTTTACATTATTGTTTCACTCTGCCACTGAAGTGTGACGTAATGTTTACATTCGAAATAAAACCCGTACCATACGGAACATAAAATGACTGAAAAATCGAGGACCATTACAAAAATCCTGTTAATCAATTCATTCTTTCAATTGTTCTGTACAGTTAAAATTTGTGTGCAAGTGCAAGATTTCAGTAAGCTCTTTGATGAAATATTTCCTATGACCCTGTATTTAAAGCTCATTGAGTGGAACCAATGTTTTGTGTTTTACAGAGGAGAAGGGTTATTGTTACTGAATGTATTGATCAAACAATGTAACACCAGTATCTTCCAACAACATGCTCTAACATGGATCAAGTTTCTCATACAGATAATACAGGTAAGGTACATTATTTCTCTCTCCCCTCCACAGACGTGGGGATATCCTTCTTTTTTTCAGGCCCCGTAAAAGTAACCTGTTTATTTCAAAAATATAGTATACATTCATGGTTTATTATTTACAATATATTGATATTCGAAAAGGCATAGAGTAAATTTGGACATCTTTGTGCAATTTAGATTTAAGAGATGAGTCAGCAGTATTGAGTAAACTTGGTTCCATAGTCTCAGTCACTTAAATTAGATTTAATTTGTCATCAAAGGTGAATAGTTCTTCCAATCATTGTCTGTCAAACATTGTCGGGGTGGCACAGTGGTCAAGTGGTAATGCACTTGACTACTGATCGAGAGGTCCCTGGTTCAAATCTCAGCCGGGGCACTAGGTCATTTCTGATATGCTTTTCAGTGTTTCCCACCCAGCTAGAGACAAACTGGTTGGAAACCTAGAGGTAGTCTCGCGTGTATCGGTGCTGTACACCGGGCATGTTAAAGAACCAAGGAATATATTCGAAGGGAGCTAGGGTAATGCACCTGGATTCCTTGTATCTCACCTCTGTCTCTTAATTGATTTTATGTCTGCCCCTGTCAGACACCTGCCAATAATGATCGGAAAGCGATTGTCGGCAGTACAAAGTAGAAGTAGTAAGAAACTTTAATAAAATACAAGACGTGGGGGATATCCTTGCTTTCCACAAGACTGGAGTTATCAATTCACATTTCTAAATATCAGTACATGGGTAAATGAATGGAACCACCGAAATCCTCATTTTCCAGCACAAAAAAGTTGGTTTGTTAAGATGGAAGTTCACAAATTTAAAGAAATTGGTCAAGTCTTAACTCAAACCAAAGGTGTTATTTTCAAAAGCTGACTCGATTTATACCCAACATGTACTGTGTAGAATTGCTAAAAAGGGAATGCCTGTTTCTTGTTTGTCTATGTGTGTAAATCGATATATCAATGTGGAGCCGATGCTTGTCTTCCTATATATCGGAAATCATCAATATGCCTCGGTCGTATCTATGACAGCTCAACACAAGTCTACATGACCTCTATTAATTATGAGACTGATCAGAGAACAAGGGTCAATGTTACCATTGCCTTAGATATGAAGGACTATTTGGCTGTTATAAGGGGTTATAAGTTTTACAAAAACCTCTTGTTTGTTAGAGCTGGGTCCTGAATTGCAACCAATACTAACCCTTAGCACTCAAATTTTTGAAAAAGTGTTATAATAAACTATTATCTGTCTTTGATTGCAAATCTAGATGAGGAAAATGTAAAATTGGAATACGAGGGTACAAAAGAATATTTGACAAATTTTCTTTACCATTGTGTAATATTTATTTGGTATAGATGTAACTATTGAATTTGAGTGCCACACTCAGCACTCAGACTGATAAATTACGTTTATAACTTACAAATACATTAAATTACACTATGAAATAAGCCAAAAATAATATTTAGTACTCTTTTAACATTATATTAGTAACACTATTTTGTTCTAAAATGATGTTGTTATTAACATAAAAGAATGAATTTCAATATTTGAGTGTAAGTATTGCTTTTTATTCTGGGCCCTTAAGGTTTTCCTGGCTCGTTAAGGAAAAGGACCCAGCCCTGAATTGGGAATTTTTTAACGACAAGAAGCTTTAATCAAGGTCATCCTTCTGGTATCTCAAGCAATGTTTTGGTTTTTATAGTGTGGTAATACTCATTTGAAGTTGAAAAACAATTAAATGACTGATGATTGAGCTTCAAATATGTCAATTTCAAAACAAAACTTGAATAATTCATACAATGGGGAAATTTAAAATGGATGATACATGCCATTGGGATAGGGTCCGTTTGCATTGGGAATAGGTCCGTTTTCAAGACCTTCAAAGGGTGTAGGAAAACCCTGGGCCCTGGTTGATGAAATTGGATAGATCAACAGGTTGCCATAAGTAACTTATTCTTCCAAGTACAAGTATTGTCCACACTTATCAATTCAAAAAACGTAACAAAATATTGCATACATCCTTTACACAGCTTTAGACATTTTCCAAGTCTCCAAAGGGCAACAAAGGAACAGTCAAATTCTTACATTGTATTTTCACATTGCTTTCATTGGACTTTGTTCTTGAAATCATCTAGGTACAATACTAGGGCAAATACGGTAAGGCCTAAAAAAGAGGTTTGTTTCTGGTTACATGCCCAAAAAAACATGGGTCGGTAGGTCGATTTTTTTTTTTAGACAACACTTAAATTGAACATCAGAATCAAAGAATTTGTATGCTCCTGTTCCTGCACCATGCTTTTAAATGTTATTATTTGTTGGGTGTCAATAGTGTGAAATGTAATCCAAATGTGCCGGCATTTGTTCAATCTAACGGCAATCATTGAACTTGCCATTTTTCATCGTTTGTTTACATGGTAAAAACCACTGTGCACCGTTTTCGTAGTCTCTATCGTTTACGCGTATGCAGCATTGCTAATGTTTGAATGTCAATAAATTGGTTAAAAACTTGAATAATACAAGCGCCGTTTATTGCTTCCGAACATTTCACCACACGATTTCATGGGACAAAATTTGCATGCCGCTGGATCAAAGACCGCCAAGTCTTTAAAGTGAACCGTGCGTCGGTTACATCAAAAGTCCTTAGTGCAGAGATTGACGCCGCACACACGTTTAATGAACTGTCAACTTACATTTTGGCATAATTTTGTTGGATTGTTGTGATATTTTTTATCTGGGAATTTAATGCACAGAATATGAATTACACGGAATATGAATTACAAGGTATAGTCCGTTAGCGACTAGGCTGGACCCCCATAAACCTTAAATATCTTAAAAAGTACAATTCCAATTAAAATAAAAATTGATATATCTTCATAAATCAACCTTACCAACTCTCATAAATTTAAACAGAATTTTTGGTCTGCAAAAAAGTGTACTTTGCATTTACTTCCAATGTAAAATTTTAAGTCTAAACCAGGGTTAATACGTATGGGTGATTGAAGTGACTGGAACAGCAAAGGTAATCAAATTGGTCCAATATAACTGTACATTAAGTAACACACCAGTGACGATTGCAAATATATAATGAGGCCCATACATCAAAGTGTATGTATTTTATGTTTAAGCTCAACTCAAGACTCAACTTTGTGTTTATACAAATGATCATTACAATCAGAAGGTGGGCCTCAACTATATACACATTGATGACCAGTCAAATGTAGGTCAAAGTTATCCATATATGTCCCGTTACAGTTATTACAAAAACAATAGCATTAGTCTAACTACCTGATCGTAATGGCTTATTTTACTCCCTGTCCATTTGTTGATCAAAATACAAACTTTAATACATTAGACACAATGGGGAAAAAATTAATGAGCTTGTAAAAAATTCTGAAATTTAAACACAGTTTGTAAAGGTAATTCAGTGTACCATACCAAAGGGGTAAAGCCACGAAGGGTAAAAAATGGCCCCATGTCCAGATCCTGTGAAAATGATAAATTTATACCATCAGTTGAAGTATTTTACAAAAACGGTATTTTTTAAGATTTTTTTTTAAAACTGTTACCATGGTAACGGGTATAATATTTTGCCAAAATATGGAAAAAAGCTTCTATTTCCAAAATAGTGAATCGAAATGTAAGTGCGCATCCATAGAGTGATATTAAGAATTGAAACTTATCTTTATTACGAATTTGGTTGCCATGGTAACAGTTTTCAAAAAATGCCCAAAATGCACATTTATGACTCCAAATTAAATAAAATGACGTTTTTATTAAAGTGGGTGGAGTTCTGTGGAGTATATCAAAACAGCAAGGCGTATTTTTTGTAAGTTTTTATGTATCATTGAAGTACTATGTCTAATGATTGTGTACAGCATATAAAACATTGTACAATAAGCACTAAATGTATTGAGAATATGGCTAAAAGCGGGGTGAATGTCATGCCTTAGTGGCTCGATGACGAGAAGAAATAACGTTGAAGCGGTACCTAAAATCTTAAAATTTAATATGGGCACAGCTCTCGACCATCATGAATTGCGCTGTAAACAATGTATTATAAAGTACAATTTCACATTTTAGTCATCTGATTTTGGTCGAGGACTGTGCCCATATTCAAAAATGACTTATACTGGAAAATATGGACAAAATATGCCATTTTTGTGAAAAGTGGCCAAACATGGATACCAATTAGTGGACAGGTGACAGGTAAAAATCAAATTTGATGAAAAATGCTTCCCTATGCAAACAGATAAAGCTATCCACATTACAAAAATATACAAATGACACATAATAACATACTTTGATAATTTAATAATATTTAGGCCAATTCAGACCTTTCGTGGATCTACTCCTTTCAATCAAATTGTTTAATTAGTTTAAAAAGATATTTAAGGTTTATGGGGGTCCAGCCTAGTCGCTAACGGACTATATATATTCTTTGAAAACTCGATATTTGCACTGCAAATTGCAGATACGTTCGTTTTGAGTCATCATTTCTATGTTTTTAAAATTAATATGCGTATGTATGAAAAACGATTACCAAGTACGACAAATATCGCAATTATAATAGTCATCGGACGGCAATCAAATAAATTCGATAATTGAATCGATAGATCAATTAAAGCGTACGTGTTTACATTATAATTTGTAATAACACAATTATCTGTCTTTACTCAAGATTATCGCGCTGTGTCAATCAAAAGTTCCTGATGCTGACTCGTGAACGCTGATTGGTTCACAAGGCACATATGGGTAATTAACTCCACCTCTCGTCTGTCAATTACTTGTAACCAGTGAATGCTTTATTGAATACGGCCCATTCGATGAATTTATGACCCAGGGTCAAACGCATGTGATAGAAAAACGGCGCGTCCTGAAAAGTCGTAGATCGTTAATTTTACGCGTCTAATTAAAATAGTATGCGTCAAATACGGCGTTGCCGATTTTCATACATAAAAACTTTTGAGTCGGGGGTTAAAATATACGGTCGGTCGGGTAACCGGAAACAAACCTCTTTTTTGTTTACGCCTAATCGAGTGAAAAAATAAAGAAACCATCGCGAAACCTTGCCCCGATATCTCGAAGCATCTTAGGTAGAAATCTCATCTCAAATTGAGATTTTGCTCAAATCGGAGCCGGTGCTTGAGTCAAATCTGAGGTTTAAGATCTTGAAATTTTACTGTTATAAACTCAACACAGTGTATCTGTTTCTGCCACCAATTTTGAGTCCAGTCCCCCATGAGAATTGACTCAGTGACACCTGACTGTGATAATATTAGAGATGAGATTTTTCTCAACCTGAGAAGCTTAGGGAGATTGGAGCCTGATTTACCACAATTTAACAGTACAACTATACCTTGACTTGAGAACATCAGACTGCACTTTAGTGTAGACAATTCTGGTCCTCATATATCGTAAACATACACATAACACTATAATTAACTTCACAACTATGGATGGTTTTTTCGGTATCGGGTCAAAAAGGCCCACTTACCAGAAAGGCCCAGTATAAATGAACCATAAAGGCCCACAAAGGTGTACCAGAAAGGCCCACATAGGTGTACCAGAAAGGCCCACTCGATCTATATCTAGATAAATATTGAATATTGATATACAGTATTTAAACACACACACAGCGACTTCATGCATGTATATACAGAGCATGATGCAGCAATCGTGGACACATGTCTGGCATTATCTTTCATGTCAGTTCCACAATGAGAAGTATGTATAAGGGAGCTCACAGCTTCAACATAATCTACCTCGATATGCAGTCATTTATTGAATTTGAAGGATACACACAAGGATACAAACTAGAATTTATAATAATAATACTACACAAAGATCTATATATATGTAAAGCATTAAACTATATAAACTTGATTAAAAATGGGCCTTTTTGGGCTTTTAATGGGCCTTTCTGGTCCGGTCCTTCTTGGTAACTGGGCCTTTCTTGTAACTGGGCCTTTCTGGTAAGTGGGCCTTTTTGACCCTGATTCGTTTTTTCATGTAACACAAATTCTACTACATGTCAGGCCATATTTGAAATATTGTTGTTTTTTCGTCACAATATTACTGGCTGTACCTTTGTATAAACAGATATTTACTGTAAATTTGACCTCTGTAGAGCAAAAAAACACCAGTCAATATCTGCAGCTTCCAAAGGGTGACAAGTTCGCACAGGGCCTAAAAAGTCCTTGAATTCGGTTTCAACCAAAAGAACTTAAAATAAGTGCTGCCTTAAAAAAAAGGCCAAAATGGTTCACAATTTTAAGAAAAATAGCCTTGAATACACAAAAAATTAGAAGTGTATAGAGGTTGTCAAAATGACATATTATATATAATAAATATCTGCATAAAATGATGCAGAAACACTCCTTTTCTTGAAAGTTAAAAGTATGTAAATGTATTGTTGCTAAGCAGTAGTCGCGATGAAAATAATTTCATTTATCCAGCACAAAGAGTCGAAATTGTACAATTTACCTTGATAATTATTTGGAAAAAGGCCTTGAAAATACAAATTCTACCTCGAAAAATCCTTATATTTTGGTGTGAGAATTGTGTATGACCCATAGGTGATGCTGTACAGATGTTGTACCGTAAATTACTAATTGGTAACTGCACATAGTGGGTCATACATGTTTTGCAAACATCTCTTGTTATGAATGGCCTCACTATTCGTCAATGTCTGATGTGGGAAAATTCCAATAAAGCCGAGAACTGACTAATCTGCTGAGAAACTGTGACATTCATGTTATGGTGTTTTCCGCTTAATATTGAGAATAAAATCATTTGATGTCGTAATTGAATAACTGTTGTAATCTTAAATGTTGGGTTAGGAATCAAGAGACTTTCATATATCCTTCCTGATTTGTCATTAGATTATTGTCTGTATGGCATACTTTGTGGCATGCATTTTGCTGACATTCTAAATACTGGTATTCTGTAGACTGTTTAGTTTTATGTTATATGTTGCGGCTTGTACGGTTTACATATTTTGTTCATGGTCAAAGGTATCGTGTAAATGCAGATTTGCTAATAAACTTGAACTTGGTATTATGCTATGTTTTATAACGACTCAATGTTGCATCCTAAACTTCATGAAAATTGTCAGGTTGTCAGTCCTGAATGACAAATATTGATTCAAACTTACAAAATTACTGACCAGTTAGAAAACATTAGGCTGAGTCTGCCATCCTCAAACTTTGTAGGCGTGACAGCGCCATAAAAGCATTTGACCACTATTAATTTTGAGGTCAATGGGTCAAAGGTCAAGCTCACTGTGATGTCCACTGAAAAATCACCTGCACTTACTCAAACTTGCAGTTTCCCAATCACTTCCAGATGGATTGTTTTAAAGTCAATTTGACAAAGCTAAAGTTTCATTGTCAAAGGCCATCATATGTATGCCACCCTTGGTACAGTTTTATCAAAGCACTAAAGTCTTATAGACATATTAAACATACATTTGAATTCTTAAATCATACTTTAATACCAATACTTTGGGATGGATATGGTTTGTAGCTTCCAAATGGTGTTGCTCTACAGAGATTGTTCGGTACTTTAATTGTACATGTGTTATAGAATAAACTACAATTATTATACTGTGTCATAGTTTGCTGTAATTATGTTATTTGAGGTTATATTAAAAGCTGACCAAATTTTGTTCATAACTTGCTGTTATGGAACAAATTGCGGTTACGAAATCTACCACACAGACAATAAAACGTGAAGAGTTCTCAGCTAATTCTAGCTGATTATGTGATTTATATTCAATACTGTGTATAACTGTAAAGGTTATATGGTGCATAGAGTTGTTCTGCTAGAAAGTTCCATATATCCCCCTGATATTACTTTAAATCTTCCATTTTGTAATAAATGAGAATTTGCCGTACTCAATGACATTATTCTAGTGTTATATTGTGTTCCTAGGACAAAGCTGTAGTACGTAAAGCACATAATTTCTCTATGGAACACAAAATCTATAATAGGTCAATTCAGTATTGAAAACTAATATATAAGTTTTGTGTACTATTGAGGATTAACCCTAACATCAACCCTAACCTGGTAGTGAATAAAAGTGCTGGACATCTGATTGTCTTGATGTATGTGTCATCAGTGATTTGTTTTGACTATTTTTAGGGCCAAATATAGGCACTGTCCCTAGCAAAATGACCTCCATTTGCTCCCAAAAAGTCAAAGATTTTTCCCAAAAAAAAATGCATAGTTTTCCCCCTTTTGTTCTCAATGTTATGGCTCTTTTAAAGTCAAAATAATTGATTTTCAAACTTGCAAAAGTTGTTGCTACTTATGACTTAAGTATTATCAGCAGAAAATAGCAAAGCATGAAGAATCTTAAGTTTATTAAACTAAGCAAAAAATGTCTATCTTTTACAATAATTCCCAATTTCGCGAATTATCACGCTAAAATTTCCCAATTTTATGGACAAAGGCTGTTTCATTTTGTTCAAGAAAAATCACTGGCCATAGTTTGTGTGCTCTTGTTTTTCTATTAACCACAGGTCTGATTTCAATGAAACTTTACATGAACGCTTGGTACCAAGCCTAATTGAGCATGTTGTAAGGAATTTTTTTGGTCAGATGATTTTTGACAGAGTTGTGGCCCCTTGTGGGAGACGTACATTTTTGTGTCAAAAACAGTTCCAGTTTCCTACTTTTTCAGGGTCATTGTGCAGCGCCTGTGTACTCCGGTTGTTGTCAACTCCTGGGACAAATTATAATCCAATCAAAGAACTTCTCAGATCTAACAAGGGAGCTAACTACATCTGTAGTACCACAGTTACTTCCCTTACTGATTGCTGCCCCGTCAGAGGTTAGTTTGTTTATTTTTTATACCCCCTGCACAATTGGAGGTGAGTTAGCTTATTTGTTATATCCCCTGCACAACGTTATGTAAATGGGTAATACTGGATTCAGCATATCTGTTCGTCAGTCTGTGTAGTCGCAATCTTGTGAGCACAACTCTTAATACTGTACTATGTAGTTTTGGGGGATTTCCTTCAAACTGTCACAGATCCAGCATGTAGATGTGCATGAAGGAAAGAACTTGTGTTGCAATGACTTTTTGCCATACTCATGGCCCTTGAAATTTTCATTCGTTCTTTATGCATCAACTGTTTGAATCTACCAGAATTGCATTTTATCGGCATTTAGTTTAGTTTGATTAGTTTAATATTAATGTGTTTACTCAAAATCGACCCGTCTATTGTGATGTCAATCAGTCCGATATTCTATTACAGGTGTGTCAGTCTGCTCTATGTTCTATTACAGGTGTGTCAGTCTGCTCTATGTTGTATCAATCACTGTATAAGGACATATCCAGGACCTATTGGTCCATTCAAAAACAAGATTGAAGCTGTTGTACTTAGAGAACTTGACAATGCTACAACATCAGAGGTAAGTTGGTTTTATTAAGTCCTGGGCCCGTATTCATTATAATTCTAAGAACATTTTAGCTCATCTGTCACAAAGTGACAGGGTGAGCTTTTGTTATTGCTCTTTGTCCGTCCATCGTAAATCAGTCTGTACTCACCCACTTGTAGTTGTGGGGTGTTGAACAATAGGCTATATTTAGATTCTATTCATTCAGTTTCTTACCGGGTGCAATAATTTGCTAATGGGGTTCGACAAACAAAAGGATGAACAAAAGAAAACCCCACAATGTCAAGTCAGTGAGAACATCCGTCCGCGCCCACTAACGTATACTTAGGTGGCTACTTTTTATGGACAAACCAGTTGAAAAGAGTTAAAAAGAAAGTAGAATTTTTTTTTACTAGGTTAAAATTTTCTTTCTGTAAAGTAGTCACATAAATACCTTCTCGTTAGAAAGTCTGTCGGTCTGGGCACACGAATGGCCACTTGTTGGGTATGAGAAAACAAAAGAAATACCAAATAAATGTCCATTTGTGAGAACATTCTATTCATTCCATAAGTCTCTTATTGGGCTTTTTTCTCTTGTTGGGTACTTTTTAACAAACGAAATACCTAATAAGTGGTCAACTGTAAGGATGTCCGTCATCGTCCATTCACAATTTCTTGTAAACAGACACTAGAGGCCACACTTACGGCCCAAACTTCATGAAACTTGGTCAGAATGGTTGTCTCTATGAAATCTAGGCCAATGTACGAAACTGGGTCATGTGGGGTCAACTTATCTGGGTGCTCTACCCCAAGCTCTTTCTGAAAATACTCGTTGGTTCTTGAACGTGACTGGTGTATAGCACCAATACACACAAGATTACCTCTGGATTACCAATCATTACATCTCTATGAGGGTGGGAAACACCGTTTCCGATATTTCCAGTGCCTAGCCAAGATTCGATCCAGTGACCTCAGAATTGGTAGTCAGCAGTGCTAAGCCATTAAGCCACCCATTTATCATGTAATAAATATTGAATTTGAACTGGTCATATGTTCTGCCATATTTCAGACTGTGTATAAATGTTTTGCTTTGATATCACGATGTGGCCCAGGAGGTACTGGTGGTATAAAGTATACTGAAGCTTGGACTCAACAAATTAACCAAACAATCGGAAGTCTAGAGAACACATTGTCTGACCTTTATGAAGGCATTGAAACTAGTAAGTACTTGCAACTTACTTTCATTTGTTTTCATTGGGTTTATGCAATACTATGATAATGTACTGAGCATATGTTCATCTAAGCTGTTTTTATATTTCTTCTAAAGTTTATTTTCAAAGATTTGTTCTAAAATAATATTTTGTAGTGTACAGTGCATTCAATATCATTTAAATCATATCCTAACATTTGCTCCATTCGCTGTTAGAGATCTGACTACACTTCGTAGGAAGTCATGTTCAAATGACCTCTCCAGTGCACAATGACGTCACATAGCCTTAGCAGAGTTTCACCGCACTTTCAGCTTTGTGAAAGAAACAATTTGAATGGATAGAGTAAAGTTCACATTGACATGACCCCATACGGAGTGTCGTCAGATCCTGTATCAGCGTAAAGTAGTGAAGCATAATAATTTACAAATTATTTTTAGGATTCAGTTCGGAACAGGGGATCAGAGGATGTTTGAATTTGTCTACCATTGAATCTTCATCCCGGAATAGAGTTACCTCCCTTGTTTCAAGATGGCGGACATTATCAGGATGCTTACAGGCACTACTTAGGTTTGTACCGTAATGTCCATCTCCAAGAAGTGGAAGTTCAAGGGCTGTTCCAAAAGCTCTAAGTGGGAGTTAAAGGGCTGTTCCCAAAGCTCTTAAGAGGGAGTTCAAGGGCTGTTCCAAAAGCTCTAAGTGGGAGTTCAAGGGCTGTTCCAAAAGCTCTTAAGTGGGAGTTCAAGGGCTGTTCCGAAAGCTCTTAAGTGGGAGTTCAAGGGCTGTTCCCAAAGCTCTAAGTGGGAGTTCAAGGGCTGTACCAAAAGCTCTAGGTTAAGCGCTGTTAAATTTAACATACAATTCTTTGGCAACATCCTATACATGAACATGTATGTTTCTATACCCCCACCAACTATTTGGGGGCATATAGATGTTCCCTTGTCTGTCAGTGTGACTGTTCATGCATCCTTCCCATTGAAAATGAAAACTAAAGCTTTAAAGTTTTTGAGATTAAAATATTTTTCAAAGTCCATCAAGGCATTGCTTTCAAATTTGGCATACTAGTTTACCATCCAATGCCATATAACATTTCCCACCATTTCAACAGAGTTACTGCCTCTGATCGAAAATGTTAACCAAAACTTTCAAGTTTTTGAAACACAAATACACTGCCCATCAAAAATAAGTATACAGAGGTTCATAATTTCCCCATTTACTTAATAATTTATTATATCTGTAATTATACTATTTGCAGAAAAGTTAAGCAACAATATTTTTGAAGGCAATGAATAATTTTGTTTATTAAGTGTAAAGTCCATACATTGATTGGTATCCTAGGTGCAAAAAAGTATCTTTGTCCAGCTTGAAAGGTAACTTCGTCATAAAGAGATTGAAAATTCAGCGTTTTGAATCACAAGGTTATTTGAGTTCAAAACATTTTCATCTTAACTTTTTATCTCCTTTTTGACTCATTTAGTATAAACTGTAGTTTCAGAAACTAGAATAATTGTGACCGTCTGATAAACAGATATTGAATAATTTTACCTAGTTTAATTTTGCAACTGTATATTTATTTTTGGTGGGCACTGTATTTTCAATGCCTGTCACGGCATTTCTTTCAAATTTGGCATACTTGTTTACTATCATAAACACCTTACATTATCAATGCCATGTAACACTATCCAACATTTCAACAGAGTTATGGCTTCTGATTGACTTAGCTAGTTATTATTGACAAGGCTTACATTGGGACATAAGCATAAATTTAATGATTGCAGTCTTGTTTTACACTATGAGTGTACGTATATAAAAAATAAAAATCCCTACCCACATAAAATGTCTGGGTAGGGTCACAGGTAACTGTATCATTAATAAAGAGTAAACAAACATAACATTTTTTTTATAAAATTTATAATATCTAAGATAACATAAGTTTTATAAAAAAAGTACTCTTTATCAATGATACAGTTACCTGTGTTACAGGCCTCAACAAATATTTCTAAAAGCACTTGCCCTGCAATATAGACAAAGAAGAAATCCCTAAAATCTTACTTGTCCTGCTATATAAATAAAGAAGGAAAAAATTGTGCAGGACGAGCTGACGAGTGGATTTATTGAGGCCTGTGTTACACTAAAATCAAAAAATGTATTATAAGTCAGCCTGAACATATTTGTATTACAGTGTTGATATGCACAATACGGTGAAAGTACCTGTAGATGTTGTGATACAGCTTGTATGTAGATGTTGGTCTGTCAACACAAATATAGTGGTCAGTATTCACTTCATTATCAACATTTATTATACACTCATCAGCAAATCACTGTTTATTAGTGAAAAATATATTAGTAATTCAGACTACAGAATCACTGTTTTAAAACAGTGAAAATAAAACTTTCAAGTTTTTGAAACTCAAATATTTTCAAAGTCCATCAATTGCTTTCAAACTTGGCATACTTGTTTACCATCATAAATACCTTACATTGTTAATGCCATGTATCACTATCCAATACTTCTACAGAATTATTGCCCCTGATTGACTTAGCTAGTTATTATGGACAAGGCTTCCACCGGGGCATAAACGTTTACTTAATGCAGTCTTGTTTTTACTGTTTCCATTACTACGCAGAAAAGGAATTTACAAAATTTGCTAACATTTTCTCAAGTGTAAATTTCAGACTACGAAGAAAAAGCACACTAAACAATTGCTTAACTTCTCATAAAAATATTTACAAGCGAAATATTTTCCAGGTTGCACTATGTTAAATTAACAAAGAAAATTAATGATAAACTGTGCTGAATAATTTTTATTTGTTACAGATGTGTAGACCTACAACAGAGAGAACCTTACTGGCATCATACATACCAGATATACATACTGCTGCCTTGTGTATACTAGATCATATCATTGTATTGTAAGTTGACTCTTTAATAATACAGGCCCATACTATATAGTTACATAGCCTGGCAGAGGCATCGGTGAAATTTGAGAATAAAACAAAATCAGCATGTTTTATGAGGATAGGCACCCAAAACATACCCTAGAAAATAGTTGTTTCGGTGCTTTTTGTCTCTGAATACAGCCTTGTACTAGTATGATGAAGAAATTATTTAAAAAAAGTTTAGATTGAATACATTGGTTGCATTGAGTAAAGAGTTGAGATTACATTATTATTAGTCCCCTACCGGTTTTCAACCAGAGGGGACTATAGGTTTGCCGTCCGTCCATCTGTCTGTCAAAAATCTGTATCCTGACATAGCTCAAATAGTTCCCAAGCTATGTTTATGAAACTTGGTATATGGATAGGTGCCAATAAGGAGATAATTCCCATCTAAATATATTTTGATTCTGGCAAAAATTGTGGTTGCTATGGCAACAGGAGACATGGAAAATAATTTGAAGGTCATGACTTCAAACCAGTAGGGGACTTCTGTATTGCTTGCAATTCTTAGTGACTTGTTTATTGTTAGGTAGATAGTCTCTATGTATACCGTAGGTATTTTAATCAAATTACATACATTTTGCACTGTCGCCAACATCAAAATGTTCATCAATTAGTTTATTATAATAACCACCTTATTCATGATCAGATTGATCGAAACAATTCTATGTTTGGAATTGCCTGAGGGATTCATGAAAGCCAAGCATCTGAACTTTTAAACCTTTAGGAGTTGTTTAATTTTGTTAAAAGTCTTAAGAGTAAAAAAGGCCCTACCTACCAACCTAAAATATTTTTGGTTTGGTTACTCCCATAAGGTCAACTTTATTTACAGTTATACTTACCAAGCCTCAAGAAATATTTTTAAAAGCACTTTAATAATAGACAAAGTAGAAAAGCCCAAAATCAAGCGAACAAGTAGATTTATCAAGGCCTGCTTACACAAATGGTCAAAAATTTAAAATATATTCTGTTTACTATGTTATAATAATCCTAGTTCTGATACATGATTTTCAGATGTAAGAAGAATTTGGTGCCACACTCCAGTGTCATAGTCAGTGTACTGTCCCAGGAACTTTTGTGGACACAGTCTGATAACCTCGGCTTTAATAAACAATATGGGTATGTTGTCTTCTTTGTTCCGAACTGTACAGTCTTTGTTTTGTCATGATACAAGGTTTTAACAGTTCTAGAAAAGTACTTGAATTTGAAACTATCAAAAAGTCCTTGAAAAGTTCTTAAATTTTGATAAAAAGCTAATTTATTGGTAAATTGGCTTAGAATGAGTTTGCTACTAATACGGACGAAAATGGCAGAACAGAGTTAAAATGATGAGGAAATGACAGAGGATCGACTAAAATCCATGCACCGTCTTATTAACTCATCTTTTTTCTGAACAGATATGACTGCAAATGATCACGGTGACATTGAGCATCTGATTACTCCAGCTTTTATAATAATTTTATTTGATTTTAAGAAACTTATTGCATATTTGTGCCCTGAAAACCCCAATTTTTTAGTCCTTGATATGGTCAAAATGTACTTGAAAAGTCCTTGAATTTGTTTAGGAAAGTTCTGTGTGATCCATGGTATAATATGCGTCTATGTTGTAGATATTTACGAAGTGCTGTGTACAGTGTTATGATAACATGGCTGAAGGTGTTGGATGGTTGCTCTGGGATTGTAACAGAAGAAAATAACTTACTCAAACAGATTCTACATGATTGTACTCCATTCACGGAAGCTCTTCAGGTAGGTGGTTGTATTAGATTTCAAAGAACAAGGTTTAATAATGGCTTTAAGTTTTGAAAAAAATGCATGTTCCTATAAATCTGTATTGTCTTGGATAATTTCCTCAACCTTATCTTGAACGGATGACTTTGCAGGTGTCTGTCTTATGTCTCGCAGACTGTCTTCCTAGGAGGTTCTTCCCTCCCTTAAACGTTCATGCCTTTTGTAAACACATAGTGTACTGTGTAGTACTTGGTGACAATTCTATCATGCCATACATGTTTTCTGTGTCTTGTAGCTTACGTCTGGTAGTAAAACAGGAGGTAGTGTGGAGAGCTCTTCATCAAAGAAGGGGAAGAAAAGGAAAGGATACCAGGAATTAAGTCACGGTATAAGTTCACAGAGAAAGTTACATCCACATGCTAACTGTGAACTTGTCCTTTCAGCCCTAGATGGTAAGTGTTAGTGTTATATCATATCAATATATACCTCCAACCCCGAATGGGAAAGCGTCTGTTTTAAATATGAGAGGTTTCAGGTTTTTATCCCAAATTTTTTGTGGGGGGGTAAACTATCAAATGATTTACAGATTTTTCAACCACCTTCTTAGCCCAGTGCGTGTCTGCTTCGAGTGTCGGAGGTCCAGGGTTTGTATCGTGGACACAGCATACGAAAGTTGTTAAAAACAGTACTGGTATATCTTTATACTGGGCTATGTTTCCGATTGACAATATATTTTCCAAATTTCAAGCAAAAATTCCCAATTCAAAGTAAAAAAAAATCTTGAGAAAATTCGACTCATTTTACTGTAAAAAAACGCAAGTAGATTGAAACTTGAGTATGAAAAACACTAAATTACAGTTTATTAAACATAATACTTAGTTATTGTATGCATATTAGCTTTTACAGGTTTGGATATTGAAACTGTTTTTTTCCCAATTTTGACCAAAATGCCGCTATATTCCCAATCTGAAAGTCATGGGCTGTGTTCCCCAAAAAGGATGAAAAAACACTTGTTGGAATCATGAGTTGGTCATACCAAAAAAGGAAAACCTGGGTTCACTTCTCTAATACCCTCATGGCTATCGATACCATCAGGCATGAGGTATTAATTGAGCGTGATTATGTTGATAGCTAGTGTAAAATATGTATTACATGTGTAACCTATCTATTACAGCATTGTATTGGATGGTTATGACGTCTGCCAGTGCAATGTCGGCCAAGAAGCTACAGGTATGTTGTTGTTGATTTATTATAATTAGAGATGGGACCGATTATCCGGATATTCGAAAACCAGACAAATATTCAAATCCAATGCTCATTTTCGAATATTCGAATTTTATTATCCAACAAGTTGGTTTTATCAAAAATGGGGAAATAAAAAATGTTTTCAGTTTTGGAAATTATGGAAGAGAACAAATAAATAAGCTTTGGTCCGAATATTGATTATATTCGAATAAGCTTCTTAAAGTTTGTGTAACGCTGTTCTATGCTACACTTTTGGCTAGCCAATCAATTTTACTGATTGATCGCACACAACAACAAACGGTTTTACAGTTATAACAATGTGTTTATTTGTTTATGTTTATTCAAGTTTAATGCATTTTCTCAGAAATGTTTCTGTTATAAATGCCAAGCATAGCCTTTATTTGCCAGTCAGCTTTCTGCGGAAATATGGTGGGCAAATGAGTTCCTCCACCCGTATTTGAACCGAGGTTGCCAGATTAGACGACAAGGGTGCTAACCATTGAGCTGCGACAGCTGATTCACTAACCAGTTTACCTGGACTTTGTCCTAACCAGTACTAAATTACCCTTCCATAAACAAAGTGTTTGACTTTATTTATAATTTCAGGAAATACAAGCATTTGTAATCCAGACCTTGTTGACCATTCAGCAAGCTACAGATAGACCTATACCATATTCTAGTCCTGGTTGTTGTAAGGGGCTGTATAAGGTTCTCCAGTCCCTTATTCTGGCCTCACACTCTACAGCTCCGCCTCCTATCCAATGTGCGGTCGGAATATTCTCTGTTGGAACTTTAGACCATGATACTGATGTAAGTTGATTTATATAAGGTCGAATTTAAAATATTCTTTATTTCCCCTTTCTGACCCAAGCAGATTTAGAATGGGTAGGTAGGTAGGTAAAATAATGATTTTTAATTGTTTCAGAATGATAGTTATTCAAGTCAAGACATACAAATAAAGAAATTTAGTAATCACTCAAGGTGAAAATCAACAGTCATAAATTTAAAATAGGTACCAAATTGACTGGTAAGAAACAAGGCCTTATTTCAAAAAAAACATTTTCATCCCAAATTTTTCATTAAAAAAATATTGTTTGAATATGGGCAAAACAATATTTTGGGTAGGGTAATTTTTTATTCAGGTTGGTAGTGGAAGGGGTAACAAACAGTATTTTATTTTAGCCCTAATTCAAAGTTCCACTGTCATACAGCCAACCTGGTCATGAGTGACCTTCAGTAGGGCCCTGAGAAAAAGGTCATATATGACAGGGAGTCTCTGAAAACAGACCCAGTACCCAAGATGTACAAAGTATGGTTGCTTGTTTCGTCCGACAGGCAGTCGCTTAATGCAACCAATTTATATAGCAAATTTTGTTTGGCGGACCAAAACAGGGTCTGATAGGAATCCTATATCTTTAGACTGGCCGATGTGTCATAGAAATCCGTTAAAATACGTAATACTTGTGGCTATTTTCGTTTTCAATTGTTGACAACTTTGTTCTTGGATTTGATGCCTTTTATGATGTCAGAGTCATATGGTATTGCTGCACAGTGTATGTTACTTACAAACTATGTTTGTTTGCTGTCGTTCTAGGTGTCGTCTGTATGTATGGAAGCCATGAAAATCTGTGAGGCATTAATACACCCTACAGTACCTTGTCTAAATGGACCTATAATATGTCAACAGTTAGTTCATATCGGGAACATTCCGGAAAATTTAAATCTGGATTCTTCTATAAATACAGAAAGTAGCTTAGAGGGATCTTATAGACTTACAGATGATGCGTCAGTTGATATGAATAATACTTCATTCAACAGATCTACAGTTACTGAAAATGGTGCAAAAGGACAGAAAAATATCTCGACTCTGAAAAGAAAAAGGTCAGAGGACTTTGATACAAGTGTTGATAGTGGAGGTGATAGAAATAAAAAGCAAGCTAAATCAGTGGAAGTTGTAGAAGACATTGATTCTGT
The DNA here is from genome assembly GCA_947247005.1 of Spisula solida. Classification (NCBI taxonomy): domain Eukaryota; kingdom Metazoa; phylum Mollusca; class Bivalvia; order Venerida; family Mactridae; genus Spisula; species Spisula solida. The sequence continues at coordinate 23,589,252 of OX365956.1, forward strand.
TGAAGGTGTGTCTGATGATAATTCTGAAGTTGGAAGTGGTGAAGAAATGATTGAAACTTCCACAGAGAAGCTTGCAGAGAATGTTGAGGAAGACGATAATGAAGACTCTGAAGATGATGATGATGGAAATGATGATGAAATTGGTTCAGATGATAAGTCTACCAAAGAGTTGACTGATAACAATAATCACACCAATGGTGATGAGAAAGTATTGAAGACTATACATGACCTGACTGAGACCGACGATGGAGATAAAGTTGTACCATCAAGTGACGCTGAAGATAATGTAATAAAACAAGTCATTGGCGTAGATAAGGATTTGGAAGATAAAACTGGAAATGAGGTAGGTTTTATTTAATCAGTGCCACATTTTAAGCGAGCCTATAGCAGAGAATTTGACTTGATCCTAACCTTTATGAATGAATATATTACACGGTTCTTGCGTTCAATATAGAAATTTTCGCATATTTCTGAAATATCGGCCCTTTTGATTTGTGTTTGTTTTACACATTGTGCGTCTTTTTGATACTTCCCACTTATGAAAACACACACCTGGGGTTATAAATACGAGGGGTGATCCAGAATTACGTGGACTTTTGCTCTAGAAAATTTATTTTTGGTCAACTCGGTCTGAAAGTTACACACAAGCAACTTGTATCTATTATTGACATAAAACGCAACACATATCTGAAAACAATTATTTGTATCAACAGTTACACGGTACCATGGCAACACCTAAATGCTTTCGCGGATCAACACATATTTTTTCAGTAAAATGTATTACGTTATTGCTGATTGTTACTGTGTTTCTTCATTTAGAAATTCAGAATTATGGCATCACGTTGTCTAATATTGTATCGACAACTGAGTGAAATTTCAAAGTAAAATTCGGTGTAGTCGTCATGTAATGAATATATGTAACTTTTGTCATATCATAGCTAACGTCAATAATGACGTCACAAAATTTCATTTACACTCGAATAACCATGTAATTCTTTGTACAACGAGACAAAAAACCAACGCAGACGAAAGAAATTTTGGAGAAATCAAGTATTAGACATATTGTATCACAGTCACTTGTTTTTAAATTGCAAAAACACGTTTTAAAGAGGCCTGGATGATGTGACAGCCATATGGGTAGGGGTAAAAACCCGACGTTGACTGGATCGGTGCTAACGTTGGTCAGGATCGACCATTCGTGACATTAGTGGGAAAATTATCTTGCAGGGCTGTTAATGGTACAGTTAGGTAAATATTGACAGGACGATTATATATGCATACAATAAGAGCATAATGGGTTAGGAAAAATAAAGAACAGTTGATTAACAGTTTTCAAAAGCATCATGAAATGATACAGGCGTGAAGGCGACGTCGTACATCATTTCTGAGCTGCCCCGCGATTCATAACCATACCCTCTTACAGACCCTGTTTTTACGTTATTTATTATCATATCCGCATGAAATTTGGTAGACATGTGCAGTAAATATCAATATTAGATTTTCCACACATTTATAAATGTAAGTATAACGGTTTTTGAATTAGAGCAAAAGTCCACGTAATTCTGGATCACCCTTGTATAAACAAGATATCAGCTATTAAATTATGCTAATAGAAGGTCGAGAGTCATGTCATATTCTCTTGACTGTACATAATTATTTCAGAGCGTTAGTTAAAAAGTAAATTATGAATAAAGCAAAGGTTCTACATTATTATGATGAACAGTAGCTTTATAGACCTCAGTTTAGTTTAAACATATTTTATTACCCACAAAATATACAAAATTTGACATACAAATCTATAAATACATTTTATATACATGGGTAAAAGGGTCGAGCCACAAGTTCCAAAACATCTTATAAAAGTTACTTTTCCATTTTGCTAGTAGTAGAAAATGTAAACTTTGTATTGCATAAATTTGCCAATGCGTTATTTTATCAAATAAATTACATTAAAATTCTTTGTCAGGAAAAGAATGACTATTTCATGTTGATTAATAAAAAAGTTTAATTTTTCTTCTGATGTATGTATTTCAGAAAACGGACATAGAAGTGGAGAACATGCTATCTACATTCATAGATGCAGGACCAGATTCCGACTGATGATACGTCAATAAAATACTAAAACAGTGCAATATCTCTATAGTAAATCACAACATTATGTGAGATATGAATTAAACATGAGGAGGCTGTTGTTATAGAGAGTCGACTCCTAAATATGTCAGCCCAACAAAAATGTCTGACAAAATTCTGTGAGATACAAATTGTGACCATTGTAGAGTTTGTTGCTTTAGAGAGTTGACTTCCTGAAACATATTGTCCCAACCAGCATGTCTGACAAATTCTATGAGATACAAATTTTGACCCATCTAAAAGAGGTTGTAGCTTTAGAGTTCACTTCCTGAAACATGTCCACCCAACCAACATGTCTGACAAATTCTGGTTCAGGGTTTATTGAGCCTGTTACAACTCAAAATCATATAAATTATGTATTTTTATTGTGTTTTTTTGAAAATATTGGAAATTTTGGGAAGTGTTATCTTGAAGCGACTAAAAGATGTTGTAATTGTTGCTCTACAGATTAAAGTGATAATGAAGTATAACTGTTGAAATATTGATATTGTCAGAGACTCTGATATGCTGTTTCGTAAACGTCATGCACTTACAATAATTTATGTGAATTATGAACAGCATGATAATAAAACCATTCATGACATTGACTCTTGGTTTGTTTTGATTTATTTTTAATGAAGGAGGCACGATGGTTGAGTGAGTAACGCTATTGGTTCATTCTCGGCTGGAGCACTTGGTCATTTCTGAAATGCTTTTCAGTGTTTCTCACCATACAAGAGATGAATTGGTTAATAACCCAGTGGTAGTCTTGCATGTATTGATGATATACATAGGGCATGTTCAAGAGCAGAGCTTATTCGGACTGACCAAGCTAAGGTTAGCGCACCCAGACTTCATGTACCACATAACTGTCTCTTCCCCCGAAGCCAAGAGATCATTGTTTAATCTGGCAGGAGAAAAAGCAAGTGACCACCAATTTACAGCTGTCTCAGTCAAACGCAAAAAATATGGATTAGCTTTTGGCAACAGTGGACAATGGGACAAAAAGTAGCTCATTAAGATACAGGTTCACACTACAACTAATGTTATGTGTTTGCCTCGGGAACAGGAGGTTGTTGTATTTGATCTCGAGCCGCTATAAGTCCATGGTACTAGCATGTTAACATGCTCCATTTGCATGGAATATTGTTGGCGAGTATTATTATACATGTACCACAAATAACTTTAAATTGAGTTAAAACTCTGTTTCTCAACAAGTACACAGTTATTTGACAGTCGATTCACTTAATCAGTGTACCTGGACTGTACCTATACGAGTACTATCTTATCTGTCCACAAGGAACAGACAACTTCTCCACATGTGAAGGAAAAACAACATTATTTTCATGGAAGGGCAGGACCTGCTGGAACTGGAATCAAACCAGTATTGCCTTATCAGACAATCTAGACGACAGGTCCATGAAAAGTGTCCAATACCGTCTATTCATACATATTTAAATATATATATATAGGTGGGCTAGGTCACTTTTCATGGACCTGTGATCTAGACCATGGCTGGTATTCACAAAGCATCTTAAGGGAAAACTTTAATGTTTTGACGTAAGTTAAAAAAATTAGCTGAACATATTAAATAAATATGCCCACAAAACTATAAATAGCCCTTTATTTCCTTATGATGAGTGTAGCTCTTTACATAAGGCTTCTAAACAATGTCAAACATTGATAATCTTGATTTTCCTGTTTGGTTGATACACTAAAGGAAATTTTAAGATTTTAAGAAAATTCTAAGATTTCCCATAAGATGTGTTGTTAATACTGACCATGGCTGATTTACCAGATGAGTAAGATTGACAAACAAACACAGCTTTCAGCTAAACTTGGGTTGGAATATCAACAAGACTCATTTCAATTGTGAAACATTTTTATTGAGCTAAAATCAAGAAGAAAATTAGAACATTTTTTATTTCATTCTTCATGTAGAAATTATTTCACTGATCACAAACCTACAACAATGACATAAATACACACATATATAAAAGGTGCTTATAGGTCAGAATTTAGTCAAAGCAAACATAAATATACATACTATAGATCAACCGTGATTTTTGAGCCGTGACGGGAGATTACACTATTTAGTCATGGTGTGTGAATATACCTGGATGGGATGCATTTAAAATGCATTTATCATATTTTTGTATGAAATGACATTGTCAGTATCGCTGGCTCAATCGGTAGAGAGCTTGGTTTTCAGTCTAAGGCATGCGGGATTAAGGCCTGATGACTGCACTTTTTTTCTCAACTAAATTTTTTTTTTAATCAAGAACATGCAGACATTGTTTAAAAGTCATTTTATTATTATGACTTTTCAATCTACATGCAATGGGTTTTCATGTTTCACTGTTTTGATTGCTTTCCACGGACCCAGTATTAATTTACCTTTTACTGGATTTAATACTAAACTTGTGTCAAATACTTTCGACTTGGTGTATTGGTTGGCGACCCGTCAGTTGTGTCTGTCTCCGAGTCGGATGATGCATTTGAATATATAGTGGGTGCTTAAAGACAGTGTTTTGCAATATCTAACGTCAGTGTTTGTGTCCTGCTGGCAATACAAGTTCAATACACATCTAGACTATTTTATGTATAAACTCCTTGCAAAATTTCTGTAAATATGAACCATGTTAAATATTCTTTATCATACGAGCATCTTCACCAATAAGTTTACTAGTCGCAGCCTAAAATGATATAATTACGCGCGGTTACTATCACTAAGGACACTTTATTTTGACTAATAAAGACTCATTATTAAATAAATTCCAGGATATGCATAATATAACTTTCTTGTGTAATATTTCTTGAACAAGGGATTTGAAAAATATATATATAAAACGACTCTACCGAGGATCGAACCTAGAAAAGTAAGTCTTATAGATCATAGCCTTATCCATTGGGCCACATATTCAGTTACTTAATGAAACAACTTACTTAACTTATGTTGGTATTGCTTATGTATACATACCCTTTTAGGGTGAATAAACTTTGCTGCATAAATTAGTCACGGCTCAAAAAAATGGTTTATCTATAGTATGATGATAATATTTATTTTGGGTACATTTTATGAACAACCACCAAACAAAATCAATTCATATGTTGGCTGCTAAAAGCACTATATGAGATAGTATAGTCCATTTATTCAGGTCTGTCACTTGTATACCAGCATTGCAATATCATAACCACAGTATTTTTATTGTTTTTAGCTCACCTGTCACAAAGTGACAGAGTCAGCTTTTGTGATCACTCTTCGTCCGTCGTCAGTCCGTCCGTCCGTCCGTCAACAATTTGCTTGTGTAGACACTAGAGGTCACAATTTTGACTTATTCTTTATGAAACTTGGTCACAATGATCATCTCAACAAAATCTAGGTCAATTTCGATATTGGGTCATTCGGGGTCAAAAACTAGGTCACAAGGTCAAATCATAGAAAAACCTTGTGTAGTCACTAGAGGTCACAATTTTGACCTAATCTTTATAAAACCTGGTCACAATGATTATCACAACAAAATCTAGGTCAAGTTCGATATTGGGTCATCCGGGGTCAAAAACTAGGTCACAAGGTCAAATCATCAAAAAACCTTGTGTAGACACTAGAGGTCACAATTTTGACTTAATCTTTATGAAACTTGGTCACAATGATCATCTCAACAAAATCTAGGTCAAGTTCGATATTGGGTCATCCGGGGTAAAAAACTAGGTCACAAGGTCAAATCATAGAAAAACCTTGTGTAGACACTAGAGGTCACAATTTTTATTTAATCTTTATGAAACTTGGTCACAATGATCATCTCAACAAAATCTAGGTCAAGTTCGATATTGGGTCATCCGGGGTCAAAAACTAGGTCACAAGGTCAAATCATAGAAAAACCTTGTGTAGACACTAGAGGTCACAATTTTTATTTAATCTTTATGAAACTTGGTCACAATGATCATCTCAACAAAATCTAGGTCAAGTTCGATATTGGGTCATCCGGGGTCAAAAACTAGGTCACAAGGTCAAATCATAGAAAAACCTTGTGTAGTCACTAGAGGTCACCATTTTGACATAATCTTAAAGAAACTTGGTCACAACGATCATCACAACAAAATCTAGGTCAAGTTCGATATTGGGTCATACGGGGTCAAAAACTAGGTCACAAGGTCAAATCATAGAAAAACCTTGTGTAGTCACTAGAGGTCACAATTTTGACCTAATCTTTGTGAAACTTGGTCACAATGATCATCACAACAAAATCTAGGTCAAGTGAGATATTGCGTCGTATGGGGCCAAGAACTAGGTCACTAGGTCAAATCACAGGTCTTGCATGTACTGCTATAACAGGTGAGCGACCTAGGGCCCTTTGGGCCCTCTTGTTAAATATTTTAATTGAAGAAAATGCCAGTGAAAACCAATACCTTATTCACTAAGCTATATACTATTACACAAAATATCTATTAAAATAAGACATTTATTTAATAAGAGAATTTGCAATGTTTATGTTAACAATGTTATGTAAACAAGTGAATGACCTGAATAATCGGTTTATATGTAAGAATGTAAACATAGACACATGATAACAATCTAATCTGGATTTCCATATGAAGTATTTAAGCTCAAACTAATTAACTTGGTCCATTTTACTAATATTAGCATAATTAAAATTTATTTACGTTGTTTTTTTGTCTATGTTTATATTTAGCCTTTGTTTACATAAACATACAAAGTAACCTCACAGAAAATGATGCATTCGGCACAAGAAGTTTGTCATAATTATTCATACATAAAGACCAATGACCAGGTTAATCGCAAAGTAAAACATGCAGACTTGCATAAGTAAAAAATATACAATCTTTGAAGTCACAAAAACACACAATTTTAGGAAAAAAACATCTACTTATTTATATATATATAAGCATGAACTAACTAAAAATATACCAATGAAATAAATAGAACTAACTAATTTTACACATGAAGTAAATTTGATTTTACAAAATTAAAGCTATATGGCATACTGGTTATAAACATTGCTTGTAGACAACATGACACACAATTGAACAGAACACAAAAGAGACAAACTTTACTACTAAAAGTTTGATAAGGGTCAAGAAATCAATGTCATCTTAAACAAAATGAACAAAACTGACTTAAGAAAACGTTTAGCAAATAAATTTCAAAATATTCATGAGTTGCATTTGGTATGCATTGACATCTTATCATCTTTTCGGTAGGGACCAAAGTGGCAAGATAACATGGATGTTTTGTCCAGTTTCTATTCTCATATTGCGTAATACCCAAAATGATAATTACTAATCGCATTCCGTATCACAGAGGCTTGAATGCAGCACAAACATTTTAGTGAGATAGGGCTTATCAGCACTTAGACATCAAATTTTGAAGCAATCTTTTTTCATTTACAGTATTTCAGATGTAACAATATTTTTGAAAATTCTATCAGTCCATCTTATTCAATTTGAAAAATATCTACAAGGATAATGTAATGACCGTTATCAAATTTTGAGTAGTATTATAACAAATGTATCAGACTATCAATAATAAAAATATCATAGTGAAACTATAAACAAACACAATTTAACTGAGACTCAATAATCATCGGCAGCACACTTGTACCATTAACTTGTTAAAATAGCACAACCACTGGTTTGGGGGACAGGCATGGACAATATTCACAGAGTGTCAGTTTAAATAGTGTTTGTCAATAACTACACTTACATGCAAAAAGAAACACAAATTTTATATAAGTTCATTAACTAAACACTTAATAAATAAAAATGGTATCATTATCTCCCTTGCTTGGTGCTTTGCATTAAAAGAGGGGAAACTGGCTTCTATTCTCAAATGGCGTAGTGTCTTCGGATACAATTAAGAATTAGAGTGGCATAAAATGCCACATCCATACATGTAATTTGAAAACAGTTGGTGCCTGACACCCATGTCTCATCTGCATGAAAATTGTGTTAACTTTGCAAATTCTACCAAATATTCTCAATGACATGACCACTGACCAGTACTTGTGCAACATTGAAACACTAGAAGTTAATGTGGTCTTGCTGTTTAAATCTTAATCTTATGTCTGCATTAAGCATTTCCTGCTTCTAATTAACGGTCAAATTTTGTACAAAAATTTATTGCATAATTCATGGAAACCAAATTTGTGAGTTGAGTTCCTCGCAAATTCAGCATAAATTAATGTAACTTTAATAGCATGAAGAACCTTCCATCAAAAAAAGTTGGTTCCTGAAATTTGCAACATACAAATCATGCGAATATAAAGTGATTTACATTGGTATACTTTGAGGGAATTTTGTTTTAGGTGGATTTCAACAAAGTCATTTGACCCAATATACATAACAAACAAGTTCAAACTGTTACCTTTAGAACATAAACAAAGTAATTATGAACAGACGATGAGCTGAAAAAATGAGATGAAAAATGTATATTCGCCTTTGGTTATTTACATGTACATTCAGGGTAAGGCAAAACTAACAATTTTTATTTTATAGGGCTGACCAGATTAATGCATTAATGAATTTTTATATAAATAAGTGAATGGAATGTACCAATATGTCATGTATAATACAGTAAACAAGTATTGACCTAGTACCCACGTGCCTTCATATTCATTAAATAAGGTAAACCAATTTACTTTCGCAAATATTAACTCACATTTTGTTGAACGTCGGCATATTTGCGACTACTAATTTTTGCGTTTTTAAGTTTCCCGCAATGTCCATATTAATGTTTTTAGCAATTTCGCAGCAACTTAATTTGCGCAATATAATTTCTTGGTTTACAGGAATGCCATGTATAGTTCTATTATAATACAGTGCCCACCAAAAAAAAGTATACAGTAAATAATTGTTGCAAAATTAAACTTGCTTGAATTATTCAATATTTGTTTATCAGACGGTCATAGTTATACTAGTTTCTGCAACTACAGTTTTAACATGAGTCAAAAAAGAGATAGAAATAAAGATGAAGATATTCTGTTTTAAAATAACCAGTGATCCAAAAGGCTGAAGTTTCCATCTTTTTGTGACAAAGTTATAATTCAAGTGGGACAAGGAGACTTTATATTTTGCACCTAGGGTACCAATTAATGTATGGTCTTTACATTGAATAAACAAAAATATTCCTTTTCTTCAAAAATATTGTTGTTTTGCAAATAGTGTTATTACAGACAAGTAAATGGGGAAATAACATATGTATACTTATTTTTGGTGGGCAGTGTATGTATATACGGTACTCATGTAAAAATATGCCTAAAACATGCTAACATGGCAACATTAGTGAAAGAAAAGATTCTTATGCAAAGTATAATACTATTACTTGTATGAACTTCTAAAATAAATAAAGTTTTTAGGCCGATCTGAAGAACACAGGAACATTCTGTCAAGGATAATTGTGATCCGGGTCAACACTTGTCTTCTACATGTACAAGATGATCAATAATGCTGAGAAATCCTTATTTGGTATAAATATTCATTTAAAGCAACAAGCATTCAATAACACTAACATTACCGTATTTGCCCAAGTATCGGACACAGCTTTGTATAGGACGCATTAAACAAAAAATGTGAGAAGATACAAAGTAAAACTTAAATGCAAAAAATGTCGAAAATATTATGAAAGAATAGGTCTGTTTCAGATTAGTCCCTTGGAGACTTGGAAAATGTCTAATGGTGTGTCAAGGATGCATCCAATTTTTGGTTGCAATACTTGGTTGATAATAGTGTAGCCAATACTTGGTAGAATACAGTTCTATAAAACAATCATGTTTCTATATATGCATTATACATAACACAGGTAAATATACATGTACATAGAAATATATACAGCATAAACGATTGTTAAAAATTCTCATAATAATCTAATTACAAAAATTGAAAATTAATTTAAAAACATTTTTAAACTTCACAAGGAAAATTGAACAGTCAACTTCAGTTCACATTTCATCAATTAAAACCAGCTTCTTATTCTTATGTAACATGTATACTCATACACATATCCTTACAAGTATTTCACTGATACACATACCCCCCCCCCCCCCCCCCAAAGTATAAAGCATGTATTCCCTAGGAAGAAGATTGTGATCAAATTTCACCAACAAAATTGTTTAATAAAAAAATCCTGCAATCTAACAAATGCGCTGTAAAATCATTTTGATTTTAGAGTATAAATACAACCATTAAACAAGCAATATTTTTAAAACTTGTATGCCCCAATGACAGCCCAATACTCAGTAATTTTGAAGGTCATGGCTACTTTGACCTACTGACCTCAAAATCAATAGGGGACAACTACTAATGGTTATCAATCACCCTATAAAGTTAGAAGATCCTCATTCCTCACTCAACTCTCCTTCAGTTGTTGATCAGAAACCATTTGGTCTATTTATTAATGTTAAAAGTCCCACGACTTTGACCTACTGACATTGACATTTATTGGGGTCATCTACTGATGATGATCAACCTTCAAGTAAAGTTTGAGAATCCTAGGGTTAAGTGAGCTTATGATATTGAGCAGAAACTGTTTGGTCTACCAACGGATAGACCAACCGACATTTGCAGAGCAACATACCCCTCATCAAAAGACTGGGCCATAATTAGTGTAAACTACTGGTTAACAGTTTGGTCTACTGACAGACAGACTGACCGACATGTGCAGAACAATATAGCCCCTCATCAAAGATGTGGGGGTATAATAAAACCCCTTACAAATTTCTTAATACATTTAATGGTACATAAGGCAATATCAAACATTAAAGCTCTAACTATCGCTGAGTGTGCAGGCCATTCCCCAGAAATCTTTAAAGGCACAGGGCCAGGGGCATTGCTTGAACTTGCACAGATCCACGAAAAAGGCTAAAAACTGCATGGTTATCCATAATTTGAAGGCTAAGTAAAGAACTCGTTCACACTTTACAAGCCATAAGCACTCAAATAAGACTATACAGGTCAAAATATTAACACCCATACTGATTCAAAGACACCATTCTAGGATTTAAGGCCCTGGGGGGAAGCTGATTCTGGCTTTATGGGGCTGGGGTACCACAGCACCTTCTGCCGCTGGGGAAGGACCTGATGAAGTATAATAATACACATCCCACAATACTGATTTATCAGATAATAATATAGGCAACATTCATACATATACAGTAACTGTAAAATCATTATTTTTGGAGGGAGTTTAATTTTCTTTGATTTTGTTGTTGAACTTGACCATGAAATTTATACCCACGATTAATTGGCATCTCAAATTCAGGCATGGGTTTACACTTTTATGCTCTGTAATCCACAAATTTACGACCCCACGAAAATGCACTTTTTATAAAAATTCATGAAATTTAATACCTACATGTACAAAAATATGTGATTTACAGTAGCTATATATGTTACCAAATATAAATATATAATTAGAATGGTAATAGAAAGGAAAATATACACAAAACTAATCACAGGGAATAAAATAAACACAAAATAAAAACAATATTATCAAACACAAAATATCACTGAATGTGATGAATATCCCGAGATACTGCTCGACACAGTAACGCAAGCATCAGAGGCTAAATTATGATAATGTGCACAACATAGTTTTGGTTTGGTAGTGATGAATCCTGCAAAGTTTCCTTCAAATCTGATTGAACCATTGTGTGTTGACAATATGCACAACTAGGTATGGTACTGACTGATGGTTACAGAGAAATAGCGCAGACAAAATGTGCAAAACAAAGGGCAATTACTCCATTAAAATTAATCCAATTAAAGTGAGCCTACAATATGCACAACAAGACTTGGTATTGATAAGTCATGCAAAGTTTTGTTGAAATCCAACCAATGGTAACAGAGAAATAGTGCAGACAAAATTTAGTGTAAAAAATACCAAAGGGCAATAAATCCTTACAACTAATCCGACAAATTAGCGCCAGCAATATGCACAACTAGATTACGTTCTGATAAGTCATACAAAAGTTGTGTTGAAATCCAACCAATGGTAACAGAGAAATAGTGCAGACAAAATTTAGTGTAAAATACCAAAGGGCAATAAATCCTTACAATTAATCCGACCAATTTACACCGGCAATATGCACAACTAGACTTGGTACTGTAAGTACTGTAGAAATCCGACCAATGGTTACAGAGAAATAGCGCGGAAAATCAAGCACATACCAATCAACCTACTACAAGCATGACTCAATTTAGCCTGTATATACTTTGTATCTTGGGTATAAAAAAGTTTAAAAGAACATGTTATCGCATGATGATAAGATAAGTTTGCAAGGAGGTGGGACATGATGCATGGGTAGTGGTTTTATCCTTCAGGTTGTACTGTACTACAACAGGCCTCAACAAATATTTTTAAAAGCACTCGTCCTGCAATAAAGACAAAGAAGAAAACCCCAAAATCTTACTTGTCCTTCTATATCAATAAAGAAGGAAGATATTGTGCAGGACGAGCCGACGGGTGGATTCATTGAGGCCTGTACAATCAATGTATTCTGAACTGTGACAACAAACACCCGATCTGGAGATAAACTAAAAGAGTTTTTTGACACAAAAACGTGCCTACCACATAAGGGCCATCACTCTGGCAATCATCATCTGTCCTAAAATTCCTGACAATATGCCCAACTAGGCTTAGCACCAAGTTTTCATGTGTAGTTTCACTGATAACGACCAATGGTTAAGTAGAACATCGGCATGGACTTTGTGACTTCCAAAGAGACATCCATCCAGCACAAAATCAATCAGTCTCCTCCCACTATTATGTGGGACTCTTAACTATTATGTGGGACTCCTCCCACTATTACGTGGGACTCTTAACTATTATGTTGGACTCCTCCCACTATTACGTGGGACTCTTAACTATTATGTGGGAGGCATAATACTGTACAAGTGATACAATCCTTCTATACTTTTGTTAATACATAATACTTAATCATATTGCCATGCTGTAGGTTTCTTTTGTCAAGATAAGCAAGGAAATGAAAGATGACTAACATATGTACAAGAGGTCACCTTCATGTCATCATTTTCGTGAGCATCTGACATTACGCCAGCATAGAGAACCTGTTATGGTTTTTCGATATTGGACGCTAGATGCTGAATCTTATGGGACATTCTGATGTTTTTGCACTGAATTGTACAATTTTATAGCACAAAAATTATGTTAAACCTTGTCGATATTGGACGCTAGATGCTGAATCTTATGGGAAATTCTGATGTTTTTGCACTGAATTGTACAATATTATAGCATAAAAATATGTTAATCCTTCCGACAGTAAGAATCCTGAGGGTCAAAATGTGGCTACAAGTATTTGGAAACATCAGGGGGGGGTCAAAGTTTTAACTCAAGGGTCGAATGAAAGCGTTGAACTAAATGTATGAATTGATATGTATAATGAACATGTTGCTAGAACCACAATACTTCTGCAATACTGCAACTATTCAAAATTAATACAAAAATAAAGCAAAACTTCCATGCCTCAAACACCCTAGTAAACCTTAAACAGGTTCTTCGTCCCCGGTAAAACGATGTTGTACTAGTATACAGTATATGCCATCAACAGGTAGAAGGCTTGAACTATTTTCCCCGTCAGAGGCCTCAAAGTTCTACTGTACTGTCAAACCAAAAGACACACAAATCATACAAACATACAGAGTAAACCCAAAGCAGTTACAAGCACAGTAAAACCTGTGTTAAAGTCCACACGAAAACAATGATCACTATTACAAAAGCCATCAATCTGATCCCAATAAGACCCTTTAATGATTCAATGATATTTAACTTGTTACGATACCACATGTATTTTTAACCAGTTAAGAGAGTCTGAGACCACCTGTAAACAAAGATCGTTTTTTTGGGGTTCCAATGAGCGGTCTTTACAGACAGGACTATACACAGTTCTGGATACACATACGACAGAAAATCTAAAACATAGAGATCAATTCCTGGGTTAACAAAAGAAGCTCGTAAATGCAACACACAAGCATATGGATGTTCTAACAAGACGTATTTATGTGACTATCGTATGTATTTAAAATAAAGAAAATAGCCACTAAAGCTTACAGAATGAATGAAATGGGACATTCTAACAAGACCTACAGGAATTATAAGGCTTTCACATGTAATTTAAGATAAAGAAAATAGCCGCTTAAAAGCTTACATGAATTAATCAAATCTACTTTTCAACTGGTTTTGTCCATGTTTAGTAGCAACATAACTATGTCTCGTTAGCACTGACAGACAAACAAGGACCAGTCTATCACAGTCATCATCATCTGTCACAGTCTCGGCGATCACAGATTCCGTGGATTAAGGAAGCATGTTGGTATGACGTAATTCGTCTCGAAAGTAATCTATCGTCTTATTTACACCATCCATAACTTTAACCTGAAATGGAGACGTATAAAAATTTGCATATCAAGTTACCAACCAAATTGTAGTTTTACAAACATCCACAATCCCATGATCTGAAATGATTTTATAGTATCTCCCAACAACAGAAACAAGAGACGTTTGTAGAACATGTCAGTAATGTTAAAGGTCATGGCTACCTTGTCATTTGGTCTCAAACTAAAAAGAGGTCATCTACTTTTGCTAACCAACCTCTATATAAAGTTTGAGGATTTCATGGTCAAGCATTCTTGAGTTATTGAACGGTAGCAGTTTGGTCTACCCAGTCTGTGAAATTAGCACTTGTTCGGGAACAAGAAATTTGTGGTTTGGGCAAGTAACTTCTGCAGGAAATATGTATAAAGGAAAATTCCCTTTCGCTGATTTGGGCAAGTAGTTTTAAATCCTAAATTCACTGACTGATTACCGACCTACAGACACACAAACCCTGCAAAGCAATAAACCCCCATGTCAAAGATGGAGGTATGATAGTTCTGATTTCAAAATCTGATAGTGGGAAAGTTTATTTAAGTCACACATGTATGAATACTACCAACAAACCTTTGGCTGCCAATCGAAAAGTTTCTTAGCGAGTGATATATCAGGTTTACGTCTACTGGGATCATCTGTTACAGCTTCTTTATGTATTATCTCACTCTTGCCACCTGAAAAACATAAATGTACACATGAGCAGTAGTCATGACTATGGAACTGATTCTTTAGTAAAACCATTATTTTTCCTATTTTGGTTTTTAAGTCTGTTTTCTATCTCAAGGTTTTCGAGAATTTGTTTTAATTTTGGTGTCTGAAGGAGGGCTTTTATTTTTCCATTCCCTCATCCCGACAATGAGGTTTTCAAAAATTTCCGATAAACTATTTCACTTATTAATTTGATTACTGGGAAGCATAAGGAAGTATTCCCTAAGCACTAAACAAGAGATGATTGCAAAAAATATGCACGCCCATGGCAGTTAAACAGTTATGTTAAAGGTCATTTTGACCTTGACCTATGACTTCAGAATAAATAAGGGTCAACTACTGATGGTGACCAACTACCTGACACCATATAAAGTTTGAAGATCCTGAACCCATATTGATCTATAGTTATTGCTCAGAAACCATTTGGTATTCAATTCATGTCACAGGTCACTGCAACCTTTGACCTACTTTAAAAGAGTAATAATGTTCACTCACCAACTCGTTTTAATATTTCCACAGCAAATTCACTGATGGTATATTCGTCTGGATTTCCTATATTGACCGGTTGATCGTAATCTCCATTCATCAAGGCCACCAGACCATCCACTAAATCACTCACATATTGAAATGATCGTGTCTGTTCACCTTTTCCATATATCTACAAATAACATTAAACTCTTAACTTGAAAATACTATATCAAATTTAGTTGTCCAGTTAAGCTCTGCTAATGAGAGCGTCGCAAGATGGGCACCACGTTGGACTATGCGGTGTTGTCAGAAACTGATTTTCCATTTTTAAAAACAATAGGCCAAAATCGACCCCTTCATGAGACAAAAAAGCTGGCTTGACCCCTTCCTGAGAAAAGATAGCTGGTTTGACCCCTTCCTGAGAAAAAATAGCTGGTTTGACCCCTTCCTGTGTAAAATAGCTTTTTTGATCCCTTCCTGAGAAAAAATAGCTGGTTGGACCCCTCCCTGAGATAAAAATAGCTGGTTAAACCCATTCCTGAGAAAAAAATAGCTGGTCAGATCCCTTCCTAAGAAAAATAGCTGGTTTGACTCCTTCCTGAAAAAAAAAGCTGGTCAGACGCCTTCCTGAAAAAAAATAGCTGGGTCTACCCTCAGAGAAAATTTTCTGGAACTATGCATGTCCAGTATGATAAGACAGTCAATGATACATACAGTGATTGGGTTATCTTGTAAGGCTTGTAAGATGAAGTTTGACACAACACGTCCGTCATTCATATGCATTCTAGGACCAAACGTGTTAAATATTCTAGCAACACGTATCTGCACTTGTTCCTGAAAAAAAATGAATAGTAACATTTGCAAAATGAAGATTGAAAATAATTTAAACTGTTTTGTATTTAATAAACGAAACATTATTAATCACTTTATATAGCACAACTTTGCTTACCGTATATCCAGGCTTGTATAACAAGTATTTATTTTTTATACTACACTAGTGTAATTAATTCTCATATAATGTCACTTTATCTCATAATTGACACCAGTATATCCCATCAATCTTAAATGACATTATTTTTTGCACTGTTTATGTAACAGAGTCTGCTTTTTCAAAAAAGAAATGGTATAATATAAATGTACATAAATCCACAAACAGAAATATCTACAAATCTAAGGTGTTCCAATCTGTAACAAGACTGCGTTCAACAAATTTTGGTTAACATTTTCGGATGGATGGATGAAAGAACGGACGTTCTCACTGACTTGACATTGTGGGGTTTTCTTTTGTTCATCCTTTTGTTTGTAAAACAAAATAAGCAACAACTGCACCCCGTAAGCAACGGAATGAGTAGAATCTAAATATAGCCTATTGTTCCACATCCCACAATGTCAAGTGGGTGCATACAGACGGACAGACAGGACAATCACTATATGCCTCCTACATCAGTAGATGCCAGGGCATAAAAACGAGGAATTTTCTGGCCTAAGCTAGCTAGGTGGTCTGACTGTGTGTACAAACCTGTTTCTTGTAGGCATAACATAGACTTTCTGCGGCCCTTTTCCCTTCATCATAACATGACCGAGGTCCAATAGGGTTCACATGGCCCCAATAATCTTCTGTCTGCGGGTGAACTTCAGGGTCTGTAACAAGATGTAAATATAAGTTCATCAAATGTATTCACTTTGTTTATAAGAATTTAACTCCATTCCTGAAAACTTCTTTAGTTTTATATTATTATAAGTTACTGAAAAACATTATTATTTGTGGGGATTTTATTTCGTGACTTTCGAGGATGATCAAATCCCCAATGAATATGAGTAAGCCAATAAATATGTCAAGTTTACAGTGTCTTCCATACTTGCTGTCAAGTTAAGTCAGGTTTAAAACTGGGTTTTGGGGAAGTTTACTTGCATACATGTATATCAGCATGTAATGAAGGAATTATTACATCTGTTTGCTTTTTGAACAAATTCTGATAATTTGTGTGAATTTTGACCTTGACATTGTTCATGAAATCCTTGAAATCACATCCCCACGAAATGGTCTTTTTCATCAAGACTTTTGTCCAAATGAAATTAAACGATTTTGCAGTATATAATGATAATGACCTTGAAACAGGATAAATACTCATTAAAGTTCCAATGAGCTGATGCTGGTAGATAAAATACAACAAACAATTCAACAATTACCTCCATATACTTCAGAAGTTGATGCCAACAATATTCTAGCTCTAACTCTTTTAGCCAAACCTGAAATTGTTTTAAGTATAACATGGAAGAAAATAAAGCACACTAAAATCTTTTCAGTGGTTACCTTAAATAATTAAGCCAATATTATTTAAGATAAATCATGCGTTTTCAGCGGAGTGGATGTTGAAAATCGGGGCAAGTACAGTACCGTAAGATGCATCGAAGGCGTTGCTTTGACAAAAGGGCCAGTTTTGACACCTGAAAATTTAGGCGCAAGAGTCAAACTTGCTGTATATACACTTATAATACTTATATATTCTTGAAATATTGTGGCGACTTGAAAATTAAGAGTCAAGAATCATTTTGACTAGAGATTCACTTATGGAGGGTAGTGTCCAATATCACTAGGAGGCGTAAGTTAACATGGAGCTAGTATTTATAAGAAATCAAGCCACTTACCTAGCATATTGATGGTACCAATCGTGTTTGTTTTCAATGTTTTAACAGGATTATACATGTAGTTTGGTGGCGAGGCTGGCGACGCTAGATGATAAATCTGATCAACTATAAAATATACAAAATCATGTATAGCATTCTGTTTAAATTAACAAAACCGCAACTAATTATGATATAAAGCAACATTAAGAATAACCAATGATATTAATGCTCGAGTGAGCACTTTAATTGAAACACAACCATCCCACTGGTATTGAACCTGTATCATTCCGGTGACAAGCCAGTCCATCCACTGTGCTTACTGGGTAAGCAACATGTGGAACACTATCCATGGTGAAACGAAACATTTGAGTAGGTTGAAATGGTTGCAGAACATTAGCCATATCAGAAAAATGCATTCATTATGCAGTTTAAACAGGGTTCCCACAAGTATTCTAAGACAAAATTCCCTGACTTTTCTGTGACCACACAGCAGTTTTCACTAACTTTTTAGAACATCGGGTAGAGCAAAATCTGGCAATACAAATAGAGCAATAGAGGCTTTATTGGCTTTATATAGATCTGACCTGACATTGAAGATGTTATTTTAAGATTGCCATAATAATGTGAATTTTCTGTATGTAATATTTATTATGATTGAAATGTGTTATTTTGATATACCGGTACATTTGATGTAACTGATGTTGTATATAATATGTAAATGTGTTTTAAGAGGCTCATAGGGAAGATTGGGCAGATGCCTAACTATGTTGCCTCTATAAATAAAGTCTTTATTATTATTATTATTATATATAGAACAAAAAAGTTTAAGGTAGCAGTTTTAGCCCTGCTGATCGACATAAGTTATTTTAACTGAGAATTGTCCTGAGCAAGAATAGCGAGCAAGGATTTTTTTTCAGTCTTTGGTATTTTCTTTATAGGAAATGACCCTTATCAACAGCTTTAATGAAGAATTCCCTGACTTTCCCTGATTTTTGATAAATTTTCAGATTTCCCTGACTAATTCCCGAATTCCCCGACTTTTCTCTGACCTTGAAAATTTATGTTTTTCCCTGCCTATTCCCTGACTGGTGGGAACCCTGAGTTACCTTGTCTTCCCTGAATTTAATATATTTACATTGATCTCAAAAGGGTCACGGTGGACCCTTAAATTGCGGCTTTAGTGGACAAAAACTGTGGATATACAGAACTATGTTATACATACCTTCTATGAACAGTGGATTAACAATATCAGCATGTATAAGCTCAAAGTTCTCATGACCGATCCAATGTTCTACATTCTTCTTACGTCCTGTGAAGAAATTATCCACCACAGTCACTTCATGTCCTTGAGTCATCAGTTTATCTACCAGATGTGAGCCCACAAATCCAGCACCTCCGGTTATCTGTTGGGGTGTAAATAGCAACCCTGACTATTTTTTGAAAGTGGTTATACTTCAACGTTTATTGCATGATCAGAAAGAGCTGCTATTTAGCTTTCTAAAACAGTATAGATTTTAAAAATATCTAAACAAATAAAGGAGTTATGACATTTTAATTATTGAAAATGTGCGAAAAATCTAGAATCTAGTGCAATATAACAGACAAATGCGGTCGGTCGCGGAACCGAAATTCCATAGTTTTTAACAAAAGTTTTCCTTTCTACTGTACTTTTGTTGATATTTTGATGAATTTTGCATACTGTAAAGATACGCTCATCTTAAGACACGATAAGTATAGCACAGAGAATTTGGACTGATCCTGACCATTATGCATGAATATATATGAAAAGGTTCTTGCGTTGAATATATAAATTTCTGCAAGCAAATCGTATGATATCGGTATTTTAGATTTGTGATTAAATTACATGTACAATTTGGTCGCTGTTTACGTCATCCGTCTATTTACAGAAAATAGAGTCTAGTTTTTCAAAAATGAGTTCACCTAGTTCACTTGAGCTCAATATTTTCCCCATTTTGAGGGTCGCGGGTTTGTAAACCAGAAGATATAAAAGAAGTGGCCTTAGATGTTTATAATTTCTATACATGTCTACGCATTTTAATATTCTCCCAACCAAAGAATACGTGTATATCCGTGTCCAAACCGAACTTTTAATATTCTCCCAACTGATCTTGACAAATGGAAACACAGCGACATATCGAGTGTAATTGTGTTACTTAGCGTCTTGGAAATACTATATTATGAGTAGGCCTACGTGTAAGTATTTCTCAAAATATGTTAGAAAAAAGTATTAAATTATATAAAAATATATTAGCAGAAGTAAACCACAGTAAAATTGTCACCGTGAATCCACCGCGTTCGCCCACTTTGGCCCACCGCATTTCCACCTCGACGGTCGATCTACGAGATATCGGGAAATTGCCACGGTGGCAATTTAGGGTGGCACTTTCTGTCCACAGTGGGCCCGCCACGGTGGCATGCCACCTCAAATTAATTATTGACGCGGTGGCCGAGTGGAAATTGGAAAACCCACCTTGCGTGTACTGTATAAAAGCAATATGTCAATGAAATTTGAAGATTGCTAGAGGTTAAAAACCTATACCTAAACTTCAACATTTGCATTTCGAAGTCCGTTGTAATGGTTGTAATCTTTTGTGTACACAAAAAATAAAACGTCACTCTCACATTATCCTACCTGGACAGTACCATTAATTTTTCTTACAGATCGATATGTTTCAGTACAATATGATATTCTCTAACAGAAGCTGAAGAGTTTCAATTTTTAAGGGAGTGATTGTAAATATTCTAGACAATAACTTACAAGTTATTAGTTATCTGCCCCTGAATATGCAAATTTGACAACAAATAGCTTTAAGGACAGGGAGCTCATAAACAGGAGCTGTCCACATACAGCGGGCTCCACTATTGGCAGTGCCATGCTAGGATAGTATAAGCATTATATATTCAAAACAAAAAGCTTCATATCAGCAGCATTACACTCTATTGTTTAGAGGTTGGGGTTTTTAAGTCGAAAAAGGGAGATAATTTGGACAAAATGCAAGACAGTTACCTACTCATGTGTAGATCCATGAATGTGAATAAATAAGCATTTCTAAGTCCAAAAGGGACATAATTTCAACAAAATGTTAAATAGTTATCTACTCCTGTGTAGGGGTTGAGATCATGATGGTGAACAAGTATGCAAATTATCATAGCAATATGTCAATACACTTTGAAAGTTATTAGAGGTTAAAAAACTTGTACCTAAACTTTACAATTTGCATTTCCTAGTCCAAAAGGGGACATAATTTCAACAAAATGCTTGATAGAGTTACCTACCCTGTGTAGGGGTTAGGGTCATGATGGTGAACAAGTATGCAAAACAATATGTGAATGCAAAATATTAGAGGTGAAAAAACATGTACCTAAACTTTAACAGTTGCACTAAGTTGAAAAAGGGCGCATAATTTCAACAAAATGCTTCAAAGAGTTACCTACCCCTGCACATGGGTTGGGTTCATGATGATGAACAAGTATGCAAAGTATCAAAGCAATATGTCAATGCACTTTGAAGATATTAGAGGTTAAAAAACCTGTACCTAAAATTTAACATTTGCACTATTTGCACTAAGTAGAAAAAGGGGGCATAATTTCAACAAAATGCCCGCTAGAGTTACCTACTCCTGAGTATGGATTGTGGTCATGATGGCAAACAAGTATGTAAAGTATGAAAGCAATATCTCAAAGGACTTTGAAAATATATGAGGATAAAAACCTGTAGCTTAACTTAAACATAAGCATTACGCCAATGCCGACACCGACGCTCACGTGAGTCGGTGACTGCAGTAGCTCCCCTTATTCTACAAATAGTGGAGCTAAAAAGCCTTGTATTGATAATAAACTCATTAAACATGTTCAGTACAGCCACTGTAGAGCAACACCCTTTGGGAGCTGCAAATAGTGGGCGTTGCATAGAGGTATTGCTCTACAGTGTTTAAATTTATTGTAAATATCAACATAAGGAAATTTTGAAGTTGTTGTTAAAGAGAGGGTGTTGTTATAGAAAGGGTGTTGTTATAGAAAGGGCGTTGTTATAGAGGGTGTTGTTATAGAACATGTGTTGATATAGAACGGGCGTTGTTATAGAGAGGGTGTTGTTATAGAACGGGTGTTGTAATAGAGAGGGTGTTGTTATAGAGAGGGTGTTGTTATAGAACGGGTGTTGTTATAGAACGGGTGTTGTTATAGAGAGGGTGTTGTTATAGAACGGGTGTTGTTATAGAACGGGTGGTGTTATAGAGAGGGTGTTGTTATAGAACGGGTGTTGTTATAGAACGGGTGTTGTTATAGAACGGGTGTTGTTATAGAGAGGGTGTTGTTATAGAACGGGTGTTGTTATAGAGAGGGTGTAGTTATAGAACGGGTGTTGTTATAGAGAGGGTGTTGTTATAGAACGGGTGTAGTTATAGAACGGGTGTTGTTATAGAGAGGGTGTTGTTATAGAACGGGTGTTGTTATAGAACGGGTGTTGTTATAGAACGGGCGTTGTTATAGAGGGTGTTGTTATAGAGGGTGTTGTTATAGAGAGGGTGTTGTTATAGAACGGGTGTTGTTATAGAGAGGGTGTTGTTATAGAACGGGCGTTGTTATAGAGAGGGCGTTGTTATAGAGAGGGTGTTGTTATAGAGAGGGTGTTGTTATAGAGAGGGTGTTGTTATAGAGAGGGTGTTGTTATAGAGAGGGTGTTGTTATAGAGAGGATGTTGTTATAGAACGGGTGTTGTTATAGAACGGGTGTTGTTATAGAGAGGGTGTTGTTATAGAGAGGGTGTTGTTATAGAGAGGGTGTTGTTATAGAGAGGGTGTTGTTATAGAGAGGGTGTTGTTATAGAGAGGGTGTTGTTATAGAGAGGGTGTTGCTATAGAGAGGGTGTTGCTATAGAGAGGGTGTTGTTATAGAGAGGGTGTTGTTATAGAGAGGGTGTTGTTATAGAGAGGGTGTTGTTATAGAGAGGGTGTTGTTATAGAGAGGGTGTTGTTATAGAACAGGTGTTGTTATAGAACAGGTGTTGTTATAGAACAGGTGTTGTTATAGAGAGGGTGTTGTTATAGAGAGGGTGTTGTTATAGAGAGGGTGTTGTTATAGAACAGGTGTTGTTATAGAACAGGTGTTGTTATAGAGAGGGTGTTGTTATAGAGAGGGTGTTGTTATAGAGAGGGTGTTGTTATAGAACGGGTGTTGTTATAGAACGGGTGTTGTTATAGAGAGGGTGTTGTTATAGAGAGGGTGTTGCTGTACAGAGGGCCACTCTGGAGAGGTTATGCTGTATATAAGACAATATTACCAGAATCCTCTTCCTGTCCTTGTAGTTCAGGTTAGGGACTTTAGGGTACACCTTATGTCTGAAATACAAGATGAAATAGTATCATTGTAGAAGTTTATAATAATAATAATAAAGACTTTATTTAAAAAGGCAACACAGTTGGGTAATACCCATTCTTCCTTGTGAGCCTCATTTGCATTTACATATATGTACAGATATGAAAGTTATATAAAAACAAAAAACATAAGTTTATATAATTATACACAGCTGAAAGAAAATAATCATACATGTAGTACTGCAAAGTCAGAAATTTTTGTGAGGAATTTTTTTTCACATAATTAATGCTCATGGGCATAAATTAAGGCAGTAAAACGCAGAACATATTTCTCTCTGATGTTTAAAAATCGTGAATATTCAACTCTGCGAACTAACTCTCAATATCAACTTCGCGAAATATTGACATCGTGAAAACATATGACTTTACAGTAAATATAATTGAGCAGAAAATATATACACATAATATACAGTTGTTAGCATAAATTGATTAAACATTCCTTGTTACTAAACCATTGTTTATAAACCATCAGGGTTTCATTTGACTATTGAAACGGCATTTTGACTCTTGAATTTGGCGAAAATACCAGTAAAATCACTCTTAGATGATCATAAGCTAGAAATGAATATATTATGGCCTTACGCATTAAGATAATTTTTTAATTGACACTATATAATAATAATGGTTTACCCCTTCTCCAATTCCTTCACCCTCCTTTTTAAGGCTTCTATCTCATGGTATAAATCTGCTGTATTCTGTGCCCGGGCAGCCTGGCCTTGTTCATAGAATCTAACCTCATCATGGCTGTAAATAATAACAACACTAAATAATAACAGTATATAAGTACAGTATAGTTCACATAATGTAATTGCATTCCAAAGCTTTATGCATCAATATACTACTACAACTACATCCAAGTTTAGCCTTTTCCGTGATTTAATTTTTGTTGGTGTTCTAAGTGTTTATAGTATGCTTCGTACATGTACATACAAGAGGGCACAAAGAGCCATAGATCGCTCATCTGTCCTAGTAGTTCATACAGACCCCTCTATTGCATGTACAAGGTTTTTATATTGTCTTATAAAGCGATCTTGTAATTTACATCACATATTCCAAATGGCATATCAAAGTTTAAGCCAAGTTTTGTATATGATTTGACCTAATGAGCTAGTTTTTTACCCTAGAAATCCAAATATCAAACTTTACATGTACCTAGATTTTGTTGAGATGATCATTGAGACCAACTTCCATAAAGATAAGGCCAACATTGAGACCTTAAGAGACTGCACAAGGTTTTTCTAAGATTTAAAATTGTTTTGACCCCAGATGACCCAATAGCGAACTGGACCTAGATTTTGTTGACCTCTAGTGACTACACAAGGTTTTTCTATGATTTGACCTTGTGACCTAGTTTTTGTGCCCGGATGACCCAATATCAAACATGACCTAGATTTTGTTGAGATGATCATTGTGACCAAGTTTCATAAAGATTAGGTCAAAATTGTGACCTCTAGTGACTACACTAGATTTTTCTACATGTATGGTTTGACCTTGTGACCTAGTTTTTGACCCCGGATGACCCAATATCGAACTTGACCTAGATTTTGTTGAGGTGATCATTGTTACCAAGTTTCATAAAGATTAGGTCAAAATTGTGACCTCTAGGGACTACACAATGTTTTTCTATGATTTGACCTTGTGACCTAGTGAAAACCAACAGTCTTAAATTTAATGGTAAGAAAGAATTAGCCAGTAAACAAAAAAAAAAAATTTTCAATTCCAATTTTTAATAAAAAAAATTTATTTTCAATTTGGGGTAGTATTTTGGGTAGAGCCCTTTTTAATCGGGTAGGTAGGGGGTGGGGAAACAAACAATATTTTATTTTAGGCCTGAACACATTTTTTGGAATAGCTGAAACTAATAGGACTTACATCTTTGGCTCATCTGTCATGGCTACTTTAGCATATCCAACTGAAATGATACAAAGAAATGTTATCTTCCTGTTTAAGACTACAGCTATTAACTGTAGATCTGATTACAAATCAAACTGCGGACAGAAATACACTTAACCACTTTTCTAATTGGTCACTTCTGAAACCCCAAATACGTTTAACTCACAGTGATCACAATGATTGATGATATTTTGCACACAAACATTTTATTCAATTTTCCTTACATTTAGTTCATTAAAAAATAAAATCACTTGCCAAAGTATACATGGTCAGTCATGCGATCAATGTTGAGTCATACATAAATCGTACATGTGCAAAATATCATCAACTGATATGATCACAGTTAAAGGTATTTTGGAAAAGAAAAGTGACCAATTAGAAGAGTGGTTGAGTGTATGCTTATTGTTCATTCGACATTACATCATTGTGTAGATTACTACTACTTCGTCAACAATATTTCAGTAATATACCCTTATATATATATTTGTTAATATGTTTTTGCCATATTTTTTTGTTATTTGTAAATGGCCAAAAGCAATGTTCTTTGCTGATTAAATATGCCAATAAACTTTGTTATTCAGGGCTGGTATTTACAATGCATCTAAGAAGAAAACTTAGAATTTTCTTAAAACATAAAAATCCTTCATTGTGTCAACCTTAACAATTGACAATCAAGATACTGCAGTAAGAGATTTTTGCATAGGTTTAAAGCATTGTGTAGAGAGCTAGAAAGCACGAATTTGCGGGAAATATTAGCGACACAAAATTTTAGCTCAAGTCAAAATATTCAAGTTTTGTGAATACCAGTCTTGGACTGTATCCTAACCACAGTACTAAATTACCCTTTGACTTGTAAGCATTCAGATACAAATGTAACCAGCAACTTCTCCACATGTGGAGGAAAGGAAGAAAATAGACATTGATGTAAACATTTTAAATTATGGAAGGGTATGTACTACAATGATCTGCAGCAACTAGAAATCAAACTCAGATTTAAAAGTTACAAATCTAGCACACTAGCCAACTTGACCACTGACATGGCTCCTGAAATAGGTGACTTAAAATTTTACATTGAGAGTACCCTTTTCTGTGGATCAAAAATTGTGTTTTAATTTATGAGAGTTGGTTCGGTTGATTCATGAAGATACACCAATTTTCATTCTAATTGGCATTGTACTTTTTAAGATATTTAAGGATAATGGGGGTCCAGCCAAGTCGCTAACGGACTATACATGCATATACAATTTTGTATAAAATCAATGTCAGTATAACAGTAATTTTATTTGCTTCTTTGGGAAAGGGTCGGTCCGTGATTGGGAATTTTCGCGTCTTGACAACTTGAAATTGGGAATTTTCGCGTCTTGACAACTTGAAATTGGGAATTTTCATGTAGTAGAAAGGCCAAATAAAACAGAAAAAGAGATTACATGTAACTGTTTACTGGTTTCTGTATACTTTTATGCTTGACCTCTTGTCGTCAAAAATGTTCGTAACTTTTTCATTTTATGTCCGATTTTGATTTTTTTTAAATGTTCATTGGAAATTTCTCCCTTCAAATTTGGGATTTTTATAGCCTTTTTCAAATTGGGAAGGTACCGTTTTAATACTGGTAGCAAACAAAGAAGGAAAAAAATCACAGGTATATTAAGCATTTGTCTGTATATCAGGTGTTATATTGAGACTGTAAAGACATAATCTCCAATTTAAACCTGAGTGCACCTCTAATACAGTAGATAAGAAAGTAAGATTTACCAAATTTGCATAATTTCTTTTTGTATTTTAAGGTATTCTAAGTCTACATTAATCATAACAACCTGTTAAACATTTGAAGTAAACATGCAGTAAACGGCACATGTATGTCAATGGTATACTGAATTCAAAAATGTGTTATACACTGCAACAACTGACCTGCAGAAAACTAATAAATATCAGGATAAGAATTTGTAGATAGATCACTCAGTGTAGCAATACCACGTGGCTTTTGGCTACAGTTACAAGTAGAAATTTGAACACAAATATAGCCATAAGTATTTTATTTCTTCATCGATTTCTATGAAATATACACCTCGCTAAGGGGACAATTATTTGCTTTCCGTGAAATATAAGCTCTTTTTCAGCAGTTTCGCCGATTTTTTTATTACCTTGTGAAACCTACACGTTCAATGGTTTCACAAGGTAATGGACAAAACGGCACAGTCGCTGAAAAAGATTTTATATTTTATGGAACGCAAATAATTGTCCCCTTAGCGTGGCGTACATTTCATAGACATCGACGTAGAAATAAAATACTTATGGCTTTTTTATTTTCCAATGTTTACAAATTTCTTCTTGTAACTGTAGTCAAAAGTCACGTGGTATTGCTACACTGTCACTCTAATTTCTCAATATTTTGACCTAACAAGGTCTTCTTCAGGAGGATGAAACACTTTAATTTTGTTCACAATTTGTTTAGCTGTAAGTAGCATGGATGCATAGCTTGTTGCCTGAAGAAGACCTTGTTAGGTCGAAATATTGAGAAATTAGAGTGATCTATCTACAAATATTATAGTGATCCCCTTTTAGGGATATTTTACAACTAGATCAGGATAAGAATTTGCAAAATGGTTAAAGGACCTATATAGCACGATTTGCTCGGGGAAATTTATATATTCATGGCAAGAACCTTGTAATATATTCCAGGCATCGCGAAAACCGTCGGTCCGTCGGTCCTGACCGACAAAAAATGCTTTGGTCCGGCAAAATTTGACTGAATGTCGGACCAACGGTCCGACGGAGATTTTAAGTCTGGACGGCGATATTCCCACATCGTAGTTGAAGATTATTGTAAAGGAATGTAACACGAATGTATTTTCGTAAATCCTCGTCGAGATTCAATAAGATATCCCTCCGAAATCGTCAAAAATGTAAAATAATTCAGCGAAATGAAGGTCGCGAAAACTGATTATTTTTTGGATGCGGATAAAACCCGTAGTACACGGTACGGATTCCGGAATGTTCGCGATTTTTTTTCTGAATATATTTTTATTTTTAAGATTTCCGAGGGGGCTTTTTAACACGAAAAAACGAGATTTAGTTTAAAGATGTTTGATATTAAATGGTAAAATGAAAATAACATTTCTCTTGACAGAAAGTCCTGTCTGATATATGCTCATTGAATGGGCTGAATGAGCCCATTGTGAAAAGGCAAACTATCTAATTAGGCCTATTTGAAAACACTTGTTAACTGTGTGTTAAAGCTAACAATGCATTTCTAAATAATTTACCACTGAATAATTTAAGAAGAACATGCATTATCTATACATCTCTCTTCATTTGGTTTTTTAACTGTTTCCTATTAATATTGTTCGGTCCGGCCAAAATTGATTCGGTCCGGCCAAATTTATTTTATGCCGGACCGGATGTCCAGCCTTTTTTTCTCACTTTCGCGAAGCCTGATATTCATGCATAAAGTTCAGGATCAAGTTAAATTCTCCATACTATATTTATCATAAACCTATATACAATAGTTTTATATTATAGAAGTAAACGGGATGTTAAATTCTACCCATTTTCGGTACACAATGAATTAACTCATGAATAGTTGATTTAATATGCATACATGTATAAAAGATACATGATATAAAAGATACATGATACAAGAATATACATGAGTGATGAATGACAAAGGAAGCGCTATTCATGTTTGATATACAATGATATCTGATTGAATTTGAGTCACACTATTGATTTAATATGTTTATTGAAATTCATGATTTTCCGATGTACTGTGATGATTGTATGCTATACATGCTCTAACATCAATGAAGAACACACAATCCATTATTTGACATTAAGGACATGTATGGAAGAAATCTATGGTGCAATAGTCAAAGTGCATGCTTTTTTCAAAAGCATTATTTTCTTTCAATTTGAAAGGACAAGGTTCACTAATGGCTTAATTTGGCCCTGTGATTTTTCAAAATATAAAAATGCATGTTCCTATAAATCTATAAATCTGTCCTATAATTCAAATAACTTAACATTTCCTGTGTATAAAATAAGCATACATATCCCAATTGCCCTTGTAATTTGTTGACAAAACTGCCAAGAATATGACGTATATGTCATGTTTAGCCAAAATGTCATTTTTGGCCATTTTCACGACTATTAATGACGTAAAACCTTCTCAAAAACCACGATGGCACTCTTGCGACACTTTTATATTTTTAAATAACCAGTGTTCTACAAGTCTTTATATACCGGTATGTACAAAATATCAAAGTGTCGCACGAGTGCCATCGTGGTTTTTGGGAAGGTTTTACGCCATGAAAATGGCTAAAAAATGACAATTTTTGATAAACATAACCTATTTTAAGTAGATTTTTCGACATATTACGAGGGAAATTTGGAAAAGTATGCTTATTTTTTTGAAAGACAGTGTTAGGCTATTAGAAACATAGGACATATTTATAGGAAGATGCATTTCTATTTTTCGAGAAAACTCAGGGCCAATTTAAGCCATGCATTTAAATGAACCTTGTCCTTTGTTTGTTGGATACAGTAAGCATAACATAATAATGTACCTGCATATTATGAATTGTTCTTTTACTGCCAATCTATAATCAAGCATGTGGAAACATGGTATGTAATTTTCTACCATGAAAGCCCCAAACTTAAAATGTACAGGGCTACAAATGTAAGTCATATCAGACAACTATTCCTTAAGCACAGTCTAAATAAATATTTACATCAACAACAAAGTACATCAGCAAACATATAAACATGTCAATGTTAACTAAGATATTGACAGACTGGATTTATGACATTAAGTTTTAAAGTATGAAACATTAAAGTAAGCAGGGGTCCTACTGAGGCATTTATGCCAATCCTGAGTGAAAATAAGAAGCAAGTCGGTTGCGGGTGCCATTAGCACTCACTACACCAAAACTCTGTTTCAAACACATTTCTATTTTTAAAATTCAGCATGTAAAATTTCAAATGACGGTAATTCTGTCAAAGTTGGTACTTTTTCGTCAAATAACTTTTATATTCTTCAGAACAGTTCAATCCTTCCAGTGCAGCAAATCCGGATTTCTCGATTATTCCGAAATTGTAGGACCCCAGAACTGGGTGAGAGGGACCAGTCAGATAGGACCCCAGAACTGGGTGAGAGGGACCAGTCAGACAGTATAGTACGGAGATATTGACATGATCCTAACCTTTACATGTATGCATAAATAATTCAAGCATTTTTCATCACATGTGTGAGTGTTGTATTTTATTTTTAGCGGCCTAACCATTATTATTCTCATACACTATGCTAATTTCTTGTTTCAAATTTTCAAGTGTTTACAGGGCAAACATTAAAATTTACATTATATCAGAGAGTTGAGTGCACCTTTGTTTGTCTCGTTTATAACAAATTTTATACAGTATAACCTAGTACATCCGGCATGCCATCGGACTAGACGAGCCTGCCAGATACATGTATAAAGCAGTGTGCCAGGAAAACCAGGTTTTATATTAAATACATTCCTGTATAATTAAATGCTTATAAAAAGACAAACTTTTAAGTAATAACTAATGAACAAAATTAATATTAAAGGTATCCATTGGCCTTTGTATGTCATTGTATAAATCGATTATTAAGGTTTCTCACTTGTTTACATAACATTGTGTATATAAAAATTGCAATTTCTCTTAAACAAATATAACATAGACAGTCAGTGGATGAAGCCAGCACAAATGACATGCAACATACATAAATAAACAGCATGTAGGGATTTCACTAGCCGAAAAAAATTCTTTGTAGCCTTGTCAAATATCCGGACCGTAACTCTAGCCACTTCCTAATTGCACTTAATGAACCTAATTGTAATTTTAAACGTTTTTCATTCTCGATATTGACATTACAAGGATAAAACCCGTTTTTCCGGATTCGAAATCGAATCACGGTCAGGGGGGCAGCAAGTAATGAGCCGTATAGCGGGAGTGTATATAAAATTTCTTTTTTTAACGTTTAAATATGAACAACGTATAAACATTATTGCACATTATCATTAAACATTATGTCATCATTTGTTATTAAACACAAAATGTGCGTGTGCTGTTGTATCAAAAAAACCCGCTTGTACAAACTCATTTTAAGATAATTTTTTAGGCTCTCAAGAACGTCGCAGATGGGTTTTGTCCCTAGGATCAATGTCATTGTTGTTCACGGCTGTTTCCCGTGGTACCAACATTTATTATGGTGGATCTTGCATAGAACTTTATTGAGACGTTTGCAGAGTTTGTTGTACTGACGGGCGTGTGTGTGACTGTGAAAAAGTGACCAAAATATATACAATGCAGGGTTTCCACTGGCTCCTAATTTTTTTCCGCCAATATTATTTATAGCGACACGACATAGGGGGTGGGTGCGGGAGGGGGTGTACCCCCTACCGTTTATCGATTTTTTAAAAAAAATACAAGTCAAATGGTTAAATTTTATGCATTCTAAGACTTAGAGAAAAGAGACACAATATACAACACATAAAAGTCAATCATCATGACCTTATAGCCCAAACAAACTATTAAAACACAGTTTGCATGCTTCTGGGAAAAGCCTTTTATAGGCCTACATATACGCCCTTATTCTAGAACAGGTCCTCAAACTAACAAGTACCGACTTTGTGTACCAAAATAGGCTCCTCGTAAAATTGTTGCTTTCAACACTGTCACCACACACATTTTTTCTACTTTGTGACTGTCTAAAGACTAAAATCAAGAACATTCCATGGAGTTCAACACACCTATACATCCCCTAATAGGCTATCCCACTGATTATTTTTGTTTGTTTATTTGCTTTTATTTATCCTCCCCACCGGAAATCCATATGGGCGAGGCCCCCAGAAGAGGTTAGTTACTTTTAGATTTGGGGGGATAGTGCATGATACAGAAGATGCCCCAGTTCCAGAAGCATCCCTGGTTCTTTACGTGCCGATGTAATGCATCATACATGGGACCTCGCTTAACGTCTTGTCCATAGACTGTTAGTAATTTTAGTTATGTTAGGTGGGAAACACTGAAAAGCATAATTTCTGTTTTTGACCGTCTCGAGAAGAGATTATTATTTGCTGCAATGCATTTTGTTTTATATCTGGGAAAATGTGTAGGCACTAGCCCACAGTGCCTATAGGAAGCTATGCGTCTGGTTTTAAGTATGGAAGTGAAGCTCCATCCCATTTCAGTAGTGAAGCACTTTGCCATAAATTTGTTACAACTTACAGGCATAGGCCTACTGGAGCTATATTATCAAATTTCTTGTTCTTATGGAAATTGAATGAAGACAGGACAACACAATTCCAAGAAACCATGAGTAACCTGTATTATGACACTGTGTGTACGATCTCAGATTGTCTTAAAAATATTTCCACATAAAAACGTATAATGGAGAAAAAGTTATCCGAATTTGATGTCCGAATATTATGCAAGTTTGTAAGATACAATTTCCCCTGAGATTTTTTATCGGAGTTAAATTTTGGATTATAAGTATAATTACATGAAATATGCCATCTTCTGGAAGAGTTACAGATTGTTAACATCTTTAGATTGACTTTAATAGCCGTATTAAATTACAACCAACGTTGTAAAATTGTTCTCCATACGGTCAGCTGGAGTAAATTATAGAGTTCTAAATAAATCATTCTTGAGAACATTTTGGTGTTTAGTTTGTCATTAATTATCAAAAAAATGTGTTTAATGATTGCTGCATTGATAAAATGTCTATAGAAGCAGGAATATCGGAAATAAAACGAATTAATCCCGAATTAATCCCGTATCACAATACGAACCGTAAATGTGTTGGTTTTAAACACAACCCGATACGACGATGGATAATTGGAGATCTTTATCAGTTTATCACAACTTCTAATCGCCACCCTAATGATGGGATTAACAGTCTGTTTGTATTGTGGCCAGAGGCAATTATCAGTTGTTTATTGGTGTTTTCTAGACTGTACTTTAGATTGACTTTATACACACACAAAAAAATGTTAGCTTTGAGAAATTTTTTTTTCGCCACTTTTATTTTTTTTCCGCAAAAAACGGAAATGGCGAATTCCAGCGGAAACCCTGACAATGTGTGGTACCCCTCTAGACTTCAAGTCGTTATCAATGTGTATCAATTGATGTTCAACACAGACGAAACTATCGAAACACTCGAGATCACTGTTATTCCCAGTCAATGTTTTACATTTCTGTCAAATACAACATGGTAAACACTTGTTTGTCATTTAAATTCTTGACACGAAATAAAATATATATGGTTTATACATATGAAATCAATTACCGGACCACTAGCCTGTCCTACACGCATTGTCTAGGGGTCAGGTTACCGTCCAGGTCTAGAGGTCCAGTAACCGGACCTCTAGCCACTTCCTTGCCAGAAATTGAGAAAATGCAATCATCTGAAATTATGACACAGATCAACTGAAAATGGGAATTTTCCCCATGGGTAAGAAAACACGGATATAAGACCCAAAATACACACACAATTTTATATCTACACACAATATTGACATGTAATTAGAGAATAATTTATCTATTGAAATAGAACTAGATAAATATCTATCCCCGAGTGACCAGTTTCGTTTCGTCGAGGGTCCGTGTCGTCAAAAAATGTGAGAGATCGAAGCAACACAATACAAATACTAACTTATCAAAGTAACGATTACAACAACGGCGAACATAAACTTCGGTGATTTCATCTTCTTACGCAAAAATCCTTTTTGAAACATCCCTTCACAAAAAACACATTTTTCTAAGAGCAATTTTAATTTTTACGTTATGAAGATCTAACGCTAACACCGGCTATGGATAGGGCTAAGTATTAACGAAACTCAAATTCCAACGCGCTATTATAAACTTTAGAGCAGTAATAATATCCATTACAAAATCGGAATTAATGCTATGTGAGGCCAAAAGAGTACATGAACGCATAAAAGCTTCGGTGATTGATGAGAGTTGAAATACAAATAGAATTATATAGAATGGTAGGATGGATGGATGGATGGATGGATGGACGGACGTACGGACGCACGGACGCACGGACGGACGCACGCACGCACGCACGCACGCACACACGCACGCACACACGCACGCACGCATGCACGCACGCATGCATGCATTGGATGCATGGATGAGTTGGGTGCATGGATGCATGGATGGATGCATGGATGCAATGGGATGAGTTTGATGCATGGATGCATGCATGGAATTGAATATATAAATTGCCTGTATATGAACAATGTGTTCTAGTAGCGACAACGGTTAATTATGCCGCTAGTTCAAGCTGAACTCTGCCAGATCACGCACGTTGATTAAATGACACCCCTTTGGTCGGCTCTGGTTCGAGATTTTGATATTATAATCCGTTAAAATGGTACTGGTGTACTCCCATCTTTTTGGGGATAGGCCATAAAGTCATCACAGCTGAACTTTACTTACCTTTGCCTTAAAAGTACTACATCACTTGGGTGACAAGACAGCATCTGGTGCGTCGCATACTGTCCTATTATCTCAAAGCCTCAATATTAATGTTACATTTCCCTTATATCATAAATATATTTGTATTCTAATATCATCACAAATCAAACCATTTTATGGAGTTATAACTGGTGCAAACAAACTTCCAAGAGTTCCGACGTGGGTCAAATTTGCCTTAAACCTTCCTCTGGCTCGAGCAAAATCTGAAGTGAAGCTTTTCAACCAAATCATACACATTTTAAAGTAAATATAGCATACACTTTGCTAGTGAGTTGTTCCTTCTTTGTCTATATAAAATATGAACGTTTAACCAAACATGGATATCTTTAACCTGGATTTTAAATAACTTAACTCAATGTCAACCCATAGGTGCGAATGGATCTTTACATATATTAAAATTACCCTTTAAATGATATATATTTCGTTATTTTAAGATAAAATTAAGATCGTCTGTTGTAAGGTTCTTTTTGACTAAAATTTACAATTTTTGTCATTCTTAACAGTTGTTGTTGTAGTAGTAGCTTGGCAGACGATCGCTCTATCGCGAGTCTATCGGTTATCGCCTGTTTCATACTGTTACAACTGTGGCCTCCGTAGCTCAATGGTTAAAGCGCTTATCGTCTAATCTGGCGACCCGGGTTCAAATCCGGATAGAGGCACACATATATGCCTGCCATATTTCAGCTGAAGGCTGACTGGCAAATAAAGGCTATGCTCGGCATTTTATTAAAAAAACAACAAGTCATAAACTTTATATAAGTGGTTGGGGTGTATCAATATGACAAGTTGTAGTTTTCACTATGATTTTTGTACAAAATTAAACACATTTCTTAGCAAAAGAAAATTACATACATGTAGTAAACGAATGGAAATACTTGCATCAAACCCAACTGATACTATAAATAATAAATTTTATGATTTAATCAGTAGAAAAATTATGAACGTCTAAGGCGTGAATTCAGAACCATCAAAAGTGGTCAAAAAAGGCATCTTTAACAACGTCACCAGAATAACAAAAGACAATCCCGGTTCCTACTGTACGTATTCATCCATATGACAAATATGTACTTACACTCGAGGACTTTAAAAACGCCTCACATGACTGAAAGTCAATTGTCGGCTGAATTATTTATTTCATTTAAAAATAATTTTACGTGTTTGTTGAATTATCTTTCCTACATATAATTCAATTTAGTTTGAAATAAATTGTCTCGTTATTTTCTGATAATACTGCAAGCGCACTCACCCTAGGCAAAATCATGAAAGGTATTGAAACACATACACAGTCGTCTGTGGTGAATGTGCTTGCACTATCCTCAGTTAATAATGAGATGTCCTTTTTACAAACTACATTGAATTATATGCAGGAAATAGCAATTGAGACGCACGTAAACTTGGTTTTTCAATATAATAAATAATTTAAGCGATATTTGGCTTTTAGTCAGGTGATGCGTTTTTAAACTCCCCAATTGATATACTAGTACATGTATACCGAATGGTCCATACACATGAGCCAGTCTCCAGAAAAACCTGCTATTGATTAAACATTGATTGTGAGATTTTCCATAATTAATAAAAGCGAAACCGTAAAGAAGCAAACTGGCAAATAAATTTTGTGTCATACCTTAAATATTAACAGTGAAGGAAGTTGCCCGATTAGGATACCCCTATTTACTTGCCCAATCGGGCAATTTCGATGCAAAAATTGCCTGATCGGGCAATAAAAACGACTAGTTTTGAAAAACTAACCTGTGCATAAGCATATTTGACGAAGCGATAAAATTAACACGTGTTTCATATCACAAAGGGTATTTCTAAAATTCTACCGTTCAAATTTTCTTTGAATTGTCTAGATTCTGAGATATTTAACCTTAAAAACCATCAACACCGGGCAACTTTCTACTATTCAAAATATATTTACTTCCCGATCGGGAAATTTAAATTGCTCAAACGGGAAAGTGAACATGAAACACTTAATATCTCAGAATCCAGAGAATTTAAAATAATTCTGAACGGTAGGATTTTAGATAAACATTTTGTGGTAAGAAATATGCAATCAGATCATCTCCATGTTAATTATCCTTATGAACAGGTAAGTTTTTCAAAAGTGGGCGTTTCTATTGCCCGATATCACCTCCACTGGTTAAAGATGATAGCTCGGTTTAGTCAAAGATCATACACACATATATCGTATTATTTGGTTTAGTGCGCTGGGGTCATTTGTCATGGTACGTTATGTGACTTATAAATGTTAAATTGTGTCAAAATTATCTAACTTAAAATTTAGATAAAGTTTTATGCAATTAAAGTAAAAATACTGCCAAATTTAACCAAAATACTGCCAAATTTAACCAAAATAATAACAATTTTTGCGAAAAAGAGAAGTCAGTTTCTTGGTCATGTCTAACAGGGTGTGCCCAAACTATATTATGTATTATAGGAACATGTTTTGTCACAGACATCATATAAAAATGACATATTTTAACATCACCACCAATTTACTAATTTCAATGTGATTACGAGGAATGACCATTCGTGTACTTTGTTGGTTCTATAAAATATCATCATTTGTATAAGTTTCAAATTTTCACTGATATGCAAACAAAATGTTCTGAATAAGTACGCAAAATTTCATCATGATATATAACGTAATAACAATTCTGTTGACATTATTAAAGTATTAAATGTGGATGACATTTCCTGAAAGGGTCATCTACCTTAAAGCTGTACAAATGTATAAAACTTTGAATGGCATAGCACCTGAATATTTACAAACTTCTTTTATGTTTACATAAGAAGTTCACTCTAAACAATTAAGGTCAACATCTAGCCTTCAAATTTATTCTCCACGCCCTAATACTGAACTTTTCCGTAAGTCATTCGAATATTAAGGATCATATATTTTGAATGTTTTACACAGTCCTATTCAGCAGGCTGATACACTCAATAAATTCAAAGCGCTTTATATAAAATGGTTCTATTCTATGAAGTAACCCAAGGTTGATGCCTTTAAGTTCATGTACATGTTCATTTGTGTTGGTACGTATTGAGATTGTAGTTATAAACCTTAAACAAATTATATGACATATTAAATTTTTATAACTTCATTATATATCCATACGCTTGCTATTTTGTGCATGGTCTTTAGATTTATTGATGTCATGTTTCTGTTATTTTAATGTTTTACTGCTGAGGGCCTTACGACAGATTGACAGTTGTGTCAAGTATGTTCCCTCTATAAATAAAGTCTTTATTATGTTATAGTTAGAACATATTAAGTAAATTTTAATGATTAAAAAGGGCGGAGCGAGCGAAGCGAAGCGAGTCCTTTTTAGTCATTAAAATTTACTTAATATGTTCTAACTAACTTAGAATATAACATTCTGCCTTCTGATTGGCCGATAGAAAGTAGCGCCAACGCATGACGTCAAGTCTATGAAGAGAAAATTTTAATGATTAAATTTTCATTTAACCGCCAAACTTCAGCTGTGTGAAGTTGGCTCAACATACGACATACGACATTCAAAAAATCGAATGTCGTCCAGCTCGACATACGACATTGGACGACATTCAAAAAATCGAATGTCGTCCAGCTCGACATACGACATTGAACGACATTCAAAAAATCGAATGTCGTCCAGCTCGACATACGACATTGGACGACATTCAAAAAATCATCAAAAATCGAATGTCGTCCAGCTCGACATTGGACGACATTGGACGACATTAAAAAAATCGTCAAAATCGAATGTCGTCCAGCTCGACATTGGACGACATTGGACGACATTCAAAAAATGGTCAAAATCGAATGTCGTCCAGCTCGACATACGACATTGGACGACATTCAAAAAACATCAAAAATCGAATGTCGTCCAGCTCGACATTGGACGACATTGGACGACATTCAAAAAATCATCAAAAATCGAATGTCGTCCAGCTCGACATACGACATTGGACGACATTCAAAAAATCATCAAAAATCGAATGTCGTCCAGCTCGACATTGGACGACATTGGACGACATTCAAAAAATCGTCTAAAATCGAATGTCGACCAGCTCGACATTGGACGACATTGGACGACATTCAAAAAATCATAAAAAATCGAATGTCGTCCAGCTCGACATTGGACGACATTGGACGACATTCAAAAAATCGTCTAAAATCGAATGTCGTCCAGCTCGACATACGACATTGGACGACATTCAAAAAATCATCAAAAATCGAATGTCGTCCAGCTCGACATTGGACGACATTGGACGACATTCAAAAAATCGTCAAAATCGAATGTCGTCCAGCTCGACATTGGACGACATTGGACGACATTCAAAAAATCGTCTAAAATCGAATGTCGTCCAGCTCGACATTGGACGACATTGGACGACATTCAAAAATGTGTGCATGTTTGGATTTAAAGTGTTGCACTTTTTGTTCAATCATTGTAGAATGAACGAATATTGTCACTTGCTGATGTAAGGAGTCAGTCATGTAAAGTTTGTATTTGTTGATACTTTATTGTCCGCTATATTGTTTTTCTTTGTGATGAGTCGCTTAGCAACCGTAGGAGTTTAAATTATTCAATGTGCGGAACAACTTATTTGGTTTCTACAATCTTTAATCTTAGCATCAGGAAACGTAATTTGAAGTTATTTTGGTTGCATGGCTATTCACAGAAGTTTAAGTGGGGCGTTTCTTTTCGTGAATTTCAACGGTACACAATGCACAAAATTTCGGAAACATAACAAAATATAGTTTTATTTACTTAATCAATTTGGTTAGGGGAGTTTATAGATTGGCTAAGACTTGTGTACTTTCAGTAAATCGTGAATAGTTTGGAAGATTTGCGAGTTGCTTTGCGATATTACCGGATATTTTGGTTTTACTTTATACTTTTCTTGTGTCAACTGGAATATTTGTTATAATAATAGTTCTGTTAATAAAGTCTCGGACATTTAATCTAAACTTGTGTTTGTTCAATAATTATTAGTTATGTTCAGGCAGCCTGACAAGCATTTAAGATAATATTTTGAATGCTCTTGTTCGTCCGTCTTTTGTATACTAGTATCTACAGTTGCTGTCCACGGTGCCTAAGAGTCGAGTGACACTCGGCACAAAAGTAGCCTATTCATGGGTAGGTGACAACTAAAATGCAACAAGCAATGTTAAATACTAATAGAACAGTGTATAAACGAGTCAACTTCCGGTTATCACAATAAGGAGTACACGTTGACTTGTATAGTATTGCAATAAGTCGTACAGTGATGGGAAATAACCGGATATTTCAATCACAATAAGTCATAAAAGTTAAATTGTATAGTATCACAATAAGTTGTACAGTGATTTGGTTTATATATGGAATATGTAACTGTCGGCATGAATTGTCAACATGTTGTACAAACCCGGGAATCAAAGATGGCGTCAAAGATGGACGCCATATTACTTACGAATACACCTGAAATTATATGGGATACAATTTGATATTTATGTACATAATGTAGTCTCCAATGTTGGTTTGGTTATCATTCATTTCATAATGTGCATGAAATGACATAAAACAAAT
The DNA here is from genome assembly GCA_947247005.1 of Spisula solida. Lineage (NCBI taxonomy): Eukaryota > Metazoa > Mollusca > Bivalvia > Venerida > Mactridae > Spisula > Spisula solida. Next base: position 23,629,919 of record OX365956.1, read on the forward strand.
CGAAAAACTTACGAGGTTTGACCGCAAAACTTGAGTAATGCTGTGTACACTTCCGTTAGTGGAAAGTGCACAGCCGAACCACAGGGTCAGAATCAGTCTAGCTATGCGTTCAACATACACTATTACATCATGATTGGTAAGCGAAACAATAGGGACGTGGATAAACACATACTAGTTCGTTACCCATGTGTATGTAGTTTTTTCGGGTATCGGGCTTGCGATAGACGTAATTGATACCCCAATCATACGAATCTCGAATCAGCCGGAATGGGTCCGAATGAGTCGGAATTAATAAAAACTAAAAATTTGAAACACATTCCGAATGATGATTCGAAATGACCAAAATTATTACAGCTTGTCTAAATGTCGTTAGAAATACTTCTAAGATAATTCGAATACAATTCAAATAAAATTCGAATATAACAATCATGCATTTCGAATCCGCCGACAGCGGAGAATGTGCACGCATATGTTTCCATAATACGGTACACACAATCATGGGACCGTTGTGAACGGGATTTCGCGCGGGTATAAATAACTACATACACTGGTTTTAATTATTGTTTTGAATGGGGTCAAATGCCGTAACAATATTTAAAATGTAATCATCACTGCGGTATACTGTACACAGGATATTGCTAGTAAAGGTGAGTAATGTAATTAATTTTCGCGACATTCTAGTGTACACCAGAGACGATATTTTCCAAATTACTGACTACTAACATCATCTCAACTATGTTTTAACGTCTTCGAGCTGCAAGGCATTCAATTACTGACAACTTTTTGAATGTCGTCCAATGTCGTCCAATGTCGAGCTGGACGACATTCGATTTTTGATGATTTTTTGAATGTCGTCCAATGTCGTCCAATGTCGAGCTGGACGACATTCGATTATAGACGATTTTTTGAATGTCGTCCAATGTCGTCCAATGTCGAGCTGGACGACATTCGATTTTTGATGATTTTTTGAATGTCGTCCAATGTCGTCCAATGTCGAGCTGGACGACATTCGATTTTAGACGATTTTTTGAATGTCGTCCAATGTCGTCCAATGTCGAGCTGGACGACATTCGATTTTTGATGATTTTTTCAATGTCGTCCAATGTCGTCCAATGTCGTCCAATGTCGAGCTGGACGACATTCGATTTTAGACGATTTTTTCAATGTCGTCCAATGTCGTCCAATGTCGAGCTGGACGACATTCGATTTTAGACGATTTTTTGAATGTCGTCCAATGTCGTCCAATGTCGAGCTGGACGACATTCGATTATAGACGATTTTTTGAATGTCGTCCAATGTCGTCCAATGTCGAGCTGGACGACATTCGATTTTAGATGATTTTTTGAATGTCGTCCAATGTCGTCCAATGTCGAGCTGGACGACATTCGATTTTAGACGATTTTTTTAATGTCGTCCAATGTCGTCCAATGTCGAGCTGGACGACATTCGATTATAGACGATTTTTTGAATGTCGTCCAATGTCGTCCAATGTCGAGCTGGACGACATTCGATTTTTGATGATTTTTTGAATGTCGTCCAATGTCGTCCAATGTCGAGCTGGACGACATTCGATTTTTGATGATTTTTTGAATGTCGTCCAATGTCGTATGTCGAGCTGGACGACATTCGATTTTTTGAATGTCGTCCAATGTCGTATGTCGAGCTGGACGATTCGATTTTTTGAATGTCGTATGTCGTATGTTGAGCCAACTTCACACAGCTCAAACTTCGGCGTTTTCATTGGCTCATAATGTAGGTTATATTCTAATATTATATGGATTACGCTTGCGGCGCACAACGACGTCATTATTCAATGCGTTTTGAACGTCATGTTAGGAAACATTTTTCTCATTCTCGAACCATTGCCTGATGCGAGCAACATACTTACGATGGTTTTGTAACCATTTCAGGTATTCATCAACAAATCATTCCCGGTCTAGTGAGCACTTAAATTATTGTGTAGCATCCATTATTTTGAAAACACACGTCTCGTAAATATTCATCTACAGCGAGGACGTCGTGAGCCGACATTACCTGTGACGTGTTCACTGACGTTCTTCGAAGATAGGAAATGGCAGTAATCAGCCCCTATATTGTATCAATAACTTAAGGTGGTACGCGCGCCTTTTATCTAACGATTGAATTTTTTCCGAAACATCTTAAAATGACAGAAAAATCATCTACCACAACATTGAAATCATAAAAATGATTATGTCACCAGGCTCGTTTTCGAGATACATGTACATGGCTTTCCAATGACCTGCCGTTGTATTTTGTTCATTTTATCTACTTCTTGCATATATGAAACCATCATGTTCATTTTAAGATTTTTATTCCATCAAACCACTTTTAAACAATGCATGCATGATATTTTGTGTGTTCAATGGTCATTCCTATTGACATAATAAGTCATAATTCCGGCCGCCTGATGAAAAAAATCAGTATTTGTACATGATAAATAGTTACCCAACCCACTTGCAAAAAAGTGTTATTTTCAAGTGAATGTCAAAAAATATCTAACGTTTGAAAAAGCATTGTAATTTAAAATTGGATATAGGTTGAGAATCATATAGAACACCAGTTGTGTCAAATAAAAATTAGGGGTCATCAGCCTTTTTGGGAGCTATTCATCAACAAGTACAAATTTTGTATAAATTTGCATAAATTACCCTAATTTGCATATTGGAATGAACAGAACAGAACAACACAGAACAGATCCCCACCCACTTTTCATACATGCAAAAAATATAATGTTAAAATATATATTTTTGTGCTCTAGTATTATGTTTATTGTCATTAATCAACATTCATATGCGATAATTGGAACCAAATTTCATGTTTGTTCTTATCTAATACGATTTTTACATTTAGCGCATGCGCATCATGCAGCTCGGACTCCTTTAGTAAGGAACGAGTTCAACTGTCAATCGTGAAAGCTCGGCCATTTCCGTTTGTCTCCGGCCTATTGCAATCCATTAAGGCCGAGGTGATCAAATGTATGTGTCCAGCTACTGATTTTTCTGTATAACATGTACACTTGTCTGATTTAATGTTACATCAATTTTCGTTTAGTCGATAGTACATGTTACTAAATGTCTAACGTTGCAGGCATATTAAATGGCATAGCCTAAAGTCCAAGCGAATTCCTCAATATTCGTCCTCCCGTAAACCCATGCTCCAAACGAGGCGACGCCGGAACCATAAGCCAACGTATTATATCCTGCCAGGACGTCGGCGTACACAACAGTAAATGGCCCAGCTCCTGGAACGGTTACAGAAATAACCTGAGAAGGTGTGAAATTTTGACCGTTTAGTTTTAACGCTGCTGGCGAGTATGTATTCGATATAACAATGACCAGCGTGCTTGGTGAGTTGAACCCAGACGGTATTTCAAATTCGTAGCTTTCACCGAAGAATCCCACGGCGGGCACAAACATCATTGAGGGGTCACCATCTACACTATTCGAGCCGTGACCATACTGGTGTACCATGACCGGAGCAGTTGATTCAACAGATATTGTCACAGAGCCTGGATACGTCCTGAAAATAGTTTCTTTCCGCAGTAAGCCATTTAGGGTTTCTAAGGGAGTTCCATTCACGTCGTTTATTGTTACCGATGTAGAGTCTACCGTAATAACAATACTGATTGTGAAGTCTGCACGTGGTTTCATATATGTTATGACGTGGGAAATTCCAAGGGAAGTAACTGGTGGCATAACTTCCTCAATATAATCGCAGTAGACTACGGAATTGTCCGGAACATTGGCACAGATGTGACCGGAAAGGACAAAAATTGGGCTTGAGGCGGTAATACTTGTACCTGATAAATCAACAGCCGCTTTGTAGTATGTTTGGTTTGCGTTGAGAGTTATTGTCTCCGCCAATGGGTTACTATTGTATTCCAACGATACCACGTTATCATTACTTAGGCTGATGATGAGAAACTCGTCAGTTCCTGCAAGCGTAGACGGATGTCCCGCAATAAAATATTCAGTTTTTAACACCGGTATCGGTACCACGAGGCTTCCATCGGGACCGCCGGAAGATAAATTAATGCCATAAAGCATTATTAAGTTATCCGACGATACAAATACAGCCTTTTGTTCAAAAGCTCCTGACGTGATGTGTGCAATGGTATTGGAGTAGGTTAGAGTAGTCGATGATGTGACAACATGAACTTCGTCTATAGCCAGATGCGGTATCTCAACACGAACGGTTGCAGTTCCTTGACAAGCGATTATAAGTTTTGGCACTCCACCATTGTTTTCACCGTTCTTCATAAACCCGGTCACAAAGGAGGTTCCATAATATCCAACTAGAACGAGAAAGTTCATGTTAAGCCATAACTAGTGTTTTAAATACATGTCGGAATCTATAGACAAAATTGGTATCATAGTAACAATTCAAATCTAAAACTTCACTTAAAACGTCCGTATTTTAAGATAGCGATGTTTCGAGTACTCTACTGTAAAATAACATATTTTCGTGGGTTTTAAATTTCGTGGATTTTGATGAAAATGCATTTTCGTGGGGTCGTAAGTTCGTGGATTACAAAACATGCAAGGGTAAACCTATGTTCGGTAGTGTGGAGGTCGATGAATCGTTGGGAGTAGATTTCGTGGTCAAAATTCAATAACGAAATCAACGAAAATTCAACTCCCTCGAAAATTAATGATTTTACAGTATTTCCTTTTGTAAACAGTGTTTTGTGAAATCTAAAAAGTTAATTTAAATATCGATCCTATAATTAGTACAAATATAATGATAATTCATCTTACAATTAGCTGTGTTAGGCATAATCTATTTTCACCCAACAAGCATGCGTACTTACGTGGACTTATAGGAGCAGGGACACACTCCATTGTAGAAACATCACTCCAGCCAATAGTTATATCGCAGATTACGGAAGGCGGGCTCACTGGACCAATAACGTATCCACTGATACATTGCAGTGTGCCGACGGATGATACAGGCGTCATACTGGACAGTGTCAACTCCCCGTTGGTGATCATCGGTGGTTGAAAACATACAGGGATATCTGGTGTGAAACAATGGTAATCATTCCATGAATAAACTTCCAAAAGCAATTGTTATTTATTAGAATCTCAACTGCTGGGAGATGGTTAATAGGTCGGAGTTTAAGCCTCGGGAACATACTACTATAGTATTTGAGTTCCGGGATTCGCACCGTAGCCCCGTTATACTATTTAAAGTCGACATAGTCGACGTAGAAGTGTCAGTCGCTAAAGCATAAACGAAAAACTGGCTTCTCTTTTTATGCGCTTGTGGCGATGACTACCATGACTGAGAGGTGTCGAGAGTATTAAATATAATTGAACAATATACCTAAAATCAAATTAGTAGAAAGTGGTAAATTTATACTGGTATATATGACTCTCTTGGTATGTGACATTTAGTTTTCAGGATTGAAATGCCCAGTGTCATATTGTGATTGGATATTTTTGCGCAAACTAAATCCTTCACTTCCACGAACATATTACATGTACAAAATGTAGTTTGAAACCTTTAAAGACAATTCGACGCGTTTAAACAAAGTAGTCATAAACAAAGACCAGTTACTAGTAACCAATTTTCCTGGATTGTCAACCAGTACGCCGTGACTGTTTTTTCCACAAGCCTGTAACCCGACCGCACTGAGTTTTGTCCAGCGGCTGGATAGTAAGAGCAGCCACTTTGCCTAGGCCTACGTACGTAGCCTATTGCACGAATCGACACCGAATCTTACGGATTGAGTCTTGGTCGTGTAAGTGAACTTACCTTGTATTGGCGTTATCGTCTTCTTTGTTGGATCCCCAGTGTGAACGGTGTCCATCATAGTTTTATTGCTGAGATGACAATGTTTAGTCACAGCATCAAACGTCGACGTAATACATGTTGCTGTTGCGTTACATTGCGCGGCGCATTTTATCACTGAGGACACAGTTAGAGTGTCAAACGGAAAGGACACGACATGTCCCTTGTAAACCTTATACGTGTTCTGAAATACTGCTCCGAATACTATCACTTGATTAACGTGATATAATACACAAACTATCACAATGGATGGTTTCATGTTTACCACAAGTCGTCCGTTGGCAAATATTGGAAGCGAATGGCACTCTTCTCATTTATGTATGGCAAACGTGAGGACCTATATTCAGCCAATCAGTATATTCGGTTTTGCTGAGTTAGTGTCCATAGACGAAAATATCAAATAAAAATAAAAAAGTGGACCGTTTGAACAAGCTCAGCATTTGGAACTTTGAAATAATATTACCTACTTCATTTATTTGAGTTTATTATACTTGGCCATGGGAGCTGATTAAATCGGCCATATGGTACAATAAAAGAATACATCGATTTTTATTTGTTCTATTTTCAGGTATTTACATTGATACTATTCCAATGTTGTCTCATTTTTATATCGACCTTGAAGGTATTTCTCAACGCAAAAAATTGGGACCATGAAAAATATTTGAACAGTTTAAATTGTCTGCTTGCTTCATATAACGCATGTAGATACAAAATAAACACATAGATATGTACTGACATATCCTTTCCGCTACCATAGCGTACTTATGCAGACTCGCTGAGATGGCCATTTCGGCCCTCCGTAGTTTTCGACCTAAATGCCCAAATTCGGGAATTTTGCTGTCATGGGTACACAGGCATCCCAGACTACAAGTTATTACGGGCCCAGGGTCGTGCACAGGATTTTGGGCCCGCTAGACCCCTTTAAAGATGGCTTTGAACGTAGATTTTACAAAACTGAAATTACTGGTCCTACCCGCCATTGCGGTACGATTCCCTGTGGAATTGCATTAACATTTAGCGCCAAAACGTTTTTATTTTTCTATAGCAGGAATATAAGGCTAGACAAAGGGGTCAGGAACAATGCCCTAAAGGGCCAAAAAGTAGGCCTGTCAAGCTAAAAAAAAAAAAAAAGTTTTTCGCGCAAGGGTCACCGTCACATCGTCATTTCCGGTGACCTTTAGTCGAAATATTGACATTTTGTTCTACTTTCGGTTTAGGGTAGGTGTGTAGCATCCGGATGTATCGAGTTTTTATCAGTGCTGCAAGTCAATAGTATCTCAGGGATATGAATTTCTCATAACCCCCCAAAAAATCATGGTAGCGGAAAGGATATATTGCGTAGATATGGCAAAAATATTACTTTAAATATAAAACTCTAAAAAGCACTTGTAAAGTTTCCATTTTTTGTGCATTGGTCCAGACAATATTAGCAAACATATTCCCAATATAAGATTATATAACACAATACTTCACGTGTGAAAGAAAACAATAAACAAACCCCCACAATAAACAATGTGTCAACGATAACAAATTGATTCTATTGTTACAGGTGTTAAAAGATGTTGTCTCTTGTTAAGGTATTGAGATACGATTCTTTATAAATGATATAACGAATATTCGAATACCAATTTGCTATCCGGATATTTGGAACAGAAAACGATTAAATATAACACAATACTTCACTAGTTCAAGGGATCAAATAATTTTGATTACAGGAATATTATAAGCACCTCTCAGTCATGGTATTTTTTAAAAACAATTAACTTAACATCTTTGTGCAATTGGGGGGCTTTTGGGACAAATATTTGCACCGTTGGCTTTTGATTATTTACTGTAAAATCATTTATATTCGTGGGGATTTAATTTCGTGGATCTCGTAGAAGGCCTCAACCATGAAATTAAATCCCAATGAATAATTACACCAATTTTTAGTAGCTGTCATATTTACTTGAAAGTTCAGTCTGGTATATACGACTGGGTTTAGGGGGGGGGGGGGGGGGGGGGGTTACTCGCATACTTGTATATTAAGGTAATAAATACCACAGGTAACTGTATCATTAATAAACAGTACCTAAAAAAAAATTTTTTTGTTAAATTTATAATTCTTATACAAGGTGTATTTCCCAGAGAAGTGATCGTACAGTCACTGGGTGTATTTTGTTTTTTTTCATAATTTAAAGCATTTACGGCATTAATCATCTATTTAAAGCTGTGGGTGATCAAAAACATCTTTGTGAATCGAAAGCATTCGAAAACATGCTTTTTTTTAGGTACTGTTTATTAATGATACAGTTACCTGTGATAAATACAACAATTTGCGTTTGTGTTAATTTTGAGCTTGCCATTTTTCATGAAATCCGAAGTCCTTGAAATTACGACAACGTCCCTAGGAAATGGTATTTGTTTTACCAAATTTTGTCCCATTGAAATTAAATGATTTTACAGTAGTTCAACTGGTGAAATTGGTTATGAATGAATAAAGATTTCTATACATTGACAGCTAATAAAACACCATTACACATACTTGCATAGCATATGAACGGTATTAATTTATTACATTACCATTTAGATATATCATAACTTTAGGTGACTATACATTTAATCTTTCTTCCCAGAATTCGTGTTAGGATATAGATAGTTTATTTTCCTCCAATACATGAAGAGTTAAACAGATACAATATACATTTTCACATACAGACGTGTAATACAAAACAACCCTACCCTTACAAAATATCCCATAAAAATGGTGTTGAGGGCGTGGTTCCATGGATGTCTGGAGAATTTATACATTACAATTGACGATTTACCGGAGACAAACGAAATTGGCCAAGCTTTCACGATTGGGGTATCGCACCCAGTTAATACAGATGTTAATGTATACTTTCTACATCCCACATTCGCATCACAGCTAACTGTATCAGTAATAATGAGTCACCAAAAATATTTTTTTGTATAAAATTTATAATATTTTAGAAAGGTTTATAACACGGGGAATTTACCACACAGTCACTGAGGTGCAGTTTATTTTTATTAAACATTTCATTAATACTGGTGTTATTTTAAATATATTTACACAATCAGAAACGAGAGAGCTTCGTCTTTGATTTGATATCAATATTTTAAAAAATCCGTCCATAAATAAGAAAATTAACCCATAGGGCGTGCAATTACTTTATTTTTTTCTTGTTTAAAATAGCATTGTCGTTTCTATTGAATGCACCTCAGTGACTGACTGGACACCGTGGTATACATTTCATGGTATAACTTTTTAACTAGTTGATCAATTTCGATGGGATTTTGCATGGAGGTACAGTGTAGTTCTAAAGATGTTGTCTATGAATGTAATTATTAGGAAGATATTGAAAGCCAATTCTTGTATAATTTTATGATACCATGAAAATCTGAACATTTTAGTACAAATGCACCTTTCTAAGATATTATAAATTTTATAAAAAAATTATTTTTGTTTACTCTTTATAATGATACAATTACCTGTGATCCGTATGGCGCAGAAATTCCGTCAAACATCAAAACCCAAACACCACGCAAACTCTTCGAATGTGTTACGCCCGTACACCCATGCCCCGAAAATGGCGGTACCAGGTGCATACGTCAATGTGTTGTAACCAACCAGGACGTCAAGGTACAGTACTGTATAAGTCCCGGCACCCGGAACATTTACCAGCACCGTCTCTGGCATACCCAGTGAAACATATTGGTTGTTGAGCCTCAGTGATGTCGCGGAATACACGTCAGAAAGCACGAGTGTCAGCCCGCATAGTACTAACCCTGGCGGAATAACAAACTCATATTGCGCCCCATAAAAACTCAGGTCCGGTATAAACATCATCGAAGGATCACCAAAGCCACCATCGCTAGTACTGTGACCATACTGATGAACCATTACTGGTTTATTCGACACCAGAGATATAGTCATAGATTGTTTAAATGTCCTGAAGATGGTACTCTTCTTTGTTAGATCGGTAATCGTTTCCAGGATGTTGCCTAGATTATCATATATAGTTAGTGTTGTTTGATATTGAGTGGCAACGATGCTGATTGAATAGTCTGGGCGTGGCTTCATGAAGCTGATAATATGATATGTACCTAGTGATTGCACAGGAGGAGTAAATTCATCAATATAATCGCAGATGCCGTCGACTTCAGGAATCCTAGCACATGTGTTACCGGACAGGACAAGTACTGGACTCGATGCGCTGACCCGAGTTCCCGTTAAGTTGGTAGCTCTTTTATAGAACGTCTGGTTTTGATTCAGTAGGATTGTTTCGTCCTGGTATGAAAGGTAATCTAATGCGACACTGGTTTCGTCACTGAGTCCAACGATCACAAATTGATCCTCAGAATATGACGAGGAGTAGCCTGCTAGAAAATATTCATTACCAAGGGCTGGGCGTGGCAAAATTACACTTCCGTCAGTAGAATATAGTACCTTATTATAGGAAAAAAGCATAACTGGAACGTCAGAGGTGACAAATACAGCTTTCTGAACCGTCGCACCAGAGTTACCGTGCAATAAGGAACTGGAATAAACTAATTCGAGCGAATTAGCGGTGACCGTATAGGTCTGGTCGATATCCAAGTACGGTACCTCTACACGAATATTTGCCGTTCCTGAGCTCGCGATCTGAATCGTCGGCACTCCATTAAGATTATCCATGAACGCCGTAACGAACGAGGTTCCGTAGTACGCCGCTGAAATATATAAGGAAAGTGTTATTGTTTAATGAATTTGGAAAATAGCAACTGTCCATATACAAAGTATCTATCGGTAGTCTATTGGAGGATTATGAACAACAAACACCTGTCATTCACTGCCATGGTGGACACATTTGCGTATGAACCAATACCATTTGTACGTAAAGATGATCTCTCATATGCAAGATAAAATCAATCACTAAATCACCTGCCGGATAAAAACAGGAATGCTTTTTAGTGTGTCCCATCTAACAAACATATAAATCACTAACAGACTTTCGGACGAGACTTTAAAAACAGAGGTCCTGAGTATGATGCCTTCCATCAGGCACGTTACAGAACCATGGATGCTTCTGTAACTGGGTTATTTTCTGTACCATGTACTAACCCCCAAAACTAAAATGGTTATCCTCTTATTGGGGCTTCCTATAAATCAGTCGAAGACAGATAAAAGTCAAACCCTTCGAAAAACTTTTATCCAGGTAAACTAGTTTTGTTGTCTACATAATGTATGTAGTTTTATACATTAATGTAAAGCCGGGTTTCCATGAAGCGTATTATTTCGGCGCTGATTTTTTCGGCACGTAAACACGCCCCAAATACGCGCTTCAATGAAGCTAAAAACAGACGCGGTTTTTGATGGATAACAACGCGTACCCTTCATCGATATTTAAAAAAAAATGGGATTTCAAGGCCATAAAAAAAGATGCAATTGCATGTTTTCTAGCTCATTTGAAAGGTAATGAGGTAGAGGAGTTGGTGGTTGCGTTTTTGGACAGACAAAAGTTTTGATGTTTCTCAAAGAGACAGGGCTACTTCTATGAGCTTCTTGTCAACATGTAAACTAAATTCATGCTGAATTTAAGATGAGTGGTGTCAATAAAGCTATACTAAAATCGAGGAAACGTTAACAACGTCAATTTATCCATCCAAAGCCATTTACGCGCGTACATGCATAAAATTTACGTTACCAAATATTACGCGCTGAAAACGCGTCAATGGAAAGGAAAACATGCAATATAGACTGGAGCTAAATATATTTATTCGGCACGTGTTACGTGCCGAGTAACGTGCCGAATAAATACGCACCGAAAACGCGTATGTTTTACGCTTCATAGAAAAGGCGCTTAATTTGTTGCAATCGATCTTCGGATTCAGAAGGGCCCTGGAACTTGGACAAAACGGTGACTATCTTATATATGACACTGTTTTCCAGGGCTACATGTAAGAGTCTGATCAGGACAATCATTAAGAAAAATACTTAGTTAGATCCCATCTGAGAATTATAGAACGTTCCACCCCTTCCTGAGAAAATATTGCCCCTTCTGGGGATATGTCAGGAACCGCAAATGCAATCACATACTTACGCAATAGAACACATGCCACGTAATCGATGTCTACCCAACCTGTACCGATAGTACACCTGACAGGAACTGGACTCGACAGTGCCTTGGAGTAGTTTTGATTGCAGGTTAACTCAGCGATAGCCTCGACATCGGTTAAGGAGACTAGAGCCAGTGTACCATGTGGTACTTCCGGTAGCGTCAGACAGCTTTGAATATCTGGAAATTATAACATTCATGTGAAGTCCTTACACCACTGTGACACCACGGTAGTTATCCAGATACACCGCTTTTCAGATCCGTCAGAGAATTATACTTTTTTCATATGACTCTGACGGAACTGAAAACCGATGTTCGCTCTGCCGAATACTCTGGATACATGACATATGAGTTCCGTCCGAGCTTTACATCGCTTCTCAGATCCATCAGAACCATATATGCAATCTGACGGAACTGAGAAGCGGTGTATCGGGATTCATGGCGAACTTTTTTAACCATCGTGAATTACAGTATTTTTGCGTCTACTATCGATAGGCGGTTTATACAATTACTATATATATTTTTATTGCTATATATGGCAGCGATCTCAGCAGGGCGCTGATTTTGTGATAAGATAACCATAAGCTATGTACTATAAAGATCGATATGAATATATATAGATGTACATGTAAATAGGGAGTCATGAAAATATACATTTTTGTACATGTACGGAGAATTTGTATTTGTTGAGAGAGGTTATTTTTTATATGGTAATGTTTGAAAAATAAAAAAGATAAAACTTAAATATCATAAAAATAATTTGTACCATAATAAGATTTCAATATAATAATCATAAATTACTTTTTTATACCGTGTTTCATGGCATACCCTCTGATCAATGTTTATTTCAACGAATAATTCTAAGATATGTTTATTAATAACGAGGCCATCGACCCAAAATACAAATTCATGTTAATCAAGTAATTTTTTATAATCGGGTGATTAATGATTACCCTCGGCCTAGAGGCCGGGGGGTTTATTGGAATGCCAAAATAAAATTGACTATGGAGGAGCACGTGACCACATGGCAATGCCTGATTGGCTAATGTGTTAGTCTGACTAAGGTGAGTCTAGACAGTACATTTTGGTTTAAAAATGTACTGTGTAGTTAGATGTAGTATACTTCTACCACACAGTTTCTGGGGATGTACCGTCTAGACACGGCTGTTGGAGCATTGAGACCATGGATTATTGAGACCAGAAAATTTCTGGAGTATTGAGACCAGATTTCTGGAGTATTGAGACCAGATTTCTGGAGCATTGAGACCAGACTATGGAGTATTGAGACCGCATAATTAATATAGTTATTTGACTATTGAGGCCAATATACTAATATATTTATGTTGATTTAAGACATATTAATGGTTAAAAAATATCAACAGTTTAATAAAATATTACGACAAACCATTTTAACTCTGTTTTTTTTCCCTTAAGGCTTAATATCTGGGAAGAATATACTGTCCCTGTTAATATGTAACAATAATATATACAACAGTTTATCAATTAGACTTATTTGTATATATGTAAATGAGATAGCAATAAAGAATAAATAATATAATCCAATTATGGCTGACACAATATCATTATAGACAACATTTTAATGAACAGAAAAAGTCCTCTGGCATGATATTAATCCTTATCATTTTAATCCCATCATCATACTTTAAACTTGGCCCATTTTAAGTTTATAAATGTAAATACAATTTGTACTTCAACAGTGATAATATTCATGTCTAATTTAAATCAATTATATAATATTAGAATTATTAAAACTCATTGTTATTTGGAAGTAAGATAATATTATAGTAGTTTACTGATTACGTAATAATATTTGCTATTTAAATTAAAACTAATTCTAATAGACTAGTTATATTTTGTAACATACATTTATTTGATAAATCTACATAATCAATGTCTTCGACAATTTACAACATCAACGTTAGTCGCAAAGGTACATGTATAAGCAACATATTTCGGCTTTAAGTACGTTTGTCGCTAAAATTGACTATATTCCCTAGAACTATCGACAGTATAAAGATAGTATTGTTAGTGTATAATCAATTTGATTTGTGAGTTGTAACACAAAGATTTTTTAATGAAATAATAATTCAACTAAATTATTCAAATTGATGAAGTGTAAATTCATCAAAGAACATTTTGAGCAAGTTAGTTTTTGCGCTGAATGCTGATTATATTCGGATTGATAATTGGAATTATTAGTCAATATAATATCAATGCTTTCATGATCTGATACGTCATTCTATTAATCTATTAATCACCTCTCTATAGCAACAGCTTGTATTAGTACATTACAACATCTTTAGACATTACTATAATTTAACCTCTTTTGAACACATCCTCTAAATAACGACCAATATTTGCAGCTCACAAAGGGTGTTGCTCAAAAAAGGTTCTTTTGTGTAATCAATATAATTATTTAACAATCTGTTCACAAATGTATAATTTTCAGCAGACAATTAATTATAAAATCAAAGTATGCTGTATAATGTACATCAGATAATCCAATCAATTTGTATAACGGCCGGGTTGTTAAAGGGTTATCGATAATCCCATTAAGTTGTATAATTGATAGGTAAATGCTGATCACTGGTATTATACTAGGTGTTGATAGGAATGTGATAATTGAAATAATCAATTAGAACTGTGAAATATCGTGTTTACAATGGTTAGTGTAAAAATTAGGTTGTATTTAAACCAATATTTTTATTTGTATTGACATAATTCAAACTGAAAGTATATATATTTAGATAGTTTCACCTTAAATTGATACAAATAATTTGAAATCTGTCTGTTAATGAGAATTAGGGCTGGGTAATACTCATTATCAGAATTTAAACTGAAATATATTTATTAGTGGCTGCATGGTCTCAAACTCTGTTATATTTCAATCTCTTCCACAGTACTTGATATCACTTGCAGATTTATTCATGACAAATGCAATACATAGAAAATATGTGTGTCTTGTCTCAATATGCCAGCAATCACACGACTATATGATAGTCACACGACTATACATTTTATTTTTAACAACATGTACATACATATGGTATTATAACAACTCTGTTATCATAAAAATGTACATTGCCAAATTTGTAAATTGAATCAATATTAAACCACTTTAAATAATTTAATATCAAGCGCATTGCTCTTTATAGCAAATCACGCACGTTAACGTGCGTGAGCAAATTCACATTATATAGATATCACAATTGATTAGTTTTTCTGATCTCTTATACAACAAATGAATGAACAAAAACCAATAATATGCACTTTAAACTATAGATTATCACATATTTAATATCACTTAACGTTTTATTAATGACTAATGCAACAAATTTGAAAAATATTTGTCAGGTCTCAATACTCCAGAAATCTGGTCTCAATACTCCAGGTGTCTGGTCTCAATACTCCAGAAATGTGGTCTCAATGATCTTGTCTCAATGATCCATGGTCTCAATCATCCGGTATTCCTAGACACATCTTCACGAATTCGCCAATTGTCTGCTGTAAATGGTCTCAATGTTTGAATCACAACAGGGGGTCTGCTTTGTTGATATTGATGTAGGATGTTTGAAAATGGTTAGGCCAAAAGAATTTATGGAGTGTTTCCACGTTGATTAGGTAGGATTAACAGGTATTCTAACCAGAAAGCGGTTTCAGCCATATACACATAGAGGAAATCATGGTGCGCACGAATTATCGATAAAATACAGCTACGACTGCTAACTGCAAATAAGCCGTTCGATGAAGAACGTAGTGCTATTGTTACTACGTCTTTTTGTAATATCCAATGCGAAGATTGGCTATATTAGAATCGAATTAATAAACATGTACCTGAGTTTTATCTAAAATAAAGCTTGTTCATGTGCGCATCCAAACTAATGATTGCGCTTTATTCTACGATAAAACACATGTACACATTCATTATTTCTTAAGTAACGTTACTGTTGTAAATACTGGTCTGGCCGAGGAAAACTATTTAACTTGTATACATTTTGTACATGTACTAAGTATCCATAGACGAAGTATATTTAGAACAAACAAGAATAAAACAAACATGGTATTGTGAATATATCATGTTATCCTCTAAACCATCTACTCATACACCAGGGCAAAGTGGACCATTGCGGGTTATTATTGGTCAGAAAAATTAAGCAGTGTTACCGACGGGGATCGAACCCGGGACCTCTGAAATGATAAAGCGCGTGCCCTACTTCTAGGCCTACAAAACATGGTTAAAACTTTTATCAGTACTTTTAAAAGCGCAACATTTTGACTGTATTATTTTATTGTATTTTGACAAAAGTTTAGGAAAGTTTATTTCAAATTCTAACGAACTAAGCTACATACTAACATCAATTTTTGTTTTAAATATCTATGAAAATAAGACATTAAAGAGAAAATGCAATGTTTATGTACACAATGTTATGTTAACAAGTGAATGACCTGAATAATCGAGTGTTTTTACCTTGTATAGCAGTTGTTGTTTTCTTGTTTGGGTTACCGGTGTTGATAGCCGACATGATCGTGTCAATACTAAGCTGGCATTGTCGAGTCAGTGCATCAAATGTTGATGTGATACAAGACGTCGATATGTTACATCGCACGGAGCAGTGATTCACAGAGCGCACCAAGATAGTTTCGTAGTAAGACGTAACTTCATAGCCACTATAAACTTTGGTAAATTCCTGGTATATAGCCCCCCATACCGTCATGATACCACCCAATAGCACTAGTGCTCTTAACATTTTTTTAAAGCTATGGTATTCTGTTGTCGGGTTGTGAAGTCCTTATTGACGACCTTATCAGAACCACCGGGTAAGCAAGAGTACCACAGTTTATATAAAAAAATATCGTTTTGAAAATGAAACCATTTAGAAATAATTATTCTCTTCCCATTAAGGTCATGAAGGTTGACATTATAATTATGTTTTAATTATATATAAGGATTCGTATAACATGTGCCGAAAGTATCTGGTATAATGAAGGGGTGTGGAAGAGCTGCTACGATAAACTCACATTTCATTAATTATTTTTAATGAGAGCATTTTCCAATCAATTGATTACTGATTGTGCTATAGCCAAATTAATTTTAATTATATAGCCAGCCATGAGAAGCAAGTAATTTAATTAAGGGTAATTGTTCTTTCGCATCGGACGAAGAAACGATTCATTCGACAATTCGATTATTCAATACGTGTTAATATATATGTGACAATTGTACATAGTAAATAGAGAATCTAACGGCTAAGGAGAAATTTTAAAGTTTAAAAACGGGTAACAATTTAAACAAAATGCTTGATACAGTTGAATACTCCTGTGTAGGGGTTGGGGTCATGATAGTGAACAAGCATGCAAAGGATCAAAGCAATATGTCAATGCACTTTGAAGACATTAGAGGTTTAAAAACTTGTACATTAACCTTAACATTCGTACTAAGTTTAAAAAGGGGGTAATATTTAAAACAAAATGATTGATAGAGTAAACTACTCCTGTGTATGGTTTGGGGTTATGGTGGTAAACAAGTATGCAAAGTATAAAAGCAATATGTCAAAGGTCTTTGAAAATATATGAGGTTAAAAAACATGTACCTAAATTTTAACATAAGCATTACGCCGACTGTAATAGCTTCGAATAGTGGAGCTAAAAATGTCAAAAAGTTGAAACCAAGTTAAAAAACCTGTACCTAAACTTTAACATAAGCATTACGCCGACTGTAATGGCTTCGAATAGTGGAGCTAAAAATGTCAAACAGTTGAAACCAGGTTTCTGCAGATATACTTCGAAAATGTCGAAACAATAAACATGACAGGAAAATTTATACATCAATGTATGCTTAGAAGATCAATATACTTGAAAAATAATGTCTTATAATATGTATACCATACTACGGTGCTGTTATTTGATCTTGTTTGAATTATTTTTTAATATTACACTTATAATTATGTGCTAGATATTCCAATAACTTTGTGCTCTAGTCAATGAAAGCACTATTGTTTTTATTATTTTATTTTATTTTGTTTTGTTATTTTCTGATCAGTATTATTTACATGTTTGTTTATGTGTTTTCTCTTTTACTTTGACATTGTTTTAAACTTTGGATTGCCTTTTATGTAAATATCAAAATTGTATACCCGAGAGCGTCCAGAATTTGGAAAATAAACTATATTCTATTCTACTTCTCTTGTTTAGATTATCTATGTACAATATGGTACAGAATATAGTGTTAGGGTACTCGGTCGTGGAAGCATAAATATAGAGTTTACCATATACCAACTTCAAACACATCTGATCAAACAAACGTGTTCTTTACTTCAAATATCGGTCATAGTTCATTAGTACTAAGTCAATATTGAAGTCCATATGTTGCATATTTTCTGTGTACATTCACTTGTATTTTGGGAACAATCTGTACATGTATATATTTGATCTATATATATTTTATAATGTCGGTTATTACGCCTGTTCTCTGAACTTCGAAGGACTTTGAACTAACATCATGCTGTAGTAGACAATTGATCATCTTCATTATTGTGTGTGTATGTGGGGCGACATTTTGGGGCATTGGTGGGGCAAAACCTACGTCCACGAGCACTATTATTACAGAGCGGCTTTTTTGGTTCGACACGTGTTTGTGTATACATGCGTTCTTTCTAATTGTATAAACATTTGTATACATATATAGTCCAGTCAGGATAAAAATCCAGTGACGCAGCGGTCGAGTCCACTATAACGGTGTAAAACAAATTATAAATGCTTATGCTGTACAAACAACTATAATTACAAGGCTAAACTAACATACTAAACTTCGCTCTACCTGTTTAGACAATGGTTGTGATTTTTTGCGTACACATAAACTGCAACGTCACTGTCACAATATCCTAACTGGACTATACGTCCTTCGAAGTTCAGAGAAACCGACATTATAAAATATATATAGATCAAATATATACATGTACAGATTGTTCCCAAAATACAAGTGAATGTACTCAGAAAATATGCAACATAATAATTGACTTCAATATTGGCTTAGTACTAATGAAGTATGACCGATATTTGAAGTAAAGAACACGTTTGTGCTGGTATTTATTCATATAAGGTTTTAAAATCGACGACACCGTGTGCCTGTGGTTCATTAAACAAAATAATGAGATAAATGTTGACTTTTCAAAGTTTTTAATTGATTTCTAATGCTAACAATGGAAAGCGGTCTACATTGTAGTTGGAACATTTGCACAGGAATATTTACAAAACGATATGCATTTTGGTCACTGTGATCATTTTGTCAGTGCCTTTTTCGAAATGACGGTTTTATGTGTTGAAATATGTAGGGATTGTGTCATTTAGACTATAGTATTATCTGTCTAAATAATGACGCCATATTTGAGACAATGAACACCAAAGAACCGCCTGTGTCGTGCGTTCGTTTTGAGGTAAACAAACATGGTCGGAAGGCATAATAAACGTGACCCTGGTACAAAGTTATTTTAACGGAGCTTCCGTTTCAATTTACTACTCAGGCATCAGACAAACCGACATATCACGCTGGATATAGGTATTTCTATGACTACCATAACATGCATCATTAATTAGTTTCGGCAGCGCGGTAATGTAGAGTTTGATAAACAAAGAAATGGTCTCCCAGTAAAATGTAGCGAAAATGGCAATGATCGCCGACTTTTGTTTATTTTAGTAGTTAAAGAAAAGAGAAAGTGCATCATTTATCTGACATTGCAAGTATTAGGCAATACCAAATCGTTTTTTCGTTAAGCGTCCACCCTAAGTTTGAAAACGTTAATACTACGAATTAACTTTGATTTGCTAATCAGCTCCGTAGAACAGACTACGTCACTATATGGCTAACAAATATGGCTTTCAGGCAGTGTCAATCATAGTAACTAACTAAAATAACTTTAAACATGTTTGTGAGAAAAAAACTAATTCTGAGATTTAGTCAATATTTAATACTACACACTTTACATCTTTACAAATCTCATTGAATTAGAGCGAAGTATATGCTAAATAATAAACATTTATTAATAAAAAAATGATGTTTTTTCCTTCGATTTGGTATGGCCTTATCAGCCAGGATAAAGATTCAACTATCTCTAGACATACTGTTCAGAGAAAATAATTCCGTAAATGTTTTCACAGACGCGTTTTGTGCAAACGTATTACATAAATGAGAGTCGAACGTTCACTTATGGCACAGCGCTGTATTTTCTGACGGTATTGTTTGTCGCATCAGCATCAAGACAGTTTTGCTAAATTACGAATTGGCATTTTTATGGAGAAAATTGGTAATATTTGACGTAAGAAGGGTTCTAGAGTTCTGCTGTTTGTAATGGTGAAAAGGCACACAAGATTAAAAGCCTTTGTAACACTACTCATATGTAGGCCATTAGACCGCTTCTATCTTACACTTTCATGTTTTTTCACGGAATCTAATTATTTTACCTGCTTTTTTGTGCACCGTTGTATAGTGCTCAAGTTTGATATTGAACCGTGAACGTTTTGTAACATAGATGTAGATGAAAATAACCGAACGAGAAAACGAAACATGACATAGGTTAGTGACTGTACTGTATATTGTACGGAACTAGTTATCCAACATGGATCCGACTTAGAGCAAAGAGAAGCTGCGAGACACAATGTCTCACACTCACCCGCCAGCTTATTGCATCATCTCCCGACAGAAGGACCCAGACAGATATGATTATCATAGACTTCAGTATTTGAAGCCTTCGACAGGGTATTCAAAGACTACTCAAGAAAGTACATCACTGCGGCATTCAAGGACAGACTTTCCAGTGGATCACCTCG
Source organism: Spisula solida (assembly GCA_947247005.1). NCBI lineage: Eukaryota > Metazoa > Mollusca > Bivalvia > Venerida > Mactridae > Spisula > Spisula solida. The sequence continues at coordinate 23,650,675 of OX365956.1, forward strand.
TTCACACATAGTCGTACACAGAGAGTCCTAGTTGAAGCCCAGTTGTCAGAAGAAGTCCCAGATGTAAGTGGAGTCCCTCACGGCTCAGTTTTGGAACCACTATTATTTCTCATCTTTATAAATGACCTGCCTGAGGGAATACTCTCCCAGATTCGTCTCTTTGCAGATGACTGCATTCTTTACCGCCAAATGAAATCCAAGCTAGACCAGCAACTGCTCCAGGCAGAGGTATATCCCCTCGTCAGATGGGAGAAACTATGGGGCCTGGATTTCCATGCACAGAAATGTGCAGCCTCTTGCGAGGGACCAAAGCGAAAAATCCAATCGGTACCAACTACATCCTGAAGGGCATAACATTGGCATAAGAAACATCATCAAAGTATCTGGGTGTGGACCTTCAATCAGACCTTGGCTGGAAAAAACCACTAGGCTGATGGTCCCTGACGGGAAAGACCATATTTGGTATATACTATATACAGTGCGCATGCGTGACGGAGTTGCCACCGGAGTCCACCGGAGATTGACAATTATCGTCTAATTATCCGCCATATTGGATGTTGAAGCGGTGGAATTCTCCTACGATAATTGACTTTTCCCTTTGATTTAGAGCAGTTATCGTTTATATGAGACAGCAGCATAAGCACTTATTGATGTACAAAGGGCAATATGTGAGTATCATATCCGAACTTTGCGTTTATTTGCGTAATCGGCGCTGAAACCGAAGGCAGTTTTTGAAGTTTAGAAGCGGCGTATTTTGAAAAGAAATTGTTCCGATAGGCCTACTCTAATTGATATTCAGTGATTATTTAATAGAAAACCTGTCGTTTAGATTTAGTGCTGTGTTCGTTTATTGTTAAATACAGCGATTTTGGTGTTTACTTGTCTACCAAGTAGTTTTATTATTTCGTCACTTTCGTTTCAACCTAGCCTAGATCGATCGTCACTCAAATGTTTGGACCCGTGTAGATATTAGGACTAGGGCTATTTGTCATAACATTATTACCATAAAGTTGTGGATTCAGCTCTGACCTCTGTAATTTCTCAATATAGTTAGCAATACATAATATTTGATTCGACCTCAAAACTTTTCGACCCATGTGACTTTTCAGGGCAGCAATTCTCATTTCTACTGTACACACTATAATTAAACGCTTTACAGCTTACATCTGATAAAGTGTGTATAGGATTTTTAATCGCTTGTGTTGGCAGCCATCTAGCTCAGTCGGGAGAGCATTTGCTAGAAGAAAGCGAAGGGTCCCATGTTTGAGCCGTCGTCCGGTTGCACATTTTTCTCACCCTTTTATATTTTGTGCCTAACATAAATAACCCACATTACACCCTTACGACGTCCAAAAGAGGTTCTGATAACTCTAGGAGTTCAAGGATATGTATTCTTCGAAGAAGGGTCGATCTGTAGTGTGTATAGGATTTAATTACTAATTGGGGAGAATCTTGCGTAGGCAGCTGTCTAGCTCAGTCGATCATACTCCTGACACTGCGGTATTCTGTAGTTAACCTGGAACTAACTACATTGAGCACGTCTAGCAAGGGAGACATATATCAGTTTCATTATTTAATATTGGCTTGTACTATGTCGTGGTCTATATAGGATTGAACCTGGGACCTTTTGCACTTGAAGCGGACACTTTACCAGTATGTTAGACTTGCGCTGTACTCACTGATTGTATCTTGATGTAATGGGCCAACCAAAGCATGTAGTCACTGGGATTGACTTACATCACAGCTAATTTAAATATGTATTGCACTGCAGCAGACTTTGACAGAATATTGACAGTATGTCTGGCACACCAGGGTTATGACACTGCTGGACCGCAGGTTATGTGATAATTTTAATTAAGACATTCTAAAAACGCATGTATTAAATAGTTAATAAATATCACATCTCTTTATTTTCAGCTAAATTGTTGAACTTAAATATAAGAAAAAATTCAACCGGTGTCTAGGGAATACTTTTGTGTTACCCTAGCTTCTCAGAAATCTTATATTTGTAGCTGTATACATTTTATATTCAGATAAATACTTGGAAGTACATTGGTTTTGAGACAACAGAAGGGACTGACCATGTCTAGATTCTGTGATGACCTTATATATGTGACGGACACACCTGAACCCATCAAGATGTGAAACTCAGATTTCAATTGAAGCAGTACCTCTACATGGAGGCATATATGCAGTAAAAAGTGTAATTACTGATTTAATTTTTAATTATACCCCCTGCACAAATTTTAAGGGAGTATACTGGTCTTAATGCCTATCCCTAGATGCATTCTTTGCAAATTGCAACTAACTCTTGCAGTTTTGGCTGTCAGGATTTGCTTCAAACTTTTATAAATGACCAACCCAGACATGACTATAGAACACAAATGAAATTCTTTTATACCTTCGTCATTCCCCTGTAGCCGGAGGTCATTGGCCAATTAGGCAGGAATAAAAAATATGATTAGCCTCTCACTATTACTGTCTCAGTCAAATGCAAAAAAAGCAAAAAAAACTTGTGATGGATAACATCAGGAATGAGGTTTCGAGAGTGATATATGTGAGTTGGAAAATAACTTCTTTCACAGTTGACACACCTAAAAAGTTAGTTATCCTTTGTAGCTTCTCACTTAGGTAATTTGAATTAGATTTATCCATTATTAGCACAGTTATGGCCCTTGAAATGATACCAGGTTACCTACTGTATTAATTATTCTCAATATCATTTTATTATCATCTATTTTCAGTTGGGAAATTTTAAGAAAGTTGTGTATGTCTGTTGTACTGCAAACACTGCATAATTGTGGAGAATGGATGAAGTTAACCGGGAGTAACCAGGAGATTTAAACTTATATGTAAGTATTCTAACAGGTTATGATATTATCTGTTGACAGAATCCACTGATTAACTGACTGACTAGACTCCACTGACTAGACTCCACTAACTGACTTCACTGATTGACTTACTGAATCAACTGATTTGGTGACTCTCCTAAGTGGCTGACTGACTAGACTCCACAGGCTAATAAAAATCCACTGATTGACTGACTGACTACTGATTTGTAACCTTCCTTCAAATATTGACTATCTCAACAATGATTGATTGACTGACTCCAGTCACTCCACTGACTGTCTCCTATGACTGACTGAATCTACTTACTGACTGACTGACTCCACTTACTGAATGACTGACTCTACTTACTGACTGACTCCATTGATTGACACCATTGATTGACTGACTGACTGACTACATTGATTAACTTTCTGACTGTCTTGGCTCCACTGATAGATTGGATTGACTCCATTGATTGACTGAGTCTACAGATTGACTGACTGATTGACTTTTCTCCAGTGATTTACTTACTGCGCAGATAGATTGACTTACTGACTCCACTGATTTGCTGACCGACTCAACTGAGTGACTGACTGACCCCACTGTTTTCACTGACACTGTGTCAGACTGACTGACTGAATTCATTGACTGACTCCACTAATTGGCTAACTTTTAGATTGATTGAATGACTGGCTGACTCCAAAGACTGACTCCACTGTCTGATTAACAGTCTGACAGACTCCACTGATTGAATGAATTGGCTGACTTGAATGATTGATTGATTGACTGACCGACTCCACTGACTGACTGACTGACCAACTAAACTCCACTGACTTGACCGACTCCACCCACTGACTGACCGACTCCATTGACTGATTGACTCAAACGACTGACTGATCCCACAGACTAAATGACTCGACTGACTGACAGCATTGATTAACTTACTGACTGTCTTGACTCCACTGGTACATTGGATTGACTCCATTGATTTATTGACCGCACAGATAGATGGACTGCCCAACTCAACTGATTGACTGACTCCACTGCCTGACTCCACTGACTGATTCCACTGCCTGACTCCACTGACTGACTCCACTACCTGCCTCCACTGACTGGTTAACTGTGTGAGAGACTGCACTGAATTTACTAATTGACTGACTGCACTGATTCGCTGACTAGATGATTGATTGACTGACTCCAATGTCTGACTCCACTGACTGACTGACTCCTTTGACTGACTGACTCCACTGATTGATTGATTGATTGATTGATTGATTGATTGATTGATTGACTGACTGACTGACTGACCCACTGACTGACTGACTGACTCCCCTGACTGACTCTCCTGACTGACACTACTGACTGACTCTACTGACTAACTCCACTGACTGACTGACTCCTTTGACTGACTGACTCGACTGATTGATTGATTGATTGATCGACTGACCCCCTGACTGACTGACTGACTCCCCTGACTGACTCTCCTGACTGACTCTCCTGACTGACACTACTGACTGACTCTACTGACTAACTCCACTGCTTGACTGACTGACTGCATCAATTGACTTACTGAATGTCTTGAACTCACTGAAAGATTGGCTTGAATCCATTGATTGACCGAGTCTACAGATTGACTGACTGACCGAGGGACTACTCTAGTGTTTTACTAACTGCACATGTAGATAAGTTTAGTTTAAACTATATTTATTTCTTTATAAACATATAATAACATTCATTTACACATATCGAGGATTGAGTAGAAAGCGGCTTATTTATACATTTTGTATATATACAATGTATAAGAGTATTCCCCCTTAGTTGTTAATTGTTATTATTTGATTTTCTAGCGTTATTGAATGTTATATTGCATTTACACTGTATTGTTGTTCTTTTTGTTAGTTTTTATTGTTTCAACCTTCTTCTACTGGTCTAGATATGATCATCAACTCAACAGAATGGACAGGCACACACCATGTTCTATTTGAAGTTGAACACGCACGTTTGCAGTACAACAGAATGACCGAGTACCTATTTTAGTACTCGTTGCCATCTCTAATATACATATAGATTGACTGACTGATCCCAATGATTTGCTGACTGACTCATCTGTTGGACTGATTGACCCCAATGTTTCACTGATTGACTGAATTCATTGACTGACTCCACTGATTGGCCAACTTTTAGATTGATTGAATGACTGACTCACTCCATTGACTGATTAACAGTCTGACTGATTCCTCATATTGAATGAATTCACTGATTGACTGACTGCACTGATTGGCTGACTAAAATGATTGATGGATTGAATGACTAACTGATTCCAATATCTGACTCCACCTACTGACTCCACTAGCTGACTCAACCCACTGACCAACTAACCGACTCCACTGACTGACCGACTCCACTGACTGACTGCAGTGACTGACCGACTCCACTGACTGACTGACTCCATTGACTGACCAACTCCACTGACTGACCAACTGACCGACTCCACTGACTGAGTTACTCCATTGACTCACCGACTCCACTGACTGACTAACTGACCGACTCCACTGACTGACCAACTCCACTGACTGACTGACTCCATGTTTGACCAACTGACTGACTCCACTGACTGACCAACTGACCGACTCCACTGACTGACCGACTCCACTAACTGACTGACTCCACTTGCTGACTGATTCCACTGACTGACCAACTGACCGACTCCACTGTCTGACTCAACTGACTGACCAACTGACCGACTTCACTGGCTGACTCAAACGACTGACCGACTCCACTGGCTGACTGACTCCAATGGCTGACTGACTCCAATGGCTGACCAACTCCACTGACTGACTCAAACGACTGACCGACTCCACTGGCTGACTCAACCAACTGACCCACTCCACTGACTGACTGACTCCACTGACTGACTGACCGACTCCACTGACTGACTGGCTCCACTTACTGACTGACTCCATTGACTGACTCCAAAAACTAACTGACTCCACTGATTTGCTTGCTGACTCATCTGATTGACTGAGTGACTGATTGACCCACTGTTTCACTGTCTGACAGACTGACTGAATTCATTGACTGACTCCACTGATTAGCTGACCAACTCAACTTATGACTGACTGACCCCACTGTTTCACTGTCTGACTGACTGAATTCATTGACTGGCTCCATTGATTGACTGACTTTAGATTGATTGAATGGCTGACTGACTCCACTGGCTGACTCAACTGACTGACTGACAGACTCCACTGACTGACTCCATTGACTGACTGACTCCACTGATTCGCTGTCCGACTCAACTGACTGACTTGACTCCACTGTTTGACTGACTGACCCCACTGTTCCACTGACTGACTGAATTGACTCCACTTATTCACTGACTGACTGGCTTAACTTCACTGATTGATTGACTGACTGACTCCACTGATTGACTGACTGACCACACTGTCTGGCTGATTTGACTCCACTGTTTAACTAACTGACTCCATTGATGTCTGATTAACCTAACTCAACTGGTTGACTTTCTGACTGCACTGATTGACTGACTGACTCACTCAACTGAATGACCGACTGTCTTGACTTATTGATTGAATGACTGACTCAACTGATTCCATTGATAGATTGACTCTGCTGACTGACTCCACTGATTGCATTGACTTCATTGAATGACTGACTCCATTGATAGATTGACTGTCCGGCTCCACTGATAGTTTGATTTAACAGAAATTGTTTGGTAAATGTTTATCATTTCTTATCATTGAATTTTATGTTTCAGTTTCAAAATGTGAAGAAAATTGTTTGCCTGTTGTATTTAATGGTTTTACTGCCTACACTGTATAATGAGGGAGGTTGGAGGAAGACAAAAACGTACAAGGGGATTTACTAATATGTAAGTATTTTAACAGGTCATGATATGATCTGTTGACTGACTCCATTGATTAACTGACTGACTGGTTATTTCAGCCCACTAGTTGACTAATTCAACTCACTGATTGACTAACTCTACTGGATGGCTGACTTGACTAGACTCCACTGACTGATCAGACTCCACAGACTGACCCAACTGACTCCAACTTTCTATAATGATTGACTAACTCAACTGATTGAATGAGTCCACTGCTAGACTGACTCCACTGGTTATCTGACTAAACTCCTCTGATAAACTGACTCCACTGATTTACTGACAACACTGATTGACTGGCAACACTGATTGACTAACAACACTGAATGACTGACTCCACTGACTGACTTCACTCCACTGATTGACTGAATCATCTGATAAACTGACTCCACTGATTGACTAACTCCACTGCTTGACTGACAAACTGATTGACTAACAACACTGATTGACTGACTCCACTGACTGACTTGACTCCACTGATTGACTGACTCCTCTGGTAAACTGACTTCACTGATTGATTGACTCCCTTGACTGACTTGACTCCACTTATTGACTGACTTACTCCTCTGATTTGAAGCATTACAGCTATTAATCTACTGATAAGCTCCTCCCACTAAAGGTAGTCTGCTAGCACTTCAGAGTTTTACATGCTACTGTCTACATGTACTCTTGATCATTAAAATTAGTAGTTAGAGCACACAGTGTTGTAGTTCTTATATCTCTGTATATGATTCCTTAAACCCAAGTTGGAACATATGAGCTAATATTACATGATTGACTGACTTACTCATCTGATTATCTGACTCCACTGATTAACTGACTCACTCAATTGACTGACTGGCTCAAATAAATGACCTTATCACTGATTGACTTCACTGATTGAATTACTCCACTGACTGAATCATTTATCCAAATCCACTGATATGTGGAATTACTTGACTCTAATGACTGACTTCTAATTAACTGACTCCATGAATTGTTTTTCATCGATTTTTGACTGACACCACAGATTAATTGACTAAATGGGCATATTATAAGACTCCACTGGTGGACTGAATATACAGAATGACTGACTTGACTCCACTAAGTGACTTTCCTGATTGACTGACTCCAATGAATAAATGACTAATGATTTTCCGACTTACTTTATGGTTGACTTGATCACACACTGAGTGACGGACTTGCTCACTTACTGGTTGATTTTTATGCTCACTAGCTAATTGAACAACTTGCTGTCTTTTTGGGTGATTAACTTGCTCAAATATTATTGAACTGTTCATACTTGTTGATTGATAGATCCACTTCCTAGTGCTTTCTTTGCTCACTGATTTAGTCAGATATTGATTGATTTTTGTGTAAAACAATATTAAATTTGAAGGAATTGTTGTTTATTCCCAGTCCTTGTTTCAACCTTAAATGCTGTGCTGAACAACATGAAAACCTTTCTCAATCTGACATGTTCTATTTTTATTGTTTCCATTTAATTCCATGACAAGGTAGTATTGTGTTCATTAAGTATGTGAGTATTTTGTATTTACAGATTTAGATGTCACTGCATTACAATTGCGAAGATCCTGGATTCCAGATACATGTACTCTAAAATGCCAAAATGAAGATACTAAAACACTTGTCTGTCCGTCCGTCCGTCCATCCGTCTGTCTGTCCACTAGTGCTTGTGTAGACACCATTTGTCACAATGTTATTTGAAATCTTTATGAAATTAGGTAATGTTATAGTATAAGTGTCTGGTTGGTGATCATAGATGTTAAATTTCAACAATATAATATCTGCCATTGCCTTCTACTTTGATGAAGATACTACTCAAAATTTGATAAGGGTGAGGAAAAGCAATATTCATAAGTGAACAAAATCGATTAAATAAACCTGAAAATATTAAAATATCTAATCTGCTGCAAAATTTCAAAAGATTCATGTGATGCTTTTGTTATGTATTGACATGATTTATTTTCCATGTGACTAATTAGCGTGGAAAATGTTGTCCATTTTTATGCCCCCGTATCGATAGATCGGGAGGCATATAGTGATTCACCTGTCCGTTCGTCCGTCCGTCCTGGTTAACCCAAATTGACTGTTTCTTCTAGCATTAATATGGCTTGCTTATAACAAAGCTTTCATACTTGCATGGATGTTGTATATGAACACTCTCCACACGCCTGTATCACCTGACCCCATTTTGACCTTCACCTTGACCTAATTTTGGACTTAGACTTATTTATGGACAAGGCTTCCACAGTGGGCATAAGCGTTTATTGAACGCAGTCTTGTCTATTATCATATTGTGTAAGAACTAAAATGCCAAACAAACAGACTGCATTCTGTTATTACAGAGGCTATAATGCAACATAAACATTTGACTGAGTTTGGCTTATCTGCACTCACAGGAGTAACAACATCTGAAATCGTTAAAAATGGGCTTTTAAAGGTTTTAATTAAACTGGCATGTAATTTGTGTACAATTTGCCAGAATTAAAGTCATTTATTTTTTCTTTGACAGGTACAATTTTATCTCTCGGTTGCTTACAATAATCCAATTAAGTTATTTCATGTGGATATATACATGATGTTGTATTTGTTTTGTGATTGGTTATAAATATGTATGTATTTTATTCCTAATAAAGATTATGTTATGTTGTAAAAACACTGTTGTTTTTCATGCTGTAAACAAAATTATTATGTTGTATAAATAAATAAAAAAAATGTACAGATTTGTTGTAATTATCTAAAAATCATTTATTGTATATTGTGAGATTAAAGCAGATGTACCCATATCTTTTCAAGGCTAACAATTGCGATTTAATACAGTAGTTACTAGTTGTTATGCTTATGCCTAAATTCAGAAGAACCAGTATGTAAAATTGTATTGATCATTTATTACACATGAATTGAATCATAAAGCATTTATATGTTTTTATAAAACCATGTGTAATAAATGATCAGTACATTTTTAGGGGAAGGCTCTTCTGCTTTATATTCATAAAAACATAAACTAGCAATTACTATAAGATTAAATCAGAGTTTTAATATTGGTAAAAATATAGACACATCTACTTTAAAGTTTAAATTCTAGTAGCAAAACATACTCCACTAATTCGATACATGTTGGACTGTCTGCAAACAACACTCAAATGATACACCACACAAGCCCCTAGCTCAAAGCTATATGTTCAATGACTGACATTAAGTTTTAAAATACATTGTGTCAGCTGTAGGATTTAACTTCCCCCAACATTATCGGCAATCCTGTGTGGTGCATGTGATCTGGATGTGTAGCTTAAAAAAATATTGCAGTTTCTACAAGATATGTTGTATTTACAAATCAGCACATAGATTAATGCATGGTCATTACTAACAGGGTTTCAAGCTGGTTCGAGTCTCAACGTATACATTTACACATTGTCTTACATGCTATGGTTCTTAGATACAAAATCAACCCATTGCCATGTGTCTGGCTTTGATAAGGCTTCACAGTACATATTTAAAGGTGCACAGTAAGTGTTCTAACTTGTATTATTTCGTTATTTTGGTCATAACTATTGGGTTTTCAAACCCGGTTCTAGCCCCAACGTATACATATATATTATTGTTATACATGCTATGGTTTAGCTATGGTTCTTACCTACAGAATGCACCCATTGTCATGTGTCTGGTTTTGATACAGGCATCTCACTTGTCGTTTAAAGGTGCACACCCAGTGTTCGAACTTGAATTATTTCGTTATTTGGGTCATTAGTAATGGGTTTTCAACCCGGTTCGAACCCCAACGTATACATATACATTATTGTTATACATGGTCGTTTAGCTATGGTTCTAAGCTACTGAACACACCCATTGTCATGACTGTGTCTGACTTTGGAACACGTATCTTGGCCGACCTTTAAAGGTACACAGTTAGTGCTCGAACTTGTTCTACTTCGTTATTTGGGTCATTACTAATGGATTTTCAACCCGGTTCGAACCCCAACCTATACATATACATTATTGTTATACATGGTCGTTTAGCTATGGTTTTTACCTACAGAACGCACCTATTGTCATGTGTCTGGTGTTGATACAGGCATCTCAGTAGTCGTTCAAAGGTGCACAGTAAGACTTAGGGTTCTTACTGTACTATTTCGTTATTTTGGTCATTACTAATGGATTTTCAACTTAGTTTGAGCCCCAATATATATGTATACACCGTTATCATACATGATCAGTTAGCCATGGCTCTTAGCTACTGAACGCTACCATAAGCATGTGTCTGGCTTTGATACAGGCATCTCGGTAGTCGTTTAAAGGTGCACAGTCAGTGTTCGAACTTGTATTACATGTATGCATTTCGTTATTTTGGTCATTACAAATAGATGTTCCACCCGGTTAGAGCCCCAACGTCTATAATTATATACTTCCTTGTAATACATGGTCGTTTAGGTATGGTTCTTATCTACAGAATGCACACATTGGCAGATGTCTGGCTTTGAAACATACTGAATTCATCACTACTATAACTTGTATTATATACACGGCTAACATACACGTAACTTGTAGTTTACCAATCCTACATGTGTATACCGGTTGACTTCTTTACGAAAAAGCATCGCAATGAAACAAAATAAACACAGAACCAAATGTCAAGTAAATGATTCGGTTTGTTTGAGACAGGGCTGTAGATTCCGTTGTCGGGGTAAATGGCGTTCGTCCGCTCATATTCGACAACCTTGAACGATTCAGCTTCCACGATGTTGCAGCACCGGCCCGTAGTGTAACTCCGCTTCAACACGAAATAAATATCTTTTATCGCATAAATGTATGCTTAGTACAAAACAAGCATACTATTTGTATATTAAAGATGCACCGTCCCTGGATGTACCACATGTACTACATGAAATGTATTAACATTATTAGTATACATAAACATGATCCAGTCTCCAAGAAAACCTGTCATTTTTACATTATAATTACATATGTAAATGCTTATCTAAATGAATGTATATAATAAGGTTTCTAAAAACCACTCAAATAAGAATAAATTGACAAAGATGTATACTTGTGTATGTATTTATCCCATTTTAATGCATTATACATATATATACTTTAGTACATGCAGTACTACATACATGTTGTATACTAAAATGTCTCCTGTATCATGTTGCAATAACTTACTTAGTTACTATATGGTGACCAGTTTCTGAAAAGTACTCAGATTGACAAAAGTAACAGTTAATTGGTACGACATTCGTACGTGTTTACACGGGGCCTTCATTGGTCGAAGTGTCGTTCAGGTGAGGAAAGCGGTAACTAAATAGATACTCTTAGCTGCAGCCGCTAGTCTAGTCGAACGGGTCAGATGAACCCGGGGACAAACATACCAAACTATATTCATCATTCGTCAAGGTTCTTAACTCTGCATTTTCTTTGATTAAGCCGGTACATACGTTGGAGTTTTGTCCCCTGCTGACCCTTATCTGCGTTAAATGTTCAGGACTTCTATCTGTTTTATTATAAGACTGCAGATTATGGACAGAGATAAGCATACCATACACATATCACACAGTTGTAATCAATTAAGTACATGGGCCTGATTACGTTGTACATGGACATAGTTTATTATGTGTTGAATGTTGAGGCAACTTGACTATATCAAAACGCAGACTTCACCATTGACTTTGTTTATCAATTTACACTATTTTGGAGGTTTAATCCTTGCTAAAATTGGTCCAACCATGTTACCCACACTTCACGCACATTAATGTTTCAGGTTACATCGTGCACATATAAATAATGTAATAGATAATTGTTTACAAACGATGTAAATGTTAGAGTTTGTAAAACGTTTCTTCAAGGCCGGATAAGAAGTATCCTAATGGAACACAAGTACAATGTACATGTAATTACATTTCAGCTTTGGAGAGAGATTCGAATATTTTTTTATAATTAATAACCGTGTTTTGCCTGGGTTGATATACATGCAACAAGATACTAATTTCAAAATAAAAGATACAAGTCAATATCTACTAGTAAACAGAAACATATATTTTACAAAATGTACTTCACTGACTCGGTACCCATGCTGACAAATAGCCATACGATCATTTTTTTCTCATGTGCAACGATATAGATCTGACACATTAGCCGTTCCTGTCTATTTTAAGATACTATATATCATCTTTAAAATCAAATCTTAATTATATGAACACAAATGGTCCATTATCAAGACAAATGCACATCTTTTGGTGTGGACACATGTGTATATATAATAGAACTTGACTGCAATTCGAAGTCATTATCGAAAACATATTGGAACAAAATAGCCTTTATAAATTAAATTTAACGTTTTGTATGATGGTTATTTCATATGGTTTTAATGTATTGAATTTCAGATGTTACATTTTTTTCTCGAGGAACCAAAATCATTCTTTACTGAATTCCCTGATAGTTCAGATCTTTATAATGTTCCATAAAAAGAAGCATGTCGATTTTTCTGATTTTCTGATTAAATAGTTCTAGCCGGGCACGACTTATCAGTGCTAGGTCAGGAACCAATTAACACCATGGATAACAGACTGATATATCTAGACACATCTGTTATGAAATGAACATGCAACATTTTCGCAATTAATTTCAACTAGGCCCTACTTTGTAAATTTATTCAGAGAAATACTTTTAATTAATTAAATTTTCATTGGCTAAGTGTCATATATGTTCCATCAGTGATAGAGTAGCAACGTAATTACCGTTACACCACTATATACTGAGTACCAGTAGTTGGTGTGAATCTTGCTGACTGCTAATACTAGTAAGGACGTTGAGTGTTTAAGTGTCAGTTATTTCATGGGTCATTTTCAGAATAAAAAGGAAGCAAGAAGAAACGGTGCTATTTTACTGAATTTTCATATATTACTTTATTATCATATGTTTAACCTGGTAGTATCAACATTGAAGTGTTATGTCAAACCAAAGGCGTTCAATAAACGCTTAAAGTGTGCAGATTTGTCGACTTGGAACGTTTCTGCTATAGAATGTATATAGTATATGAAGGGAAAATAGTGGGTCAATTAAACAAAAAAAGGAAGCAAGAATATATACAGTAATAACGAATAGAATTATACTGTTGGATAGATAAAGAATTAAACAATACGGTGATATCAACACTATTGTCACAGTATTAGGCAAAAATGGTTTAAATAAGCACTTATTAATTTGTTGCTATATGTTTCTATGTAAAAATCAGCATCGGTCAGGTCTTGATTACTTATCAGTCGGTCTAGCATATACGGTCAGATGGTGGTACTGATAACAGCCGAATGATGAAAATAGTTTAACATGTGAAAGAGGATAGCGGGGGCAAAAGAAAGCACATACGCTTGATAATATTTAACTCATTAAATTCCTTCCCTGAGTAGAAGCTAGTGTACGTAGGCCTACGTTAATTGTTCGTGTGAAAACTGTAAAGCGAAGGTTCCACTGAGGAATATCTCATCGGTACTCTCCCCGATGGCTCTCAATACTCCCAATGTTTAGCAGAACCTATCCTCAAAGCTCCTAATTGTCATCAGGAGTAATCGCCGAGGCAGTGGGACCGACGTATAACGTCAGGAATGTTGCCTCCCGGAACCCTCCGGATCACCCCCGATAAATGTTTTAAAGTTTAACGAATATTAGGCGATTAAATCGCAAGACCGCGAATGTTTCACTTAAATAACGCGCGAATGTTCGCCAAATATTTAAATATCCCCGAAGGTTTCTGACACTTCATTGAAACATCGCCGATGTGTCCGAGAAGCCTCTGGGATTCCTCACAGAATTCGTTTTTATCGCGGAAGCATCACCGATCATCACCGAGCTTCGGGGATGCTTCGCAGGGATACTCTTGACGTGAACTCGCGGGTACATCGGGTAAAAAACAAAACATGCGTTGAAATGTCCCGATGTACTCACGATGTCAGTTACTGTATCACGACTTCCAGAAGCTTTCCCGAGTCACCTCCTGATTTCAATCGGTAGTACATCCCCGAGGCAGTTGGACCGACGCACAAAGTGTGAAAAACATCGAGAGTTCGATTCTCCCGATCATACCCGATTTTACAAATTGTCTCATGACTTCCCCGAAGCTTCCCTAGACCACGAGGAACCTGTTAATTTTCATCGAGAGTACATCGTTGATGCAGAAAATGTTCAGTTGGACCTAAGTTGGACATAGGTCTGTTGAATCACAGGCGCCCAGCATGTTATGTCCCGTCATAGATCCCATATTGCCCAGAGGCGTCGCGACTGGGGCGGCAATATTTCAGCGAGCAACGGCAATTTTGTTCATACAAATATACATAATCTCAATTTTAGCTGAACATTGGAGAGGCAAAACGGCGAAAAAAGGGCTAGGGGTTTGTTTCCTTCCTTCTAACATAACATATGTCGATGGTGACATCTTGTTAATTATGTACTAAGGTGTGAAAATGTACGGTATAGATGTAACTGTCACAGTCCGTTAATCGTCGTGGTGATAATTGGATTACCGACAAACGCAAGTCATAATTAAAACAACTTTAAATTTACTTGTATTTACTCAAAATCGCAAAAAAAGAAAATAATGGAATTTAATTTATTCCTCGAAATATCTTGTAGCTAACCAGCCTCATAACTTTTTTCCTAGGCGTTCATTTGGCAAAATAAGCGGATTTAGCTCAGTAGTAACGCACTGGGCTGTCAATTCAGAGGTCGTGGGTTCAATCCCTGGCATCGGAACTTGTCATTTCTGAAATATTAATAATATTTCCCGCTATATCTGGCCGTGTGGTCTGCAAAGTATCGGGAAGGGCCAGGAAGCCGTGTATCGGTGCTATATACACCGGGCATATTAAAGAACCAGACTGTCTATTCGAAATAAGAGCTAGGCGCACTCCTGCAGCGCCGGACATGCCTGTGTCTAATGTCTCTCTCTTCCTCCAGTCTCAGTCTGTCCCTCTGGTCAGATCACGTTGTATCTGCACTGGTAGAGGATGCACCTGCGCACCCTTGTGCCTTTGAACGTGCGTTCGCATGAAAAGGGCGCTACATAAATCTGGTATATTTTTTATTTTAAAAAGTCGCCTGACCTTCATTCATTCAATGCTGGCTGTTTTACGGACCACTCTTGGCTTCATTTCGATGAGATATGTACTATATGTTTTCGAAGTTTGAGTCTACATGGTATATTTATATCTATTTCTCTTTTGTGTCAACGATTAAATGAATATACTGCACAATTGAAGAGCATCGCCCTTTGGGAGATGCAAGTATAGATCGTTGTTTAGAGGTTGTTACTCTACAGAGGTTATATTGACCATAAATATCGGCTTACGGAAAGTTTGAATTTGATGCTGCAAATAGGCTGTAGCCGTTACGGAGAGGTGGTACTATATTAAATGATATATTTTGATAAAAGTAATATGTCAATAGTTTGGTGCATTTAACTGACAACCACTCATTTGTTTATTTGGTTATCGTATTCATAAAGCATTAATTTATGTTACATATACATGTATGTTACATCATTAAAACTATAGATATATACATGCCCACATACATGTACGTTATGCTTATTAAATTAGATTATATGACACTTTACATTATTTGTTTAATTTTTATATTACATTATGTGTACCGTTTGCTTGTATTTTCGCGGAACTTCCGTGAGTTTTTAGTATCATCAAAGTTTTGACGACAGAAATTTCTTCAAATATTGCTCCAGAACAATAATCTACTGACAACAATCCGAAGTTTTCATCATTCAGAATACACGATAAAAGTCATGGAAAGTCACGGAAATGGCCCCATTTATGCTTTAGTTTATAAAAAATCGTACATAAAGGGAGGGGACATCCTTCCCTTCGAACCCTCCCCCGCCTCCCGAATGTTCGTGGGGATTGGTAGGGCACGAGAACGTGCTGTTTCCTACTTTTTACCTGCGTCCTGCATCCACAACATCATCCATAAGGTTGCACGAATCGTCAATATACTGTGATTGCTAGTGGAGAAAGAATCACAGGTCTGCTGATGGTATTATTCAAGTTGTTCCCTCAAAGCTGGAGGTCACCAGCCAGGTATTAGTATGCAGGGGATAACAGATGAACAGAATCAGAAATGCAACCACCAACATGCAGAGACAAATTGTTGACACATGGGTCCAAAAGCTCGATCACTTGGTCATTTGCTCCGGTTTATTCAATATAATTTTATACAGATAACGTATTAATTACAACAAATCAACTTAATGTTTCACAACTTTATTCATGTGATGAAATAACAATTACAATGAAAAATAGAAGTTAAAAGGCAACGAGAAATATCACTGGACATGATGAATACCTCCAGATACTGCTTGACACAGTTACCAAAGCATCAAAGGTCCAAATTATGCAGTTGTGCACACCTTTGTATTGGTTTGGTACTGATGAATCCTTCTAAGTATTGTTTAAAAGCAATCATAAGCAAAGCCTATCCAACTATTTTGCGTCCATGATTTGTATAACTAGGCATGGTACTAATAAGTCATGGCAAGTTTTGTTAAAATTAAACAGGTGGTTTCAGAAAAATAGTGCAGACAAATATGCAGGTGTAAGTTGATATGAGCACATTTGTGCCAATGATATGTACCACAGCACTGAGTACAACTGAGCGCTGAGCCTAGGGAATTTCAATGAAATCTGATCAGAAGGTAGTGAGCATTGCAATGAGTAATTGCATGGACAAACAAGAGCACAGCCTATTGGTGATGGACATCACAGTAACTTAGTCAGGGTAATCACCATAAAAACATGTCTTGAGATTCAAGGTAATTCACTCGTTGACTTAATAAACACACACACATGTAATAAGATGCACTTTTGAAAAAACTGTTCATGCATTAACACATGGAAAACAAAATGTTGGGATGTTAAAATGCTTGTAACAAGAGGGGCATTGACCCTTAAGCGCATAAAAATGTGACATCTAGTGTTAATAAGGTTTTTCTTTGATATGACTGAGTGACCTAGTTATTGACTCTAAGTGACCCAGTTGTGAAATCGACCTAGATTTCTTTGAGGAAACATCATGATTAAGTGAAAAATATGACATCTAGAGAGCTTACAATGTTTTCTTTTCATATGACCGGGTGACCTAGTCTGACCCAAAATAACCCAGGTACAAATATGACCTATATGAAGACCTATATTTCATAGAGAAACATTGTGACCAAGTTTCTGAAGGAAAACATTTGACAAATAGAGTGCTTAAAAGGTTTTTCTTTGATATAACCTTGTGACTTAGTTGATTTCATTGAGACAAACATGTTAACAAAGTCTTACAACGATTTAAGTGGAGAATATCACATATAGACAGCTTATAAGGTTTTTTCTTTGGTACAGACATTTTAAATTATTGATACAGTCTCAAGATAAAACCCAGAGTCATTTGAACATATCTGTACCAAGCGTTATGCTCAAGAACAAGGAAGAACAATGTATTAAGTTGTTAACACATTTAAAACAAAGAGTCTCATCCTCTTCAATGCATATACTTGATAATTATGAACAGTTTCTGAAGATTTTTCTTTAAGGAGAAGCATTTGTCCACATTATCACTGGAAAGGCAGGCATCATAACAATATCTCCAGGAGTAGAACATACTCTCTCACTATAGCTAACAATGTTGCCTCAGATCTTGATTGAATCTTCTTGCATGCTTATGGAAGGCTCCATGTCATAGGTGGTCAGCTCCTTTTCTATTATGTCAACCTTTGGCAATTCCTGAATATTTGTAACAATATATCACCAAAAATATCATTCAATGATCCTAAGGAAATGGAAGGTCCAGGATCTATTGAATGAACTGGATCACTGTGACACAATATATGCTAACACTCTTGTTCTCATCAGTTGTGATATCACTATCACCGGGCAGATCAATAAATGAGGAAGTGGTGATGTTTCATCCATCTTTGTAGAATTAGGTCCAAGGTCTGATTGGGCTACATCTAATTTCTCTTCCTTGATCTGACATGAAAAAGAGTTAATGGAACTTGGTTATTTTCATTCAACATATTATGTACTATCAGTTTTTCAAGCACATTCCGTAAGACAACTATCATAACATACAGAGGTTGTAGGTATCCTTGTATGAAACAGCTAAATAAGTTATAAATGTAACCTGTAATACAAATTAATCTGAAACAATCCACCATTTTTTATACAACCCTTTCATTGATGGAATCAAATTAGTGTGCTGACAGATATATATAATTATGAATAAAGTACACATTTGACTGCGAAGTTTGCTGTATTGTATTTAAAAACACCAATTATTCTAGCTTGTCAAGCAATTTGTTACAACCTATGTAACCAATATTTCAATCACAATATAATCTTAAATATATTCTTTCACTTTTAAATGTATTTGCTGATCATTAAATGTATGTACATGTCAGCAGTATGTACAAGTCAGCAGTCAGCAGTATGTACAAGTCAGCAGTATGTATACATATCAGCATTCTGTACATGTCAGCAGTATGGCCATGACAGTAGTATGTATGTGTCAGCAGTATGAGCATACCAGCAGTATGAGCATACCAGCAGTATGAGCATACCAGCAGTATCAGCATGTCAGCAGTATGAGCAAGTCATCAGTATGAGCATATCAGCAGTATGAGCATGTGAGCAGTATGAGCATGTAAGCAGTAAGAGCGTGTGAGCAGTATGTGTATGTGAGCAGTATGAGCATGTGAGCAGTATGAGCATACCAGCAGTATGAGCATATCAGCAGTACGAGGATGTGAGCAGTATGAGCATGTGAGCAGTATAAGCATGTAAGCAGTATGTGTATGTGAGCAGTATGAGCGTGTGAGCAGTATGAGCGTGTGAGCAGTATAAGCATGTGAGCAGTATGAGTATGTGAGCAGTATGAGCATGTGAGCAGTATGAGCATACCAGCAGTATGAGCATACCAACAGTATGAGCATGTGAGCAGTATAAGCATGTGAGCAGTATGAGCATGTGAGAAGTATGATCATGTCAGCAGTATGTGTATATGACCAGTATAAGCATGTAAGCAGTATGTGTATGTGAGCAGTATGAGCGTGTGAGCAGTATGAGCGTGTGAGCAGTATAAGCATGTGAGCAGTATGAGCATGTAAGCAGTATGAGTATACCAGCAGTATGAGGATGTGAGCAATATAAGCATGTGAGCAGTATAAGCATGTGAGCAGTATAAGCATGTGAGCAGTATGTGTATATGAGCAGTATGAGCGTGTGAGCAGTATGTGTATGTGAGCAGTATGAGCATGTGAGCAGTATGAGCATACTAGCAGTATGAGCATACTAGCAGTATGAGCATACCAGCAGTATGAGCATGTGAGCAGTATGAGCATGTGAGCAGTATGAGCATGTGAGAAGTATGATCATGGGAGCAGTATGTGTATGTGACCAGTATAAGCATGTGAGCAGTATGAGCATGTGAGCAGTATAAGCATGTTAGCAGTATGAGCGTGTGAGCAGTATGCGTATGTGAGCAGTATGAGCATGTGAGCAGTATGAGCATATTAGCAATAAGAGCATACCAGCAGTATGAGCATGTGAGCAGTATGAGCATGTGAGAAGTATGATCATGTGAGCAGTATGTGTATGTGACCAGTATAAGCATGTGAGCAGTATGAGCATGTGAGCAGTATGAGCATGTGAGCAGTATGAGCATACCAGCAGTATAAGCATGTGAGCAGTATGTGTTTGTGAGCAGTATAAGCATGTGAGCAGTATGAGCATACCAGCAGTACGAGGATGTGAGCAGTATAAGCATGTGAGCAGTATGATCATGTGAGCAGTATGAGCATATGAACAGTATGAGCAGTATGATCATGTGAGCAGTATGAACATGTGAGCAATATGAGCATGTGAGCAGTATAAGCATGTGATAAGTATGAGCATGTGAGCAGTATGAGCATATAAGCATAGGAGCAGTATGAGCATGTGAGCAGTTTAAGCATGTGAGCAGTATGATCATGTGAGCAGTATGTGTATGTGAGCAGTATAAGCATGTGAGCAGTATGAGCATGTGAGCAGTATGAGCATGTAAGCAGTATGAACATGTAAGCAGTTTGGGATGTGAGCAGTATGATCATGTAAGCAGTATAAGCATGTGAGCAGTATGAGCATGTGAGCAGTATAAGCATACCAGCAGTACGATGATGTGAGCAGTATGAGCAGTATGAGCATGTAAGCATAGGAGCAGTAAGAGCATGTAAGCAGTATGAGCATGTGAGCAGTATGAGCAGTATAAGCATACCAGCAGTATAAGCATGTTAGCAGTATAAGCATGTGAGCAGTATGAGCATGTGAGCAGTATAAGCATACCAGCAGTACGTGGATGTGAGCAGTATAAGCATGTGAGCAGTATAAGCATGTGAGCAGTATGAGCAGTATAAGCATGTAAGCAGTATAAGCATGTGAGCAGTATGAGCATGTGAGCAGTATAAGCATACCAGCAGTACGTGGATCAGAGCAGTATAAGCATGTGAGCAGTATAAGCATGTGAGCAGTATGAGCAGTATAAGCATGTGAGCAGTATGAGCATGTGAGCAGTATAAGCATACCAGCAGTACGTGGATGTGAGCAGTATAAGCATGTGAGCAGTATGAGCAGTATGAGCATGTGAGCAGTATGAACATGTAAGCAGTATAAGCATACCAGCAGTACGATGATGTGAGCAGTATGAGCATGTAAGCATAGGAGCAGTATGAGCATGTGAGCAGTATAAGCATGTGAGCAGTATGTGTATGTGAGCAGTATAAGCATGTGAGCAGTATGAGCATACCAGCAGTACGAGGATGTGAGCAGTATAAGCATGTGAGCAGTATGAGCATGTGAGCAGTATAAGCATGTAAGCAGTATGAGCATGTGAGCAGTATGTGAATGTGAGCAGTATGTGTATGTGAGCAGTATGAGCATGTGAGCAGTATGAGCATGTGAGCAGTATGAGCATACCAGCAGTATGAGCATACCAGCAGTATGAGCATACCAGCAGTATAAGCATGTGAGCAGTATGAGCAGTATGAGCATGTGAGCAGTATGTGTATGTGAGCAGTATAAGCATGTGAGCAGTATGAGCATACCAGCAGTATG
This sequence comes from Spisula solida, assembly GCA_947247005.1. Taxonomy (NCBI): domain Eukaryota; kingdom Metazoa; phylum Mollusca; class Bivalvia; order Venerida; family Mactridae; genus Spisula; species Spisula solida. The sequence goes on from OX365956.1 coordinate 23,672,533, forward strand.
AGCATGTGAGCAGTATAAGCATGTGAGCAGTATGATCATGTGAGCAGTAAGTGTATGTGAGCAGTATAAGCATGTGAGCAGTATGAGCATACCAGCAGTATGAGCATACCAGCTGTATGAGCATGTAAGCATAGGAGCAGTATGAGCATGTGAGCAGTATGAGCATGTGAGCAGTATAAGCATGTGAGCAGTATGAGCATGTGAGCAGTATGAGCAGTATGAGCATATAAGCAAAGGAGCAGTATGAGCATGTTAGCAGTATGAGCCTGTGAGCAGTATGATCATGTGAGCAGTATGTGTATGTGAGCAGTATAAGCATGTGAGCAGTATGCTCATGTGAGCAGTATGAGCATACGAACAGTATGAGCATGTGAGCAGTATGAGCATGTGAGCAGTATGAGCATGTGAACAGTATGAGCAGTATGTGCATGTCAGCAGTTTGAGCACGTCATCAGTATTAGCATGTGCATGTCAGCAGTTTGAGCATGTCAGCAGTATGAGCATGTCAGTAGAATGTGCTTGTCAGCTAAATGTGTATATGAATGCGTCAGCAGTATGTTATTAACTTTTCAATTAATATATCTTACCTTAGAGTGTGCATGCATGCTGCGAGTCTTAGTATCAACACCATCAATCCTTTTCAATTGACACATTGCTGTGTATATCCTCAGACCACATGTATGAACAATCAATGAAAACTGAAAAAATACATACATTGTATAAGACAATTACTCACATGATTCTGATGAATACATAATTTAATGAGCTTCAAATGCTGTAACAGGAGGCATTAAGTAAAAGACATCTGGCTGCTTGCATGGTTAGCTAAGCAGTTGGATCGGTTGCTTAAGAGGTTTGGAGGCTATAGTATTACATATGAAAATAGTATCCAGCTATAATGATACAGTTAACTGTGGACAGCCCCATAAATGAATACCATAAGTTCACACTTCCAGCATACTGAGGCTTATTCACTGTGTTGATTCACAAGCGTATTATTTACCCTATTAACACCATATACAATCTGGGTGCTTGACTATATCCACTGATGAATGAGGATGACTGTGTGGTGCCAAACAACATTGTGATCATTTGGTAAATTAAGTGGAAATAGTGAGCGATGCAGGGACTCAAAACATTGACCCAATAGCAGGGCCCTAACCAGGAACAAAAAAGTACCAAGTCAAATATTTTCTAGAGCATACTCAGGGTGTTTTGTCCTCTAGATACATGCTTGTTTCTGTATGCCTCGCTACAGGCATGAATAGTATGCTGCTGTATGGGCCTCACTATTTAACATCAAGAGGTGACCAGAAGCGTCCATAGGCGTCCACGCTGTTTACGTCCCTTTATCCAAGATGGCAGCTTGTTCGGCTTTCGCCTACAAATAATCACAAATTTGAACATTTAGTTTTACTGTAATACATTCTAATATACATAATTAATACAAATGCATCCTTCGACACTTATATTTTCTCTTAAATTGCATAAAAAAAGCCTGAATATCTGGATGCCTCTGTACGCTAAGTAGTAAGACTTTGCTGTAGTGGTGGCTTTAGACATGTTGCAAGGCCTGCAGAGCTCAGTCAGTAGAGCAGCATACTAGTCGCTCCAGTTTTATGGTGTCATGGTTTGATACCTGGGACACAAATCTCAAGAAATTGCCATCTGATGATCAGCTGGCATACTTTTTGACTAAGTAGACTGGGGCATGACAGAAATTTAGACAGTGTGTCTGGCAAACCCAAAGTGCAGTGATTTAGCGACCAAGTGTTTGCGGTATTAACAACCCAATGTCCACTGGTTAGATAGGTGACTAATGATTGTTTGGTACGCTTTGTTTATGATTCAATCCATTGCCCTGGATGTACAAAATCGATACAATACCTGGACAACACATTATACAGTGTCCATTTGCACATCGTGGACAGCACATATAGTGTATAGTGATGTGAGGTAAACGTGCCAGAATAGTGAGGTCAGTCAGTAAAGCGAATAATTTCAGATAAATTTTATATGCCTGGGTCGAAACGTTTTGGTGACGAAACGTGTCTCCCAATTTAGCAGCTATGTAGTATGGATATGTTGGTTATATGAGCTTACATACTCGAGTAATCACCGTTTTGATAATGTTACCACCAAATATTCTAATAGCTAAAGAAGGATTTCCAATTAACAGCCCGTTAAAACATTTAAAAATAAACCTCCTTGAAACTTCCACAATCGGCAAAACGCCCTCACTTTTCAGGGTCGCCAAAAAATATTTACACGCAGTTTTGAATGAAAACTTTTTCAAATATGCACAGTTAAGTATTTTTAATCAATACGCACCGATGATGACTGTTCATATAAACTCTGAGTGATACACATCAGTATTATCAAGGAGATATCTTCTAATCGAGAAAACAATATGGCGGATTTCCAATCTCTAACTTCACTATGATCGGCACTTTCCGCCCGACGCCTTCCGTATATTTCCGTAGTATACCCATATTTGGTCTTTCCCGCCAGAGACCGACAGGCCTCTGAAACATATCGACAGGAGCACGAAAAAAGAGAACAACATACTAGGATTCCTAAAACGCATGTTATGATTGGGTCAGTTTTCAGCGAGATATATTCCTGAGAATGTTTACTCGTTTGTCTGCTTTATTTCTCAGAAACCATTGGTTGAATTTCAGAAATATTTTGTTATGTATTGTACATATGTTGCATGGGCCGGTGGGCTTAAAGCAGAAATAAATATTGTCATTGTCAGAGTTCAACTGAGCTATTGTCCTTTAAACATTTTGCATTTTTAAACTTTGTGTTTTCACTTTTTCTTTGTAACATGAGCTATATGTTTTTTATGTGCTGGTTTTAGATATATGTTTACCCAGAGTGTAATGAATGTACAATTTTTTTTGAGTTTCTATTCATCATAAAACGTAGGGTTATGTATACAGATCTTGTATCAATTGTTTATAAGGACTGTTTGAAGTCTGTGTTGTGCACAACTATAGATGTGTATGCCGTGCAGTCACCAGGTTGTTCCCCACACAACCAGTACAGCCCGGTTAAATTTCACTTGATGCAGGCTGGGTTATGGTCTGTGATTAGTTGTCTCAACTTTTGTATTGTTCTTAAATTATACTTGCTTTTGTACACTACTGTTTTTTGTGTATCATACATCTGTGTGTGTCTGCATGAAATTATTTTTAGTTATTTTACCCACAGATACATAGTATATGGGGCTATATTGGAGTCATGCTTGAGGTTGGGTCGGTTGGTCCGTGCAAACTTTGTCTGCGCTATTTGCCCTGTAACCATTGGTCGGATTTCAAAGAAGCTTTACATGACTGATTAGTACCAAGTCTGTAGTTGTGCATATTGTCGGCACACGCTGGTCGGACCAATTTTAAGGGTGTTATTGTCCTTTATTTTTTTACACTTATATATTTTGTCTGCGTCTGATGCAAATGTTACGGTGTCAAGCAGTATATCAGGGGGAATTCATCACATTCAATGATATTTCTTGTTGATGTTTAAATTGCAAGTAAAAGGTTCATTTGTCATGCTTGTTCTGTATGATGTAAGCAAAATGCATGTAGCTATAAAACATGTATATTGAATTAATTGGGATAAAGTGAACAAAGAAATGCTGTGCAATGGTATATTACAGTTATGCACCTATCCAAAATGTGCCCCCAACTTCCAGCAGGGAACAACCAGAGGATTTAAACAAGCTGTTGATCTGTCATAGGTCCCCTTGTTTGTTTAGGAGTTATCTGCCATTAATAATAGTTTTAGCTCCACTATTCGAAGAATAAGGGGAAGCTATTGCAGTTGCCTGAGCGTCGGTGTTATACTAATATTCAAGTACAACCTCTAATATCTTGAAAGTACATTGACATATTGCTTTGATACTTTGTATGCTTTCCCACCATCATGACCCCAACCCCTACACAGAGTATTTAACTCTCTCTGACAAGCATTTTGTTGAAATTATTCCTTCTTTTCGACTTACATTGTAAAAATGCATGTTAAAGTTTAGATAAAACTCAAATGTTTCAAACTCCATTTACTTATCGCTTATACTTAGCACACTTGTTGAACATCATGACCCCAATCCCTACACAGGAGTAGGCAACTGTATCAAGCACTTACTCACAGTAATTTGTCCGTATAGACTTAGAAACACCAACATCTACACTGCAAAGGGTAATGCTGCAGTTATGCATATTGCCTTGATTATACTATCTAAGCATGGCACCGAGAAAAATGGAGGACAGCTATAGTTTTCATTTTTCCAGATTCAAGGGCAGATGACTCATGAACATGCATGTTCAGGGCTCTTTTTTTCCGAACTGTGGGGATGGAGCCTTACCTTTAATTAGAGGAAAAATACTGGTATTTTGGTAACATGGGGGTTGATTTTGTGGATGTTTATTTTTGGGGAAAACTACATGCTTTTAAAGCATTTTTTGCAGGAGAAGGGGCCTAATAACATATTATGTAATGAAAAAGCCCTGATGTTGACATATGTTCCTTACTTGATACAGCTTTCATCAAAAATTTAGAAATCCATCAAGAACGTTTATTACTGGGATTTTTTAGCCAAAACTGCATCTTACATCATTAATGAAGTGAGGGACACACCTTAACAGAGCTTTAAGCAACTGAATAAGGGCCGGAAGCATATGAAACAGCAACAAATTGTCTTTTTATATTTTATTGCAGTTAAGTTCAATAACAATGAGTCACATAAACTAGTTTATTAAATTGCTATGCATCTAAAAGCATGATGAAAAATATACAACACACAGCGAAATATTTAAATTGAATAAATACTTGCATATGGCAAGACAACAAATTCGCAAGACGACAAATACACAGTAACTGGCTATGTTCATAAACACACCAGTGTACCATAAATATTTATTATAAAAACATATTCTTTACTATTATAGTACAATGTATAAGTATATCAAATTTTTGAATTACTGATAAATGGACAAATTTTTGTGGATCTTGAATACAAAACCCAATTCCTGTACTGCTATATTAAATTCCTCATGATTATCACCTTACTATTATTCATGTTGTTTATTCCAAAGAAGATGTAAGCCGCCAAAATGTTGTAGCTAAAACTTTAATATAAATACCTGTTGTTTATTGAATTGTTCATCTGTATTTTTCTTTTGGAATAAATAAATAATGCCACAAAATTGCAAGGTTCCCTCAAACCAAAGAATCTAAAAATTCCCCAACTTCCTTGACCAAAAATTATTCGCCCAATCTTTAGTCATCTATGAACATGATAAATAAATATAGACCTCTTGAAATCGGAAAAAAAAACAGACCAAACAACTGTTCAACTATTAATTACGAAACAAAAAGTTTCATTCAATGGTAATTGTTTGATCAGCCATTTAATTGCCTATTTTTTAAACAAAGTAAGTCAAGAAATTAAAGTACTGCACTGTAAAAATTTACTGTTAAGTTACACAATTACTTCTAATCCCTCCTCAGAAAATGTTTAGCAATGATATGAAAATGTACTTTAGTACCCGTCATAACATTCAATGCAGGTAGTTATACGTCTGTAAATAAGCTATGGGGACTGTACTAACAAACACAAAACTCAATTTACATACAAAACAAATTGAGCAAAATATATTAACCTTTGAACTCGATGGAACCAAAGATCATACACAAAATTCTAAGTACTCTATGATGGGACCATATGTTCACATCCTATCAGTACACATGTGTTCATCATCAATTGTTTTCAAATGTTGTAAAATCAGAAATTTTTGTGAGGATTTTATTTTCACTATTTACAAATTCGATAAATTTGCAAATTCAACATTATGCAAGTTTACTTTTTATAGATAGGTAGTTTTTTCTTTTAAACGCCTGTTGAAAATGGGATGTATCATGCGAGCACCCTTGGCGGATGTGTTTGTGCAGGCAGCGTCCAGTAATTTTGTCTTTACTCTTATTCAAACAGTTTTAGTTTGATCGTCTTCAATCTTGGTTACAATGTTTTATGGGCATAATATCTTAGCCAAGTTAGATTTTGAGCCCAATCGACCCAGGCCTTGAATATGGTCCTGATATTGCCAAAAAAAATAGAAATAGGCCAAGACGAGAATAGTTTTTGACATTTTGGCTATGTTTATAAAATCTGAACATCGCAAACATTAATATGTGTGAACTACTGAAGAATGACAGATTCACGATATTTCGTCCTCGCAAATATATCTCATTTTATAGTAACCTGAGATGATGCACACAACCTACTGGTAGTTTCTATAATCAGGGTATTGTAGGTTAATGAATTAGGATTCATGGAGTAAAGGGTTCACAATAAAACAAAAGTTAAAGGTTAGAAAATATATGATTCACTACACTCAATTTGGTCCATAACTAAAAATCTCACACTTGACAACTATAAAACATAATCCAATACAAAACTGTAACAACTAAATTTAGGGACAATTCATCCAACAAATGTAATACACACTGATTTTCAATAACTAGGTCCAAACGGTAAGGAAAAAAACTAAAAATGCGACCTTTCCTGATTCAGTTTGATCTTACCTTAAAAGTTTGATATATCATCCAGTAACCATGCCCGAAAATCTTGAATGCAACACTTTCGTAGTTTTTATGTTATGATCATGCAAACACAGGTAGGTAGAAACCAATTCTAGTACTTACAAAACCTCCGTTATCACAGCCCTATGATGTTAATTGCACACTTATTTGAAATACTATATAAAAAATATAGCTCAACTTACTGTAATCGCAATTATGATGTATGGCGATTCTAAATGTGATCAGGTCTGAACGAAATGATCAAATAACAAGTTTGAATTTCTACCGATATATTCGCACTAATCATTTGGCTGTAAACAAAATAAATATAAGTATGTGCTTGCTTTAACTTTCATTGAAACAAAGAATACTTTATTGTGTGATCGCGCATCAACCCAAATGCAACTTGTTAATCGTATATAGAATTCAAATGAACGATTATTTTCGATCCATCTACATATAATTTTTAAAGTAGATCAAACATTAACAATCAGCCAAATAATAACGAAGGTTTTGTGTTATAATGGATAAATACAAAAAAGCAACATATTTTTAATCTTAAGAATTGTTTAATGTTCAGAACTAGGATGAACAAGTACAACAATGTATAAAATGCATTTACAATGAATATTTAGTACTATGATATTAAAAAGTTGAAGAAAACTTATTTCAAAGTCATACCTGAAATGTCAGCAATTAATCAGAACAACACTTAAAAGTCAAACTGGCAAACGCATACAAACATAAAACACGTTTCTATGGTGTTTCTGATTTCAATTTACCACAAAACACGTTATGATATAATTTTGATAATGCAACATACTTATAACATGGCGACAGACGGTAAAATAACAATGGTAACGAAGGTTTCCTGAGAATCAGAATATAACATGTTGACAATTATTTTGGGAACATTGGCAAGTATCTTAGTTGTAACTACATTAATAAGCATGCTGAAATGTACAAGAGACACTTGGACACAAAACTTAAACATAATACCAAACAGGCTAATTGAAAACGTCAATACCAACAACCCGGCTGATAACGAAGGTTTAGTGACATCGGAACTTTTCAGTATACACCGCATACATGTTCAAAATACACTATCTGTCACTATCACTACTTTTTAACAATGACTTTGACTTTCGAGTAGCCTTTGGTGCATCTACTAGTATAAATATTTAACTAGACTTCCATCTAACTATGTCGTTATGTCTAGGTCAATAGAAAAACTGCATATTAGTTTTCACAAAATTCACTTCAAGATTTTCATCGTCTTGATTAACAATGTTATCAATAAACAAGCTATCTTTGCACTCAGTAGTAACATGATTACCAACTGCATATTTTGTTTCAACCACAATGCCGGTTTCCCTTTCTTCTTGTATTTTTCAAACGTCTTCATATCTGTTATTTTCAGTATTTTCTGTTTTGCTTGTTTCTCCCTTTTCACCTTCTTTCTGACAGTTTAGAGGAACGTACATAATTACGGCACATTCTCTCTCGTTCCAGTCATAGGTAGTCTTCATTGTTTTGCTCTTTCAGGCGCATACAATATACCGTTTGGATTTCAGCATTACTCTTGGTCATAGTTATAAAAACGCATATAATAAATTAAACTTTCGTTATCTTTATGAAACCTTCGTTATCGTAATTATAAACCAAATCGTAAGACTGTAACTAAATTAATGCACTATCAAACTTAACAAATGATATAAGTCTATGCAATAGCAATACTTAGGTTGATATTGCGTATGGATAATAGGATAACTGTTCTAACAATCACTTGCAGAACACGAAGACTATTATATATTTTACCGTAGTCCGGTTTTCTCTTCAACAAATAATAACAGAACACATTGCAAATTATGTAATGGTACCAATTTCATACACATGTAACAGACTTTTAAATGCAGTGAAGTAAAATGTGTACATACACGTTATAATATAACTTTTCTCACCAAATGCAGTGATATAACCTTCGTTATCGCAGGATAACGAAGGTTTTATAGATTTAAACACAAGTGTTATACAAAAAGGAAGCCATACTCTCTTATGTAAATGTTTATCTTAGCAAAAACGTTATATTGTGCGAACAATATCATAGTTAGATACTATCTCAGTCAATCTTATTGAAAAAATATTTTCGTTGGAAAGTAAGGTAAAAATACTCACAACTCTAGTTGGAAGTACAAGCAATGTTTTACGACATCTCTCGGCGATTTCGCATTCAAGCAAGTCTACACTTCAAATAGGCCTAACAAAAAGTCATATAATTGTAATCTTCTGCGTTTTTAGCGTTAGTTTCGAATTTTGGCAACGAAAGTTTAAATCACGAAGGTTTAAACTGTGTACAAAACTGAAATTAGTTTAATGTATAACTCTGTATTAAACATAAATTTCGTTTTTATTACATCAATATGATATATCTGGTTGTGTAAATAGCCTACCAGGAGTCAGTTTTAGTATTAATGTGCATCTTTTATGATCACGAAAGTTTTAAGCTATTACTTTTGAGTAAAGGTTAATATTTTATGATGCACAGAGTTCGCGATTTCATAAATAATTCGTATATGCCTGCGATCCTATAGTCTTATTTAGGCATTGGTGGTATACATAATGATGTTTCATTTGTCATAAACAAGTTATTTCTTAGTTTGCTACACTATATAAATTGGCAATAACGAAGGTTTTTTAAAATTGAAAAAATTGGCGACACATGAAACGCATTAAAATTTGACACTATAGCTGGCAATGGACAGCAGATTGCCTCATGAATTATTGAAAGGAAGGTTTGAGCTTGATGTTAAAACAAAAAATACCGTCTCCAATGAGCTACTCGTAAAAAGAAGACGTTGTTCATTTGGGTATTTTGAGTCGGCGACAATAACGAAGGTTTAAATTTTGATAGATGTTTCGAAAATTTGAACTTTTTTATGGACGATGGAAGAGATTATTTTATCGCAGTGTTTGGGCTGATGTAATAACCTTCTGTAGAGACATATTTGTTAGCTTTCCAGCGGTTTATTTGTTAATAAAACAACGGAACATGGCATGGACCTAGTTATTGAAAATCAGTGACAATACATTGGTAATCTCGTATCATTGAACAAATGGCTTATTAAGTACAAATGTAATAAGTAAATTTTGGAGCATAATAAGTCATTAATACTAAATCCTAACAAAATATCACCTGTACAAGAAAGACTCGTCTTGCCCAAAATTGTTGTTTCTATAAAAATAATGTCAGAATTTGTTTATGGAAACAAGCAGATTTACAAGCATACATGTGTTTAATTTTTAACATCATGAGGGATTTTTGACATGATATGGTAAGAGCCAATTGGGGCATGATGAGCCTTCAGTTGTAGCTGTGCAATTATTAAATATACAGGGTGTTAAAAAAGCTTGTTCTCAACATTTAAATTCATACCAAATTTCATCTGAGCTTTGTACGCAGTGTCCAATTTTATTGTCTTACTCTAAAAGCTTCATTCATTACAAGACAGATTAGAACAACGGAATAACCCTCTGGAATTTAATCTGAACATTGTACATTATTCTGAAACCAGAACAATGAACTATTGAAACTTAAACTTTGAGAACGAACTTTTTTAACACCCTGTACATGCATGAGCATCATAACTAACAGACAGGTTAATATGTTTATCCTACAATATATACATACATCATCTACAAACACTGTTTCTATTGACTTACATCCGATTATAGTAGAATTTTATTTATGATAGTGATGGATTGAAACCTCTTTCAAGCACAAATTTGACACACACCGGTATTACGACAGGATATGCTGCCTAACATAGCACTATAAATCATTGGGGTAAGGTAAAAACTCATAATTTCCTGTTTTGTCACAGAAATGTGTTCTATCATATGGTAACACTCAATCCTACTCATGATATTGCCAATGTAATGTTCAGTATTCAGCAGTATAGATTGGTTAACTGATTCTCCCTGATGTCATCATAATCCCGGTGAAATTGCCATTTTAACACGCAATTCAGGAAAACTAGTACTCACAAAATTTAGTGATCTTACACGCCTAGATGCTGACATAATCAAGAAATGGATGAATACAAGAGACCTTGAATAAAGTCACATGACCTTGAAAAGGTCACAAGACCTTGAATAAAGTCTCGAGACCTTGAAGAAAGTCACGGTCAACTCCAATTCTGAGATTTATTCTCCTCAAGAGTTTATATATAAGCATTTATCACCGGAGGACTGGTACACTAGTTCTATTCTATTCTATTCAAGCTCCAGAAGAACATCCCCTTCATCCACGGTATCTCCAGACTTAAAACCAACTTTCTTGATCTGAAGTGAAAACATAAATACAATCACAATATGACATAAGATTAGGGTCGTAAATGCTTGACTTGCATCATGTTTAAAACTTTTAGCATCATGCTGAAAACTTACAGTATGATACAGGGTCATGCATTTATGACCCTAAGCGTATGTCATATCACAATGTTTTGTGTTCAATTTTAGGTAGAACTAATAGAATTTTTACCCACTAATATTATAGTGACACCTGGCCAACCTGCAGTTTCCTGAAACTACCCTTGTATGTTGAGCACCAAGCAAAGGAGCTTTGAACCAGAACCATTTCTAATGACTTTAGTCTGTCACAGCCTAGGATGAAATCCGAAAACCTCCTGTTCCTGAGATGGATACTCTTAACCACATATAGTAGGGGAGACAATGATTTTGTACTGGACATCTGAACGGAGTCACAAAATTGTTCAGCACTTGTTCTTCTTAATTAAACCCTGTTTGATTTTAATGAAACATCACATAAATGCTTGGTACCAAGCCTAGTTCAGCATATAATTGTCAAGAATTTTAGGTCAGATGTTAAGGTCCCATGTTTTTGTGTCAAAAACTCTTCCAGTCGTAAATTACTCTTCTTTAATGAATCGTATAGACAAGCAATCTGTTATGCCAACTGGCTGCATGTACAGTACAACATCTGTAGAGAAACACTGTTTGGGAGTTGCAAATATTGGCTGCTATTTAGAGGTTGTCGCTCTACAGAGGTTGAAATAATGATAAATATTGACTTAGGGAAATTTTGAAGGTGTTGCTTTATAGAGGGATGCTATGAAGAGCTTGCATTGTATACTATTCAAACTTTGATAAGTGTCAACAAACCAATATTCCTATCACAATATCTAAGCATAACCGATGAAGAAACATGGTGCAAAATATTAAAATATCATCTAGTCTGCTGCAAAGTTTTAAACATTCATGTGATATATTGAAAAAGGTTGATGTTTTCCAAGTAATTGATGAGCCCACCAGCTGTGACCTAAGTGGAAAGAATAACTTGTCTTCATTTGCATAGATCTGAAATGCAGGTGCCAAATTGTGAAAGTTATCTTTATTCACACAATATTTCAGATGTAATAATATCATATCAAATTCCATCAGTCCATGATGATGATGAATAATAAATTTGCAAAATGTCTGCAAGGAAAATTTATTGACCCTTATCAAAGTTTGAGTATTTAGTATACAAATGGTTTTGCCAACTGGCTGTGTAGCGCAAGTTTTATATGAAAGAAATATTATTGGGGACAATATCAAAATCAAACCATCAAGTAACCATGGTAACTGACTCACCTTTCCAGTTTTAGCTGCTACCAGACTATTCTGCATCTTCATTGCCTCCAATACCGCGACCTCCTGACCTTCAGACACCTCGTCTCCTTCACAAACTGATACAGATTTTAACATTCCCGGCATGGGAGCTACAACAACGGTGGATAAATCAATCTCCACTTTTTCAGGCATATGTTTGTACAACTCAGCAGTTCTTTCATCCATGATGGAAATTGGAAACTGAAAATGTATATTTTTATTTATTTTTTTATACAGATTATTTCAGGTTGATTGTATAACAAGTTCTAACAGTTTCTAATCACTCTCGGCACCTCATTCATCAAATACTATCCATCCCCATAAATGTATGAACTATCTGGATTTGAACAGGTTGCCATCTATTTTTACTTTTAAAAGATTGTGTTAGTCAGAGTGTAAATTGTTTTTGACTGTAAAATAATCATTTATTCATGAGGGGGGGGGAGAATTCTTATATATTTCGTGGACTTGACCAACCTCCCGAATATGGAACAACCGGTTTCCTTTCCTGGTTTTGTAATCCACAATTTCACCCTCACCACTAATATTGCATATTTCACCAAAAATCCATGAAAATGATTGCCAACAGAAATCAGTGATTTTACAGTACTTTTAAAGGTATCACTAACTTTTTACCATGACAACACTTACCACAGTTCCCAGAAATCGGATTTGGTATCGTCCACCTCCCAAACGTTTATTGAGCTGTAATAACCTCGAGTGACCATCTAGTTTAATGTCCAGCAGTGGATTAGAGAAACTAATTGTATCCTGAACATTATATACTCTCTCACCAATCTGTACCTGTAATGCAGAGGATATTACAATTTAGTGTATCGGAGTTTTCATATCAAATTTATTAAACATATTTTTTATTAGACTGAGTAGTGGTGAAAATAGAAATTTTAATTTTGAGGTGGTGTAATTATCCAACTGGCGTATATGTTAGGTTTTACTGAATGAGCATGATTAATGCATTATGTTGCTGCTATATACAAGACTGTGTTCTATAAACGCTTATGCCCCCTGTGGAAGCCTGGTCCATAAATAAGTCTAAGTCCAAAATTAGGTCAAGGTGAAGGTCAAAATAGGGTCAGGTGAAACAGGCATGTGGATAGTGTTCATATACAAAATCCATGAAAATATGGAAGCGTTGCAGCAAGCCATAATGATGCTAGAAGAAACGGTCAATTTGGGTTAACCGGACGGACGAACGAATAAACGGACGAACGGACAGACAGGTAAATCACTATATGCCTACCGATCTATCGATGCGGGGGCATAAAAAACTAGAATTGCCACACAATGATGTATAATGACCCAACAGAACCACCTTATCACAGAAACCATGTTTTCATGTAAACTGATTTACTATTTTTAGTAACAGTGACCTTGACCCCATCAGTCCCACTTTTGAACTTTAGCGGCCTTTCCGCATAAGCTATAATGTACCTACACAGCAAATTTAATCACGATATTTCATTTTAACTAGTAAGTTATCATCTGGAAAACTAAAACAGACTGACAGACAAGCTCACTCATATACCCCCCTCAATTTCGTTTCGTGGAGGCAAAATTAACATGATTAATACTTATTTTTTAAGTTGATTCTGGAACAAGTTCCATCACTTATATCAATCACACCCAACATCTCATTCATGATGTTATCCATTGCCACAAAATTGTTTGCTGGACTATCACTCAAAGCTTTCTCAATTGCAGGATCAATTTTTCAACAAACAGAACTGTGGTGGCAAACAACTTCAACTTCAATATTTTACTTGTCTTTATGACAAAAAGATATGGAACGTTTATTGCCGATACAATATACAATGTGGCAAGTTGACTTTTTTGTGGGATGATAATCCAAGAATTTATTTAATCTGGTCTTACCTCAAACATATGTTTTTCTTTCCTGTAGGTAACTTTTACTGCAACATCATCATCGATAACCTTCACATTCAGGCTCCATGTGTAGGGCAACTTTGTCTGCCTAGCAATTCTAAATCAACACATAAAACACAGTTAATAAACTCATAGAAAATTACATTATAAAGTCAATCAGCTTATCAAGTGACAAAACCCCAGGGTACAGTGTTTTACCACAGAAAACCACACAATTTTATCAATTAAAATGCAATAAGGGATATTAAATATAAGTGAAATAATTACTCATTCAATCCATCTGTTACAACCACCCATGGGATCAGCTAAGAGTAGTCTTTCCTCACAGGTGGTCTCTTAAACAGGTTAAATATCATTGAAAATGGTCCGATTGTAGATCAAATTGGTGGTCTTTGCAGACATGTTAAGTAATACTAGTAGTGCTTGTTATTCGCAGGTGGTCTATAACATAGGTGTACTGTTAGGTACAGTACATAAACTTGGACAATGTAAGTGTTTTTCTAATTAGTACCCAGGTGTACACAACTTCACATACTGATTAATATACGCAGAAATAAAACCTACCTATTCTGGTTCATGAATGTCCTTGCAATGAGCTGTTCCTTGGCATAGATGGAGACAAAGAAATAAAACCTACCTATTCTGGTTCATGAACGTCCTGGCAATGAGTTGTTCCTTGGCATAGATGGAGGCACAGAAATAAAACCTACCTATTCTGGTTCATGAACGTCCTGGTAATGAGTTGTTCCTTGGCATAGATGGAGGCACAGAAATAAAACCTACCTATTCTGGTTCATGAATGTCCTTGCAATGAGCTGTTCCTTGGCATAGATGGAGGCAAAGAAATGAAACCTACCTATTCTGGTTCATGAATGTCCTTGCAATGAGCTGTTCCTTGGCATAGATGGAGACAAAGAAATAAAACCTACCTATTCTGGTTCATGAATGTCCTTGCAATGAGCTGTTCCTTGGCATAGATGGAGACAAAGAAATAAAACTTACCTATTCTGGTTCATGAACGTCCTTGCAATGAGCTGTTCCTTGGCATAGATGGAGGCAGATAAAGCAGTAATCTCATTCTTCTCAGCACTGTTCAACTTCTTACCTACAAGATAATACAATAAACAAAATGTTATCATTTAATTTCATGGTGTCTTCAGACCAGATTTAGCCCCATAGCCTCAGGTGCATTAGTTATAGTACATACATGTATAATTTATCTTACTCTCTGTATTAGGTAGTGCTGTAGCGTACAAAACAACGTATTTATGACCAAAATAGAGGCATCTTTAATGTTTGTTTCTACCAAGTTTCAAGAAAATCGGTGGACATTTATTTTTTCCCGAGGAACATGGTCATGTGCCTTAATTCATTTTCATCAATTTTTACGCCATATTTTAACAGCTGTCACATACAGCACCCACTGTTGACCTATATTTCTATATTATTTGCTTTCAATGGATTATGGACATTTTTCAGTGAAAATAACAGTGAAATTACCACTTGGTTATTTTCACTGTTTTAGAAGCTGGTTCCAGTATCATGCAGAAAAAGAAACGTAACATCAACGGCGCCGGGCTTTAAAATATGCGTTATGTCATCATGACGTCATAATTCTCACGTCGTGACGTTCTAATTTCGACGTTATTTTTCCAATTAAGCCAATTAGGGAACACATTTAAGAGGAATTGAGGCATATAATAAACAGAAAATTTGTTGATTTTTGGTGTAAGATCAATTTTATTTCACTTGTGATCACAGAAAATTACATTTTCACTTGTGGCTACACCAAATTCAACAAATATCCTCTATATATTATCTGTGTTTATTATCAAACAGTACCAAATTGCTCTTCCACAAGCACACAACTTCTCCACGGTCTCAGAAAAACTTACCCTGTGGAACCAAGGAATCAAACTTTTTATGAAAGAATTACATTGAAAACTGTAGGAAAGTTGCTAACATGCATTCATATAGGACAAACTAACAAAGGGAAATAACTCTTAAAAGAAATTGTGGTATCGAAACATCACACCTTTACGAGTTATTATGTGTGGTTATTCAACCAGTCTGCCCATGAGTTAGTATCTCTGAGTTAATATACATGATATAAATTTTATACAAAATTCAGACAAACAAGAACTCATTCCTGCTACAATAAGTAGGAAACCCCAGTAACAAATTGTCCATTTAGTGCAACAAGCTTGTACCTACCATTTGAATATAATGCTAGATCTACAGGCTTGCTGCACTAAAGGGACGAAATGCTGACCTAATGTTTAATTTGGAGCATTTTCAGACATGGATGGGGAAAAGAACTTTATAACATAACAAAATAAGCTGTTACCTTGGAAACCATCAGGGAACACAGTCTGTAGATACTTTGTTGTGATATCGCCAGATACAAATGTTTTCTCTGTTATAATGTCTCGAAGTAGCGGTATGTTATGTGTGACACCTAGAAATCAAACATGTATAATCTATAATACAATTATCAATATCAACTTGAAATATATACATTGGACATGGATGCCCCAACTTGCCATTTGACTTCTATTCCTCTAATACGGATGAATTTGAATCAAATCTCTAGGTACACAACTATAAATGCTGACTAATATTTCAATGAATTTGCAGCTCAAATGTGTGGCACAAGCCAACTTTTCAACGACCATAACTCTACAAATACCAGAATTGAAGTTCCTATGTGTACAACTACACACACTGACTAGTATTCCTACGAGGTTTGATTACTGTTTAAGCTCAAACATGTTTCAAGTTATTAGCGGCACAAAATTTTCTGATAGACAGATGGTCCAGATATTCATGCCATTTCCATTGGTGCAAATTGATACATGTTTATAATATTTTTTTTAATTCATAACTTGTTATATTTTCATCAGATATTAGTACTGTTTTTGATCCAGTTAGAGAGCCCCATTAAGTTACTTAAATAAATAACATGCATCTAAGGTATATAGTTTTTTTCAGCAGATTTAGTAGCTTAGGTATTCCTTACTACTTACCTTTGATAACATATGAATCTAAGGCTGCAACCATGGTATCTAATGCCTCTGTTCTAGAGTCTCCATATGTTACAAGCTGAAAGCCATGACAATACCTTATGTTATTACTAAAAAAATTAATTTGCTCCTTTATATACAGCGATTTTTTTGCCTCTTTGGGAATGGGTCCGGGTCTGTTCAGATTGGGAATATTCGTGTTGTGACAACTTGAAATTGGGAAATTCTATGAAGCAGAAAGGCAAAATAAAACTGAAAAAGAGATTACATGTGAATGTTTACTGGTTTCTTTGAACTTTTATGCTTGACCCATTG
Source organism: Spisula solida (assembly GCA_947247005.1). Classification (NCBI taxonomy): domain Eukaryota; kingdom Metazoa; phylum Mollusca; class Bivalvia; order Venerida; family Mactridae; genus Spisula; species Spisula solida. Next base: position 23,690,028 of record OX365956.1, read on the forward strand.
TCAAAAATGCTCATAACTTTGTCATTTTAAGTCCGATTTTGAAAATTATTTTTTTAAATTGTTTATTTGGAATTTCTCCATTCAAATTTGGGAAAAGTATAGCCTATTTGCAATTGGGAAAGGGTCTGTTTACCAGACCTTAATAAAGAAGGAAAAATATCACTGATATAGTTTTGAAAAATTATCTGTATCAGCTTCTTCTTGCTATACTACTGAAAATAATCATTTTCGTGGTGAATCAATTTTGTGAATATCGCAAAAAGTGACAATTTCGTGGTGTTGTGAATTTGTGGATTTAGATCACTAAAAAAACCCTAGCTAGGCATTTCAGATATTGATTTTATCATGCGAATAAGCTTTCACAGTAAAGCTCATTAAATTTTATGAAATCAACGAAATTTAATCTCACAACGAATATTACTGATTTTACAGAATACAATGCTTTTGCCCATGTTTGAGTGACCCAATGGTACAACTTAGGTATACGACCCCCCCCCCCACAGTACAACTTTGGTATAATACATGTATAAAAGATGGTCATGTTTGGAGACTAAAAACCATTAATAAATCCAATAAATCCCAAATTTCATTTTCAAGATACGATCAAAAATTACAGATTATTCTCAATGGTGTTGGAACATTCATAATACGTATTTGATGCCACAACCGTTCCCTAATTTCAAGTATTAGTATAACTTTAACAAAAGTGTTTCATTGAAAATAAGAAAAGGATGTAACTACCTTGCAGATCATAGGGTCGTAATAGATACTGATTTGTGATCCTTCCTGAATACCGCTATCACAGCGAACCTGGAACACAGATAATGTACACAATGTTAATATGTTAGTGAGAGCATTGTTGAAACTTTAATGTGATGTGATATTTTTAATAATTTTGTTATTATACAAGATATCTGGTTGAAATTTTGGGGACAGATGTCACAAGAAATTTATTTTGAATTGTGAGACATTTTGAGTAAATGAAACTATTTACAAAAGAAATACAGTGGCTGAATGACGAACATTATATAATGACGTTGAGCTTAAAACTTCAATGCTACATAATGCGCTACAGTCTGTAAAATTCCTTACACATATTTGATTTTATAAGACAATATATATAGGTTTTAAAATTACAGATAAATAGTGTTACTTTATGGGGTGACCCTTGTATACAGTACCTTAGGTATATGGTTAGGTTCAATATATTTATACAATCTGCCGATGGAAGGCATCCCGAAATTTTTGTATGGATCTTCAGCGTATACTCTACATTCTAAAGCCCAACCATCCACAGGTACGTCAGCCTGGCGGTACAATAACTCATGACCTTAAAATAACAAAATAATTGTTTTTAATATTACTTACAAATGTTTACATTTATGCACATGCTTCAAGACAAGTACAGTTTACCTGTGTTAAAAACCTTGGGAGAATTAAGTCCAGTTTTATCTCCCATCAGACCAGTTTCAATGATATTTAACCTGCTAAGAAAGAAAACCATCCAATAAAAGATCATTTTTGCTGTTCCCATACATGCTCTTCAAAGAAAGGCTTGGCTGTATGTAGTTCCTAAGTGACCACTATTTTTCTAGATCTGAACTAGATCATCAGTCAGCCTCGCTGGTGTTTTGACTAGTCTAAATTCAAAATATGTACTGCCTTGAAGCCTGCATCAAGCTTAGTCTTAGTGACACTAGTTAAGAGCTAGCAGAATTACTTGTAGTGATGTGCCACTCCAAACATGCTTTAAATACTTTCAGAACTAGTAATGAATATACAATCTGGCCTGAAGTTCATTTCTGATATCCTAACGTACCTTCAAAATTTACAATGATCCTAAATATTTGTATGGCAGTTGGTAATCTATATTAATTATCGTTATTTTTGATATTTTTCGAGGGTAGTTGCTTTTTCTAAATGTTAAAAAATAAACCCCCATTTGTTTTCTACTTACCTAACCTATTTATTTAGGGGCAAGTTACCTAAAACCAACATTTTTATTACTACAAGGAAAAAGAAGGGGGCGGTGGAGTTGATAATCTGGGAATTAATTTATTACAGCCCTATTACCTTTCACAGATCGGATCATCTGATGTACAATATCTATACCAGTGATACACTCAGTGATTGGATGCTCTACTTGTAATCTAGGAATTAATTTATTACAGCCATATTACCTTTAGCAGATCGGATCATCTGATGTACAATATCTATACCAGTGATACACTCAGTGATTGGATGCTCTACTTGTAATCTAGGAATTAATTTATTACAGCCATATTACCTTTAGCAGATCGGATCATCTGATGTACAATATCTATACCAGTGATACATTCAGTGATGGGATGCTCTACTTGTAATCTTGTGTTCATTTCAAGGAAGTAGAAGTGTTTATTGGAGTCAACCAAAAATTCAACAGTACCTGAAATAAGTCAAAGTGTACAATAACCAATCAATCAATAACCCAATCAATCAATCCAGGCTACTGAGGAATAATCAATCAATATAGAAATCAATCAATCTGATTAACAGATGGACATTCAATAAAATCAATCAATAAAGCATTCAATTAGTTAACAGACCAATAAATCAATTAATTGTTGGATAGATCAATAAATCTATAAATCAATAAACATTGAATCAATTCAATGTGATCAAGTCTTGTAGTTACTATACATTGTTTATTATTCACGGAATTTCTTGCAAATTCATAAATCCGCGTATTAAATATAATTTCAAAACTCCAAAACCTTTCATTGAATCTTCGGACAAATAAGTCAGTTACAAAAATTCGGGAAATAAACATTACAGGAAAACTAAGTGATTTACAGCAAGTTTATAATTATAATAAGTATATTATGTATTTTGTGTATGGGCCGGTGGCCTAAAACATTTTTCTGAATAAACTGTAAACTGTATCATACCAGCGGAATCATATCCTACAGCTTTTGCCAACTGGACGGCTTGATCTCCCATCTTCTTTCTTATAACAGGATCAACAAATGTGCTGAAGTGTACATACTACATACAGTAAAACCTAACAGAAAGACCACCACAATAATCAGGGTTTTCATTATTAACTGATAGAAAACATTTTTTGAAATTGAGTTTCGGTCGGTTGTTTTTTTAAACTAAATATATTTTTTAATAACAATATTTCCAAAGGGACCAAACGCAATGAGGTGTTTTTCCTGCCATTTAACAGAACAATATTTTTATACAAAATGTAGATCATACAATGGAAGGGTATGAGTAGACCTGCTGCAACTGAAAGTCAAACCTAGATCGCTGGATTACATATAAGTGTACTAACCACCTGACCATGGCCGTGACTTAAAATATAGCACTTAGCCCAATAACAAACAAATAGAAAACAGGATTCTTACTCTTTTTATCAAACAAACTTCCATGATTTTTTCGTACCATATTTTTACATGTTGTTCGGTACTCAACAATATTTCATACTGAATTAACAAAACAATTTTTTTTGTTGACATGAAATTCGAAACTTTTTTTCCGTGTTTATTGAAGTTTTCAAGGCATAAACTGGAGGGAGTGAGTAATCGGCTGGATAGCTCTGTTGGGAGAGCATTCGGGGCTCTGGGTTTGAGTGCCGGTCATGCTGTACATTTTTATCACCCTGTGACACCCGAACATTAGTAAAGATAAGATTGCTGTACCTTGGAGCTTCTTCAATGACTTTCTGATTCCTCCTCTGTATAGAACACTCTCTCTCATTCAACCATACACCATTACCATGTTTATCACACAGTACTTGTACCTCAATATGACGAGGGTTGTCTATAAACTTCTCAATCAACATTCTGTCATCCCCGAAACTTGAAGCTGCCTCCTGGGACGAAAGTCTGAATACAAGAAATGATATGGAAATTCCATTACAACCATGCACCCATCTTCCAAAGCATTTAAACCCAAGCTGATAAAATTCTCTGATAAAAACTTCACATATCTTTTGAGATAACTTTTATGCAAGACCGTACTCAAATTGGTATCAGTAAACAGAATCAATGTTAACAGAAACTATATTCTGAGTTGTAAAAGTCTAAGAGCTCCAACTTAACTGAAACTTAGTCAGTGATTTGAGTAAAACCTCAATTTGAGAGTTGTACATGAGATGCTTTTAGTTTCTCTTACCGTCTATCATCACAACTTATTTTAAAACCTCAACTTGAGCTGAGAGTTGTACATGAGATGCTTTTCCATGACAAATTTCAGTTTTCCATAGCATATATCATCACAATTTATCCAAACTTGGTTTCGTAGTCAAAACATATTTTTAAGTTACTGATATTTGTTGTTATTTTTGTTGTTGCAGTTCTATTACGCTCTTGTCGTAGCAAAATGGTCTCTATTTGTGACTGATCAATTGTATTTTACTGTGAATCTCCGACTTTTTTCCGTTGTTTATGATGTTATTACAGGCCCCTCCCCTGAAGTTTTTTATTAGGAGCATAAAAACACCAACTCTGTGACAAACCTGAATGCCTCTTGTGCTTCCTTATCATTCCAAGCAATTCTCATACCTTTACCACCGCCACCAGCAGATGCCTTGATCATTACAGGATAAGCTGAAAAACACCAATACCATCACTTGTACAGTGATAATCATAAACCTATACAAGGGAAGTTCAAGAACAAAATAGTGCATATCATCTGTAGTATTTCTATCAACAGCAAGGAATACACCTGAATACTGTTTTATCAAAGCACTTACCAGGGTACTGTTTTATCAAAGCACTTACGGAAATCGTAAACTTAAACTAAACTTAAATTCTTTATAATTCTTTAACAGCTACAAATTGTGGCTAAGGGTTGTTCAATATAAATTATTATTCAGTCAAAGAACCCCTACAAAAATATAATGTTCCCCCATGCTTAGGTCTTGAAGAATAAGGAAGAATTTAAATTTGAGCATAAGTTTACAAGTGCTTTGATAAAACAGTACCCAGAACTTTAAGGTTCAAATTTAAATTCCTATTTTTTCTTTAAAATCTACTCACTTGGGATAGATATGGTTTGTAGAAGGTTATTTACTGAATAAAAATTCATTTTGAACAACCTTTACAGCAATTTGTAACTGTTAAAGAATTTGAATCTGAACATAAGTTTTAAGATTTCCTTAAGCGCTTTGAAAAGACACTAACTTAATGTGGCTGCAATCGGTCATAAGCAACCTGCATACTGACACATGAGGATCTGAGGCCAAACTATTCTTAATTTATTGACCAGATCTGTTTCTTTAACTTTTTCTAAAGAAACTTTCTAAGATGAAAAATATAACACTAAAGAAAAGAAAAAAAAATAACTAATACAATTCTCACTTTGAGTGAAATACATAGACAAAAATAATATTCAACCAAAAGGAATTATAAATACCCGGCTTAGTAGAAAAGAGGGTCAACAACTATGGCTTAACATCAGGTAAATTGCACAAAGAGTATAACTCTGGGCATGTTGGATTTATTTTATTTTCAGCCATTTAGAGTAAGTATTTCATACAACAGAAGAAAACTTACTGATTTCATTAGCAAGATGAACACAATGGTCAGCATTCTCTACGACCCCATCGTGACCAGGTATCATATTAACTTTAGCAGCTGTAGCAATCCGCTTGCTCTCTATCTTATCCCCCATCGCTCGGATAGCTTCAGAATTAGGACCAATAAACTCCACACCAATGTCGGCCTATAACATAAATGAAACACGTGTCTGAAGAAAGAGGATGAATTACAACGGTTTACTAACTGTACATAATCTGATGGATGAGAATGTGTTTTCTGTGAAGGCTAAAGTCACGTCTTCCACATGAAGAGTAGTTTCAGTCATACTTTTAGAAAAGCAAATAAGAACCAGTTAAATGATGGAAATACATGCAATGTTTCACAGAACCCTTTGCGTGAGATTGGCGATAGAAATGCAGGAGATTTCCATAAAATGAGGGAGAATTTCCATGCTCTAACTTTTGACTACAATTAATGAAGTTTATCACATAAAATAGGCTCTGGGAGTTTAATAAACCCATTACATAAAAGTCATAATACACACTTGTAATAAACATGCAAATGAGGTATATACAAGGGCGAGTCACTTTATTTATGTATTCATACACGTTGTCAAAAAAGTAAAAGAATACATTTTTAGAATAGAATAAGGCCAAAAAAAAAAAATTGTGTGTTTCGGGTAACCCGACCCTACCTAGCCGAAAGGCGCCGACCCTAACGATTTTTTAACGTTCCCACAACGATAATTTTATGCTTTGGTCCGGCAAAATTTGACTGAATGTCGGACGGTTGGTCCGACGGAGATTTTAAGTCTGGACAACGATATTCCCACATCGTAGTTGAAGATTATTGTAAAGAATGTAACACGAATGTATTTTCGTAAATCCTCGTCGAGATTCAATAAGATATCCCTCCGAAATCGTCAAAAATGTAAAATAATTCAGCGAAATGAAGGTCGCGAAAACTGATTATTTTTTGGATGCGGATAAAACCCGTACTACACGGTACGGATTCCGGAATGTTCGCGATTTTTTTTCTGAATATATTTTTATTTTGACGATTTCCGAGGGGGCTTTTTAACACGAAAAAACGTGATTTAGTTTAAAGATGTTTGATATTAAATGGTAAAATGAAAATAAAATTTCTCTTGACAGAAAGTCCTGTCTGATATATGCTCATTGAATGGGCTGAATGAGCCCATTGTGAAAAGGCAAACTATATAATTAGGCCTATTTGAAAACACTTGTTAACTGTGTGTTAAAGCTAACAATGCATTTCTAAATAATTTACCACTGAATAATTTAAGAAGAACATGCATTATCTATACATCTCTCTTCATTTTTTCGGACTGACAAATGTTCGTTCGGACTGACAATTTTTTTGTTTCTGTCAGTCTGAATGACTGACAGGTTTTTAGAGTTTTCGCGAAGCCTGATATGGTCCAATAAGGATACCGCATTGAAAATCGGGTAGGCTTCGTATGGAACATGGCGTCTATTGTGCAGATCATTCGTCCCAAATGCCAACATGCGGCCGCATTACAAACCTTCCGCGTTCTATCGGATGAAGTCACTTTTTCTAAAGTCGCTTTAAGTTTCTTCATTCTGAAGATTTTCATTCATAAACTCTATCCAACATAAATGTTTGTGTCAAAAAATGTTTTCAGATGTTTCTAATACTATAAAGTACATTACTTTTGTCATCTGCAATTTGTGTCAACTTTCTTTAGGATCATACATGTATATGTTGGTTTGTCAACCCTTATGTTTTCTTGTCTGGTTGGAGCAAAATCATGAGAGTAGCATGTAACCATTTTTATAGATACTTTTAGATTATTTGCATCATATATACAGTAGAACCTCATTTGTTCAAACTCTTCAGTACTGAAAATGATTTGTAGATAAGAAAGTACATATGCGCCTGGTCACAAGAAAGTGTATTCTGACCTCCCCTTTCCATGCCAATGAAGGCCTAACAGTAAAATTAAGACAGCTATAATACTGAAATGAAATAGCTCTTTCGTTGCTATGAAGTAAATAGTTTGGACCCTGGTCTGGCTATGTGAAACTCATTTTGGTCGACTGGACCCATACTGGTTGCATAATACTGAAGATGTCATAAAGGCATATTTTCTTCTGACATGACATAGCTCATATATATTTTCATTTGTTGATATAAACTAGACTAGTGATAAAAATACTTTGTAAAAGACAGAAAGTCTGTATAAGTCTGACATTACTATTATAAAATGCAAAACCAGCATTAAATACTGAACATATTTAGTATATTCATGTTTGTGTTTCTTTAATACGCTCTAATCTGAGCACAGTGTGCTGTTGCGTTTTTTGACAGCATCCTGTCCGTCAATATTATGTCAACTAAACAGACCTGCGGTACTAAATTTCCAGAACAAATTCGAACAAAACCCTTGTACAGTTGAATGTATTTGTAAGTCAAAATATCAAATGTGCTTTCAGTCAGAATAACAGTCATCTAGAATGATCTGAAATCAAATATGAAGCTAGATATACATATAATTTACACAGATATTTCATCTTAAGCCACCACAAATTCATGACTGGTTTCCCGGCAGGCAAAAAAAAAAAAAAAAAAAAAAAAAAAAACCCAAAGCCTACCCTACCTAACTTTTTTCAGACCGTTACCCTAAACACACAATTTTTTTTTTTTGGCCTAAATTCTATATCCGATTATGAGCACTATAGGGCATGTTATAATCACACATTAACAGATGTACACGAACTTAAGAGATATGACTGTAAGTAAACATGACGCTAGGTCCGTTAAACGTGGGTACGAATAAGATCGGGACGAAATGTACATACCAAATATCTGGCATCTACACAAACACAGCATCGGATGTTGATTTCATTGTATAAATCCGTTAATTTTGAGTATTAAAGACGATTTTCCTTGCTTACCAAGTACTTGCATCGTGTACAATCAGTTATTTTCGGCTATTCAGACGAATCGCGAATAAATTCACGCGGAAAACCTAGTTACTTCCCCTGTCCTTGGTTGTTACTAAAACCCGGAACGGAACACGGAACAGAACAGAATACGTTGTGTTGCTGCGGTCCTAGATTTAATTATTTACTTTGTTAAGCGTAGTTTTACATATGCAGGATTTTAGATACCCTAAAAATATTATTTTCAAAGGCAGAAAAATTAACATATTGGAGTATACATTGTTGCACTATTTTCTTAGCTCTTTCAATGAACCGCTTTACTCCTATGGAGTTTATTTGCTAAAGGGGAAGTGTGTGCATTCTTGACAAACATTTACTGTGTATTTAGTTTATGTGATAAAAAGAATCTTACATTCGTGTCATTCCATATTAAATTTATTAAACTCGTTGAATAAAAGTGATAAAATGCTCGGCAGAGCCTCGCATTTTATCATTTTATCCAACTCGTTTAATAAATTCAATATAGAAAGACACTCATGTAAGATCCTCTATTTATATGCAGTTTCCACTCATTTTAATTGCTTGTCAATACCATTTTCATCATTTATACATACACATCATAACTTCATATTATATTAATATAAACTAATATTTGTGATCATTTTCATAATATCAACAACACATGTCAGGTTTCAGTATTTCTAAGAATTGAGATTATTATCAATGCGAGGTTGTGTGAATAGAGTCTAAAATTAGGGAGACTCACGCATGATAAAGGAGATCTGGCATGTCAATGAAATCCAGGAAAACTACAAAACATGTTTCATATATCACTGGTTTCTTTTTCAAATTCTGAGTAAAACCAGTTGGAAGATCGATCAAAACAATATATAAGTAGTCTAAGACTTGACGACATTGTACCTACCAGTTTTGCTGCGAAAACAGTATTTTCTGACAAAAATCCATAACCAGGATGTACCTAAAACACAAACATAATCAGGGTTATCTTGAACAAGGTATAATTTATGATCTACTGGTATCTGTGTTTTTTCATGATCCAGTTGAACAAAAATAACCATGTAACTATCCAATTAAAAATATACACAAGCAATTTAAATATATATTAAAACAAGACTGTGTTCAATAAACGCTTATGCCCCCATGGAAGTCCATAAAAAAGCTAAGTCAATCAGGGACACATATAAATGTTGGATAGTGTTATATGGCTTTGACAATGTAAGGGTCTTAATATTGATGGTATTAAGTATAATTGTCAAGTTTGAAAGCAATGCCTTGATGGACTTGATCTTAGACGAAACGTCAATTTGGCACTTCAATAAGTCTAAGTCCAAAATGAGGTCAATGTGAAGGTCTAAATAAGGTCAGGTGATATAGGTGTGTGGAGAGTGTTCAAATAAAACATCCAAGTAAGTATAAAAGCATTGTCGCAAGCCATATAGATGTACGAAGAAACAGTCAATTTGGGTTAACCAGGGCCGGACGAGGATATAAAAAGTCATGGTAGTTCATGGAATCATGACTGATAGCAGGTAGTAGAAGATGAAGATATAAGAATTCATTTTATGGAAGTTCTACAGTAAGTTCAGGTATTCATATGTTTATGTTGTTTTAAATGTCGTAAAATTCATTTGCTGACAAAAAATTAAACATGCATAAGAATATTTCAATGTTAACATACTGCTTGAGCTCCTGTGTCTTGGACAGCTTTAAGTATATTTTCCATGACAAGGTAACTCTGACTGGTTGGTGCAGGACCTATACATATCTTCTCATCAGCCATTCTTGTGTGTACCTGAAAGAAAATAAAAAATACTTACAATTTGTATCTTTTTTGGAGGGGAGGGTTTAATATAAATTATATAGTACCCTTGACATAATTTCAGTCATATCTAGACACGTTATCCAGACACTGGGCAAGCCATTCCAGGGCTTTCCTCTCTAGCTGAGTGCCAATCAAGGGAGCTACAAGGGAGCTACAAGTATTATTTCAAGGGAGCTACAGTACAATTAACATTTCAAGGGAGTTACAATTAACCTTTCAAGGGAGTTACAATTAACATTTCATGGGAGCTTCAAGTATCATTTTAATGATTATTGCAAGGGAGCTACAAATATTGTTTCAATGAAGCTACAAATATCATTGAAAGGGAGATATAAGTATCATTTCCAGAAAGCTATAAGGGAGGTACAAGTATCATTTCAAGGGAGCAACAAGTATCATTTCAAGGGAGCAACAAGTATCATTTCAAGGGAGCAACAAGTATCATTTCAAGGGAGCAACAAGTATCATTGCAAGGGAGCAACAAGTATCATTTCAAGGGAGCAACAAGTATCATTGCAAGGGAGCAACAAGTATCATTTCAAGGGAGCAACAAGTATCATTTCAAGGGAGCTACAAGTATCATTACAAGGTAGCTACAAGTGTCATTTCAAGGATGCAACACATATCATTTTAAGAAAGCTACAAGTATCATTTCAAGGGAGCTACAAGTATCATTACAATGTAGCTACAAGTGTCATTTCAAGGATGCAACACATATCATTTTAAGAAAGCTACAAGTATCATTTCAAGGAAGCTACAAGTATCATTTCAAGGGAGCTACAGGTGTCATTTCAAGGGAGCTACAAGTGTCATTTCAAGGGAGCTACAAGTGTCATTTCAAGGATGCAACACATATCATTTTAAGAAAGCTACAAGTATCATTTCAAGGAAGCTACAAGTATCATTTCAAGGGAGCTACAAGTATCATTACAAGGAATCTACAAGTGTCATTTCAAGGATGCAACACATATCATTTTAAGAAAGCTACAAGTATCATTTCAAGGGAGCTACAAGTATCATTTCAAGGCAGCTACAAGTATCATTACAAGGTAGCTACAAGTATCCTTACAAGGCAGCTACAAGTACCATTTTAAGGCAGCTACAAGTATCATTTCAAGGCAGCTACAAGTATCATTTCAAGGGAGCTCCAAGTATCATCTCTAACAACTTTGGTATGATGTAGTCTTAAGCTTAAACCAAAAGCAGACTAAAAGCCTACAAGAGATATACAAAACTTAGCACAAACTAACAACTATGCTATTATATTTATGTACATGTATTTATAATAGTGTTTTCTTCACAGACTTAAAATGTGCAAATAAATGCTGACATTTCAGCTTAATTACAGTCTGTGAAATTAGGTTTTGCAACTACTTACCCATTTCAGCAAAAGAGAATAATTTTCCTTTACTCTTTATACATTTTTACTGTAGAGGTTACTTGCCCAAATCAATAATTACTTGTCCCAAACAATTGGACAAGTGCTAATTTCGCAGACTGTAAATATATTTTTCATATCATGGAAAATGAATAGTTTTTACAGTAACTTACAGCCATAGAGTCAGCCTCACTGTGTACAGCAACTGTTTTGATACCAAGTCGTCTACAGGTATCAATGACCCTGCAAGCAATCTCACCTCGGTTGGCGATAAGGATCTTGTCAAAAAGCTGAAAATAAAAAATGAAATGTATATATGGTACACTGGAACTCTGCAGGTAATTAATAATCAAGGGGTAGTTTCAATAAAATTTGTACGAAGATGGAATTTGTACAAAAATCTTTATAAATATTTCACTAACACGGTAATACCTTCCCACAAACAGCACTTTTGTAAACCACACAATCTAATCACCTATTTTAAATAAAGATAGGAAGAAATCTGTTAAAAATCTGTATGAATATTTTGCACCTACAGTTCAAACCTGTACTATATGGCACCATCAACTAGCAATGAAAAGTACAAACTAATCAATTAAATTTATGTTTACTCGTTTTTATGAAGATAGTTACAAAAAAAAGTTTGTACAATGTTGAGTGAAAAAGGTCCCTGGTACCTGGCCCAAGAAATCCTACCCATCCATGACCTAATATAAAATGATACAACATGTATAAACAATCTTACTGGTTCTCCATCAAGTGTTTTATCATTCCAGTACATCTCCTTGAGACGAGCTGCTGATGTATACAATGTTCGGCCATACTGGCGGGTACCACACTGTGCCTACAATGATATAAAACAATACATATTATTGTTATAAAAAGTTGAATTAGGAAGTCATCAAACTTTACATAATTAGACACAGTGAGCTCTCCGGATAATTTTACCAATATCTTGACATCTATCTGCAATCTATCTGTCAACAGAGTTCCATCATTTTCGCAAGACACTTGTTTGATAGTGACACATATATACTTTGATGAAGGTGTGTGCCAGTCAATGGGTAGTCACACAGTGTAAAACTATGTTATTTGAAATCCATAAATATGAAATTAGGTTTGACAAATGCTGAATATATTTATCAGATTATCTCCGGTCTCAAGCGTCCAACAATGGTCATGGCTGCGTTTCTGTTTTTGAGCTGTGCTACAGTTTTCCTGTATGTGGCCGATGGTTTGACTACATGTAATCCACCACACAGTGGTGAATACTGAAAAAGTAGCTAGTGGCTGTACTTGTCAGAAATTAAAAAGCAGCCACTGGTACTGTGTGAAAATACTTTTAGCTAGCTAACCCTTTTATTGCTTGAGATCACCTATTCATATATTCAAAGTGCCCACCAGCAATCTATTGGTGAATGAACAATATAAAGCTGCCATATACCAATAGCTACATTTTGTAGCTGGTTGGCACAGTTGCATATATAAAATTATACTTAATACTGTTTACTGTATCTGCGGAGTTGAGTAATTAGCGCTAATTGCGCTTGTAGTTTCCATCAATAGGTTATACATTTTTCTGGTTTTCGGTTGAAAATATATATAATAATATATGAACCCATGTACGGTATACTAACATGATCTCTCCTTTATTATAAAAAATGCAGGCAATTAATGTCAGGAAATTCCAAAATGACAGCGAATTTCAATACTTAATTTAGAACATAAATCAGATAATAGAACAAAATATTATGTCTGCATATGAAATATAAGTTCTACGTGAATAAGATTTCGGCCTTGACATTATGCATACTTTGCCCTTTGATATTGTCATTTATTGAGAGCAGCAAAATGCAAACATCTTCAATCACCTCGATAGAAGAAATTAGACCTTGACATCAAACAATTCTAACGTAAATCATTGGAAGAAACTAGTATAAAAGCTTTAATAGTAAGGCTTACCTTTATATTTAACGCATAACATAATGATCGCTGTTTAAGTACGGTGCTAGGTAGCCTGGCAGCAACTGAGGTCGCCATCTTTGAAGGGTCAAGGTCGGATCAAATCAGTGAAGGCCGATGTACCAAAAGAAGCGTAAAGTTGATTAAAGTAGCGCAAAGATAAAGAAAAGTGATAAAAGTCCATATCAATGTCTACAAATATGGATCTATTTTTTATCTATGCACAGAATAAGACAGATTTGCATTCATGAAATGTTGTCGTTAACTCATATTCATTATTTAATTGTAACAAACTAGGCCTTGGTGATTTTCAAAGTTTTGCTTCATTCATTACCCCGTACGTCCATGTACAGTAATGTTCTTTTCATAACTCCTTCCATGTAATGCTCTTTTCATTACCCCTTCCGTGGAATGCTCAACTCACAACTCCTTCCATGTTATACTCCATAATTTACTCCTTTCATGTACAGATGTAATGCTCCCTTCATCACTCATTTCATGTCATGCTCCATTCTTTACTGCTTCCGTGTAAAGCTCCTGTTCATAATATTACTGCTTCCGGATAAAGCTCCATTCATTACTAAAAGATCTAAAAATACAAAGATTAGAAAGATATACCAAATCTCACAATATCTTTTGGCAGTCTTCTGAAATTTCGCGAAATTTCATTTGTTTTTAATACCTTATATCTTCCAGTTTAATATACATAGGCAAACACTAATATGTTAATGCACGGATATACACAGAATGTATTCTAATGTATTTCCGTGGTTAATGCAAAAGATTTATTGTTCAGCTTTAAAATGATACCTTATTTATTGAAATCAGTCACGGATTAAAACAGAAGTTCGCAAAGAGCCAGACCTACACTCATTTAAATGGAAATTCCAAGTTTATCAGAAAATACCTAATTTTGCCTCATTCAAAGCATTTTTTGTGAATTCTATAAGGGGTGGACAAAAACAAGTTACCTCAAGCAGTAGACAAAACTAAGCTCTTCAAAATGAGACAGTGGTTATTAAAAAAGGATGACAAACAAAAAGTTTCATACAAAATAACAGAATATGTTGCGGTTCTATTTTGCATTTTCTCTAATTTTTTAAATGAGTTTCCAATCTGTGTTTTTAGATCTTTGATAACTCCTTCCATGTAATACATCATTCATTACGTCTCTTATGTAACACTCCATTCATTACTCATTTCATGTAATGCTAAATCCATTACTCCTTACATGTAATGCTAAATCCATTACTCCTTTCGTGTAATGCTAAATCCATTACTCCTTCCATGCAATGCTCCACTCATAACTCCTTACATGTATACACTATCCCAAAGTTCTAACCCGCCACCATAATTATGTGTTATAAGTTTGTTAATACTACACTTTACATACCAATACTTGAATAATATTTGCATTTAATTATTGATTCATTTTGGCAGATAAACGGCCATGTTACTCGTGACAGGCGCGTTACGTAATGAAACCGCGGTTTTACAAAGTCACAACATAGTTTACCCACATTGTTCATGAACACGCAACAAACATGTGTTCATTAACATTTAGCACAACCGATGTCTGTTCTCCCAGAAAACACGTAACATGCCGAGATTGACACAAAACGAACTTGGATGAAGTGTAAGAATCTTACAACAAAATTTTACAAATTTTAAGGCTATTTCAATGAAATGTCAATTTTGCAAATTTTGCTTGAGTGTTGATTTAAAAAATTGAAGGTTCCTGTGAATGAAAAAATAGGAAATAATCATTGAAATAACAATTACAAACGAAATTGAAAATCATTTTTGTAATAAAAAGCAAAACTAAGGGCCGCAACTTTATACAAGCTGTTCACATTCCGACAGGTCAACCGCGTTCTGTTTCACGGTGCCAATTTCAACATAATTATATATATGTTAGGTGTTTTTCGCGTAGGATAATCTCCACTAAGATCAAAACCGTACATGAACACGTGCTTTTGACGCGCATGCATTACACGTGTAAATCATTGTAGATTACGTAATAAGTCTAAAACGGTGAATTAGACCGTAAGTAGGCCGAAATAAACAAATATTTGGCTTCATTGGATATTCATATGTCATTATGTGAAATTTCGTGTTAATAAATGCATTATTAAAAAACGATTAATAAAATAAAAAAATGTCTACTAGGAATTGGATCATCACAGTGGTTTTTCGTAATCTCATGAGTGTTCCTCTCGAGTCAGTTTCGGCACTATATGTGTTTTTCAAGATGAATAGTCATCAGTAATGCCGATTTTGTTTATGGGCGCGTGAATTCTGGTTGACATGCATGGCACGTGCAAAATTGCATTAATACGCAATTCACCAAATGGGCTGAAATTAACTGCAAAACGGTCAAAATAAACCAACACTTAGTTGCAACTCTTAATCATGTATCGGAATGCGAAATTTCAGGTGAATACATGCATTTTTCACAAAACGGAAATGAAATATAAACTGGCGGGTTTGAACTTTTGGAGAGTGTATTGCTCTATTAGTTACTCTTTTCATGAATTGTCTCATTCAAGGATCGTATTCATTATACATGTGATGAATCTGAGACTATAGTCTCTGGATGAATGTATATATTCGTTGGAAATTAATTTCCCTCATGTGTAAATTCTTAGTTATTGCAATTTATATTGATCAATGAATAATAAATACGCATGAATGCATTCGTTTAAAAAGCCATTTACCATTTCAATAATGCATGTGTATTATAAAATATCTTAATTGGATATTAATTGGAAACTCACGTGTCAATTATCTATGACGTCATGACGTCATCGTCACAATATATTGAGTCAACCATCAATTGAATGGTATTTCATTGCAAACTTACACCCGTATTATTTTTCTTCATGTGTCATACTAAAATAATAACTCACAATGAAACAAATAGAATGAATAACGTCTGGAGGCGAAAGAACTTTGCGTCGAATACACCTTGTGTACGAAACGTTTTTAGTCCGATCCAATAAAAAATGGCCGCTTTTCCCAGCCAGGATAAGCGGCCGCTTAAAAAGCTAAGGCTCGGTCCTCCAGATGTTTATCCACAAGATGCTAAACAGAAAGAGGTACGTTATATATTCCTTTAAACTATTGATGTTACCATTTGATATAATCTAGCTTCGTTTAAGTGTGCTTTGTTGTTAAATAATTGTGCATAAACTGTCCTAGTGTCTGGATAGGCAATGTTATCCGAACTTTGAATAGTTTTTTGTGCGTTTCACTTTACTATATTGAATTCTCATTTCATGTTTTCAGGATGAGCTTACATCAACCAGTGTTAAGTTGGGGTTCAGCAATTTGCCACACTTCAATGATGAGGTATATAAAATATGTTTTTTATATAAATTAGTAATAGTAGCTGAGACATAAATCATAAATTTTATTATAACATTTATTTCAATTTTTTACAAATTGTTTATATCTGAATGACAGGGTGTAATATTGTACTACTACGGTGCATTCCCTAAGGAAACTAGAGGTATCGAAGTCATGGACTTGTAGCTATTCCTCATCAAAAAGGGTACTTTTGCAACATTTGAAATAAAATTTTGAAGTGGCGTTGTCCATTCTCTGTGGCAATTATCAGTCATTCAACACTAATTGGCCTATAAATATTATGGCATAATGGTAAATAATCAGGGATTAAGCAATTAAATGTAACTTAAACCTATATTTCTACTGGGTTTTTGATATTTGAACAATATTTTGTGATTTCTTTCAACAATGTCCATCATTAGTTTGGCCTTTTGGTCATTTATGAAGCTACCCAACTAGAGTAGAGATTAACCGGATGGTAACCCAGATGTAGTCTCGCGTGTATCAGTGCTATACACCAGGCATGTTAAAGAACCATGGAGTGTATTCGGAAAGAGCTAGGGTATCGCACCCACATTCCTTGTATGATGTATCTCACACATTAGCCACAGGTCATTGGCCAATTAGGCATGAAAAAAACTGGATTGCCATGCACTTAAAATATCTGAGATGAATGCAAACAAGGAGAAGAAGCTGCACAAATTTGTTACTATTTGTAAAAACATGAGTATGAAAAAATTACGAAATTAAATTTGACATAAATAGATTTATCTGTTTTCTTATTCCAGTATGGGTCTGCCAAGAATGCTAATATCAGCCAGGAAAAGGTATAAATTGTTTCATTGTTTGTGTTTTCTTATCTATGTGACTATCCCACTTTATGTTGACTCGTAATGTATACATTTTAACACTAATACATTATGATATGCTAGCCTAATTTTGAGAACTTCTTATTTCATGATTTAAACTGTGGGGCCCTCAATATTTTGGGGACTGGGACCAAGGCCCTTTGTAGGGGGATTCTTTGATTGAAAACCAGAAGTCTGTTAACCTAGCAAAGCGCTTCATAGTGCTTTCAATGGGAGGTAATTCATGCTCACTTTATTTAATGGAACTCAATAAAGATGCTCAGTAAGGATTTGCATCTATATAAGACAAAGGACCCCAGATTTTTATGACATTTTCATGTTATTTGTGTTTCAGTTTGGGGCGTTCTTCAGCGCTGTTATGACCAAAAAGATTGAGCTGAACACATGGAGTGACAGCAGTAAGAAGAAGCCTCAGATAATGAAGGATAACTTCTGGCCAGTAAGTAAAGATAGGACTGTATAATGGATACCAAAATCTGTTCTTGAGTAGTAATGAGTACTCAAGAATTCTCTCACATAAAACCTGTAGTAATCCGAAATCAATGTATGTGTATAATTTGAGAAAGACAGTTATATACTGTGTTTTTTTACCAGCGATTTCTTCAATGATAACAATAGATTATAGATTTTGCTTATAAATGTAAGAGTGTCTTCATTTTGAGGTTGTAAAAAATTACTTAAATAACTTCTTAATAAAAGTTCTAATTAAAGTACCAATTTTATAAACTCTTCTTTCAGACATTTGTCCCTTCAGCTGATTCTTCACTATATCCCCTATCGTACATTTTATTCTAAGATATTTTTCCCCAGGTGACAACTCAGAAAAAGCCACTTGTAGAAAATTGGTTTAAAGACCTGGCGTCTGGTAACAAACCACTAGCACAGTTGAGCAAGAGAGTGCCATCATTCTTCTACAGTAAGAAAGAGGAGATATTCACCAATCTCTGCGAGTATAACATGCCGATGATTAAAGCATCCTGGTTTATTAAGATGACAGCATCGTATTACATTGCTATGCAGGAAAACAAACCAAAGAAAAGACAGACGGTGGATCAGTCACTTGGTATGTATAACAAATTTACATCATGAATAAATTGAATTAATAAACTTAGCTATAATAGCCAGTGCCTTAAAGCTAGAATCAGCTTTTCCCTGGCGCCTTCAATCCTAGTATGGTATTTTTAAATCATTATGGATGTTTATATTTCTGTTCAGTATTGTATTATTTGAGTGTGTATGGCTTGTATTGCCTTTAAATTATGGATAATCATGCAGTTTTCTCTTTTGAAAACTTTTAGCCATTCTTGTTGATATCTTTAAGCGCAAACCCTAGTATTGCCCCAGCGCATTAAAAAGTGTCTAGGTAAGTGCCTGATAGCCTAGTGGTAGGGCATCTGATTCAAGTGTGAGATATCTCTGGTTTGATCCCGAGCAGCAACATAGGTTGTTTAAAATTATACTGGTGTATATCCTTTTCTTGATACACAGCATAATTAGTTCCAGGCAACTGCTGGTTCACCCAGTGTCAGGATAATGTGGCTGGGTAGTCTCCATATGAATAAAGAACTGTCAACCAGTGGGAAGTAAAACAATATTTAAGAAAAGTAACAAAGGTCTGCATAGCAGGAAAAATATTGAAAGAATTGGAAATTATTTATTCTGGCCATTTTGTTTTGATATACCTCACTTGTTATATTGTAGAATGGACATTGGGACTGACCAAATTCATGAAGGAACAATTAACCAAAGTACAAGAACATTACCATGGTAGCACTCCTGGTCCCGTGATGAGCTTCCTGACAGCAACTCAAGCTCCATCTCAAGTTGACCTTGACCTCGCCTTGAAACAATGGCACTACTGTTCCAAACTGGCTCGACATATGTATGATGTAAGTACTACTACAGAAACTATGGATGTTTATGTGAAAAACTTGGAAAACAAAAATTTATATAAAAGCAGATCTGTATAGGTTTTAGAATTGCTATTTTCACTTTCAAACCTACAAAGCTTAGAATTGATTGGTTGATAGGCATTGTCACTGGGTATAGGCTTAGCATTGATTGATCAATAGGAAATGCAACTGAATGTGAATTCATTCAGGTCATTTTCAGATGCTCCTACGAAATATATATTGAGGCAGTAATAACCAGAATCAGCCAGGGCTTAAAAAAGAGTTCAAAGATTGATTATTGTTTTTGTCATATGAATAGCAAATAAATGGTTGAAGTTATCGATATTGGCAGTACTTAACTTTTATGTGGGAGAGGGCAGTTTGAGAACAAACGGAACATTTTAAACTGATTAATAATACCTTAAAATTTAAAAGTGTTCATTAAAATTTTGTGATATTAATTTTCTTCACCACATTGGACACGTTCCCCATAGTGAGAAGAAAAAGCCCATCACTTGTGATAATTATGTTTATTTTATTTTATTTCTGTATGTTAGGAGGGGTTACTGGACAGACATGAATTTTTGTCGTGGATTATTGAGATAGTGGAGAAGACAAAGCAGACAGATGATACTATACTGAAACTTGTACTGAAAGAATTACTACAGGTATGTCAAAGATCATAGTAACTTTAGTATTGTAAAGTACTATATTATAACCACTGATGATTAGGTGTATATAAGTTATTCTGAATTTGATCCAGTCAGTTTTGGCACAACCTGTCGGGTAACAGGATGCTTAATAAAGTTTGCTTCATTATATCACTTGGTCATGTGACACTGATAATCTGCTGATGACCATGTCATCAGATGGATTAATTTGAGAATCCCCAAATGAAACTGTGACCCTCAGGGTGAGGTTTTACTATCTCAAATTAATTGGCTAAGCAGATTAAGTGACTGGATAAATAGAATTACAGATTAGTAATGTAAATAAAATAAGTTTAAGTTTGGCTTATAGACTTTCTTATCCCTGTCACAAATTTATATATTATTCTCTTCATAAACAATTATGACTATGTTTGTGTTTGCAGTATTTGGACGAGGTGGTGATGTCAGCACAGTTATCACGACGTTTAGCGTACACGGCTTCTAGACGCGTCTCACAGTTATGTAATGATTCTGGTTGTGCTTCTCCTCGTACCCAGTCTCCCATGCTGAACACAAGTAATAACAAGTAAGTTGTAAATCCTAGCATGAGCGTATCTGTCAACCAATTTAGTATTGATGTAATACACAGTATCAATGTTGTCTCGGACATTCTTTCTGTTTTGAGAAATTAATTTTACAGTTTGAATGCAACATATCTTATGTCTGTTTTTATAGTGTTTGGGCTATCTAGATGACTTTTACATGGACACAAATCACTTTATCATATAAAGCTGGACCAGACAGAGAAAGGAATACCAAAAACATTTTGACAAACCTTTTGAATTAAGAAATCTGTTTCAGGGAAATATAGGTTTGACTCTACCGCTATTGTACCTTCTTATTTCAGTAACAACAATTCACAAATGGTATCACAGAACCCGCTAGCTGCAATATTTGCTGAATTCAACAATTGCCCCCAACATAGAGGTGTTATCCTCAGTCTTAGTGCATGTTTACAGGTAAAATTCTGCCTAATTAAATGTTCAGTGAAGTTTTTTGTTGTGGATCTACTTAAATCACGAGAATTTAATTCTAACAGTTAAATGATTGGCACAATATATAAGAATGGGATTCCTTACTCAAATTAAGATCAATTTCGTTGATGGGATACTGAAACACTGGCTTCGTATAAATCTTTAATAGATTGAGTTCTCCAAATGAGTAACCTTGCTACATCTTGGCTCTCTTGTTAAATTCACTCATTTATCACTCCCTACAAAATTTTCATTTTACCAAAATCTGCAAAATTTCATATAGACATCAGATTGGACGATATTACACCAGTCATACATTTCTTGGAATAATATGGGGGTATGCATTGTAGCCATTGTACCAAATGCACATTCGGATCCAGCTACCAAAAATTAATAAAATTTTGGAATAGAAGTCTTCAAAATTTCTTATCAGGCAACTTCTAC
Source organism: Spisula solida (assembly GCA_947247005.1). NCBI lineage: Eukaryota > Metazoa > Mollusca > Bivalvia > Venerida > Mactridae > Spisula > Spisula solida. Next base: position 23,711,900 of record OX365956.1, read on the forward strand.
CATAAAACTTTTTATTGCTAGTATAGCCCGTTTGCAGCGAAAAAAATCGTCTAAATTTTGAATGGTTAAAAATCTATTCATCAGATGTTGATAAAAATTTACGTAGAATCATAATAACATTCTACCTTCTCCCATTTTAAATTTCATAATTTTTAATTACTTATTTAAACAAGTTTATTCTTTATTGTATATTGATACTACTTGCATTTGAACACTTTAACGCAGGGAGGATATCTGGTATTCCATTGATGATTAACTTTTTATTAACTGTTATAATCAGTGATCAGCGTGATTAACATTGCTGTGATGAAAGCAAAATTTATGAGGCCCATATAAGTCGATTTATTTAGGTATGTCGCTTGTGTGTATACAGATTATGTATAAAACATGTAATATCAGGGAAAAGCAGTGAAAACCAAACCTTTATTTACTAAGCTACATAACGTATGTTATACTTGACACGTATATAATAATGTTAAATTAAGAACTTAATATAAGCATTGCAATGTTTATGTGCGCAATGACATGTAGTCTTATGACTGAACCAGTCCTAAATAATTGAGTAATATACATCTACCCAAACCTTTAGGATAAGTCTGAAATCGACATTCACGAACACGTTTGAAGAATGCCTAATATTGAGCAGTCAAAAAGACGCTGTAAAATCCGTGTTTTTTATAGTTTGAGAAGGAGGCTGCTAGACGCAAGCCATTTTTACGTTTAGACCCGAAAATATGATACACATGGACAGTACAGATGTACAGGCGGGCCTTGTATATGCTATATTATATAGGTTTCAAATACGTAAATCTACCGTTAGACGTGTCATGTGACCATAAAATTGGCTGTTGTGTGTATCGAGTCTTCAAACATGAAGTTTCATTGTAAACTACAAATATTTTACATAGAACATATGAACAAAACTTTTTTCACACATGCCCGATGTGGCTTAGATTAAATTGTATATTAGGTAGATACATTTCATTTACTCGTGCAAAATCTCATACTTGTAGGTGCAGTAAATACTGAGAAATCTTCATTTTAGACGATTTTTTTGCCGCAAACGGACTATATAAGACATTACGTCACTTACATAGTATAAACATAGTAACAGTAAATTATAGTACAAATTTACTTGAAAACCTTTTACATGCAACCATTTGACAAGCACTGAGGCAGGGCAATCTTTACCCTGGTGTAATGTCGATTTAGGATGCTATTTTGATTTAGGACACTGTCTTAATTTGGTTTGTGTTTCTTTCTTACAGGTGATTACAATGACCAGTCCGTCAGCACTGGTATGGAACAATCTGAATGAAGGCAGGAGTAGTTCCCCTTACTGTGCATCACCGTTAGATTATCTTCCCTGTCCTCCGTCATGTCTACCTATGCCTCCTAGTGAACAAAATCAACAGGTGAAATCTCAAAGATTTTTTCTTTAATTTATGTAATTTAATACATGTAGTTTAAATTGTGTATTTACCTCTGATGGTTAGGAGTTTTAAATTATTGAATTTATTGTGATAATTGTTCACCCACATATAATTCGGGAGTCATATTGATTTTGTGCTTGATGTCTGGATGGATGGAAGCCACCAAGTTTGTCCGTCTAGATCTTCTTAACCAATGGTTAGATATCAATGAAACTTCATATGAATACATGATACAAAGCCTAGTTGTGCATATTGTCAGAAATTTAAGGTCAGAGGATTTTTGTCGGAGTTATGGCCCTTTGTGGGAGACATACCTTTTTGTGTTTATAACCTTTGATTGCAAATCTCGATCAGCCTTTTCTAAATTAAGTGCACAAGTGTTAAACAGTAAGATGCTTCAAGCAGTCACATTGTATCCCTTAAATTGCTGCTTAAGATAGGTTAAGACTATTATTTGACGTATTGTGTTTATGTATCCTACAGATAAGAGCTCAGATACGTGCCATGGAACAACAGATACGATTGAGAAGCCGAGCTGCTGAAGTCAGATGGTCGTCAGACAAGTGTCAACAGTCCACTACAGGTATATCTTCTATTATGTTCAATTAAACAATATATTTAGGGCTGTTCTAAGGTCTGTTCCAGAAAAAAAGGTGTGTGGGCAAGAATGACAGTCCAAACGTATTTCTCATTCACAGAATTAGAATTAATTATTCTGACACCCCATATACACTACTAAATTTCTTATGCCGCCTCACCGACAGAAGTTGTTACTTCTCAACCTGGCATTTTTTGTAGAAAAGCCCTTTAAAATTAATTAGAAAATATACTGTATTCTTTGACTGACTAGCAAACACAGGTCTTATTATGGTTGTTTTGGAAAAAAAATTCTCAGGAAAGTATGACCACTGTGTAGTCTATAGGTTTGTTTCTACGTTTGCTTTATTTTACAGGATTTACAATGAGTAAAGTGTTAAATGTACTGGATACATTAGATCGACACAACTTTGACAAAGTGGAGAGTGTCAACTGTTTAGATTCCTTGTATCATAAAATCTTTACCAATAATCAGAATAAAGATGGTAATGAGGTAAGTCATGTAGCCAGCTGGATTAAGGGGGGGGGGGGTTCATTTGACTCGAGAGTAGGGGTTTTGACTCTTGAAATTTCCAAAAAGCACAATTTTGACCCTCAAGATTTTGGTTCGAAGGGTCATTTTCTCATTAAATCATGGATATTTTGTCTATAAAATGGTAAATTTAAGTCAAAAGTATCAAAATGACTCTCAAGATTCAGAGGCTAGTGGAACCCCTGTGGATTTGATACACTGAAAAACTTATCATTAGCAATAGCCTATGTCACATCAGCTGGACAATTCTATGGTTGCATGATTTCTTTCACCCGAAAAATAAAAAAAATTCAGCCATGCCAGACAAAATTTTTCAAGGTCAGGGAAAAGTCACGAAATTTCAGAATTAGTCAGGGAAATGACTGTTATTGACTTCGGCAGTCTTGTCAATTGTAGATATCCGGGTTATTCAACAGAAAAAATTATCATTAGTCAGCTTAATTTGACAGCCATGATGAGAAAATATTTTCTATGTATATTGTATTTTGTTTGTTATACTTTCAGCCATTGGTTAGTGATGAGCCAATCATAACACTTCTTATAGACTGGGCTGTTAGTGTGAAACGACAAGGTGCACATAGAGCTGTGGTAGTTGCAAAGTTGTTAGAAAAACGACAGCATGATATGAGAACAGAGGTAAACACTGATACACTTCAATTCTACATTGTATTAACCATTATTATTATGTGACCAAGGGTCTGTGATGTTGCCTCTTATGACAATAGTTGGTGATATTTTTGGAATTTAAAGCCTTGAAAATGCTGTAAAATGTGAGGAAAAATACAGACATTTGATTTCTACGTAAACTGTTCACACTCGTCTATTTCAAAACTGTCACAGGTTTAATTTTACTTATTCACGGTCAGTTTCAGCATGTTCATGCCAATATTGACAAGACTTTGTACAGTGTTACAAGAGTTGAACAAAATTCTATGTTACAGAAATATTGAGCAAAAATCCACATATTTATGGAACAACCTTTGTATTACAACAATTACAAAAATTGAGAAATCTCTATTTAGATTCTTTAGAAAAACTCCAAATATTTATGGAATGACCCTCAAACTACTATAATTGAGCAAAACTCTTATGTATATCTAAAAGATTGAGCAAAACTCCAAATTTTTATTGAACATCCCTTGTATTACAGAAATACGGTGATACAGATGTTCCTGAAGACAAGGATTCTGCTGGTTCCGACATGATGATTCCACCCAGTGTTCCTGTCTTCCAATCCTTACTACTTAACTTCCTAGATAACAAAGCACCAGTTATAGGTAAGTCGAGGGTATACGTACCCTGAGCCGTGTCAAATATAAGTCTCGTCTTAAAATGGTGATTTTGAAAAACTTTTATTGTATAAATTGATCAGCCCATGTATGGATGAAGTAAAATAGCGATGATAGTCTAAAATATGGTCGTTACAGCAATGCAAACCTAAAGTAAATGAATCAGTCCATGTATAAATGAAATAAAACGCACCTCATATTCTGAAATGTGATTGTTACAGCAATGCATGCAAGATTAAAAACATAGATGTCTACCATACTGTTGATGTACTGCCTTATCTTATTTCAAACATGAACTCAAGTGATGAGATCCTTGAAAGATTTTCTAACTTGGTACAAAACAAAACATTGCAAATAAAACTTATGTTATTGTCATATTTTATTTCAGATGAGAACTCGAGTGATGAGAACCATCAAGCCTTTGCTAACTTGATACATCTATTCTATGAGCTGATCCGACATGAAGTGTTCTCCCATGATGCCTACATGTGTACGTTGATATCACGCGGTGATTTAATGTCAGCACCAGCCGTGGCTTCTATCGCTGCTGATAGCGTGGATTTGTCAAGCATGAAAAGTGATGTTGAAAGCATCAAACATGAGGTATTTGTTATATAATTGATTAGTCCCCTACTGGTGTATTTTTATTTGGCATGATAGATGTCTGCATTATAACACCAGATGATATGTTTCACCATGAAGAAAGAGTTCTGCCTTTTTCAGTAGTTGCTATTCACATTCCTCTGACCTAAATACATTACATTCATATAATTTCTTAAAAATAATATTGAAATAAAAAAAAAATATTAAGAAACAAATTGATACAATTCCACAATAATCCAGAATTCTGAATTAGCAACACTAGAATGAATGAACTTTAGCATGTTATGGTCTTTTGACTTTTCAAAAGCTGAATTATAACAATAGAACAATGTTTGAAACAGTTTTGATGAAGGGATGTGTGCTATTGGCACCCAAAAATTGAAAATGGATTACTAGTAATGTCTTAATTCAAGATTAGGCATTATACCTTAGTAGGTTGGACCCCTGTTGATATGAAAAAAAATTGATACTGAAATGAAAGATCTGATACTCACTCATATTGTGGATGTATGTTTTCAGCACCAAGATGACATTAAGGTTGATATGGATATACACACCATGGAGTTAGATCCCAACAGTTTCTTTGAATATGTGAAAGAAGAACCAAGATTAAGCCCTATAGCTCCAGGTATACCACTTACATACTCAAAGACATTCCAACATAAAACTTGAGGGAAAATGAAATAATTACTTATGACCCATACACATAATAATTGCTTACATCCAAAAAAAACCATATACTTGCTTGTACACAGTACTTTGCCCTACCAGGGAATTCAAGGTCATACTCTTCTTAAAAAGGAGATTTGAATTGACTCATCTTTATTTGTGTTATCAAAATGGTGTACTTAAGCATCCGTGAAGTTAACAAAGTCCGAGAAGAGGCTATTCAAGGAAATGCTTTTATTCAGCATGAGCTTCAAAATTTGAAAAGTCTTCATATTATTAATATTATGTTATATTTAAGCATCTGTGAAGTCTACAAAGTCTGAGAAGGAACAGCCTGTACCGAGTGTAAGCAAAGTTGATCAACAACAGATACCTGAGATGAAGGGACCATCCCGACACATGCAGTATGCCACACACTTCCCTCTCCCGCAGGATGAGATGTCGAGTCACGAAAGCAACCAAAGATTAGTGGTTCTGTTTGGTGTCGGGAAGGCACGTGATGCTGCTCGTCATCTTCTGAAGAAAGTCAGTAAGGAGATTCTGAAACAGTTCAGTCGAAAAAATTGTATCGATATGAGTAGCGGGGATCTCGGTAAGCCTAAGAAGAAGAAAGAAAAAGATGAACCTGGATGTTCAACCTCCGTGTCTCTCGTTGGAAACATGGAAGTGCTGTTTGGGAAGTTTTATAAACTGTCTTTCTATGACCAGCATGTGATCACATGGCAGTGCACGCTAGCAGTGAACGAGATGATCAATTCGTTCACAGCGATGACGTCGACATACCTTCCCCAGGTGGAGAATATCTCATTCCTATTTGATCTGATGGAACATTCTATGAATGTGAATACGCTACTCGAGTTCTCAGTACAGGTAAGTGACACATTCAAACAGGCCCCCGCCCATCTCCTGAAACATTTTAATCTGACTTAAATATCTGCTTATATATCATCACTTACCTTTGAGTAAAACACTGCAAAATCGGAATAAAAAATGATACCATGAATGGAAACATTGAATATGACAACGAAATTTCAAGAGCTTCTACAAGTTTTGGCTTCAGACTCTGATTAGAGCTTTATATAAAAATTTGAACTGAGATTTTTCTTCTGGACATCAAGGCAAGGGGGTCATACAAATCTGGAATTATCGTCAAATCGGGATTTGCTGCACTAGAAACAATGAAAAAATAAGTTATTTGATAAAAATATTATTGACTAAGTTACAGTCATTTGAAATTTCATATGCTTAATTTTAACAGTGGGATACATAATATAAAAAGAACATGGGATTCAAATAATAATAATGGCTATATTTTGGATTATGAATAATAGCGTACTCATATTAAAGATTGTACAGTATCAAATTGATAGCCTATCAATGAACTAACCTTGCTGAGATCTACCTAGTGGTTGTCCTCGGCCTAGGATTGGAAAATCCAAGCAATTGAGAGACAATAATTGCTTACACATAATTATATGTTTAATATTTCAGTTATTGAAGGAATTGAGTATTGTGGAGGCACAGTTATCTGCTGCTAACTCGAGTCTGTCTGGAATCTACACCACATCATTGTGTTTGTGTATAGTGGCTATCTTCAGGAAATATCATTCTTTCTTACTGGTGTCTGAGGATCTCACTTTTCAAGCATTTGAAGGGTAAGGGTAAAAACTTGGTTTTTAATGATGATTAAAATTTTTGAGATTTAATTTATTGATATTATGGGAAAACTTTACCACATAATGTAGCTCTTGATTGACATAACAAGCATTTTCAAACCAATTCACTTCTAGTTGGATGGAAAAGTTTGGTTGTCATTAAGAATGCCTATCTCAACTGGAAAGTTGGCCACCTCAAAACATGGGAAAAAAACTTCTTTTAATTTTCAGATGTAATAACTGTTTTGGTCACCTCAAATTTAAAGGTGCCTGCTCAGCAAAATCTTAATGAAAACCCTGGAAACAATGAAAAGCGTTGCAGAAATGACCATGTGTCTTGGCTAAAATTTGAACCAGGGCTCTCTTGATCCGTAGTCATCCAGTAGGTATCCACTCGATCACAATGCCACCCTTGATGTAAATTGATGATAGTGAATGTATTTCAGGTTGATAGGTGTAGTAAAGCATGTATGTAATCCCGCCGACTGTTCATCAGCTGAGAGATGTATTCTAGCATACCTGTACGATGTCTATACCTCATGCAGTTACTTGAGAGTAAGTATACAATCATTTCTTGTTTCACTATCAGTTATCATGCCCCCATCTTTAGAGAGGGGGTGTATTGCTTTGCACATGTCGGTTAATAATTGCGTAATGGTCCTCTCAGCTGCTCCAGCATTGGTATAATCACATCCGTGATACATGTACTTATATAACCAAACTGAATAACTGAAATCCAAAATTGTAGTAAGTAAACCCAGACACAAGTGTTGTCAGCTGGTGGTTAAGGTAGATGTGCCTAATGCTGTGTGTTGCATACCTCTGTAAGTATTTGGTTTATGGTCCTTACAAGACTTTTTAGCATCAATTTCATTATAAACTAGTTAAGAAATCAGGTTTTCTATGAACTTCATAGTTTTCTTCTTTTTATTTCAGAACAAGTTTCAAGAGATGTTTAACAATGCGTATTCTAAGATACGTGTTACATTGTATGCTGATATCAAACCATCTCCATCTATGCTGATGTGGGACCCCTCATTCATGATTGACTTTCTAGCTAATATCAAGTAAGACATTTTCAACTTATAACTCTTCTGTCACTTTTGGAGAAACTTTAGGTGGGATGTTTTTGCTGTAGCAAACACTTCCCATTCACTTTGAATACTAGGGATGTCGACAAATGACAAAAAAGTATTCAAATATTTGGTTAGCCGTCAAACAAATATTTGATTGTCATCACTTTGACAAAATGACTCCATACTCAAAATTACCTTTTGCTACTTTCACTGGAAATTGATGCAATGCTCTTTCACAAACAATAATACAGTCATCTGTGAATAATTGAAATCAATGACTTGTCCCTTCCTCCCTTTATCTTTTCTGTTTGTTGAATATCATTGTTTTACAATTTCAGAACAATACCTATAGAGTTGAATATCATTGTTTTACAATTTCAGAACAATACCTATAGAGTTGAATATCATTGTTTTACAATTTCAGAACAATACCTATAGAGTTGAATATCATTGTTTTACAATTTCAGAACAATACCTATAGAGTTGAATATCATTGTTTTACAATTTCAGAACAATACCTATAGAGTTGAATATCATTGTTTTACAATTTCAGAACAATACCTATAGAGTTGAATATCATTGTTTTACAATTTCAGAACAATACCTATAGAACAGAAGTTAATTGATCAGTTGAACAAGCAGGCTGCAAACAGATATAGTTTTGTGGTTAACACAATGTTAAATATCTGCAAATACATGTTGACATCTGACAGGTAGGTTATAGTTGTTACTATGTACTGTAAATTATAATTTTCGCAAGACCTAAATTTTGCAAGTATTGCTATGAAGTTGGTGAGGTTAAATGTTCCTGAAATTCAAAATTTAGCTTCGTGCAAATTACGAGTTTCATTATATAAATTTCAAGAGAATGAATTTTTGCAACTTCATCAAACTTGCACATATAGTTTGTTACACAGCATGAAAAGTGAAAGCTGACTTCTTTTCTCTTGCCTGTGTGGCGATGGGTACCATCAGGAATGATGTGTCAAGAGTGATAAATACAAGTTTTAAATAATTTGTTTCACAATCGGCCTAAATAAAATTAGTAACAATTTTGGGTTTTATATGTATTATATACATGCATACTTTTCTTTGTTTTAGATTAAATGAGATCAGTGTGCTGTGTGCAGAATTGACTGCAAAATGTAATTCTTTAAGTGCTGAATGGTTGGGAGTATTGAAGGCGTTGTGCTGCTCGTCCAATCATAATTGTGGTTACATAGATGTACTCACTGAAATAGATGTAAGTTCTATAAGGATTGGTATTCTTGCTAGTAAATAAATTTGAGTTATTTTACAGAAAAAGAATCGTTTATAATATTACCCTGTCTTATGAATGACAGTTAGTGTGTTTTGTTTACCAGCCCTTCCCCATGGTCAGAAGACACTTTGGTACCACAGCGCCTTAAAACCAGAATAAGCTTTCCCCCAGCACCTTTAATCCTAGTATGGTGTCTTTAAATCAGTATGGGTGTTCATATTTTTGGTCTGTATTGTGTTATTTGAGTGATTATGGCTTGTATTGTGTTAAAAAGAGCTTGCATTAGCCTTTAAACTATGGATAACTATGTAGATTTCTCTACTAGACCTTTTTAGCTGCTCTTGCGGATCTCCGTCAGAACAAATTCTAGCATTGTCCCAGCCTCTTAAAAAAATTCGGGGGAAAGGCCTATTTACTATATGTAGTATTATCTGACCACATTAAACTGTGACTCCAAGTCTCTGCTTATTCAAGTCTGATGAGTCACCATTCAATTTGGTTTACTTTATAAATGACAAAGTGTTTTGTTAACTATATGTAATATACTAAGTTGTGATTTATGTACATATTTTCAGGTGAGTGATCTATCATTCCATGACAATCTGGCTGTGTTTACATCTATACTGATAGCCAGACACTGTTTCTCGTTACAAGATTTCATCGGTTATGTAGCATTACCTTCACTAGTCAATCCATTACCATTTGGTAAGTAATGAAATTTATATCTCCTACATGTAACATAATTATAGTGGGTTAAACGTATTGATTTTGTGCTGGATGGATGTCACAGTTTGTCCACACTAGTTCTTCCTAACAATTGGTTGAATTTCAATGAAACTTCACATGAATACTTAGTAACAAGTCTAGTTGTGTATATCGTCTTGAATTTTTGGTTGGATGATTTTTTTGCTTACTGTAAATTTTAAATCGGAAATGTTTTCGGCATCAAAATTTTGGCTTGATTTTGTAGATTGGTACGATAAATGGTTGCAAATTCTTAAAATTCAGAAAGGACTTCTTTTTGCATTTTACTACCAATGTTTCACAAAATTGAGTCCTTGAAAATTTATGATTTTACATGTTTTTTTTAAAAAATCGTTCAGTTTTTAAGTCCCCAGTCTCCCTCTTCTTATTTTAATATCCTTAATATGATGTCTGTTTTACGTTACAGCTGGATCTGGAGACCAAGATGCTGAGCCAGGAGCCAGACTTACATGTCATCTACTGTTACGTCTGTTTAAAGTATCTCATACAAGTCCTAATCCATACCCTGGTACTAATAGAAGGGGTACACATGTAAAGGCTTCCTCAGATAGACACCTCCTGGCTGCTGTACATAACAATATTGATGTCGGTGCTGTGTTAGCTGTTCTTAAAGCTATGCTCGCTTTAGGTAAGTTGCTTTGATTGTATGTTTCACTATTTTTGATGCACATGTTGGGAGGCAAAGTAAAATTGAATGTAGTCTGCTTTGGTTAAAGTTTTTGATGTAGTTTGATATTCTGTTTACTGTCAATGCTATTGCAATGAAACTTAATTTACCTACTTCCTGTAAATAGTCAAGAGAACTAAATAAGTGGAGTAATTATGTCCTCCACATTTATTGAATTTGTGCGGGATGGATCGATGTCTCAAAGTTTGTCAGCGCTTGTTCTCCTTAACCACTGTTGTTCTCCATACACTAGTTAAATTTTGATAAAACTTCATTTGAATAGTTGGTACCTAGCCTAGTTATACATATATTTTTGTTTACGGCCCTTAGTGGGAGATATAAGTTTTTTTGTAAAAACCCTTATTGTTTGTGAATACAGCTCCTAGGTATTCAATATGTTCTCATATTCTGATGTATTGTAGCTGATTCTTGCCAAGACGATGTAAAGACGAAGGCAGCAAATAAGAAAGGAGACAGTAAAGGAGGGGATGATATTATCAGTACATTACTCAGTAGTCTGGATGATGATATCATGATGGGGTATGTAAACTCTAATATCCTGAGGTGTGAAAACAGTACAACCTCTTCAGAGTACCCCTCTGTAGAGCACAACATCTTTATAACAACACCTTTAAAACTTCTCTAAGCTGATATTTACTATAATTTAACCTCTGTAGGGTAACAACCTCTAAACAATGACTAATATTTGCAGCTCCCAAAGGGTGTTGCTCTACCGAAGTAGTACTTTTCTGTATTTTGTTTCTTTTTCTGCTGCCTCCACAATCTTTGATGTGGGGGTATATTGCTTCCCACATGTTGGTCGGTAGGCTGGTTGTGTCTTCCAGTAGATCATATGATTTCTTTTCAAGAAGTTAACTAGGGAACGCTGTACCCTAGGATCCTCAAACTTTACATGGAGGTTGGTCAGCAACAGCAGATTACCGTTATGATTTTTAGGTCAGTATGTACTGTAAACCTAGAATTTATTTTGCGCGATTTAATTTCTGAGTGCTAAAAACATTAATATGGACATTAGCAGGAAATTAAAAACGCAAAAATTTGTAGTTGCGAATACGACAACGATCTGCAAATCGTGAAAGTTAGTATTCGTGAAAGTAAGTTGGTTTACAGTAAATGGGGAAACACATATTTTACAAACTTTACCTTGTATTTTAGTCCCTCAGGCAGTGGTATAGAGAATGCTGGTTTGAGTGAGTATTCTAAACACTGTCTACGTGAGATGTGTTGTCAGGATTGGGTCAGAGAAAAGTTCCTACGTGATCCCGAGGGATTATTGAACCCAGAGATGTTGTTGGATACAATGTTGAGTTCAGAGCAGGTATGTATGTCATTACAGTACTGTAAATCATTTACTACAAAATGTAGTATCAGCATAAATATGTAGTTCTATTAATAAACCTATCACTTTTCTTTTGTGATTTTCTTTTCGTCAGCAAACTTTACGAAAGGGTTGATATAATTTATACTAAAATTTATCATGCGTTAACGTCTCATTGTCCTTTTTGTGATTCTATTGAAGCACATGAATTATGTTACATTATCGATAAAATTTGGATGATGGCCAAGTTTCTACATGATTATACAACTCTATTACACAAAATTCAAGTATACAATGTCATTTACATTGAAAGTAAGAAAAAATTGAGGATTTGCATTTCTAGATGTATTGAGTATAAATCTGGTATATTTATTTATTTTTATTTATTTCAGACCCAGCAGTTAGTACGTATGATTTGTTACCCGTCCAGTTCTCCGAGTAAGATTGACGACGAAGAGATGGACACAAGGGAGACAATCAGTCGTATACTGGAATCCTTAGATACTTGGACACTCCGAGTTTCCCTCCTTGAGTTACATCTCATGTTTAAACAAGCTAAAAGCAATGCTGTAAGTACTGTAACAGAGGGAGAGAGAGAGACGAAAATTATGTTTGACTTTCAATTGTCTAACAATGTTTATTATGCCTCCCAGATATAGGTAACCCCTTCAAATTGTATATTATTACTTACTTAGTGCTCTTCGCGCTGATTTGCGCGTAAGGCCGCTGCCAGAGATCTCTATTGTTGTCTGTTCTGTGCCCATGTTTGTACTTGTTCCCAGGTCCACTCCTCGGTCTTGATCTCCTTCTCTACTGATCTTCTCCCAGTTTCATTTGGGTCTTTTCGTTCTCCTTCTTTACACTGGAGTCTACCGCATAACAATTCTAGGGATGACTGTTTGAGAAGCTCTTGACCCACACATTCCGAATGACGAGGATAAAAAAAATATCTCCCTAAAAAAAAGAATTATGTCTTCAACTATAAGTACTGAGTCCATCTTTATTTTCCTCCAGCGTTGGTTGGATTTCAATGAAACTCCACATGAATAGGTGGTACCAGGGTTACGGCCCTTTGTGGAAGACTTATGTTTAGTGTAAAAAATCCTATAATAACCTTATCATGTCAAAGACTGGATCAAATTTCACTGTCAGAATTAAACATTTTCTTGTTTTATTATTTTCCAGGAAACCAACAATATTCTAGATAATATATCTCAGGGAACAATACATTTGTTTCATCAACAAACCGAGCATCATAGTAGGACTACCAACAATTCACAAGCTGCCGCAGTACTAGAAACCATGCCGGTACAATCTCCAAAGTATGTATGATTTGTAGTGAAGATTTTAAGTCTGTTTGTTAGTCATATTTCTAAATATGGTGGAAGATATAGCCAGCCATTGCTTCAATTTAATATGATTTGTATTGTAGATAACAACATTGCTTAATCACATTTCTTGGATGGATCATATAACCAGCAATTGCTTCATCTCAATACATTTGGGATGACTATTTTCTGTAAAGGATGAGTTATAAAAAACTGATTGTGATCACACCTGCTGTATTGGAGGTTTTTGTGAAGAAGATTCAGGTGATTGAAAGTGTGCCCAAAGGGGTCAAGATCACTCTTACTAAAATAGAAACTTATAATAACATAACTAATAATTAACTTATGATTAACTTATTATAACTTTAAGTCGGTAGCTTGTGTTTGAAATGACAGTTGTGATTGAAAGTGGGACTGGCTGGACCAAGGCCACTGTTATAAAGCAGCGTGTATATTTGTGCAAGATTATGTTTGCCTGAAATAAAAACATAACATGAAATGGGCTGATATGAAAACTTTGTTTTCATGCAATTTCAATGTCTAATAAACCGACTATTGCTATGCAGGAATGATTCTACTGAGAAAGACAACAGTGTATGGTTGGTTGCACCGTTAATCTCCAAGTTACCCAGCGGTGTACAAGGTCGAGTTTTACGACAAGCTGGACAAGTCCTCGAGAACAGCAACACATTCCTCGCACCTAAAAGTAAACAAGATAAAGAAAGAAACCAAAGAAGGTTAGTGCAAGTCGTTTGAAATTTTTATTCACAAACATTTTAAAGACTGAAATTTTAAAATTAATTGTATTTCGCTCCTATATTCAGGGGTCCTACAATTCCAGAATAATCCGGAAATTTCAGGATTTGCTGCATGAGAAAGAATAAACTTTTCTGCAGAAAATAAAAGTTATTTGATGAAAAAATTCAAAGAATTGACATAGTTATGGTCAGTTAAAGTTCCATAAGCTGAATTTTTACAACAGAACAATATCTGCTGTAGGGATGTTTGCTAAATGGTACCCAAAACAGACTTGCAACTCATTTTCAGGATGAGATTATGTCTTAGTAGGACACCTGTATATTGATATGAATTAGTTTAAGTGTACCATTGGTAATGACAAGTATACATTCATTGGCTTTGATTGAAAAGTTAGAACTGTTTAATACATTTATTCCAAAAGTTGTTTCTTACATTTGCTAATGTGATGTTTTTTTTCAGCAAATCATTATTGAGTCATCAACCCTTCTTATCCTTGATATTGACGTGTCTAAAGGGTCAGGATGAGCAGAGAGAGGGATTGCTAAACTCGTTATTAAATCAATTAGAAAAGTTCATTAACAGCTTCAGAGAAATGCTGGTAAGTGTTCTATTTACTCGAATACTAATTAATTTTGTTCATTGTTGCCAGAGTTATGCTAAATTCCCTTCACTCTAGAAATTTCGTACTGAAATGCTTTAATTGCAAAATTCGTGAAATTAAGATATTACTCTTACCCAGCGTAGGGTTGTGAGATCAAGGATCTCCTGTTACCCACTCAAGAGTTCCATACTAACATACAGTAGACGTTGCATAATTTGTTAATGTACACACTTAAGTGGTTGATATAAGCAAAATGCTCTTGAAGTTTTGTCTTCACAGAAACCAAGTCTCAGCAGAGTTATTGGCCTTGTTTGACTCAGGGGTGCTACAATTCCGCAATATTCCTGAAATCCGTATTTGTGGATTAGGAAGAAGGAACTTTTCTGTATAAAATAAAAGTTATTTGGTGAAAAAGAAGTTCCAAGAATTGACAAAGTTATGGTAATTTGAAATTTCATGAGCTGAATTTGGTGTATGAATGTGTATTAATGGCACTCATTTTCAGAATTGGGCATTAAGCCACAGTTGGACCCCTGTAATATGAGTTTGTTTACAGTGTTTCGCTGTTTAATCTTACAGGAAAAGTACCCAGATGAAGCAAAGATACGTAACAATATACACGAGACGTTACAACTACGGTTATCATTGGTCGGTGGTATGTTTGATACCATACAGAGGAACACGGGACTCACCACAGACTGGGCATTGTTACTGCTACAACTTATCAGTAGTGGTGTCGTCGATATTCACTCTAATTAGTAAGTTTGATTTCTCTCTGTTTTATTTGCAATGGCTGAGTGGCCTAATGTTTTAGTACCTTGCATTGCTAGGCAATGTTGCTGTACAGTATAGACATGCATCTCACTATATGTGCTAACTATTACTTTAAATATATAGTCAGTCATATGTAGAAACCTACTATTTTGATGTCCGAAATGCTTACGAAATCCAATATTATCATGCTTTGTTACTCATTATGCCTCCGACATATAGTAGGAGAGGCATTGATTTTGTGCTGGATGGATTTCTGTCTGGATGGATGTCACAAAGTTTGTCTGCACTAGTTCTATTGCTCGGATTTCAATAAAACTTAACACAATTACTTGTACCTAGCCAAAATGTGCAATGTCAAAATTTTAGGTTGGATGATTCTTGCCAGAGTTATTGCCCTTTTTGAGATACATACATTTTTTTGTCAAAAAACCGTTTTAGTTAGATAATAATGTCTGATATTTCAGTGAGCTGTTTACGACAGTATTAGATATGTTGACCTTATATTTCAGTGAGCTGTTTATGACAGTATTAGATATGTTGACCTTATATTTCAGTGAGCTGTTTATGACAGTATTAGATATGTTGACCTTATATTTTAGTGAGCTGTTTATGACAGTATTAGATATGTTGACCTTACATTTCAGTGAGCTGTTTACGACAGTATTAGATATGTTGACCTTATATTTCAGTGAGCTGTTTACGACAGTATTAGATATGTTGACCTTACATTTCAGTGAGCTGTTTACGACAGTATTAGATATGTTGACCTTATATTTCAGTGAGCTGTTTACAACAGTATTAGATATGCTGACCTTATATTTCAGTGAGCTGTTTACGACAGTATTAGATATGTTGACCTTATATTTCAGTGAGCTGTTTACAACAGTATTAGATATGCTGACCTTATATTTCAGTGAGCTGTTTACGACAGTATTAGATATGTTGAATTGTTTGTTACTTGGAACGCTAGTACCAGATCCTAACGAGAAGTCAGATGATACGAGAAAAGTTCATGGAAATCTCGTCAAGAAACTAAGGGTAAGCTGAATGTTGACTCTCTTCCACATGTGTAGAAATTGCTGGTTCCTTATGGATGGGTAAATTAGTACTGAATACAGTCCAAGAAAACTGGTTAGGTGAAAAGGCCACCGTATAACTTTAGTAAAATTATGTAGGCCTAAAGGTGTTATGGCCCTTTGAACTAGGAAATTTTTGGCTAAAAATAAACATCTGCACCAGAGAAAGAGATCCCCCTAACTATCGATTATTCGGGACATATGATTTTGTGTTGAACTCAGAATGGATGTTTGTCTGGATTGATATCACAAAGTTGTCTGCACTTGTTAGATCCTTAACAACTGGGGTCTGTTGCCTAAGGAAAGCGCTACTGAGGGCCTTTATTCAGTTACCTCCCGTTCAATTAAATATAGATGGCATGGATTACCTCCCGTGGAAAGCGCTACGTAGTGCTCACCCATGTTAATGGTTTCCTGGTTGAATTGCAATGAAACTTCACATGAATAGGTGGTACTTAGCCTAGTTGTGCATATTGTCAGGAATGTTTGGTCAGACAATGATTGATTTAGAGTTATAGTCCTTTGTGGGAGACCAACATTTTTGTGTCAAAACCCTCTATTTATATTTTCTTTGTCATTGCAGAAAGAATTAGGAGATAAGATATTTGAGGCTACGGACCAGATACGACAGTTACTTCCCTTGTCTAAACGTTACTTTGAGGTTGTCACGGTGGAACCACATGGTACGTTAGTGGATACCAAGGGCAACAAAATACAAGGCTTTGATTCCATTAGACGAAAACAGGTATTGGTAAATACATCTTTTGAATATATTCTTTTTCTTTTTATTTTAGCAGTTTATCAAAGGATGCTATAAGCGTCTCCCTAATTCCTTAATTGCCATAAGTAGTACAGTACCACCTCTCCAGAGCAGCTGTCCGTACAGCAACAAGTAATGAATTTAAATGAGTATTACGCCACATAACACTATCCAACTTTTCAACAAAATTATGGCCCTGGATTGACTTCTAGCTAGTTTGACAAGGCTTCCACCAGGGCATAAGCGTTTTTTGAACATTATAGTCTTGTTTGTGTAGATCTTGTACATCAATGCATAATGTAGTAAACTAAATGTTAGGAATGACCGTAGATATGTTTTTGATATATTTTATCACTGTAAGGTGAGTTATGTCTCCTACCGATAGTGCGGGACATATTGGTTTTGTGCTGGACTTCTGTCTGTCAGGTTGGATAGATGTCACAACGTTTGTCTGCACTTTTACTCTTTAATCACTGGTTTGTCTTCAATAAAACTTCACATGAATGCATGGTACCGAGCCTAGTTGTACATATTGTCAGGAGTTTTAGGTCAGATGAATATTGCCAGAGTTATAGGCCTTTATGGGAGACATGATTTTGTGTCAAAAACCTTTCTATATAGTTAAATGTTAAAGTTGATTGAAACGGGTCAATCGATGATAACCATTGAATGTTTTCAGGGTTTACAAGTAGGTAAGATTGAGATGGTGAGTCCATGGGATGTTATAGAAGGTTACAAGAACCCTCCACCATTATCATGGACCTTCTTTGGTGCTGTCAGAGTCGAGAAAAAACCATTAAAATATGAGGATCAGCATAGGTGAGGCCTAAAATAAAATATTGTTTGTTTCCCATCCCCTACCTACCCGAAAAAAAAGGCCCTACCAAAAATATTTTATTGCCCAAATTGAAATATATTTTTTTATGAAATATTGGGGATGAAATTTTTTTTATATAAAGGTTGTTTCTAATACTAGTAAATTTGGTACCTATTTTAAATGTAATTAAGACTGTTGGTTTTCACCTTAGAGTTAGCTATATGTCCTTATTTGTATTGATCAATAACTATCATTCTGAAAATTTCCAAAAAAAAAAAATTTAACCTACCTACCTAACCATTCTGAATCTGCTTGGGTCGGGATGGGGAAACAAAGAATATTTTAAATTTCGGCCTGAGTTAAATTATTATATCTAAACCTCAGAATATAACTCTACTCAGGGTTCCTACAATTTCGGTATAATCCTGAAATCAGGATTTCCTGCACTAAAATGAATGTAGTTTGCTGCAGAAAATAGAAGTTAATTGATAAAAAAATCATAGTATGAATACTAAGATATGGTCATTTGAAATTTCATAAGCTGAATTTTAACAATAGAAGGATGTTTATAGCAGTTTCGGTGTAGGGATATGTGGTAATAAAAAAATATTATGTAGTAAATGAAAGTGACCTGAACCGCCTCATCGATAGCCTAGTGGTTGAGCGTTCGCTTCGAGTGCGAGAGGTATCGGGTTCAATCCCTGGCCGCGTCATTCCAAAGACGAAATAAAAATGGTACCAGATGGTCCCTTGCTAGACGCTCAGCATAAAAGGGAAACTGGCTTCTCTTCTCTCATACCCTCGTGGCGATGGATAACATCAGGAATGAGGTGTCGAGAGTGATTAATATAAGTTGGAAAAACTTGTTTCACAATCGACCTTAAATACATTAGTATAAACTACCGGTAAAGTGACTTGAATCTTATTATGTTCCTTGAAAAAAAATCGGGCACTATGCCTCAGTAGGACCCTGGTCTACTGCTTAACTTGAAGTTTTATTTAGAGATGAAAATATATGATAATTTATAACTGAGCAAGGCCAGACCTTGATAAACTGCTTCCAGTAGTGTGAGAACCACAAGACTATCAGGCTCGGGTCTACAATCATGTTGCTGAGTATAGTTACACGCAGACCATATAAAATTTGACGATTTAAAAATAAAGACAATTTTACACAATTTTAAGACCTTGAAAGATGCTGCTACATCCCCTTTGAGTATAACCACTCTGTATTGGGTACCAGGGGTCATACTATTCGGGAATAATCCGGAAATCCAGATTTGCTCCTCTAAAAGGCATGAACTTCTCTGCAGAAAATAAAAGTTGTTTGATGAAAAAATACCAACTTTTGACTGAGTTATGGTCATTTGAAATTTTACATGCTGAATTTTAACATAGAACAATGTTCGAAACAAAGTTTTGGTATAGGGATGTGTGCTAATGGCACTCGAAACAGAATTGCTCCATATTTTCAGGATTCGGCATTATGCCTTAGTAGAACCCCTTGGGTATACATGCTTGATTATGTTGTATTTGTAGGTTATTACTGTATCATACACACAGCCTACAGAAATCTGTCAGTTATTATTTGGATCCTCCAGCATTACCTCCAGAGGAACTTGAACCCCCTCCAGAGAAAGTGGTAAGTCCCATTATAATTTGTTTGTTTCTATAAACCCTCTCATGAGACAGTGGTAAGTCCCGCTATAATTTGTTTGTTTCTGTGAACCCCCTCCAGAGAAAGTGGTAAGTCCCACTATAATTTGTTTCTGTGAACCCCCTCCAGAGAAAGGGGTAAGTCCTATTATAATTTGTTTGTTTCTATAAACCCCCTCTAGAGAAAGTGGTAAGTCCCGCTATAATTTGTTTTATTGAACCCCCTCCTGAGAAAGTGGTAAGTCCCACTATAATTAGTTTGTTTTAATATTTGTGTTGCTTTGAGTGTTCATTGTATCTGAAAGTTTGACTAAAGCATACACTGCCACCTAGAAAGTAATTTGTGAACATGTTTTATTGCCTCTTGTTTCTTGCAACATAATACTGTAAACCAGACATTTTACAAAAAAAACAATCAAATACCAAATATTATGTACAACTGGTTCCCAATTATAAAATCTTTTCCTTATTTCAGCCACAGGAAGAGAAACCAAACCGGGAACCAGTCAAAACGACATCATCCACAGATTCTAAAGCTCAAAGTAAAGCTGGTAGAGCCAAACGTAATCGACAGAGTCGTGTCACACACTCCTCATCCTATACTCCGGTAACACTTGTTCATTTATTTGGGGTTTGCACCATTTCTCAACATATTTTCCGTTACATACCGCAGCTAATTCACCAAACCAATTTCCTTAACTATATCCTTACCAGTACTTATTTCTAGTTATTGTATATATTTATTTGATGTAGCCGTCATTGCCGAGACTGTACAGATTTCTAGTTATTGTATATATTTATTTGATGTAGCCGTCATTGCCGAGACAGTACAGATTTCTAGTTATTGTATATATTTATTTGATGTAGCCGTCATTGCTGAGACTGTACAGATTTCTAGTTATTGTATATATTTATTTGATGTAGCCCTCAATGCCGAGACTGTACAGATTTCTAGTTATTGTATATATATATTTGATGTAGCCCTCAATGCCAAGACTGTACAGATTTATAGTTATTGTATATATATATTTGATGTAGCCCTCAATGCCGAGACAGTACAGATTTCTAGTTATTGTATATATATATTTGATGTAGCTGTCAATGCCGAGACAGTACAGATTTCTAGTTATTGTATATATTTATTTGATGTAGCCGTCATTGCTGAGACAGTGCAGATTTTTAGTTATTGTATATATATATTTGATGTAGCCGTCATTGCTGAGACTGTACAGATTTCTAGTTATTGTATATATTTATTTGATGTAGCCCTCAATGCCGAGACTGTACAGATTTCTAGTTATTGTATATATTTATTTGATGTAGCCGTCATTGCCGAGACAGTACAGATTTCTAGTTATTGTATATATTTATTTGCTGTAGCCGTCATTGCCGAGACAGTACAGATTTTTAGTTATTGTATATATTTATTTGATGTAGCCGTCATTGCTGAGACTGTACAGATTTCTAGTTATTGTATACAGTAAAACCTCGGTAATACGAGCAGCGATTATTCGAGCAACCGGCCTAATTCGAGCAAATTTCAAAGTCCCGACGAATTTGCTCTATATTGTACATTAATTTATCCCTCTAACTCGAGTAAAGTTATTACGAGCATCCGCTCTAATTCGAGCGCAGGTGTTGGTCCAATCAACAATTTTCAACGATAATTAATTACCTTATCTCGAGGCAATCATCCGAGCGAAATTTCACACCTCCGAAAAATGTCATACTAAATTTTGTTACGGTCCGCATTTTTCACACATCGTGATAATCACAGTTTATGACAATAGCGTAATCCCTAACACTTAAATTGATGTCCGTATTTTCGATCCGTTACATTAAACACGAAGTAGAAGATATTTAATTAATGAGCGTGATTTAAACTACGCATACGTTTCAGAACAAGTTCAATTGGGAACATTAACTTATACGAGAACTAGAATTATTATTTGCAACATCGTTGCTTCGAACGTACTGACTCGCACATACTTTTAAATTATCGTAAGATAAACCAACGCCCATGTAGAATCTTAAATATTTAGGCTCCGTTCATTATAAAACTGCAAGTAAAAATCATTTCAAAAACTTCATTTCCCGTATTTCATGAAAACCTGCGAATGTAAGCTTACGTACAGTACAATTTCACGTGTCTGATACTGAATAAGTGAAGTAGATCAAGTCCGCGATTAAATCCAATTCTTATCAAACAACCCTAAAGAATACAAAATTCGTCGACTTTGTACAGAAGAAAATTAAATGTCATTTTGAATCTACACTATGCGCCGATTGGCGAATTCATACCGCGGTATGGAACTCTGACTAAACACTACTCCCAACTGTACCGGCAATTTCTTTGATGTGCGGCGCGTTTGAAGTCAGTCGAAAGACCGCCGCGTTTGATGTCTCCAAATTGTCGCGCGCGTTTCAATTGGAAACCACAGGGATATAACTCATTCAGCTAAACATCATGTCCTAAATAAATTATCAGTGATAATATAGTGCATGTTTTTTACTCAATGAGCCGTATCCCTGTGCTGGAAACTGGATCGACTTTGCATCCGGGTTTTATTTTATCACGTGCGATTTTTGTGCGTGGGTGTTTGTTCAAACATGTAGGATCTATCGTGCGCTTTGGGTAATGTTATCTTTTTGCCGATGCGAACTTTTATTACAATTTTACCGTTAAACAGAGTTTGATATTTAATGTAAAAAGATTCATTACGACTTTCATATGCAATTTGTTCAATTCGGCAAATGTCCACACGATTCAAATTGCGTATAGACTTGATAAACAATGACAGTATTCGTAGTTACAACCAAATACATGTATCATACGTGTTTTCATTATAAACTCAGTTACACTTAGTCATAACAACAATTCATCATAGACTTCGGATATTTCGAGCACCTGGCTTAACTCGAGCATTTGGCTTGTCCCGATGGGTCCTCGAGATAACGAGGTTTTACTGTATATACATTTGATGTAGCCGTCATTGCTGAGACCGTACAGATTTCTAGTTATTGTATATATTATTTGATGTAGCCGTCATTGCTGAGACCGTACAGATTTCTATTTATTGTATATATTTATTTAATGTAGCCGTCAATGCCGAGACAGTATAGTAGTGGAGGATATACAGATCCGATGTATCCACAACAACCCCCACCATCTAACTGGTACCCACCATCACAACAACCGCCATATATGCCACAACAGACTATGCAACCTGGTTAGTAGTAAATATTCTCATAAATAACACTGTTCAATATTTCACTCTGTCTTTTTGAACTGCATGGTTTCTTTTTGTGATAAAACAAGCATATCATGTAGTTGAAGAAGATATCTTTATAATTTTGATAAAGCCTTTTCGGCAAAATATTGAACAGTGTTATTCATGTCCGCCCAGAATGTTTACATTGTGCGTAATGTAGCAATGTATATATTTTATGCTACTAAAGAAAGGAAGGAATACCTTTCAATTTATAATTAACTGGATTATTATATTGCTTTGTCATCAAATGTATACATGTATTATATCTACAATAATTATTTCACACTTCATTCATTGTTAAATGTCATATGTATGTGGTATTTATTTCTTGTGTATAGGCCGGTGGCCTGTTTTGCGCAATAAACTTTGAAACTTGAAATTCATGAAATTGTTGTCCCTAAATTGGACTTTATTCTGATATTCTCATAATGTCGTTAAATAGAGGAAATTGAATGAGTGTTGATTAAAATATAGATATGGCATAGGTTGAGTATATGATTAAATTATATGATGTGAGTTTTGGCAAGCATCTCATTTGTTTTATTTAATGAGTTCCTTGAATTTAATACATTCAACAACACAAATGTTATATTCAATTTATAAAGATAAATATCAACAACAACACACGTTTAAAATTTATTAATTCAACGTTTCGGCATTATACTATGCCTTCATCAGGAAATACAATTACATCATTGAAAACATATATTCTATTTATCACATATCCGATAAGTATATATATGATAAAAGAGGCACAAATATTTTGCTTCTTGTATATATAGGTCTGTGACGTCACTGAATGCATTGCACTCATGGTCATATATAAATGCATAGAGCGATTTTGAATGGATCGACTGCTACAATACTAAATATAGATAGAATTTCAAATTCCTCTTGACATAGTTATGATCATTTGAAGTTTCATAACCTGAATTTTAACAATAAAACAATCTAGTTGTAAAATATCCCTAATAGGGGATCAAAGTTATATTTGTTGATAATTCACTCTTTTTGCTCAATATTTCGACCTACAAGGTCATCTTCAGGAGAATGCAACACTTGAAATTTATTTACATTGTGTGATACAAGTTTTGTTAATATTTTCAGCACAAGGTCGTCGAGGCTTCACGCAGTCTACGTTTGCTTCACCAAAGATTGCCATACAGTCGATGATCCGAGCCCGTCAACCCGGAGCCAGTGGATACATGCAACAACAATCCATGCCCAACATGCAACTGCTACAGAAACAACAGCAGCAACAACTGGTCCGGCAACGCTTACAACAACAGTTCCATCAGAACCGGATGCCAGACAATCCGGCTCTCTACGGCAACAATGTACCGGCAGGAAATCCAAGCTCTGGCATGATGTCTATGTCTCAAGGTGAGAGACCATGTAAGAAACTATTCTACATTATAGTGCTTCCAATGAAATTCTGACATTCAGCTGCGCAATAAAAAATATAATCGAAAATCTGACAGGGAAGGCAGCACTCAACATAACCAGCCGAGCACAGAAAGCATTAAAACATCACACACCACAATTACACGGCACAATGTTCAACACATAGCTGAACAAGAAAATGAACTTAATCGCGAAGCCCAAGTTTTAAAGCCCAAAATTGATAATTCACTGTATTATTATAATTTTGATAAAAAGATATGATTTTGGTAATTTCATCGTTTTAGCCGGTTCCTGCGTCAATACAGGAATTATCGTTGATGTTGATGAAGCCAGGCACAAAATTGCATGTAATTATGTTATCATTTTTCTAGCGCTTTTCAGTTTTAGCCAATTCAAATACCGCGTCTTTGTTGATTTTACGACAGAGCATGGTATATTTCACTCCCGATACCAACTCAATGAGCTTGAAAATGCACTATTTCTTCAAATAAAAAAAATCAATTTTGATATTATTATGCATAATCTCAAAACTGGGCAATTTTAATTCAGGAAATTCCATAACATGGTGTAAAGTAGTAATTTCTGATCTGGCCTGGAATTGCAACAAATACTTACACTCTGCTCTCAAATATTGAAAAATTGATATTGTGAGCTATTACTTTTCTTAGATTGCAAATCAAGATGAGGAAAATGTATAAAATGGTTTAAGAGTGTTGAAAATAACATCTTGAACATTATGTGCCGTTATATTTTGTTAATGCGGTATAGAAATTAGATGTGATTATTGCACCTGAGTGCCACACTCCAAGATTGATAAATTACAAATATAGCTTATAATTACACTAAATTACACAAGAACATATAGAGGATATTTGTTGATTTTGGTGTAAGATCGAATTTTATTTCACCGAGTGATCACAGAAAATCAATATTTTCACGAGTGGCGTAGCCACAAGTGAAAATGTAATTTTTTGTGATCACAAGTGAAATAAAATTGATCTTACACCAAAAATCAACAAATTTTCTGTTTATTATATGCCTCAATTTCTCTTAAATATGTGGCGTAATTGGCTTAATTGGAAAAATCACGTCGAAATAAGAACGTCACGACGTGATAATTATGACGTCATGATGATGTAACGCATATTTTAAAGCCCGGCGCCGTTGACGTTACGTTTCTTTTTCTACATGATACTGGAACCAGCTTCTATAACAGTGAAAATAACAAAGTGGTAATTTCACTGTTATTTTCACTGTTTATTTCACTGAAAAATCTCCATAATCCATTGAAAGCAAATAATAAAAGCTAAAAATACTATTTAGTACCAATTTAACATTATCCTAACTTCTTGCTCTCAAAATGTGTCACTATTAACATCTATATAGTGAATGTCAATATTTGAGTGCTGAGTGTAAGTATTTGTTGTAATTCTGGGCCCTGGCCCCGATCTCCCGAAGCATCTCAATCTGAGTTGAGATAAATCTCAAATACTGTCATGTGTCTTTGAGATAATTTCCATGGGAGACAAGATTCTGAAAGTTGGCACCACAAAACAGATACATTGTTCTGAGTTTATTACAGTAAATATTTTGAGCATAAAACTTACGAATGATCTCATATTTATACTCTTGACTTGAGCAAAATCTCAATTTGAGTTGAGATTTCTACTTGAGATGCTTCGGGAGATTGGGGCCTGATCTATTCCATTCAGTAAACATACATAATCTTTCAAGTTTAATCCACACTTGTATCTACCAAGAAATGTAACCAAAATCTTGGGTGTTTCTTTTACACAGTTTTAGACATTTCCTAGTCTCCAAGGGCTTTTTGGAATGGCCAATTTTTTTTATTCTAATTAGTCCCCTACCGGTTTTTGACCAGAGGGGACTATAGGTTTGCCCTCCGTCCGTCTGTCTGTCAGTCCGTAATAAAATCTGGATCCTGACATAACTCAAACAGTTTCCAAGCTAGGTTTATAAAACTTGGTATGTGGATAGGGGACAATAAGGGGATAATGCACGTCCAAACATATTTTGATTCTGACCAAAATTGTGGTTGCTATGGCAACAGAAACATTGAAAATGGCTTAAAACCGGTAGGGGACTTCTGTATTGCTTGCAATTCTTAATTACTTGTTCCAAATGTTTTGCACTGACTTCTTCCAATATTCTTCCATTTTTACCTACATCTAATACACAAATGCATGCAATATTTTGGTGATGGTGGTTGCTTTTGTAATTAATTTGCTATGTCTTTGTTCGACATTCATTTGAATTGTCGAAACAAAATTTGGAAATATTGATTTACTAATAAGTGTAACCTTGTTCCCTCAATGAATATTATATAGTGTTATATATCATAAATTAATTTGAAGAAAAATCTACTTAATTTGGCCTTCTTATTCTGCGATATTTCAAATTTTAAAAATCTGTCAATGGTTTTAATTTTGTTCTTTCAAATTGATAGTTAAAATTTCAAAATTGTGTTCTGCGTTAATGGTTAAAAATTAAAAAAAATTGTTCTGTGTTATTTAAAATTTTAACATTAATTTTGTGTTTTTTTTTCAAAATCCATCAAATGTTGTCTAGTTCAAATTTTAGGCATGAAATATTTTCTAGATCAAGTTTTAAAATCGAACAAATGTTGTCTCATTCAAATTTCAAAATCAATTAAAAGTTGTTGAGTTCAAATTTCAAAATCCATCAAATGTTGTCTAGTTAAAATTTTAAATCCATCAAATGTTAAGTTCAAATTTTAAATCAATCAAATGTTTAGTTCAAATTTCAAAATCCATCAAATGTTAAATTCAAATGTTTAAATCCATCAAATGTTTAATTCAAATGTTAAAATCCATCAAATGTTTAATTCAATTGTTAAAATCCATCAAATGTTTAATTCAAATTTTAAAATCCATCAAATGTTGTGGTTATTTCAGCTCCGATGAATCCTTCATACCAGTCTAACTACGGAAACATGCAATCTCAACAACCAATGGATCAGATGATGTCACAAAACTTCAACCAATCGTATCCCAGCTCCCAGAATCCTTCAATGATGTCATCGATGCCGCAACAGGCTAACTACATGTCACAGCAAAGCCAGCCGGCGCAAGTACCTTACTCCAGTACATCAAGGTACATGTTTGTTTGTTTTTGTGCCCCCACACTTTATAAGTGGGGAGTATATAGCATTTGTGCTGTCCGTGCATACCTCCCTCTCTATTGAATATAAATCTGGTGTGTTGAGCTACTCACACGCTGTTGCCGAAATTTCATTAATAAACTACATAATGTACAGATGATGATAAAGGAAAGTAGCAGAGGATATAAGTGACGTTAGTCTGCCGTGCGTTCACTTCTACAAACAAATATAATTTATCTTATATGATACATGAACCCCCCCCTTGCTGTTGCTTTTGTTTTGTAGTGTAATTTTCTAGTAATGTATAGTTTGAAAGTTAAAAGTACATGCATCTTAAACAAATGCACCATATAAAGAGCAGAGCAAAGCAGAGCAGAGCAGAGAATAGCTGAACGGAACAGAACAGAGCTGAACTTAACACAACACAACTCAACACAACTTAACTGAACTGAACTGAACACAATAGAACAGAACACGACTGAACTGTTCTAAATACAACTCAACTGAACGGAACTCAACACAACACAACAAAATACAACACAACTGAACTGAGCAGAACACAACTGAACTGAACAGAGCACAGGTCCTTGGCCAAGAAACACGTGTCTTTACAACCTGGCTTATATTGTGGGGAGACATACCAATATTGATTTTGTGCTGGACATCTGTCTGGAAGTTTGTCTGTGCTTGTTTTACCTTAACCAGAGGTCGAATTTCAATAAAAAAACACCATGAATACTCGTATCAGGCGAATTTAAGGTCCGATGAGTATTTCCAATGTTTGTGGGAGACACACATTTTTGTGTCCAAAGCGCTTCTAGATTTTACTGTATTTCTATATTTATTACAGGATACCGATGCAGTCTGGTGGTATGAACCCACCTAGTACTATGAGTAGTATGGCTAATTACAATCAGATGGGTCCGTCAGGTGGTACACCGTCTGGGGGTACCTTCATGCAGCGTATGCCCACACCACAGCAACAACAGCGTATGCAACAAATGAGACAACAACAAATGCTTCAGATGCAACAGAAACAACAGCAGCAGCAACAGATGCAGCCTCAGCAATCTAACCAACATACTGCGGCCCTTCTAGCACAGTTACAGAGACAGGTCCCTAATCAGGGACCACCACAGATGGGCTCTGGATATAATCAGTATCAACAACAAAATTATTAAAAACTTGATGCAGCTGGCTGCATTTAGATGATGACTTTGAGTCGTGTGCATTTAGTTCATCCAATGATGTACTACAAATCATGTACCTCAATCTGTAATAGGGTCCTGCATTATGATCATCAAATGATATACTAAGAACCATGGGATTGTGTCCTGCAGTTAGATATAGTACACCCAGGTTAATATGATATTTACAAACATGAATTGGTTTGGTCAACTGTTTGTTTCACAAATGACTAAAGTAAACAGATAAGGTCAATATTGTACTGGAAACATCACTGATAAATCGTACATATCTGATTAATCCACCTTTGTGGAATATATCAAATTTTCCTGCCTTTCTCATTATGCTGGACGCACTCTATAGTTCGATGTATTGGTTTGCCAAATGATAAACATTTTTGGAGAGGTCAGTCATGATCATTTGCAGAACCCTTAATTTTCAGGTCAAATGTCAAGGCCACTGCAAGGGGCCATATTTGTGATGTGCTAACAACTCTTTATTTATGCATTTATCGAACTCTTCATGTGTTCAGTAGTTACTGTCGCCCAAACACTTATATCCACTATAAATGATTCAAGTGATTGCACTAGTTTCGAAACAACTAGATGTCAGGCCTCAAATACTGCAGGCACGGGCCCATGCATCCATTGTCACAGACAAATGCCTCAGATGTCACATACAATCCTGTGTCTTCAAAGTCACATACGTAGGTACAGGTCTCAGAAGCCATAGACGCATGCATCCTAGGTTCCCATGCCTCAAAGATCACACACAGACCTATGCCTCCAAGTATAGCTCAGAGAATTTGACATGATCCTGACCTTTATGCATGAATATATAACAAGGTTCTTGTGTTGAATATATAAATTTCCGCGAGAAAATCGTGCAATATCGGTCCTTAAGGTTTGGTTGGTATTGCACATTGAGGGTCTTCGTGATACTTCCCGCTTATAAAAACATACGTTCAGGATTATAGATATAGACAATATATCAGCTGTTAAATTATGCTAATAGAAGGTCAAGAGTAGTGTCAAATTCTCTGGACTAAACATAGTTGAAATCATCCCAAAAATGTGTGAACATTCATCTTCATCATTTATAATTACTATTTATTGTATCCCTACAATCAAGTATTTTCATGATGATAACAATAATTGAACAGTATTTATGAACATACAAGGGGTCTTCCGAAAGTTTTGGGACTAGTGCCAGAATGTTAAGTTTCCCGAAACTTTTCAAACACCCCTTGTACATGTAAGAGTCAAATGTTTAAAATGTGAATCTATGTCTCACTCTCACACTCTCGCACATATTTGTATATATATACATATTTTGTTGATAGTTTTATGTCTAATATTTGTATGATTTGTATTTATATGAATGAACATCTGAATTTTGTAAATATTAAAACATTGTCAGTACTTATTATGTTGTTTTTGTTAACATATTGAATGTGTTCATCATAAAAATCAGGCCCATCTAGTTAGTGTAGCAGATAGTCATGCACCAACTGAACAGTGTTTGAACTTTGACGTGATTTATTTTTATTTCTTGGTTTGAATACTGTGTGGAGCAGGGGTCAGGATTACAACAAATACTTATACTCAACACTCAAATATTGAAAATGTGATATAATGAGCTTTTATTTGTCCTAGATTGCAAATTTAGATGAGGAAAATGTATAAGATAGTTTTAAAATGAGTGTAAAAAATAACATTTGATACATTTTCTTTGCCATTTTGTACTATTTATGAGGTGTAAATGTAATTATTGAATCTGAGTGCCACACTCGGCACTCACACTGATGAATTGCAATTATAGCTTACAAATACACTAAATTAAACTAGGAAGCTAGCCAAAACAATATTTAGTACCAATTTAACGTTATTACAACATCTTGCTCTGTAAAAGTGCCACAATGAACCTGAAAAGAGTGAATTTCAATATTTGAGTGCTGAGTGTAAGTATTTGTGGTAATCCTGGCCTCAGGTTATATTCTGCTGTGACAGGGACTATGTCCAGTTGCTATCTATGGAAGGGCAAGATAGTACTAGGCTGGTATTCACAAAGCATCTTAAAGGAAAACTTAAATATTTTGACTGAATTTAAAAAACTGAGCTGCACATATTTTGCTCAGAAACTAAGAATATCCCATGTTATCTTCGTGATTTTTGTACATGTAGCTCTTTACATAATGCTTCTAAAGAATGTAAAAATTGTTAATCTTGATTTTCCCGTTCAGCTGATACCCTTAGGAGTATTCTTAGTTTTACCATAATCTAAAGTCACTTGTTTTCCTGAAGATACTTCGTGAATACCATTCCTGGTTGATGATTTCTGTCTGCTTTAGCTAAACACAATAAAAAACAGAATCTTTTTCATGCATGCCTGACCTAAACTTAAAATAGTTATGAATTTTGATATTGGAATATATTTGCATACACAATATTTCAGACTCAATAAACCAAGGGTGATAATTAGCATACTTTCATTATTAAATCTTCTGTTGTATGATGTAGGCTACATGATTTTTGGAACTTGCCTGCATACACGGAATTATTAAACAGTCTGTACTGAATTGCTTGAGCTTACACGCAACAACTTCTCATAAAGGGAACAAACAGGTCACCTCCCTAAGACTTGTTTGTGCAATATGTAGGGGAAGTAACTGATGTGGAGAGTTTGGTGGAGGGCATGAGCTTAGCCACTGTGAATCAGGAGGGTTTGGTGGAGGGCATGAGCTTAGCCACAGTGAAACAGGAGAGTTTGGTGGAGAACATGAGCTTAGCCACAGTGAAACAGGAGAGTTTGGTGGAGAACATGAGCTTAGCCACAGTGAAACAGGAGAGTTTGGTGGAGAACATGAGCTTAGCCACAGTGAAACAGGAGAGTTTGGTGGAGAACATGAGCTTAGCCACAGTGAAACAGGAGAGTTTGGTGGAGAACATGAGCTTAGCCACAGTGAAAAAGGAGAGTTTGGTGGAGAACATGAGCTTAGCCACAGTGAAACAGGAGAGTTTGGTGGAGAACATGAGCTCAGCCACAGTGAAACAGGAGAGTTTGGTGGAGGACATGAGCTTAGCCACTGTTAAACAGGAGAGTTTGGTGGAGAACATGAGCTTAGCCACAGTGAAACAGGAGAGTTTGGTGGAGAACATGAGCTTAGCCACTGTGAATCAGGAGAGTTTGGTGGAGAACATGAGCTTAGCCACAGTGAAACAGGATAGTTAGGTGGAGGACATGAGCTTAGCCAAAGTGAAACAGGAGAGTTTGGTGGAGAACATGAGCTCAGCCACAGTGAAGCAGGAGAGTTTAGTGGAGGACATGAGCTCCGCCACAGTGAAACAGGAGAGTTTGGTGGAGAACATGAGCTTAGCCACAGTGAAACAGGATAGTTAGGTGGAGGACATGAGCTTAGTCACAGTGAAACAGGAGAGTTTGGTGGAGGACATGAGCTTAGCCACAGTAAAACAGGAGAGTTTAGTGGAGGACATGAGCTCAGCCACAGTGAAACAGGAGAGTTTGGTGGAGGACATGAGCTTAGCCACTGTTAAACAGGAGAGTTTGGTGGAGGACATTAGCTTAGCCACAGTGAAACAGGAGAGTTTGGTGGAGGACATGAGCTTAGCCACTGTTAAACAGGAGAGTTTGGTGGAGGACATTAGCTTAGCCACAGTGAAGCAGGAGAGTTTAGTGGAGGACATGAGCTCAGCCACAGTGAAGCAGGAGAGTTTAGTGGAGGACATGAGCTCGGCCACAGCGAAACAGGAGAGTTTGGTGGAGGACATGAGCTTAGCCACTGTGAAACAGGAGAGTTTGGTGGAGAACATGAGCTTAGCTACAGTGAAACAGGAGAGTTTGGTGGAGAACATGAGCTCATCCACAGTGAAGCAGGAGAGTTTAGTGGAGGACATGAGCTCAGCCACAGTGAAACAGGAGAGTTTGAAGGAGGACTTGAGCTTAGTCACTGTGAATCAGGAGAGTTTGGTGGAGGGCATGAGCTCAGCCGCAGTGAAACAGGAGAGTTTGGTGGAGGACATGAGCTTAGCCACTGTGAACCAGGAGAGTTTGGTGGAGGACATGAGCTCAGCCATCATGAAACAGGAGAGTTTGGTGGAGGGCATGAGCTTAGCCACAGTGAAACAGGAGAGTTTGGTGGGTGGAGGCCATGAGCTTAGCCACAGTGAAACAGGAGTTTGGTGGAGGATATGAGCTTAGCCACAGTGAAACAGGAGGGTTTGAGGACATGAGCTTAGCCACTGTGAAACAGGAGAGTTTGGTGGAGGACATGAGCTTAGCCACAGTGAAACAGGAGAGTTTGAGAACATGAGCTTAGCCACAGTGAAACAGGAGAGTTTGGTGGAGAACATGAGCTCAGCCACGGTGAAACAGGAGAGTTTGGTGATGGACATGAGCTTAGCCACAGTGAAACAGGAGAGTTTGGTGGAGAACATGAGCTCAGCCACAGTGAAACAGGAGAGTTTAGTGGAGGACTTGAGCTTAGCCACAATGAAACAGGAGAGTTTGGTGGGGACATGAGCTTAGCCACAGTGAAACCGGATAGTTTGGTGGAGAACATGAGCTTAGCCACAGTGACAACTACAATGTATTTGTATTACAAGCATATCCTGACCGATTCTGGTGTCGAACCTGCATCTGCCGGTAGACGGTCTTGAAAGTTCTTTAATATCGCCACTCAACTAGGCGAATGAATCATACATTGAATCAGTGGGAATCCAACCACATACCTTTCTTAATAGCTGTCCTGATCAGACTATAAGCCACGACATATTGAAAATGGGTTTGAGAACCCCCTGTCCTCGGTCCGCATATGATCTATTTGAGTTTTAATTACGGTAAGATACCTAGTTTACAACAGAAAACTACCAATAAACAAACACTTTATGTGCAGCCGACATTAATAACTTTCATTTAAAACTTATATTGGTGAAAAAGAAATCCATTTACAACAATATCCTTTGTCAAATTTCAACTTTGCCAATCAGCTTTATCATAGATTATATTCCGATAATTCCATGGCTTTTGAGATCAATAAATGCATGGTCCGTTAATCTAAAAAGCATAGTAATACGAAACTAGGAAATACCCATGCACTATTTTTAGATCACATAGCAAATATTGGAAACAAAATCATTTAAGCTTTACAGATAATTCTTCAAGATTAATTAGACCAACTTCAAATCCAAGAATTGTACTATTTTCTAAAATAGTTCAATCGTTCTTGTTCATTTCACCATGAATGTTTGTATTTATAGTATAACATTCGTTTTCGAAATTATTTTGATATTGAAAAGATAAAACCTGTTTCAAGTTAATGTTGTAATTCAGGCTATAAATTACGACTTTATCACGTTTTAAACTGAGGTCCGTTGTAAACTTCGAGTTAAAATCCCCACTCAAAGAATCCAAATTAGCGACTGTGATGTATATCACTATTGCTTGAGTTTGCGTCTTTAGTCCTCATTTTGCATACAAGGAACTCCTAGAATAAGATCACATCAACGTTAAAAACTTAATTTACTTGCACTTTTTTATTGGAATATTGGTGAAATAAGGCCCACCACTTGTTCAGTCGCATACACATGTAAACGATTAATGTTTACTAGGACGTTCAGTTTTAAAACAGGTAACTGTATCATTTTTTGCAGACAACTTCCAACATGTAACTTGTCATGTTTTATAGACTTCACACGGAAAACATACGGTAGGATAGTATTTAAGATTATGTACGTGGTGAACATCAGTGGTTATTGACGGGTTGCGCCGTGTGCGTGTTACCATGGTTTCAAAATGGACTATTACGGATACTAGAACGGACATAATAGAGTAATACTTGATAAACTGGATATAGATTTTTCGCAATTGAATTCGGATTCAATATTATGTAATAATATTTGTATAATATTTAAAACTATATCCGTGGGCCCCCAGTCCTTTAGTTTGAACGTCCCTCGTATGTCGATGTATCATATTAATAATACATTATATGATCATTATTGATTACCACGGATAATCAAATAACCCCAGCATGTTGACACCCATGTATGTCACACCCAAGACGTTCAACGCCCATGGCGGACACGCCCAAGAGGTTCAACGCTCATTTAGGTCACGCCCAAGACGTTCAACGCCCATGTAGGTCACGCCCAAGACGTTCAACCCTAATGTCGGTCACGTCCAAAAGGTTCAACTCCCATGTAGGTCACGTCCAAGAGGTTCAATGCCCTTGTAGATCACTACAAAGAGGTTCAACGCCCATGTAGGTCACGCCCAAGAGGTTCAATGTCCATATAGATCATGTCCACAAGGTTAAACGCTTATGTAGCTCACTCCCAAGAGGTTAAACGTCCATGTAGGTCACGCCTACGAGGTTAAACGCCCATGTAGGTCACGCCCACAAGGTTAAACGCCCATGTAGGTCACGCCCACAAGGTTAAACGCCCATGTAGGTCACGCCCACAAGGTTTAACGCTCATGTAGTTCATTGCAACACACATTGATTCAGTAACATACGAAAACCAAAAAACAATGATAATTACCCAGACACTCCTAAGTTTCGATATTTGAGAATATAATGTTTTTCCCATTACACCAACGGCTCATAGGATACTGTAGTTGGATATGCGGAAACATTTAATCAATTTTCCATCTGTTTGCCTCATATTCATACCGCGAATGAGAAAAGTTTCCAAATGTCCATTTAACCATTAGGTAGTTGTAATTTGATTTTAGGATATTTTCCAAAGAGATAAGAGTTATGGTTGTTCTATACTTACGGGCAAAAAGAAACGCAACTTTTACCAAATGGAATTTAATATAATTTTTATTGAATTAATGTGCTTATATGTTTTATTAGGGTAGCACGATTGTCAAGTGGGTAACGCTATTTACTACGAATCGAGCGATCCCTGGTTTAAATCTCAGCTGGGGCTTATGGTCATTACTGAAACGCTTTCCAGTGTTTCTCACTCAACTAGAGATGAACTGGTTGGTAACCCAAAGTCGGGAACACCTCGGAGTTCTCCTGTTCCGATTCATCACGATTCTCCCGATTTCACAAATTGTCTCAAGACTTCACCGAAGCATCCCCTAGACCACAAGGACACTGTTCCCGATGCCTCTCGAAGCTCATTAATTCCCATCGGGTGTACATCGCCGAGGCAAAACATGCTCAGTGGGAACCAGACTTTAGTACTTCTTTCTCGTGTATGTACTCACAATGGACATAAGAGAGCTTCGAGTGGCGTCGTGAATATATTCCCCGATGTCTCAGAGAAGCTTTTCACAGTATCGGGGAATCTTCGGGAGCCTTGAGACATCTTGTGAAATCGCGAATACATCGGGAAAATTCGATACATTCGTTGATATTTTCCTGGATAGACTCATGATGTCATGTCTGGAATATCACGGGAAAACATCCCCGAAGCACACCATAGTCTCGAGGAATTATCGGGTTGATTCCGAGAAAATAAAAACGTTTTTCGCGAGGCATCCTAGAGGCTACCCGATACACCAGCGATGTTTCTCTAAAATGTCAGAAACCTTCAGGGTTGTACAAATGTTCGGTGAACGTTCGGCTTTATTTCGCCGACACATTGCAGTCTCGGGATCGCATCCCCGAACAGACTCCTAGCTCGTGATTTAGTGGAAGCTTCGGGGAAGTCATGAGACATTTAGTGTCATCTGGAGTAATCGAGGTGAATCGGGTGGGGGAGGAGGACATCGGGACGAATCCCGATCGATGTGTTCCGGACGTGATGCGTTGGTCCCACTACATCGGGGATGTACCTCTCGATGGAAAATAGAGGTTACGGGAGGTGTCGGGATCAGGTTCTTCAAAATCACCGGGAGTATCGGGATACATCAGTCAGATAATATGAGTAATTCCTAATTGCCCATGAAAAATATATGAGATAAAATATTTCCCGTCTCATACCTTATGTAGATGTGACAACGACCACAACAGTGTCCCTTTTGCAACTTTTTTGGAGTCGCTGTCGGTATGATTACGGTCACTAAAGTGCTAGACACGGCCCTCGTTGGTGTGTTGGTTTTAAATCCCACCCACCGAATGAGGGTTCATAAACGACTAACAAAAATGTATTTTACTAAAAGATGTCGTGTTGTAGATCTTATAATTTATTGAATAAAATATTATTAATACACAATTCGGTTCTTTTGTCTTGTAGTTTATGACGGCATATCGCGTTAGTTTGTTTTAAATACAAAGTCGGAACATAAAACAGTAGAACACCCGAGGGATCCCTCAACAAATCATTATGCGTACTGGATACATCACAATTGATTTCGACTCTGTTGGAAAATTTATTTGCTTTACTCGAAGAAATTGTCTGTTATTATTCAAACCCTCCCCTGAGTATAGTTTGTCAAAATTCAGCGAATATCGTCGAGTTAGAATGAGAATATAATGAATGATATTACTTGCACAAAGTGAACGCAAATTATCGTCTGTCATAATAAAGTATTTACTATAGGGATTATTAAATCAGCCGCGCTAGGGTATAAACGCCACATTCCGCGCTAAGTGATAAATATTTCTGTCCGTACTTCTACACGTAAACGTTCAAAAAACGCCTACATTAGTACATTATACATGAAATATGCTTTATTTATACAAAAATACTATCCTGATACCCCTAAAGGTTTTCTCAAAACAGGAATGGTTCTTTAAATAACCGCATGTTCTCCGGCAACGTTTATTGTTCAAAGTACGGTTTTATTAAAGAACTTACGGACATCATAAACTTACGTTCAAATAGAATCTGCATAGTTGTTTTACAACTACAAATTGTGGTAAATGGATCTGCAAAGTAATAATGGCACAGTTAATGAGCTTCTACAAACTGTATATCTTACGGTGTACCGTTAGGGCCATCGCTGCATAGAAGTAAGTCGAAACACGAAACAACGAAAGTACGATGGTAAAAAGTCGAAACAACGATGGTGAAAACACGAAACAACGAATGTACGATAGTGAAAAGTTGATATTATTTCGTGTTTTCACCATCGTTGTTTCGACTTTTCACCATCGTTGTTTCGACTTTTCACCATCGTACTTTCGTTGTTTCGTACTTTCGACGTTTCATCATTGTAGTTTCGACTTTTCACTATCGTATTTTCGACTTTTCATCATCGTAGTTTCGACTTTTCACTTTCGTATTATCGACCTCTTATAGCTATGCAGCGATGGCCCTAACGGGACACCGTAATATCTGTCCCCAATTAGCTGTTAAAGCATTATAAAAAATTTAATCTGAACAAAATTTAAAAGTTTCTCTAAGTGCTTTGATAAAGCAGTACGAAGTTAGTCTCAATCGTAGTAAAAAGGAACCGTTTTAGTTTTGTTTTCTCGTTTATTTGTACATGTACGCGCACCAGTAGTGTCAATTAAATCGCTTAGTCCATTATAAACAAATTACTAGATGGCAAATATTTCTGAAATGGGGAAGATTTTCGCGTCATTACTGAATTGTTATAGTAGTCATGATTCACTGCAGGGCTTGGACTGTTCCACAGTCCCTTTAAACCGCATTACTACAGTATTTGTAAAAGAGATTTTGCCTTCGGTATGTTCATTGTAAAGCGTATCAATATATAATGGCCATTTCATATGGTGCCAAGCTCCTGTGGTCCAACGTGTTTCAAATGAATACCAGTACTATTGTTTATTGTGTTGGATTCGAGTCTTTTGTTGAACCACACGTGTTTATTTACAGCGAGATGTAATAAGACAAAAAAACTTATGAAATTCACGTTTTCCAGCGAAGATACTCCCGGCAGCGGAAAAGCTACATGTAGCTGTTATTGATTGAAAACAGATTTAAGTCGCCCGTTTGGCGTATATATACGAGATGTGTCCAATTTTGAAAAAGTTCGTAGACACAAAGTCATAGCCCAATATAATAAAAAAACCCACACAATTTTGAAACATCGTAAGAAAATGTCGTCTGAAAATGGTTCTTTTTGTCACAATGCACTTGACAAAACAAGTAACTTCAATTTGTTGACGTTTTGTCACTTAATAATGCAACGTAGAGAGATCGTTTACATAGCAATGATTCTAATTGCGAAAGTTTGTCTTTGTTGAATGGTTCCATGCCGACGTTACCTTATTTTACTGTTTGAAGTGTTACGTTATATTAAGATAAGCGTTATTTCTTTCAATAAAAACGGCGATAAAGAACCTATTGTATTGCATATATCTCAAGTCAGTCGCCAGTATAATAAACGAGAATCATTCACATGTGAACATATTGCCAGACACGTTTTATGTAAAAACAATGAATAGAAAGACACTGTTTTATAACAAATTGAGACATTTTCCTCTCCATGGAGGCCAATGGTGTAAACATGAATGTATACATTGTAAATGTTCGTTCGCCGGTCTAACAGCTCTCTGGCGCAATATGGAAATTTGAAAGTATTTTTCATCCCGTATTTCGAGGAATAGGTTATATACAAAGTCATGTAAATGTAAAAGCGTTTTTGATTCTTTGAGCGACGCCTTCTCGAGAATTCCAACGGTGAACACACGCAGTTGCAACACGAATAAATAAAGTACATGTAATGAACTTTGAAATCCACAGGATTGCTTACACCCGATATTAACCTGGTACCCGTCTACATAAATCCACGAACTAGATTGCTCGTCAATGTAAATGGATTTACGATAAGACGTCTTCAACTCAAATTAGACAAATTAATCATATTTTAAGGACTTGTCAGCAACAATATTATCTTGGAAAAAACCCACAAGAAACGTCGAAAGTTCATGAACACTATTTTTACTAAGTCCCCTAACTTTAATAAAAACTATTTTTAGAGTTCAAATAATTATAACCCTCCCGACCAACCGCCTGGAAAACCCCGTCCGTCTGTTCGCCACCCTCCATCTGTACGCACGACCGTACGTGTAATAATAATAATATCTGTATTTAAAGAAGATGACACACTAAGATCAAACAAATTATACAAAATGATTATCTTTTTAACAATATGGTCTTCTATCTGGAATAACATATCATTGTGCTCGCACTTCTGTTCGTTGAAATAGCCAATCTAACAACTCTTTTTTCCGTCTTAAGCTCTCGTTAAAATTCGATCGTCCACCAAAACAAGTGCAAAACCAAACATATTTAATATCAGGACGCGAGACAACGCTGACAATCTCCCCGATACGTAACTACTTCGTGTCATCAATTCTGAAGTATTTAGCTCCTGATATATATTAATTATTAAGCAGAAAGTATTCCTCATTAATCATAATAAAACATTGAGTGTCAATAACGGGTGACTACCAGGACGTTATAATGATCCCTAAGTCACTGAAGTGTAGTACATGTACATCATAATGTATTAAAGTAATTAATACTATACTTAAAACAGAGGTACGGTACGAAACGTCTTACTTGAATTCGAAGTTACACAGACCATAACCTTTTTTCTTAGATTTTTTAAGTTTGCTGGAAATATGATCTTATTTGTTCGGAACATTATTTCATTACTAGTATTAAAATTACACGTTTACAATATTATTTTATACACTGGAGTATCATAATTGTCCCTTTTTTAAAGGATATTCATCGAGTTCACTTTATGTATGTGCGTGTGTGTGTATCCGTTATTCCGGATGAGGGCTTTGACATGCATTGGTCAATCTTGCGCAAAATTATCATGAATGATAAATTCAATGAGAAGAAGTGTCATGCGCAAACTCCGTGACCCTACCTCAAAGGTCAAGGTTTGGAATGAAAGGTCAACCAGATCATACATTTGATATGCATTGAACAATCTTGCAACCATTTGGCATAAATGTTACCCTCAATGTGAACGAGTGTCATGCGCAAATCCCATGTACACACCTGAAAAGTAAAGGTCACAGTTGGAGGTCAAATGTCAAATTGCAGTTTGTCCGGACCGTAACTTTGACATGCATATATTTGGCATGATGGTTAACCTCAGCGAGAAGGAGTATCATGTGTAAACCCATGTTGCTATCTCAGAGGTTAAGGTCGCAATTGGAGGTGAATGGTCAAATTGAAGTTTGGTCAAGCAGTTAAAGTCTTTATGTACTCGTATGGTGAAGTTATCGAGGTCCATTATGAGGCGGTATGTCATGTTCAAATATCACCTCAATATCTTCGATTTGGTAAAGGTCACATTTCAAGTTCAAAGGTAAAAAATTGCCATATTTTGGTTCGTTTATTTAATTTTTCAAGGCTATAAGGTCGTTATCTATTACTAGTATGGGCTTTTGAAACCACTTGGCACGTTTATTCACAACCATTAGACGATGTGTTGCTCAGACGAACCTTGTCATTATTTCAAAGGCGTAACTGATATTCCTCTGCAACTACAATCTCCTATTCGAATCTGTGTGCTTTTAAGGTCAACATCCACCTAAAACTTGCAAAGCGGGATTGACATAATTTGCACGAGGGCACGTATTTCTTATTATATTTTTTGCGAACCCATTTCGTTTTATATAAGGTCTCTCCGGTTCGCCTGTTGCCTGTGCGACGGAGTAAAAAGTCGCCAGAAAATACACAAAGTTAATCATGAAGTTTGCCAGGACATCAGAAATAAATACGTATTGTTCTATATAAGGTATGGTCCTCGAGGGATAGGTTACTACAATGAGAGATGGCACCTTCAGTCTGATCAATGATATACGTGTGAAGTCACTGAAGTCAGAATTCAATTAGAAAATTCCGCGAAAATGTTGCCGCGTCGATGAGCGCCTGCCTCTATTAATAGTCATCATAGTTGGACGAATCAATAGATCAAGACTTGTATAGCCGCGTGCTTGGGTGGTAGCAGAATACTGTTTTATTTATTGTAAAGACTGAAGACGTACCAAATAGTGATTGGAGAAAGGTCTAAGATAGGGTGTCAGTATATTTGTGTTTCGCACGCATTAATAAGATAAAAGTGACACTGGATGCCTTGTTTTATAGCGCAGATCGTAACTCCTCCGGCCTGTCAAGATGAACCAACTAGCCATGCACGCCTCGTGGACTAATAAAATACATGCAGTAAACTCATTCTTATTCGCAGTTATAAAATTTATATAACACTTGTCGTGGAGAACAATGGATGCATTCAACTCAAAATTAAAGTTTAATTAATAAGTCTGGCTTCCGGAGCGAATTTAAGAGCAACGAATTGACGAATTTTCTGGAATTTCGTCCGGTTTCCTAAATAGAGGAAATCTTGAAACTTTGTCCGGTTGTCGAGGGGTTTCGGATTTGAAAGGTAAAAATATATTAAAGCATGAATAACATTATTTGGGACCAGCCTTTTCGTCCAGGTAAGAGGGATTTCCGGATTAGAGGGGCTCCGCTTTACACGTATATCATTCAATAAATAGAGGATATTTGTTGATTTTGGTATAAGATCGAATTTTATTTCACCGAGTGATCACAGAAAATCAATATTTTGTTAGATGAAAATGAAAATGATGTTGATGACAATGATGCTGATAATGCTGATAGGCAGGACGATGATGGGGATAGGTTCTTCTGCATTTTTTTGTCATAACAATATTAACTAGTAGTTGTTTTCAGATTAAATAGCAAGTTTAATATTTGTAAATATACGACAACATCCACTTTAAGATAACCCCGTTAGAAATACTGGTCATCTCTTCGATCAAATTAAACACAGATAACCCAGCTGCTTTAGCTAGTGGATAATTAATATCAAGCAATTATCGGAAACCTTTGTAATGGGAACTAATCAAGGCCTTTGCATGCCAGACATGCGTTTTTCTGTCCACTTTCCATAGCAACGAAAGTCCGTGCATGCTGGTCGTTTCCGCTAACGCACGTCGCGAAAATTGGATGTCCAATCTAGATTCTTCCGCGAAATAATATTTGCGGTCAATTCCCGCGCGTAATATTTCATCTCAAGCGTTAGTGATATCGTATCTTCTTCGGGACACCAGGGGGCCTGATGAATGGCGTTACTAGACAATATATTAATCATTGGCCTATTATGAACTCAGAAAAGATACGGTCCGTAAATGGCATTTAGATATTTCATTAGGGCATATCTATGGCTGTACTGGTTTTTATTCTCTTTAAGG
This sequence comes from Spisula solida, assembly GCA_947247005.1. Taxonomy (NCBI): domain Eukaryota; kingdom Metazoa; phylum Mollusca; class Bivalvia; order Venerida; family Mactridae; genus Spisula; species Spisula solida. Next base: position 23,754,688 of record OX365956.1, read on the forward strand.
TATAGTAAAATAATAGTTAACCATCTGGTATCCCTAAAGATCAAAGACTTCTCTGATATGTTTTTATTAGATAAGTGGTATGAATTACATTGAATCCTTTTTTCAAGGATTTCCGTCTGTATCAGATTACATACGGGCAGCTTATTTCAAGTGTTACCAGCACATTTAGTCTCCATCGACTGGTAACAAGCATACTTTGGGAATTGTCGGCATGTTTGGCTTGTTTCCGTCATATTCCGTCGTATTTCAGTTTTCGACTGGTCGATATCAGCATATTTCGGTGGCGCATCTCAGTATCTACCGACCCACTTCGGTATCTGCCGGCACATTCCGGACTATCAACCTCAGGTTCTGTACGTAACATCTTCGACAGCAAACACGTGCAAACTAATCGAATAATTACAATACGTACTACGATTGTCAGTGTTACAATGTGATAATAAATAATATTTCACTGTTCAATCGGGGTTAACGCGTTTTTCATATACCGGTATCACGTCGGAAAGAGCGACATGTTGTCGGATACAGTGACAATTTGTCGAATAGAGAGACGTGTTGTCAGACAGAGCGACAGGTTGTCGAATACAGTCGCAGGTTGTCGGGTAAAGTTACAGGTTGTCAGATAGAGCGACTGGTTGTCGGATACAGTTGCAGGTTGTCAGATAGAGCGACAGGTTGTCGAATATAACGTCAGGTTGTCGGAGAGTGACATGTAGTCGGATACAGTCGCAGGTTGTTAGATAGAGCGACAGGTTGTCGGTTACAGTCGCAGGTTGTCGGATAGAGTGACAGGTTGTCGGATAGAGTGACAGGTTGTCAGATAGAGCGACAGGTTATCAGATAGAGCGGTATGTGGTCGGATATAACAGGTTCGTTATGGCTATTTTTGTGAAAGAGTTGGCGTTTCGAGAGGGAATATTGTTTGCTATGTAGATGTACGAACGTGCTGAGGTATTTATAATCATCATTTGGCGTTTATCACACATTTTTCAAAGCAAGCGTCTCATGAATCCAACTGCGCTCTATAGAAAATACAATTAGAAGAATATACCCGATATTGACGAAGTGTAACGAAGATATGGCAATATACCAGTGACTATGGATACAATGCTATAATATACTGTACAGCATATTCGTCGGTACAAAATCCCATGTAATCGTAAAGTACATTATTGTGTTTTTTTAAGACAGACTACATTGCCAATGCTATAATTGTTTAACAATTCCGAGTGACATAAAGACCTAACAATTACTACTAGTATGTTCCGGTTTGACGTTTTGCACACAATTTTATAGTTATGGGCCTTGGGTATTGCCATTTATAGTATGTATCGCACGTTGGCTAGAGTTATGAGCCTTGAGTATCGCCATTTATAATATGTATCGCACTTTGGCACGAGTTATGAGCCTTGAGTATCGCCACTTACAGTATATATCGCACTTTGGCACGAGTTATGGGCCTTGAGTATCGCCATTTATAGTATGTATCACACTTTTTAACAAATTATGGGTCTTGGGTATCGCCACTTACAGTATGTATCGCACTTTGGCACGAGTTATGGGCCTTGAGTATCGCCATTTATAGTATGTATCACACTTTTTAACAAATTATGGGTCTTGGGTATCGCCACTTACAGTATGTATCGCACTTTGGCACGAGTTATGGGCCTTGAGTATCGCCATTTATAGTATGTATCACACTTTTTAACAAATTATGGGTCTTGTGTATTTTCACTTACAGTATGTATCGCACTTTGGCACGAGTTATGGGCCTTGAGTATCGCCATTTATAGTATGTATCGCACTTTTTAACAAATTATGGGTCTTGGGTATCGCCATTTACAGTATGTATCGCACTTTGGCACGAGTTATGGGCCTTGAGTATCGCCATTTATAGTATGTATCGCACTTTTTAACAAATTATGGGTCTTGAGTATCGCCATTTATAGTATGTATCGCACTTTTTAACAAATTATGGGTCTTGTGTATTTTCACTTACAGTATGTATCGCACTTTTGCACGAGTTATGGGCCTTGAGTATCGCCATTTATAGTGTATATCAAACTTTAGCACGAGTTATGGATCTTGCCGGGTATCGCCATTTACAGTAGGTATCGCACTTAAGCACGAGTTATGGATCTTGCCGGGTATCGCCACTCATAGTTTGTATCGCACTTAAGACACGATACAATTAGGCGATATTTCTGAGAAGCTACTCTTCAACACAACTTTATTGTAACTTCAATGAATAGTATCGTTATGTCCCGGCTCAATGTATCTAAGGCATACTGTATCGAATGTCCAACACCAATCACTACCGCGACAGCTCAGTAATCTCTTCAAATTGAAACCGCCTTATGTAATATGAATATCAAATGTCCTTTTGTTACAAAAAAAACCCCAATCGGTAAATAAGATTACATGTCGCAGGAGCTTTATCTTGTATTCTGTAGGCTTATTATATGTTATAAGGCGATATGGGAAGGCGATATTTGTACGCCCCGCGATTTCTCTCCCCATACTTTCGGAGTGATCAATATGCTCGTAGGTAGGGTGTAGAAAAGATGCTTTGTTAACTTCATCTTGTTGTAGGATAAACAATTACTGTGCTAAATACTCTCATTATATTATGATTGGTTTATGAATTTAGTGTAATATTTCATTTGACGCATTTGTTATACTTGGGACAGTGAAAACTGGAAATTTGTGATCATATTTAGAAGGCGGACATATTTTGTAGCGAAGATTTTCTGTGAAATACATCATAGCAGAGGTAAATATAAATGTTACATTTTAAGTATTTATTCTTATAGTATATTATAGTATAAACTGGTTATTCGAAAGCTTGTTTGAAACATGTAGATCAATGCGTTTTCATTATTTAAAAATATACATTGTACATAAAAGTGTATTTACGTGTCAACTGATTAAGCGTCTTTCACTACCAGTACCATTTAATCAGATAAATGAATGCATTGAATATACAATGTAGTATAACAGAAAACAAGTAGTGGCATTTCGACATCTTAAGTGGATGGTGACACTCCGAGCACATGGTGACATTCCGAGCACATGGTGACATACCGATCATATGGTGATATTCCGATCACTTGGTGATATTCCGAGCAATTGGTGATATTCCGAACGCTGTGTAACATTTCTAATACGGATACTACAGAAGTTCGTGCAAGTGGTGTTGACATTTCGTGAGCGTTATTACTTTCCTGGCGTGTGCTTACATGCCTAGTGCATGCGGACACTTCGAGCGCGTCCGTTATAACTTTCCCGGCATGTGCTGATATGTCAAGCGCATGCGGACATTTCGAGCGCGTCCGTTATAACTTTCCCGGTGTGTGCTGATATGTCAAGCGCATGCGGACATTTCGAGCGCGTCCGTTATAACTTTCCCGGCATGTGCTGATATGTCATGCGCATGCGGAAATTTCGAGCGCGTCCGTTATAACTTTCCCGGCGTGTGCTGACATGTCAAGCGCATGCGTACATTTCTAGCGCGTCTGTAATAACTTTCCCGGCGTGTGCTGACATGCCAAGCGCATGCTGACATTTCGTGCGCGTCCGTTACAACTTTCCCGGCGTGTGCTGATATGTCAAGCGCATGCGGACATTTCGAGCGCGTCCGTTACAACTTTTCCGGCGTGTGCTGATATGTCAAGCGCATGCGGACATTTCGAGCGCGTCTGTAATGACTTTCCCGACGTGTGCTGACATTTCGAGCGCAACAAACTGAGAACATTATAATACTTCATATTATATAAAGTAAAACCTGAACAATAAGACCATCCATATTCAGAATAATCCTCGAAAGGGTCATCTAATAAAGGTGGTCTGACAAGAGAGGTTGACTTAAACCCTCATTTTACAGTGTACTAGTAATTGGACTTGAAGCTTTTATTGTGTAATATTATGGTACTATTGACGAGGTGGTCTCTAAGTAAGCTAGGAAACTCCGCACACAGTTTAGTTTTTTTCTGTTTTTTTTTTCTGTTGAGTGCTGCCTTCCCTGTCCGATTTTTCATTATCTTACTTTTTTTTTCGGGCCCCAAAAGGGTAACCCCATTTATTTTCCCCGTCCAATGGTTTTACTTTTAGTTTACTAGTATACTACTTCATTTCAAGTCGATTGCGAAACAAGTTTTTCCAACTAATATTAATCATTCCCGATACCTCAGTGTTGATGTAATCTACAAGTATCACCAGGATGGTACTGCCTAAGAGAAGAGAAGTCAATGTCCCTTTTGTGCTGAACGCCTGGAAAGGGAATTACTGTAAACCAACTTTATTTTGCGTATATATGTACATGTACTTAATTTTCGCGTTTTGTCTATTCCCGGCATATTCGCGGCTACAATTGTTTGCGTTTTAAGTCCTTCATAAACGAGACAGTTTCGTGTTTTTCAAGTTTGGAACATTTTCATGGATATTTAATTTCGCGAATTCATACGACTTGCGAATTCCGCTAACATAAATTGCGCGAAATAATTTGTTGGTCACCGTTTACAGTACAGGGGGATCACCAATCACGATTTGAATGCCAACATCAGTGCAAACTATTTAATTGTAAGATACTAAATGATGGAAGACATTTTGTTATTGAACATGAGTAACACATCGAGAGCATGTAAAGTAACATTATTTTCATCAATTTTATCCGCTTGTTTTGCTGTCTAATTCATGTGGGCAATACATCACTATCAATAATAAATAGCTGACTAGAAACATGCAGATACAAACTGACATATTATACGGGTTGAAAACACTACCATTCACAGAACTAATTACGTAACATAACAGTTAGTTGAAATTATTTAACCAAAAAGCCGAATGTGACCTAAATGAAAACTATATACAGTGCAACCTCTCCAGAGCGTCCCTCCCTTGATCAGCAACCTCGCCAGAGCGTCCCTCTCTTGGTCAGCAACCTCTCCAGAGCATCCCTCCCTTGATCAGCAACCTCTCCAGAGCGTCCCTCCCTTGATCAGCAACCTCTCCAGAGCGTCCAGTGGTTGTAGTATTATTGTGATTGTTTTAAAGGGGGTGTACCCGTACGTTTTCATGATTTAATGGTGCGATTTAACTATATATAGTTATTTCTAGTTTATATTATTATGCACACCATATAGAAGAATCTATAGTTAAACTGTACGGATAATTCATACCAAATGCTTTTGAACAACAAAAGCTCGCGAATACTGGTTACAACAGTATGTAAAAAAATTAATCAAATATTTCATATAATAATAATAATATTAATAATTATATTAATTATAATAATAATCAAATATTTCATATAATAATAATACAATTATACAATATGTATATGTATACAATACATATAATTTATACATTTCAATAAAAAACTAATATTGTATAAAATAAATTGTAATAAATAATCCTTGCCTTATAAACGTTTTATTACAGTACGATTAAATTTTAATTTTAATATTCATTCTGATAAATATGATAACATCTATTATCGCGCAAATTATATTTACTTCAAGTCGGTATATGAATGCAACTTTTTCATATTTTATTGCAACATGACAGCATAGCTAGTGTAGAACTGTATATATGTGGATATTTATGCGGGTAAAACATTTAGCGAATTCTTAATTTGGCGTGCGGAAATGACAAGGTTCACAAAAAGGCTTATTTTGGCCCTGTGATTTAAAAAAAATAGAAATGCATGTTCCTACAAATTTGTCCTATAATTCTAATAACTTGAGACTTCGAAATAAAATACTGTTTATAAGTCGATTTTCACTGGTATTAGAATGTATATTATTGGCTGTTAGCAACAGGTGATTGTTTAATTCCGGTGATCGCGGAATCTCTGGCTGTACAGTACAACATCTCGAGAGCAAAGCCCTTGTAGAAAGCGTCGCCTCGGGTGATATAACTATCCTCGGGTTGGTTTTATTTGCTATCATCCTCGCAGCTATGTGTTATTTATATAATATTAATCATGCCATTCGGGACCTCTCGGACACTACTGACGTATGCGTGTATGACGTGCACATGTGTTTGGCAAACTCCCTCCTTAAAGATTGAAAACGGATCTTTCACATTGAGTTATTCTTAATATTTGGTTTGTACTACATGTATTTAGAGCGGATTCAATGACACTGAACTTCAGACACATTGCCTGTACAATTGACTGATGTTAACAGACAAAAAGACTGGTTGGACGATAAGAGTGTGTGCTTGTTCATCATTTAAGACACGAGAAACACGTGAACACGTGAACATGCTTATTGTATGTCTTATTTTATCGGAACAAATGTCGGCATTATCAACAAATCTTCTCATACACGGTAATTGATCCTGGCATTTGGTCACATTTCAGTAAATAAATAATTGAAATATTGCACGAACCACAATATGGCAAAACGGGGTTGTATACATGTATTTTTAGCTGCTTAAGACAGGTTGTTCAATAAGCTAAATTAAAACTAACATAGAGTTGACTGTATACAAAAATGTACTATTGACTCCTTAATACAAGTGTTTGCTTAATTGAAGTGATCAATAATATAGAATTGAATGTATAATATATACTGCTTAACTAAGGTGTTGCATAATTCAAGTGACATCTAGCAAATATTGGGCTGCATAACTAGCGAAATTGACTCCCTTATTAACAACTTATCGAGACATTCGATTAGCTATTACCGGTCATGTGCTTATCAAATCGAGGTCTTGAAAATTCGGAAATTTCTGCAATGTACTTCGGTACAAACAAGTTACAAAAAAGTTATCGGTTCCAAATTCAATTTTCTTGCAACTTGCATGTAATTAGCTCCTGGTAATTAATGGTGGATGGTGTTTTGATATAAAGCAGAACTCAATTATATTAATGCTTGTTTTAATAATTTCAATATTACGCGCCGAAAAAAACATCAATGGAAACTACGAGATGCATTATAAACTGAAGTGAAGTTATTTATTTCGCGCCTTACGTGCTGAATAAATATGCGCCGAAAAGGCGAAGGTTTTACGCTTTATAGAAACGGGGCTTAACACGTTCAGTTTCACAACCTCAATATTTAGCAAATAGAACATTCGAGTTTTACATCTTAAACATCATCTTTAAAATTATTAAAACAAAAATTACTATAATTGTGTTCTTAATCCTCGACTACTAGAGTGATATGTCCTTTAACTACACTTTAACGTTACCCATAGTCAAAACATCATCTTTGAAATTATTAAAACAAACATTACTATACAGGTATGTGTTTGCACTGGAAACCAACTATCTTATCGCCCATAAATCAATATAAAGTTTTTCAATATAAACACGTGTTTCAAGTGGCACGTGATTTTACACACGGAGGTTAATTTAAATTGCAAACTGTACACACGTACAAATAGTCGTACACGTTTGCTTCGCAACCCCTATTATCCTAAATAAGAAAACGTGCCAGATTACCCCTTATTACAACACTTTCCGCATCAGATAATAATAATAATAATGATAACAACAACAATAATAATAATAATAATAGTAATAAATACTTTATTTATAGAGGGAACATAATTGCCAATCTGCCGTAAGGCCCTCAACAGTAAAACATCGAAACAACAGAAACATGGCATCAGTACATGTACTGGAAATTGTAAAAAGAAATAATGAAATGTAGTCTTAGTACTAGTACATGTATTCATGAAAACATAATTGCTTAAAGTAGGTTTGTGAATATCAAGCATGTTGAAAACGTCACATATAGGATTTTATTGCTTTATGTTGTTTGAGATAAGTGGTTGCTTATTACAGGTCGCTATCAATTGTATTATGTTGACTTATTTGACTATAAAAAATGACACTGACTGATTTACTGATGCAATGTATCAAATGTTCATTGATTAGTCCTGCCGACTGTCAAAGTCAAGTGAACACTAACACAAGCATGACACGTTTTCAAGACACAAGCGTATCATACAAGCGCAACTACATTCAGTATTTGGTTCAGAATTACCCACTGAGGTATAAATTATTTCACACATCATACATTAATTTGTGAGAAAACGTCTTCAATTGTAGCACGAGAATTAGGACACATATGGTTTGCTGGTGATAACGTATTACAGATAGGAATAACGAGGAACACGGGAACATTCAATATGAACGTACTCAAAGTTCTTGGCATAAACATGGTCACCCTGGTAAAACTATGTTACAATAGAAGTAGCGCCTAAACCACGTCTCTGTAGGAGTTGCGTCTCAACGGCTGCACTTTGGCTGTCTTTATTAAGCGATTCTGGTTGTAACATTCCACAGATTGTCGTTGCGACACAGTTGTGTCTATACAACATCTCTGTAGGATTTCACAAACAGGAGTTCAACTATTGCGTCTCCACGGCTGAACTTTGTCTGTCCTTAGGACATAACTCTTGTTGTAACATCCCATAGGGTGTCGTTGAGACATTGATACAATGGCAGATGTATCTAGACGACATCATTGTATGGTGTCACAAACAGGATTTGTGTCTCAACGACTATACTTTGTCTGTCCTAAGAATATAACTCTTGTTGTAACATCCCATAGGGTGTCGTTGAGACATGTATCGAGACGACATCACCGTGTGATCGTACCACATTCGAAAGTCATCAAACCCTCGCAGGTTTGATTCAACTGTGTAAACGTATGCATGTCACTGTATGACTGGTTGGCCCTGTGAAAGGGCTGCACTGTAAGACTGATTTGCCCAGTGGCAGATCGACACTGTATGAATTGTTGGCCCAGTGGCAGGGCGACACTGTATGACTGATTAGTTCAGTGACAGGACGACACTGTATGTCTGATTGGTCCAGTGAAAGGGCGACAGAGATCATATCAATAATCGGTTGAAATGAGGATGATAACACTGACTATAATGTACGGGAGACGTTTTACGGCCTGCCATAGAAACAAGCAACTCTGTTTGTTACAAATTGACGTTGCAATAAATTGGGAACGTACTTTGAAAGTCTCATTCAGGACTAATGTTGACAAGTTAGTACATGCGGTACATGTGGTGAAGAAATCAACTGAAGCTTCTCATGTCTTACGTATATATCTGTGTGACGTAGCACACAACCCCCTACAAGTCTCATTTCGTCTGCCTCACGTGCTTTACTTGTAGAAAACTTTTATTTGTTATTTTTTTAAAAGAAGGTCTCGTTGTAAATAGGATGCGCATGTATTACCATGCATATTGATGTGTCATCTTAATGAGTTACCTTCTGGAAATAAAGATATTATTATTATAATAATTTATTTTTTATTACACACATTTGTATGACGTTATGCTCTTTACGTTCACGTTCATGTAACCGCACACGTTCTGTTTCACAGCCATCCTAGCTACCGGGTATTGAAAAAAAACTCGAACGAACACAGAAATATATACATATACGAGAATCGAATTCCAGTAGACAGTAACCAGGGGGTCGTAATAGTTTATATTCGAGTTTTATTAACTTCTCTCCCCATGGTGACGATTTAGTGTGACGATATATTGCTGTTAACATCGTGAAAGTGTACTTTGTCTCCGTAATTACATTAATTTTATGGTTGATAATGTCAACATTTCCACAACACAGATAGGCGACAGACGACATGGATCAATGTAAGGACGCTCTCGTTACTCCAGATGTTGACAACGAACGAACGAACGAACGAACGAACGAACGGACGGACGGACGAACGAACGAACGAACGAACGAACGAACGAACGAACGAACGAACGAACGAACGAACGAACGAACGAACGAACGAACGAACGAACGAACGAACGAACGAACGAACGAACGAACGAACGAACGAACGAACGAACGAACGAACGAACGAACGAACGAACGAACGAACGAACGAAGTTGGTATATACATGAATGCATCTTTTAGAAAAACTAACATAGTAATCATGCGAGCCTTAGACAGCAGTTTTTATTATTTATATCAGGAACAATTGACAGGAACACGGTATATGGCCTACTTGCCCCAATAATCAGGCTTTAAACTTCCATGTGTGACTTTTCAATTACTACTTTGCTTCTAAAAACTAAGATTTCAATCTCGATTTATTCCTGATTTCTTTGCTAACATCTCTCGTCCAAGTTAGTCAACTACATGAGAAGAGAACATACAAACAAGTCTATTCTTTTACAGAACTGTACGTGTTAGGTGTCAATATAATGTATTGGAGCTAATGAAACTAATTTTGCTACGTGCCAACTGACTTGGAAAGTGCGTAAAATGCGTGGCTTTATTGGTCACCTTGGTGCCTGATTACACCTTACAATTATACTCAGCACACATCACTCAATTATTCAAAGTGTGTGGATTACGCAATCACGTGTTTTTTAAAGCAGACAGTATAACTAAATCTTAGTTTAAACAGTATTTATTCAGAAAATATTTTACAACATGTGTATGATAAGTTACAATTGCTAAAGGATTGGGAAACAAGTTTTATAAACTTATATTAATCCCGCTCCTTAACTAAATCTTAATAATGACATACCCATATTAGTTATCGCCTGAATTAAGCAAGCCGCCGTCTTAAGAAGTCGGTGCGACTGAATTCCAATAAATGTATTGCATTTTTTGTATAAGATGCAAAGTTTTAATGTATTAAACATTAACCGCCTGTTTTAATCAGTCAATTTTGAGGTATCCGTTGAGCAGCTGCTAAGGAAAGATTCGAATATAGTCTAAAAGATAATTAAAATTCGGACAGGGAAGGCAGCACTCAACTTAAATAGCTGAGCACAGAAAACATAAAAAATAACACAGACTACAATTACATAGCACCATGCCGAACACACAACTGAACGAGAAAATGAAATCCAAGTTAGCTTTAGCTGGCAAGAAGTCGGAAGTGCAAGTCCGAGCTGTCAGAAAGCTGAACTACCTAGTTTCTGCTATAAAAAATCTGAACGACCTAATTATAGCCAGAATAAGCTGAAGTAACTAGTTTCCATCCGTAAAAAATGCTGTAAACCCTTTTTTCATCCGAACAAAAGGCTAAACTACCTAGTAGGCTGAAAGAACTAGTTTGAGATGTCTTAAAGTTCTAAAAAGTATAAGAATAACAGTAAATGGTGAAGCGCATGCATCTTCACAAATAATAGTTTATGGTAGTTAACAAAAACAGTTTATTAAAAGTTATTTTTAAGCCAATTTTTCTAGATGTAAAACTTAGCAGAAAACCAAACTAAAACACCTACTCCAAACACAACATTACAAGATTACCTCGGTCTGATGTTGTGTGTCTTGGTTAAATTAAATAATTAAAGTCACTTTCAATTTTAATCATTTTGTCACAGTATCTACACATTGTAAAACACTGTATGTCGAATTTGGTTCTATGTAGGTTAGGTACCATATTTGGTCGACCTTTCAACGCGTATACTCGTATGCTGAGAGCATGTAAGATCGTAATACTTTAATGTATACTACATGACTATGTATAATTTAGTTTAGGTCACTTGGTTCTTACGACTTATATCATTCAATATCGAAACATAATTCGTGACGGTTTCCATCGCCGCATCGGTATGAGAGAAGAGAAGCAATGTTCTCATTTCATGTTGAGCAGGCTAGCACTGGCATTGTTGGTACCTTTTGATTTCGCCTTTGGTAGGGCGTGGTCGTGGGTCAAACATTGGACCTCGAAGCATACTCTAAGCGGATAAGAACTACCAATATGCTACCGAGACACTCTGATAGTGAATGCGTATTACACAGTCAGAAACAAATTAATTTAATTATCGTACCTTTGAAACAACAAACTGTATCGTATTTGGTTTGTTGAAAAGCCGTTGCTATTCATGTTCGGTTGGACTGTCCGACCAGCAGTATTTATGTCATGAGCAGATTGCACGCTCACAACAGAGGGCCAATCAGATTTTGGGAACAACCTTTGTTTGATGCACGCCGATCAAAGAAGCTTAATCAAATCATTGGTATGTCGCGGTTTGGAATTACTTTACATGTAATTTATACTAACGAACCTATTGCAGTGTCTGCTTAAGGATTAATTAAATTTTAATTCGCTGTTTGCTCATTTTCTTTCTCGTCTGTTGAAGCTGAGACAGATAGTTTGAAATACAAGTACAGCGTTGTTTCGTGCATTGGATTTTTAACTATTTGAGACGTGCTTGTTCAACGACTTTTAAGTTCAATAGGTGTGTGTTAAGGTCTACGTTCACGAGAATTTGATGTGAAGTTTGCAATGTTTGATGAATAATGCACCGATGTTTGGAATGTCTGTAACCGGAGGCTTGTAGCAAGCACTTTGTTGTCTCGAGATAGAAAGTAAACAAACACCTTAATCTACCAAATATGCATCTATTGTAACACGATGATGATTTCTAACAGACAGATTGCAGACAGAACCGTTGATTAGTTTCCTTTAGGATTCGAATGTATTCATTTTGATTTTCGACAATTGTTTCGTCATAAAAAAACAGACATAAAAGGACATGACCGTAGTCAGTCCTAGGGACGATTTAAACATGCTCAGTTCTGGTCACGTGAACCGGGTGGTATTGTAGCTAGTCGGAAGGGGTTCGTTAAAAATAGGTAAATAGAGAGCATGCTTTTTTATTAATAAGTATTGCATTGACGTAACGTCAAAAGTTGCGACCCATAAGCGTAATACAATATACGTAACGTCAAAATTTTGCGAAATTCTATAGTTTGTACACGGTAGAAGGGGTCACCTAAATGCTATAATTTTACACCAGGCATATTTTTATTTCATGTTATATTTTTAACATAACATATTGACATTAAATCATATCTCAAATGTAATACAAACACTGTAAAAGTACATATTATTCGTTTTAATAACACCTGAATATAAGTGTGTTTTTTTCTTTCAAATGGCGTCAATTTTTTTAAGGTGGGACAATTTTAAGTACTCACTCATCTGTTTATAGAAATGTCATTATTGCAGGTATTTCAAAGACAAGACCCTTATTTTACACAGGAAAATAAGCGAAATTGATAAAACAAATTAAAATACAAAAAGCAAACAGGGAAAAGTGTTTATTTTTGTATATTAAAATAATTAAAGTATTTTTTAGTTATTTTGTTTAAAGTGGGACAATTTTAAGTACTCGTATTCCGGTCACTACAAACAAAGCAAAAGCTTATATTTCTTTTATAATCACTTATACAGATTCTGTGAACGAAAGTTATCTAACAATCGTTAAATTTTATGAGTTAATAAATTTTTGTCATCATTTTAAATGTCAACATGTCATACTTTTTAGCTATTTTAAGGGAAATGACGTAACACACTAGCTCCGGAAAACAAATCCATCTCTTTTATTAACATCCGTCAAAATTACACCACTAACGTATTCACGTTCAAAGACAACGCATGCAAAATTTGCCAAATTTTCAGTTCCGCTCAATGGAAAAATTTAATATTAGGTACTGCGTCTTTAAAATAAATGTTACATATGACACACGCTTTTTCGGCATTTTTTATACGCACTTTGTGTGTTTTTACATATTAATGTTATTAAACTATTACACTTTTAATAATTTATTAAAGCCTTATTATTTCTGTATATTTTGATACTTTTGTGAAGAAAATAGGATGACTAGTAATTAAATACTTCACAATTTTAATTATCACACCAACGGATTTTAGCATGGGTCGCAACTTTTGACGTTGAATAATTGCCCTCAGTTTTTATCAGTAACAAGCAGAACAGCTCAAAATTGATAAATTTGCCAATCGAAAGTAGATCATGCTTCATTTTCGAAAATTAAATGAGAAAATGGCTGGTTCAATGTTCGTTGGTTATGAACAGACGGTCCGGGTGGTCTAGTGTTTGTGTTAAATCCAAGACCGCGACATAACAAACTTCGTAAAACAGGTACTGCAGGTATCAGCTTATGAGAGGAACGTTCGGCTAAGATGTCCGGAAATGTGGCTGGATGATCTTCATAAAATTGGAATAAAACCGATGGGACTTGAAGCAAACAAACCAACAAAACACCCAAGAAACTAACTACAAATGAAAATAATTGAACTTGTATATTTTATATTGGAGCGTTAGGTAACACCTACATTTAATGCATGCATATTTGCATTCTCTCTCTCCAAATTATTCTGAAATAATAAATATAAAGGGTTTGATGATTTATACCGGTCATACACTCATTTCAATGTATTTGCTCCTTCAATGTGGTGTTATGTTTCACAGATAATCCAGATATTCCAGAAGCATTTTCAAATTCCCAAACGGCGTTTCATATTAACATTAAAGATTGTGGGTTTTTCAGCTAAGAGGAATGTATTGTAGTGCAAGGGAATTTTGTTGACAAAATTAAACTCATGGGCATTAGGGAGTAATTTACATCAAGCCTAGAAGATTACGTCGTTAATTGCTTTATAATTACATTAGCGGCAACAAAATATAATGATCATTTTCAAAATGAATTTGCGATGGCAATAATTCAAAACTGCATGAATATTGCATCATGCGTTAATAAACAAAAACAATAACAAGGAAAATGGAACGAAACTATTATCCTTTCTGACAGAAGGTCAGATAAGTGTACATTTTTGTAATATAATAATCGTTAATACTTTTGATGGAATCCTTTGCACATTTTTATTTTGTTCTCAGAGATAGACTTTACCCCGGATGGTCCTGGCTTACTTGATTCGGTAGGTCAACTACGTCTGGTATGGTTCCCGTCCCAAATTTTACATTACATTAATGTGAGTACGACAAAAACTGGTTAAAATGGATGACTCCAGTGGTAAATCAAGATGGCGGATGAACGTTAGTCCCTAAACCGTGTGTTATTTGTGGTCTTTTTGACGAAACTTTGCTAATGACGATAAAATGTATGGCCATTTTAATAAAGCATGTTTCATGAAAACTACACCATTTATACGTACTTAATAACGTTAATTAAATTATGCATAATTATACATAGCCCAAATGAAGGTTCAGCCTAGTGATAAGTAATCTACTGAGGTAAACATTGATGACTGTGAGTAGTAGTGTTAGATGTTTTGTCAGCAATTCTTGCTTTCAAAATTCCTGTTATATTTAACCTTTTGTGAATGACCACAGATGTTTCAATTATACTATTCAGCAGTTTCGCATATGGTCTTTGTGGAATATAGGTGATAGCGCCTGCTTATACACGATACGCAGAAAATAATGTTCAAATCTCACCTTCATTACCCAATGTTGACCTTGGCGGGACATTCATCACTCGGCCGGACGTTCATCGGGTGATACTGTGAGTCGGTATGATTCAGACGTATACACTGAGGTTCAGAACAGTGCATGTTTTAGTCATAACTTTATAAAACCAATTCCAAAAACTTGACAACGACGGTGTATATTTTATTCGAGCTTTGGCATTTTTTTAATTAACTATCACTTAATTACAATGAAAACCGTCCTGCTATTACACTCTTATTATTATCTGATTAAGATTTATTTTATCTGAAGCTAAAGACGCAAGAGTGTCTATCTATCAATTAAAACATTATTTTCTCTTGCCGTTTCTAGGCTCATAAACGTCAAATTTTCTTAGATCTTTCTGCGGTATTTTGGTAACACCATCCATCTAGACTATTAATATTTATGTAAAAATTGGCAATATTCAGAGTTTGCAAATACCAAGTAATTATTGGAGAGAAAGCGAAATTGAATGAAAGCCGAAATACGGCCAGGGAATCCAATACCCCAATCAGGCTTGTTGTATGGGATGAAAATACGTTTGTTATCTTAGCTAGACATAGCTTTATATGGCTTTAGAAAGTTTGCAGCTAAAGCAGAAAATGACAATTATCGTAAGCTAATCTGCAGTGTACGATTGACAGTCTCAACTCTCCAGTCAGATGGCACGTTTATATCTGCGGCGAGTAGCTTCGTCGTGCATTTAGACGCGAAAGTGAATCCACTGTTAGGTATTTTGATTGTTTTCATAAAGTTTTGTGCCGTTTTCAAAGATGGGTTAGACATATACGGCGCTCAGCTATAAACTAGCCTATTTTACAGGCTTTCAAATAGCTACGCCTCAATACATGTACTTAATTCTTGGCAAGCAACTGCAAATTTCTACGGACAGTAATTCTGACCGGTTCTAGTTTCAGTTATTTCTGACCAGCACAGTTTAAGTAACTTACGATAGCTCACACGACATACATAGCTGTTCTAGAATTCCTTCAGAATATATATTAAACAATCAATGACAAATTCTCAAAATTTGGTTGATAAGACCGAAGCCAAAATAAAACCTATTTTAAGATACATGAGGACGAAACATCATACATAACTAGTATAATAAGCTAGCATTTAGACCTAATTAATTGTCCGAAGAGTATAATTCCGCGCTGAATAATAAAATGGCGGACGCGGGTTTAGATTACTGTACAATGATAATACGTATTACCATATCACGTTAACGTATGCTTGGTACATAATTATACCATATCGTTGTTCTAAATATGGTATCAAATGTTTTCTGACTACGCTTCTCGTTATCTCTCATGTTTTTCTCTCGAGATAATCAAACAGCATTTTCTTTAGTTTATAATATTAGGTTCTGACGCTGAAACTAGACATTTACTCGGACCGAACATTTCGGATGAATTCCCTGTGCAACAATAATCGCCCATTTATGTGAGCTCAAAACGACAAAAGCAATTACCTGATTGTTGTTTCGTTATAAGTTCAACTTATAACAGAGCATCCCGAATGAAGGCACGAGAGAACGAGCGCTGATCAATATGAATTTTCAGTATAAAGCACCATTTTATCAATTATTTATACTAGTGTAGATTATAAGAGATATACCGCATTTTTCTGTCTCAAGAGGACAAGGGGAATCCTCGCAATATTCATCAAATACTAACACCTTCCTTGTGAAAATGGTGTACTGTATAAGAGATTGGAATGGCTTCAACAATGGCTGCTTGTTGGGTTAGTAAGCGAAGTTGGTAGAGCGCTTTTTGTGTCACCCGTTTGATCCGACTGTATAAGGTCGCCCCATTGATCTACTAGTAATCTAGCACTGGTTATTTGTGCCAATTCTTAGGGATTGTTGGGATAGCCGAATGTTCTCAAGGTCGTATCAAAAGACAAACAATCTCGGAGACAAATATTTTCTATGGTACATTTTGGATGTTTTTTCCTCGAAAACCAATGGTCAAATGGTCAATTTGCTTCAGTGTGCCACTATGTGGTCTACTGCTTTTGTACTTCGCATTACTTGGCGATAACAACGAACAGAATAGGTTCGAATCCCACTGTATGTTTGAATGTATTCAACACCAGGTTATGATCTTGTTGATTGTTAAAGAGCATGCTTGTACTGGTTAATAACTAATTCCAGACTCCAAATCTACTAATATTGATAACCTACGAATGTGCAAAATGTAAATTGTTATAGTCCTGCTTGATACGCAACTCGGTCATATATAAAAGATGGAATAATTCATCACGGGAATCACATGGTTATCTTGATTCAAAACATCTTCATATTCACGTCTATCTCTTATTGACATACTAAATATTAGCAAACTTTGTATTTTTATCGTGACATATTATTGAGGCTTTCTGAAAACACATATTGAAAGTTGTTTGTTTGTTTGTGTTCGACTGAGACAGTCACGTCGTCATCTGTTTTTGCCCTGCCTACTCCGAGGGAAGAGACAGAAATTCACCGTTTGTAAGATATCGGTACAAGGCGGGTGCAATACCCCAGACATTTCCGAAAGGACTCATTTGCCGTTTAACGTGTCGGTATATATAGTATAGTTGTATAATACCGATTACTTCGAGAGGGTAGGGGAAATCATAAAATATAATAGTTATTATGACTTCATCTTATAAATAAAATTGCATATGGCCTTTTGGTCGTTTGGTATTTTGGTTAGTTATGTGTGTTAAATGACAATTTGTAACCTAACTTTACGACCTTTTGACATTAGAAGTAATTGTCTTTATAAAAATGGAGCAAATTTTGTATTTTCTTGCATTTGGTCATGACTTGGTCTATTGGTTATGTGTGTCAAACATCAACAATAATTTTTAACCAAACTCTACGGAACCGTTTATAATAAGAAGCAACTCGGCTTTCTAGAGGATTAAATATTTGTATTGTCTGAATAAAACCCATCCATGTGGCGATTGTTGTTTTCTAATATTTGAATATCGCACATTTTCTGTCGGAGAAAGATGGATTATGTCTTTGGAAATAAACCATCAAATTAAATGTGTTTCATTTTGTTATTTCTGACTAGACACAATATATTGTATTGTAACTGTACGAGCACGGTAGAATGAAATGCCGAACAGTGTTAGCAACAAAGACAGGCAATATATCAAACGTCAAGTAATCTGTTATTGTGGGAGAATGAAATTATATTTGAAATGTTATTTACAAAATATTCTATGCTATAAATTTCTGAAATCAATAAATATATTTTTTAGCCGGGAAAAGAACTACCGCTATTTGGTAAATAGGTATTTAGTTATTCCAACCAGTGAATCATTGCACTCACCAGCCTGCACAGCTTTGACACACAGGGTAAATAACACGAATGAGGATTCGAGTAATAATCTAAAAATGTAAAACCAACCAGTAGTATAGTCCGACCAGGATAATGTGATATTTACAAACATTAATCGGTTTGGTTAACTGGCAAAATTGGTTTTACAAATCACTTAAATAAACAGATAAGGTCAGTATTGTACTTAAAACATCACATATAATTGGTGCACATAATCCACCTTTGTGGACCATACCAAATTTGCTCGCCTTTCACATTATCCTAGGCGCACTAAACATGGATAATTTTGAGACTTACCGTGCTATATATTTTGTTTTGATATTTAATTCTAGTCGGCAAGTCGACAGGTCTGTCAGTTTCCTAGAGCTTATATTTAGTAGATTCGTCTAAACCTCTACTTTTGAAAGACACAGATGCTGGTCACTCGCAGATGTAGGGATCAATTTTTCCGTTTGACCTTTTCGTGTTCTAATATCTATCAAACGTCGTTAGTTGCCAAACGGTTGCTGATTTTGTCAAATTACTCTAGTGTGATACAACAAAGACTTTCCGTTGTTTGGCTAGTATTGAAATGGAAATAGATTTGCGTATATACAAATACGGAACGGAATATTGTATTCTGCCAAATGCTTTCATTGGCGTTGTACTATATTACGATTGAACTTCCAAAGTAAGAATATCGATATTGTTCAAGGTTTTCCAAATGTGATCGATCATTTCCGTGTCCGGTTCGCGATCTTGGACATACTAGTATATGATTAATGAGCCGAAAATGAAAAATGACAGTCGCTCCCGGATGTTTCAAGTTACTAATAGCAATGCTGAGTATATAATAGGTCAAATTAGACGTCAAAGTCATGCAGGATTGTGCTTGGTAGACATTGTCTAGTCATTTAATTTGTATCTGAGGATATTAGAATGTCTGGGTTGTCTTATAGACGGAATGTTTATCTACCTATATAATTCTCTGCGGGCTGGTTTACCACTGAGGTCATAGTTGAATAATTAAGCAATTGCAAAAATACAGACATACATTCAAAATTAAGTATTATTAACACAGCCTATTTGGGATTTAATCGTAAATATTGAATAACGAATTGCTTATTAATATTTGCAGAAACAAATGTACACTGAGTACATTATATTCGGAAGTAATTGTTATATGGAGATACTAATCAGCAATTAGTTCAAATAGCCTAAACTTGAAGTAGACATTAGCACAAAGGAAAATACACAATTGCCCCCTCCTGCTGTTTTTCCAAATTTCCCTTTTAAATTTAGCTTTGCAAAATAACAACTGTTTAATCAAAACTGTTACCTGAACCCAGACTTCATGACTTAATGGCATTAAAAACACAAGTCTTCATTCCTTTGACCGTTTTGACTAGGAGTGTTGCAATGTTACTCGGTTGTGTTTTTTTGCCAATTAATTCCCTTGAAATATTGCATACTGCTGTGAATTTGCTGCAAATCTATTAATTGTAAATTACACATAGTTGACCAAATTATCAGTGGCAATTAACAAACTTCAATTTAAATATAATGTACTTGCTAGTTCCTCATAATTTTTTAATTTGTAGTTTCATCTACATTTGTAATTTATTTTATACCGAATGTGGCTATTCATGTTTTGTTGGACTGTCCAACCAGCAGTATTTAAGTCATAAGCAGACTGTGGCATCCCATAATTCTGACAGTGGGCCAGCTAGATTTTTGGAACCACCTTTTTTTGATGAGCGCCGACCAAATAAGCTTAATCAAATCATTGATATGTCGCAGCTTGGAATTACTTTACATGTAATTTATACTAACGAAGCTATTGTAGTGTCTGCTTAAGGATTAAGTAAATTTTAATTCTCTGTTTGCTCATTTTCTTTCTCGTCTTTTGAAGCTGAGCAAGATAGTTTTAAATACATGTACAGAGTTGTTTCGTGCATGGGATATTTAACCATTGTATAAGACAGATTAAGACGTGCTTGTACATCAACTTTTAAGTTCAGTAGGTGTGTGTTAAGGTCTACTGTCACGATCATTTGATGTGAAGTTTGCAATGGTTGATGAATAATGCACCGATGTTTGGAGTGTCTGTAACTTTGTTGTCTCGAGATAGAAAGTAAACAAACACCTTAACTACCAAATATGCATCTATTGTAACACGATGATGATTTCTAACAGACATATAGCAGACAGAATCGTTGATTGGTTTCCTTCAGGATTCGGTTGTATTCATGATGATTTTCGACAATTGTTTAGTGATAAAAGATATACATGCGGTGCACGTGGATGAACGACATGACCGTAGTCAGTGTTAGGGACGATTTTTACTTGCTCAGTCCTAGTCACGTCATCGAACCCGGAATTATCGGGTGGTACCTAAGCTAGTCCAATGGTGTTCGTGGAAAATAAGTAAATAACAAGCATTCGAAAAAAAGAGAAATTAGCTGGTTTAATGTTCGTTTGTTAAGGACAGACGGTCCGGTGGTGTAGTGATTGTGTTTAATCAAAGACCGCGACATAACAAACTTAGTACAACTGGTACTGGTATCAGCTTATGAACGGATCGATCTGTTCGGCGCAGATGTCAGAAAATGTGGCTGGATGATCTTCATAAGATTGTAATAAAACCGATGGGACTTGAAACAAACAAAAATAGCAAAAAATGAACCAACAGCAAAAAAAACATAATTGATCTTGTAGATTTTATGTAGGATTAAAACAAAGAGCTCTTTGGTAACACATACATTTTTAATGCATGCATATCATTACAAAATAAATGCAAAATAATAATAAAGACTTTATTTATAGAGGCAACATAGTTTGCTCAATATTCTCTACGGGCATCATAAATCTATTTCAATGCGTTTGCTCCTTGCAATGTGGTGTTATGTTTAACAGATGCTCCAGAAGCAATTCCAATTGTTGGTAGTCTCAAATAGCGCTTCATATTAACATTAAATATTTTGGTTTTTTCAGCTAAGATGAATGTATTGTAGTGCAAGGTAATTTTGTTGACAAAATAAATTCATGGGCATTAGGGAGTAATTTATATTAAGCCTAGAAGATTACGTCGTTAATTGCTTAATATAATTGCAGTAGCGACAACATGATATAATGATCATTTTCAAAATGTATTTGCGATGGCAATTATTCAAAACTGCATGCATTTTTCATCACGCATTATTAAACATTATAGCATAAAAATGGTGATTTTGCCCATACGTTAACGGGACGAAACCCATGCGTACACATAAAGATTCACGCGAGAACGCGCTGTTAACGTCCAGTTTTACGTATGCACATTCTAGGGCCTCACCGACGAAAATAAACGATTTAATAAGCGTCTTATTAACTGCAATTCCCATTTTATTTGTAACTAATAATCAATTTCAATAAAGATTTAAATAATAAATTTAAACAAACCAGCATTATCCATGTTCTCTTGGTATTTGCCGATCCCGAAAGTCGACGCTCATAACAAAAACTGTTATGACGTAACGTTTGTTTTCGCGACGTTACGTTTGTTTACACGACGTCGCCCCAAATTTCCCGCCAAAATGTAATTATTTCGAAATACAAACGCATAAATTGATGTTTTGTATGCTATAATAGCGTTTACGCATGGTTTTTCGTGCTATAACATCTGCAGAGTCCCTCGGGAGCGTTGGTGACCTCGCCCTGACGGGCTTGGGCACCAACCGTCCCTCGGGACTCTGCAGATGTTATAGCACGAAAAAGCATGCGTTAACCCTACAAAAATAACACCAAGACGGAAAATGGAATTAAAATAATATCCTTACTGACATAAGGTCAGATACGTATAATATTATAATCGTTGATAATTTTGATGGAATCTTTTGCATTTTTTTATTTTGTTCTCAAAGATAGGCGTAATCCCGGATGTTCCTACGTCTAGTCCGGTTCCCGTCCCAAATTTTACATTACATTGGTTTGGGTCCGGCACCAACTAGTTAAAATGGATGACTCCAGTGGTCAATCAAGATGGCGGATGAACTTTAGTTTATATAGGCAATTTTAAATAATTTCCCTAAACAGAGTGTTATTTTGGGTCATTTTGACGAGACTTTGCATATGACTAGAACATGTATGGCCTTGTTTCTTGACAACGATACCACTACCAAAAAAAGCGCAAATTAAATTTTGCATAATGATACATAACCAAAATGAAGGTTCCGCCGAGTGATAAGTACCCTACTGAGGTGAACATTGGTGACTGGTGAGTGGTGGTGTCAAATGTCTTGTCAGCAATTTTTTATTTCCAAATTTCTATTTTATCTAACCTTTTGTGAATGACCAGGAATGTTGTAATTATACTATTAAACAGTCTTGCATTTTGTCTTTGTGGAATATAGGTGATAGCGCCTGCTTATATACGACACGCAGAAAATATTGTATGAATCTCACCTTCATCGCCCAGTGTTGACCTCGGCGGCACATTCATCACTCGGCCGGACGTTCATCGGGTTATACTGTATGACTATATGATTTCAGACGTATACACTGAGGTTCAGAACAGTGCATGTTTTTGTCAGAATTATATAAAACCAATTCCAAAACATGACAACGACGGTGTATATTTTATTCGAGCTTTGGCATTTAATTAATTAACTATTACTTAATTACAATGAAAACCGTCTTACAATTACACTCTTATTATTATCTGATTAAGATTTATCTTATTTGAAACTAAAGAGGCAACCGTGTCTGTATACGTATCAATTAAATGTTATTTTCTCTTCCCGTATCTAGGTTCATAAACGTCAAATTGTCTTAGATCTTTCTGTGGTATTTTGATAACACCATCCATCTAGCCTATTAATATTTATGTAAAAATTGGCAATATTCAGAATTTGCAAATACCGAGTAATTATTGTAGAGAAAACGATATTGAATGAAAGCCGAAATACGGCCGGGGAATCCAATACCTCAATCAGGCTTGTTGTATGGGATGAAAATACGTTTGTTATCTGAGCTAGACATAGACTGATATGGCTTTAGAAAGTTTGCAGCTAAAGCAGAAAATGACAATTAGCTTACACTAATCGGCCATGTACTTTACACACTCGCAACTCTCCAGTCGGGCGGCACGTTTATAAATGCCCTGAGTAGCTTCTTCGTGTATTTAGACGCGAAAATCAATCCACCATTAGGTATTATGATTCTTTCATAGTGCTTTGTGTTGTTTTCAAAGATAGATTATACATATAAGGCCCTCATTCAAAATTACCAGCATTTCATGCATACAATTAGCTACGCTTTAGTTACGCGTACCTACTTCTTCTGTAAACCACAGGCAACTTCTCCTGACGGTAATTCTGTTTCTTTCATTTTTTATCATCACAGTTTCGGTCACGTCACTTACTATGGCTCGCTAGACATATATAGCCTTTCTAAAGTTCCTTCCGATTATGTATTAAGCATCAACATTTGGTTGATATGACCGAAGTAAATGTCAAGGAAGTATACGGACTGTCCAAACAGTATCGCGTTCCTAGAACTTGCAACAATAAGATAATAACAAAACAGGGGGGGGGGCAGCATTTAACAAAAACAGCAGAGCACGAAAGGCACATACGTCAAAAGTTGCGACCCATGCTAAAGTTCGTTAGTGTGATAATTAAAATGTGAAGTATTTACTTACTATTCACCCTATTTTCTTCACAACAGTATCAAAATACACAGAAATAATCAGGCTTTAATAAGTTATTAAAAGTGTTATGGTTTGATAACATTAATATGTAAAAACACACCAATTGCGTGTAAAAAATGCAGAAAAGGCGTATTTAATATGTAACATTTATTTTAAAGACGCAGTACCTTATATTAAATTATTCCATTGAGCGGAACTGAAAATTCGACAAATTTTGTATGCGTTGTCTTGGAACGTGATTACGTTAGTGGTGTTATTTGGATGGTTAATAAACAAGATGGATAAGTTTTCCGGAGCTAGTGTGTTATGTAATTTTCCCGTAAAATAGCAAAACAATAAGACAAGTTGAGCTTTATAATGATGGCAAAAATTTATTAACGCATACAATTTAATGATTGTTAGATAAGTTTCGTTTGCTTTCGTCACAGAATCTCTATAAGTAATAATAAACGAAATATAATCATTTGCATTGTTTGTAGTGACCGGGATACGAGTGCTTAAAATTGTCCCACTTTAAAAGAAATAACTTAAAAAAATACCCCAAGTATTTAATATGCAAAAATAAACAATTTTCCATGTTTGCTTTTTGTATTTTAATAAGTTTTATCAATTTCGCTTATTTACTTGTCTAATATAAGGGCATTGTCTTTGAAATACATGGTCTGAAAACGGTCGCTAAACGATGGGTCGTTAATACAAATGGTAGGAAAGTCGAGTGTAATTAATGAATTTCCGACTTTTGGCTGTCCGAATACTATTAACTTCAATTGATAAACATTAGTGTGTGAATATGTTTAATGATGATTCTATACTTGTATGCATCGTCTTCATAAGCATTTAATTTATCATTTAAATAAACTTACTCATATATTACACAATGCTATTAATGTAAGTCAGTTTTGCTTGCACGTTATTTTTGTTGTTGCACTCGAAAAAAAACCCGAAATAGACCGGGTTTTAGCCAAATCTAAATGGACGGTGACAACAAACTGATTGCAGCAATAGATACACCAATTATTCCGTAATAATGTAAGTAATCGGATTAAAGTCATCTGAATGACATGCCCTATGGTGATTATCAATGCTGTTAATTTGGGCCCAGTAACAAAAGACAAACTCCGAAGTGTGAACAAAAATGATTCAAGATGAGGTATAAAGTAATTAACAACCAGTCACTACAGACGACCAGTGATTTACACATAATATTTTGGTCGCTTAATGCAATTTTACCAATCAATTTTGTTCTAAAACAGTGGTCGCTGGTCGCGTTAGACAAATGTCGCTTAATACAGTAGCCAAATAGAGCAAATATGGTCGGGAGGAATTGAAACCGGTCGTTTAAGACAAAGGTCGCTTAATACGCGTGGTCGCTACTACAAGTTAGACTGTACCTGCAGCGATGACATTTCTATATACAGATGAGTGAGGACTTAAAATTGTCCAACCTTAAAAAATTGACGCCATTTGAAAGAACACATGTCACTTAAATTTAGGTGCAATTAAAGCGAATAATATGTACTTTTATAGTGTTTGTATTACATTTAAAACATGATTTAATGTAAGTATGTTATGTATTAAAAATAAGACATGAACTAAAAAGATTCCTGATGTGAAATTATAGTGTTTATGTGACCCATTTTACCGTGCATGAAATAAAGAATTTCGCAAAATGTTGACGTTACGCGGTTTGTGATACGTTTATAGGTAGCAACTTTTGACGTTACGTTACAAGAAATTAACCCAACAAATTCCAAAGTCTAAGTCACAAAAGGACCAATATTGTCAATGAAGCACATTGTCTGCCCAAATAGTAAAGTGCTCTACGAACACCGTGCAAAGATAATAACAAATAGAACAATGAATGCAGCATTCAACAGACACAGCGAAAGACACAAAATAACACAACAAATTACAAGTGCAAGTCATAAGGACAAGCATGAAACGAACATGAACAAAATGAAATATAACCGAATGGCGAAGTTAATTCGGCGGACTTAGTATGTTGAACCGAAACAATGAATGCTACATGTATTTTGTCATGTTTACAAAATGTGTTCGGTAATTCAATTCAATAGATTTTGGAGCTTACTGCAAACCAAATCGAAGATGGACGCAGTGGCTTTATAGAAAGTCCGACACAATATCTCCAGAGAAACACACTTTGGAAAACACACATTTTGGTTGTTGTACAGATCTTGTTGCTACGGAGAGGTAAAATCAATCGTAAATGGTCATTGCTGGAACAAATAACAATGTTGCTCAAGGAAGGGGTGCTCTGTAGTGGTTTGTACCTGTGAAGGAAGTTGTACCTACTGGTGTGTTGACTTAAGTACCCGAAGTAACTATCTGAGTTAAATGCTATGCTCGATTCCATCTATTTTCTGAAAGAGACAAAATAATATCTATTTTAAGATACATGTACATGAGGACAAAATATCATACATAACTGGAATAATAAGCTAACATTTAGACTTAATTAATAGTTATTTTACCAAAGAGTGTAATTCCGCGCTGAATTATAAAATAGGCAGACGCGGATTTCGGATAACTGTACAATGATAATAATGATTACAACATCACGTTTACGTATGCTCGGTACATAATAATAACACACTGTTCTTCTAAATATGGTATCAAATGTTTTCTGACTACGCTTTTCGTTATCTCTCATGTTTATCCCTCGATGTAATCAAATAGCATGTTCTTTAGTTTATAATATTAGGTTCTGACGCCGAAACTAGACATTTACTCGGACCGAACATTTCGGATGAATTCGCTGTGCAACAATAATCGCCAATTTATGTGAGCTGAAAACGACAAAAACAATTACCTGATTGTTGTTTCGTTATAACAGAGCATCCCGAATGAAGACATGAGAGAACGCGCGCTGATCAATATAAATTTTCGGTATAAAGCACCATTTTATCAATTATTTATACTAATGTAGATTATAAGATATATCCCGCATTTTCCTGTCTCAAGAGGACAAGGGGAATGCTCGCCATATTCATCAAATACTAACACTATTCTTGTGAAAATGGTGTACTGTATAAGAGATTGGAATGTCGTCGACAATGGCTGCTTGTTGGGTTAGTTAGCGAAGTTGGTAGAGCGCTTTCTGTATCACCCATTTGATCTTGCCGTATAAAGTCGCTCCGTAGATGTACTTGTAGTCAGTGTTGTTATCCATATCAACCGATTACTTGTGTAGTGTTTTGTAATCACATCGATACTGGTTATTTTCACAACTTTGTTTAGAAGGGGTGATGTTGCGATAGCCGTGTGATTTAATGCTTATGTACTTCGCATTGCTAGGCGATGCAACCGAGCAGAATCAGTTCGAATCCCATAATATATTTGAATGTAATCAATACCATATTATGTTCTTTTGTAACGATGGTTACATGCGGAGAACTTGTTAGTTAATTGTGTGTAGAGCAAGCTTGCACTGGTTGATAACTGATTCCGGAATCCAAATCTACCAATATTGATAACCTACGTCCAAAATATAAAATTTTATAGTCTTGCTTGATACACAATTTTGTCATATATAAAACGATTGAATAATTCATCAAAGTGTTAAACGGCAAAATTAAACCTAACTCTACGACCGTTTATGATTAGTAGCAACTCGGCATTCTAGAGGATTGAATATTTGTATTGTCTGAATAAAACCCATCCATGTGGCGATTGTTTGTTTTCTTATATTTGAATATCGCACATTGTCTGTCGGAGAAAGATGGATTATGTCGTTGGAAATCAACCATCAAATTAAATGTGTTTCATTTTGTTATTTCTGACTAGACACACTACATTGTATTGTAACTGTTAGAGCATGTTAAAAAGAAATGCCGAATATTGTTAGCAAGAAAGACAGGCAATATCAACAAGTAAACTGTTATTGTGGGAGAATGAATTTTTTATTTACAATATTTTATATATGAGTTTTTATTTACAATATTTTATGCTTTAAATTTCTGAAATCAATAAATATACTTTTTTGAGCGGGGAAAAACTACCGCTGTTTGGTAAACACGTCTATAGTTATTACAACCAGTAAATACTCATCAGTCTGCGTCGCTTTGAAACACTGGGGAAATTATTTACACGAATGAGGATTCGAGTAATAATGTAAAACAAATCAGTTGTACATGGATTCATTTGAGACTTACCGTGCTGAATATTATTTTATTTTTAATTCTACAGTACGACAAGCAGTGACATTAAAATACAGTTCCCACCAAAGTAAATATAGAATATATGCACAAGTATACACTCGGCTAGTTTGCTGGTCTCCCAACTTCCTAGAGAATATATTAAGTAGCTTCGCCTAAACTTCAATAAATCTCCCTCGGCATCCACCTATTATGGTCTCATGTACAAATTATGACACCCTAACCAACAGTCTGTGAACAGCACATGCCCCCGTATTCAAATCATGAGATAAGTTCACGTGTCCAATCAACGAGTTCAATACATATTCTACAGTTTGCCCTTGGGAACGAAATGTGATGCAAAGAAAAAAATGAAACACAATTATAATTCAATTAGAATCATGAATAAACACAATGGACTTTTAAACGATTACCGCACATTACAATGCAGCATTTACATACTAACACAGACGCTGACTCACAAATATAGCAACCAATTTCAACGTTTCACCTTTCGTGTGATTAAATCTATCAAACGTCGTAAGTTGCCAAACAGTTGCTGATTTTCTTATAAGACACTAGTGTGATTCAACAAAGTATTTCAGTTGTTTTGGCTAGTATTGAATAGACTATAGATTGGCGTATATACAAATACGGAACGGAACACTGTAGTCTGCCAAATGCTTTCAATAGCGTTGTACTATATTACGATAGAACTTCAAAACTAAGAATAACGATATTGTTTAATGTTTTTCTAATTGTGATCGATCATTTCCGTGTCCGGTTAGCAATCTTTGGTAGATATGGTTGATGAGGCGAAAAATGAAAAATGACAGACGCTCCCGGATGTTTCAAAATACTAATAGCAATGCTGAGTATATAATAGGACAAATTAGACGTCAACGTCATGCAGGGTTGTGCTTGGGAGACATAGAATTGTCATTTAATTTGTATCTGAGGATATTAGAATGTCTGGGTTTGTCTTACGGACGGAATGTTCACATACCTATCTAATTCTCTTCGGGCTGGTTTACCCCCGAGGTCATAGTTGAATAATTAAGCAATTGCAAAAATACAGATAAACATCCAACATTAATTAATATGGACTAAGAAACAGCCTACTTGGGACTTAATCGTAGATTTTGAATAACGAATTGCTCATTAATATTTGCAGATACACATGTACACTAAGTAAATTACGTTTGGAGGGTAATTGTTATATGGAGATAATTATCAGCAATCAGTTCAAGTAGTCTGATTTGTAAGTAGAAAAAAGCACAAAGGAAAATATACACCTCCTGTTCCATTTTAAAATTATTTTGGCAAAATAACAACTTTATAATCCAATCTGGGACTTGAACTCAGACTTAATGACATTGAAAACACAAGTCTTCATGCATTGCATACTGCTGAGCATTTATTGTATATTTATTAATTGTAAATTACATATAGTTGACAAGATTATCAGTGGTAATTAAGAAACTTGAATTTAAATTTAATGTACTTGCTAGTTCCACATATTTATTTTATTTATAGTTTAAAGTAATAAATTTTAAGGCCAATTGAGGTAATTCATGTTTTGTTGGACTGTCCGAACAGCAGTATTTTAATCATAAGCAGATTGCGCCATCACATTATTCTGACAGAGGTCCTACCACTGAGGGAACCACCTTTGTTTGATGAGAGCCGACCAAAGAAGCTTAATCAAATCATTGGTATGTCGCGGCCTGGAATTACTTTACACGTAATTTATACTAACGAACCTATTGCAGTGTCTGCTTAAGGGTTAATTAAATTTTAATTCGCTGTTTGCTAATTTTCTTTTTCGTCTGTTGAAGCTGAGACAGATAGTTTTAAATACAAATACAGCATTGTTTTGTGCATGGGATATTTAACTATTGTATATGACAGACTGAGACGTGCTTGAACATCGACTTTTAAGTTCAGTAGGTGTGTGTTAAGGTCTACTGTCACGAGAATTTGATGTGAAGTTTGCAATGGTTGATGAATAATGAACCGATGTTTTGAATGTCTGTAACCGGAGGCTTGTAGCAAGCAGTTCGTTGTCTGGAGATAGAAAGTAAACAAACACCTTAACTAACAAATATGCATATATTGTAACACGATGATGATTTCTAACAGACATATTGCAGACAGAATCGTTGATTGGTTTCTTTCAGGATTTGACTGTATTCATGATGATGAGTTGTTTAGTCATATACACGCGGTGCACGCGGATCACGAGAAGCACGTGAAGGACATGACATGACAGCAAATGAACATATTTGAACGTGTAGACTTTATGTAGTTTTAAAACAAAGAGCTCTTAGGTAACACATACATTTAAGGCATCCACATTGGCATT
This sequence comes from Spisula solida, assembly GCA_947247005.1. Classification (NCBI taxonomy): domain Eukaryota; kingdom Metazoa; phylum Mollusca; class Bivalvia; order Venerida; family Mactridae; genus Spisula; species Spisula solida. Next base: position 23,785,439 of record OX365956.1, read on the forward strand.
CTTCAAATTATTCAGAAATAATAAATATAAAGGCTTTGGTGGTTTATACTGATCATACAATCATTGCTCCTTCAATGTGGTTTTGTGTTTCGCAGCTAATTTAGATATCACAGAGGCATTTTCAAGTCTTGGTAGTCCCAAACGGCGTTCCATACTAACATTAATGATTTTTGTTCAGCTAAGAGGAATGTTTTGTAGTGCAAGGGAATTTGTTGACAAAATAAACTCAAGGGCATTAGGGAGTAATTTATATTTAGCCTAGAAGATTAAGTCGTTAATTGCTTTATAATTGCATTAGCGGCAACAAAATGTAATGATCGTTTTCAAAATGAATTTGCGATTGCAATAATTCAAAATTGCATGCATTTTTCATCACGCATTAATAAACAAAAACAACACCAACATGGAAAATGGAATAATATCCTTTCTGACATAAGGTCAGATAAGTGTAATATTATAATCGTTAATAATTTTGATGGAATCTTTTGTAAATTTTTTTTTCTAATACATGTATTTCGGAATTGATTCGGTAAGTCACGAAGTAGTGCAAGTCGATATACAGTTTAAGGCGACAGTATAAGGCGAATTTATCGGCAACAAACCGGTTTTGGTTTTAGTTTGGTGGTTTCGAAGTGCTTTCAAACTGGTTAGTTTTAATTTGAGGTTTAGCTGTAAACATGTGGTTTGCTCTACAGTTACTAAATCGCGGACACATATATTTTAAGCTATTACAGGGCTTCAATTCGGCTACATTCCCTGTTTCCGAACAACAATTCTTAAAAACAATAACATTATGTTGCTTTTTATTCCAACCACCAACATCCTTTCTAGATGTATATATTACTAGTAATGCCAAGATTAAACAGCCAATAAATAAGAATTAAACAGGATCACTATTTTTACAATCCCCTTAGGCCTTTAAACGACGCGAAAGTCCCCCTTCCAAAGGCCCCGATCCAGCTACCCGCAGGTAGAGAGTGGGCCCATACATGTAATTATTGCAATTTTATTGTGACGTTATTGAAAATTTAGAATTTTCATGTTTTTTGTTTCTTCATTTTTTACTTTAAAGGATGCTTTCATCCATTTTGTTGATTTGGAACAATTTCGGATAGTCATGAACCGATCGAACCACCTCCTGGAGTAGTTTAAATTGTCGGTTTGACTGACTGGTTTAAAACCGTCGGGTAAACAGGTTCCAGTTCTGTCCTTGTTAATAAACCAAAACCTGTTTGTCGCAGATAAATTCGCCCTAAGTGTTTAATGTTGAAGAACCGGGCTGTTTACGTGAGCAAATTGTGGCTAACCACAAGTGGTGCGCCTGAATTGGTTCATACTAAAATGGCTGACAGAGGCAAACAATGGTGTGTGAATAGTAAAACCCATGCATTCGTACATGTTTCGAACTGAGAACGGAAAAGCGGGGATGAACACGTTTAAATTGTTTTGGCCAAACAGGATTAAAGCAACGAATACGTATTTATTTGGTAGCTTTTCCTGAACGCATGGTAAATGTATACAATAAGGGTTAGAACGGTACATGTTTTTGTCATAATTTTATAAAACCAATTCCAAAACTTGACAACGACGGTGTGTATTTTATTCGAGCTAATTATCACTTTTTTACAATGATAACCATCCTACAATTACACTCTTATTATAATCTGATTAAGAGTTATTTTATCTGAAGCTAAAGAGGCAACCGTGTCTATATATCAATTAAACCATTATTTTCTCTTCCCGTATCTAGGCTCATAAACGTCAACCTTTCTTATATCTTTCTGCGGTATTTGATAACACCATCCATCTAGACTATTAATATTTATGTAAAGATTGGCAATATTCAGAGTTTGCAAATACCAAGTAATTATTGGAGAGAAAGCGAAATTGAATGAAAGCCGAAATATATAGTATGCAGCTAAATCAGAAAATGACAATTATCTTACACTAATCTGTAACGTACTGTTCATACTCGCAAATCTCCAGTCGGAAGGCACGTTTATCCCTGCTGTAAGTAGTTTTGTTTGTGCATTTCAACACGAAAACCGATCGCCATTAGGTTTTTTGATTCTGTCATAGAGTTTTGTGCCGTTTTCAAAGATATCTTTGACATATTCGGCGCTTAATCATTTTTAGGCATACAATTGGCAACGCATTGTAACTTCTTCTGTAAGTAACTGATATCTTCTCCGGACGGGTTTTCAACACAGATTCAGTCATTTACGACTGCTCACTTGACTTACTTATAGCTTCTTTTAGAATGACACTTTCTCGACATTTGTTTGATATGACCGAAACCAATTTTTACAAACAGATTATCACAATTTCGAGAGGGAAATCAGCATTCAAGATAAACCTCGGCGATAGCTCAGTGGTAAGTAACACACTGGGACTGTCAATCCAGAGGTAGTTGGTTCAATCCCCGGCGTGATAACGTGCCTGTATCTAATGTATATCTCTCCCTTCAGGGGCTTTCTCTCAGTCTGTCCCATTGGTCAGATCATGATGTATCTGCACAGGTAGAGGATGCACCTGCGCCCTTGTGACTGCAATACTAGCACGAAATGTTCAAACAAGAACGCACAAATTAAAAGTCACTAAGACAAACATGAAATAAACATGAAAAATTTGGCGGGCCTTGCATTTTGAACAGAAACAATGCTATTGTATTTTGTCAAGTTTATAAAAAATCAATTCAATATTTTTGGAGCTTACTGTAATCAAAATCGAAAATAGACACAGTGGCCTCATAGAAAGTACGACCTACTCTCACAAGAGAAACACTCTTTTCGGTTGTTGTACAGATGTTGTTGCTACGGAGAGGAAAACTCAATAGTTAATCGTGGGTCACTCCTGGAAAAATAATAATGTTGCTAAATTGACAGAGATTGTTGCTCATGGTAGGGACGCTCTGGAGTGATTGCTCTCTTAAGGATGTTGTACGTTTTGGAGTGTTTAACAAGAACACCGGAAGTGATATACTGCGCAACCGTCCCACCAGCTCTCGATTCCATCGATTTACTGAAAGACACAAAACAAAACATATTTTAAGATACGCGAGGACGAAATATCAATTATGCCATACATAGCCAGTGTTATAAGCTGGCATTAAGACCTAATTTGCATTAATATTTATGTTATAGAAGAGTGTAATCCCGCGCTAAATAATAAAATGGCGGACGCGGTACAATGATTATAGTTATTTCAATATCATGTTTACGTATGCTTGGTAGATAATTATACCATATCGTTCTTCTAAATATGGTATTAAATGTTTTCTGACTACGCTTCTCGTCATCTCTCATGTTTTTCTCTCGAGATAATCAAAACGCATTTTCTTTAGTTTATAATATTAGGTTCTGACGCCAAAACTAGATATTTATTCGGACCGCACATTTCGGAAGAATTACATGTGCAACAATAATCGCCCATTTATGTGAGCTCAAAACGACAAAAACAATAACCTGATTGTTGTTTCGTTATAACAGAAGCATCCCGAATGAAGACACGAGAGTACGCGCGCTGATCAATATAAATTTTCGGTATAAAGCACCATTTTATCAATTATTTATACTAGTGTAGATTATAAGATATATCCCGCATTTTTCTGTCTCAAGAGGACAAGGGGAATCCTCGCCATATTCATCAAATACTAACACTGTTCTTGTGAAAATGGTGTACTGTATAAGAGATTGGAATGTCATCGACAATGGCTGCTTGTTGGGATAGTTAGCTTTCTGTGTCACCCATTTGATCTTGCCGTATAAAATCGCTCCGTAGATGTACTTGTAATCAGTGTTGTTATCCATATCAACCGATTACTTGTGTAGTGTTTTGTAATCACATCGATACTGGTTATTTTCACAACTTTGTTTAGAAGGGGGATGTTGCGATAGCCGTGTGGTTTAATGCTTATGTACTTCGCATTGCTAGGCGATGACACCGAACAGAATCAGTTCGAATCCCATAATATATTTGAATGTAATCAATACCATATTATGTTCTTTTGTAACGATGGTTACATGCGGAGAACTTGTTAGTTAATTGTGTGTAGAGCAAGCTTGCACTGGTTGATAACTGATTCCGGAATCCAAATCTATCAATATTGATAACCTACGTCCAAAATATAAAATTTTATAGTCTTGCTTGATACATAATTTTGTCATATATAAAACGATTGAATAATTCATCAAAGTGTTCAATGGCAAAATTTAACCTAACTCTACGACCGTTGATGATTAGAAGCAACTCGGCATTCTAGAGGATTTAATATTTGTATTGTCTGAATCAAACCCATCCATGTGGCGATTGTTGTTTTCTAATATTTGAATGTCGCACATTTTCTGTCAGGGAAAGATGGATTATGTCTTTGGAAATCAACCATCAAATTAAATGTGTTTCATTTTGTTATTTCTGACTAGACACACTACATTGTATTGTAACTGTAAGAGCATGTTAAAAAGAAATGCCCGGAGGTTCGCCGAATATTGTTAGCAAGAAAGACAGGTAATATATCAACAAGTAAACTGTTATTGTGGGAGAATGCATTTTTTATTTACAATATTTTATATATGAGTTTTTATTTACAATATTTTATGCTATAAATTTCTGAAATCAATAAATATACTTTTTTGAGCGGGGAAAAACTACCGCTGTTTGGTAACTACATCTATAGTTATTACAACCAGTAAATACTCATCAGCCTGCGTCGCTTTGACACACTGGGGAAATTATTTACACGAAGGAGGATTCGAGAAATAATGTAAGTACATGGATTCATTTGAGACTTACCGTGCTGAATATTGTTTTATTTTTAATTCTACAGTACGACAAGCAGTGGCATTTAAATACAGTTCCTACCAAAATAAATATAGAATATTACAAGTGAATAAGTTTACACTCGGCTAGTTTGCTGGTCACCCAACTTCCTAGAGAATATATTAAGTAGATTTGTCTAAACCTCAATAAATCTCCCTCGGCATCCACCTATTATGGTCCCATGTACAAATTATGACGCCCTAACCAACCGTCTGTGAACAGCACATGTCCCCGTATTCAAATCATGAGATAAGTTCACGTGTCCAATCAACGAGTTCAGTACAGATTCTACAGTTTGCCCCTTGGAACGAAATGTGATGCAAAGAAACAAATGAAACACAATTATAATTCAATTAGAACCATGAATAAACACAATGGACTTTTAAACGATTACCGCACATTACAATGCAGAATTTACATACTAACACAGACGCTGACTCACAAATATAGCAACCAATTTCAACGTTTCACCTTTCGTGTGCTTAAATCTATCAAACGTCGTAAGTTGCCAAACGGTTGTTTTTCTTATAAGACACTAGTGTGATTCAACAAAGTCTTTCAGTTGTTTTGGCTAGTATTGAATAGACTATAGATTTGCGTATATACAAATACGGAACGGAACACTGTAGTCTGCCAAATGCATTCAATAGCGTTGTACTATACTACCCTAGGACTTCCAAACTAAGAATAACGATATTGTTCAATGTTTTTAAATGTGATCGATCATTTCCGTGTCCGGTTTGCAATATTGGGCAGATATGGTTAATGAGACGAAAAATGAAAATGACAGACGCTCCCTGATGTTTCAAGTTACTAATAGCAATGCTGAGTATATAATAGGACAAATTAGACCACAAAGTCATGCAGGGTTGTGCTTGGGAGACATAGTCTTGCCATTTAATTTGTATCTGAGGATATTAGAATGTCTGGGTTTGTCTTACGGACGGAATGTTTACATACCTATCTAATTCTCTTCAGGCTGGTTTACCCCTGAGGTCATAGTTGAATAATTTAGCAATTGCAAAAAGACAGACAAACATCCAACATTAATTAATATGGACTAAGAAACAGTCTACTTGGGACTTTAAAATCGTTGATTTTGAATAACGAATTGCTCATTAATATTTGCAGATACACATGTACACTAAGTAAATTACGTTTGGAGGGTAATTGTAATATGGAGATAATTATCAGCAATCATATCAAGTAGTCTGATTTGTAAGTAGAAAAAAAGCACAAAGGAAAATATACGCCTCCTGTTCCATTTTAAAAATAGTTTGGCAAAATAACAACTTTGTAATCCAATCTAGGACTTGCACTCAGACTTAATGACATTGAAAACACCAGTCTTCGTGCATTGCATACTGCTGAGAATTTACTGCATTTTATTAATTGTAAATTGCATATAGTTAACAAGATTATCAATGGTAATTAAGAAACTTGAGTTTAAATTTAATGTAATTGCTAGTTCCATATATTTATTTAATTTATAGTTTAAATTAATTTAATTAAGGCTAATTGTGGCCATTCATGTTTTGTTGGACTATCCAACCAGAAGTATTTATGTCATGAGCAGATTGTGCCATCACATTATTCTGACAGAGGTCCTACCACTGGAGGAACCACCTTTGTTTGATGAGCACCGCTCAAAGAAGCTTAATCAAATCATTGGTATGTCGCGGCCTGGAATTACTTAACATGTATTTTATACTAACGAACCTATTGCAGTGTCCACTTAAGAGTTAATTAAATTTTAATTCGCTGTTTGCTCATTTTCTTTCTCGTCTGTTGAAGCTGAGACAGATAATATTTTTATAAAAGTACAGCGATGTTTCATGCTTGGGATATTTAACTATTGTATAAGACAGATTGAGACGTTCTTGTACATCGACCTTTAAGTAAGGTCTACTGTCAAGTGAATTTGATGTCAATTTTGCAATTTTTGATGAAAAATGCACCGATGTTTGGAATGTCTGTAACCAGAGGCTTGTAGCAAGTACTTTGTTGTCTCAAGAATATGCATCTATTGTAACACGATGATGATTTCTAACAGACATATCGCAGACAGGTCGAATGGCTGTTTTTTTCAGGATTGGGTTGTATTCATTCTGTCTTTCGACTATTGTTTAGTCAAAAATAATATACACGCGGTGCACGCGGATCACGTGAAGCATGGTAAGGGGACATGACCTTAGTCAGTCCCATGGTAGGGTTTAACCTGCTCGATCATGGTCACGTGGTCGACCCCGGAATTACCGGGTGGTATCCTTAGCTAGTTGGATGGGGTTCGTGAAAAAAAGGGAAATAATGAGCATGTGAAAAAAAAGAGAAATTACTAGTAGCTGGTTTAATGTTCGTTGGTTAAGGACAGACGGTCCTGTGGTGTAGTGATTGTATTCAATCAATGACCGCTACATAACAAACTTTGTAAAACTGGTACTGTATCAGCTTATGAGCAGATCGTTCGGCCCAAAGATGTACGGAAATGAGGCCGGATGGTCTTCATAAGATAGGAATAAATCCGATGGGACTTGAAGCAAACAAAACCAACAAAAACAGAAACCAACAGCAAATGAACATAATTGAACTAGTAGACTTTATGTTGGTTAACACATACATTTAATGCATGCACTTTTGCATTCTTCAAATTATTCAGAAATAATGGGTAAGATTATGCATACTGATCAAACAATCACTGCTCCTTCAATGTGGTGTTATGTTTCAGAGATAATCCAGATATTCCAGAAGCGTTTTCAAGTCTTGGTAGTCCCAAATGGCGTTCCATACAAACATAAATAATTTTGTTTTTGTGGTCTTTTTTCAGCTAAGATGAATGTATTGTAGTGCAAGTGAATTAGTTGACAAAATAAATTCATGGGCATTAGGGAGTAATTTATATTAAGCCTAGAAGATTACGTCGTTAATTGCTTTATAATTGCATTAGCGGCAACAAAATATATTGATAATTTTTTTCAACATGAATTTGCGATGGCAACTGTTCAAAACGGCATGCATATTGCAGCATACATTAACAAACAAAAAAACACCAACACGAAAAATGGAATTAAAATAATATCCTTTCTGACATAAGGTCAGATAAGTGTAATATCATAATCGTTGATAATTTTGATGGAATCTTTTGTAAATTCTATTTTGTTCTAATAAATGTATTTCGGAATTAATTCGGTAGGTTAACGGAGTAGTGCAAGTCGATATACAGTATAATGCGACCGTATAAAGGCAACCGTGAAACAGGTTTTGGGTTTTTTAGTTTGGTAGTTTCGAATTGGTTTTTAACTAGTGTGTTTTAAGTTTAGCTGTAAACGTGTGGTTTGCTCCTTAGCTACAAGATCGCGTACACATACATTTAAAGATATTACAGGGCTTCAATTCGGCCACATTTCCCTATATTTACTATAAATAGTATATTTTCCCTCTTGCTGAAAAAAATATTTAAAAACAATTACATCATGTTGATTTTTATTCCAACAATCGACTTTCTAGATGTATATATTAAAGCCAAGATTAAACAGCATATAAATAAACATTAAAAAGTATCACAATTTTTACAATCCCCCTAGGCCTTAAAACGACGCGAAAGTCCCCCTTCCAAGAGCCCCGGTCCAACTTCCCCATAGTAGAGAGTGGGCACATACGATTTTATTGTGACGTTATTGAGCTTTTAAAATCTTCATTTTTACATGCTTTTTATTTTTTACTTTAAAGGATGCTTTCCCGCATTTTCTTGATTTGTAACAATTTCGGATAGCCACGAACCGATCAAACCACCTCCATGGGTGGTTTGGTCGGTTTGACAGACTGGTTTTAACCGTCAGATACACCGGAACCAGTCCTGTCCTGGTTTGTAGGAAAACATGACTGGTTCATAAAACCGTCAATTAACCAAAACCGGTTTGTCGCTAATAAATTCGCCCTTAGGATTTTATGTTAAAGAACCGGGCTGGTTACGTGAGCAAATTGTGGCTAACCATAGACCCAGGTGGTGCCCCTGAATTGGTTCGTACTAAAATGGCTGACAGAGGCAAACAATGGTGTGTGAGTAGTAAAACCCGTGCATTCGTACATGTTTCGAACTGAAAACGGAAAAGCGGGGATTTACACGTTTAAAGTGTTTGTGCGAAACAGAGCGTTCAGCGAAGGATTAAAGCGACAAATACGTATAATTTGGTAGCTTTCCCTAAACGCATGGTAAACGACATTTGTATACAATAAGGTTCAAAACGGTACATGTTTTTGTCATAATTTAATAAAAACCAATTTCAATACTTGACATCGACGGTGTGTACTTTATCCGAGCTTTGGCATTTTATTAATTAACTATCACTTAATTACAATGAAAACCATCCTACAATTACAATCTTATTATTATCTGATTAAGATCTATTTTATCTGAAGATAAGGAGGCAACCGGGTCGATTTATATCAATTAAAACCTTATTTTGCTCTTCCCGTATCTAGGCTCATAAACGTCAAATGTTCTTAAATCTTTCTGCGGTAATTGATAACACAAACCATCTAGTCTATTAATCTTTATGTAAACATTGGCAATATTCAGAGTTTGCAAATACCAAGTAATTATTTGAGAGAATGCTGAAATACGGAAGGGGAATCCAATAGCTCAACCAGACTTGTTGTATGGGATGAAAATACGTTTCTTATCTGAGCTAGACATAGACTGATATGGCTTTAGAAAGTTTGCAGCTTAAGCAGGAAATGACAATTATCTTACGTTAATCTGCATTGTACTGCACACACTCGGATGGTAGGTTTATATACAGTATATATGCGGCGAATGGATTTTTTCGCGAATTCAATCCGCTTTACAGGCTTTCAAATAGCTACGCGTCAATATTAACCTCTTAGGCAAGCAAATGCAAATTTCTCCGGACAGTTGTTCTGTCCGGTTCTAGTTCCTGTCATTTCTGACCAGCACAGTTTAAGTAACTTACGATAGCTCACTCGATATACATAGCTGTTCTAGAATTCCTTCTGAATATGTATTGAAAAATTAATGACAACTTCTCAAAAAAATTTTTTTTAAGGACATTGCCCATGGACTTCCCAAACAGTATAGCGTTCTACGAACTTGCAACGATAAGATAATAACAAATCGGACAGGGAAGGCAGCATTCAACAGAAACAGTAGAGCATGAAAGACACAAGATATGAACACAACAAATTCTAGAATCCAAGTCACAAGGAATAATATTGTCAAGGAAGCACATTGACTGCCCAAATAGTATAGGACTCTACGAACTTGCTACGCATAGAAAAAAAACAAATCGGAAAAAGGTATGCAGCGACAGGCACAAAAAGAACACAACAAATTACAAGTGCAAGTCACAAGGACAAACATACAACGAACATGAACAAAATGAAATATAACTGAATGGCGAAATTAGTCGGCGGTCTTTGCATTTTGAACAGAAACAATGAATGCTACATTTATTTTGTTTACAAAATGTGTTCGATAATTCAATTTAATAGTTTTTGGAGCTTACTGCAATCGAATATAGACGTACTGGCTTTATAGAAAGTCCGACACAATCTCTCCAGAGAAACACACTTTGGAAAACAAACTTTCTGATTGTTGTACATACATGTATGTTGTTGCTACGTAGAAGTAAAATCAATAGTAATTGGTAACTTCTGGAACAAATAATAATGTTGCTAAAGAGAAATTGTTGATCATGGGAGTGGTCGCTCTGGAGTGTTTGCTCTCTTAAGGAAGTAATACGTTATGGTGGGTTTGACAAGAATACCTGACGTACCTAAAACATGTTTTAAAGGTGCTGCCTCACAGATTGGGCTAATATTTTTGTATATCGTGATTTTCCAACCTGATCAAGTATTGATGTAATAGAAAGCCACTGGCGGTTGCTTTATGAAAGATTTGGTGCAAATAAGCAATTTTAACCACTCTCGATATCGCCCACTGAGTTTTTTTTCTTAAAGTAAAACGCTAAGTTTTGTTCCAACATGTTTTGTGAATTATGTAATTCACACATAATTGAACTGTTACATCAACAAACTACAGCGTAAACACCAGTGAGGTATTTGGTTCGTTTTTCGATTCGATTTCATCAAATGCGAACAAATTTCAGACAATTTAAGTAATAGTAGTGTTAATTCTATAGGGTATTAATACCCTATAGAATTTTTGATGTAAAAATACTAAATAACTACAAAATGCCTAAGTTTCTCAAGTTAGTTTAGATGTCAGTGTGGTTGTTTATGGGATATACAGGCAACTATACCAAAATTACGCGAATATTTGACAATTTTATTTTATCTTTGCAATACGCCAATATGTGAGGCAGTCACTTTAAGATACATGTACATGAGAACAAAATATCATACATACCTGGTATAATAAGCTAGCATTTAGACTTAATTGTTATATTATCGACGAGTGTAATTCAACACTGAATAATAAAACGGCAGACGAGGATTTCGGATAACTGTACAATGATAATAGTTATTACAATGTCAACTTTATGTAGGCTTGGTACATAATTATACCATATCCGTTCTTCTATAAATAGTATCAAATGTTTTTCTGACTACGCTTCTCGTTATCTCTCATGTTTTCTCTCGAGATAATCAAATAGCATTTTCTTTAGTTTATAATATTCGGTTCTGACGCATAAACTAGACATTTACTCGGACCGAACATTTCGGATGAATTCCCTGTGCAACAATAATCGCCCTTTTATGTGAGCTCAAAACGACAAAAACAATTACCTGATTGTTGTTTCGTTATAACAGAGCATCCCGAATGAAGACATGAGAGAACGAGCGCTGATCAATATAAATTTTAGATATAAAGCACCATTTTATCAATTATTTATATTAGTGTAGATTATAAGAGATATCCCGCATTTTTCTGTCTCAAGAGGACAAGGGGAATCCTCGCCATATTCATCAAATACTAACACTATCCTTGTGAAAATGGTGTACTGTATAAGAGATTGGAATGACAGCAACAATGGATGTTTGTTGGGTTGGTTAGCGAAGTTGGTAGAGCGCTTGTTGTGTCACCCGTTTGATCCGACCGTACAAGGTCGCCCCATTGATCTACTAGTTATCTAGCACTGGTTATTTGTGCCAATTCTAAGGGACTGTTGGGATATCCGGATGTCCTCAAGGCCGTATGAAAAGACACAAATCTCGGAGACAAATATTTTCTATGGTACATTTTGGATGTTTTTTCCTCGAAAACCAATGGTCTAATTATCAAATCGCTTCAGTGTGCCTCTATGTGGTCAAGGACCAGGGTCTACTGCTTTTGTACTTCGCATTACTTGGCGATGAAACCGAACAGAATAGGTTCGAATCCCACTGTATGTTTGAATGTATTCAACACCAGGTTATGCTCTTGTCGATTGTTGAAGAGCATGCTTGTACTGGTTAATAACTAATTCCACACTCCCAATCTACCAATATTGATAAACTACGAATATGTAAAATATAAAGTTTATCGTCCTGCTTGCGTAACCTTGTCATATTTAAAAAGATTGAATAATTCATCACGTTGAATCACATGGTTATCTTGATTCAAGACATCTTCGTATTTGCTCCTACCTGTTGTTGATACATTAAATTTTAGCAAATGTTGTATTTTTATCGTGACATATTATCGAGATCTTCTGAAAACACATATTAAAAATGTTTTGTTCGTTTACTTTCTACTGAGAGAGTCGTAAGTGTGTGGTCATCCGTTTTTGCCCTGTCTACTTCGAGGGAAGAGACAGAAAGTCACCGTTTGTTTGATATCGGTACCCAAGATATTTTCGAATAACTGTCTTTTTCACATATTGAATTTGAGCAAATTTTGTATTTTTCTTGCAATTTAGTCATTTATCTTTTGATAGTTGTGTGTGTATAACGACCAAACTCTACGGGACAGTTATTATTAGAAGCAACTCGGCATTCTAGTGGATTCAATATTTGTATTGTCTGAATAAAACCCATCCATGTGGCGATTGTTGTTTTCTAATATTTGAATATAGCACATTGTCTGTCGGAGAAAGATGGATTATGTCTTTGGAAATAAACCATCAAATTAAATGTGTTTCATTTTGTTATTTCTGACTAGACACAATATATTGTATTGTAACTGAACGAGCATGGTATAATGAAATGCCCGGATGTTCGCCGAATATTGTTAGCAACAAAGACAGGCAATATATCAAACAAGTAATCTGTTATTGTGGGAAAATAAAAGCATTTTTAAAATTGTATTTACAATAATTAAGTTATAAATTTCTGGAATCAATAATGTTATCGTTTTAGCAAGAAAAATAACTATTTAGTAGAATACGCCTATAGTCATTTCAACCAGTGAATCATTGCACTCATCAGCCTGCGTCGCTTTGACATACAAGGGAAATGTTTTACACGAATGAGGATTCGAGTAATAATGTAAAAATGTAAAACAAAGCTGTAGTACATGGATTCATTTGAGACTTACCGTATTGAATATTTTGTTTTATTTTAAAACTACAGTACGACAAGCAGTAGCAGTAAAATACAGTTCCCCCTAAAAAAACTATAGAATAATACAAGTGCACAAGTATACACTCGGCTAGTTTGCTGGTCTCCCAACTTCCTAGAGCTTATATGTAGTAGATTCGTCTAAACCTCAATAAATCTCCGTCGGCAGCCACCTATTATGATACCATGTACAAGTTACGACGCCCTACTCAACAGTCTGTTTACAGCACATGTCCCCGTATTGAGATCATGAGATAAGTCCACGGGTCCAATCAACGAGTTTAATCCAGCTTTTTCAGTTTGCCCTTTGGTACGGAATGTGATGCAAAGAAACAAATGAAACCCAATTATAATTTAATTACAACCATTACAAAACACCCTGATCCCAGACAACTGTCTACTTTAACGATTAACGCATATTACTATGCAGAATTTACACACACTCACAGACGCTGACTCGCAGATATAGCGAACAATTTCACCGTTTGACCGTTGTCTGTTCTTAAATCTTTCTACGTTGCCAAACGGTTGCTGATTTTCTTATAAGGCATTTGTGTGATACAACAAAGACTTTCAGTTGTTTTGGCTAGTATTGAATAGACTATAGATTTGCGTATATACAAATACGGAACGGAACACTGTATTCTGCCAAATGCTTTCAATAGCGTTGTACTATATTACCATAGAACTTCCAAACTAAGAAAAACGATATTGTTCAATGTTTTACAAATGTGATCGATCATTTCCGCGTCCGGTCGCAATCTTGGGCAGATATGGTTGATGAGGCGAAAAATGAAAAATGACAGTCGTTCCCGGATGTTTCAAGTTACTAATAGCAAGGCTGAGTATGTAATACGACAAATTAGACGTCAAAGTCATGCTGGGTTGTGATTCGGAGACATAGTCTAGTCATTTAATTTGTATCTGAGGATAGTAGAATGTCTGGTTTTTCTTACCGACAGAACGTTGAATATTTTATCTATCTACCTAAGTCTGTTCGGGCTGGTTTTCCCCTGAGGTCATAGGTGAATAATTTAGCAATTGCAAAAATACAGATAATCTTCCAAAATTAATTATTAATGTGATTTTTTATACACGTGACATGAATCTTGCATTCTATACAATTTTTCTATTAATTACTATATAAGTACCAATTCAGCGGCTTTAGTGTTTACCTCCGATGCGGGCGTTGCCGACTTGACCAATATCGCGAGGAAGTTGTTACCGTTTATAACCTCTGGTATGGCAACTTCGGTCATAACACGAACCATGGTAATGATACGGCTAATAGTCTGGAAAGTGGGGATTTTAGCAAAGTCCTACGTATAAGCAATGTCGTATTATTAGCGTATCCTTACGGTACTTATTAATTACTTTACATGTCGCTTAGCATATAAGTGTAGTTCTTGTACTGACTGATTAGTCCAGTTTTTTCGTGGCAGTGGGTCGTGATCTTATGACTGAAAGACTGTCGGTATGTCCTCCAAACACTTTTCCAACCGCACTTTCATCGCACTCCGAATTGCACTTGGGGTCTCACTTCAACGATTAGTAAAGCGGTCATCGGTCTATATATGATATATTATTCTAAGTATAGAAAACTGATATAAATGCATGCGGGGTCTCATATAATGATGATGTAAATATATAATTAAACACTCAGATGGAAACAGCTTTATATATTCTAAATCGACAATACTCGTGGGATGACGTGATGAGTTATATCACGTACCAAGCGTATCTTTATTGTCCAATCATCTAACGTTCACTGGTTTTAATATTTCGATATCTTCGTAAGCTAGCTGCTTTATAGTCATTATTCCTACACCATACCCTCTATTAGCACTTGTCATAACCAATAAAAACCTTCACCCTACTCTCATTTCTCTAATTTTTCGATTTTTGCCCTTAATATTCTGCATACACATGCAGTCTTATCCGACATTGACGCTTGTGATTTGCTCATAAAAATCTACCTATGGGGTATATGGTACTTCAATAAGTAGTCATAATTTTTAGGAGAGGGTAATTATTCTTTTATTTGTATACTTTTATGTGCATCAGCGGCATGTAAATAATTTTTATTAAGCCAACGGTACGATTTGTACGAAATACACATTGCTGTAAGGACATTTGATTCGCTAGTTGTTTTTTTTAATTTTGCACGATCACTAGTATTCGCGATGGAGTTATCTCGGGGAATTTATTAACTTCTCTACTTTTTCAATGCTAGATTTAAGGAATATCCTGAATAATTAATGTCGCAAATTCATAAACTCTCCAATAAATCATGAAAGGACATTAATTTTAGCGAAACTAAGCACTTGTGACAATAATGTTGTTTATATTACCATAGATACTCGCCTATTAAGCCGCTTTGATTATAGGTCTAATACAACAGGCCATTGCGGGACTGCGTCTTATAACCAAAGACGTATTTTAAACAGGTATAAATCGAGTATTCAGGTCAGTCACTTGTTTATATTTACAGTGTGTATACATAAACATTGCGTTGTTTTTTCTTAATACAAATGTATCTTATTTTAATAGTACGAGTATGTGTATTAGTATGTTTCTTAGTGAATAACGTATTGGTTTTCACTAACCTTTTTCCAAATAAAATGTTTTTTTTTAAAACAAGAAAAAATTCAATGTTATGATATTGCAATGTGTGTGTACAAGTGTCAGACCTGAAAAATGGACTATATATATGTACCGTTTTTCAATGCAAAAATTATCATGATGATGAAATGTATAACAATGACGTACTGTATTTTTATAGCGGACTATCAGCAGGCCGTAAGGCCTGCGGATATCGATCCGCTTTATGGTAACACCTGTCACGTGATTTGGTCAGAGTTCGAATTCACTAATTGGTTTGGAAATTTGTGTTACAATTCCGCACTGAAAGAATGATAATGACAATAGACAATAGAATAACAAAAGTTGTTTAAAATGCGATATTCGGCAGCTCATACATTTTCTTTTATTTTTTAATGACGTTTAAAAATATTCCAAAAACTAAAGTAGGCCCATATCTAGAAAACATTAAAAAAGATAATAAATTAACAAGGAAGTATGGGAGGTAAGAACTCTGTTGCTTAGTAACAGAGGTATTACCTCCCCTGGTTTTAACTCAATCGTGACACCTCGGACAATCTTATGAACTTATGACCGCAATCTTGAAAACTCAGCGGTGAAAATCACAGACCGTGGCAGGCTGACTTTAATATCAGTTAAATTAACTGTTTAAACCACTAAAGTACTTGTTTTAAACAAGGAAAGTCGTATTTTTTACACATAATCAACGTAGTTATACAATGAACCATGAACGTAAAATCGATAGCTGCAGGTTCGTATCGTCCTTCGTAACTTTGTACCCAATATTTCGCCTAGCAAAGTGTTAAGAAACGGTATTCTATCAGCGAGCACTGCTCGCTCGTAGCATGTCGTTGCATAGACGTAGGAAAACGCTCGGTAGCGCCTTTTGGAAACGGCTTGGTTAGGTAACGGGCTCCAGGTTCGTAACCAAACAATTTACTGTAAAGTTATGCATCATCAAAAAAATCCAGTGCTAGATGAGCATGTTTCAAATAATGTAGGACAACTGAAATAGTCCGCTAAATAGGCTGAGCCTTAGTTCATATTATTATCCACCAGTTACGTTTTTGTAGGGTTATCTAAGATAGAGATTTGTACTTCCTTGTTGGTTCAGCATTAATAAGGGAAAACTGGCTTCTTCTCTCGAATTTGTGTGGCAATGGACAATATCAAGAATGAGGTGTCAAGAATGATTAATATAAGTTAAATAACTTGTTTCCAAAATCGATCAAAAATAGACTGGTACATGTACATACAAAAATCAAGTTGTTTTTGAAAGAGATGCAAAACAATAATTATAAAGGAGTAATCGTGTACTACACTAGAATGATGGTCATTTATTTAAACAAGTAACAAAAAATCGTCCACCATTTCTGTTCCAAAAGCATGCGTGGTTTCAATAATGAAAATATAAATTATTTATGTAGTAACGGAAGGCGATCGGCAACTTTTAATACCAGCATGGCGGCTGCATGTAATTTTTGCTGTCGGGAAAAAACATAAAATCGCAAATGCGCTTCTCGCCCGGAAAACTATTTATTTGGACGAAATCAAAATGAAATTACCATTCAGCGCTCCTTGGAATTAAATCTCTCGAGAGTACATTCCTCTACGAGATCGTATAAGGTTTGTCACATTGTATTAACTGTGTTTACGATGGTATGTTAAATGTTCTTAATGGAAAAGCGACTCCGATCTCAGAGGGGACTTTAAGGAACACATATACGCGCGTGTGCGGACGCGTTTGTGCGGACGCGTTTGTGCGTCTGCTTGTTATATAATGTGTACTGTTTACTCGTAAATTATTCAATGATAAGTTTTTGTAAGGACTATTTGAGCGCGACCGATTTTGGTCCGCGTAGGCATATATATGTCGATCGAAAATATATAATTATGTACACAATGATAGAGCCATTTCTGTACGTTTAGCTCTTTAGACAGCATTGTGTTTGTGTAGGATCATGACCTCCTTGTGTGGGGTACTTGTCAGAAGAGCATGTATGACTTCAATACGTTGAAAAGGTTGTACATAAGGGTTGGCGAAAAGTTCTTGAAAAGTTGCGATAAATGAGGCTGTACATTGCGGTCGTGGTAGCGGGTTGGAGGCAATTTAACTGAAATGTTTACAAGTATATCACGATACAGCATTATCTGCGGGATATAAAAGCTCATTCATTGTTCAACATTTATTAATTAAATGGTAAATTGCTTTAATTGATCTTATTAGGTTTTGGAAAGAAGCACCTGTACTCTTATAAGGGTCTGGCTAATTTAATTTGCCTTGTAAGTTGCATTAATTGTTAACATAATGATTGTGTCTTAATACTAGTAATTACTAATTACGTTATAGTCTTGCAATTTTAGGTGTAGGCGTTGAAACAATTTACTGGGTAGTTTCAATTGATTTGTCAGCATTACTGAACACAAAACAGAATTGTACAAGGTTAATGGCAACATTCATCAGAAACATCAAAGCACGAAAGGTACAGTAGAAAAAGAGCGCACATACAAAATAAAATAAAACACCGAATACAGGTCAGTAACTATGACAACCTCAAAAATGAGCAAGACAAAATGAAACTTAACAATATAAAAGCACTGCAAACTATCCGGACGTCCTGCTGCCACAGTCACTCCAACAAAAGCATAGTAAGAGCCAGCATACATCAATGATTCACAACTCAAGGACGACCACGCATCAAAAGGCAGACCCAAAGCAGTACTCAATAGAAAGAGCGCACTATGCCATTAGATCTTCTGCTACATGGTATATGTCGAGGGCAGTGTCTTATGTCAATGTACTTGGAAAGTAAACACTATGAGGACCTTGTAGTAAAATGACAAACTTTGTTCAAACTTGGGACACATTACATACGCACATAGTTACATAAAATACGCATACCAAACGATTGTAACGTAAATGTATTTTTTTCATGTCGTATAATCTACAACATCCTTGGTTACAATACACAACAGTACATAGTTACACGAATTTCATTTGGCGAGGTTAAAGGATGAGACTGCGCGATACGAAAACGATTAAGATCACCAATGCATCAACCTTTGTCGGTGATGGGATGCTTTATTCATGATTCCTGGATTACGTTCCATAATTCTCTGACGCCTTTATCTGTCTGCTTTTGGAGGTCGCCCAAGTTTTCTTTAATTAACCAGTACCGCGTTCACCATAATTTTGTGCTTACGATCCGTTTTGTTTGGTATTCTTACACAGTATATATACGAGGGGTGTAAAAACGTGAAACTGCTTTTGGGAATTGTATTACTTGCCTAATAACGTTGAAAGTAGGTCAGAAAATACAAGGGGTGTTAAATAACACGCTGGCAAAATGGTCTTAATATGTTTTACATGCACATGCCTATTAGCACTGAAATGAAATCAGAGGATCTCATGGAAGATTGCCAATTAATATAATTGTCCAATGAGTTTCCTCGTAAAATAAAGTTTTTATTATTTTTATTATTATTATAATAGGAGGGGTGTTCATAAATACGATGGAAAATTCTCTAAATGTTTTATTATTTTGTCTAACACGGCTGAAGTTATGTCTGATTATATGGGGGTGTTAAGATGCACATACCATGTTCCGAAAATTGTATTATACTTGTATGTACTGTTATAACAAGGCTGAAATTTGGTCAAATAATACGTAGGATGTTTACGAAAGTATCTGATTTTAAAACCTCGGTCCGATGCCGCAAGTCTTTTAAAATGGAGGAGCACGCGACCAAGCAAACAATCTCCGATTGGCTGATGTCTCTGTCTGGCTTTCGACTGAACAAGCGCTACACGGAAACGAAGTAAACACCCTATACCACTGTATATAAACTCTTACATATACAGGTTTATAGTTAAGGGGGACAAGTGGTCTAGTGGTAAGGGCTACTGACTGCTGATCTGAAAGTTGTGGGTTCGATCCCCACTCCAGACGGTCAAAAACAGAAATGTTTTTCAGTGTTTCCCACCTAACATAACTATAATTACTTTATTTAACAGTCTTTGGACGAGACGTTAAGCGAGGTCCTGTGTATTATGCTTTACATCGGCACGTAAAAGAACCAGGGGTGCTTCTGGAACTTGGGCATCTACTGTATCATGCACTATCCCCCAAAAACTAAAGTGACTTGCCTCTTCTGGGGGCCTCGCCCATATGGATTTCCGTAGGCAAGGATAAATAAAAGCAAATAAACCAAGGTTTAGTGTTAGTTTGGTTAGATTAACCGGTAATAAAGTCGGTAATACTTGTCTAGCCGCAGAAAACTATTTGACTTGTTTTTATTATGTATGTTAGGTTCTAAAACTATTTTTTCTGGACATTATTGACTAAATACGAAAGTAAAAGTGAAGCAAGTGTTGAGCAGTTCGGATATCAACTCGCGCGTAAGCGGCGCTTATAGCTTGAAGTACTAACGTTATGGGCTGTCAATCCAGAGGTCGTGAGTTCAAACCCCGGCTTGGGAACTGGACATTTCTGAAATTCTATTCGTAGTATTTTCCAATATCTGACCATGTGGACTTTAAAGTATCTGGCTAAAGGTACCGGGAAGCTCTGTTTCGGTGCTGTACACCGGGAACATTAAAAAACCCGACAGTTTATTCGAAATAAGAGCTAGGCGCACTCCTGCAGCGCCGTACATGCCTGTATCTAATGTATCTCTCCCACTTTGGGGACCTTCTCTTATTCTGTCCCGCTGTTGAGATCATACTGTAGCTACACTGGTAGATGAAGCAACTATGCCGTTATGGTTGCAACATCATGCAAAGCGCATTTGAACGTGTGCCGCATGAAAGGGCATTATATAATTCTGGTATTCATCATAACTCTTGTATTCAAACTATTTCTTAGAAGATACACGACGCCCCTCTATTGGATTATTTTGAAATTCAATCAAAAAAACATCATATCGTTTGGCTGACAATTGTTACTTTATATTGAACTAAAGAACAAATATTTTTGGTAATTCCTAACCAAAACCGTGAATGGCCGATTGCTGTAATTGCGACCAAATCGTGAAATTTCGGGTGTCTTTTGCTTTGCAAAATAAAGGCCGAGGTGATCAGAATGCCACCACAATTTATGTGTTGTACAGGGACTAGTCGTTTATCATATTTTCTATAACTATCACTTTATAAAAGTTATATAAAACACAATTCTCCCGTCCTTGTCTACAACATAATGAGATTTATTACAAAATGTCGACTAGAATTATCAATGGACACATAGTTACTTCGACCACAGAAATTTGTTTCCCGTTAAACTTTCACCCGTATACGTCAATGTCTCATCGTTGTATGTTTCCCAGACAGTCAAGGTGGTAATTCTTCATGTCTAGCTATCCTGGCAACGTCGGATACAAATGACAGATGAAAAGAGAGTACTGTATATGTTGTGAATTAAGCGACCTGGAAATATTTGCGAATTTCGCAAAATTACTAACATCGCTAATATTACGTATTGTATATCTCGCGTACTTTTCGCCAATATAAAAAATAAAACTCTACAAAATATATAAAAAATCGCTAATATTTCCACACGACATACGTCTGAAATTCGCAAACTTTTTGT
This sequence comes from Spisula solida, assembly GCA_947247005.1. Lineage (NCBI taxonomy): Eukaryota > Metazoa > Mollusca > Bivalvia > Venerida > Mactridae > Spisula > Spisula solida. The sequence continues at coordinate 23,806,960 of OX365956.1, forward strand.
CCCGCAGAAAAAATCACTTATACATTAGTACAAGATTGGTGGATTAGGTAACAGTCGATTTGTCACATTGTTCTATTGTGATCCTCCAGTAATTTTACATAACATTTATCTTAGTCTATTTTTTTCGGTTTGCAACCGTTTGTTACTGGCTCGCCTCAGCTTATTGCGATAGGATTTTACCATATGAGACTACCTAAAACTCCAAACACTTCTAAAAGCAGGAACGGCTTGGTGTCCAGCTTCTTTTTCTTCTTCTATCGCCACGACGAAGCCAGGTAACAATCAGACAGCGCGACAAGTGTAAAGTTCTGACAACGCGGTTTGTTAAGAAAAAATAGCCAATAAAAACATGCCTTTCAAAAGCAGTTAAGATCTCTTACGGCCGCAACAAACTTTAGTGTTTATTGTATTTCTTAACTGGTAATATTCTCACGCATAATTACGTAAAAAGAACGCAAAGCGATATTATAACGTTTGCGAAGTCATGACATTGTCATTAATGACGCCAACACCATAGAAAATGCACCATTGAATTGCAAATAGCTTACAGTTTCAAACGGTACCAAATATTACAGTATGTATTTTAAAGGCACCCTTCCATCTTAATAATTTTTCATATGCACTCATAATTGCAAATGTAGCAGGGAAAAATCGAATAACCTCGCACTTATGACTGTGACTGTCGTTCACCAACAAACCAACAGTAACATACATAGTCAGCAAGTTAGTATTATCTTATGACAGAAAGTGTGTTTCTGTCTGAATGTATAACATAGCATGCAATATAAGGTGACACAATAACATTAATTCTATACATTATGCACATTTAAAAAGGTTTGAATTGTGTACTGTATGATATGTAATGACTCACAAACCATGTGGTAGCATGTTGTTGTTATAAATGATGTTTTGTGAGGTAAAATCGTTAAAACTACTCCTCGTTTGATTGGATATACCCGGTTATTTTTTGTTCTAACAAACGATAATTATCTCCTATATCCGATACAAACGTATAGTTTAAAGACACTCGTAACACGATCAGTGCTACCAGGATATTTACTGAGAAAATACAACGAAACAGGTGGAGTTTTCTATAGTTCATGATGATAGTACAGCCTTCAGCCATAGTGTATATCAAGAAAATAATCGAGTTTTGAACACTGACATGGTCGCAGCTGTTGCCTCGTCACGAGAATGAGCTACACAACTGTTGTTGTAGTTGTTAGTAGGCGTACATAGGTCGGATGTACCATTAATAGATGTGGGAATGTGTTACTAAGATATTGGTTATGTGTCGAATATTTTTGTTTGTTGTTATCACCGATGCTAACACATTCCTAAGCAAGCGCGCGGTAAATAAACCTAACTAGTTCCCACTCGAACCAGAACTAACTTGTTTGTGGCATTTTTTTCAAATGTGTAGAAAATTACCTTGGCTAATGTCGTAAACGACAATAATGTTCCCGGCCCAAGACATATCAGGATCAGACGAATGTGTTGAGCTGTTATGAAACGCCATAGCTGTCTAATGTGGTTAATCACTGTCTTGTTATGTTAAAAATTCGTTTTATCATGTCAAAATGTGGTGTTGACGTGTCGAATGCTGCGTTGACATGCCTAAACACCATTTTATTATGTTAAACAGTAGTGTTATAATGTCAAAATGTGGTGTTGATATGTCGAAACACTGTCTAATTATGTTAAACAGTAGTGTTGTCATGTCAAAATAGGATGTTTATTTGTCTAAAGACTGCTTTATTATGTTTAACAATAGTGTTATCATGTCCAAATGTATGTTTGCTATGTCTAAAACCCGCCTTATTATGTTAAACACTATACAGCAGTGTTATTATGCCCAAATGCGGTGTTGACTATATCTAACGTCGACACGCAATTTACGTCAAATGTACGTGTACATAGGTTGACATGTTGCTTTTACGTTGCTTGCATGTTTTTGTTTAACGTAATTGAAAGATCATATTTACGTATATATTTGGACTGCACCGGGTACGCGTAACCATGGTGTGTAAAAGCGCCATGGCAACGAAATGAAGCAAGAACAATTACCAACTTTTACATAAGATTATAGAAATTGCCATACGGTTAAAGATTATACTATTACTTGTCCCATGAAACAACCTTATGCTCCCGTGAGAGAGCGATTCCGGGTTATTCTGCTCTTATTCTACTCGTACATTACACGAGAATCATACATTTTCCATATAAGCATGTTCAAAGTGTATTTTATTCCTGGTTACCAAGCGACATTGGCAGCAGACGCCATGTCCCCAGGAGCTTTTGTGTCAACATGCTTGCTAATCAACATTTCTTAAGCATGTCCACGATTCTGTTTAATATAATCCGGCTCAGTTATACCTTTGATGTTGACTAGTAGTATGGTGCTATGCATACATTGTGTCTCATACGAGAACATGTTTGTCTTTCAGGCAGTTTGTACGTTCTGCCACGTGCTCTGTCATTTCTCGGCTGCTGGGTTTAACTCTTTCTGATAGTTCCACTGTGTCACACTTAACACAATTACTGTCAGAAGCACGGTGGGGTAATGTCTCTTCACTTTCAGCCAACACGTTCCCCCGAGATTCTTTCTGACACAAACTTGTCAAATGTTTTCCGACGGAAATATTCTCTGTATAGTGTTCCACAAAGTGCCGAGAGAATGCAACAACTTGGCTGCATAGTAACACGCGTAATTTACATAATATAGTTGCTATATTTTCATGAATTATTGTGACTCATGACGCATAACTGTGCAAGGGTCCGAAAGTGTTGTAAGATGACGTCATAACCTCATTAAGCTGTCGGATGAATACGTGGTTTACGCGTTACTTTTTTGACAAGAGATGAAACTTTTATTTACCCTTTGGGACATTGAAAAAATATCAGTTTTCATTTGTTTTACTACAGCAGGCCTCCAGTAACACACACTCGTGGTATTTTGGTTCATTTGTAATTTGTGTACATTTAATGATTATATTGGCAAACATCACTCGGATATTGTTGCTTGCTGGTCTGTTTCTGGCGATATAATTTTGAAGATAAATGCGCATTTATACTAGCTTTGTGAATTATTTAAAACTCTACTATATAGACTGAGCTTAATAACGAATATGGGCATGTCGTATTTGTACATAACACATAAACATGTACAAGATCATGACGCTCCTTGTGTCATAACCTCTATTTACGAATTGCAGGGTAAACATTTCTGTTCAATATGACACGATGAGGAACCTCTAAGTATGGAAATATACTAAAATAACATTTTTATGTTTTTATCTTTTCAGGGCACAAAGTAACAACAATACCATGGAAACACCCAACCTTATATTTCCTGTTTTGGTGATTATGTTAGCGAGCGATGCGACCTCAAATAATTGCCCTGATGTGACGTCATGTGATTGTAGAATAGATTGGGCCAATGGAAATTCGTTGAGTTATGACGTAGTTGAGTGTGAAGGTGACGTTGAATTTGAATCCTTAAATCTTAGTTCCTATGACAACGGAAACATTAGGAAGTTTACTTTTACAAATACAACATTTCGGATATTTGATTCCACTACGTTCAAAGGACTGCACGTCGACGCCATTAAAATTCAAAATCAGAAGATGCGCATCGAGGATGACGCCCTTGACCCGCTGTCAAATACCCTGAAACATTTGTCATTAATCAATGTGAATATAAGCAAAAGATGGAAATTGAACTTTTTGAAAAATCAGCATAATTTAGAAACTCTCGTCCTAGACGAGAACGGTGTATATCCGGAACATTTTCCGGACAATGCGTTCCGAACTTTAAACTTAACCGGTTTAAAACACCTTAGTTTACGATACTGCAAAATTGCAAACATGCCTGACATGGCATTTGCAGGTTTGACGAACTTGGAAATTTTAGATTTATCCCATAATTATTTACCCATGGTACCAAATGCCATCCTCACGCTGAAAAAGTTACGTAAACTGAATTTGTCTTACAACAAACGATTCATTTATGTCCATGATTATGCATTTAAGACTTTGAGTCATTTGGAAGAGATTGACATCAGCCATACAGATCTGAGTACGATCTCAGAGTTCGCTTTTTACGATTTGGAAAATAGTTTAACCACGTTGAAACTACACCATTCTCTGCTAGTCGACGGCCATTTTGCATCTATGAAAGAATTGAGAAAGCTAAACTACTTAGATGTTTCTTATAACAGAATAGTTGAAATGCATAATACATCGTTCGAAGGATTTATTGCGCTAGAAGAATTAGATATTAGCGGACAGCGCGATTTTAGAGATGGTTTGTTGTACAGACTAGGTTTCATCGATTCAATATTCAAGGGAATTGAAAGGAAATTGAAAATATTGCGCATCCGTAATCTAGGAATGACTTCTCTACCGCTAGCAGCTTTAAAATCCCTACGAAAACTTCAGCTACTTGATGCGTCGGAAAATGACTTTACGGAAGTGTATGAGAGCTTCTTTTATGGCATTAAAGCAAGAACTATTCGCCTGACAGATATGCAAATTACAGATGTATCTTCAGAAGCGTTTGAAACATTACCTTTGGGTATTGATATGTATTTTGATAGAAATAACATTACGAATATTTCGTTCATACTCGATTCTCCCCGATGTATGTTTCAAAAGCTCTCATTGGCTGGAAATCCAATCACGTGTGAATGTGACGTCATCGAAATTGCCGCCACTCGCCGAGTAACTCAGTTGGTTGGTACATGCGCGGACTATTTTTACAGGGGTGAAAAGCTGAAAAGTGTTTATGAACTACAAATTGCAAGGACAAATTGTGATATGTCTGAATATAGAAACAACACGCATTGCTCATATATAAACGACAGTGTTCGGACAGTTCCTAATTTATTACATTTTACATTCATTGTTTTTGTTTTATTTTATATACATTAATACTTTACCCCCATTCACGTTCTTTTTATACATTTTTACCAATTTGTTTTTTTTTCGGTATTTTATCATGTCTATTATAAGTTACAATAAATTTACTCTTTGTAATTACGTGTCGTTTAAATGTACGTTGTAACCATAAGCATTGTGTGGATTGGAAAGGAACAACAACATAGGGTAGAGCTCGGACCGCCCGCAGTAGAACAGTCCGCCAGCAACAACGTGTCCTGTAGTAGAACAGTCCGCCAGCAGTCACGTGTCCATTAGTAAAACTGTCAGCCAGCAGTCACGTGACCATTAGTAGAACTGTCCACCAGCAACCACGTGTCCTGTAGTAAAACTGTCAACCATCAGTCACGTGTCCTGTAGTAGAACATTCCGCCAGCAACCACGTGTCCTGTAGTAGAACAGTCCGCAAGCAACCACGTGTCCTGTAGTAAAACAGTCCGCCAACAACCACGTGTCCTGTAGTAGAACAGTCCGCCAGCAACCACGTGTCCTGAAGTAAAACTGTCAGCCAGCAGTCACGTGTCCTGTAGTAGAACAGTCCGCCAGCAACCACGTGTCCTGTACTAGAACAGTCCGCCAGCAACCACGTGTCCTGTAGTAGAACAGTCTACCAGCAACCACGTGTCATGTAGTAGAACAGTCCGCCAGCAACCACGTGTCCTGTAGTAAAACTGTCAGCCAGCAGTCACGTGTCCATTAGTAGAACTGTTCACCAGCAACCACGTGTCCTGTAGTAAAACTGTCAGCCAGCAGTCACATGTCCTGTAGTAGAACAGTCCGCCAGCAGTCACGTGTCCATTAGTAGAACTGTCAGCCAGCAGTCACGTGTCCATTAGTAGAACTGTCAACCAGCAGTCACGTGTTCTGTAGTAAAACTGTCAGCCAGCAGTCACGTGTCCTGTAGTAGAACAGTCCGCCAGCAACCACGTGTCCTGTAGTAGAACATTCCGCCAGCAACCACGTGTCCTGTAGTAGAACAGTCCGCCAGCAACCACGTGTCCTGTAGCAGAACAGTCCGCCAGCAACCACGTGTCCTGTAGTAAAACTGTCAACCAGCAGCCATGTGTCCATTAGTAGAACTGTCCGCCAGCAACCACGTGTCTTGTAGTAAAACTGTCAGCCAGCAGTCACGTGTCCTGTAGTAGAACAGTCCGCCAGCAAACCACGTGTCCTGTAGTGCAATTGTCCTCCATTAACTATCTGTCTTGTAGTAGAACTGTCTGCCAGCATACCACGTGTCCTGTAGTGAAATTGTCCTCCATCAACTATCTGTTTTGTAGTAGAACTGTCGGTCAACAACACGTGTCCTGTAGTGAAATTGTCCTCCATCAACTATCTGTTTTGTAGTAGAAATGTCGGTCAGCAACACGTGTCCTGTAGTGAAATTGTCCTCCATCAACTATCTGTTTTGTAGTAGAACTGTCGGTCAACAACACGTGTCCTGTAGTGAAATTGTCCTCCATCAACTATCTGTTTTGTAGTAGAAATGTCGGTCAGCAACACGTGTCCTGTAGTGAAATTGTCCTCCATTAACTATCTGTTTTGTAGTAGAACTGTCCGCCAGCAAACCACGTGTCCTGTAGTAAAACTGTCCACAAACAACTACCGGTATCTGTTTTGTAGTAGAACTGTCCGTCAGCAACCACGTGTCTTTTAGTAGAACTGTCTATCAACAAACAGACACTAGTGTTTTAAAGTAATATAGCTTAAACAGTTATAACAGATTCAAAGTACGAAATTCATTATAATCGGATTACCATGAGTAATATATACAAACATCACCTACCATATTATTATTAAACAATACATGCACAATTTCTTGATGGAGTTTACATCAAAATACTACAATTGTAGTCATATAAGGAATTATTCAAAATAACATACTTAGCTGAGTATTTTCGTGGAATTTAGGGCCTTGTAAAAGGAACTGTCTGTGGAAATTGCACGAAAAGCCTCACAGATGTCTATTCTAAACGTTGGCCATTTTCTCGATAATTGATAATCCGGAGGGTAAACCAGTGATAAATGACCAATAGACGTGATTCGACATGCGATTGGTCCGGAGCGATGTCTGTAGTATAATAAGATATGGTCTAAACATGATTTCATCTTAATACCCGCATCTTGAGCTAATTTAAAGGGCACAAAATCATTCGAAACAATCAGTAGAATATTGTGTAGCTGTCAGGTTTTACGACATTCAAGCGGCAATAAATAACATGGTCATTAATTGTTGTGCGCATGATTGGCGCGCATGCGCGTGCGTTAGAGGTTGATTATCTGTCTATGTTTGGTAAATAGTAAATTGCGATTTATCAATAAAACTCATTTGAAACTCTCCTCTCATGTGAAAGAGGAAATCCATTCATTCATTTTGTGATTGTAATTGGGTTGGGGAATACATTTCATACAAAAACTCTAGCCGAATCAGATAATGCGATACAACAACAAACACCAAACCTTTTATTTTTTATCGATTGTGCGTATGCAGGCGCATGCACATTGTTATGCCACGTGTTTGTATTTTTAAATTAAAGCCCGATATCTCCCAAAACATTTTTCTCCGATCATCCAGTAAATACATGTACAAGGAATTAGGATGTTTTTCACAAATGACCAATAATTGACGACATAATGTTAACTATATATGTCGAAAAATATGCCAAAAATTACATATAAGTAAAATGTATTGAAGACAAAATACTAATTTTAACTAGAGTTTAAATTATGCATTTAATGTTTACAATTCGTTATTTTGTCCACAAACTAAATGGGGACTGTAGTTCGTTTTCTTCCATCTTATGGTGTTTTCCACCTTTGGGTCTCAACTAAAGTGCTATAATATGTTGTAAATAATGGGAATAAATATGTTTAAACTAACTAAATTGCTCAAAATGCATCATTCCGCAGATAGGTCAGCGGTTGCAAAAGTGGCGTTAAACGTAAAAACACGAAACATATGCCTATATTTCGTAAAGTTCTTAAATATATATGGACTTCCAAAACCTATACAGAAAAACGAAACTAAAGATATACATGTGAAGTTCTGTTTAATCAGCCATCATTGAGAAACATAAAGAACAACCAAAACCATGCTAATTAAACTTCAGAGTTTAACCAACTATACTACCTAAGGATGATTTGGAACATACAATATACAGACAAAGTACGTAATCAAGGCCTTTAGAACATTACAAATCAACCCCCCCCCCCTCTCAACGTCGAAATACAAAAATGCTCGCATGCACATACGTCAACACACAAGCACCGGCTTAGTTAGACCACGCACGTTAATTAAACTTCGTGGTTATACTAGTATACTATTACGAAGTCTGAACATACCGAGTTCTATGTTTATACTATATAAAGTATTACAGAGTCTGGTAGAAAATAGAGCATATCTGTGAATATGATTGATTTAGCCCATCTAATTTGGTTCTTATTCGACCCGAAACACGAACTCTGATGTCTCATATTGACAGACCGATGATTAGTTCCAAAATGTGATCGATCATTTGGCACCGCAGATTTCGTACTTTGTGTCTCGCATTAAACTTGATAGATACTCGGAGATTTCATTAATATTTCCTCGTTCATTAAATCATGCTATCTTTGAGAATAATTATTTTGGAGGAAGGAAACATGATTACAAACGTCAAATGAGCAACCGATAATATGTATGAGGATTTTACTTTTTTAAAAAATGAGAGTAATTTCCGGTACAGACGCTACGATCATTCGTCATACTCGTGGAAATCACGAAAATATCGTGTGGATGATTTACCATTGTAGCAGACGAGAACAACAACAACAGTAGCAGCAGCAGTAGCAGCAGTAGCAGCAGTAGCAGCAGCAGTAGCAGTAGTAGTAGCAGCAGCAGCAGCAGTAGCATCAACAACAACAACAACAACAACATCATGCATCTGATGCTTAACCTGTATTGTGCATTTAATCCATTGATGTACCAAAAAGAGAAATCATGTAGTTCTGGGCTGGTATTCACAAAGCATCTTGGAAAATATTTTGACCGTTAGGCATTTGTGCTAGATCTATTTTCACCAAATTGAAGAATAGCCCATGTGTTCTTTGTGATTACGGTAACCCTTTACGTTATGCTTTTAAACAGATTAAAACATCAATAATCTTGCGTTTCTTGCTTAGCTGCTTCACTTAAGGTTCATTCTAAGGGGTGAAAATGTGTATTTTTCTTCAGTGAATTAAATACCTCTTTTGCATAATAACACATTAGTCGCATACATCATTTTGTAGCTTAAAGTTCAACTAATCTATGTCAACGAGTGTTTTGTTATATTCACTTGTTATAAAAGGGTATTTATAAAAAGTTAATAACATAATAGGTATACATTTCTCAAAATGTCAGTCTAATTTATTTGGTAACAAAATGTTAGAAAAATTAGAAATTGAGGTTGTCAAATATTTGATCAAGGTCATGCCTGCCCATTTATTTAAATAAAAGCAGCCAAAATGCACTGATTTTGAACAATAAAATATATCAACATGAATTAAAATCTATCACATGTGTATGTGTGAAGGACTACTTTTAATAAATCCTAAATAGTTTAGGGTACGGTGGGCCTGATAGACTAGATAGTTGTTGGTTTGTCCATAACCGATTTTATCGGGTCTTTAAGACTTAAAACTTGATTATTTGGACAAGTTTTAAGTTACCACGAAAGAACTGAAACAAGTTTATGGAACATTAATTAAAACTTTAGTATTTCTTTCAATTATAAACATATTTTAGTAAGATATTCCTTTCCACTGTGTTTTATTTGTTTATATACCAAAGAAATTGCTTATTTATCTTTAGTCGTACTAGTCTCTGTTAATTTTTGTTCCGTCCGTTAGCCCGTTTCTTTTGCTATGGGAAAAACTGATGTATTTGGCCAGTTTGTAAGTTAAAATGGTTACTCAAAAAACTACTTGCAGACGATAATATAGCATGGCAGTAACCTCACGCCATACGTAAACTTATCGACCACGTTGTAACATTTGCACGGACTATTCGTGTGGATTGAACTATTTTTGACAGGTGCGTAATGACCGATTTTACACAAACTGTAGGTGATAGAAAAACGATCCAGACAATCGAATTACAAAACAGTGTTTGAAATGATTATACCAGCAAAATTAACATACGGATTATTTAAAAACGCATGTAGCTAAAATAAAGTTTGACAGAAAGCCTCATAACACATATCAGATTATCAATTCGCTTACATGTGGAGCATGAGTTCAGATAGGAACATGGTGATATTGATGTTTCATTGGGACTAAGTTAAACCATAAGTATTATATCGTATTCGATGTCATCATTCGTTATGAACGACACATTATGAACACAACATCATAATGGTTTCGTCGATAAACCGTCGTACTACTTTAATCATCTTTGGAGCATGAATATAAATTTGCTACACAGCGCGAAATTCGTAAACAAACGAGATGACAACTGTAATAAATGCTTGGATTTCTATCTTATTATCGTATGATCGTTTGTAAAGTTGATATATTATGAACGCAATAAAGTTCATTATTCGATCTGGCAATCGATTATGTTGATTACTATGTTTGAAAAACATGTTTCTGTACGTTTACTGCGGTGACAGGAGGGAGCAAACATGGCGACCTCCTTGTCGAAATTACACATCGACATGAAGGTGTTTTTCTCGTTAACAAAACACCAACATCTAATTTCAAGCCTGGCATGCCCTTACGACGATTGATTATAAAGTATATTCAATGAATTCGTATTATAAAATATAATAATGACAACGTTTGACATTTTGAAAAAAAGATGTATTTTTCATTCAAAAATCGCCTTTATTTTAGTGTTAGCATTTGAATTAGGCGACTATAATATGTCACATCACACGCAAGTGCTACAATGGTTTCCTATTAATTTATTTATGATAAAGTCAGATGCCATACGCTGTTTGAAATAGTTTTTTTCAAGTGTGTGTTTTTCAAGCATTTTCAAGTGTTAGGATGAACGTTAAAGATTCTTTGAGGTGTTTAGAAAATCTAGTATTTCTCTTAATATGCTAAATGTGAATACCACCCTGTACTACAGGGTACTGCTTTATCAATCAAAGCAGTTACGGAAGTCTTAAACTTTCGTGCAAACGCAAATTGATCATAATTCTTTAACAGCACCAGAGACATATAGATTACCAAATCTACCGTCTCCGACAGCACTTTATAAATTGTTGTACAAAATATATCATAGTTACAGCGGATAAGAGTGCAACAAATGCAATACTGCACTGGAAAACCGTGCGATAACCGTTTTACAGTATTACTGCTCGTTGACAACATCATCAGTTAAACGACTGTACAAATTACATACAGAACAAACACTCGGATATCGATTTAATCTCGGACTTCGCCCTCGACTTAATACGATAACATCGCGTTTCAGTTATGTATCTACTACATATATATACATGTACAACTTGGACATCTTCTCAAATATAATTATGCTGAACATGTTGTACTATATTCATTCTGTATAATATATATGCTGATATATATACTTTAGAATGAATATACTACAACATATATTACAAAAGTTTTAATACACATGCGTGTTCAGCATATTGAGAGTAGATACACAAAGGGAAACAATCAATAATATCTACGATTAAAGTGTCTGTATGGGTTTTTTCCCTTTAATTAGTGTGTTATATAATTATGTTATAAGTCAGTTTTGAAGCAGAGCAGAGCAGAGCAGAGCAGAGCAGAGCAGAGCAGAGCAGAGCAGAGCAGAGCAGAGCAGAGCAGAGCAGAGCAGAGCAGAGCAGAGCAGAGCAGAACAGAGCAGAGCAGAGCAGAGCAGAGCAGAGCAGAGCAGAGCAGAGCAGACCGTCATGCGGTTTCATATTGACAAGCAGATGACTTAAGTGTCTTGGTTGACATTACATCAAGATGAATGTCGATATGAAATGTATCACTATTAGGATGTGTGTATGGTATGTTCTATTATACCAAACTTCAAAAGATAAAACAAACTTTTATAGCTAGTCTGAATTCGTGTGATATTGTAGTGTTAAACTACGTCCACACACGGCCCCGCTTCTACTACGATCTAAAATTGGTCCAAATCGTGACCAATCGTGGGATAGTCGTGGTCGATCGGGGGGGGGGGGGTAACTTCGTAGAGTCGTGGTGGAATCGTGTAGGCCGGGAAGCTCCCCGACTTTACAACGGTTATCAGTTATATTAGCATAACCTGTCTTCAGCGGCCAGTCAACAAATACACCAAATGTAGCTACCCACCAAATGTGTCTATTTAAAGCAAACAATTTTAACAATTTTTTATTTTTTTTTTATAAAAACGACGAATCGAAAATTGAATGATTTTTGCTGTTTAAGACAAGCGACTGTTTAACACAGGGGTAGTTAATATACAATGACCTAGTGGTGTTAAATAGTATTTGCTACTTAGACTGAAAGATTGCTGAATTATAATGACCATTACCACGTGTTTGACTGTACATAAATGACACCTATTACATGCGTGTTGACAATGACGTATTTCAAACTCCACATTCAAATGGTTTCGGAAGTCTAATGGTATATAAGCGGATTTAGCTCAGTGGTAACGTACTGGACTGTCAATCCAGAGGTCGTGGGTTCAATCCCTGGCATCGGAACTTGACATTTCTGAAATATTTCCCGCTATATCTGACCGTGTGGTCTTCAAAGTATCTGGAAGTGCCAGGAAGCTGTGTATCGGTGCTATACACCGGGCACATTAAAGAACCAGACTGTCTATTCGAAATAAGAGCTAGGCGCACCTCTGCAGCGCCGGACATGCCTGTATCTAATGTCCCTCTCTCCCTTCAGGTGCTTTCTCTCAGTCTGTCCCTCTGGTCAGATCATGCTGTATCTGCACTGGTAGAGGATGCACATGCGCCCTTGTGGCTGCAACATGGGTAAAGTGCCTTTGAACGTGCGTTCGCATGAAAAGGACGCTATATAAATCTGGTATATTTATAACATACGTTCTTTGTATTCCTTTAAAACAAATTGGTTCCCTCCATAGTTGATGCTCGGGTATACAAGTACATAGCAAGTCATAATGTTACACTGAGAACCAGGCAAATGTTTCTGCATTTTACTGATATCTAGTAATTGCTTTAAAAAAGATTAAATGGCAATTCTAATAATGGTAAAAATACGGACCCTTTAAATTATTTTACATAATTAGAATTTGTAGTCTGGTTCCGTCCCCAATCTTACAACAGTTTATTGATTCATTTATGGATGGTTCATAATATTACAAGTCAAATGTTTTTCTGCGGGCAGATGATTTAGTTGTATTGTTTAGGATGTGTTTTTTGCAGTTTGGATGCTGATCGAATTTATTCCGGTGTATGTTTAAATGTATCTGTCCAAATAATTCAAATACATGACTTGTTATATCGGACAATTCCGATTAATCTAACATAACCAACTAAAATATGTAACAGTAATTTTGAACTTTATCACAATAAATGTCATGATGAGATATATAAAAAAAATCGTATTCAGTTTAAACAAACATGTATCCTCTAATTATTTGGTTTTGTTACGTGCCGAGCGAATTCACTTTGAGCATACCAGTATACCTGCGGTTTCATGACCTGCAGGTAATAAATGCTTTAAAGAAAAATGTTGCATTAAACTCAAAATCTATTTAATGAAAAAATCTCAGTAGAAAAAGTTTCAGTCTTAGCTTCAAGTTCGATTTGAGATGCTCAGTCGGGAGAATGGTGCACGATCTTGAAATGGGAGGACAGTTGGATGCGTATTCCCTGATATTTACTGTAATTTGTTCATCTAATCATGGTGATATGTCGTTTCCTAGGTGCGAAGATGTATATATGTACATGGTATACCTGAATGGAAATATATTGGCACGATACTTACGCGCAGCTCGCAGTGTCCGATGCTCAATCCACCGGTCTCACCATGTATTTCGACCTAAAACATTATTTACAGCCAAATTCAATCTAACCACTTCTTAATTAAGGTACAGAACAAGATTGGATTTGGCTTGGAGGAGTGTTTATGTTCTGAAGAGGCTACATAGTAGTACAAAATGTATTACATAGGTAACTGTATCATTGAAAAAGAATTAAATTTTTTTTTGTAAACTTTATACATTTGATACCCCTGGGTAGGTACTGACCGTGTGTGGACAGCACTGACCACTATACCTCCTCTAAATACCAGCAAAAAGTTGATATAAATAAACCGCAGACACCCCCCCCCGCCATACACACACGCACTCGCAATATTGTCATATAAGTTGCATTCAAACAAGAAATAGAATTATATAGGCTAATTTTGTTTCAAATGTAGACTAAAATACAGTCACTTATACGATTGAGTAAAATAGCTAGGGATAAATAAAATACTTGTTACTCCTCCTGTGATGTACGAGTATATGTTTACAGTTCTGTAATTATCATATTGAACGTCCGAAAAAAATCTCGTCAAATTTGTCAATATTTTTTTCAGATATAGTCTAATTAACCAGTCACCAGACTTTTACCAATGTAAATCGAGATTCGAGGTGACTATAGAAACGATTTTATTTTGGTTTTAAAACATTTGAAATATTGCACATGTTTACATAATCCTATGTACGTATTTGCTTGATAATCTTCGGCAAAACTTTCGACAAACACCATGGGTACTGTTTTATCAAAGCACTTACGACAACCTTAAACTTACGATCAAATTTAAATTCTTTAACAGCTACCAATTGTGATAAAGGGTTGATTCATATTAATTAATATTCAATGAAGGAACCCGTACAAACAATACCTGTCACCAATATGTAGGTTGTAAGTAATATTTAAGAATTTAAATTTGGACTTCACTGGCACCTGGTCAATTTGGCCGGTGGGTTGCGGGTGGGAAAACGAACGTCATTTTAATTTGGCCTAATATATCAAATTTCGTATTTCATAATTACTACGGATGTATTAACCACGACAGAGTAAAGCCCGATTATGTTACGACTTATACATTAGCACGTTAACACGCATTATATGAATACAATGTCATGGATCGTGGAATTTCAAAGAAGAAGTTTAAAATACGAAGAAGTCGTTTAACGGTGTGAGGAATATGATTCGTCTGTTGATATCATTGGTTAACGTGACATAAAAACTGAAATCATTATATATTCATGGGTGGGTGAATTTTATATAAACAACGCTGCGTATTCTCACGCGAGCTTATAAAGAGGTGTTTTGACTAATTCGCACCACTCGGATCTCGTAGCAGTTTGAAATTATGAAATATTTAAATGTGCACGACCGAATTAAAATGAATATTCTCTGTATTCTGTGAATCTATGTTCTGGTTTCTTCCGACTGGGATTAAGTTGGTTTATTAGTATTAAATGTGACCTCGACAGGGTATTTCTTTAATTCCTGGCATGGGTTTAAGTTTTTACACGTGGTTGCTTTTGGAATTCCATACTCGGCTCTACATGAGCTAGCTACATTCATGGATTCAACAAATCCTTTATGTATGATACTACCCCATACTTGATCGATCATAACATGAACGAGCTACAACGAGGGATGTCCGGACAGTTTTGAGACTGCATTCATATAAATCAAACTCTCGTGCATTCTCGAAGATGGCTTTGAGTTTGAGGCAACCACTAGCAATGGCTGTGCATGGATTTATTGTAACATTAATGCTATTATTCCAACCCTCTGTAGCTAGTATTGACATACCAGGAGATGTGACTATCGTCGGAATGTTCGGGATTCACGAACCGGACACTGGTAGATGTGGAAATCAGGTCACAGTTGAATCTGTAATGACTGCTGAAGCGGTCAAGTGGTATCTGCAGAATTTGAATGCGCATGGCGATTTACCATTGCAAATAGGCAAGTTAATTTTACGAAAGTTAATAAAATTATCCTTTTGATAATCATTTTTAATTATAGCTGTGTTTAATATATGGGTTGCTGACGGGATGTTTCTTGATTTGGGTTTGAGGCCTTTCTCAACAATGCGTAAGTCATGGTATATTATGCTGGCCGATTCACCTAACCTGTTATCCTGCCAGTACTCACGTACACTCATACAAGCAACTCTTCTCCACATATGGAGGGAAATCAACATTATTGTCTGGAAGTTTCTGACTTGTCCCAACCGGGAATCGAACACGGATCGCCGTGTTACATATCCAGAGCTCTAAAGTCATAAGTACGAATTATATTCAAAGTTTGCTCTCAGTACTTACACGATGATCCGAAAAAAAAATCGAAATAATTTCTTCGAAATACATGAACAGCAGAACACAACATTAGGAAAATTGGTCTTCTTTTGTAGTTAAATAAAGGGATTACTAAAGAATGACTCACTGCTGTCGTTTTCATCATTTTGGAGGGGTCTTTTTATTTACTATAAGTATTAATTTATTGATCATAGAAGAGGTCCATCCTCATATATGAGCCCCGTTCCCAGGCATCGAATGTACTGGTGAGCGAGGATGAACCACTGACTTTACTTATTTTCTTGTGTTTTATATCACATTTGATCTCTACTTTGTTTCCAGGGTTTACGGCCTACCAGACATGTCGTGTTGGATCGATTGCCGGGGAGATTGCTATCGATGTCATGAACAAGGTACTGACCAACACGAGCATTATTGGTGAGTGTTTTCCACGTTTATATCATGGTATTGAGACCTCTTTTTCTTACACCAGGTGGAGTCCAGGGTAAGGTATTTTTGGGGATTCTGTTTGGCGCCATTCACATTGCATATCCCCACTATCGCTTGTCTCTTGGTTTGATACCAGATCTAGTACATGTATTTCTGTTTTTGCTTTTTGTACGTAAGTAAGTATTTGTCGATACTTCAATTTGGCCAAACGTGTCTATTTTCTTTTTCTGTCATACGAAATATGTAGTATGTGCATGCCTGTTACACATGTAACGCAAGTGCGATATAATTTTAGGAATTTTGTGACCGAGTTTTTGCCAAGGTCAGTGAACTATCGTCGTTTATCTTTTTTAATGACGTAAGCACGGACTCCGATGCATGTAGTTATACAAACGTTAGTTTAAACTCCTTGGTTTGTGTAAGTTTCGGTTTCGATGAAGAAAAGATCTCGAAGCTAATTCAGTCAAACGTTTACAAATTACCATTTATTTAATACTACAACTTTTGTATAATTATGATAACATGCTACTCATGTTTCGACTATGTTATCATTTCCTGTTTTATTGTTGTATGTATGAATGTTTATAAATACCAATTAAGTCACCTAATACGCCTACTGGGGAAACCAAAGACGACATTATTCTCCGGCTGTGTTGTGATGTTTCAAAAAACCTAACCACAATGCCCGGACCAATGGCATTATACCGCGCATGCGCACAAATGATTCCCATTAGTCTATGGAATTTACGTGGAATTTTCATACACCTACATAATACATCATAATAACAATAATTACCCAGTCATATTGTTTTCATATAAAGAGACACGCAACTTAAATTAAAACAGTACGACAAGGTTATTCTGTGGTGTAAACAAGAGATTGTATTCAAATACATCGTCAATGCCATTTAGGAAGATCCAAGGTGTCTTGCAATATTTAGGGCATTGGATGGTACATGTGTAGAACCACGGACCGTCCGTTAGCCAGTTGGTTGGCTTTCCCAGTATGATTCATCATGCCTATGCCCATATACAGTGTGGACATACCACGTGGTATGAGACGCAATTTGTGGTAAGAAGCAAGTAGACATATGTCAACAAAAAGTTATAAATCGTTTAAATCAGTCGAAAAATAAATAACTTAAGGTTGTTTTTAACTTTTTGTCGACAGATTTCGAATTGCGGTGTTAGCCAAATTATTACGTCACATACCATATGGTATTCCGCACTAATATATACTAGTATGTTTTAGATAAAATAGCCCACAGTATACGGTATAACAGGGCCGTTGACAAGTCCTCTCCAGATGTTGCTTTCCCTGGCTGGTGTTGCTATCTCAGTCTAGGTCCTGAATCCTAAGGATCCTAAGGAATCGATCTATCTCCTTTTCGATGTTTTTTCTCCTCCATGCTTCTTTTGGTCGTCCTCTCTTACGTTTCATATCGGGTTTCTGTGTGTTCAACACGTGGATGGGTCGTGTTGTCCATCCGCAAAACCTAACCAAACCATTTTCATAATCTCTTTTATTAAGTTTATTGTCTCAACACCAGCTTTTCCCCTTACGTTTTCGTCTGACACATTTTGCGACCAGTAGATTTTAAGCTATGTGAAGTTATACTGTACATGTATTTAGTGTTGTTATTGACACTCATGTTTCAATGACAGGTATTCTTGGACCAGAGTATAGTTCCGAAGCTGAGGAAATTGCTCCAATCCTGAGTTCCGTCTCAGACGACACTATGTTAGCACAAGTTGGCTTCTCAACAACCGCCGTACGTCTGCTAGAAAACGCGGGAAAATATCCTAATTTTGTGCGAGTTGTTCCGAATGACAAAATTCAAATCGAGGTGAGTAGTTTACAAAATATCTCCCTTGTTAGATATATCCCAATGTAGATCCCCAATTAGCTCGCTATTCCTCAGTCTGGTGCTACGGACATTCGACTTAATATATATTGTTAGCTGGTACTAACCAACTGAATGTCGTTGTTTATCATATCATTCGGGCAACTGACACGGTCCCACATACCCGCCCCTAGATTCTGTTCCGACCAGGGCACATCCGGATATAAACTCGATATCTTTGGACACTTCTCGCCAAAGGAAACATAGTCGAACATGAGAACATTGCCCTTGAATGTCATCGGAACAGACAGCATGACTGACCCTTGTGCGAATTACTTTTCACGAGCGCAGGCCTGATTTAGGCATACATTGTTTGACCCGATCCCATTGTGTAGAGTCATAAAACCTTCTTTGGAAAAAATGGCGCCAAA
The DNA here is from genome assembly GCA_947247005.1 of Spisula solida. NCBI lineage: Eukaryota > Metazoa > Mollusca > Bivalvia > Venerida > Mactridae > Spisula > Spisula solida. The sequence continues at coordinate 23,825,874 of OX365956.1, forward strand.
TATACATGCAAATCTACAGCGACTGGCAACGCTGTAATAGGAGGTATAACCAGTTTATTATTTCTGTTTTGGCGAACCTGAGTACGTTCAAAACATTTTTAAATGGAGCCAGCGATCCCAAATACTAATGAAATCACGCGATACCTTTTGCGTAGGATGAATGACTGTTTATCCGAATTTTGGGCAATTGAGTTACATGTATAAATAAACGACAGAAGTCCATACATTTATGCATTTGTGTACGACATATCGCTGGCCCAGAATGAGAAGGTCGTTAGTACAAAAACGCTATTTTAAGAAAACAAGAAAAATTGTCTGGAAACATGACCCGTTTCGAATTTTATGAAAATAGGCTCATAAAAAAACGCCTTGTGGTGCAGATTTCAAAGATATATGGGTCAAATACCTAAGACCTTCTCATTCTAAGCCCCAGCGTCATGTTGACCAAATCGAAGTTTAAAAAGATTGTTATTCCATAAGTAAAGAGTAGTTTCAGATAGTTTTTGTACTTACGACCTTATAACTCTAAGACAGCGATATGTGTGCAAAGATTATAAATGCGACTGTTTTTGTGTGTGATTTATCTTACTTTTCTTTTAAATAAATCTTTAAACCGTTTAGTTGTACCAGGTACCTTAAATGATGTTGCTAAACTCACTAAATATAACGGTAGTAAATATTTAATTCCCACGTCATAAATAAACAAAACAGTGACAAGAATAAATAATTTCAAATAGAAATCACAATTTTATTAATCGTTATGCAAGAATCGCCACTGATCAAGGGAACGAAGCATGCATAATTATGCAATGAACCATAATTTATATATGATTCTTCAAAAACGCACCAGATAAGGTCTGCGTCAAACTACTTCCTAATCTTTTCCACGAACGTTCATTCTAGCGAATACCAGTAATAGCAAACACTATCGTTAACCAACATAGTTAATTTAATTTCATGCCCGGCAGCACGAGCATAAAGTGCAGCGTTCCTAAAAACGAGTGTTTATCAAGCCGACAATATGCTTGCACAAATGAAATACAAGTGAATTGAAGATTTCTTTTATTCATAACTATGCTGGGTTATTACATAACTAATGTAATCATTCAACACTAACCGCAGTGATAAACATCAGTGATGATAGGTATTCATGTATGATAAATCATAAAACCACTTAAAATGTGTATTCATGCAGTTTTACCATATCATATAACTGAATTCAGTGAATAGCTACTGAATTAAGTGTTCCCCAGCCTAATCACGATATGACAACCAATTAACCCAACCAGTTTTCCAGGACTTAATAATTTCTTCCACTTAGAAATGACCTCTTCACATGACTGTAGCGACCAATGGTTCAGTTGAACTGCCGGACCAACCGGCTATTTTATTCAATCCGTTATATTTTTGTTTCTATAGACCTATTTTAAATACTGCACGATTAATTATTATTACAATAAGATAAATAACACGCCAGGGTACCACGAGTTTACCTTTAAGTTTTGTACCCATGTTTCCTTTGAATATGCCGTGCGGAACATTGCAAATTCATGTTGCTTTTTCTTCTTTTTTGAATATTGCAAAACAATAGTAGAGGTCACGTTTTCTGAAGTTACCTCCATATCCCCTAACATACATTTAGTATACGTTTTGTATGTGGGAGTATCTTAGGATAGGGTTTAAAATATAAACTATTTCAAGTATTTTTCCGACCCATTAACTTATTCCGTGTATGTTATATTGTAATTATGTTGCATTGGCTTTCGAAATAAATACAGTTTAAACTTACAATATCTTAATCATACGGAGACTGTCCAGTCGCAATATTCAATACGACCCTCTCACAGTTTGTATTCACTTAATTGCTTTTTTAAGTCTTAATTATTTTAGCCTGACTTACGGAACCTCTGACAACATTCATCAAAAAACTTCAAGTCAGCATTATTCAATTTTACTATATACAATTTATTATAATTGTGTATTTCAGGTCGTATTTAAGCATTTCTTTATACAAATATGAGCCCTATATAATTGTATAATCATGTGCATGTATCCAATATTTACACGACTACCAAAAGAGTAAAACGTCAGCTTAATTGTTCATATTGAACCAAATACTTCAGCTTAGATATATCTAAAGATAACGTATTATTCAGAACGACTTTTCAAATGGTTAAAACTGACGCCTTTGAATTACGAACGCTCGTTATATGAATGGATGAATATAAAATGAATTGATATAAGATAGGTGTATGTTGCATCATGCCTGTGGTGGGAACAGGTACAATAACTGTAAAATTACACTATACGTGACTACTGTTCCACCTCGTCATCCACATCCTCAGTTAAACTATGATACAAAACATCTATAGAACAAACATCCAGTTATCTTATTTCATATCGGGCTACGCATTTGACTGTACAATTAATGCCTTGTTTAAGTTGTTTGCACGTTTTCTATCTATAACAACGACATTTCTTTGTTTAAGACTACTAGTTAGAACAAAATATATAAATAAATAATAAATACTACAGTGCACAAACATTCCAAAGCCATACAGAAACGGTGGAAGCCCCCAGTCACCCACACAAGAGTCAGACATAGAACGAACCATCCAAAAATGGATATATTAATCAAGCCCCATGATTATAAAGCTTTTTAAATTCTCAACTTAACTTGATTAGCTCCTAGAAAGTCCAACAATTAAATAATCTTTACTATACCAGAAACTACATGTATTACATTTTTGTAAGTTATACTTTCATTAAGGCTATCCACGTAACACGAAAGTTTTGAATAGCAAAATATGAGATACATGTAGTTTACTGTTTGAAACATTTAAAGTTTAAGCACGAAATTGAATTGAGAGTGAAAAAAGCTTTATAGTCATGGGGTCAGTTTAGTATTGAACTTTATTCCACCGTAATTACGATACCAATTTGTTTTGGCGTTTTTGCAGACAATGGTACAGACAATGCTGGAACTAGAATGGAATCGTATCGCTGTGTTATATGAGGATGATGTATACGGGCATGACGGTGCGGAACTGTTAAAGACACGAGCAGAGAAAGACGGTATTTGTGTCTCATATATGAATAGTATCAGTGTTATTGAAGGTGTTAACATCATTGAAATCAAGGAGTTTCTAGACGACATCATCATAGGAGAGGATCTGAGGCCAGGTATTGGAGGTATTGTTTTTATAGGGACCGCGGCAACAGCGCGAGCGGTGTTTAACACTATACAAGGCCTCAACATTGCACCTTTGCCAATAGTGATGCTGTCAGAAGGGACAAACCTTAACACGAATGTATTTAAACAAAACGGTGCTCTGTTATCTAAGTCAAAGGGTTCGCTTGCCCTATCACCGCCTTATGGAGAGGTTACTGAGTTTACTCAACACTGGACAGATATATTTACCGATGAGACAAATTATCAGAAGGAAACAGACACCAACCCGTGGATAATTGATGTTTATAATGCAATAAAGTGCTTTGGTTCTAGTTGTCCGTTTGAAGAAATGCTAGAGGAGGAGGTAGTGGACATCTTCGCAGAGCAGCCCTTGTATGTACAGTATGCCATGCGAGCAGCACACGCCCTCGTGAAAAGTGTTGTTCTGGCTCATTCGAACTACTGCTCGGTACATGGACCATGTAACAACTTTGCGACAAACTTTCGGGCAGGCGAAATGGTGAACCACTTGAAAGGCTTGGAAATAAACTTTGGCTCCGATTTCAAATGGAAGTATGTTATGTTTTATTATACTATGATCATTATAGTTGTTTATGCTTGGTTAAATTCATTTGATGCATACTCCCAGTCTGTGTATTGCCGGTAATTGCATGTTGTTAAAATGATATTGGTTTATACTCACACATGAGTGCGTTTCTCAGAAATCAAGTTGCATAGACGAATTTATGTTTGACTATAAACATGTAGTTAATAACCTTATGTAATGTTAGAGTATGCAATGAATAATAAGTTGACAATCTTGTGAAACGAAGAAATTGTATTACAAATTTAGTACTAGTAAATGTACATCTACATTTTATATGAATATTTTTTCCATAACTTTCCTGTCTAATGGCTCGGAGCTAAGTATATTTCATGGAATTTATTATCAACCCGTACTAACTTCCTAGATGTACCATTATTACGTATGCAATGCTAACACATTGACGCAAGAACATTAACTGCCGAACTCAAACATGTTCCTACAAACCTAACAACTGTGAGCTTTCTTTACAAGTATTAAACTTTGATTTTATTATTTTTGATACAGGCTACAAAACGCACCACCTGTGTTTTCAATCAGTGAAACAGGGGAAATAACCACGTCTGTAACAACTCCATCTTATGAACTGTACAACTTTAGATCAACCGACTCAGCGACTTCTGACTTTAAACTTATTCAGGTAACGAAAAATGCGAGTTTGTTTTCATTGGGTTCGCCAACATCATTTTAGTTTCATAAGCCGGCCAATCCAGTTGATCAGAACTTAACTGACTGAGAGTTTCTCTTAAATGCATGGTCTTACGTTTTACCCTATCAGATTAGCTCATGACCTCCAAATTCAAGGAAAACGACTGTTGCGTTATATTAGAAAAAGAGTTGCGATACCCTAACCGTTTTCTGAATACGAAATAGTTATCGCAACCACATTCCTTGTATAAATCTTCTATTCGATGGTTTTGTTCTTTATTGTGCCCGATGTACATCACCGATTCAACCAACAAGTTCCCCTCTAGTAGAAAAGACCAAATCTCCCCCAAGAGACGAACCACGAACCTCACGTTCGTTGTCAAGAGCGTTATCCACTCGACCACCTCGTCACATAATCATCAGTTCAATCAGTTATGACTTTCTCTTCCGTAAGCCGCTTACAACTACTGCACATGAAGGACATTACCACGTAGCCAAGGTCAAACCTAAGTATTTATTAGTGAACCACTAAAATCGAAAGTCTGTGTAGTTGACTTCCTACATGTAAAATATCATCAAACTCCGGACAGCTTTGACGTTCATTCACATCGATACTCCCTTCCTTAGTGTCCACCGCCTGGCAATTTCAATTTTCAAGTCGTTTTAATTATCTTTATCTTGTAAGAAAATGCATGCCATAAAATCATTGTGATTCGTCATCGCTATGACGCCGCAAGGAATCGAAACACTGCGACTGCTCTCATACAAATCGATCACGTACTGTACCACTAGGTTATCGAGACTGTCATTCTGTTAAGTTCCGCTACCAAGATCACTTCAATAATTTTGAAATCATGCAGAAATATTCTAAGACAAAATATCCTGAATTTTCCATGATTTTCCCTAACTACAGAGCAGTTTTCAATGACTTTAGAGTGATCAGACGTTTGCCTGTTTAACGCCTAAAGTCTTAATGATATAACAAGTAGGTCTGCTACACGCATTAAGACTGATTCGCTTGAAGACCAGCTATATTACTGATCCTATGAGCGACTTCACTGTATATGGCAATTGAAAGAAGTTATGCCTTTATTCTACAGGTTGGAGAATTAATCAATGGAAAGTTAAATGTCGAACATACACAAATCAGGGATTATACAACGCAAGGTGAAAAATTGGTATGGCCAGACGTACGTAAGGCCCAATGCTCTGTCGGTTCTAAATGTGTGGATTGTCAACTTGTAGAGGTACTAGCTGAAGAAACTTTGTTCCTACCCGGAGACGTTTATCTCGTAGGTCTTGTTCCTGTGTTTAATACAGATGGTAAGTTCGGCTGTAGTGACATACGGACCATTAGCGGGTACCAGGGCGCCGAATCTATTAAATTTGCTATACAGAATGTCAACACTAAGACTGGAGACTTCGATGGATACTTCGGCGATCTTAAAGTTGGTCTGATTGTGATTAACACATGCAATAACCAAGTTGTTGTCCAAAGGAAGATTTATGATTTGTTTGAGAACGGAATAACTCTTAAAAATGGAACACAGATCTCGGTTAAAGACCACATTATTGGCGTTGTCGGCGAAATTGGAAGTTCTGTCAGTATAGCCGCAGCGGAGGTGTTGTCACGGCTGCAGTTTGTTCAAATAAGTTATGCCTCAACTAACCCAACGTTAAGTGACCGTACAAAGTATCCATATTTTATGAGAGTTGTAACTCCCGATGACGTACAAGCTCGGGCAATGATGGACATTTTAACTAAATTAGACATCAATTATATTCAAATTATCTACAGCGTAGGTGCGTATGGAGAAGGCGGTCGGGCTAAAGTGAAGGAATATGCCGAACTGAACAATATTTGTGTGGTTCAAGAAATTCCAGTGGATGAACAGAACAGCGAGTACGCAGTTTATGATCAGCTGCTAGAATACTCACACGCGCGATTAGTAATTGTTTTTCTACGCTCACACGTGGCCCCTGTAATTATGCCGGCTCTGGCTAAACAGATTGAAGAACGAGGCCAACGTGGTGAGTTTTTGTTTATTGGATCGGAAGCCTGGGCTAACAAGCTTCAACTTCTGGATAATGAAAACAGCATGGCTTTACTCGGCTCCTACACCCTCTCCGTGGAAATTTACCAGGACAAGCAACTAAGGGCACATATACAAGATTTGGGGCCGGAAACGTACACTGTAAACCCATGGTTGGCGCATTATCTCCAAGCTAAACGAAATTGCTATTTCGACTTGGGTTATGATAAGAAGACATACCCTGAGGTTTGTTCACAGGCTAATGATTACAGTTCTAAACCTGACTTTACACTAGACTCATGGGACACTGCAGCATATGTAGCAACGAAATCCCTGTTGATTGGAGCCAATGAGCATTTCAAGAAAGAGTGTGGAGCGGCAGCTGGTGATCTTTGTGCTGAATTCGTAAACAAACCCAGTGGTAAATATACATCTATACACTTATCACCACCATAATTATAAGCATCACCACCACCATTAGTATCACCATTCTCACCATCATCATCATCATCATCATCATCAGCAGCAGCAGCAGCATTATCATCCCCACCATGATCATCATCAGCATTATCATCATCATCATCATCATCATCATCTCCATTATCTTGATAACAATCATCCCCATTATCATTATCACCATTATCATCATCAGCATTATCACCATCATATCACCATTATCGTGATTACAATCATTGTCATCACCATCATCGTTATTATCATTTTCACCACCACCATCATCATCATTATTATTATTATCATCAAGCAGCTGCTTTACCATTATTGCCATCACCGCAATCAACATAACCGTAATCACGACCGCTATATTTTACAGGTCTAGTTGATGAAATTCTGAAGACGAAACAAGATCTAGATGGGTCAGGTGACAAGATTAAAGTGTTTGACAGTAATAGTGATGGTAACGTTGGTTATCGGATATATAACATACAACGAGACAAGGATGAACCACAGAAGTTGGGCTATGTATCAGTAAGTATAAACTCTTTTATTTAGGTCAGTCACTTGTTTCCATAACATTGTGTACATTGTGTACATAAACAATGTAATTTCTCATATTAATTTAGATTCGACCATGTTTGTTTCTCCATTAATTGAGGTTAGACTGTGTTTGTTTTACCTTTATGGATGTTATACTGTGTTTGTTTTACCTAAATGGAGGTTAGACTGTGTATGTTTTCCCTTAATGAAGGTTAAACAGTGTTTGTTTTCCTTTAATGGATGTTATACTGTGTTTGTTTTTCCATTTATGGAGGTTATACTGTGTTTGTTTTTCCATTGATCGAGGTTAGACTGTGTTTATTTTTTCCATTAATGGAATTTAGATTGTGTTTGTTTTCCCCTAATGAAGATTCGAATATGTTTGTATTTCTATTAATGGAGGTTAGACTTAGTTTGTATTTCTATTGATGGAGTTTAGACTATGTTTGTTTTTCTATTAATGGAGGTTATAAATAGTCTGTATTTGTTTTTCCATTAATTGAGGTTATATACAGTGTTTGTTTTTCCATTACTGGAGGTAAGACTGTGATTGTTTTTTCATTAATAGAGGTAAGCCTGTCTTTGTTTTTCCATTACTGGAGGTTAGACTGTGTTTGTTTTTCCATTAATGGAGGTTAGACTGTGTTTGTTTTTCCATTAATGGAGGTTAGACTGTGTTTGTTTTTCCATTAATGTATGTTAGACTGTGTTTTTTACCATTAATGAAGGTAAAACTGTGCTTGTGTTTCTATTAATGGAGGTTCTATTGTGTTTGTTTTTAGTTAAATGCAGGTTAGGCTGTGCTTGTTTTTGTCTTAATTGAGTAAGACTGTGTTTGTTTTTCTATTATCTGAGGTTAGACTGTGTTATTTTTATCTTAAAGGATGTAAGACTGTGTTTGTTTCTCCATTAATGGAGGTAAAACTGTGTTAGTTTTTTCTATTAATTGAGGTTAGACTGTGTTTGTTTTTCCATTAACGGGCGTTACACTGTGTTTGTTTTTCAATAATTGAGGTTAGACTGTGTTTGTTTTGCCATAATGGAGGTTAGACTGTGTCTGTTTTTCCCCTAATGGAGGCTAGACTGTGTTTGTGTTTTCTATTAATGCAGATTCGACTGTGTTTAGTTTTCCATTAATGGAGGTTAGACTGTGTTTAGTTTTCCATTAATGGAGGTTAGACTGTGTTTGTTTTTTTCTATTAACGGAGGTTAGACTGTGTTTGTTTTTCCATTAATGAAGGTAAGACGGTGGTTGTTTTTCTATTATTGGAGTCTTAACAGTGTCTTTTTCTCCTCTATTCTTAAAAACAGTACATGTCCAAAAATGTAGTAGTTTGTAGTAGTAGCTAGTTTATTTAAAAAATCCAGAAGGTCGTAGACCTATGAGGACAACATATTTACATACAAAGATCATAGTGGTATATGACACGGGTCATTGTTACCTTTATAACAGTAACTATGTAATAAATATACGACATGAAGAAGCTGTAAACATATTTGATTCACGAACATTCTTTTGTTGTGACATGAAACTTGAGTTAGGTATTTAACAAACAATAAAACCCGCAAAATACTATTGTTATTAGATTGTTAAATGTACCAAGGTCAAACAAGACTTGTATAAAAGCCAAGATATCTCTAGATCATATTGTGTCGTATGTTTGATATTTTATCTTTTGTAATAATAGTTACTGTTTTGTCTGTATTTCAACAATAGATTGGCTTAAATATCGTTAAATCTGTCTAATTCCCCCGTGTTATCTACCTTAGACTACCTATTTTAAATACTGTAAACTCATTATCGTCTATGAGGGATTAATTTTCAATGAGTTTAAAATGTCCTGATTATAGCAAGGAAAGGGTACAAACTCAATAAGCTAGCAAACTAAACAAAGTTACTTCTCTTGTTTACAACTTGACTTTTTACATAGTGTAAAATCATTTTTTCGTTGGAGCTAAATGCTCGTTGATTTCGTGGTTCAATTTAACAGCAAAATAAACCCCACGAATAAACAACCTTCCAAACACGGAACTACGGCTTTCCTTTCATGTTTTGTAATTGACGAAGTTACAACTCCACGAAATTGTATTTTACTGTAATCCACGAAATGTAATACCCACGAAAATATGATTTTACAATACACAGTTTCATTCCTATTTGCCTTACAAACTACTGTGTAGCAATACCACGTGACTTTTGGCTACAGTTACAAGAAGAAATTTGTAAACATTGGAAAATAAAATAGACATAAATATTTTGTTTCTTCTTCGATTTTTATTAAATATACACCACGCTAAGGAGACAATAATTTGCTTTCCATGAAATATAAAATCTTTTTCAGCAGAAGTGCCGTTTTGTCCATTACCTTGTGAAACCGTGGAACGTGTAGGTTTCACAGGGTAATGGAAAAATCAGTAATACTCCTGAAAAAGATCTTATACTTCATGGAAAGCAAATGCTTTTCACCTTAGCGTGGCGTATATTTTATAGAAATTGATCACAAAATAAAACACTTATGGCTACATTCGTGTTCCAATGTTTACAAATTTCTACTTGGAACTGTAGTCAAAAACCACGTGGTATTGCTACACTGAACTAGGAAGTCGTTAAAAATGTCCTCGGTTATTATAACGCGTGGCCAAGAGTGATAACTCTGAACTACCTAAGTGAGTCAGTATATGTGTCGATGTGTCTTTCTGTATAGATGTGATTAAAATACCAATTGCCGTCGTAGAAAAATAAGACTTTCACACCGGGTATCCGTGTTCGATGACCGGTATCTGCAGGTTATGTTCCAAAGTCACGTGATAGGTGCTGGTTCACGCTAACCAAGCTAAAATTGTAAAATAGGATCCCGTTCAGACTCATTCAATTACTAGTACATGTATTACGACAGCAATAATATCAATATAATCAGTATACAATACCATAATTTAGAGACATGATTTAAGGGTCCATACTAGAAAGGACCGGCGTTTAAACATAACACATTTTGTCAACGCAATATCCAATGTACGCGTACGTATACAGTATTAGTTTGTTTCTATAACACAAGTAGTAGGGAGCGTTATATAAACCGTTTGCACTGGACAAGCTATTTTTAAATCCCATAGCCTACCCCTATTTGAAGACTCCTTCATAAAACCAGTTCCACAGTGTCACAAAAATACCAATAGTTTCCCACATTGGCCTAGATTATCTATGGACTCCGTAGCTCAATGGTTAGCGCGCTTGCCGTCTAATCTGGCGACTCGGGTTCAAAACCGGGTGGAGGCACACATATATATGCCTGCCATATTTCAGCGGAAAGCTGACTGGCGAATAAAGGCTATGCTCGACATTTAAGATTTTTATGTTCAATGATAACACTGATTTTTATTGGTTGTATTATATAAAAAATGCTTTATTCTGCACAACAGGTTGGTCGATATCCACTCGACGGAACGTTCACGTTTGAGACTGAAAGAATTGTCTATCCAACAGATGATGCGTTTGTCTCCAAATGTCCTAATGAAAAAGCATGTTCCAAATGCTTTAAACACCAACCAGGAGGTGTGATAGCTGAAGAAAATGGGCCAGCTGTAGGGTAGGTATTGTTTGTTTTTGTTTGCTATTTTTGTCGAGTTTCATATAGTATAGGAGAGATCACCGTATGCATATGCAAAGGCAATCTATTGGATGAATGAACAATAAAAACCTGTCATTCACCAATAACTAGCTGGTGGTACTAATCCCTTTGTATACAAACATGATCACTCATATAGTAGAAAACATTTGACTTGGCGCTAATCAACCTTCGTGTGATTTCGTTATTGTACTGTAAGAATGTTTTTACTAGTTAAAGTAACAAATCTGATTGGTCGATGTATGAGCACGAATATCCACGGGTGTCATTTAAATTGTTACAAGCTATATACATGTACTGTAAAAAGATAATTAATAACAAATTGGACAGGAAAGGTAGCAACCATCAGAATCAGCAGAGGTTGATAAGATTAATTAACTAATCCTAACTAGAACTATAATAATCAGACCATACCGACCATGGCCTTCATGTGTGACCTATATGTTATATCTTTCCTATCATGGTTATTCAAATATTTACGCATACTCATGCCATCCACAACCAGTCATAAGTTATATGTCTAGTACAGTGGCAACTTATTTACAGTGAATACTAGTAATCACACATATCTTCGGATACGTTTTTTATACATACTGTTTAACAGTTTATTTTCAAGGTTTTAGGCCATTGGCCCATGAATCACATATATAAATCTAAACAAGTTATTCGTTACAAACAAGTTATAAAGCATTTTAAAGTATATGTACAAAACAAATGGTATTGTATTGCGCGAGATTGTTTACTGGAGACCCAAAAAACTTGTGACAAAAGCTACATGACATTGTGTTCCGTTACATAAACAAGATAAAGTTGATGCAGAGGATCAAATCGCCCATAAATGATTATCAGATAACATACAAGGTGGTAGCATACAAAAAACGGCACCGCCTCAAAATCAGATGAGGGAGACGTGTTACGTTTGTATATTGGCATGTTACATGGAGAAAAGTATTCATTCTCGGCTTGAGTGTCGAAATTATCTCGTTAAAAACTGTCGAAGAATTAAAAAAATTAACGCTTTTAAAACGTTCGAATACAGTTCCCTACAAAAATTGATCTACTAAAATATTTCATTTAGCTCGATTTTACGTTATGCTACGGTCGCAAAGCTCGTTCGATATCCGTACGAATTTACAAACTCGTACGAGTCCACAATGTTTGAAATCCTAACGGTATTTTTACATTCGTAGGGTCTGGTCACAGCTCGTACGGACCTCGTACAATTTATAGATTTACTGTGTATACATGCTACGAATCGTTCGTTGGCGACTGTTTCAGTCATCTCTTTCTTAATACAATAATAACCAAAACTCGTGGCATAGTTAGTCTACGTCAAAGGTCCTTTATTTATCTGGCAAATGTCGGCGTGCATGATTTCTCTCTGTTGAATAATGTGAATCAATGTTTATTTTCTTCCTCTTTTTCTGTCACACAGGGGCCTGGATATTGGTATGATAGTACTGGGTGTTCTGTTGGCCATCGCGATTCTGGTTATCATTGTCCTGGTTTGTATTACAGTCCGTAACTACAGGTACCATTACACGGGTAAGTATCGATTATTATATCGATTAAACTATATAGTTTGATTTCCACATTAAGCTTTCGGTTAATTTGGCCATTAAACGATCGATTAATTTAGCCATTAAACTATCGATTATTTTACCCAAAAACTATGCTTTAATTTACCCATGAACTTATCGATTAATTTACGCATTATACTATCGATTAATTTACGCATTAAACTATCCATCAATTTGGCCATTAAACTATCGATTCATTTACCCATCAAATTATCGATTAATTTACCCATTAAACTGTCAATTGTGTATATTACAGACAAACAGATCTATATACACCCAACCACATCCAGCTCGGACACAACTGGCGGTCCTTACTTCGACAACAATGCTATTGAAGCGTTCGACATACCAGCTTGTAGGCCAGATACTATCATCAGCGAGATACAGACTACAGACACGTAGTATGTGTTAGTGAGATATAGACTACGGACACGTAACCTGTATGTGTTAGTGAGATATAGACTACGGACACGAATCATGTGTATGTTAGTGAGATATATACTACGGACACGAAACATGTGTGTGTTAGCGAGATACAGACTATCGACACGAAACATGTATGTGTTATAGTGCGAACATATTATCTTAGTACTCGAACCGTCTATAAGAAAAATATAACAGTTGATTTCATTCTATACTTTAATGTCGGCCTTTGATTTAACAAGTGAAGTAACTTTAATACGAATCTGTTTAAGGTGAACTCCGCGAAATTAGAAAATTTATATAGTCCGCACAAGAAGCTGGTAAAATATTTATGAATAAAGGTTGAATACCAGCTTAATTTGTCAGGACTATACGTCAAATGGTCGTCAAGACGCTTATCATTGTCGTGTTGCCTTATACGGAAACTATTGATACGTACCCTGGTCGTGATACCATAAATAATCAAACTCATGACACATACCACGGATGTGCTACCATACACTTGACTCATAAAAACATGGATGTTCTACTAGCCGTAAATACATTATTGACACGTACGCGCAACAAGGGTGACCCTGGAGTGTGTATTGAAATTATTGATACATAAAATGATCGTGCAAACATGTACTCAAACTAGTGACACGTAACATGGTCCTATATATAAATAAACTATTGATAGTACCATGTCGGTGGTACAAGTAGGCATACACAATCATGTAATGTGATTAATGCTTGTAATAAACACATTTTCTCAGTTGTATACAATCAACTGTCATTATCTTAACATTCTTGTATTTGTCACATTTCGTCTTGTTTTAAAAACACTTTCACTCATTCATAATTTCATTTGAATACTCATAATAACTATGTGTAGTAGAGTTTGTCTATGTATCATACTATATTTTGTATATATCATTAACCTTCCTTGATACATTGTATATGTCACCTGTCCCAGTTAGTGCAGTGGATTGAAAGCTCGCCAGTCATCCGGACCAACTATATTGTGGACAAACCGTGGTATGTGACGTGTTAATGGGCTAAGTACGCAAGTAAATATCTGACAACAAAAACTTAAAAAACAACCGTAAGTATTCGATTCTTTGACCAATGTAAACGGGACATCTTCCACGCTCGAGAATAAGTACTTTCCATGTGACAGATTTTACTTGCGTTCTTAGCAAAAAATAACGTCAAATACCACGTTGTATGTACACACTGAACTTCATACCGATACTGGGTCGGGCAATTGTTGTGAGTTGTTTGGAAACAAATGAGTTGATAATTGATTCCGGGAGGACTGTTTGTGTCATTCGTTGCTAAGCAACACAAAATGGAGATAAAATGCCAGGCCCCGATCTTCCGAAGCATCTCAAGTAGAAATTTCAACTCAAATTGAGATTTTGATAATTTCAAAGTCTGAATTTGAGATAAATATAAATCTTGAACTCTCAAAGTTTTGCTGTAATAAACTCAGAATAATGTTTCTGTTTTGTTATACCAATGTAGAGTACAATTCAGCATGGAAACTACCTCAAACGATAGGACTGGTGACAGAATTTGAGTTGAGATTGAGATCAGATTGAGGTGTTTCGGGAGATCGGGACTATTGCTGAATAGAATGTCTTTCTGGGCAGGTGTTGTAAATATATTCGCATTTATGTTTATTTGCAATAGATTTAGTTATAAATCCAATCTAGTTTCGTTATGGTAATACATGTTGATACACTTACGTGGACCTATAATATGACAGCATTGGGCTGGAACTCGTGAATATTCCGTGCATTTCCGTTGTGCTATTAGGGACAAATCTTCCGAAAGCTCTAAAGTAAAAATCTCAACTCAAGTTGAGATTTTGCTCAAATCAGAATTTGAATTTGAGAGACATCTTAAAATTTTACTGTAATAAACTTTAGAATATTGTTGCTGTTTTGTTATTCCAATCTTGAGTCCAGTCTCGCATAGAAATTTCTATAAAGACACATGCCAATATTTGATATGGGATCTTGCTCAGAATAAGACTGGAACCATGTCCGTTTTTTGAGAAGTCAAAACATCATAGCAGTAAAGTAACGAAATCACACAAATACTAATGAGTCCAGTTCAATAATGTTGCATAATACTATATAGCTATATTGTTTTGTTTGTATTGTTTATACGTACATAAGTGATGTTTATGAAAAATAAAATGCTTTGTTATAGATAAATACTTTATTTCCAAAATCCAATAAAAAAGATAATAGTAAACTGAACAGATACAACAACACTCAGCCGAAATTGCAGGCTTGTGATCCACGTGACAACCTATTTACATAAAATATGCACGTATACCTCGTACAGGCACCATTCAAATACACCGGTATACAGTTGCAGCGCAGACATACATGTCTACGTTGCTTATCTTGGAACTGTTAGACTAAAATGAGAATTATACGTTTTAGAAACTAAAATATAACCCCATCTCATCGAGTGCCGATACAAGCAAGAACGATACTGTCACAACCCGACTCTCTGAAAACCGGAAACCAAATAAAAGCGGACGATTTCATAGGTCCTGTATTTTTCTCTTATTTATTCAACGTAAAAAACTTCCGCAATACCGTACTTCCAGAATTCCAGACAGGTTTTTGACTCCGCTGACAAAATTACTCTCAGAAAACCGTATTTCAATGCGGTTCGAACATGGTCCGATTTGAGCGATTTACATGTTAACAGAAATGAACACATTTAAAATTGTACTGCTTACAACATTCGTTATTGTGACACAACCAAGTGACAGGGATCAGATACTGTCCTCGTCGAGTGCATTGAGTTCAAGTTCCAATCTAGCCATACGACGAGCTTGTCTACTTGGTTTGGTAAACATAACACAGAAGTTGATAATGCCAGAGAAAAGGAAGGAAAGCCCAGCCACCAGGAAGCTGATTGTGTAACTGTTGGTCAGATCAAATATCCAGCCTGTAATTTAAAATAGTCACCAAGTAAAACAAGGTTGTTACACTGTCACGGGCAAGGGGAGGATAAAGTGGAATACCACCTATCCAGTGCAATCATTTGGGTGGTATTTACAAAGCATCTTAGTGGAAAAATTATGTTTTTCTTAATATTCCTAACTTGTTCGTATACCGGTACATGCACGGGTAGCTACACGTACAGGTGGGTGTACACGTTCGTTTCGCAACCTACTAGTATCTATAACAGATATTTGGGATCAAGTTAAATCTGGTTATTTACAGGATAATAATAATAATAAATCCAGGAAAACGGACAGCAACATATTATGGTAAACGATATGTACAGCGATGTTAAACTCCATGTAATGGCGCAGTCACACTACGACGTTGTAGCCATACACTGTAGTGTGACTGGGCCATAACAAACTAACGAACTTATTACAGTACACAAACCTGCCATAGGACTTCCCAATATGGTTGATACACCATAGACACACATCATAACACCCATAACTTCTACAATATACTCCTCGCCAAAATATTCCAGCAACACTATTGGCTGAACAACGTAAATTGCTCCTGTAATAGAAACAAAATCATGAACAACGTAAATGCTCCTGTAATAGAAACAAAATCATGAACACTGCACTGTACGAAATATTCCATTAACGTAATAGGTACATGTACATCATCGTATTTGACAACATGCGCACAAAATGCGTAGTAGACAACTGATACCCCTGCAAAATGGTTGCTGGCACCGAAGTGAATACCGAGCAACGGAATCAATCTAATCAATCTAATCAATCAATCAATCAATCAATCAATCAATCAATCAATCAATCAATCAATCAATCAATCAATCAATCAATCAATCAATCAATCAATCAATCAATCAATCAATCAATCAATCACTCAATCAATCAATCAATCAATCAATCAATCAATCAATCAATCAATCAATCAATCAATTAATTAATCAATCACAAACAATTAATCAATTAATCAATCGTTACAAAGAGTATAATTACCAAAAAACATCCCAAACAGAGCTGAGAAGGTTAAGATAATTTCATACACTGGTACAAAGGCTACAATAGTTGTTGTAAGTCCGAGGACGAGCAGACATACACCAAGTAATGTCAGGCGATGTACACATTGTAGGTTAGACAAATACCCAGATCCTACACGACTTATTGTACCTGAAAAAGAAAAGAACAGTTACCACGTGACTCTAACATCACTAAAAGCATCAAAACCAAGACGAAATTTGTCACCATTTGCTCCACTTCGAAAACAAAAATAGCCGTAAGTATTTTATTTCATCATCGATTTGTATGAAACATACGCTAATCTAAGGGGAAATATATGCTTTCCAGGAAAAAAGGATCTCGATCAGCGGCTGTGAACCTTTTAAGTTGATTGTATGCGAGTGTGTTGAGAGATTTTTACTTGCGTTCTTAGCCAAAACTTACGTCACAAACCACGTGGTATGTCCACACTGATCACCCGACTGTTGTGTTCGGTGACATTTGCTACCCGACCCGTGACCTAAGTTACGAACTTCAAGTTACACGTGGAAGAGCAAGTAAATACAGTATGGAGATTTAAACTTGATCCTCGACCTTCTATTAGCATAATTGAACAACTGATATATTGTCTATATAAATAACCTCGGTTGTATGTTTTCATAGACGGGAAGTATCACGAAGACGCTTGAGGTGTCATACAAACACAAACGTAAAGCCTTTAAAGGACCGATATTGCACGAATTGCTCGCAGAAATTGATACATTCCGCGTAAGAACCTTATAATATATTCAAGCATAAAGATTTAGATCAGACCAATACCTCCGTTGATAAGTAATAACAGGAATTACTAGACACCGTAATTATTTTTTAAAAAGGCGTAAAATCCGAGGTAACGAAAAAAGAAATGCATCATAAGATTAAATATACATTTAAATTACCATAATATTAAATAATTTAAGTGTACCTCCAATTCCAATCGTGGACAACAGCCAAGCACATTGAGTAGAACTTGCACCAATCGATCTTGCATAATCGGGTAACATACTGAATGGTATAAACGAGGGTAAACCTATGAACACACTACAGAGCATCATTGTAATGAAGTTGATATTTGTAACTAAAGCTTTAGGAAACATACTTTCAATTACCGAGTTTCCAAACATGTTTCCGCTTTCTTCAGCTATAGTCCTGTCACTTTTTGGGAAACTAATTGGCGCGTTTACTGTCGACGTCGAGGATTTGAATTTATTTCGCTTGTCAAACATATATCCAAACGAAGCATTGCTGCCTAGTATAGATTGATTGATAACTGGAACGTTTAAACTCCTATGAGACATACGTGATAATGTTAGACTAAAGCGTGAACCTTTAGCGTCAGTTTTCTCCATTGCCTGAAACTGTTCCTTTCTCATATCAGCGAAAGTTCTTGGCATTAACGGAGTCACTGGTTTAACATCCTTATCCTTGTTAAATCCATTCTTTACTTTAACAATTGGATTCTCATGATCTGTGAATGGTTTTGTATGTTCATTATCGTCACTTGATGGCGGCTGCAAAGGACGATAGAGCGCAGATAGAACGCAGCAATTTAACGAGATTCCAGCCAGGATGATAAGACTTCCTCGCCAAGTGTATGTATCAATAAGATATGCAACTAAAGGTGTTAAGACAAATGTTCCAACTCCGCTACCACAAAATGATATACCGATGGCCATTGACCGTTTTTCTTTGAAATAACGCCCGACTGCCACAGTGCCAGATAAAAATATTAATCCGTATCCAAAACCTGAAACCAGTAAAACACAAACAATTGGTGTTGGTTTATAAAATATAATATGTTCAAATCAAATACATGTATACGCACATATATGTTAGAAATCAATATAATAGACATTTATGATAGACATGGGCAGTCGTTGGTTGGCTTCATAAAGGCTTTCGCGGCCGTTTTTGTGAGGTATAGGGATTTCCCCAACAATAGCATTAATTTGCTCAAAGTTTGTACATGGACAGGGTACAGAGAGTCATATAAGAAGCAGAAAAATACATAAAAATAATCATTGGCCACTGTGCTTGTTTAGCAGTTATTTGAATATGCAAATTTGGAGAAAAAAATACTAGTTGCAAGGGCAGATAACTCATAAACACGTTGTGTGCACATATTTTGTATTTTTCTGTTTCAAACATTATACTGTGCTCCTCTGCAATGGTTGAACACATTATATTATTTGGATTTTGCCTCATCAACTATGCGCACAGTGAACGCCTTTAAAGTTTAAGCAATCTACGTTTATTTTAATGAATATCACACGGGTCAAATTCACACAGAAAGGTGAAGAAAACTGTAAATGCCACAGTCAGTGCATCAATTGATTAGTTCGGCTTATTTACACCAGTTTGGCTGTAATTACGTAAACTACACACACTTTGGAAATTCTCCCTTGAGCAAAATAGCACAGTGGTGTATGAACTATGAAACTTGTTTCAATGTTTCAAGTGAAAGTAAATATCTGGAGTAGTTAGGCTTAAGTCCATTGGGGTCACCAACCTTTATTTAAGGCTCAGCATGCCCACTACAAACTGTAATTATTTGACTCACATCAATTTCAACAGACGAAAATTGCTTATTCCAAACACACGTCAGTACATTTCGACGAAACCTTCAAGCATCGTATGACGAGGGAAATTCTACGACCACTTTGTGAAAGAGATTTAAAAAGAAGAAAAACCGTTTTATTCATTTCTGTGAAAACAAACTAGAAATCAACTTACGAAGAAATTTCATCGAAACTTGCGAAAGAGATTTAAGGTAGAAATATTAAAGGTTGCATTGATGTCTGCGAAAACAAACTGGTTTCTCTTACCTGGAAGTATTCCGTACGTTAAATATAAGAAGTAAACATTCATGGCAAAGTAACTGAGGAAATAACCTGTGGCTGCTACAATAGCTCCTATCATAGAGGCCACTCTATATCCAACCTTGTTCACTATAACCGCAAATACTGGGCCTGTAAATAAAATGTGCATCTTTAGTGTGGGATTCTAACCTGTAAAAGTGTAAAAGCGTCACTAAGATTATCATAAGCGTATAAGCGTATTTTCCAGATTCTACAGTACGCTCGTATGTTGACCTATCAGGTTTTTAGTAATATATACCTTCTTTTGGAGGTTTCAAGTTCCATCGGCATCATTTCAATAAAATTGAGACTACCCAGCCCGGTTACTCTGACCCTGGAAAATCTAGTCATATACGTACCCGCGCATACCGACGACCGCCTAGTAAGTTAGATACTCTGGTATGCCATGGATTTTAATCGAACCCGAGTCTAAAGGATAACTTCTAAGACCTGCTCCTTGGGTAGTTGGTTCGAATGATGTCTTTGGTGAAGTTTGATAATTGACTTTAAAGTAATTAACATTCCCCTAAAATTGGCGCGAACATTTGGTTAGTAACACAGGAATCATTTATTGAGAAACGTTGTATAAAAACAGTCCGGTTGCGGCGAAAAAATCGTCTAAAATGAAGATTTCTCAGTATTTACAGCACCTACAAGTATGAAGTAAAAATGTTACTATATATAGTAACAGGTGTATTAACAGTTATTAATACACCTGTTACTATATATAGTAACATTTTTACGTTGACAAAATCTGTATTATCGCCCCACCGGGGATATTATCATCAAAATGTTGAAAACTGATAATATCCCCGGGGATATTATCGATCACGTGATCAATAATCGCCCTGCGATCGAGCGCACGCACGCCCGACGTGACGTTATTAGACGTCGAAAAGTATGCTTGGAGGCTAGGTCAAATAAATTAAGGAAAACGGGACATCCATACTTCTTTATTTTACTAAAAAGACAAAATATTTAATTGACCGTTTTCTTCGTTTAGTTCTATTTTGCCTCGGAATGAGAATTGCACCGTGCTATTTCTCGTTGTTTCGAAGCTTTATTCGTATCAATTAACGAATGAAGACGTGTAACCTTTATTCTATACTGTTATGTAAGATGTTGACATTGAGTGCTTTCATATATTTCCTTCGCTGGAACATGCATATTAAACAGTTCAATAACTGGGCGCGCTGTGGCATTGGATGATAATATCCCCGGCGCTTTACACCATAAAAAATAAACTTGTTTAAATAAGTAATTAAAAATTATAACATTTAAAATGGGAGTAGGTAGAACGTAATTATGATTCTACGTAAAGTTTTATCAACATCTGATGAAACGATTTTTAACAATTCAAAATTTAGACGATTTTTTTCGCTGCAAACGGGCTATACTATAATGTAAAATGTACATGCCGTGTCTTTACTAGTTTTATTCAACTACATACTACTAGCAAAGTAGTTACTTACCACAGAGGTTATACGTTGCCACCATAAGGGACCCTACCCACGCCGTTGTTCCTTTCCCATATCCGAACTCATCAAGGAATTCCACAAAGTAAAGTCCAAACGTAAACCTTATACCATCTACCAGAACCTCTATGAGGAAGAACGACGCCATTATCACCCATGCGTAACCTCCGTCCAGATCTGACCGTCTGTGTGTCATTTAAACACATATATCCTCTCCGCTGCCTAGAAACAAGTTGTATCTTATATAAATCGTATTAGCTTGTTAGCTCTTCAAGGCCATAGTGTCGGTTTTAATTATAAACCACGTTTTAAAAGTCTGAACAAATCGATACGCAAGTGAACTTCATTAATTATTTTTCTCACATAGTAAAATCACAGCCATGAGTGTCGTATTCTGTTTCTGAATTAATGCTGATTACATTAAAATTCTTCCGAGAAGCACACACGTTCTATCTTATTCAGTAAAAGGTTTCCTGTGATAACTACTTTAAGGTGAACCCACTCTATTGACTTACTTAACGTGAGGTGACACAAGGACAACATACTGTAAGATAATCAAAGGGTAAGATAATGGAAGAATGTCTCATATAAATATTGTGATGGATACTTAACTACAAGTGAATTTATATTTTTAACTATCATCCTACCGTGCATGTTCGGGAACTATTACTGTGACAGATACATACTTGTACGGTTGTTAGTTTGTGCCATCTTGACTGAGAGACTGTACCTCGTCAATTTCCAAACCTCGGAATTTTGCACTGCTGCAAATAATGCGGGTACACAAAAATAGTAATACGACGCGCAATAACCTCACAAGAGTTTAGCAGACGCGGTTGACAGCAGTAATTGCCTCCTCCCTTCCTGTCTTCCAGTAACGTTTGGATGCGATAGTAATAAGTTTACTTGAATCAAAATAAATACTGTAGTGCACAGATAATCCAAGCCACACTGAAACGACGGCAGCTTTTAGTCACCAACAAAGGAGTCAGACATAGAACGAACGGTCAATATACCCCCCAAAAATATGTCAAGCAAGCATATGTTATACTCACCCGCAATGAATGACATACTGTGGACTTTGAATTTCGTGCATAATTAACCATAAAGGGGGTTATTATGAATGATAACTACACCGAAGTGAAGTACGTAAATACTTTTTACATTCTTTTTAAATCTCACAAAATACTAGTAATAATTAGTTAAAATTAGCGGCGTAGGAAGTTTTCTGACGAATTTCTTCTTGTAGAGCTTATAAAATATTATTAAGAAATTTAAAAAATCGTTAACAATTGCCCTCACAAAACGTCTGAAATTCAGAATTCGCCATTTTTTGATACGCAGAAATATCCACTCATACAGTACTTAAAAGTTCAAACTAAAATGTTAAAATGTTGACAGCGAAAATATGTGCTTTCACAGTATCTTAATTGAAAATAAGGTTATTATTTGAACTTTGTACTTACATTTTGTAATTCTATTACCTGTATAATACCACTATTACAGCCATGGTTATAGCACGTGTATATCATGCATGCACATCTATTGCATCATAAGAGTTTAGCATTCTGTATGATTTAGACAGCACAGGTCGTTCGGGACACCTTGGGTATTTACGTAGCAACCTTGGATGTATTCTCTTCTTCATAATGTATAAAGCAACACTGTTCTAGTAGCAAACAACACATTTTGTTGTTGCTACTATCGCTCTCGAGGACACGATATGTACGGAAAATCAGATATTTTCGAGAGAGACTAATTTTTGCTATATTCGCGAATTTTATAAAATTATACATATATTTTCGCGAAATTTAATATTTGTGAACTTAAAAATTACTGTAAAACGCAGAAATTGGTTTTATGAAGTTTGAAAATCGCGAACATTTAACTTTGCACAATCTCCTTTAAAATGACAAAAGTTTGATCCCGCGAAAATATGTAATTTTCCGTAAATATATATATATCGTATGTTGGGTTCATTTTGTACTTTTGGTATTGTACTTCGTTATTACACATCTTGTTGTATACCTGTGGTTGAGTAGATAGATTTCGTCAATTGAAAGGTAGGCCTATCTTTACACCTTCAATTTTTATTCGATTAACTTGTAGAACATGTTCTTAGAAAATGTTTTTGCTTTTGCTCTTAATAGAGTAGACCAGACCTTGGCGGGAAAAGAATGTGAAATGAAAATAAAGTAGTGAACTAAAATACGTTTTATCGCCTAATTCCCCAACACTCAGAGGCAGCCCATATTGCCAACAATCTAGATGCTACATGTAACTATATCATGCATTTGTTTTCTTCTGTTTCTTTTGAATTTTGATTTTCCTGGTCTGTTTTGGGGCTCAGTATGTAGGGATAGTTCTTGAACTATCCGGGTGACGATTTTGGGAAAGGTAAGTTTATCTGATAGAGAAACTGTCAGCGATCGTTTAATCCATTATCACACTATTTACACTCGTATCATGCATATTCCATCTACTAGGTTTATTTAAAATGTATGATATACTAGCAGTTTATTTGAGATTGTTTGACAAAGTACGTCCTTTTCTTATCATCTAGTATGATTGGTTTCCGTTCTCAAGCTTTATCTAGTATAGTAGTTGGTCCTGTAGACGGGAACCAGTCAACTTATCATTATGTTTCAAGTGTACAGACGCTCACGCACACATCTTCATCAGTATCACGTGCATATCACCAGGGCAAGATGTATTATGTTCAATCTATTATTATCTAGGAGTCACTATTCGACCGGTCATTGTCTCGAACGAGTAACATGTTTCACCTTTCCTGTCCGTTATAACATATGCATAAACACAGCGCTCATAAATATATACAGCAGTGTCAGCAAGTTTACTGTAAATAATTGGACATAATTGAATCAGATGTTTGTTTGTGTACATGTAATCGGATTTAAGCCGTTTCTCAACACTATATAATAAACACATGTTGGAGTTCACAGAACTTATTTTGTTATAACAGAGTTCATAAAACTTGTTTTATGATAGCATTGTTTTATAGACTAAACTATAAGGAATGTAGAATGAACTACAAATAACATGTCATAAAACAATGTGTCGACACGTCCTACGTACATAGTTTACGTGAAAATTCAATTTATAAATTTAAATGTATTGTATACATTTGAACACGCAACACTTATTTGTAAAATAGTAATACAAACATTATAATAATTAGTATCATCACTAATAAAATCATTCATAGTAGTTTTATGTTTATTCTCCTGCGGTTGTGCACTGTTATTCCGCAAAATTTTGTGATATGCAAATATAAAGAGACAAACCCCTCCCTATCAAAATGCAACCCATTCATTAAAACCATCCAAAACTAACCTTACTAGAACAGTCAGTCGATAATTATGCATGGTATCCTTAGCTGACCCCTTTATTGACAGGTCAGTTAAATATTTAATAGGAACTATCTAAGTATAATGTACATAATGCGGTTGTGAGGAAGGGCACCATTCAAGCATGATGATTGTTAAAAACAAAAGACCTGAAATCAAGTGTTTAGTGTTGACAATTAGTAATTAATAAGAGCATATTAGAATGCCATCAGTCTATAAAGTATCAACTGCCACTTGCCAATGGTTCTGAAATTCTTTGAATATTGTAAATCTCTTAACACTCACGTTCCCATGAGATCCCAAGTGACATGCACATTAACCTGGTCTATGCTGAGATAATATTGCTGGACTGCCCAGTGTCAACAAATTTGATACATAAATCCTTCGCAGATTTCTTAAACAAGTCAGTTATGGACCTTAACAAATACCAATGTTGAATGCTAAACATGTACTACTAGTAAAGCATGTTTTCAATTATGCCTCTTTATAATTTTAACATAATTATAAACGTGTATTTAAGGCAGCCTATGACTCCACTCCACGACTCCACTCCACGACTCCACTCCACAACTCCACTCCACGACTCCACTCCACAACTCCACTCCACGACTCCACTCCATGTTTTGTAGTATGCCCAACAAGATCGCGGCATATGCTACATTACAATTCGTAATTATATTTCAAGGACGCCCCGAGTAACCAGGAATCACTTTCGCGGCGTAAAACGGAAAGACAGTGGGCTGATATGCCTACCAAACGTTGTTTTAATCAAATAGTTTTACCCTACTTACTTAGTCCATGATTTATTCATTTGACTGAAAATACCATATATACTCCCTTATTATTCGACGTCGACTATTAGACGCATCCGGAATTATTTATACTTAGTCTAGTATCCTAACGTATAAGCCAGCTCGCCTTGTGAGCGGGTACTATCATTGATCACATTCTTTGGAAATTTGAAATCCACGGATTATGATCCCCTAAAAGTTTTATTGCGACGGATATAATTTATGTTAGGGTACAAGTGTATATCATATTAGAACACATTTAAACATGTACACACACAGTCCAACCATGGGAATAGAAAAACAGGCTTGGCTGACACGGGTGCTTTCTCGATCTTTACAGATGTTTAAAACTCATTGAAACTTGTCCGACGAGAGACAAACTTGTAAGTCTTTGCTGATCGGTGTTGCATATGTCGTCTTTGTTCGCAAGTTATCTTTAACACGGGTTAGCCTGTTAAAATGATTATGGGCTGCTAGTAGATCTGCTAAACTACAATGTTTAGTTGACTATTTTGCAAAATCTCGTTTAGGAGGTTAATCTCAAATATCAGTAAATAGGTCTCTACATTTGTATACATTCGTTTCAAGTAAATTCATCGTCGACCGCATGAATTTCTAAGTCGAGTTTGGCAAGTTTTCTGGACTGACGACTGGCGCTGGTGCAGAGAACGAAGTAATTGACGACCCCACTCATGAGGAAGAAGATTCCAGCGACCAGGAAACTGATTGTGTAACTGTTGGTCCAATCAAATATCCAGCCTGCAATAAATAAATCAATTCATACAGTATGTATAATTATTAAATTCCTGAAGAGGAAGCATGGGCTCGAACATTTGAACAAAGAGTCATTGTTACCTATTGAGAGAGTGGAACTTATTATGCAAGCAGTTTATACTTTATTATAGTTCTGCTAGTAGGAACACTTCAATTATTTTTAAATCGTAGGTATTCTCGCAAGTTTATGGCCAAAAGTCTTAACTTAAGAAAATAGTGTGAGCTTCTAAGACCTATTCGCTATTACTTTACTTTATTTTACTCCTAACTCGGTTGTGAACAAGCTGCGTCTCGGCATCGCATTTCTGATAGGAGCCTTGTTAGGGAGAGAAGCCAGTTTTCACATTTTCAATACGCGTGATATTTCATTGTAGTAGGCCTTCGCTTAGAGAGTGTGACTGTATCCATCGAAACAACTAAATGGTACCAGCATTTTCCTTACTTGATGCTCGACTGTTTGTGGGGATAAGATTTCGAGGTCAGATTCCAACTCGAAATCAACGAAAAGTTAACTCCCAGAACACATTACTATAAATATTCATTCTTTCCTTATACAGTCGTTCTTTGGAATGGCTTACCAAGCCACATAGTCCTCCAGCCAGACCTAGAGGGGTTTAAGAACCATCTTAGCGCCTCTCTCATCTTAAACCGCCCCTGAGTACCAGAACAGTGTTTTTATCAGCTTTTAAACTATAAATACTTTCACCTTTATTTTAACACTATCACACTTTATTTCTTCTCACTTTCTCACTTTGAAGTATTCTTTCAATACTGTTAAATTACTTTTATCTTGCACCTGACGCGCACCTGCTAGTTTACCCGAAAGGGACTTAAGCACTATTTAAAGATAAATAATAATTTTATAGTACGAGTTACTGGGTTATTTTTCTGTTAACTATACTGCCTGTAATGACTACATTCCTAGCTTCGTAGATATAAAGGGTGAACGGTTACTCGGTCGTTGTTCTGTAAATATTATTATCTTAAAATATCAAATCAAACATAATACGATTATAAGTAGCACATAATACATTAGTTAACATGTTTAGCTTACTCCTCGCAGTAGTTATCTCCCCTTACATTTCTGTAACTGCAAGGGAAGTAACTCCTGTAAGGATATTGGACTTTTCGTGTCAGTTAGATTAGTTAAAACAGAACAACTGTTTAAAGATTCTGAAGCACAGACCAAGCTAACATTTTTGTTAGTTTGTTTGTTTGACTAAGTTTACAACTGAACCAAATCTGTTTATAATAGAAAGCCGCTGACAGTTGCTGTATAGAAATGCATTGCAAATATGGCATCACGATTGGATGGGATAAATAATTATTATAATTCTTCTTCGCCATATGAGCAAATTAAATCGCTTGTGTCTTTTATTTTGTTAACACTGGCTACGGGATTCCATTTCGGACGGTGAAATGCGAAGCAATCCTGCTCATTATAAATATGTATAGAGCGTTTTTGAATAATAATAGTATTATAGTATATAATAAAGACTTTATTGATGGAGGGAGCTTACTTGACATAATTGTAAATCTACCGTAAGACCTTCAACATTGAACTATGAAACAACAGGAACATGGATCGACTGCTATGATATTAAATATAATTAAAGGCAATATATCAACTTTTAAATTATCCTAATAAAAATTTTGAGGATCACGTTAATTTGTTCGCGTTATACAAAAGTGAGGCTACATTGTAATATATTCCAGGAACTGCTTTATTTAGTTGACCACCAACACAGGTTTGACGAGCGTATGGAGAAATACATAAGCTAAACCAAACATACCAGCTAAAGGACTTCCTATAAACAAAGCCACACCGTACACACACATCATTACCCCCATAACTTCACCAATATACTCTTCACCAAAATACTCCAACAGAACAACAGGTTGAACAACATATAAAGCACCTGTAATAACACAACAAACCAAAGTTGTGTACATTTTGTACTGTACAAAAAAACATTGATTCAAAGTATTCAAAGGCGCCGCGAAGTTCAATTTCAGGCATTCGGCATGCGCAAATATAGGTAAATATTCTACATTTTATTTTAGTAGAACCCATTGTAGGGCAAACTTTACGTTAGTGGACACGTGCAGGAAAATCGACATTGCTGTCATGTATTCATGAAAGGGTATGACCTTCCGCGACCGGGAATCGAACCCGACGTGGAAACATGGCATGCGTTGTAAGTTACAAGATCTAACACGATGTAACACTATAAGTATAGTACTTATGATAATAATACTTTATTTCCAGAAGGTAACGCATTAAGATGGTACATCAATAAACATGAAAATACAAACAAATACACAGTTACAGTGCGTTCAAAGTCAAATGATAACAGTTATAAACATAAACTCGCCCGTCAGGTAAACTTTATATGGGTTCGATATCAAATAGTGTGCAAATCTCATTCCAAATATCAAAGGCACTCTAGTGTAGTGGATAACCCTCACTTCCTTCAAGTTTCTATTTTATTCTGAGCTGTAGGTTCGATCCTCACTTCGGTCAACTTTTTTATTGCATGTATCCATGTTATAAAGTCTTAGTTTATACTGCTGTTTTAATGAATCGATACTTCAAAGTGATCAAAGTTTCATGTTGTAGTGAATATATTAAAAACGATTGTATGAGTGTTGTACTGTATATAAAAATAAAATAATTGAAATACGACTTGATAAAGAATGAAAACATAACACAAAAAATAATCTACGTACTGCATACCTTACTTCGTGTGTATTATTATATTAGTTACTAATAAAAAATAAGGTGCTTGTAAAAAGATAAAAAAAACTTTAAAATTTAAGTAACTTGGATGGGTGTCGAACCAGTGGTGAGATTGAACAAAATTACTTGTATAATAGCGGCATGCTTACCAACTTGACTAACGATACGATGTAAAAACTGGTTTTCAAGTATTATACTCTTGATTGAAGGTATCTATTTTATTATATATAAAACAAGCCTCCCCTATTCTTTTGAATGGGACAGTACCCTCAATAGTATTACTTATTGAACCGACAGTACCCTTAGTCATACCAACAATTTATCATAGACTTCGGATATGTCGAGTACCTGGCTTATCTCGAGCATTTGGCTTGTCCCGACTGGTCCTCGAAATAACGAGGTTTTACTGTATGACGATAAGCACCTTTTTAACAACGAGGCATTTTTTAACAATTTAAAAACAACAACATACCGAAGAAAATTCCAAATACTGCTGAGTAGGTAATGAGTACTTCATATATTGGCACTAATGCTGCGGTGATGGTTGATACACCTAGTACTAGTAGACATACACCCAGCAGCGTCAGTCGATGTACGCAGGACAAATCTGACAACCACCCAGCAGCTACACGACTGATTGTACCTGAAAAACAAAAATACCCGTACATACGCTGGCTTAGAATTAGAAGGTCGTAAGTACAAAATCAATATTTTGAAGAAAAAAAACTACACTTAAAACAAGCTTTTTAAACTTCAATTTGGTCAACATGACCACTTCCATTGCATTGTCATGAAAATTATTGTAGCAATTAACTTCTACTGTCTGCCACAAACATGCAATTTCATCAGCCGTATGTTGCATTTACCAGGTCTGTACATGCTCTAATCAATCCAAGCTAGCTTTCAGTCAATCGACAAAATGACAATCATGTACGGCGACCATTGTCCTAACGAGTTCTCATAAGAATTAATGTTCTAAAATTTAAACATTCTTGTTTACAAGCAACAGCCAAACTTTCTACAATCATATAATATTTGTGTAAGTGTAAAGGAATAAACGTCTACACGTCTTTGGCTTTCAGTCTCCTTCCTTTGCAACAATATTGAAAACTACCTGTGTAATAATATTTTATTACATTTAGGAATTGGGCACACGTTATTACGGCATTATAGAAGCCCTCTCCGAGAAATGACTTTTACACGACATTGTTTTAGATCTACTTCATAAATTGTATTATGACTGTATAATTTATTTTTATGTTGTTTTTGATGAATGAAAATGAAAGGCGTTTAAACATAACCAATTACAAACATACTAGTATTTAAACACAACCGTTTATTCAACCCACATTTAACACTATAGTATACAAACTATGCCAAATGCAGCCTGACTGGTCTGTTAAAGCTTATAAGACGTTACGAAATTGGTGTCTATACATGTTGCATCAAAAAGCCGTCAACATTCTTTATGCACTGACTGATGCATGCATTTTACCTTATGCTTTGATTTAATTTCAATTTGGAAATGAATAATAAAAATCGGACAGGGAAGGCAGCACTCAACCTAAACGACGGAGCACAGAAAGCATAAAAATAGCACAGACCTCAATTTTACGACACAATGCCCAACACACAACTGAACGAAAAAGTCCAAATCACACACGAAACAATTACTAGTACCAAAAAGTGAATAAATACGAGAAATGATCAATATATTCGAGGACTTTTCATCTAGCAATTTTGTTTTGTCAGCAAGGCTCAAAAGCAAATTAGCATCATAGTAGGATATCTCCGACCGAATGCACTTATAACATCTTTTTGTTCATGCAAGAGGCGCGTGGCATTGGGCGTCACGTGACCTCATTCCAAGCGTCTTCTTTTGAGCAGCACCGAGCCCCGTTCTTGACTCATATCCGCCCATTGTTTATATTTAATTTACATTTTAATTTACAGAAATAAGTCATAAATACATGTAGACAACTGTAAGGTAAAATAGAAAAGGTATTGATGCATTATTGGACTTAGAACTCTTAAAAGAGTGGTTGGCTTTACACGGTAGTATCATTCCGGCCTCTAAAGAACTCCTGTCAGCTGGAGTCAAAGATTTGTTGTTTGGTAGTCTACACTGATCTTATATTTCGCCAGTAACACATCGTTCAGGACTATGACTTATTTCTCAGAAATTAAGGAGGAGTGTCCCTACCGCTTTCTTAATTCATCTGTTTATTCTTATTTTACCAAGGTCTTCGTTTGGCAGAGTCCCTACATTCACATAGACAATAAAACATGTGTAGATCACTGATTTAGAGCGTAAAGAATACCCATACATGTTGGTCAAGTCATCTTTAAGAAATCGCAAATATATTTCCAAGTTTGGCATTAATCTTTAGGGCATATCGTTACTCTGTGATTATTTATGGTCCGCCAAGCTCGATGGGCTACACCTTGGTCACAATAAGTGATATCATCAAGAACACTGTGACGTCACAGTATAATTAAATAATTAAAACACTAGACAATTCAGTTTCAGTTTATTTCATTATTGCAGAGTCCTGTAAAATACAGGATACATATGCATGAATTGATAGATCTATATTTCCTGGTAATTTCATTGTTCTAGATTCAATATTTAAAAGGTCAGAAGGAACGGTATCGAATATATTGATCAACCCTCGTACATAAAAGCATCAATAGTTACCTCCAATTCCAATGGTAGACAACAGCCAAGCACATTGAGTGGAACTTGCACCAATCGATCTTGCATAATCCGGTAACATACTGAATGGTATAAATGATGGTATACCTATACAAAATGAACTAATCATCAATATGATGAAGTTAGTGTTTGTAACTAAAGCTTTAGGGAACATGCTTTCTATAACAGAATTTCCAAAAACGTTTCCACTCTCTTCAGCTAATGTTCTTACACTTCTTGTAATACTAATGGGTGAGTTCACAGTTAGGGTAGATTCTTTTAACTTGTTTCTTCTGTCAAACATATACCCGAATGAAGCATTGCTTCCGAGTATAGACTGGCTTATCACAGACTGGTTTAAACTCCTATGAGACAAATGTGATAATGTTAAACTTCGATGTGATCCTTTGGCGTCCGTCTTTTCTAATGCTTGTAAATAGTCCTTCCTTGTGTCACAGAAAGACATTGGCATCACAGGACTTGTAGCTTGATTGTGCAGGTAACTGTTTGTAACAGCCGCGTGGCCATTTGCCGTTCCGTTTGTAACAGCCGCGTGGCCATTTGCCGTTCCGTTTGTAACAGCCAAGTGACCATTTGCCGTTCCGTTTGTAACACATACAGTTTTGATGGTTAGCAGTGGACTATTTTGGTTTTGTAAGTCAGTTAGTATTCCGTTACGAATGGAACCTTCGATCTTATCTGAACCACCTATTTCATCACCAACACACGATACACTGTCTGTTACTTCCACTTCAGTTATTTCAGGTTTCAGTGGACGATACAGGGCAGATAAAGCGCAAGTATTGAAAGCCAAACCTGCCATAATGAGTATACTGCCTCTCCAAGTGTACACATCAATAAGTAATGCTACCAATGGTGTCACAACGAAAGTCCCCACACCACTTCCACAGAAAGAGATGCCGATTGCCAGAGATCGTTTCACGAGGAAGTAACGTCCGATTGTTACTGTGCCAGACAGAAACACTAATCCAAAACCAAATCCTGTAAACATAATACTATCACGTGTAGTTGTATCATTTAATAAAAACACGAAAAAGAAGATATATCAGCCGTTCTCCAGGAAAACCGGGCTTAGTGACAAAATTATGAAAATCATGATAGTATAGCGTTAGGAAGATAAGACTCTTGTGAACAGTTTCAGAATATTTTAGCAAAATATAACATGCAATTATAAAGTTACAGACCTTTAAAACTACCCACTCCCACCTACTTGTATGTGACGTCGCAAACGCCATTCAAACGTTATTTGACGTAACGTTAACAAGCATTTCACAAATCCAGTATTTGATCAATTATTTACGTAAACTTTTCAAAATTGTTTCACATTTTAGAATTATATTCCTATTTTAATGTAACATACCGAGATCTTGAATTTTTCCTTTTTTAGAAAAGTAGCTAATGTTAATAACCACTAACCCTTTGTTTTTCTCAATATGTGTACTTTTCAGAAAATGGTCACCATAGCAACGACAGAATATGTTATAACATAATTCATTAGAAAAAATTAAGTCTAAGACTTGGTACTATTTTATCCAAATACTTAAAATTAAATCAGAGTGCATGACTTTTTACCTCATTTAAGAGCCTTTTCGAAATATAATTACATAATTTCTATATAATGTCACTAAGCCCGGTTTTCCTGGAGTACGGCTCATATCTATTAATAATTATTATTTACTATTGTTTCGGTATAATTTATCAATAAAACAATTATATAATTATGAATAAAATGCTGTTTATTGGCAAGTTTAGTCTAGAAATTAATCAATAAAATTATGTATTCGTGGTAAATTGTCATTGATTTCGTGAATGAAGTCGACAACAAAATAAAATCCCCACCATTTAATTTAAATGACATCCGAAACACAGATGAGTACTCTTAATTTTTTTTAACCCACTTAATAAAATAAACAACCCCTAGAAATTGCCATTCCTCCAAAT
This sequence comes from Spisula solida, assembly GCA_947247005.1. Classification (NCBI taxonomy): domain Eukaryota; kingdom Metazoa; phylum Mollusca; class Bivalvia; order Venerida; family Mactridae; genus Spisula; species Spisula solida. Next base: position 23,859,640 of record OX365956.1, read on the forward strand.
TCCACTAAATTAGGTACCCTCTGACCAGATAATGTTAAAGTATAATATTTATATAATTTGAGAATTCATATGAAGTTTTCTGTTTCTAGACAATTATTGCGACGATTCACTAATCACCGAGTTCCAATAGCCGTGTTGTTTTTGTAGAATCAGCGGAAGCTTTCAACGCAAAATGAGAGGCACTTATCATGAAATCAATACAATAGCTTTCCTTTGCTAGGAAACATCTCACATACTCCTAGAATGTTGACTCGTTAGGTTTACGATAAACGTGTATCCGAAACTACTGTAAACCGGTTAATCTGCCAGGTTATTCGTGGAATTCATGAAGTGGTAGAACCATGAAATCAAACACCCTTGATCAAATGATAAAATACGCTAACAAGGGTGATATGGAGGGTTACCATAGTTAAAATGGAATTTCTCATAAACGGCGTGGTTAATGTTTAAAAAATATATTTAGACTTGCCATGGGAAACAGGTACTTTCATTGGGAATCTAAATATTGCCAATGATGGATGGATTACCTTAAAGCCACGAGTTTAACACCCCACAATTTCAACGAAATTAAATACCCTCGAAATTATATACCAACCTGGTAGAACGCCATACGTGAGGTACAGGACATAGACATTGGGAGAGAAGCTGCTCAGGATATATCCAACAGTTGCAATTAGTCCACCAAGCATAGAAGCTTTCCGGTAACCAACTTTGCTCACAATGAACGCAAACACTGGACCTGTATATAAATATATCATATGGTCATTTGTATTTCCATTACCAAGTTTTTTGAGCGATGCTAGATCTATCTGGGTATCAATAGTTTGATTCTTTTTTTCAGTCAAATGCAGATACATATTATGTCGGACTTTTTGTGGGATTCCAAAACAAAAAACACGACACAACCCGCATGGATGCTCTTTACTTTTGACGTCATGGCGTCGTTGACGTCACAGTAACATGATGGCATGAACATCTGATGCCAGGAACTTTCTCCAAAAAGTGAGTCAACATTGTATTAACATCCTTAAAATAATATCATAAAGTTTCAAATATTTGGAATGACTATAATAGATATACTAAAGCGAACAATCATCATCAATTGTTCACTCACCATTTAAATTATACGTGGCAACCATTAAAGCTCCTATCCAAGCCGTAGTCCCTTTCCCCTTTCCAAATTCGTTTAGGAACTCCACAAAGTAAAGTCCAAACGTGAATCTGACTCCATCCACCAGAACTTCAATGATAAAGAACGCTACTACAATCACGCAGCCATAGCCGCCATCTCTGTTTGTCTGTCTGCACGTCATGACATGTGGTACACGTAAATTGTGACGTCATGCACACCTTGCTCACACCGTACTGTTTCCACTTTGTTAGTATTAATTCTAAAATAAATAAATACATTTTCTTCTACGCAACAATATAATGTTATACAGAAAAAACAGTATTTAAAATACCACAACAATACAAATATCACATAATTAGTAAAAACAAAAGTTTCACCAATTTCTTTTTACTTTTTTACTTTTTATTCAGCCTCCGCATTAATACAATTTCAATAACATCCAAGCCAAGCGTCTACCAATTCGGGTTTAACGGAGTTTCTCAATTTATTTTAGTTATTTACGGCGACCTTTACCTAATCAGTTTTCCCGGACTGTATCCTAACCAGTACTAACTAATCTTACCATAAATAACCGGCAACTTCTCAACATGTGGAGGACAATAGACTTTGAACTACAACCGGGAATTGAACCCGGATCAACGAATTGTTTATACTCAATATAGTTACTTCAAAGAATCTCAGATTATACTGTAAAATAGTTTACAACGATCTGTATAAAGCGGTCATATTTGATACAACATGTGACCCTTTGATCCAAATACCCTTTAAGTACGTACAAAGGATTTAAAAAAAGTCAGTGTTCATAACTCCAAAGTAACGGCACAGCATCCATTCTCCTATTCCGATTAGATACATCTTGTTACAGGGGCCCCGACGGGCTCCGTCGGTAACGTGCGCAACAATGATGACGCTCCATGCTGATCGGCTGGAAGTTATGTGTAGCAGTATAAACAACAATCTCAATGTTCCGTTTTATATGTTGTTTTAATGTATTGTTAATATTAAAAATTTCCACAGAGTAACGTAATTTAAATAAAATTCACAAAGGTAATAACGTTACCTTTCACAAAGTCAAGTAATATAGAAGTGCACATGAAATAACTGAGAATAATGTCAATAAAATATATTGACACAAAGGAATGTTATCGCTAAGCCGGTGTCACGAAGACTCTCTTCTCTAATTAATTAATTAATTTTCAATTCATTTGGAGTGACCACGTGATGGTCAATTGACCAATGAAATCTCAAACATAATAATAATAATAAAATAGGGGGGGGGGGGTTCCAGCGGGAGTCAAATAGATTTAAAAGGATGCGTTTGTAACCTTTTGAAGATTGTTTAATACACATCTATGATATCTTGTATATAATTAAAGGATCGGATCGGCCGTAAATATTATGTAAGGTAGATCGCATTTTCAAATACATATGTCAGGTTGTTCTAACGCTAGTGTTGCCTAGTAACCGTTTTCGTCGATAAACTATATGTCTATCATTTGAAATAACTAGAATAAAGAACTTATATAAAAATAAAGAATCAGACAGAGACTGAAACAAAAAGTAGTAATTTTGCCCCTTTAATAATATTACATGATAACGATAATCTCCAAGAGTGTCTATTGAACAACTATTTTAAGCACACCATACACGGCAATTTACGACACAGCATATACTACTAATCCGTTCATTAATTTTACATCCATCTTAAACGTGTCTATCGAACAACTTGCAATAGTTTTAGCTTTAAACACACCATTAGCATCCATTAACGGCTCAGCATATTCTCCAATTTCGTTAATACATTTTACCAGATAACAATCATCTCGAAACGTTGGCAATTCTTAAGCTCTAAAGGCACCATTAGCAGCAATCAACGGCTCAGCATATTCTCCTATTTCGCTGATGTACTAGCATATTACACAATATCCAAACTTGCCTATTGAACAATTGACATTTTTTTAGCTTTAAACATAAAAAACTCCGAATCACAAAACCTGAGAGAGAAGGCTAATTTACCGTTTTCCTCGTACGTCAGAATGGACTCATGTTGAACTCACAGTTAAGTCATACTGGCGAGGAAATAATTCATAAGGTAAACTAATCCTATATCCAATACAAGACGTTATTGTGTTATATGATCACGCGTACGCACTGTTGATACCGCATATTGGAGACATAGACACTTGCAAAGCCATAAATAACACATCGACCAAAATCTAGAAGCGACATTGCTGCAAATGTGGGCTATTGGTAATCTGAGACGGAATTATTTACTATAAAATATTGGATTTCATAGTGGGGTAAATTTCGTAGAATTTGTGTATTTGGGAGCATAATACTAAACAGAAAATGTGTTGATTTTTGGTGAAAGACCAAAATTTATTTCACTCGTGATTACAGAAAATATTCGGATTTCTGTCATCACTCGGTGAAATTAAGTTCGACCATAAACCAGAATCAACAAATACCCTCGATATTTTCAACTTAAGAAATAAAAATCTGTTCGCATATTTTGTCGGTGAATAAATCAGGGACAGGAGTTCGGATGCAGACAATTAAATCACGAGTGCAACACGGAGTTCGGATGCGGAACAATTAAATCAGGAGTGCGTAGCACGAGTTATTTAATTTTCCACATCCGAACACATGGCCGTGTTTTATTCACCAACAAAATGCAAGAACAGAGTTTTTATTTCGATTCTAAATACGATAATATCCCGTACTATTTAACTGCGCGCATTCCAGTTTCACCCATGTGACATTGTACATAATTCCACGCTGAAATTGAGTGGCTTATTAGCTGGTACAATTACCTCCCTCGTAAATCAAACCGACCTTCGTAATTCTCTAAAGGAAAAAAAACACATTGAAAACATTGAAACAATTCTAATAACACGAGTATAGGATTATCTATTTCATGAAATGAAAAATATAAATGAATTGATTATCAGAAGTTTTTATGAAACTTAGTTTCGAGAGTATATTAGAGTTTCTAAAAATAGATGCGTCATAACTGTGACATGTAACTTGCCTTGTTCGCGACAGAAAGATTTGTGATACAACGAAGCCTAGTGGGCTGTCCTAGCTCTTTCCGAATACAATGTAGACACCTTAGTTCTTAGTTGACGTGCCCGGTGAATAGCACCGATAGACGCGAGACCACCTTTGGGTTTCCAACCAGTTCATCTCTAGTTGGGTGGTCGATAACAATAATAATAATATTTAAAAAAAGAATAACAATTACTATAATATATGAATATGTATTGAGTTAATGAACACATTTATTTATTGATGTATGGCCTATACACGCATTTCGATCAAACGATATAATTATGCCCCTTCTACGTATCCGTATATCTCCGGTTAAGTGGCTTTCAATAAACACGAAGACACACTTAGAATAATATAGGAACACAGCGAGTGTAAGAACCTCTAGACTGACTAACGAGGTCAGCTAAGGTCATTGATCGCAATAGAACTACACAGTATATGTATAGCAAGATACAAGGGGTCATAGAACTTTGAATACAGCGATGACGGATGGTTGAAAGCTCTTTATAATCATAACTCGGTCTCCTCAATTGTATTTCACACGAGCGTAGGTATCTAAAATGATATTGTTGCTAAATTTCGAGGAAACTGTCATATTTCCCAAAATAAAAAAGAATGCGTCGATGTTTAAATTGGACGCTTAAAGCCAGGGTCAGTACCAACCCAGTGCACTTAACATAGCGATTACGTATTAATAACCACAGACATGAACATATAATATTGCTTCCAGCTAGTCAAACTGTTTGGTGAATAATTAGCCGTCTCTCAAGTTTCCTGCCAATCCTGATCGACCATCCATCGAGCAAACTTCTCTTCAACAGTCCCATATCTTCAGCAACGAGATTCTATTGTTCGTGTGAGTAGACATTAACTTGAAAAAAAAGCAAACTTAGGCGCGGATTTCCCTCTACACAGTAATAATGATAAAGGGAAGTCATCCACTATGTATCAGAATTACTTCCTCTTATCAGTAGAAATACAATATTACATTAATAGAGGGAAGTCACTCACTCTATGTCATAGTTACCTTCCCTTATAAGAAGAAATACAATGTTACAATGATAAACGGAAGTCACTCACTCTTTGTCAGAGTAACTTTACCTTATCAGTAGAAATACAATGTTACAATGATAAAAGGGAAACACTCACTCTGTGTCAGAGTCATTTCCCCTTAACAGTATAAATACAATATTACATTAATAGAGGGAAGTCACTCACTCTGTGTCATAGTTACCTTCCCTTTATCAGTAGAAATACAATGTTACCATGATAAAGGAAAGTCACTCATTCTGTGTCAGAGTTACTTCCCCTTATCAGTAGAAATCCAATGTTAACATGATAAAGGAAAGTCATTCATTCTGTGTCAGAGTTACTTCCCCTTATCAGTAGAAATCCAATGTTAACATGATAAAGGGTAGTCACTCATTCTGTGTCAGAGTTACTTCCCCTTATCAGTAGAAATTCAATGTTAACATGATAAAGGGTAGTCACTCATTCTGTGTCAGAGTTACTTCCCTTATCAGTAGAAATTCAATGTTACCATGATAAAGGGAAGTCACTCACTACGTGTCCTAGATACTTCCACTTATCGGTAGAAATACAATGTTACAACTAACAACGATAAAGGAGTCATTCACTATGTGTCAGAGTTACTTCCATTTATCGGTAGGAATACCATGTTAAACTGATAAAGGGAAATCACTCAGTCTGTGTCAGAGTTACTTCCCCTTATCAATAGAAATTCAATGTTACCATGATAAAGGGAAGTCACTCACTCTGTGTCAGACTTACTTCTTCTTATCAGTAGAAATATAATCTTGTTATGTTAAAGGGAAGTCATCCGCTCTATGCTAGAGTTACTTCCCATTATCAGCAGAAATAAAATGGCACAACGATAAAGGGAAGTCACTCACTCTATGTCATAGTAACTTTCCCTTACCGGTAGAAATACAATGTTACAATGATAAAGGGAAGTAATACACTCTGTGCTAGAGTTACTGGCTGTCGAGATGGATTCTCATGTCGCCACGACACCAGGACAGTTGATACGTAAATAACACACTGGAACTATTACAGAGTTTATAGTTAGATGATTGTGTATTGAAGGGTAGATAAGCATAAAACAGATCAAAGCTTTCAATCAATAACTGTACCCGATTACATTACATTATGCCTTAATTTCTGAATAAACTATACTCAACAAAAATAAAAAAGTATCCAAAGTGAAGCTTAGGTTTCTATTCACAACACATTTTAGCTTATCGTTATCTAAAAGGATTGCCACACACAGATTATTGGAATGAATCAATGACCTATGCTCCAAAGTGCTACAAATGGGTCTGAGACTGTTCAGACTGTTTCTAAAAGGCTTGGTTTATTGACGAAATTAGTGATATGGCATGTAGTAAACTATAGCTAACACATTCCGTCGAGGAAGTCTACAATTTATGCTAAGAGTTGACCAAATTCGCAACGGTAAATATGCTCTTTTAATTCAAAGGGAGGCAACTTGAAACATACCAACGTTTGACTCTATCTACATCAATATGCTTTAGACATTGTTGGTATCGAAATTAATTTCCTTAACAATGGTACATGCAATGATGTATTTAGCCAAAAAAGTACAACTACCTTTAATTAATCAGATTGTTTTAATAAGCATAATGATGTTTGAAAAAAATGAGTTATTCCACTTTGTGTTCAGAATTGCAGTGTTGCTTTTCATGGAATTCTTAATCAGTGTCGACAGATCAATAGCTACAGTGTCTCCACTTGAATAGTTCTTAATTTATGCGTTGTCATATAAACACATATAAAGTAGATACTTTTTTATTTTGTTGAGTATAATTTATTTTAATTACATGCACCTGTCAGTGACGTGCATGCATTGAAACAAGTTGGACGCGATATCCATACGAATTAATGCTATATGTCTCATACATAAGCATTATTTACAAAGGCAAGTTATGCAAAATCTATACTATTTACGATATGCAAAGTAAGAGGGTCGACCAAATATTACGCGGACGTTTAATTTGTTAATCAAATAGCTGATATACGTTCAACGAAAGACACGTCAAAAGTACAATAATCATCATGTGTCCGCGTAATTGTTGATAGGCCCTCATAGGTAGTTGATTGATAAATAATTTTAAGTAATGGAGATAGTAAGATTTAATGTTAAATATTTAAATTAAAATACTCACGCTCAGATCATATCCCGTCCTCAAAGACACTCATAAGGTACATAATTTGATTAACGTAGTACATGTAATATAGTGCGGAGATAATGACTGGATCCTAACCTTTATATATGAATTTAACAAAACCAGCAGTTGCACCTATATAAACATAAAAAATAATAATATACCAGATTTATATAGCGCCCTTTTCATGCGAACGCACGTTCAAAGGCACTTTACCCATGTTGCAGCCACAAGGGCGCAGGTGCATCCTCTACCAGTGTAGATACAGTATGATCTGACCACAGTGACAGACTGAGAGAAAGCACCTAAAGGGAGAGAGAGAAACATTAGATGCAGGCATGTCCGGCGCTGCAAAAGTGCGCCTAGCTCTTATTTCGAATAGACAGCCTGGTTCTTTAATGTGCCCGGTGTATAGCACCGATACACAGCTTCCTGGCACTTCCAGATACTTTGCAGACCACACGGCCAGATATAGCGGGAACTATTATAAATATTTCAGAAATGTCAAGTTCCGATGCCAGAGATTGAACCCACGACCTCTGGATTGACAGCCCAGTGCGTTACCACTGAGCTAAATCCGCTTATATAAGCATAGAGGAAACCGAGATGTGGATGAATAACCAATAAAACACCTTTGCATATTCATTATTTCTTAAATATATTACAAGGTTCTTGTATTAAATATATCAATTCTCTGGAGCAGATCGTTTAATATCGATCCTTTAGACTTGTGTTTGAATTATACATCGGGCGTCTCCGTGATACTGTCCGTTTAGAGCAGCATAAACCGGTGTTATAAATATAGACAAGGTATCAGCTGTTGAATTGTGTTAATAGGTCGAGGACCGAGTTAAAATATCCGGACTTTGCATACTATAAAAGATTTATATACAATTATGGGATTATATTAATAAGGAACTATGACCGTTCTTTGTTTTACCTTTGTAATACATTCAAAAATCGCTTGTTGACCTTGTATTTATAAAAATACAAAAATGTTTACTTTGGACTTTACGCTAGTATGTCGGCTATGTTTGTCCAGTTACCTTACGTTAATGATTTTCTTGAATATGATATAAAGCTGTACTAACCAGTCCATTCTACCAGAATTTTACTAGCATATGACGCTTTCTCTACATACCGAACACATTATTTAGTTTATACTTATTAATTTAAGGTCGTAACAAATAATGCAACTTATATCAATCACTCTCGACACCCCATTCCTAGTGGTATCCTTAGCCATTAACGTATATGAGAGAAGAAAGGCCAGTTTTCCTTTTATATGAATACCCGTTCTCGAAGCGGAAGAGCATCGATCGGCGTCCGTAAAACGATATACCATTCCAAAAACGCATGTTTAATGATGACCCGATATATCATTAATCATTATGGGACTTCGTGGTTCTATGAATTCTGATATTTGTCAATAGTGATGCAATTTGAGCCGTACTCCAACAATGACGATATCATTCTTTAATCGATTTTACGCACAAAATTAGAGGACCAACAAAATATTAATTGAAACTTTGGGGTTGAATGATTTCTAGAAGTTGAATTCTTTGTCTGCTTCTTTATTTTAATAAATTATGCTAAAATAGCTAATATTACACTTCATATTACATATACAATGTACATGTATTTATATTACAATGATGTTATTTTGATGTAAGATGTAATTGTATATATTTCAATTTACCAACTTTATATTGTATTTTGTATATTGTGATTGTTTAACCAACGATATGTTATTATGCTGATTTGCAGATAAATTTTGAAACTTGAAACTTGTTGTCAAAGGATGTTTGTTAAATTGATTAATCTCGTCTACTGTATTTGTCATTTTTATACTTAGTAATTCAACAGATATGTCCTGCCATGTCGTGTATCATTGGCCCAATATATCAATAAGTCAACAAATAAATCAATAAACAAATAAATCAATAAATCAATAAACAAATAGATCAATGGATCAATAGATCACTAAATCCATCTATCCATCCGTCCGTCCGTCCGACCGTCCGTCCATCCATGGTGATTTTCCATCACTGTACTCACTATTGCAATACTGTACAATTCAACGTGTACTCATTATTGTGATTGAAACATCCGGTGATTTTCCATCACTGTACTCATTATTGCAATCCTATACAATTCAACGTGTACTCATTATTGCGATAACCAGAAGTTGACTCGTTTATACACTGTGTTTCCTAAAGCTGTCGGTTAATAGTGGAAGGACAAGCTATACCTGGTCACATGATAGTATAAAACGTGTTTCATACTCTCTAAGTGTGAAAAGTTACGCGATTAGCTGAAACTTTTATATTAGATCATAGCCATAAAGAAAGCAGAGTATTATTTCCTGACTTGTAAAGTGATGATAGTGTTGCACTGTACAGGAGCAAACCAAATTTTAAGCTCAGGTTGATTAGAGCATGAAAAATCTTGATAATCATAGGGCCTGGTTTATGTCTAAAACAATAGCAATAGCAATAATTGTATGCCGAGCATAGCCTTTATTTGCCAGTCAGCTTTCCGCTGAAATATGGCAGGCATATACGTATATGTGTGCCTCAACCCAGTTTTGAACCCGGGTCGCCAGATTAGACGGCAAGCGCGCTAACCATTGAGCTACGGAGGCCACAGAACGACTGAAAAGATAATAAAAATCGGACTCAGCTAGGAAGGCAGCTTTGTCAAAAAGCCGTGTTTGTCATACGAAGTTTTGAATAACTGCACTTAACATAATATCCCCGCATTATGCAGAACATTTTAAAACTGTAAAATAACTTACATTATTATAAATATTGCCTCACCTTTTCCACTGCTTACATTAAATTGATGTAAATCCAAATTCACAAACCCCAATACCGCTTAGAACACCAGCTTCCCCTTTCTGTTAACAACGTGTCAACATTTTTTAATTTTCTTTTATCCTTATGCAAAATATTGTAATTTCAAGTTACGACATAATGTTCCGTATTGATTTTCGTTTCAAACTGGCATTACTGTAAAACTATTCATGTTAGAGTTGATGTCACACTCGTAACTGTACTAGACCGATAATCGAACTTTAAGCTACTGTAAAATCACATATTTTCGTGGGTAATAAATTTTGTGGCATTTAATAAAAATGCATTTTCGTGAGGTCGAAAATTCGTGGATAACAAAGGGTGAACCCATGTTCTGTATTCGAGAATTCAACCCCCTCGAAAAACAATTATTTTACATCATTATGAATTAGTTTCTAGTAGGTTACCGTCCGCCACCCATGGTCACGTGGTAAAGGAGAAAGGATGGATGTTAGAAGCCCGGGAGTGGTCCTTCATATCAATGTCAGAGATCACTCGTTCAATAATTTATATTAAGTTATATTTATGTCTCATCGTGTTCATACCAAGGACGGGAACTCGTGTTTGACTAATTTCCAGTCAGTGAGTTTCTTCCCTTATAATATCAAGGGATATATTACTCGATTTGACTCCTCATACATTATAAAATCTAGTAATACAATGTAGCAACGTTAAATGTCGCATCGACGCTAAATGTCGCGCATGACGTTAAATGTCACAAGGCTGACGCTAAATGTCGTAACCGACGCTAAATGTCGCTATTCCCCCTGACGCTATATGTCGCATCTGTGACGTTAAATGTCGCAACAAATTGGACTGACGTTAATGTCGCAACATCAACGCTAAATGTCGCAATCCTTTATAAACACTATTTTATGCTATGAATGTTATACAAATGTAGTTTTTGTCCAGACTTATCAAAGAACTACCGGGATGAACCGAATCTTACTCGGTATACCCGGTTCAGTGAACCGGCGTACGACCGTAACAACATTTGATAACCAAGACGAACCGGGATGAACCGTGATAATCTTTTCGCACTGGCAAAAGTGGCCCGATTGTTTTAAAATGTTTAAAGTCTCATGTAGTCTCCAGGAGCTACCATGAGGAATGTACAAGATTTCAACAGAATCGGAATATGGAGTCAAAGAACCGGTTACAACCGGGGCTACACCTTAAGCCCCGTTCTCACTGTCCCGGTTCAGGTCCCGGTACGTCCCGGTGAAGGAAAGCCGATATACCGTGATGATCCGGGACATTTTTGTAACAACATATCAATTGCATTCTCACATTTCCAACGTTTCCCCGGTGTACCCCCGGTTTGAAAGAATATTCTATTAGTTTGACGCCGAAGTAGCCAGGGTTATTCCCGGTTAAGTACCATGTCGTTACCTTGTCATTATGGTGCAGAGTGGGAGGGCACCGGTAAAGCACGGTTTGGTCCCGGTTTTGCCGGTGGTATTAAGGTGGTAGCCGGTATCGCCACTATCAAAGCACTTACGGAAAAATTAAAGTTACGTTCAGATTTAAATTCTTCACAATTATTTTACAACTGACTATGTGGGGTAAACCAACTCCTACAGACCGTTTCTGTCCCGATTTTACAGTTGTTAAAAAATATGAAGAATTTAAACTTGAAAGTAAATTTTCGATTTCCGTATGTGCTTTGATAAAACAGTACCCGGTGAGTAAAACAAACACACACGATCAATAATGTGTACTAAAATCATTGAAAAATCGTGCACATCTGGGTACTGTTTTAGCAAATCATTTAAGGAAATCGTTAACTTACGTTCAAATTGAAATTCTTCATATGTTTTTTGATACCTGCAAACTGGGGACAGATAGGGTTCACCCCGTTTACCCCGATAAGACGTGCTAGCCTGAATACTGCTGTGTTAGCCTACCGCAAAAAATTCAACATTCAAGAGATTAGGTATTTTGTGCCTGTTTCATTTATTTCGTGTCTACACCAGTAAAACGAAGAACGTGTACACAATGTGCAGTGGTTCTTCCTCGACACGAAGATGTGTTTTTTTCGATCACAAACGTCACATTATATTTTAAACTTAATAAATGTGTCAAAAAGTCAGCAGTTTGGTCTTTAAAAAATAATTAAAAATATTTATAGACCGCGGAGAACGCTCAAATTTCATGAACATGTAGTGAAATAATAGTAGCATATTTCATCATATTGATGTATGCACTGGCATCGGTATCTTTCTAAAAAATGACAGATTTTCCGCGCTTGGTGGCATGAAATGGATAGTGCACGAGTTATACCGTAGATACTGCACATGTCCACTGTAAAACAATTATTATACTGCCTGTGTTGTTTGTTTTAATACTTGTTTCATGGATAAATGCAGGCTGGAATAGATAATTTAACATTTTCATGGGATGAAATCTACATAGTTCTTACTAGAGATAATAATATAATAATATTGTTCGGCATCATTGTTACCTGTAAAATCACAGGTGCCAGTATCGTACTGTAAGTCTGTCTACTTACGAGTAGAATCTACGAGTAAAATCTACAAGCAATTACATAAATCGAGTAAAGATCGCATTGAGCTACATGTTATCACCATGAGAGTTGAAGACAAGAGAAGCCAGATTGTTCATTCTATACAGAGCGTCTGCTTGATCCGCTCATGCGAACCCAATATATCACTTTTCGTTAATTACTTTCCACGTCACTTTACTTGCGAGAAGGTCCATATGTGTATTTTGAAATCACTAGCCCCTAGACATAATAACCCCTACTAACAATGCTCTCCCAAAATGTAAAAGAGAAGCCCCGCTGTATGTTGTCTTGAAGTACTAACAAGCCCGCTCATGATTGAACGATGCCTATCGGCCTACCATCTACACATTAATTCGCATGACTATTGATAATATTATAAAAAAAACATTGAATACATGTGTCCGGCCTATTCCGTCAACAAGAATGCGGAAACACTGCGGTATACAGTACACCGGCTATTGCTAGTAAGGTGAGTAATGTTATCCATTTTCGCAACCTTCAAGTGGACAACAGGGTAAGTTCAGAGACGCTGTTTTGTCTTTCTGGGTGTGTTGAATGTAAATTGTATATACAAAAGTATCTACCGGCAAACCACCAGGGACTGCTTAAAAGGGCATTTAAAAGACAAAACTCGTATCGTTCCTCGCGCAAAACATATAAGGGCATTTAAAAGACCAAACTCGTATCGTTCCTCACGCAAAACATATGCTCGGTCTGTCAAATAAAGATGCTTTTGTTTATATTCCTCGTTAAGCTACACAATTTGAATCGAGCAAAAGAACACCCCAGTGACCAAGCATAATATGTTGTTAATGTTTTACCAGGAACGGAGTCATAAATTACGGTGCATTTTAAGAATTTTAGTATTGCATTAGTATTGCTTACTGTTGTACAGAGTATTGCTGTTCAGTGTACGGAGTATTGCTCACGGAAATTTAGTAAATGCTAGGTATAACCAGATATATTCCTTATTTTGTCTACATAATTATGTTGAAAATTGGAGAGTGTAAAAACTACATGTACATAACACATGCTGGAATGACCAATTCTGAGGTGGATCCCTCGAGATTTTAAATGTAATACTGTATATGTACACAAGTTTGAGATATACTTATTTTAACTATGATATGGACGCTTTTTTGTATTGTTCAAAATTACAATCAATACTTACACTCAGCACTCAAATATTCGAATTCACTCTTCTGAGGTTCATAAAAATAGTTATAATGTTAAATGGTACTAAGTATTATTTTTGGTTGATTTCCTAGTTTAATAAGAGTGAGCTAATGTGCAATACTAGTAAATATCAATACGCTGTACACGCAATTATCTACATTTGTATTTTGGTGTGTATCTTTGTTGAAGTTCAATCATTTTTTTCTGAAATTTGGACTTAAGACATTAAAGTTCAGTATAACTAGAATGCCAAGTTCAAACGCATTTAAAGTGTTGTGGGCAAAGTTTGCGAGTGAGCAGCGGACAATAACTGAGTAATTTGAACACTTCTATGAAAAATACCTGTTATAATATGGCGTACTATAAAGTTATAGAAATATCCGAATACATTAAAACCTAGTTGTGATGAAGAAAGTAGTCAGTAATTTGGAAACTATCGTCTCTGAACTAATCCCAGTGAACACTATAATGTCGCGAAAATCGATAACATTACTCCCATTCACTAGCAATATCCGGTTTACGGTATACTGCAGTGGAAATACATGATGTATAATTATATTATAGTACGTTTTGCAAATGGCAGATTTCATACAAACGGAGATGACATGAGGCGTTCAACAAGAGGATAATTGAAAGGATAAATCCCGTTTGTTGCGTGTTTTGTTGTTGTCTGTTATGTTACGTTTAGTTACAAGTTTTCGAGGGCTTCCTTCAGCAATCAAGCTACCCTTCGACATTTAACTTCCCCTAAGGAACCTGCGCTCGAGTCCTAATATGGAGACTACTTCTCTCCTGGTTTGTGTGAAGACAACATCGAGATGCGACGACCAAGACAACATGAACAAAAATCACCCTCACAGGTACCAATTTGGTACAGCTTGGTCGAGTTGAACTTTATTGGTTAATTTTGCTCCGAGAAAATGAGTAGTGGCGCAGACGGAAATTGAACTCGGACAAGCGCGTGTCCTACCTGTAGGCACCCACAGTGAGTTTCGTGCCCAGCTGTATCCGTTTAATCCTGCATTCCCCTGTCCGATCTGTCATTATCTTATCGAAAATCCGCTGAATAGCTGCAGTACACTGAAAGTAGCCTTGTGTCATTTGTTTTCTGGATTTCAGTTTGATGTATAGTGGAAGACAAACATTAAATAGTTTTGGGAATGGAAAAAACGTCTCTAGCGAGTTGTTAAATTGAGTGTCAGTGACTTCACTGTGTAATATTAAGCGTTTACGACTTTCTCATAAACCAGGGTAGCAATACCACGTGACTTTTGACTATAGTTACAAGAAGAAATTTGTAAACATTTGAAAATGAAATAGCCATAATTATTTTATTTCTTCATCGATTTCTATAAAATATACGCCACGCTAAGGGGGAAATTATTTGCTTTCCATGAAATATAAAATCTTTTTCAGCAGCTTTACCGATTTTTCAATTACCCTGTGAAACCTACACGTTCCATGGTTTCACAGGGTAATTGACAAAACGGCACATCCGCTGAAAAAGATTTTATATTTCATGGAAAGCAAATAATGTTCCCCTTAGCGTAGCGTAAATTTCATAGAAATCGATGAAGAAAAAAAATACTTATGGCTACATTTGTGTTCCAATGTTTACAAATTTCTACTTGAAACTGTAGTCAAAAACCACGTGGTATTGCTACACTGTAAACGCTTTAACAGATAAGCTGCGATCTAACCCACGATAATGGTTTTTTTATATTTGTTAATTCAGGGTACTGAAACGGGGCGTCTATGTGATTTTAAAATGTAAGGTTCAAACTGCATATCACTTGTGATCAAGCGACGAACTAACTTATTAGACCGCTCAGCCATTGCAACAACCCCTAAAAAGGCTGCGTAACTAGGATCAATGTGACTGCATTACATCACACCGGTAATTGGTTGATATAGACAAGATCTTTATACTCTTATTGACAATTTTGCTATATGTATGTGTACGTCTATATTACCTAGGCCATATTGTTCTGATTTATAAGAATGGTTAAAGGTATCTTTACATGCCGATTTGCTTTAAATAAATGGTAAATTGATAAAAATAACACTCGTTACATAAACGGAAAACGCACAAATAGCGCTTCTGTGAAATAAAAAGCAAAGAACGAACGCATTAGATATATACGTCCATGCGAAGATACCTTGGTATATGTGTTGTGTAACTAAGAAAATGGTACACGGGATTTAGACAGTATATTATATGGGGATTTATATTAAATTCAGCGGATCAATGCAATTAAAACTTAATACATGTTAATATAGATAGACAAGAATTGTTGTATGAAAATTGTGTCGTGAAAATGTTGTTTTCAGTCCTAAAACATTAAAACTGTGAGCAACAAGGGCAGTATTCATCTACGGCTCGGGCAGTTTCTAGACAATTTCACCATATAACTCGTGCACTTTCCATTTTATGCCACCAAGCGCGGAAAACCTGTCATTTTCAAGAAAGATAATGATACCAGTGCATACATCAATGCGAATAAATATGCTACTATTATTTCACTACATATTCATGAAATTTGAGCTTTCTCCGCGATCTATAAGTATTTTTAATTATTTTTTAAAGATCAAACTGCTTTTTGACACATTTATTAAGTTTAAAATTTAATGTGACGTTTGTAATCGAAAAAAAACCACATCTTCGTGTCGATGAAGAACCACTGCACATGTACACGTTCTTCGTTTTACTGGTGTAGACACGAAATAAATGAAACACGCACACAATACCTTACCTCTTGAATGTTGAAATTTTTGCGGTAGGCTAACACAGCAGTATTCAGGCTAGCACGTCTTATCGGGGTACACTGGGTGTGGTTTGTAAGAGTTCATTAACAGATTCATTATTAATATGGCATACTCATTTATCGTAATTTGTAGTTGTTAAAAAATTATCAAGAATTCTAGTTTGTACGTAAGTTCACTACTAGTTAGTGCTTTGATAAAACGGTACACAGATTAATCCACCTTACTGGACTATGCCCTCATTTTCTCGCCTTTCTCATTGTCATGGATACACTCATTGCCACAAGTATGTCACAATAACCCTATACAATTGGTGTAAAATCAATCGTAACGAGGTTGTCAAATTCCCAAACACACGGAAATCTCGTGCATATTTTCAGCGAACTCAATAAACTTGTGACTTTCAATGTCGATACCATCCAACTGTCATGGGCGGATCAGCAGTTCTTCACAGGGGGTTCAGTCAGCGGTTTTGTCACATGAGGGCGTTTTAACCTAGTAAATTAATCAAGGGTCCGGTTTTTCCTTGAAGAAGTAGGTTTATGGTCAATTGGTCAGGGATGAAACCGAACGGTCACGTACACCGACTGTATCAATCGAAAGCAAACAAATCAAGGGTCCCACCAGTAATTGTTTTCTGTAAGGGTTCAACTGATCAGAATCATCCAGATACTTGGAGTCCGTTAACATGGGCCAGCGCTTCTTAGCAATTTCCACGGGAGTTAATCCATGTCTTCTATATATTCAATCGGGATACCTCGGACAATCTCTACGAATCATCGTATTTTATCCTGTAAAAATGCCGTACTGACCATACGATTTGATATAATTTATATTTAATTGAACGGGGGTAACTGAATAAAGGCGGTCTGTAGCGTTTTGCTTAGCCAACGGACCCCTGGCAAACTAGTAGACATTTATAAGTTAATCCGAATTCGATGTTGAATTCGGAATCTGACAAAGAGACGATGTAACAAGGGGTGATATCAAAACACATTTGATTTAGGACTTGGTGTAATTCTAGAACTTGGTTTTCGGGAAACTTACTTATCCATGAATACCTTCCATGTTTTACTTTCGATATAAAATGTAAACTTTTGGTCAATTGGTAATTTTAATGTAGTTCTTTAAAACATAACAATTTGGCAAAATAAGAACACGTTCACTAGTACATGTTTTTATTTTAACTCCGCGGAATAACTATGGTATATGTATACATATAGAGTGTATTGTACAGTGAATAATGAAACACCATGATTGGTGATTGTGATTGAGTTTTTTTTAGAGTTTAAAGGGACTGCCTCACGTTTCAGTGTATTGCAAAAATAAAATTAAATTGTCAAATATTCATGTAATTTTGGTATAGTTTCCTGTATATGCCATAAATACCACATTGACATAAAAATAACTTGGGAAACATCGGCATTTTGTAGTAATTTAGCATTTTTACACTCAAAATTCTATAGGGTATTAATACCCAATAGAATTAGCACTACTTTCACTTAAATTGTCTGAAATTTGTTTCCATTCGATGAAAACGAATTTCGAAACGAACCGAATACTTCACAGATGTTTCGGCTTTAGTTTGTTGAAGTTACAGTTTAATCATGTGTGAATTACATAATTCATAGAAGATTTTGGAAGAAACTCTGCGATATTTTCAAACAGAAAAATACTGAGTGTCAAATATCAAGAGTGATTTAAATTGCCTATATGCCATAAATCTTTCATAAAGCAACCACCAGTGACTTTCTATTATATAAATACTTGGTTAGGTAGGAAAATTACGGTATACAAAAATTTTAGCCCGATCTGTGAGGCAGCACCTTTAAAATCTTTTCTCGTAAATTTGATGGCAGGTTGCCCTAACCAGGTTTTATGGACGGTATTCTAACCAGCACTTACATGGTTAATATACCCTTCCACAAGGAACCAGCTTCTCCACGTGTGGAGAATATCGGCATTGTTATAACTGTCAATTTTGACTTACAGCAACCAAGAATCGAACCTGTCAACGATTCATAGCGTATCAATTGTACAAAGGGTATCTTCGCGTAGGTGTAATTTCAGCGTCATCATCGTTAGGAACGCTGTCTGACAATGCTGGGACGTCACTACCGCCATAATGTATCATTGGTGTCAACATATTGCAGGTGTCCGTTCTATTTGATATACACACAATACCAAACGTGTTTTTTACCATCTGGGTCGTCGAAAAAATGTGTCCTAGAGCCCGTTTTAGACGTAAACACACGAAACAATTTGTTTGGTCTTTTTACTTACGGATCACAAGGATCTCGTGTAGATTATTCGATATTGAAGTAGATGTAACGGTTTCTTTTCCAACTTGTTAAAATTGCAAGATTGATTGGTAGTATGTATATAGATCTTAAAAACAATTCAAAATAGCATAGGCTTAAATGTACCAATCTATAACTACAAAAACATAATTGTGTACTTCTAATTATGCAGAAGCATTGGATATATTAACGAAAATAACCCCACGTTTGTGATTGCATGTTCCGCCCATGAACAAGCAAATATAATGCCTTTCGTGTAAGTTCTCTTAGGGGCCATGTTAGGGGTAATTAAACGCGTTAGTGAACGAAATATTAGCCCGGGTTCGGTTTAATCAAAGCACTTACGAAAACCATGATCTTACGTTCAAATTTGCTGAAAATATGTAAATCATAAATTATTGGTCGAAAACTCTTACTGGCGATTTTCCGATAGAGCTTTTTTTAGAACTGCTTAAAAACATTTATCTGCGGCTTGAATGTTTTGTTTTAAATTTATTTTATCGTCCGACAAAATTATCGTTAAAATTCATTTGAGGCACAAAGAATTCCATTCCTCCATCAGTCGATTATGAAGAGTGCAATTTATAACATTCATATCCGTTTAATTATTGCGGTTGGTCATTATATACCCTTTCATACAAATTTTAGAGTTACGTGGATTTTGATTTACGTGTTGATCATAACATTTGATACATTTTCTTTGCCATTTGTACTATTTATGAGGTGTAAATGTAATTATTAAATCTGAGTGCCACACTCAGCACTCAGACTGATAAATTGCAATTATAGCTTACAAATAGCGTTACACTAAATTGAACTAGGAAGTATGCCAAAAACAATTTTTAGTACAAATTTAATATTTTTACCACGTCTTGCCATAATGAACCTGAAAAGAGTGAATTTCAATATTTGAGTTTTGCGTGCGGAGTATAAGTATTCGTTTTAATTATAAACGCAGTCACGACATTTGTATTAACAACCAAACACAATTCATAAATCTACGTGTGTTTTGGGTGTGGTAAGAATGTTCTAACGTGTTGAAGTAACACACCTTGGTACTGTTTTATTAAAGCATTTACGGAAATCGTAAACTAAAAATCAAATTTAAATTCTTAATAATTTGTTTACAATTATAAAGTGGGGTAAATGGAGCTGCAATACTAATAATGATTCAGTTAATGAACTCCTACAAACCATATCAGTCACCAATTTGCAGTTGTTAAAGAATTATGATGAATTTGAATATGAGCGTAAGTTTACGATTTTCGTAAGTGCTTTGATAAACAGAACCAAGGGATTACCGGTAGTACGACGCATACGCACGGAATAGTTATGAGATCATGTAAATATTTTCGCACAATACACGAGAAACCCTTCATCTGGGCCTCAACAGTGGCAATTGGTGTGTTAAGAATTTAATTTACCTGATATGGGCATTACACAAGTAATTTGTGAGCGTACTTTTTGCTATAAAAGGCGCTTGTTTGAATTAACGTTTATAACTGTGTGACGTTCTGGAGTGGACTGTGGGAAGACATGGACTGTTGAATTGTAAGTACCCACTTGTATTTGTATCTATGAAATTCAATGTATTTTGTAATATTTAGCTAGTTCGTGTATTTTGCAGTGTTGTTACCCTATATGTACATGCTACTGGTTTGATTCCTTGATATTGGCTATATTCGACGCTGTTGCTTTAGTTCAGTGATCTCATATTCGTTTGTATTTCGCATTGCTATAACAGGAGACCGTTAACATGGGCGAGCGCTACGTAGCGCTTTCCACTAGAGGTAATCCTCGTGTTCTATATTGTATAGAACACTAGGTAACTGAATAAAGGCGTTCGGTAGGGCTTTGCTTTGGCGATGGACCCCTGATAACGTACAGTCATGAGCAACAATCCGGAATATTGATAAAGTAAAAACTGCTAAAAGCTGACCTCACAAAATTGGATACTCTGAGACACTTTTAATTCCCGATATTCTTTAATTCCTATCTCAACTTGACGCTATACATGCATTATGACAT
This sequence comes from Spisula solida, assembly GCA_947247005.1. NCBI lineage: Eukaryota > Metazoa > Mollusca > Bivalvia > Venerida > Mactridae > Spisula > Spisula solida. The sequence continues at coordinate 23,880,678 of OX365956.1, forward strand.
TTTGCATAAAATTTGTAAAATTTCCCACCGTGTAAACCAAATCACTTTACTCATTATTGTGATGCTATACAATTCAACGTGTACTCACTATTGTGACTGACACATGATGATTTTCCATCACTGTACTCATTATTGCAATACTATACAATGCATCGTGTACTCATTATTGCGATAACCGGAAGTTCACTAGTTTATACATTGTGTTACCAAGTAATTGAATATTTTATAACTCTTGGATGGTTTTATAAACAAGACTTTTTAGTGTTGGTCCTTTTCAAGCATTTTGGTTTAGATTTTAATTTGAAGGTCGCTAAATTTGTAAGCTTTCTATGCTATTGCAATGCAACTGTGTACACATTATCAATAGTCAACTTATAACTTCAATACTAATGTGTTTTTTCAACTTCACACTTTGCGTGTCTGTAAAGGTTGTGAGGTGAAGAATGGAGTTTTCAGTTTCAAGAATCCAATATAGCTGGCTTTGATCCATTCATAATATTACTGCATCGATTCAAATGTTTTCGTTATTATTATATTATCATTGTAACGTATTTATTTAAGTTATCTAATATACAATCTTTTATATTTTTGGTTTATAAATTCAAATGATGGCTTATACTATATGTTGGTGCATGACTAGTGGCCAATAGTCATGGACTAACAAATAGCAGTTTAATTAGCCTGTAGCCAGTGGCAAATGGTTATAAGCTTATTATTCAACATAATCCACATTATCCAAAATTCTTACTCTGAAATTCAGAAATTTTATTATAAAAAGCTGAAATTTGACAAAATTCAAGAATAAGAGGAGTTAAAGGGTCGAAGGGTCTAGGTATCGGTTTGTAAAATTCTTTTTAAATGCATTATGTTAATGACTTCAATTTACTACACTGTCGCATGTTCTTTTTATGTAAGAAAATGATTGAGAAGCGACCTGGTAGACGAAATTGGAAGCCGCATCAGGAACTCTAAAACACTTCACCGTGATTTTAACTTACAATTGCAAAGAAACTCTGCACATAACGATCCTCGTCATTTGGTTAGGAATGTAGTGGCTTTTACTCAGTTGTATTGAATATTTCGTATTTATTTAATTAATCATTGCATAGTTGCTTGAATCGACTTGAATGTATTTTCTTGTATTTTCATATTTCCAGAGTATTTTTTCTGTGACAAACATCCCACAGGGAGCATCACCCGTCACTGACGGTTCTTAGTAGTATTTTTAAATAATACTTGATTAAGCTATTTTTGGTACATCTTATTGCCTTTTGTACACCCAATATACTATGCAAAGAAACTTAGCACATATGCTTACTGACATTAGTCAACATTATTAAACAAGTGCCATACCATATTTGGACATTGGAATATGGTCTTTTTTACTTTGTAACGATTGAAAATTTTAATATCTAATTGATGCTTGGTTTCTTTAAACCTGTCAAAGGGATTCACTTGTTTCTCCAAATACTTGTGTATTATGAACATTACACATTGCGTTTCTACTCACAGGTTCTGGGGAAGGAGTGCAGGAAGAGCGCAGACGTTCAGATTTCAAGAATCCAATTACAGCTGGCTAGTTACGTATTTCTTTAATCTATTTATTCCTGTATTCGGGACTGTTGGCTTGTCAATATTCTTATGTTACAGAACAAATTCAAAATATTCTATTAATATGGTACGAACGCCTTTTGACTAAGTGACCGAAGGATTTTAAAATGACAAACCATCTAAAAACAAAATTGAAATAGTTAACCCATCGACTTGCAGAAATATTGAAAAAATGGAGTACAAACATTTATTCAATCGAAAATAATTAAGTTGTATATGATTGGCGAATCATGTAGACCCATCAGTTTAGCAAAGCAAAGGTATGGGTCGATCACCAGCCTTTTTTGGGAGCTATTCTTCAAAAAGTACTATATTTATATTTACCTAAAATTGCATAATTTGAACAATTGTAGGGCTTTACTGTACACCTAGATATACTTTCACACTGTACCATTCCCCATCCACTTTTTATACGTGCAAACAAGACAAATTATAATATGTATAATGAACATTGTGCACCATGCTTATTATCAATTATTTGTCAATATGACATCTTTAGAACTAAATTTTATGTTATTTATAATTGGCAAAATGAAATTTTGAATTTCCATGCATGCGCACAAGGTAGCCCGGTCCTTAACATTAGACCTACTGATACATCCAGGACTGTTCCAATTTAGTGTATAAACCTCGACTGTTGGTTTATCAATTTACTAGATATGTTAAATTAAGCTTCATTTAAGCTATTTTGTTGACCCTTCGATTGTATTCCTGTATTGAACTGTTATTTAATAACAACTAAGTCTTCTTCAGATTACATTAGACAAATAACGGAAGTAATTTACATTTTAATTTACCGTTATTTAAAGTTAGTACACGACTAGTGGCCAATGGTTGTGTACTAACAGCTGATTAATTAGCCTGTGACCAGTGGCCAATGGTTTAGGGCCAATTATTCAAATACTAAATAGACTGAAATTCTGATTATTAACATATGCCTCTCGGGAATCCGTCGAAGGGTCTAGTTATAAATTTTTGGCAAGCGCAAAATTTAATGTTCACAACTTTCTACAGTCTTTGGTGTATACGAATTTGGGGACCGAATGTTGCTTTGTTAATACCTACATAACAAAAATGAGTAAAGATGTTTAAATGCATATCACAATGATTTCAATTTACGTCTACCTTGTCCGCCTTAATATTATATTTCTACTATTACAACTTTTTTCTACCGTGTTCGTTTGAACAAAATGTTGAGCTAAATGTTGCTTTGTTTGAATTAATACATCATAACAAGAAATGAGTTAGACATTTAAATGCATAGCACAATGGTTTCCATTTACTACACTTGTCACAGTAATCTCGTATATACAGGTATCGTTATTGGCAGGATTATAAGATAATATTAAAGGTAGAAACATTCGCCTCTGATCCTGGATTTAGGTTAGAAACCACCAAATAAATTTGCTCTTTAGTTCAATACAAAGTTACAATATTAGGCCCCAAATTTTTATAACTTTTAGTCTATGGCCAGCAGAAAGACATATCATTTTAAAGAAGTACTATCACCATTTGGCCCGCGTAGGCATTTGGTGGTTGTTTATCTGGATGCTGCTTGTTTGATCAAATTATAACATGTAATTAATGAGCGAGATATTAAATGCATTATGTCTGTTTACTACATTTTTATGTAAGGTTCAGATATCATTTTTATTGGCAGGTAAAGTCTTATTATTACAACTTTTATTTATTTATTATGTAAGTGAATTCAATTTACTACACTGCAAATGTTCTTTTTTCATGTAAGAGAATGATGGAAGACAGTTGATCATAGAGGAAACTGGATATTCGGTGGTGAGTCACAAGTTTTATCTGCTATAATTTCATCTATACTTGTGTTTAAGTACAGTTCAAGAATGTTAACATAATGAATTTCCGTTATTTTTCATTTAAGGTATAACAATGTCCATCTAATCTTTTGTTATCGTATTGGCCGAAATTTCAGTAAATAAATAACTTCCAGTTCTTGAATACAATGTGTTGCTTACGACAATATATTTTTAGCGGAACATCCATACAAATGGATACACCGTTTTTTTAGCTCCGCTATTCGTAGTCGGCGTCTTTTGTTAAAGTTTAGGTACAGGTTTTTAACCTCTTATATTCTCTAAGTCCTTTGAGATATTGCTATAATACTTTGCATACTTGTTCACCAGCATGACCCCAACTCATACACAGGGGTAGGTAACTCTATTAAGCATTTTGGTAAAATTATGCCCCCTTTTTCAACTTGGTGCAAATGTTAGTTTAGGTACAGTTTTTTCACCTCATATTTTCAAAGTGCATTCATATATTGCTATGCGTACTTGTTCTCCATCATGACCCCAACCTCTGAACAGGGGTAGGTAACTCGGTCAAGCATTATGTTGAAACTATGCCCCCTGTTGAACTTGGAAATGCAAATGTTAAAGTTTAGGTACAGGTTTTGTAACCTCTAATATCTTCAAAGTGCATTGATATATTGCTTTGATACTTTGCATACTTGTTCACCATCATGACTCCAACCCCTACACAGAAGATAACTATTAAGCATTTTGTTGAAATTATGCCCCGTTTTGGACTAAGAAATGCTTATTTGTTAATCGTCCTGCATAAAATTTGTCAAAAATATCCCCCTTCTTTTACTTAGAAGTCCCAACCTCTACACAGCAGAGGGTAATTCTGCTGTTATGAAGCATTTTGTTTTGAATATATAATGATTGTATTATCCTAGCATGGCGCGGCGAATAGTGGAGCGCGCTGTTCGTGGACAGCTCTTGTTAACTTTGTTTAGAGTATTTGATAAACTCCTGATATAGTGTTTACTGTCGATTCAAAGATATCTGTCAAAACCGCCAGAATTTTCCATTTCTTAATAGGTAAATGTATGTATTGACCAATCAGCGCTCTTATTTTACTCATACCATCTTTGACCATAGCTTTATGTTTTAAAATAAGCGTCAGATATTTCATTAGCGTTCTTAGCGTAGTGCGTTAAATGCATGGTATCAGCATAAAAACATTGAAATCCAACTATAGGTTCAAATCCAGTCAGATAGGCTTTTTCTTTATTATGTTTTTTATAATATTTTTTTCTGATCTTTTATATCGACAAATTTATTTTATCATACATTGTACTTTTCTTTGCGAAAAAAGTAGCTGCCTTGATAAAGATACGCTATGTATTTTTCTTATTTACTAGTACGTTGAATGCACAAATTGCAGAAATGTTCAGCTTCGTAGGATGAACTCAATCCTGGTGTGCTGGAATACAAATGCGAATAGTTTAGTTTATTCATTGTATGAACATGTTTTGTATTAAATTACCGGAATTAGCAGAAGCATTAATATAGTTTTTACAGTTTAAGCAAAATTAAAAAATCTAGGCATTGTTGGGATTTGAACTCGCAGTAAATTGTATACATTTTTAAAATAAGACTCACAAAACCATATCGATTAACCACTCGACTATAAGGGCAGTTAAAGATTTGATCATTTAAATATACTTATGATGTTAGGACTTAGTCCTGACACACCTGTAAAAATCGATCGTATTGAATGTTTGTTTACGCGGTTGTGACAGATAACTTTGAATCAACAGTACTTTCTATTCTATGCAAATGAACTTGGCACATATGCTTACTAACATAAGTCAAAATTACTAGACAAGATCTATATGGTCTTTTTTACTTAGTACTGCTTATAAGTTTTCATATCTAATTGATTCTTAGTTTCTTTAAACGTATCAAAGGTATTCAGTTTTTACTCCAGATATGTGTACTAATTACACATTTCGTTTCAATATTTTCAGATTCTTGGGGAGGGGTGCAAAAAGAGTGCAGCCATTTTGGTTCCAAGAATCCAATTATAGCTGGCAAATATACGTATTTCTTTAATCCATTCATTCTATTCCTGTAAATGCCACTGTTTGGCGTGCCAATATTCAAATGATTTGTTTATTATATCTTTTAACCTATTCAAAATAATCTATTAAGGTGAAATTAGGTGATACGCATGCCTTTGACTAAACGACCGAAGCAGTTTAAAATGACAAACCTCGTCTAAAAACTTTGAAATCATAAACACAACTCCGGCTTCCTGGTGATCCATTTGCAAAATATTGAAAAACATGTGATTTTTATTCTAGTGTCCTAATATTTCAACGGTCGAAAATAAATTTAAGTTAAATATGAGTGGAGAATCATGTAAGTTAGTTTAGCAAAATAAAACTAGCCTTTTGGAGGAGCTATTCGTCAAAAAGTACTAATCTTGCGTAGATTTGCATAAATGTACCTAATTTGCATAATTTGAACAATTGTAGGGCTTTACTGTACACCTAGATATACTTTAAAAAAGGAAAACATTCCCCTATCCACTCTTTTATACAAGAAATCAAATATATGAACATTGTGCATCATGTTTATACTTTATTTTTCAATACGGCATCATTAGAATTAAAACATTTGTTTATATTTATAATATTGGCAAAATCAAATTTTAAATTTCCGCGCATGCGCACAAGGAAGCGGTCCTTAACATTAGATACACATAGAACTGCTCAATTTACAATGTATAAAGCTCGACTATTGGTTCAATTTACGAGTTAAAAGTTTAATTAAGCCTGATCAAGCTAATTTGTTGACCCTTCGATTGAACTCCAGTATTGGGACTGTTATTTAATAAGTCTCATTTTAAACAACAAAGTTTAACACTGTGACATATCTATTAAGCTTTGGACATTACTAAGCTTTCTTAAGACTACAATAGACAAATAACGGAAGTAAATTACATTTTAATTTACCGTTATTAAAATTAGTACACGACTAGTGGCCAATGGTTGTGGACTAACTTTTAGCTGAATAATTGGCCTGTAACCAGTGGCCAATGGTTACGGGCCAATTATTCAAAATAATAAAATAGACTGAAATTCTGATCATAAAAAATTGCCTTTCGTGAATCCGTCGAAGGGTCCAAATTATAACCTCATTGTTCAAAAATATTCATATATGTTGCTTTTTTATTTAATACTTGCTTAACAAGAATGAGTAAACAATGATTTCCATTTAGTGAACTTGTTTGCCGACTTTGCAATAAAGTTTATTTGTTAAAAAAGTAATACTACAGGTATCGTTTTTATTTACATGGGTAATATTATATATTCTTATTACGTTTTACCGTCCTAGGAAGCTGGTGGTTGCTTGTTTGGTTAACTTTAACAAGTAATTTAAAATAAGTGAGATTGTAAATGCATTATGTCAATGAATTCCATTTACTACACTGACATATGTTATGTAAGAATACAGATATCGTTTATATCGACAAGCTGGATGCTTGATCAAAGACCTAACATAACATTTAATTAATTAGCAAGGCATTAAATGCATATGTTATTTGCCTTTAATACCAATTATATATTATGTCAATGAATTCAATTTACTACACTGCAATGTTAGACAATGATGAGAAGAGAATCGGATAGGAAATTGGCTATTAAGTGGTAAGTCACAAGTTTTATCTTCTATAATTTCATCTTCCCTAGAAAACTAATACAATCGTTTATAATGTTGTATTAGCAGATATTGATTAGACACCCGATAAAAGCATATTAAAAAGCAAATGGGCTTCATTTGTAAGAGATATGTTAGGATATGGGGTTGTTAACATTTTTATAAATTCAGAAAACACGTTTACAAGATACGAGCAGGGCATTATTTGATAGAAATTATGATACTTTTTGAGTTTAAAGTATATCTTAACATGGTTATCATTCCGAAATACAGAATTGCATTAACTCGATTGCGAGTGGCATCACGACTCAATATTGTCGTGCCTGCAACAAACTCGAAGACGAATAGCATTTCCTGTTTGAATGTGAATTTTATAAAGACTTGAGAATTACATACCATAAACCATATTATTGCAATGGTCCGAGCATGTTCAAAACTGTTGAACTATTAAGATGTGAAAATAACAATCATTCGAAATCTAGCTATGTTTTCAAAGCTTTCGAAGTTAAACAAAAAAACGAGTGAAAATTTACAATCGCTGCTCTGTTCGTTAGATAATTTTGTTTGTATATTATGCAGTGTGCGTTAGATAATTTTGTTTGTATAATATATTATATTATAAGTCTACCAGTATGATCTTTGAATAGTGAAAACTATGTAATAATGTATAAAAGTATAAATTTAATAGTTTTGGTACATCAATTCAAATTGAAGCCAATTCGAAGTTGTAGACCCTTTCAGATAAACAAATTATAGTTCGTATGTAATTTGAAGAAAGGATCATAGGGGTGGGTAGTTATTCAAACACAACCATTGCCAGTTCATAATTTTTTGTTTGTTTTTGAATAACAGGGAAATACCAATTTAATGTCGTTTTAAAACAAATATGTCCATTGAGTTTATGCCCTGTTTCCCCAAACCACTACACAAACGACCCATAACACTAGCACATTCTTGGACGGAACTTCAGTAAATTAATAAATAACAACCAGCAGTTCTCAACATAGACATTATTTTGCTTATTTTGATCACGTAATTTTGCGACAAATATATTTTTAGCTTAGCTAAACATAAATACAAATAAAAACACTGTTTTCTATTAAACAGGTCGTATCTCAGATGTGAAGATATAGAATGAGGAAGAGCGAGAGGAGGCAAAGGGAGAAGTGTTTTTTTTATATTTACTATGCTCCTGCCATCTGCCAAAAATATTGTACATTTAATTTCATTTGTTTTTGTAATGTTAGAATAATCAAGGTCAAACATCCAAATTCAATTTAATTATGATTTCAATTTACTACACTTTTACGGTAAGAATACAGATAAAGTACTTACTGGCATCAGTAAAAGCATACTATTTAAGTCTTTTCCTGTCAAGAGTTAATGTTATATTTTTATTTATATTATTACAACCTTTTTCTACTGACAACGGTTGTAGCATTAGCCTCGGAACCTTGGAAGGCAGTGTTTATAATTTATAGTCTGTGAAAAAATGATTGCAACATGTGAACACCAAGTTCTACAATATTTGTTTTGCCCTACAATGTCTTTGTTTCCTAAGGCGGCTTCTAAAATTGAAAAGACTTTCCGTTTCTTGGAAAAGGTGGTTTAAAAGATTCGGACCATTTTAAGAATCGGCCGTTGGAAAGGAGAACGTTTTAAAGATAAGTTGTCTTTTTCGTTTCATTTCGTTAAGTTTCGTCAGACTCGCCCCCAAATTCTAGTATAGGAAGTTTTGTAGTGTACATGCAGTTTAGTAAGTTAGTTTAGTAGAGCGCTCTATGTTTCGTTGACTAGTTTAGTAAGTTAGTTCCGTAAGTTTGTTGAACAGTTTTTCCTATATACTTATTGTAATTTGCTTTCTTTTTCTGTTCTCTTTTCAGGTGGTGCCATGGACTTGCCTCCACGCGGTGGCACTGGAAACACTATCCGAGGGTGTTATTGTTGATACATACGAAATATCACTGAAGTTTGTTGATCCGTTTAACCTCGAGTTGCTTGCGTAATGCCGTATCTTTCAAAACCACTTGGTCTAGCAAGATGCGGTATGGCGCAAATAACGAGGTAATACCGATCAACACAACTGCAGCCATATTCCTAATATTATATACCTACAAAAGTGAAAAGGCGCTTTTATGCGCGAAAATGCGTTTAATGTCTATATATTGACGTCATGAACATCGGCATATTTTCGTCATAAAACGTGACGTCCATTCATAAAATTGATTTATCACATAACATACGAGTTGTATTAAACTCGTCGACAAAAACAATATGAATCTCGGCAAAGCCTCGTGTCATATCATTTTGTCCACTCGTTTAATAAAACACGTATGTAATGAGCACTCATGCAAGATCCTTTGACGTTATAAGTATAATAGGCTTATAACACGTCAGAAATGCTTGATACGTATTCGGAAAATACAGCAATTTAGTCGCGCTGTATTCAACTGTGCGATTTGGCCAGTATTCATGACAATACATTGCCAGGTATATAATATGTTGATACAATGACGCATCTTGGTAGTGGCTAAAAGTCCAAATGTAATTATTAAATTTACAAATTAACAACCTGATACTTTATTTCAGAGACCATTGCGTCTGTTTGCAATCCTGTGCATCAACGAGACCTTATGAAGGAAACGCAACAGTGTGGATGATTTTCATCACAAATAACAAAACCCAGACGTGGTACTTCTTGATGTATTACAATTCGTTTATTCAGGTCTGTATATAATCTTATACAATTTTTTTAAACAACACGTCGTGAATACAGATACGTTTTTGACATTATGTAATTTATTGCAGAATACAGCCTAAGATTTTTTAATGTACTTGCATCGGGTAAGGTAGTACATTTTTGTGTAAAATTAGTAGTACGTTTTTAACACTTATATATATGTCAACGCTGTTTTCTGTAAACATTGGTCGGATCAAATTTTAGTCAATATGGTTTTTACACTTTATTATTGTGCATATTATACTTTTAATTTTGTCCACGCTTTTTCTTTAACAATTGGTTGAATTTCACCGAAACTTTACAGATCTAAATCTGGTGATGCATATAACAGCGCGGTTCGGTCGGTTTGAATTTAAAGGGGGTCACTGCCCCTTGTTTTCACTGATAATTTTGTAAAGTACTATTTGTTGGTACAGTGGTCGGATCGGCTTTTTGTCGAATCCGCTTGAGGTGAGGGAGACTTAGTCGCCACTTGGTATATATGCCTGCGTAATTGATCGTAAGGGCGTCAGTCCGATTTTGTCCGGACCATAAACTTTGTCATGCTTTGACCAATCCTTCTTATTTTTGACATGGACGTTAACCTCAGGTTCCTATCATAAATCTGGAGGTCAAAGGTCAAAGGTCAATTTGAAGTTTGTCCCGACTTTTACTTTGTCATGCATTGGCCAATCTTGCCTATAATTGGCACGAATATTAACCTCTAATAATCGGAGTGTTGTGAGCAACCCTTAGGTTCCTCTCTAACAGGTCCATGTCACTGTTGAAGGTCAAATGTGTTAGTTTGTACGAATCATTTCTTCTTCATGCATGATGTGATTAGATGTAACTTGGCACATTTCAGTTGGGTGTATTTTAACAACGTCGCCGAGGCTGGACATAATTTTCCCGAGGGCATAAATTTCTAGTCTTACAATAAGCATGTCATCGTATTTTAGACCTGATAAACATTATGATACAAAATACTGAAATGAAAGTTTGATATCGGCTTAGCCGAGGTGTTCAATAATCATTTTGAGGAAACAAAATTAGGTAACTCACCTACGTCGGGTCCCAAGTCCCGAGTGAAAAAGCAGGAGGGCCTAATTAATTGTTCAATGTTAGCTCTGTTTGATACATTTGTAGCACGTTTATTGAATTGTTTGAGCATTTTTATACAATGGTGATTAGTCAGTTCAATTACAATTTTGGAAAGTTCGCAATAAGGACATAACACATCCCTTCCGTATTTTACTGAACATTAGTGAAAAATGAATAACGAAGTCGATTAACTGAACCCTTTTTCGACTGTATCCTCACTTTGTACGTTTCTACAAGAACCAGTGACTTCTCAAAATATGGAGGAAAATTGACATGGATGTTCTGCGACCACTGGGAATTAAAACCGGATCGCTGGGTCACAAATCTATGGCATTGACCTTATCCACTGCTAAACAGAATATGGACAAGTTGACGTAGGAAGTTTGCAAGACGGACAATGCCTGGCATATATATAGTCTGGTTGCATTCACAATATAGTTTGAAGCGATGTGTATTTGATCTGTCGCTTTATTCTTATGTTGTGGCTGTTGATCATTACATTCAACAGATGCAGGCTTCTAAAATGGAAATTCCATCGGATTAATCAGCTGAATTTCTCTTGGTAAGATTACTGGGGTCAGTTGAGTGAAGAATTTGCCTACTACACATTAGTAACGTTGGAAAACGAATTTCTATATACAGACTTTGTGTATGATCCCTATCAGCAAATGGGCCGTTTTTTACAAGCAACATTTGCAACCTTGGAAAATAAGACTGAAACTGTAGTCCGATTGAATTAAACCATCCCATAGGTTGCATAGAATCCGGAATTTTTGTATGTAAAAGTTCAAATTCTGTTTGGCTTTATCTATCCGTAACAGGTCAAATATCTGGTGCAGGTCCGTGCAACAAACAACCCTCAAAATCTAGTGAAAATGAAATGTGTAGAAAAACTGTCAATCCATAGGTCGTGGGTTCATTCCATGGCATCGGAAATTTACATTTCTGAAATATTTATACTCCTCAAAAAAATTTAAGCGTTAATATTTCATCACTGAAATTACTAACAACTAAACAATAATTGATATCAAATGTTCAATATGTCATATTGACAAATGTAAACGAGGGCAATGGCAAAAGACAGTAGTAAACACGTGCTAGGTCAAGAAGTGATGTCGCGACCAAAATGTCAACGTTCGCATAGTGGTGGGTGGGGTATGATATTTTTAATCAAAATGCAATGCCATAACTAACGCCAATACCACAGATGACCCGTTCGAGCTCCCATAACAACCCTACTAATCAACGTTCTGATTGCATGACGAGGGGTTTTTGTTCACTCCTCTGCGAGTGCAAGTGTCAGTTCCCACTGGGTCTGCGGTTTGACAAGTCGTGCACTTAACCGCCATCGGAGTTTGTCGCATGCATGTTGTATCGGATTCATGTCAGGAGAACAAGCAGGCCAGTCCAAACGCACTATACGCTCGCGTTTGAAGTACTCCGTGACCACACGTGCACTGTCCGACCGGGTGTTAAAGTCCATTAGCACAGAGTATTGACCTCTAGCATCACCGTAGGTCGTACACATTAATTTTCAACAGCATCGTGGTAGGTAACATCCACTGATCTTCACCGTTTGGATGACGCACGGGTCTGCAGATTCACCATAGACCCTGCCACAAACTAGCACTGACGAACCATCAAACCTGTCGTGTTCCTGGATACAAAAGTACAAACATTAGGGCTGTGGATCGTCAGGTAAGTGCCGATTCGATTCGATTCACGATTCGTGGTGAGCAATTCACAGATAGAACCACGAATCAGCATTTACATATGTCATGAAAATAAATACTGCCATAGAGACCTTTTACTTTAATAACATCACATACTTTGTGAAACACTAATGTACTGTCATGTATAAGTGTGCATGAAGACATTTAAAACGGATAATCTGTAATCACATCGCGACAAAAACAAGTTAAATAACACCAAACAACAATTTGTCTTCTCACTCAATTGACTAGCTAGTGATACATTTAGACAGCTTCTGCATACTGCCTTTTTATCATCCTGAATGAAAATACCGAAGTAATGACACGCCTTCAATGTGAACTCGGTACGTTCCTTCAGGCAGTGAAGACGGTTCGTCGTATGGCGTGATCTAATATTTGGCAATATAATATTTAGTGGCATGAACTAAATGTACTTAATTATCAAGATATGACTTAAACAATTTAATTGAATAACGAATTAATGTTTCATTTCTAGTTACCGGTAGGAACTTTAATAAACGAGACTTTGTCCGACCATAAATTATTCGAATTCAATGATGTTGCTAGCTTCAAATATAGTACAAGTTTACTTTCGAATTGCAAATTAAAGATGCTCACAGTCTTGTTTACTGTCAGTATTTTGTCCCAAAGTTATCCTATAAACTTATGGTAACTCATTTAAGAGCCATTTGTATAGGGTATGTATTTTTATCAAAGATCGCGATCCAACGATCTCGGAGATGACAAATACTCGTATTCGATTTTCTAGCCCAAATCGTGGATATCCGAGTACCCGAATACTCGCAACAGCCCTAACAAACATATTTCGTTTTTCTGTCGCAACACACTTCTTTTGCCATCATTAACACCCTTGTTACCCTGATAAAACAACATGATTGGATATTCCCAACATGATTGAAAAATGGCGGATGTATGTTTACATATTCATCGCATTTTCGGCCAATTCTTCAAAATCTACGGGTTTAACCACCTTCTGATGCTGTATGAAGATAAACTTGTACATTCCTTCCTTGAAACTAAAACTATTTATCCGTATGTTTGTGAATGTGATACACAATACGATAAAAAGTTAGAAAAATCTGTGTTGGATTTATTTGACAGTCTATAAAACATATATATTGTTGTTTATTTTGGGTTAAGATCTTTTGTTTATACAGCTCATTCATTTCACTATCAGACTTAGTTTAGAGTAAGTTATTTACATTTGCCGTTTCTACGTGATAACTATTTAAAGTAACCCATGTGTGAAAAATGGATAAAACCAACATGATTGAGGATAAAGATCAACATGATTTATCTTTTAAAGTGGATACTGACCAACATTGAATTTTCATTGATGCACTGCAGTGCGAATTTAATATGTAGCTTCACTATTGGAAGAATAATGGGATGACCCCAACACGTAGGTAGGAGTAGATAACTCTATGAAGTATTTATCGGAAAATGTGTGCCTTTTTTCAACTTCGTGCAAATTTGTAAGTTTACGTTCAAGGTATTAACCTGTTATATCTAAGTGCGTGTTCATATTGCTGTGATACTTTGCATACTTGTCAACCGACTTGACCACAACATCTGCACTCTATCAAGCATGTTGTTGAATGTTATGCCCCATTTGGACTAATGTACTTAGAAATACAAAAGTTTACAGCTTATGTACACAATTTTAACCTCTTAAGACATGTATCTTTGATACTTTGCATACTTTATCACCATCATGACGCCATGACCTCCACATGAATAGGCAACTCTATCAAATATATACTGAGTACATCTAGAAACGCAACACTGGGTTCTACTGTCAATATTTGTTCAATCTGATGATGGACAATCAAACTACATTAATTTTACTTGATGCAGTTTTATTCCATTATCAATACATCTGTAACATTGTATCACATAGAGCTACATTAACGGAACATAAATATAGTGCGGGCGAAAATAACGATTTTGTTTTATAAATTAGCTATTTTTTCGGAATCATTGTTTTATGTCAATATGTAAAGTATTGATCAAATATTGATTGATTACTTATTCATGATGAGCAACAAGTTGTTGAACACTGTCGGCAGCAGGTGTGAGCCTGATCTGGAGCTGTTTCACGCTGTCTTATTCATCCTGTGGGAGGCTTGTTACGCATGCATGACCTGAACTTAGGCTGTCGCAAGTGGTGCCAGTGTGTTGGTAGCGTGTCTCTAGATGAGAAATGTTCGTTGTATGACAATTTAACCGTCGTGCAAACTCCTGTTAAACATCTCTGCCATAAGCATCCGGATGGCCTGATTTGCTCATATTCGGACAATCATGGCATTTTTATTCCTGAACATATGCCATTTCTTTTGTGATTTTCTTTTTATTAGCAAACTTTACAAAAAGTTCGATTTAATTTATACCAAGATTTATCATGCGTAATTGGTGCACGTGGAAATCATGCTTTTTGTGATTATATCGGTGCACAGGATTTACGTAACACGATCGATAAAAGTTGGATGATGGCCAAGTTTCTACAAGATTATACAATATTACTACACAAAATTCGAATATACATGTATAATGCAAGTAAGAAACAAATGGGGATAAAACCGTTGCGTTTCTAGATGTACTAAGTATATGTTGAAATTATGTCCCCTTTTTTAAATTAGAAATACAATTTGGCACCATTCAAGACATGCTCACAGCGTTTAGCCAGTGGTCCCCATAATTCGCTGTTCCTATTCCCGGTGAATTTTGCACATTTAGATATATGTGTTAAATTTACCTGTCTTGACTTATTATGAATTTTACCAACATATAGCAGAAAAAAGTATTTAACTAGAAATATGTCCACAGGACACGGATGCCCCCGCTAAAAGCTGTCATCAGACATCTAAGTATAAAGCTATGCAAATGGAATAACTTGAAACAAGTTTGTAATTACTTAAATGTGACATTGAACAGCAGACAAGAGCTGGGTCTGTAAGTGTGACCTTTACATTTGAGTCAGGGTGTAAATGCGAATGTAACCAAGTAATTTTAAAATCCAGAACGAAATAACAAAAAAAAACAAAGCAGACCAGAAGCGTATACTTGTGCCTTTCAACTTTTAATCTCTAAGAATGACCTTGACCTTTGCGTTAGGGACCTGTGTTTTGCGCATGTCACCTCATCTTGATGATGTGAACATTTGTGGCAAGTAATATAAATATAAAATAAGAAATGACATAGTTACAGATCTGACATGAATCACATGCCTATTTGAGAATTTTGACTTTTGATCTCTAAGTGTGACCTTGACCTTTGAGTTAGGGACCTGGGTCTTGCGCATGACACCTCGTCTTGATGATGTGAACATTTGTGGCAAGTAATATTAATATAAAATAAGAAATGACATAGTTACAGAGCTGACATGAATCACATGCCTATTTGAGCCTTTTTACCTTCGATCTCTAAGTGTGATCTTTACCTTTGAGCAAGGGACCTAGGTCTTGCGCATAACACGCCGTCTCGATGTGGTGAACATTTGTACCAAGTGTTATAAATATCCAATAAGAAATGACATAGTTACAGAGCGGACATGAATCACATGCCTATTTGAGAATTTTAACTTTTGATCTCTAAGTGTGACCTTGCCCTTAAAGTTAGGGACCTGGGTCTTGCACATGGTAACCACCTTGATGTGGTGAACATTTGTACCAAATTTTATAAAATATCCAATAGGAGATGACAAAATTACAGAGCGGACACGAATCACATGCCTATTTGAGCTTTTTAACATTTGACCTCTAAGTGTGGCCTTGACCTTTAAGCTAGGGACCTGGGTTTTGTGCATGACACATCGTCTTGATGTGGTGAACATTTGTACCCATTTTTGGTAGGCGTAAGCCTCTCTTTACTACCATTGCCCATTTCTTAATGCAACCTGGACCGCCTTAAGGCTGCTATGTGAATCCGCATTCAAGTAGTTCCAGAAACTGTCAACATTCCCAATAATTATTGTGAAACTGTTCATTGAATCGATATTTTTGCAGATAATCAGTCAGCCGGGGAGATGTCGAACTTGTTTCGTAATATGAAAATGTTCATCAAATGTCCCAGCCGTATAGCTATTTTTAGAAACTTCAGACCAGGGTCACGTGATGGTTTTATCAATAAATCGTATATCGTTATGTTATGCAATCATATGGTGTGGCAATACTAGCCGCTTTCTAGAGATGTCTAACGCTGTGATGGGAGTGATTACAAGACGGTACTGTAGAATCTGATAAATAGGCGCGCGCAGTATTATTTTAAAGCCACTTTTGATATACACATTCAATACACGTATTACATATACATCAATATGCCCTATTTTACAATTATTTAGATACCCTAGATGCCTATATAGTCACATATGCCTATTTTGACATTCAAGACACGATCGGTAGTAAGAAAACGAACATTAAACGTGTAAAGTCGTTTAAGCTTTAGTAGCAGCAACCAGATCGCCTCCCATCAGCACTCTTAGTGCTTTGATTATTAAATGTCCTAAAAGCAAGTGCTATAGACTGGGTGTGAAATGCCTTACATCGGGTATGCTCATAAACCTGCTACCACAATTCATGAGCACACTTCTTTAATGTACAATTATTTGTACCTTGAAAATCCCATTGGCAAGATTTCAATTTGTAATGTTGGTTTTTATCCACAATCATGTTGGCCAGTATCCTAACAAATTTAACAATCACGTCGGTCAGTATCCAAAAAATACTACACATGTTTGAATTATTGTTGGTGAGCGTTAATTTATCTAAGATTTTAAAAAATTGAAACGTCCAAATCATAGTTTATACAACTGCCGATACTTCCCAAATGATATTCATTACATAGAGTCCAATAAATGAGTTTTACAACGTTTTTAAGTAGAAAACTCATTCTCAAATGCAAAATCCACACATTATTTAAGGCTTTACATAGTGAAAAATATTACCTATATGCAAATTGTTTAGTGCAAATAGTACATTTTCTGCATATGTTGATTATGTAATATTGAAGTAAACAATCTGAATAGTTTATATGGAAAATATTGCAAAAACAATGCACTTATCACATTTTTCATGTCGGCCATTTTTCAATCATGTTGGGAATATCCAATCATGTTGTTTTATCAGGGTAACAAGGGTGATTAAAGTCTACACAGAACATTGATTCCTCAAAGAACAGAACAGACCGGAGCCTGGTTAACGGGATGTTTCGGGGTTCCAGAGAAAATGTCAGTGAATACATCATGTGTTCTGGGGTCAATGGTGGAACCTCAGATGCATGCAGGAAGTAAGAAGTCGACGTTTTAGCGGATTCGAACCGCCCATGTTTAGCAATGTTGACAATATAAAGGTCATTACAATCCGTTGTTTTACTCTATCGGGCTCTTCTTATGCGCTCAACAACAGACCAAGTATCCAGGTACCTATACCCGGCAGGATCGACCACGGTATGACTGACGTTACACTGGCGTCCAACGTGACGTTGAATGTGTCCCACCAATAGCATTTCATTAATTTGTTCCACGTCACAAACTGGTAAATGTCTCCTCAGGTACGTTTATGCCGTATACTCACTATAAAAGTACAAAATTACCCAAACTTAACCCGAAAATGAATTGAACGAGTAACGTTAAGAAACTGACAGTTACAATGAATAGACAGGAACACAGCGTTTTGCAGCGATACCCGCTCAAAAGCAAAATCCACAGTTTATCCGTGTAATTACGCAATATATAGTGTGTTTTTATACTTTAAATGTACTAAATTCTGAATAGATAAAATATCAATATCTGAATAATAAAAAAATGTAGGTTTGAAATAGTGGTCCTTAAATTTTTTTGCGAAGTGTATATTTCCAACATTATCTGACCGTGTGATCAGCAAGTATCTGGAATTGCCAGGAAGCTGTTTAGCTGCTATACACCGGGCACATTAAAGAACCAGGCTGTGTATTGGAAATAAGAGCTAGGCGCACTTCTGCAGCGCCGAACATGCCTATATCTAATATCTTTCTCTCCCTTCAGGGTCTTTCTCTCAGTCTGTCCCTCTGGTCAGATCATCTTGTTTTTGCACTGGTAAAGGATGCACATGCGCCATTATGGCGGCAACACAAGTGCCTTTGAACGTGCGTTCGCATTAGAAGGCCGCTACATTTACTACTAAAAATTTGCTATGGGCCACTTTTACTTCCGACCTATTTTAAGTCGATAAGAGTGACGTCCCCTGAAAATAAGGGGAGATAACTCTGCCCATGGCAAAAATAACTTCCCTTGATTTCAGGGGAGGCAACTCTGTCCGACCCATTTTATGTCGATATGAGTGACTTTCCTTGAACATCAGTGGAAAGAACTCTGCACATGACACGAGTAACTTCCCTTGAATTCAGGGGAGGCAACTCTGTCCGACCAAGTCAGAGTGACGTCCCCTAAAAATTAGGGGAGAACTCTGTCCATGGTAAATATTACTTCCCTTGAATTCAGGGGAGGCTACTCTGTCCGACCTATTTTAATTCGGTAAGAGTGACTTCTCCTGAAAATCAGGGAAGTGACTCGTGTCATGTGCAGAGTTCTTTCCCTTAAATTTCAGGGGAGGCAACTGATTAGGGGAGAGAACACTGCCCATGACACGAGTTACTTTCCTTGAATTCAGGGGAGCCTACTCAGTCCGACCTTTTTCGGCAAGAGTGACTTACCCTAAAAATCAGAGTGACTTCCATTGATAATCAGGGGAAAGAACTCTGCACATGACACGAGTCACTTCCCTTGAATTCAGGGGAGGCAATTCTGTCTGACCAAGTCAGTAAGAGTGACGTCCCCAGAGGCAACTCTGTCCGACCTATTTTATGTCGGTAAGAATGACTTTCCCTGATAATCAGGGGAAATAACTCTGCACATGACGCGAGTTACTTCCCTTGAATTCAGGGGAGGCAACTCTGTCCGACCAAAAAGATTATATTAAGTCAGACAGGGAAGGCAGCACTCAACTTAACCAGCCGAGCACAGAAAACATTAAAAACACAAAAAGCACAATGCCCAACTAAACAAGCACAGATCCGTCCAGGTCCAAGCTGTCGAAAAGTATAATAAACTATAACTAGCTGAATGACCAGGTAGAAAAGATACAGCAACCAAAAGGCGGAATGCCTACGCTGAATGACCTAGTTACAACAGTAAAACTGCTGAACTACATAGTTATAGCAGCCTTTAGTCTCAAAAGTTAAATAACAGTATTAAAACGTTGAAAGGCCCGTATAGTCGGATGACCTATTAACTAGCTGAATGACCCAGTTTACACAGCAAAAGGACTATATTGCCCCGCTTTAGCTGTAAGAAATATTAAAACGAAGAAGTGCCCAACATACTCCCGACCAAGAAAATTAAACGCCCCTTGTCTCATTGTTTAAAACAAAACAACTGTTAATATTGTGACAATGTTTCTGAGACGCGATAGCAGCTGAATCATTCAAATCATACCTCACAGGGCCCATCACAATACTAGAACTCATGAAGTGTGTGTTCGATTCAAACGTGTTTCATCGTGTTTATCATTTTTCACTGACATAGCTTCATAAGATGCTCGTTAAATGAATTATCAAACATCGAATGTACCTGCGGACATCAAGACGATATATATTTTTGCAGGTCAGACTCGTGAATAAATAGAATAAAAAACATTTGATTAAACGTTTCCGTGCAAATCATTTTGATGGTAGTAAACCAAAAGAATGCAAGAAATGGGATAGGGCATCAATGGGCGCAAGAAAATATAAGCTAGCGTCTAAAAACTACACAAAGTTATATTTCCACCACTCTTCAGCTGAATAATTATGTAAATTATAAACCAACCGGAAAGGATACGATTCGCGAGAACGAATAAGATGGGAGTCGAAACACAAAAGACGATATGGTCTGGATTTTGTCAGTAGCGCACGGACAATGGTTGGCCTAACGACAGACGCAAACTATTCAAGTTAGCTGATGATCTATGGCAATTCAATGGGCCTAATGTCGATCAATACTATTAACACGGGCGCTAGAAAATAGAAAAAAACTAGAAACTTAAAACTGCGTTCACAGAGTCCTTATTCCATAATCATACCTGGGTACGAACTGGATATTGTACGAATAGCGCGAACGAATAAGATGGGGACGAAACATAAATAATTCATATGGTCTCGACTTTCGGCGCGAACGTTTATGTAACAGCACTGGGAAAAGGGTTGTTCTAACGGTAGATTCAAACTATTTAGCTGAAGATATCTAGTAAGTAAAAGGACGAAACGTTGATTAATACATACTATCAACAAATGCAAAATAGTGTAAACAGCAAAGAACAAGCACACGTTAGATAAGGAGTTTCTAGCTAAACTGTAATATAAATGCTAAAACCACGAATTGTGTTAAGTTCGTCTGCTCAACGGGTTACTTTTAACAGTGACATTTTATCGCCCCTCAAAAATCATTCGTCATTTTACAGCGCGTAGGAATTTATTCGCACAAATACATTTTCTCATCCAAATAAGCTTTCAAAAAGTTCACACATTACGAACAAATAAAAAAATATTTGTTGAAAATTATGTTCTCATAAATGGTCGAAAATTACGATATTGGTTGAGATTTGCAGGCACTTCTTTCTTGCTCGGATGAATTGGTCGTGGAGAAATTACATCGTTAAAATCGTAGTGATTTCAGGATTGTATGTCATACAAATATTGGGTCCCCCCCCCCCCCAGTAAAAATGTCAAGATCAACATACAATTTGGTATCATTGAAAACTTTGATTTCATCCCAATTCAACGTCGCGTCTTATATATCCGTGCGTATTCCCATGACGTCAATAACTATGACGTCGTGAAGTTACCATAGTAAACGCGTTTTAACGTTGTTCCGTGGAAGGAAAAGGAAATAATACATACAACGCTATAAAATTAGATACATTTAATCTAATATAGCGTGCTAACAAAGAGGGACATACGTCGTGTCTGGCATGTTTGTGCTTTTTACTCGGGGCATTACATACCAATTCTGAAGTCATTACGTTTTCAACCATTTAATTTCTCCACAACCAATTCATCAGAGCAAAAAACGAGTGCCAGCTAATCTCAACAAATATCGTAATGTTCAACTATTATTAAGAACAAGTGTTTACGACAATTGAATTATTTTTATTTGTTCACCAGGCAGTCGGAATTGTTGCTAATGTCAATAGGAATGACCATTAAATACCCAAGATACATTTGAAGATCTTAGTTTGTTGCAAGTGTTATCATGTGAAATACTGAATTTGTTCAACAGACAACCGGAATTTTTGCTAATATAATGTCAATAGGAATGACCATTGAATACACAAAACACGCAATGTTTAAATGTGGTTTAATATAATAATGCATGTAATCTTAAAATGAATATGTCGGTGTCATTAAATTGTGATTGTCATGTCAGCAATGATCCTTAATTTGAATAATCGTTAGTCTACCTATTGTAGAAGTTCTATGTTATTGATATCAAGTGCTGTTACAATTGTTAATATCAAATTCATCATCCTGTCTGTCTGTCACCTACATAGCACGTTACCAACGGGCACACATACGCACCCACACCCCCACACACAAGTCAGTCAGCAATAAATTGTTACGGACTGGACTGTGTGAAGCCGTCATGATGCAGGCCCTGGTAAAAGAAAGCCACCAAATCGAAATGATCCGTGCCGTTTTCCGAACAAAAGTAGTAATGTTCTCACAGTTCCGACGTTCCTCTGGTGCAAACCATTGGGCATGATCAGACTAGGTACACGTTACACGTTGTTAGGACATACATTATGTAATGCAATCATTGTAGTCGGTTTTTGTTACGATAAATAAGGCAGCTCATCGTATGGGTTTGAATACTACTTTTCATTAACAAAATAATGCACTGATTTCAACAGCATTTAACCTATAACTTACATAATTATTTAGTGTATTTTGCATTGTTCGACAAATACCGGAACATACCACGCTAGTACGTAACTGCAACTTCTTCGGGTATATGCTAGGTTATAACCTGCCTCGATCGGTATGAAACGTACTTTATTGGGACTCAACCGGTGCGGAGCCAGGGTTCAGTACAGTCCAAATAATGCCGGTATGCCACTGTTCATCAAGGTAGAGGGAGGATAGAGACAAAGACCTGCCCGGATATACCGGTAGAAATTCCTCGATTTAGTCGTTTCTTTCCATCTTTTTTGGTCACTCCCAGTTGTAATAAAAATCTACAAAAAAACCGGAATTGGTTTGCATCTGTAGTTGAATACGAACCCATACTGCAAGACGTCATACGGTCGGATCAACACGGTTCATGGTCTAAGAAGTGTCTCAAAGTGTGTTAGCCCGGTTAGACATGGTACCTACTGGGACAAACGGGGTTGCCAAACCGGCACAATGATACTATAGCTCTGTCAGCTCAGAACCAGGACACACAGTGCCTATACCGGAATAATTGGTACTGATGCCGGGATGCAACATCGCGGTAGAGCTTAATCCCTGTTCTCACTGTCCCTGTTTCGTTTCCCCGGTTTGTAATCCGGAGGGAACCGTGTCTTACCAGGAAGAAACCCGTATCGGCGCCGTAAACATCCGGGATCATCCGGTGCGATCTGGGATAAACCGTGATGCCCCGGTTGTTTGATAAGATTATAACGGTTAACCACGGTTCGTTTTGGCAATCAAATATTGTTACGGTCATACGCCGGTTCACTGAACCGGGTATACCGAGTAAGATTCGGTTCACCCCGGTAAACCCCTAATAACTGTTCTTTGATAAGTCTGGACTAAAAATATAATAGTCATACTATAAAAGACTGTTCATAAAAGATTGCGACATTTAGCGTCGATGTTGCGACATTTAGCGTCAGTCCAATTTGTTGCGACATTTAACGTCATAGATGCGACATTTAGCGTCAGGGGGGATTGCGACATTTAGCGTCGGTTACGACATTTAGCGTCAGCCTTGCGACATTTAACGTCAAGTACGACATTTAGCGTCGATGCGACATTTAACGTTGCTACATGCATTTTTATCGCACATCGTGCACTTTTTTACAGTGAAATAAACTGCGTAATGCACAGTTATAATGCATAGACGTAACGCCCGCTACTATCAAGTACGTTTGTTATTCGTAACACTCGCTGCGGAACAGTAATTGATAAATGTTTCCATTTCATTCGATACATTACATATCATATACCAAAGTATTCGTTATGAAATTGTCTACATTGCTATATCTACTTGTGTTCATATAGAATAGTCTTTAATCATAATTATAATGGTAGACAAGACATGTCAGATAAATAAAAATCTTCGTGTAATTTATAACACAAAATATTGGTCTTGGGCATAAAATAGCTACCGTTTTATTCAAAATAACTTCAAATTTGCGGGATATTTCACCGTGAAGTCATGTGCTTTAACATATCGTCGTCAAAACTCACGGATGTGAAAAATAAAAAAAGCAAAACAATAAATTGTTAACACGAAAAAAGTGTAATTTTGCCAAAAATGACGAAAAAATAATAAGACGCAAGAGTAGTACACAACTACATTTTCACTATAGTGTGACGTAACGATTCACACATTTTTACGCATATTTAAAACTACAATAAATGAAATAACAACATGTAATTAAAACATTTTATTTGCATCGATATATGTAAGCCTTTATAATGACTGTATATATTGAGAAGCAAAGCAAACAGAAAATCTATAAAATGAGACGTTGTTTTTCATTTTCTCCGTATTTATCACTACGACCGGGACAAATGCTTTACTATACTGAAAAAGTTGGCCGATAACTGTTTCCACCAATATCTTCACAAAGTACTGTTGGAACAAATAAGCCTGGTCCTTAACTTTTATTTATGATTTTATTACTACTGTTCATTTAGGATACTAATAGAGTGACGCACTGATCGAGTCCACTATTACGATGTAAAACAGATTAAAAAAGCTTATTCAGACATACTATATATATTGTTGATGCTAATCTAAAATTCTATATTTTCTTAACCAGTTCAGACAGTGCTTGATATAATTTGTGTTCAACGTCATTCTCACATTTTTCTAACTTTTTTAGTATATCATTTTCCGCGTGAAGGTCATGTTTTACCAATCAAAAAATAATTTTTAATTAAATATGTCATTGCTTGTAACATGTTGTGGTGTGTGAGTGAATGAGTGAAAGTTGTAACTGTCAGTGTGATTATGTGACACTATATGTTTGTTCTATCGATTGAAATCTGAACCTGTGTATTTGTATCATTGTATGTAATCTATTCTCATGTATGTAACTCTTCAACAATTTGGAGGAAATAAAGCTGTATATATATACATTAACTCTTAAATTATGCTAATTAAACAGAACTTTCGAAAACTAGGTTAATGTGTCCGCATGTGTCCGCACCATTATGTCACTAAACATATATATCCCTCGCATATCTGTTCAATAGATCTTGGCCCATTGCATCCTTCACATTCTCTGGTAAACCTACTCCTGGACCGCTTTTGGCTGTAACGACCAACATAATCCCGAATGTAAGTTCTTGCCACGTGCTTGTGCACTGAGTAGGATCGGTCGGCGGCGCCATAGCAACCAAGCCCTCTTTAAAACAGCCATATGCACGTGTTACTATGCTACAAAACAATGATTAGGAAGATTATCATAAACTTCAATACATACCAGGCAAGAAACGTGTACATAAAACATAAATTGTAATATACTGCGTTAATGTTGTGACTATTTGAATTCATTAACTACGCGTTATTTTTTAATATTTTGCTGTTGACGAACAGAACCCTTTGTTAACAATAATGAAAATACTATTAATTAAAGCACACAATTGCCATCAAAGCACATGCATGTTTCCCGTGTGAATATTTATATGAAACACCCTGTATATATTTGAATATTTATATGAAGCACCCTGTATATATATGAATTTTTATATGAAACACCCTGTATACATAATATGAATATTATATGGAACACCCTGTATACATATGAATAGTATATGGAACACCCTGTATACATATGAATATTTATATGAAGCACCCTGTATATATATGAATAGTATATGGAACACCCTGTATACATATGAAGATTTATATGAAACACCCTGTATACATATGAATATTATATGAAACACCCTGCATACGAGGGGTGTTCCATATGTATTGTCACTGCCCTTTGCATTTTTCTATGGCAATATTTAGAAGAATTCTACGATTACTGTCTAAAAGGTGCATGTTTCTTTTCCATATCTGGAAAATTACATAGCCTTTCGTCAACAATTAAGTAATTTATTGAACTTAGAAGAGGGTATGCTCGAGTACACTGGCCTTATGTTAATTTTAAGCTAAATTTGTGTCAACTTTGCAGTAGTTGTTTAGAAAAGTAAATGTCAGTATTCTTTAAACTGCAACATAAGATACGATAACTGGATCCTTATACTTTCATTAGAACTTTAAATCAAAATGAAATTATTTGTTGTCTACGAGTGAGACGGTCAAAGCAAGGGAGATCACTCTTATTTATACCAAAATGATGCTTGTTGTTTCACGCACCAATAACTTCATATCAATTGGACTTTGATCGCAAATTCTTCCCAAAAATCAATGCTGATGGTCAATGGCCTACATACATGTATGATATGTCAAATTCGAATCAATTAAACTAATCGAAAATTTTCATTGAAAAGTGGCATGCTTTTTTGACTAATTTGGACACCTATTTTCGCGACTTAGAAATGCTCTTATTTTGTTAATCAAAGTACTGAAGAACTGTTACTGGGGGAAATCGCAATTCTGGGTATTATAGGGTTTCACATTTATGGTACTGAATTTCAAAACAAATGTTAATATTGTGACAAGGTTTCTGAGACGCGATAGCAGCTGAATCATTCAAATCACGCCTCAACGGACCCATCACAATACTAGAACTCATGAAGGCAATGTACCTGCTGTAGTTCTAAGTAATATGTCACAATGTGTGTTCGATTCCAACGTGTTTCATCGTGTTTTTCGTTCTTCACTGACATATAGTTTCATAAGATGCTCGTTAAATGAATTATCAAACATCGAATGTACCTGCGGACATCAAGACGTACCAGTCCTGATATATATTTTTGCAGGTCAGACTCGCGTAATAAATAGAATAAAAAACATTTGATTAAACGTTTCCGTGCAAATTATTTTGATGGTAGTAAACCAAAAGAATGCAAGAAATGGAATAATGCATCAATGGTCGCAAGAAAATATAAGCTAGCGTCTAAAAACTTCACAAAAAGAGTATATTAAGTCAGACAGGGAAGGCAGCACTCAACTTAACCAGCCGAGCACAGAATACATTAAAAACACACAAAGCACAATGCCCAACTAAACAAGCGCAGATCCGCCCAAGTCCAAGCTGTCGAAAAGTATAATAAATTATAACTAGCTGAATGACCCAGTAGAAAAGATACAGCAACCAAAAGGCGGAATGCCTACGCTGAATGACCTAGTAACAACAGTAAAACTGCTGAACTACATAGTTATAGCAGCCTTTAGTCTCAAAGTTAAATAACAGTATTAAAACGTTGAAAGGCCCGTATAGTGGGATGACCTACTAACAAGCTGAATGACCCAGTTTCCACAGCAAAAGGACTATATTGCCCCGCTTTAGCTGTAAGAAATCTTAAAACGAAGAAGTGCCCAACACACTACCGACCAAGAAAATTAAACGCCCCTAGTCTCATTGTTAAAAACTGAATAAAAAAGATTCAGCAAACAAAAGGCAGAAAGCCCACGCTGAATCATAAAGTCATAATTCCACAACTCTTCAGCTGCATAATTATGTAAATTATAAACCATCCGGATAGGATACGATTCGCGAGAAAGAATAAGATAGGGTCGAAACACAAAAGACGATATGGTCTGGATTTTCGACGGGAAATTGTATACACAGCAGCGCACGGACAAGGGTTGGCCTAACGACAGACGCAAACTATTCAAGTTAGCTGATGATCTATGGCAATTCAATGGACCAAACGTCGATCAATACTATTAACACGGGCGCAAGAAAATAGTAAAAAAACTAGAAACTAAAAACTTATTCCATAATTATACCTGTGTACGAACTGGATATGGTACGAATAGCGCGTACGAATAAGATGGGGACGAAACATAAATAACTCATATGGGGCGCATTCGTAACGCTGTTCCGCACATTCCGGACAGTGGAACACACTTACGAACAAACCGGAACACTGTTCGGAACATGTTCTTTCTGTGCCCGCCACAGAGGTGATGCAGCCAGAACAGTCACGTGATTACAGCAAGAACAATGGTCGCTTGTGTCATAAAATAGAGTATAATAAATTTATTTTCCAATTATGGGGCATTGCGGGCAAACAGTCACATTCAAATATATCATTATGCATATTTTTTTCAATATTACGGCTGCAACTACAATTTTGGTCGTCTTAAACATTTTACTTTCTGTTCCGAGTAGAACATCCCGCACATGTGCGGAACAGACGCTACGAACATGCCCATGGTCTCGACTTTCGGCGGGCAAATTTATGTAACAGCGCTAGGAAAAGGGTTGATCTAACGGTAGATTCAAACTATTTAGCTGAAGATCTCTGGTAAGTTAAAGGATGAAACGCGGATTAATACTATCAACAAATGCAAAATATTGTAAATAGTAAAGAACAAGCGCACGTTAGATTAGGAGTTTCTAGCTAAACTGTAATATGAATGTTAAAACCACAAAATGTGAAAAGTTCGTCTGCTCAACGGGTTACTTTTAACAGTGACATTTTTAACGCCCCTCAAAAATCATAAGTCATTTTACAGCGCGTAGGAATTGTTTCGCACAAATACATTTTCTCATCCAAATAAGCTTTCAAAAAGTTCACACAATACGAACAAATAAAAATATATTAAATGTTGAAAACAAATGTTCTCATAAATGGTCGAAAATTACGATATTGGTTGAGATTTGCAGGCACTTCTTTCTTGCTCGGATGAATGGGTCGTGGAGAAATTACATCGTTAAAATCGTAGTGATTTCAGGATTGTATGTAATACAAATACTGGTGTTCCCCCAGTAAAAATGACAATCAAGTACAGCAAATCATGTTTTTATGGAAGGAATTTACATTATTTACGGTATGATAGTTGTGGAATAAGAATATTTCCCGAAAGGAAGTTTTAATCGACAGTTATTCGCAAAGAGTCGCAGTGTCTATTACTAGCCCTTTGAAAAGACAACAGAAACAACATTCCGGTAATTAAATTTTATTGATTTTTTCACGAAATATCGCGGAAATCTTGATGGTTCCAGAAATGTATAAAGATTTACGGATATCATCGAATTTTCTGATTTGTGACCCAAGTGACAATACATATGGAACACCCTGCATATTTATAAATATTTACTCTTCAGAAATTCTTGTAACGAAGGTAAGGTTGGAAGGAACCCATTCATAAATTGGCTGAATGCAGTCTACGTCAGGCACATCAACAAAGTTTCCCACACACGACCTATCAAAGTTGATTGGTACAGTTAACACTGAAACACAATACACATATGTAAGTTGATTGGTTTAGTTAACACTGAAACACAATACAAGTTGATTGGTATAGTTAACAATGAAACACAATACAAATATGTAAGTTGATTGGTATAGTTAACACTGAAACACAATACAAGTTGATTGGTATAGTTAACAATGAAACACAATACAAATATGTAAGTTGATTGGTATAGTTAACACTGAAACACAATACAAGTTGATTGGTATAGTTAACAATGAAACACAATACAAATATGTAAGTTGATTGGTATAGTTAACACTGAAACACAATACAAGTTGATTGGTATAGTTAACACTGAAACACAATACAAATATGTTAGTTGATTGGTATAGTTAACACTGAAACACAATACAAGTTGATTGGTATAGTTAACACTGAAACACAATACAAATATGTAAGTTGATTGGTATAGTTAACACTGAAACACAATACAAGTTGATTGGTATAGTTAACACTGAAACACAATACAAATCTGTAAGTTGATTGGTATAGTTAACACTGAAACACAATACAAATCTGTAAGCTGATTGGTATAGTTAACAATGAAACACAATACAAATATGTTAGTTGATAAGTATAGTTAACACTGAAACACAATACAAATATGTAAGTTGCTTGGTATGGTTAACACTGAAACACAATACAAGTTTATTGGTACAGTTAACACTGAGAAATAAAATATGTCCGGCGCTGCATGGGTGCGGCTATCACTTATTTGAAGAGATAGCCTGGTTGTTTAATGTGACCGGTGTATAGCACCGATACACAGCTTCCTGTCACCTTCAATATGATACTTTATTGTCTACACGGTCAGACAGAGCGGAACATATTACGGATATAATTTCAGAAATGTCCAGTAACCATGCCGGCGATTGAAGCACGTTATGATACAGCGCGTTACCATTCAACTATCGCCGCTATTGAAAGCAGTATGGAAACCATAAGCGCAATGAATAGTAATTTTTCAATACGGTGTTCTTTATATAGCGTTCCAGAACCCGTATTTAGGAGATCAATTAATCGTCGGGAAAACATTTCGGGGTAGAGTATAAGAACGAAATCAACGAAAATATCATTCGTTTAAAAACTTTACAGAAACAAACCTTCCTCGAGCCAGGGTGATATCTTGCCATTTACGCAAAATGTTGAGACTTTCTTCGACACTGCAAGACGTACCTCACTGACAAGGCTAGGACACTCATCTGCCAATTGCATTGTACAGTCAATGTAAGCTTGTAACGACGATGGTGGATGCAAACTGAATTATACAAAGAGGTATATCTTGTAACATTTTACATGACACCCATGCATCTCATCTATCGTCCAATCACATCATCTCATCCATCGTCCAATCAGATCATCTCATCCATCGTCCAATCAGATCATCTCATCCATCGTCCAATCAGATCATCTCATCCATCGTCCAATCAGATCATCTCATCCATCGTCCAATCAGTTAATCTCATTCATCGTCAAATCACATCATCTCATTCATCGTCCAATCAGATCATCTCATTCATCGTCATGAAGTAATTAAATTATTCAACGTCAATCTCTACAGCGTACTTCTACTTTGGTATATGTTAAGTTTTATATTATTGTATTTGTAAAATTGTACAATATACATTGTCAATGTGGTTGTAAGATGTTGGCATATTCGTATAAGATACCCGCGCATTTGTAAAAACAATAGTGTGGTAGGGTGTTGACATAGTACCCCCAATCCCGCGAATGAGTCACACAATGCATATATTAATTTATGCGCGGCTCAATAGGGTTGTTCAGACCCACTTGAATTTGGTTGTCCTGTAAATATACATACATGAGTTGTGCAGGGCTTGGAATTTGATCAGGACATCCCACTGAGATCACAAAACTGGTTTGATCCGCCTGAGCAAATGGTGGCCCGACTCGAACTTTCTTGAGAATAAATTGTTAGGATGCCCCCTCCTCCCTTCCCCTGAGAAAATGTGCTGCGACTGCGCATGTTAAAAGTTAATTTTATTTCACTGAGCGAAAAATTCAACTGTCAATACTTGAAAACAAACGGGAAGTACAAAAAATAAATTTAAACGAACGGAACTACCAGAAACTATACATGTATACAAGTGGCACGGACGTATACATTCATCGAAAGAATACTTGGATTTTTATTACCTGCGAGCCTTGAGCGAGCAGGTATATTGGATTGCCTTAAGTAAAAAGTCCATGGAGGGGCACGTGACCTGTTCTCGATGGTTTACGATTTCAAAAAAAAAAATCCAAAAAAAGATGCATTTTGTATGAATGTCGTGAACCAGACTAATCAAACCGGTCGTTACAAGATTTCAAATTTTTCTCGTACGAAAATAGGTTATCTTACGCGAAAAGATGGCTGACGTATGTCGGCCCGGGCAAGTCGAAATTCTTTGAAAGAACTAAAACATTATCCTTAAAACCCGCCCCTGCGATAATAATATACACGCAACTCGATTTTAAAGAGTATAAAACACGAGTTTGGATCGTTTTATCATTGGATAAATTCTTCGCTAACGTTTCATACTCAACACTTTCGTACGACTCCTGAATATTTTTTTCGTACTCAACACAATTCATACCTGGCACTTCGCTCCGTAAATTATTTTTCGGATTTTTTTAGGATCAGCGGGTAAAATAAGTGCTGGTTGTTTCCTTGATAAAATTAACAACATATACAGTTTCTTTAGGTCTCGAGAGTCATATAAGGAGAATTACCATTCAGTGTTAATGTCTATTCAGAGACTTACAATTCTAAATGGCTATTGTCATGGAATTATCGGAATTGGTTTATGATCTTTGATATTGTTGAACACTGAAAACATGTCTTATGATAATACCTTTAATGGACTGATACGAGGTTTTATTTATAAGTATATAAATATTATATGGAACAAGGGAGTCATAATATGCAATTATGTGTCTTGAAAATTGGTTTGTTATACATGAAATCATTTAACAATTTGTTCATAAATTTCGTATGTCAAATTATCGTGCATATAGTTTTCCCAATTTGAAAGCTACCTGTCTATCGCGCTTATTTCTTTCACAATTTTGAGATGTTCATGCTTAATTTTATACACATCAGCTGTTGAATTATGCAGATAGAAGGTCGAGGACCCTGTCAATTCTCTGTAAATTGAAGTCGGTACATCATTTGCTCGCAGGAACTATTTGACTTGTATGATCTTTGCTCCCTCATTTTAAATTACAGTCATCGGGATAAGAGCTGTCTTATTACCCTAATATTAATCTCCCGCTGATATTATACAGATCTTACATCAGAAGGATGCAACTATATGGCCAATTAAATAGCCACCGCGGTGACATATGTTGCATTATACAATGTGTCAGACACGTAGTTGACCAATTACATAGCAGGGGGTCTTTTCCACTGATTACTAATTCAGATTATGGGTTTTATGACACTTAATTGGTTTTGAAAATATGTTTTAATACGGGTATTTATAGGGACACTTTAAACGAATACCGGACTGTCATTTAATTTTCTTTATATACATGGATTAGGCATTTAATATTTTCAGAACGCAAACACCAGATGAGTGCGTTCATTTTTGCTACAAATTTCCCTCATTATAGCCTTTTAATTAAAATACTTATTGTTTAAATCTAACATAATTAGTGTAAACGGAAAAACGGAAAGTGTTCGTCTTTTTCAAAACGCAACCCTTTCTGGCTGCGTGTGCAAGCATCGACCAAAACCGAAAGCATTGCGTGAAAGAATGTCTGTAGCTTTGAAAGTCAGCGCGCATGCTCAGTTCAAATTGTCAGACAATTCGAAAATATCGTTGTCGTTGTCGGAAATAAAAGGCTGATAGCCTTTTATTCAAATCGATATACAAAATATCGATCATTTTATGTCAAATTCGTCTTTGACTTTTTGGTAATAGTTTGTGATAAACGCAATTTTGATGTATGCAAACCAATACACTTCTTATATAATGTTTTTATAGATATGTGTATTAGTATGTGGATGAGTGAATAAGGTGTTGGATTTCACTACCATTTCCTCCAATAATAATGCTTAAAACAATAAAATGCAATGTTATGATAGTTCAATGTTTGTACACAAGTGGAAGACCTGAATAATCTGACTGTATATACCGAACTTTTGTGAAATCCGGACGAATCAGGCGATCCGAATGGTGTTCGGTTTTCTCAGATAACACTGTATAATTTTAATTACGAAACAATGAATACGTACCTGTGTTTTATCGTAGAATAATACCAGGGTCACGAGTTCGGATGCGTAGTAACTAAATCACGAACGCGTAGTGCGAGTGATTGAATATACGCATCCGAACAAGTGATTGTGCTTTATAATAGATAAACACAGGTACATATTCATTATCATATAAGTTTTAAAAAGACGTAAAGTGTAGCTAGGTACCCGCGGAATTTAACGTAAGGTGTATGTGTTTGTGAAACATACCGTGCGAGTGTAAAATCACGTGGCAGTTGTGTGAATGCATGGTAAAAAATGGCGTTCCCCGTGCTTACACGAAACCTGTGCGACCCTAGTCCTAGTCCCCTTCGTCCGAAAGGGGATAGAGCATACACAACTATTCGCCATTTTTGATAGCGTATTTGTGGTTTCTGTTTGTGTAGCGGTAGGTCTTTTTACGTGGTGAGAGTACTGGCCTCACGCACTATCTTCCTCGTTTCCCACCCGGGCTTGGGACGGAGTTCTGTGTATTACGTCTGTATCACGCCTTTAACTTGTGAAAACTACACACACATTGATGACGAAATACACAAAAGTAGTACCCACGTAGTCGTACACGTTACGCGTTCAGTTTCACAACATAAACTTACCGGCACGCCTCCAGAAGACCTGCTTTCAGATCATCGCCTGTCCAGTCCTTCTTATTATATTGATTTACCATATGGAATAATGATCCTTCCTCGCGATCATTCCTACACTCCCACTCATAGGAATAAACATCATAGTAGCTACTACAATTGACACTCAACCGTTGGTCGTCAAACGGGTGGCCGGAAGTCAAGTAGACCAGAACAGTTATGATGAAAACACCTACAAATAATTGTACATTTTACTATACATCTTTATTGATTTATTTTAACATTTTCTTACAGAACAAACACTCACCTGTCGATAAGATATACCACCGCGTTAACTATAAAAATGCTAAAAATAGTACCCTATTTGAAACATAAATACGACGTCAAATAAACACGCTCGGCAGTTTGCCTTCATCTGTGTAAGAGTCTATAACATATTTCGCGTAGAGACTATAGGATAGTGCTGTTTGGACTCGCCTCACGCTTTGGCATCGCCCCGTTCCAGTGTATACCCATTCTTGAACTAGACCAACCTTGAATCATACGCGTACGCATATTAATTTGACGATGTTCTTCTATAATTTAAACGATGCCAACGTCAAAGTTTTGAATTTTTAATTACTCTGGTGTTTTATTACACGCTCGCGACGAACGTTGGTAATATTAAAAAAATCTAAATAATATTCCAAAACAAACCAAACGTCAACCATGTAAGCGGCGGTCACAACTCAACGTACTTGCAAATACGTGCTGTTTACAAGTTAAAACGTGGGCAAAATTTGGGAAGAGTACCGCCTCTCAGTGTACGTATTTAGGAGCACACAGAGACGTCGTAGCACTTTTGGTATATGTGGTACTTTCGCTGCGTTCGAATAGCATTCAGGCTACGGATTCACGTACTGCCTCCATATAGCCTTCCAATGAATACATACGTGTTATAAGCACGCGCGTTTGGTTGTGGTCGGGTCTTTAAGTAGGTACCACTAAAACACGAAGACATATACAAAGTTTCAAAGTTTCAAAGTTTATTCAAAATAAAGTCCACATAAATTAATAAAAGATTGTTTAGGTAAAAAATGACCCATGAACAAACAACATTAATGATATCAATGTAATAGTTCAATGTGATATGTAATTGTGATATGTAGCTTCAAGAAAATATTAGTTTGAAAATATAAAAAATAAAACTTAAAATACAGACCTTGCGAGTACATATTTTCTCCCAGAATCTAAATCACGTATGGCATCTAGCGAACATCCCCGTTTTCGACTATTAGCTTTTTAAAACAATTCAACGTTCGTGACTGGAGTCAGTGTCATATAATGTTATATCATCTAATATAATTATGTCGTTATTTATACTACATAATAGTATGTAAGTGAAATGGCATTTTCACCTTCTGTCTAGGTTTATCATTACTGTAGTTATTCAGAAATGTCGGCGGTTGTCCACATTTAAAGCCACTTTATCTCTCCCAATACTTTTCCCGATCATCCAGTAAATAGACTAAATATAAAGAATAAGGACGATTTTCACAAATGGCCCATAATTGACGACAGAATATCAGCTGTATCTGTCGAAATGGTATGCCAAAAATTACATTTAGTAAAATGCATAGATGACATAATACGAATTTTGCAAACGTTTTGCATAGACTTTAAATTATGTATTTATTGTTTACATTTCGTTATTTTGTTTTCAAACCAACTGGGGACTTTATTTCATTGTCTTCCATCTTATGGTGTTTTCCACCTTTGGGACTCAACTAAAGTGCTTGAAATGCATCATTTTGCAGATAGGTTGCCAAGTTATTGCTTTTTAAAAAGAGCCTTTTAGGGCCTAATGGGACTTTAACTTAATCCCTACTGTCAGTAATGACCACTGCCCTTTCACGCCATCGGACAAACTACAAAACAATCTCTAATAGTATTAAATAATACCGTAGTAATGCCGAGCATAGCCTTTATTTGCCAGTCAGCTTTCTGCTGAAATGTGGCAGGCATTATGAATGCCTCCACCCGTATTTGAAACCGGGTCGCCAGATAAGTTGACAATCGTGCTAACCATTGAGCTACGGAGACACCATACGTATTTGCCACGCGGTTTTTAGGAATGCCTGGGACAGTAGCTATCTATTAAATATTTAAAAATTGTATAAAAAAACCTAACCCGGTGGGTGGGATTCGAACCAAAAACCCCACCGATTGGTACGTGGGTTCGAATCCCATCCACCGGGCGAGGGTTCATAAACAAAACTACCATTTGGAAACGTACAGCTATGTAGTTAACAACAACGACTCTCATGCTAGAACGTGAATATAGATTCAAGTCGCATGTAAACTATTGGATCTTAAATAAAGTTAGTTGTTATGAACAAAATCATTTGACAACTGTTTTGTGAAGTTATATGCAAGTTGGCAGCTGTGTTGTGAAGTTATCTGCCAGTTGGCAGCTGTGTTGTATAGTTATCTGCCAACTGGCAGCTGTGTTGTAAAGTTACCTGTCAGCTGGCCACTGTGTTGTGAAGTTATCTGCCAGTTGGCAGCTGTGTTGTGAAGTTATCTGCCAACTGACAGCTGTGTTGTAAAGTAATCTGTCAGCTGGCAAATGTGTTGTGTAGTTATCTGCCAGTTGGCAACTGTGTTGTGAAGTTATCTTCCAGTTGGCAGCTGTGTTGTAAAGTTATCTGCCAGTTGGCAGCTGTGTTGTGAAGTTATCTACCTGTTGGCAGCTGTGTTGTGAAGTTATCTGCCAGTTGGCAGCTGTGTTGTGAAGTTATCTACCTGTTGGCAGATGTGTTGTGAAGTTATCTACCTGTTGGCAGCTGTGTTGTGAAGTTATCTACCTGTTGGCAGCTGTGTTGTAAAGTTATCTGCCAGTTGGCAGCTGTGTTGTGAAGTTATATGCCAATTGGCAGTTATTAAAGCGATACTTTTAAAATATTTATTTGTGTTTATTAATCCGTACCGTGATTGGATCCCTGAAATTATTAGTGGAGTTTTCTTAAACCTGCATTATTTCTTAAGAATATAAACTAGAAATTAAGGATGTTTTAACGTGATACCCGACCTTCTTATATGTATTAGCATAATTTTACTGCTGATATATTGTCTTTATTTATACCCCCGATTGTATGTTTTTATAAGCGGGGAGTATCCCACGGGGAATTTGACAAGATCCTTACCATTTATGCATGAACATATTACAAGGCTCTTGCGTTGAAAATATAAATTCCCGCAACCAAATCGTGCAATATCGGTCCTTTAGATTTGTGTTGGTAGTACACCTGGAGCGTCTTCGTGATACATCCCGCTTATAAAAACATGCAGTCGGGATTATAAATATAGACGAGATATTAGCTGTTTTAATATGCTAATAGAAGTTCGAGAGTCGTACCAAATTATCTGGTATACATTCAATGCATGAACCGTGAAATTTTTTCATGCATATAGGTCAGTATCACTTCAAATTCTCCGTACTATAATACGAACATGCTAATAGGGTAAAATTCGATACGACCACCTGTGGTTTGTTTGTCTTATGCTCACTTTTTTCCTCGGGTGGATAGGTCTAATGTTTGATTTAATGTATGCAATTTGAGCTACAGGAACTGGCTAAAGCGATACAATACCATGCATTGTATACATTGTATAATAATAATAATAATAATTATTATTATTATGATAACAATAGTAATAATATAGACTTTATTTTACGAGGAAACTCATTTGAAAATATAAATCAATCTTCCATAAGATCCTCAACAATGAACAATGAACTAATAAAACAACTATGCTTAAAGGATATTATGATTTTTGATAGTTTGGCGGCTATGACGTCTCACAATAAGAGATATCATATTTGTATACAAAGGCATTCATACCACCAGCTAGCTATTGGTAAATGGCCGGTCGTCTTTATTGTTCATTCATCCAATAGGTAGGCGGTGGGCATTTTGCATATGAATACGGTGATCTCTCTTATACAATTCGAAAATATTCATAAAAATAATTTAGTGGAAGGATATGAACACCTGAGGTATACCTACAAAAAAACTTTTTATTTAATGCTAACTGATGAGATATGGAGTTCTATCAGTGAAATAAAACCTATATCAGTCACTGGTTATCACCTACAATGTGACTGATATAAGCTCCGCCCCCTCACAGGGACTACTTTAATTTACCAAAATCTCAACACTAAAATGTCTGTAACTTTTTTATTACTGAACGGAAACATGTCATGTGGGGGTTTTTATTCTTAGTTAGACCATTTCCTACAAGTTGGTGTATGATTTAATGCAAAATTCTCAAAAAAGTCGTTTTCATCTATTCACCATAATCCAAGATGGCGGATTTTGAAGTGAAAACTATGAATGGAATAACATATTCATACATAGCCTAATCACAGTGGTAATTTGACATAAATAGTACCAGTTTTGACACCATAAAAGCATTAAATAAATAGAATATTTGTTAGTTTTGATTGAATATGGTTAATATCTCATCTTGTAGTGATAAAATTTTAATATTTTCACTCGCGCTACGCGCTCTTGAAAATATTGAATTTTATCACTACACGATGAGATATAAACCATATTCAATCAAAACAAACAAATATCCTCTATATACTTATTTAATGCTAACTGGTGAGATATGGAGTTCTATCAGTGAAATAAAACCTATATCAGTCACTGGTTATCACCTACAATGTGACTGATATAAGCTCCGCCCCCTCACAGGGACTACTTTAATTTACCAAAATCTTAACACTAAAATGTCTGTAACTTTTTTATTACTGAACGGAAACATGTCATGTGGGGGTTTTTATTCTTAGTTAGACCATTTCCTATAAGTTGGTGTATGATTTAATGCAAAATTCTCAAAAAAGCCGTTTTCACCTATTCACCATAATCCAAGATGGCGGATTTTGAAGTGAAAATCTGAATGGAATAACATATTCATACGTAGCCTAACCACAGTGGTAATTTGGCATAAATAGTACCAGTTTTGACACCATATAAGCATTAAATAAATAGAATATTTGTTTGTTTTGATTGAATATGGTTAATATCTCATCTTGTAGTGATAAAATTTTAATATTTTCACTCGCGCTACGCGCTCTTGAAAATATTGAATTTTATCACTACACGATGAGATATAAACCATATTCAATCAAAACAAACAAATATCCTCTTTATATACATGTAGAAACTTTATCAAGACAATACATACAAATGTAAATAATCAAAAACGTATATACATAATATCATATGAAATACACCACAAAACGTGTCAAAGTTTCATGTACACTGAATGGAGCCGGCTAAATACAACTTACAATTCGCCCGGGTGATACGATCGAGTAGAAATCAGCAGATTCCCCGGATCAATTGTAACATGAGTAATACTGTACCTCAATGGATAATGTGACCCATTTAAATTTACTATGGGACCGAGATATCTGACCATGACCTATAAAAACATTCGGGCGTGCACATAAATTGCAAATAGATCTATGAAAGGAAATTAAAATTCAGGAATATTCCAGATTATCGTGTTTTTGGATGTATTATACATGTATATAAACACAGGTAACTGTATCATTAATAAACAGTACGTAAAAAAAATTTTTTTTTCTTATAAGAATTATAAATTTAACAAAAAAAAAATTATTTTTTTAGGTACTGTTTATTAATGATACAGTTACCTGTGGATGTAAATAGCATAGATAAAATATATGCAGTTGTGTATGATCCTCCCATTGAAATCACTCAATGAGCAGCCTAGCCGCCTATGAATAGGGAATACATTACAACGTACATAAGTGAACTACATATATGTGAGTGATACTAGAGATAGTATGTCTAAGGTAGTTAATAGAGCAACAAAGCAAGATGAAGGATATGCATGGGTGATTTTGTTTGCTGCATTCTGTCTGAAAGTGATGGAAGACGGTATACAGTTATCAGGTGGTGTTTTGTTTGTCGAGTTTTTGGAACAATTCGGAGAGAGCAGGGCAGCCACGGCATGGGTTTCAAGCATTATGCTTGGTGTGTTAAACTTGTCTGGTAAGTAAGCCCCATCCTTTTTTCCGCACCAGGGTTGTGTTGAAAAGCAGATCAAAACATATATTTACGTACGCACGGTTTGCTGTACATATAACTTGCATTTTACCAAAATATTTTAAATTAACACAGTTGCAACGTAGCTACCCACTATAGATTAGTATTAGCCTCAACTTCCTGTAGATGACTTATCTATAGTGTGCAAATACCGTGAAGTAATGTTTTATCTTTGACAAGTCAATAAAACTGCACTTTATACTGGCCTTTGTCGGTCGGCAATCGACTCAAGAGGATCGTATTTTGGCCCTATATCGCTCACCTTAGATCACCAGTATTTTGAATGAA
This sequence comes from Spisula solida, assembly GCA_947247005.1. NCBI lineage: Eukaryota > Metazoa > Mollusca > Bivalvia > Venerida > Mactridae > Spisula > Spisula solida. Next base: position 23,921,186 of record OX365956.1, read on the forward strand.
TTACAATGCTTCGTATGACATAAATGCGCCTTAACTGAACTTATTATACAACATTATAAAAGTACCACATAGTATCTTCCCAGTAGGGTTTCGTCAATAGAGAGGTTGCGAAAGCCAACGTGTAACATGTACGTCTAACTTTTGAGTATTCCGTCATTCATGTGTGTGTAATTAAAGGCGTGTAAAGAATTGACGAAATTATATTGTGAAGGTGTGCGTATGTACGGCAAACTTCATATTGTATCGCCCATGGACTCCCATATAAACTCACATATCGGTTTGTTAGATTCTGTTATCTTTTTTTCATTTACAGGTCCAATTGGTGCACTGATATTGAACAAATTTGGAGATCGTGTGTGTGTAATGTTAGGAAGTGTGATCGTTAGTGTATCGTTTGTCCTCAGTTATTTTGCCCCGAGTTTATACTATCTGTATGTAACAGCTGGGGCCCTGCAAGGTAAGTAAACTTATCCTATGTTTCAATATTTTATTGGACACAACTCGTGTACCAGAGACTGAAGAGTGATTCTTAAACTTTTATGGACATTTTTTACAGCTAAAACGTGGAATTTCAGCTATCATTTATAGCTTCTCGTTCAGTTGTGTGTTGGGCATGTCTTTAGATTATAGTATGTGTTCAATCGTGAAAGCTCGGACATTTCCGTTTATCTCCGGTAAATAACAATTTAATAATCTATTGCAATGCATAAAGGCCGAGGTGATCAGAATGAGTATGTGTTGTGTCTGATTTCTGTGATCAACTGTTTCAGTCGAGAGCTACCTTCTGTAATGTTAACTGTTCTATCCAGGAGTATAAAGAATGACAATCAATAAATTCTAACTATTTATTACAAATCACTAAGAACGAGCTAACATAAAAGAGGCACGGTGTATGCAGCATAGGATATTTATATATAACAAGGGAAGGAACTCTTGCAAGCTTGGAAGCTGGAGTATCATGTTTACCTCCCTTGCCCGAATTTGTATAAGCCTTTTTCTGATAAACGAATTTAAGCGGCGCATGTGTCTTTGTAGTCTCATACATAATCATATTATCAAAGCCAAATATATTTCAGATCAAATTGCAAAACAAATCAATTACAAGTAGTTGGTAAAGTATATTATCTAGTCTGAATCCAACTGGTGTTGCAATATATTGTTTGCATTAATTAATCGTATATTTTAGGATTTGGTCTAGGACTTCAACAGCTTGGTGGAACTATCGGCGTCAGTAAATATTTCAAAAAGAAACGAGCATTCGCTGTAGGGGTTGCGTACTGTGGAGGGGGACTTGGATTATTTGTATTTGCGCCGATCATTCGCATACTAATAGATATCTACACTTGGAGAGGTGCAATGTTTATACTAGCTGGAGTATCACTGAATGGCTGTGTGTTTTCGTCATTGTTTCGTCCTTTTATAGAGGAAACTAAACCTGACGATAAAGTTGATCCTGAGTCAAAGGAAGCATTATTGAAGGACAGTGTGGATACCGCTGCCGCCGTACCACCGACAGAAGAGGGTGATCTATACAAACATGACATGGACGTTGATGAGAATGACCAGGCTATTATAAGTGACGAGTGTGAGACGTTACATTGTAGAAGTGGTCAGACTATTCCATTAACGGATATCAATAATGACGACGTTGAAGCAAACAGACATTCTGGTAAAACTAGTAGCAGTGGTGAACATGACGCCGCTAAACATACATCGAATGATACTGGTGATCTAAAGGAAAACTTACATACAAATGAATTAGAACGAACCAACCAAAGCGATCATAGTGAAACAATTGTTAAATTTAATAGCCCTTTTATTGAAAGCATTTTCCCAAAGGCTATGATAACAAATGTTAATTCTATTATTATACAGTGTGCTACGGTATTCATAGCATTACCAGAGTATGTTCCATTTGGTTTGTTACCAGACTTCGCTTTGTCCGTCAACTGTTCATCTAGTCAGAGCGCCTGGACTGTATCCGTTATTGGAATTGGCGGTATGTATTGTCCTTTTGTCACATTATCTCTCCCGAAACTATTTTTCTCGATCATCCAGTAAAAAGACTAAATACAAAGAATGAGGATGTTTTTGACAAATGGCCAATAGTATACGACAGAATGTCTGCTATATCTGTCGAAATAGTAGGCCTACGTCAAAAATCACATTTAGTAAAATGTATGTATGACAAAATACGAATTTTGCAACAGTTGCTCCCCTTAGACTTTAAATTATGTATTTATTGTTTACATTTCGTTGTGTTGTTTTCTAACCAACTGCGGGCTTTATTTCGTTTTCTTCAATCTTATGGTGTTTTCCACCTTTGGGACTCAACTAAAGTGCTCAAAATGCACCATTATGTAGATAGGTTGCAAGTTATTGATTTTTTTAAAGAAAAGCCATTTAAGGCATGATGGGACTTTAAGTCCCGCCTATAAGACCCACCACTGAAATGGTGGTCTCACTATCGAATCGTTCTTTATAGACTTCGATTACATGTATTTAAAATAGCAAATACTAGTAGCTGTATCATTTCAAAGAAGTGGTCTTAATAGGTGAACAAAACTGTATTTTAAACGTCGTATATGGACCCTCACCTGGTGAATGGGATTCGAACCCACGAATCCAACGGCTACGGTATCTAGCACTGAAGTGACCGCGATCATGCCAACTGCGCCACCGAAACAACTCCAAACAAAAGTTGATCAAATGACGCTGATATGATCGCTGTCACTACAGTACATGAGGTATAAGCCGAGAAATATTGTATTATATCGGATACAAGTAAGAAAATGATTTTAAAATTATACTTTAGAGGATATTGAAGTAACCACGCAATTTGTATCATGATGCGTTTATGCACTACAATTTTCTTGCGATCTGTGCTATGAGGTGCAGTTAAGTGCATGTGACGGAACCCGACCCACGTAAAAATATATCCCGTTTTGCTGTTGCGCGATGTTTCTGCGATCCTGCCCATAGCCGATTTGAAAGAACTGCGATGTTTGATTGACATATATCTTAAAAGTTTGTCAAGCTATGTACCTTTGGTTGGTGCTCAGTCTAAGGTATGGTTTTATCAGTGTCAAGTCCTGCAAATAGTTCGTCACCACCATTACGTGTATTGAAAAGGCTGTCGTTTTTAACTACAAACCAAACCTAAATATGTCTACTGTTTCAGCCACAGTCAGTTATGTTATTAGTGGATGGTTGTCAGATTTGAAAAGTGTCAGCTCTGTTTTAATTCTTGCCGTATGTGTACTTGGTATTGGCGTAACAACAATGATAGTGGCTGTTGTCCCGATGTTGGAAACTATGATGGTGTACTCAGTCCTATTCGGTGGATGCGCAGGTAAATATACAAATCACTTCGTTGTAAATCGCCAATTGAACTCGGCCGACAAACGAACACCTAAACGTTCGCTACCTTATGTGGTATTTTGCTATTTTCATTGTTTAAGAACAAAGTAATGACCACTTAAAGAACAAAATATTTAAGTAGTCACTGAATAAGTTCAATATATTTCTATTGTGTTTGTCCTCACCACCGACCATATAAGGTAGCTTAAGTTTGTGCGGTCTGACGGACAGACGAAAACCCATGCGATTGCTACCTCAAGTGGTATTTCCAACGTTTAGGAACAAAGGAATGGTCACTTAGGAAACAAAATATTAACGAAGTGTTTGCGAAATGAATTCAGTATATTTCTTTTGATTAAGGTTACATCTTCAACCATCTAAACTACAGTTTGTGTGTGCGGACGGACGGATATTTTGTACAAGGCACATTTTGTGTCGGGCATTGTGCTGTGTTCTTGTGGTCTGTGTTATTTCTGTGTTCTGTGTTCCGCTGTTTCTGTTGAGTGCTGCCTTCCCTGTCCGATTTATCATTATATTGTGTTATTTATTACAGGATCTATGTATTTACTACAACCTATAGTATTGTTTGAGTACGTAGGTGAGAAGTATATGGCAGCAGCAATGGGCGTATTGATGTGGGTGTATGGTGTGACAGGATTTCTGGGTACACCGGCTGCAGGTACGTGTCTTACATTGTGAGTAAAATACAGCCTCTGTAGAGCAACAACAGCATATATTGATCGTTGTTTAGAGGTTGTCACTATACAGAGATTAAATCACTGGCACTCGATAAGATAAATAATTTTATAAATAGCCATGGCCTTAATACTTAAATGTCTCGGCATTGTATAGAATTGTTTGTCTGGTCTAGTACCAGTTGGTTAAATTTATTGTAAATAATGGTTGAAGGAAAGTGTGCAGGTAATGGTACTATACACAGGGCCGCTCTGGAGAGGTTGTACTGTACAATAAAACCCATGTAAATCAGCACAGCAATAATAATATACCCCTTCATTTAAAGACACAAAATTCAAATAATCGTTTGTAAAATGTTTGTCAGAACTCAATTAATGTTTATGCATGGTTTTAAGGCCCAAGACGGTCTTATTGTCATTAAGGTAGTGTGCTAAACAGTTCTCAGACAACTGATCCCTTTATTGATAATTGTATCTGAGGCTTGTTATAATGGTTTTGGGTTTACACTTTATAGTCCAGTCCATCCAAAAATCTACAAATTTCATCGCCAGAATTAATGATTTACAGTTTCTGTAGTTTTCTCGTTTGTGATGAAATATGTTAATTTATTGTACATTATAGCATAAAAACGGTGATTTTGCCCATACGTTAACTGGACGAAAACCATACGTAAACATAAAGATTCACGCGAGAACGCGCTGTTAACGTCCAGTTTTACGTATGCTCATTTCAGGGCCTCACGGACGAAAATAAACGATTTTACAACGTCTTATGAGCTGCAATTCCCATTTTATTTGTACATGTAACTGCTAATTAATTTTCTATAATATTTCAATAACAAATTTAAATAAACCCGCAACATCCATGTTTTCTTGGTATTTGCCGATCCCGGAAGTCGACGCTTATAACAAAAACTGTAATGACGTAACGTTTGTTTTCGCGACGTGACGTTTTTTACGCGACGTCGCCACAAAATCTCCCGCCAAAATATCATTATTTTGAAATACAAACGCGTTAATTGATGAGTTGTATGCTATAATAGCGGGCTCGGGTAACGGGCTCGGGCACCAACCGTCCCTCGGGACTCTGCAGATGTTATAGCCCGAAAAAGCATGCGTTAACCTTACATTGTACATTGAATTTGTAGGATGATGTTTGACCAAACTGGAAGTTACACAGTGCCCTTCCTCGTTGCTGGTTCCTCTTTTGTAATGAGCTCAGCCATAACATGCCTTGTCTTCTGCACTAGAACCGGGAACAAGGAAAAATGAATAAATCGGAAGTAGTGTTCAATAGAATTTATTAGCTTATATTTTTCCTATAGCCTTTGAGGCGACACGAGCATGTATTACAGTGTACATCTTTATGTGTTATTAACATTCCTAATTTACATATTTTTATTGGTATCTAATACCGATTTGTGGTAAATCTATACATGGTAAAATGTGATATTTAATACTATTTTAGGCTATGTTGTGACATCATGACATATTTTGAAAGTAGTGATTTTATTGTATTTTCAATTGTGTTTGTATAGAATAATAGTTTTTTGATGTATGTATAAAACGATTATTCAGGTCAGTCACTTGTTTACATAACATTGTTTAGATAAATATTGCAATTTCTCGTAATGATGTCTTATTTTTAATATACGAGGGATGATCCATATATAACGAGAAATGCTTATAACTTTGCTGTTATATGTTATTTTCTGAAAATATTTTATGTGGTGGTTGATACATATATAAGAAGAAAACGTACGAAAGAGTTTTCAAATATATAGAAAAATAAATTGTTTAGAACATGTCTGCTGACCTATGAAACCGGTAGGCGGGGCAACTTCATTTTTGCACCTTTTAACGTTATTCAGAATTTAACTATGATCAATTTGACGATCACATTCCTTAGGCCCTGCTGTATTCTTTTTAATAACTTTTCAGATTATCATCCGTCAATATTTATACGTCTTCGCCAATACCATACGAAGTTGAAAAAAGACTCACACTAGTTATCCTAAGGAATTTCATTCAAACATCCAACATCTCTGTGCGTAGTTCTGACGTCGACGTTATCATGCGAATGCAAACAGTCTAACAAGGTATATACAAAACATATACTTTAATATAATTTATATAAGACACTTAGATATGTCCATCGTATCCGGGGCATCTTCTGTATCATGCACTATCCCCGAAAACTAAAGTGACTAACCTCTTCTGGGGGGCCTCGTCCGAATGGATTTCCGGTGGCGAGGATAAATCAAAACATATTAATTAAAATCCATTGTAGAAAGAATGTGGAACATTTCAGGCACTGATTCAACACTATAGAATACTAAAGTTATCAGTATTACACCAAACATTGCCTGTTGAGATAAAAAGGCCTTTAACGTGCTTTTTTACGTTTTTTATGTTTGTTTTTAATACCTATTTATCATATAACCAGCGGCCCAGGAGTGCCGTAAATATCGTTCGGCACTCCCAGACCGTGCAATAAATATGTAAATTAGCTTGACGTGACGTTAGCCAATCCATGCATTGATCCGTCAATGACGTCAGCATAATAGCAACGTCGCCATGACGTCGCGCTCATTGTACCGCTGAATTTTGACTGAAACATATGCAGCGTACATGATCCGTTTGAGCAATAATGAGCGTGTTCTAAGGTTTATGATAAAAAGCCTCGTGCCATATTATTTTGTCCACTCGTTTAATAAAACCCATATGTAATGAGCACTCATGCAAGGTCCTCTATGTAATGTTTTAAATGTTTACTGTTGGTAAGTGTAATAAATCATGTATGCTTTATAAAATATATCTAATCAGTCCATAGTTACTAGATTTATAGTTAAATACATGTACATGTGTGTACTACAGTTTCTTCTGAAATTCACCAAGATTTATTATGATATTCGAGTAAATATACTTTTCCTTACTAACACTCATCATTTGATACACTATTAAACTTGTGACAAATTTATAGCTTTCAATTTTTGTTGTAAAAAAATGGTTCTTATTAGTATATGAATATGTTGCTAGTCTCTTATAATTCTAGTCAGAATGATCACATTTTTTGGGTAGATATTGATGTTTTTATAATTGTAAATGTGGATGAGACATAAATAAACAATGAAACCGTGTGTAAACTTAATAACGCAGTTTTTCTAGGTTTGAAATGTTCCACATATCAAGTGTTTTAAACCTTGTATGTATCTGTTGACATGTATCAACTAAATGTTCTCACTTTCACACGTTAAAACACTGGCACAAACACCTTGATAGAACAATGTCAAAACGTTGTGAAAAAAACAACCATCTACATGTGCATATACGTACTAGCATATAGAGGGTAGATTTTCAAAGCAATTCCATACGCGTCTGGAGGTGTTTGTTTTAACGAGAAATTTCCGGAGACGTCACGTGTTATCTGACCACATTAAACTGAGACTCGAAGTCTAAACTTACGATAGCTTGATAGTGTTAACGCGATAGTAAGATAATGAAAAGTCAATAGTACGAAACAACGACAGTGCGGTAGTGAAAACACAACAGCGATCGTCCTAACAGGTCACCATACAAAACAAGCATCTAAAACTCGTTATATATCCAGCCCAGACATGGTTGTCCACGCATAGTCTCAGATTTTCAAAATATTTTGCCACTTTTTTAGTATTCACCTACCTAAATGATTTCTGGGGTCAAAACTTTATTTTCACTACCGTTGCCATGGCAACCGAGGACATTCAATTTTTCGCTATTTTTCACTTTTTTCATGCCATTTTTAAGCTTTTTTAAGATGAAATCGCGACAAAAATTGTCATGATGCACCCTTACATGTCACTAATTATGTTACATAAACTATTATAGAACTATTTCTGTACAAAACATATGCTTCAAGTGATTTGAGATTTTCGTTATACTAATTCTCTTGGGACCCCCTTCCTCAAATTCGTGGTTTACTAGAAAAATGAAAAAGTGTGGTGTTTCAAAAAAATGTATTTAAATGAGGATTGGAGCGGATCCAGATATCACATCCATATATTTGAAAACAGTTAATGTAGGTGTTTATTGTCTGAAAGGTTTCGCCATGGTGCAAACAAGATATTTTTTGTAAGATAATGCCAAATAATGACTTTTTTCATTTTTACAAAAATAGTATTTTTTTATAGATTCCACAACAATCGAAATATATGGTTGAAATTTTCATAATTTAGCATCGGCAAAGCATTAAAACAAAGCAACTGACACAATTAAGTGTTTAACGGTAAATTTATGATAAATGATCACAAGATATTTGAAAAAAACAATGTTTAAAACGAACCCCACCCACTGTTTTAACACTACGCAGGACTTCTTGTGAACACTATTTCGTGTATAAATCGAAAAAAAGTAGTTTATTTGTGTGATTCTTCCTTGCATATGTCCGACAGAAACTCATGTTAAGTTTGTTAAAAATAAATGAATAATTACTTTTCCGTTACCATGGTTACCAAGCAAACGGTGCAGAAAAAGGTTGTAGGTGAAAAATGTTCAAATGAATGTTAAACACTTACAATTCGTGACTCCTGTAATTTTGTTGTATACATTATATAACATTGTTTCAGAAAAGATAGTGCTTCAATTATGGATAATGTGTGGCTTAGTTAATCTGGTAGTTACCATGGTAACCAAGGATGAAAGAAGGAAAAGGGCACTTTTTGACCGTATTTTCACAACTTTCACCAATCATGCTGCATACTTGCAGATATATGTTCTTTATATATCGTGTTGATCATCCTAATAGAATAGTGCTCCATTTCTTACTGGTGTATGACCATGTTATTATGGTAGTTACCATGGTAACCTTGCAAGAAGGAAGGCCAAAATCAGCTTAATTACTGTATGCTTTCAATTATCACAAATAATGCTCAATACCAGTAGATATTTATTATTGATATAGTATGTTAATCATTCTTATTGATTAGTGCTTTACATCCAACCGATGAATAACCATGTTATTAAGGAAGTTATTATGGTAACCAATCAAGAAAGGAGGAAAACTCCACATTTTGACCATATTTTCATATTTTTCATCAAGAGTGCTGCATACAAGCAGCTATTTGTTATTGATTTAGTTTGGTAATCATCCAAATTTAAATATGCTCCATTTCTAACTGAGACACAACTATCTTATTATGGTAGTTGCCATGGTTACCTAGCAAGAAAGGAGGAAAACTCCACATTTTGACCATATCTTCACATTTTTCATCAAGAGTGCTGCATACAAGCATTTATTTGTTATTGATTTAGTTTGGTTATAATCCAAATTGAAGTATGCTCCATTTCTAAGTGAGGCATAACTATCTTATTATGGTAGTTGCCATGGTTACCTGGCAAAACAGAAGGAAAATCCACATTTTTACCATATTTTTCTTTAAGATTTCTGCGTACGAGCATTTATATGTTGTTGATATAGTTTGGTTATCATCTCTATTGATATGATCTCCATTTATAACTGAGGCATGACCATGTAATTATGGAAGTTACCATGGTAACCAAGCAAGAAAGGAAGAAAAATCCGCCCTTAAACTGCAATTTCACCATTTTCAGCAAGAATGCTGCATACAAGCAGATATATGTTATTGATATAGTTTGGTAATCATCCCAATTATAGAATGCTCCATTTTTAACTGAGTCATTACCATGTTAATATGGTAGTTACCATGGTAACCAAGCAAATATGCCACCTTTTGTCATTTTTTCACAATTTTCATCAAGAATGTTGCATACAAGCAGATATATGTTCATACTCTAGTTTGGTAATCATCCTTATTGAAGAATGCTCCATTTCTAATTGAGGCATAACTATCTTATTATGGTAGTTGCCATGGTTACCTAGCAAGAAAGAAGTAAGATCCCCATTTTGACCATATTTCCACTATTTTCTTTAAGATTTCTGCATACGAGCATTTATATGTTATTGATATAGTTTGGTAATCATCTCTATTGATATGAGCTCCATTTGTAACTGAGGCATGACCATGTAATTATGGAAGTTACCATGGTAACCAAGCAAGAAAGGAGGAAAAATCCTACCTTAAACTGCAATTTCACTATTTTCAGCAAGAATGCTGCATACAAGCAGATATGTGTTCATTATATAGTTTGGTAATCATCCTAATTATAGAATGCTCCATTTTTAACTGAGTCATTACCATGTTAATATGGTAGTTACCATGGTAACCAAGCAAATCTGCCACCTTTTGTCCTTTTTTCACAGTTTTCATCAAGAATGCTGCATACAAGCAGATATATGTTCATACTATAGTTTGGTAATCATCCTTATTAAAGAATGCTCCATTTCTAACTGAGGCAGGACCACGTTATTATGGTAGTTACCATGGTCACTTCGTTTTGTTTTCACTATATAAGAAAGATTGGTAAATGTTATTGTATGACAATTGTATGAAAGTTATGGCCCTGACCAGCTTCAGTTTGACCTTCTCCTGTGAAATTGACCTTTGAGATACGACCCAGGGAGTTCGGAAGGACACTCCGCCTTATTGAGGTTAACATGCATGCTTAATAAAAGAACGATTGGTCCATGTATGACAAAGTTATGGTCCGGACAAGCTTCAATTAGACCTCAAACTGTGACCTTGACATTTGGGATAGGAGCCTTGTGGTTGGGCATGGCACTCTTCCTCGTGGAAATGAACATTCATGCCAAATATAAGCAAGATTAGTCAAAGTTATGGTCCGGGCAATATCGGACGTACGGACACTTGCGCACGCATGCCCATACACCAAAGGTGTTAAATTGCTGCTTTTGATTGAAAATGTGGCTGCTTGTGTCAAGGTCATTGTTACTAAAATAGAAAAAAAGATTTCCACTGATTATCTTTTGTTTGAATTGAGATATATTGTTAAACACTGCTGTGTGGGTAACTTGTGTGAAGACGCCGTTCGTGATTGAAAGTTGGCCAGGTGAGGTCAAGGTCACTTTTACAAAACAGCATTGACAAAATACTGCTTGGCTGACATGAAAATCTGTTTTTCGTTTAACTTCATAGAGCGCTAACCTAGAACTCATTCCATTTATTCATAAACTACAAACTAATGATGTATTCCCTTCATCAACTACACACTTAACCCTAACCCTAAACACCCTATTTAAAATATTTCCATAGAAATGTATACTATTCACTTGGACACCAGATATGTATTAACACAAAGGCACCATCAGACACTAGATTACTGATCATTGAGGATGATTTACTAACTATTTAAAGAACAATTGAAGCAATCTTGGTGAAATTGTAAAAATATATATCATATATCTGCTTGTATGCAGCATTGTTGATGAAAATTGTGCAAATATGGTCAAACAGTAGATTTTTCAATGTATCTTGCTACGTTACCATGGTAACGTCCATTTTAACATGGCCATGTCTCAGTTATAAATGGAGCACATATCAATAAAGATGATTACCAAACTATATCAATAACATATATCTGCTTGTATGCAGCATTGTTGATGAAAATTGCGAACATTCGGTCAAACGGTAGATTTTTTGTTGTTTCTTGCTAGGTTACCATGGTAGCTTCCATTATAACATGGCCATGCCTCAGTTAGAAATGGAGCACATATCAACAAAGATGATTACCAAACTATATCAATAACATATATCTGCTTGTATGCAGCGTTATTGTTGAAAATTGTGAAAATACGATCAAAAGATGGATTTTTCTTCCTTTCTTGCTTGGTTACCATGGCAACTTCCATTATAACATGGTTATTCATCAATTAGAAATAAAGCACTTATCAAATAGGATGATTAAATAACTAGATCAATAATAAGTATATACTAGTATGGAGCATTATTGGTGATAATTGAAGGCATACTGTAATTAAGAGGATTTTCGCCTTCCTTCTTGCTTAGTCACCATGGCAACTACCATAATAAATGGTCATACATCAGTACGAAATGGATCACTGTTGTATTAGGATGTTTAACAAACTAAATCAATTACATATATTGGCTTGATTGCAGCATTTTTAATGAAAATTGTAAAAATAAGGTCAAAAAGTGCCCTTTTCCTTCTTTCATCCTCGGTTACCATGGTAACTTCCATAATAACATTGGCTTTCCTCAGTTAGAAATGGAGCACATATCAATACATATGATTGCCAAACTGTATCAATAACATATATCTGCTTGTATGCAGCATTATTGATGAAAGTTGTGAAAATACAATCAAAATGTGGATTTTTATTCCTTTTTTGCTTGGTTACCATGGTAACTTTCATAATAACATGGTTCTTCACCAGTTTTATATAAATCACTTATCAATTAGGATGATTAACAATTTAGATCAATACTAAATATCTACTGGTATGGAGCATTATTTGTGATAATTGAAAGCATACAGTAATTAAGCTGATTTTCGCCTTCCTTCTTGCAAGGTTACCATGGTAACTACCATAATAACATGGTCATACACCAGTAAGAAATGGAGCACTATTCTATTAGGATGATCAACACGATATATAAAGAACATATATCTGCAAGTATGCAGCATGATTGGTGAAAGTTGTGAAAATACGGTCAAAAAGTGCCCTTTTCCTTCTTTCATCCTTGGTTACCATGGTAACTACCAGATTAACTAAGCCACACATCAGCCATAATTGAAGCACTATCTTTTCTGAAACAATGTTATATAATATATACAACAAAATTACAGGAGTCACGAATTGTAAGTTGTTAACATTCATTTGAACAGTTTTCACCTACATCCTTTTTCTGCACCGTTTGCTTGGTAACCATGGTAACGGAAAAGTAATTATTCATTTATTTTTTAACAAACTTAACATGAGTTTTTATCGGACATATGCAAGGAAGAATCACACATAAACTACTTTTTTTCGATTTATACACGAAATAGTGTTCACAAGAAGTCCTGCGTAGTGTTAAAAAAGTGGGTGGGGTTCGTTTTAAACATGTTTTTTGCAAATATCTTGTGATCATTTAACATAAATTTACCGTTAAACACTTAATTGTGTCAGTTGCTTTGTTTTAATGCTTTGCCGATGCTAAATTATGAAAATTTCAACCGTGTCGTGGGATTTCCGACCTAGTGGTCAAATTTGACATTTTCGGTTTATTTCTGTTTATTAAAATTCGTTCTTTTAGGAATTATTCAAAACTTATTTCAAGCAATTCTGGCGAGTACAAGTGGGATAAATCTGAGTTAGAACATAACAAGTACGTCAGCGATAAATAATTTTAGTGACGTCGCGTTGTAGCATTTCAACGTTAAAATTATCGTTCATTAAATTCTACATATCAACGTTTCAATGAGTTTTTTAACCATTACATATGACTTTTCATGTCATAAATTTACTGTGATAACAATGATTAAACAATTTGCTGGAAATATGCAACAAAGGAAAAATAGTTTTTAAAATGCGTAAAAATATGACATGTATACATGTACATCAAAGCTATTTCAGTTTTCAAGAGTTTAACTCATCTGGTATTCGCAAATCAGCTACTTAAAAAATGCGTATAATAAAACCTATTGCATCAAATTTAACAGACATACGGTATAAAAGTCGCATCTTGCAGATCAAAGACGCTGCGTCGCCGTAATGCTTTTGAATTTGCAAGATCTTAGACGCATACGTCCATGACGTCGGCTACATCTAGGCCGGTCATACGATTGATGTCTGCGGTAGAGTGAAATTGGCAAACAACGTGTGTAATATTGATTTTCTGTATTTTTAGATCTTAACGTGTATAATCGTTCTGATTTGTTGTATAAAAATGTATTGCCGACCTTTTGGAATTATAAATGTTACATGAATCACCAGATTGATATTCCACCCGGAATTACGTCAGCTGGTCAGTTGTTAAAATTTCTAAATTATATCTATAGACAACTTATAAAACTTAATTGTAACAATTGTGGTAGCTTTTATTCGACTTTATGCACCAGTCAATTAAAACCACACCCTGGCCACGGGGAAGGACGGGAGAACAGTCCAGTGTTTTTACCTTTTCCGATGTCGCCGCACTGCCGTGTGAGTGCTGTGCTTTTCTTTCGCGCAAATAAATAGCGGGGAAATATTGCCGTGACTATATGAGGTATAAGGCGGGGGCAATTTGCGGGGGGTTAACAATTATGTATGGCCCTGGGGACAGGGATTTTGTAATGGGTATGAAAACAAAAAATAAAAATTCCCACCATTCCCCAGGGTTGGGTACATTCTTTCAATTCTAATTGACTGGTGCATTAAAGGGCCAGTCACATGTACACCGAACTAGTTTCCAAAACGGGACTTCCCAACACGTCGTACAAATGTCAAAACTGTTCTGGTCTTGCTAGAACGAGGCACTTTGTTAGTGTTTTATCTAAACAGTTTTCTATACGTCCATATCCCGTCTGCATTGTATTTGAGCACGTTCGTAACTAGACCAACTCGTTCACAGGCAGGTCAACTTGTTCTTACCGTCGTTATACGTTCTAAAATCGCGAGATCCTAGTTCAGATGTACATTAAACTAGCAACTTCGCGAATGTCCATATGACCCCATATAGTGCTCGATCTGACAGAATTTCATCCCCTGTACAGTGCCAATTGAGGTCTGACCTACTGCTAATAAATTCTCATAGTAGAGTTCACAGTGTTTAAACGAGTCAATTTCCGGTCATCGCAATACGTCATACAGTGACCGGAAAATATACAGATCCCATTCAGTCAAACAGTGATTAGGTTTATACACAGAGAAGTTGTGAAAGTAGGCCTACACATACAAGGACGTATTCATTAGATAATTGTTCTCCATATCTGAACCTCATGAAAGATCATGAACCGTGAGCATGTTGGTACTTGTTATTGTTAACAAACCCTACAGCGCAATATAAATATATTTATTTACATTGTGTATTTCGCTAAATTCGGTAAGTGTTTTTCCCCCGCTTTCCTCCTTTTCAATAGTCGTGAAGGGAAGGCCCATATCAGTCTAGATTTGGTAAGGTGAATCAAGTCGAATATATTAGCCCTACACCGTTCACACTGGAGCCCCGCTTCTACTACGATCTAAAATTGGTCCAAAGCGTGACCAATCGTGGGACGGTCGTGGTCAATCGGGGGAGGATCTTTGTGAACGTGGAAGTGTCGTGGTGTAATCGCATAGGTCCGGAAGCTCCATGTTCAAAACAAGCGTAGCGGGATCGTGGCTAAAACGAGTCCTTTTAAGAACGAAGTAAGGTCTTGTCGAGATCTGCATGATCGTAATAACATCGTGGTACAATACGCATTAAATTTAACTGTTTTTTTCTATTGAAACACGTAAAAATCGCGTTATTAGTTGGAAATAGATCAAAGAAAATTATTACATGTATGTGGAAAACATTAGTTTTTAACTAAAATGATCAAGACATAAGGAAAGTACATGGACATTTAGAAAATATCTCGTGCACGCATATACCTGTTTCGTAGAAAGGGTGTTCATTGTATCATAAAATATCATTCAGTGAATTAATGCCTCTTTCAGGAAATGAGTGATGTGAAGAAAATACTCAACACTCATTGATTAACTAAGTGTACGCACCATACCAAAGCGTACTATGATTGTGTCAAGATCGTAGTATTGCGGACATGAACGGCGTAACATCGTGCTACAGTCTTTTAGGTATGTCTACCAACGTAGTAGGGTCTTGCAGATCGATGCGACATTGAAGTACAAAACGGTTCATGATCGGCGTTTATCGCGGTGGAAATGTGGTGTAAGCATATATGAAAAGTTGTAGTCGTAGATCTGACGTTCCGGTGAAGATCTTCATCAATTGTCTT
The DNA here is from genome assembly GCA_947247005.1 of Spisula solida. Classification (NCBI taxonomy): domain Eukaryota; kingdom Metazoa; phylum Mollusca; class Bivalvia; order Venerida; family Mactridae; genus Spisula; species Spisula solida. The sequence goes on from OX365956.1 coordinate 23,937,079, forward strand.
TGTTTTGACGCCGATCTCGTCTCGATTCATACTTTCAGGTCGGGGCAGATCGGCCTGATCGTTGTAAGAGAATGAGGTGTAGGGTAATAGATATGCATACGCGTCTGGTGAAAGCGGTCTTTGCACAATATTTACTGGCATCGATGACACGCTGTCTCCTCAACTAAAGCGGGATTCTATCCTTCTAAATTATGTTTTCATCGTTGTAATTATATAATTGATTTACGTTATACAAAACAATATATTTAAACATACATGTGTAGGCAATCGTGTTTTGCCTATATTTGATCATGTGGCACCTAGCACTGAAAGTATATAGGGCATACCCTATTTCAAAATGTAGGCCAATGATGTAGATCTAGATCTGCGTTGTGCATTAGCCCGGCATTTTTTATTGTTACCAAATTGCAATAAGTAGACTTTACCAAGAATCTTCAATTCGCGTATCTAGCTATTTTTTTCTGACGCAATCTGAAATTCGTCTACTTGTAACAAGAAACGAAACATCTATTTAAACAGCGATCGAACATGCACAGTAATTAAAACAAATCCCCTAATTAGTGATCAGAGATTTTTCACAGGGGCGGTGTTCAATTCATGTTCCTTCTGGATCCGCGCGTGCTTTCAATAAATATATTTTTAAAGATGAGAAATGTCGATTAGAAGGTTCAAACTGTAGATTCCAATTAGCTTTTTTGCGACACATACTGAAACACCACGTACAACCTACCAACAGTTGTAACGTAACGGACCAGGCACGAATGTACCAGTAGTGATTTACATTGGTTTAACCTCACAGACTGTTAGAATACGGCACAATATTAGATCATAGATTCTACATGTAGATCTAAATACTGTAACTAGATAGTTCGTAGATCTAATAAATGATAAATTATCATGTGGAAGGAATAGATCGGTTGTCTATAGATGATGGGTGGGGAAGTAAAACACAAATCAACTAAATCTAGATTTTATTTAGAACACATCGTCCGTATTTCATTCGCTTCTACACTGCTTCCGTGAATTGAAAATATAAATCTTAATCTAAAGACATTTTTATATTAAAACAATTAAACATGTTTAATATTACGATACATCAAAGTATAGAGTTAACTTAGTCCGTCTTTGTTTACACAACGTCATTGGTGACGCTCATAGTTGAGGAGGATGTACGGGTTAAATACACAAACCGCGTTAATCGCGCGCTGCCAATTACGACGTTTTCGACGCGCAACTTTGTCGTCTGCTTTTGACGTGACGTCATTTTGCCCACTAGGTCGGAAATCTCACGACACGGCTCAATTATTTCGATTATTGTGAAATCTATAAAAAAATACTATTTTTGTAAAAATGAAAAAAGCCATTTTTTGGCATTATTTTACAAAAAATATCTTGTTTGCACCATGGCGAAACCTTTCAGACAATAAACACCTACATTAACTGTTTTCAAATATATGGATGTGATATCTGGATCCGCTCCAATTCTCATTTAAATACATTTTGAAAGACCACACTTTTTCATGTTTCTAGTAAACCACGAGTTTGAGATAGGGGGTCCCAAGAGAATTAGTATAACGAAAATCTCAAATCACTTGAAGCATATGTTTTGATCAGAAATAGTTCTATAATAGTTTATGTAACATAATTAGTGACATGTAAGGGTGCATCATGACAATTTTTATCGCGATTTCATCTTAAAAAAGCTTAAAAATTGCAAAATTAATTTTTATAAAAAGTGAAAAATAGCGAAAAATTGAATTTCCTCGGTTGCCATAGCAACGGTAGCGAAAATAAAGTTTTGACCCAAGAAATCATTTATGTAGGTGAATACTAAAAAAGGGGCAAAATATTTTGAAAATCTGAGACTATGCGTGGACAACCATGTCTGATATTGCCTGGTTCAAATGTAGAACTACAATTAATTGTTTAAAACATTTTTATAGGAAAAAACGGCAATGAAAATCAATACCTTATACACTAAAAAGATGATATTAAATTGGACAGGGAAGACAGCACTCAACCTAACCAGCCGAACACAGAAGACATAAAAAATACAAGGCACAAAGCCCAACACTTAACCGAACAAGGAAATGATCCACCCAAGTCCCAGCTGTCAAAAAGATGAATGATCTAGTTTCAACAGTAAAACGGCTGAAATACATAGATTTAGCGGTCTAATTAAAGCCCTAAAACGTTAAAAAATAACAGAATTAAAAAGCTGAATATCATGGTTTCAGCAGAATGACCTAGTTTCAGCAATAAAAAAGCTGAAAGCCCCAGCCGGATGTCCTAGTTTCAACAAATTAAATGCCTCGCCTCGACAAGCCGAGCGCAACAGCTGAACGACCTAGCTCCAATAATCTGAATGCCCCCAGGCCTTATGACCCCATTTAAACCAGAGTTACAGATAAGCTGCGTATTGGGGTAATTGCCCAATTTATTTTCTTGAAAACCCAATAGATTTTGAGAGGAGGAAGTAAGAAAAAGCAAAGACAATTTGAAATACCCAAATAGAAAAGTATGTTATAGTGAAAAATAGTACATAACAGCTTATTTATCCTTTGAGTTTTATCAAGTACCCAATTAAAATTTGTCAAAACCCAATCAAAATTGAGACTCGGGGGTAAAATACCCAATCGACTAAAACCTTATCTGTAGCTCTGCATTTAAACAATAAGTATGCCCAGGTTGAATTTACTACGTTACAAAAGCAAAACGGCCGAGACACCTACAAAAAGGTAGTTTAATCTGTCTAAGGGCCTTAAAGGTTCACGAATAACAGATTTAAAAGCTGAATGCCATTGGTTTCAACTAAATGACCTAGTTTCAGCAATAAAAAAGCTGAAAGCGCCAGCCGGCTGACCTTGTTTAAACAAGTTTAATGCCTTAGCTGAATGTACTAGTCTCACCAAGCCGAGCGCAACAGTAAGCCTTATACTCATATAAATAATGTCTGTTAAATTTGTAAATTAATAACAGAAATGGCAATGTTCATAGTATGCAATGTATCCGGAACAAACGACTTCACCTAACCATGTATTTCATACATGTATATCGATAATACGGAAGATCACCTACATTGTAATTATATAAGTATATAAAGAATAATATAGTTCGGCTTCCGAAGCAGAATAGGCAAACGTATAATAAACAATCGGACAGCTTGGTACGTCATCACTCGACTTAATCAGCAGATCACAGAAAACATAAAAAATCAACACAGACTACACTTACACGGCACAATTCCCAACATACAGCTGAACGAGAACACACAAAAGAAACATGAAACAGCTGTAAGACCAGAGCAAGACAGTTATTTACAACTTCAGCATGCCAGAAAAACCCACCAAGGATTAGCAAGGAAAGACCATCATGGGAACAGAAGCACAACTCAACATATCGTGGAACGTTTCAAATGACTCTTGAATAGACCAGCTCCATCAAACATATCAGATATACTTCCAGCAGACGTGGACCTCGACACTGACGACGAGAAGACAAACTATGGTTGAGATTAGAAAAGCCACCACACTCATGAAGAATGGAAAGTCATTCTTGCAGAGCGCTGAAAGCAGACCTAGCAGTATCAGTAAAGGTGTTATTAGCACTCTTTGAACGGATCAGTGAGTAGGAAGTGACAACAAACGACCGGAAAGAGTGCTCTCTAAGAAAAGAGACATTAGCAACTGCAACAACAACAACATAAGCATCACTCTCCTTTCAGTGCAAGGTAAGGTCGTCAACAAACTCCTCCTGGTACGAATTAAAGTGTCGATGCCAATGTTTTTGAACTACTCTCTCATATTCACCAGCATATACAGGAGTAACCAAAGACCATTGCAGTCACCTCTTCACTAGTCACTAGTTGGACTCCTGCATGCTTGAATGGCCATATTCCACAAATTGAACAACAGCAACGAACCAATCACTTGAAATGAACATCCTAAAGAGAGTGGAATATTTCACTTTTCTAGACAGCATCATCAACTAGCAGGGAGACACATATGCAGGCAAGTAAATTCATACCATGGGTTACCTTCATCAAGCTCAAGAATATCTGGAGTTCAATAGAGTTTTCCTTGACAACAAAGGCTCATCGGTGCAACTGCGAAGTCAAACTGGCATTGTTAAATAAAGCTGTTACACGGAGTGCCACCACTCCTCAAAGTAAACAGACCTTCATTAACAGCTGCCCCAGAAGGATTCTCAAAATCGAAGTCAAACTGGCATTGTTAAATAAAGCTGTTACACGGAGTGCCACCACTCCTCAAAGTAAACAGACCTTCATTAACAGCTGCCCCAGAAGGATTCTCAAAATCAATTGACCTTATGTAAACCAATAACCAACTAACATTACAACCAGCAAGACACAGGGGAAACGATGTTAATCAAGAAAGACCCGGCATAGAGGGGCTATGACAAAGATAGGACTCACATGGGCACACACGTGAAGAACATCCTAGGACAGAGCACTCTGGTGGTCAACTATAGCACCCCGTAGCCTCGGAGGGGTAGATGGCTTAAATACATTGTAAGTAAGTAACGTTAGGAATGAGCAAACGAACGAGCAGAGCTAACGGTTTAGGGATACAGCGTCCAGTTTACAGAATGGCGAATACAGCGTCTAGTATACTGAGTAAGGCGCCCAGTAAAATTCGATCAGTTTGACACATGTACAATTATCATTATTATTATTGTTATCATACAGTAGGCATGGATTACTTCGCGTAGAAAGCGACGCGAAGCCTATAGTCCAGTCATTCTACGATTTAACCTCAAACTAATTGCAAAAGAATATCTTTTTCGATAATCATGTAGATAAATGTATGCTTATAATCATATAAAAAGTCTAGAAAAATCTAAGATGGGGAAAACGATGAAATTTAACCTTAAACTTGTTCATTTTTTCGAACTACGTCATGGCAAATATAACTCGCCATAGTGACGTCATATCAACTTAGCGCGTGCGATGAACTGTGTAATTACGAAGGCATAATCTCGTCATATTTCCGTGAATATGTTATTTAAATATCAAATAAACACGTACATATAAACCATTTCGTTGATTATTTAAAAATAGGAACTGTAATAATCTTGTTATACAAACGTCAAATATTTTACGATGGTTTAAGAAAATAAATCGGCGTTGTTTTGACGTTGAGATTATGCATAAAATTCCTCTCTACGGAAGCGCATTTTGGACATTGTCTTAATCGCCCTTACGGGTAACAATACAGTTTATGTATGTTTCTATTGATATTGTTGGTGTCTTTGACGAATTAAATTAGTGATATATTATACACATGTAGAGTCTACATACTTACGTTAACCTTGCTTTGTACACAGGTCTAGATTTAGGGCTGCACGTACTCTAGCCTAGTCTAGGCCTATTCCAATAAACTCAAAACATAGGTCTAACTTGACCTTATATTACAAGTATGCATTGAACTTAAGTTTTAGATCTAGCCTTGCACTGAAGACCAACTCTAGCCAGCATTGAACGCATGCCTAAGGTCGATCGTTGCACTGTGGACATACTATAGATACCATTGACAAGCTCTGCGGTTGGACCTGGCACTTAGTTCAATCTCAGACATGAACCGGTGTATCATATATCTACCTTTAAATCCTATTGTTGTTCGTACATCATTTGACATGCAAACGCAATCTCCATTTCGATATTTGCATTACTTTTTGACATTATACAAATTGAAATGTGTAAGTGTGTCAAGACTTTTTTAATTAAAACATTCCTTATAATTAAACCTAATTAAACTTACCCAAGTAATCAAGTAATTGAGTTACAGACAAAAACATACTTCCGGACTTGTATGTCTATACTCTTTGACTTTCAATATTCTATGTTGAAAGAACAAAACACTGATGATGTTCGTGATAGGTGTGCGATTGTGTGTATACTGGTAATTCACTTGCTATGGAAGGTATTTATCACCAGTCCAACATGATCTTCTGGTCTGGAAAAGCACCCATAAGTCTTGGCCGACTCGGCAAGATACTAAATACGCATTTTAAATTCTAAAATGTTACTGTTTGTTCTTAACATAATTACCCACTTAGAAAAAATGGTTTTCGTCAATTTGACAATACACAGAATCCGGTAGCGTTGAAAAACAGGAGATTTATGTCGGATAAAGAAATGTTCTATAGGACAATCGGTTTACCTTAATTTAATTACAGCTTGATTTAGTGTACAACTTTTATCAACCTTTGTCTCGAAATTCGAAATTCCTTCGAATACATTAGTTTATATATGTGGTTTTAAGTTATTTTAAATTGTTTGGTGTCACATACTCTCTGAAATACAGATGTGTGATGTATGTGTTGCTTTATCTCATGGAACATGTATTCCAACAGTTCCTGTCAGTTCATTTTTACGACACCACACAGTCACACACTTAGCAATATTGGTGGACATAATACATGGCATGGTATTGACTTGCTAGTTTGATCTCGGATTCATACATACATATAAAGTAGTTTCAAGTCGCACTGTATCCAAGGATAATAAAGTAGAGATACTATTTACAACCAGTGATTCACAGAAATATTTGATAGAACACACCGGGTTGTCAAGAACTGATACTAATTTAGGATACAAAGTTGTAAGTAATATACCTGTATCATCTATATAGCCAAATTAATGACTTTTCTTATACCACGACGTCCATATTGAACGCCATCTTGGATTTCTTGGAGTGATCTCGGCATAAAAATGACAAATATTGTATGTGTACCAGTTTACATTTATGATTTAATAAACATTATGCACGACGAAGTTAGTTTGTGAAACTTCCCAAATACTCGATTACACATTAATTGTGTGAAATTGGTGGGTGGGGTAATAAAACCACTTATTACATGTCAGACTGTATGGATGCACTGTGTTCCAATTAAAGTGGCGTTTTTTATTGAACATATTATACCATTTATTCATAAAAGTGTATTTTAGATATGTATTAATCAAAATTATAAATCATTACCGAAGACATAAGAGATTTGAAAGGTGAAATTGCCTCTGTACCTGTTTTACGTATGTTTTACCTGCAAACAACATTGACTGACATTGCTTTTTGAAGATTTTCACCATAAATAGTGTATCTAAAATATTTTTTAACAGACGTTTGTGGTTTCTTTAATACATATACATCCTTTAAGGACATTAATTTCAATGAATGTTGTCATATATTCCTGCTATTTTCATGTATCTATTTTTATTTTAACTGGTAATGCTAAAGAAGACGGCCATCTTGGACGCCATCTTGAATTTCACAGAACGCCATCATTTTTGCAATTTATGCTTGCAGCGTCAGAACTTTCACATATAACAATTCATTTCGGTAGACAGTACTTATACCTTGTTGATCTAGAGGTTACACCGGAACTTGTTTCTGAAATTGTCACACTCCATTACCCCACCCACTTGTACTGGTTTTTAAGCATCTATATTAAATCAAAAAATGTTTTATTTGTTATCTATGCCACGTTATTTTCATCTGTTTATAATATTGTTCATATTCCAATTACTTTACTGTGTACTTTATGGATATGTACACTTAGGTTACATGGAAATGAAAACAAACACTGTCATAAAAGCAGCTTTAGTGTTTCCAATAGTGACCTTAGATATGGTAATTTTTCGGCAACTTCCCCACCCTAGATTTTTCTAGACTTTTGATATGTTACTTGTCAATGTTTTCTGATGCCAAAACAGTCAAATTTATTTCTTTTGCAATTTGTTTGAGGTTAAGCCTATTTTTACTGTAGAATGACTGGACTACTATTGCTAGGCTTACGGACGTCAGATGTAATCGATCCTACCTGCAAAATTGTATTCGATGCTTCTCTGTTATTATCGTTATTCTAAACGAGTAATAGAACTCTTCTAATGTTTGCCTCTGATATATGAACATATATGAAGCAGAATAGATCACCGGCGGGCATCAATGTGTTTAGCAGATAGCTTCAAGTCTGATGACTCTGTGCATTCATATAGGCATATTTACACTCGATGGTAAGTTAATTGAATGTGCCAATACCTTTGTGCCATAATTGTATGTATAATAATATTTTAAAATGTTAAAATGTTAATTTTATAATATATGAACTTGACGCATATATTATTATGATAGATCTTATACATCTATTATTGTTTTGTTATGGTATTTTAACTTCGTGTTTGATTTACTTGTTTTCTTACTTCTGTCGCTTCTGTGAACTAAGACAAGAGTCGATTTTTGATGAAGACCGTTGGCTGAAATATTACAATTATTTAGAAAACAACTATTCAATGTATTTCGGCACATTTTCTTAGTGTATGTGACTACATCTGGCACGAAATAAAATATCTCAGATTGCCTTGCAAATTTATACGCCTCCTCGATAGCCTAGTGGCCGAGCATCAACTTCGAATGCGTGATGCTCCTGTTTGATCCCAGATCGCTTCATTCCACAGGTAACTGTATCATTGAAAAATATTTTAAAAATGTATGTATTTAACAGAACATCTTACAGAACAAATGAGGGATCGAGAGTGATTACTGTAAGTTGAAATACGTAAATGAGTATATACAAACTTAGACCATTGTGCAACATTGTTATTATTTATAGAATGACCCTCATAATCGGGTTCCCAGATATAATACCATATTAAGCCGTCTACAATTTGCAATTCTAACACGGTCCGCGGATTAATCCCTATAAACATAGTGCAACCAAGACGAGTATTATTACCCCCATAAAACATACCTCTCAAATTGGCTGTTACTATTTACGCCCGGATCACGTGACATATTTATGAATGAATGAACGTAAACTTTATAGTAAAATATTCTACGAGTCGCGATGGCAAGACAAATTGCACGAGAATCCAGTGTTACAGCTATGACGCATCTATTTTTAGAAAATCCAATATACTCACAAAAATAAGTTTCATTAAAACTTCTGATAATCAATTCATTTATATTTTTCATTTCATGAAATGGATACCCTATACTCGTGTTTTTAAAATTGTTTCAATGTTTAAAATGTGTAATTTCCTTCAGAAAATTACGTAGGTCGTTTTCATTAGCGAGGGAGGTAATTGTACCAGCTTATAAGCCACTCAATTTCAGCGTGGAATTATGTTCAATGTCAAATGGATGAGAATGGAATGCGCGCAGTTAAATAGTGCGTGATATTATCGTATTTAGAATCGAAATAAAAACTCTGTTCTTGTATTTTGTCGGTAAATAAAATACGGGCACTCGTTCGGATGCGGAAAATTAAATCACTCGTGCTACGCATAATTTTTCCGCATCCGAACGAGTGCCCGTGTTTTATTCACCGACAATATACGCGAACAGATTTTTATTTCTTAAATACAGTCCAGTAAGGATATTGTGACAGGGACGTTGCAATTTATGTGTACGCAAAAAGATTAAATCCATTGTCTGAACAGATAGAGCAAATATAGTATGTTAGTTTAGCATTGAAATTATAGTTGTTTGTATAGTAAAAGCCTTTATAATCGGGTTTACACCGTTAAAGTGGACTCGACTGCTGCGTCTCTGGATTCTTACTTCCTAAGCAAAGAGACGGGATGAATTAATACACACGCAACGGATATAAAACCCCCGAACCAATTAAGGAGTTTTCATTAACTGGATAACTATATAATGTTGTGAGATCTGAATATATATGACAAAATTTCATTTTGAAGACCACGTAACGCTTAAAGTCAACGGGACACTGATTGAAAATTAGTAAATTATTTCAAACGTTTGGGGAAGCAAGAAGATCATATGGATTTTTTATAAAAATTATATTAAAGGAAGTAGAAAGATTAATTCAATATTGGATTAATGTTGACAATAATGCTATTGATGACCTTTAGTTAAAAACAGTACCGCTCTATATTTCAATAGGTCTTAATTGGCTAATTGACCGTCTGGATAAGCCGTGTCAAAAAAGGGAGACCCATTCGCCAATAAGCCATCAAATTGTATTAGATTTCTTAGTGTGTCTTATAAGTTAGGAGCTTGTTTTATTCATTTTCAGATTGTAAGATCAGAATATGGATATTGATCTACTGGCGGCTGGTAACGATGTAGAAAATGGCTCTACGATGGGGAATATCACGTTACCACCCGAGACTGGCGTTAACCACGTGGTAATGGTGGTGTATAACGTATACCTGTGTCTGGTGATGGTGCTAGGTCTCCCTGGTAACACACTGGTGTTGGTGGTGTTCGCCAAACATAAACCAAGTACTACCACGGACTGGTTCATACTGTTCATAACATTGTGTGATTTTGTCACAGTGTTTATCAACGTACCCGTGTACATCACAATGTCTACTGGACTTTGGCCCCTGTATGGAAATACTGCAATATGCACAGTCCATATGTTTGTGAGTCAATCAGTCGCGTTATCATCTTCATTTTTGATATGCGGGCTTGCCTTGGATAGATATATCCGAATATGTAGACCCTTGATGTTTTACTCAACACGCCGGGCTAGGAATACTTGTATCACTATAAGCATAGTGACCACTGTTCTATCACTACCGTGTTTCGTCCTTTTCGAAAATCGACAACACTTTTGTCGCATCAAATCGAAGAGCGAATTGGCAACGTGTATTTACTACATGGTGGTATTGCTGACACTTGTTACCGCCGCTGTTATAGTTGTCTTTTCTTACATCAAGGTCAACACCAGAATCAAGAAAACGGAAGAAGTCATTACAAAGCATAACAACGCACAGATTGCCTCGCTGAATATGAAAGGTTCCAGCATTTTCGTGTTAGGCAAACGAAACAAAGTCCTCCCTGCATGTGAAAACAGTATCGCTCATAAAGAGCGCATAGTAAAACATTTCGTACGGTTTAATGTCGAGAATGAAAACGTTAAGGGTAGTGTTCCTACAACGAAAGCTTCCACTTCAGACAGCGGTTCCTCAGCAAACCAGGTGTCGCCAGGATGTGAAAGAAATATTGTTTCAAGCTTACCGTTGGCAACTACGTCAGTCAGGTTGTCATCCATACTACCGACGCGTAATGGGTATAGACAGGCCAGTATCGTGACTACTAAGATATCGTTTTTAGTATGTGGCGTTTTCATAACATCTTGGATTCCACCTTGGGTAGCATTCATCCTCTACACTGTTGGGTGTAATTTTAAGGTTGAGGTGATGTTGATTGCACGAATGGCGTATCTGGTAAACACTGCGTCAAATCCTTTATTATACGCTTGGTTCAACCGAAAATTCCGGAATCACATGACAGACATTCTGTGTTTCAAACGACAATAACGGCTCGGGAGAATGTGTAAACATTTAGAACTCGGTTCGTTTTTCACTTATAGGCCAAAACAAATTTATAATGTGGTCCGGGCAACATGCTGAAAAATGGTAGCAGTTATAAACATTTTATTTTAATTTGTTTTCAAAATGATTGATTGTAAGCATTGGAAACTCAACAATCTGCAGTGATTTCCAACTAAACGCAAATTACCAGAACCACGAAACCCTTTTGGCATGGCCTCATCAAAACCAGTATTCATGTAGACAATTCTCACTATCGAACCGAATGGGGATGCGGATGGTTCGTGGATGATTCGTTCTATGCCTGACTCTTGTGTAGATGGCTAGGCACTGCCGTCGTTTCTTTGTGGCTTTGGATGGCGAGGCGCTGCCGTCGTTTCTGTGTGGCTTTGGATGGCTAGGCGCTGCCGCCGTGTCTGCCGTCGTTTCTGTGTGGCTTTGGGTGGCTAGGCGCTGCCGTCGTTTCTGTGTGGCTTTGGATGGCTAGGCGCTGCCGTCGTTTCTGAGTGGCTTTGGATGGCTAGGCGCTGCTGTCGTTGCATGTACGCTACATTATTTTCTATCAAATCCTATAATATCTACTAGTTTTCGACGGTACAAAAAATGTCATTATTCTAAATCCATGACCTTTCATACCCACGCAAATGGAGATGGAATATGACTCCAGGGACTTATAATATATTTTGATATTTGATTCACCTTTTGAGATTTGACGTTGGTTAGATAGGTACGTAGAATGTAGGTGTATACGTTTTATTTGTTCTCTTGTTGATTTTTACCTTGCTCTAATGAATTGCTCTTGTAATCTGTGATCATTGTTCTGTTTGTTCGTTTCGTACTCGGCTTTGATCGTCGAGTGCTGCCTTCCTGTTCCTTGTTCGATATTTAGCTCACATGTCACTTAGTGACAAGGTGAGCTTTTGTGATATCCGTTGTCCGTCCGTAAGTAGATGCGTCCGTCATAACTTCATTCCAACTTCTCCTCCTAAACCACTTGGACAATTTCAACCAAACTTCAATTCGCAGGAATGTAGCTTGGGTGGTCCTTTCTTAAAATAGCTAAATTATTTGTATATATAAATAACCCTGGTTGCCATGGAAACCGAAAGAAAGACCCCTAAAAATCATAAGAAAATCAACTGCTGGTCAGATTTTAAAATATTTTTCGCAGAAATAGTTATATGGTGACCCTCTTACAAAATTGCCTGTTTTGACAGGATACGTAAAAAACATGGTCGATAGTGGATAGGCATCTAGGCCATCTTAATTATTATCTTTTTGCAGATGCTAGTTTAAGACTCCAATTAGAATTTTGTTAGACTTTATTAGAAAAAAACAACAATTTTCTTATAAATCCTCTAATTTCTTATAATGCATCATAAAATACGCCTTGTTTGTCTCTTCGAACCAGCAAATGAGACTTTTTATGAGAAGTATTGAGAAAACGTCAGCTCGTTAAATACATGTACTAATACAGTACACATCATATTAACATGACTGACGTTTTTATATCCGATTTTTCTCGTATTTACTTGTATTTTGTAAATATTTTTGAGTACATTTACTTTTTATTGAATACCCTGGTGTAATTAAGATAAAATGAGTATTGTTCCATTACTATAATTTTTTTTATGTCTTATCATGTTACTTTTAGAAACTAACGTTCATAGTCTATTATATTTATTATATTATTACTATATGACGCACAATTAGGATCATACAATGCATGACTGTGCAGGTTGCTAAAAGTTTTATGACTGATGCAGGATTGGTCAGTTATCATCCTAATCGTGCGCCATAGGGTAATATACAACGAAATCTATACAAAAACAGAAATCCGTGTATATATTTGGTATTAACTTACATAATTAACTTTAGACCATATATCTCAGTAGCTAGCCAATAAGCATGGAGAAAAAGTGTTGAATAAGTTATAGAAAGAGAACGCAGACGCGAGGTTGTCTTATTTTGTCGAGGGCGTAGCCCGAGACAAAATAAACAACCAAGCGTTAAGCGTTTTCTTTCTGACTTATATCATTGGCTGTCACTTTGTAAACATAAGGCGTGTCCAAATTTTTACAATGCTGACCGATTAACATGTCCAATGAAAATCAATAGCACGGTGTTGAGATTTTAAAGTTGTGGACTCCAATATAACTCGACCACGAAAATCGATAGAGGTCACGTTGACCGAAGTAAAGTACAATGGAGTTGTATGTATTCAGTACAGGATAATATTATCCTGCACTGTAGTAATTGCACTCATTCCTTTGAAAATTAAGACCCACCCCATCAATTATCATCGGATTTAGCCACACCGCCTCAGTTAACATCAATGTAAATTGCCGTAGCCATGATATAAATCCCGTATACAACACTTTGCTGTGGTATATATAACAATAGATTGCTATATACTATAGTAGGCTAAGCAAAATAATTGAGCATAGCTATAATAATGTATGCATGCATTTAGCACAGAATATGTGGATGTCAAACATTTTTGATACCAAGCTTAGTTTAGTCTATATTAAAACATTATTTTAAACAAGTAACTAATTGGTCATATTAGAATACATTTACTGTCATAATCTAAGACAACAATTTTGATAGATTATTAACCAATTAAGGTATTGTCAACATCTCTGCTGAGTGCTGACAACATTATCAGTAGAGGGTGAATGCCGTGGTAGCTTCTATGACTACAGTACAACCTCTCTAGCGGACCTATGTAGTGCAACAACCTCTGTATAACAAAACCTTCAAACTTACTTTAAGTTATTGCATGTATATACTTTTGTAAATTCTGTAGGGAAACAACTTCTAAACAATGACCCATATTTGCAGCCCACAAAGGGTCTCACTCTACAGAGGTTTCACTCGGAGTTATAAATCCCATATACAACACCTACTCATGTTCTATCCTATACAACATTTTTCAGATGTCTAAACACGATACTTGTAGTGTGATCTGTGCGTCATGAAGTTCGCATAAACGGTACACTTTAGTACCTGCATCAATGGCTTTCGTGTTACACGAATGTATAAAATCAGTCAGACGTATGAGGGAAATATGGCACCGATCACACTAAGGCAAAAAAGTGCGACAATAACAGACATGCGAGTCATTTATATTCACCCGAATCAAAGGGATTCGACACGATAAAACTATCTATCACAGGCCCGGATCCAGAATTTTTTGACTGGGGGGCCCAGATAATTTATTTGATATTATGTTGGGGTGGGTGCGGGAGTGGTGTCCCCTCCCGGCGATTTTTGTTTCACTTTTCGAATTAAAATCATGCAATTTCCAGCACTTTAAGCTTTTAATTCAGAAGTAAAGGTATTAAAATTGTACTGCTACATCAACATAAGATATGACAAAAAAAAATTAAAAGTAGTTTCTTTCAATTCCCTAAAATTTACAAATCAGGTGTCAAATTATTAAAATTCACTGTTCGCTACATAATCAAACAACGTTCATTTTTTAAGCAATTATTTAAATAAAAAATACATGTATGTTTATCCCAATGAAGATTTTATTGCCCCCCCCCCCCAAAAAAAATATTTTGAATTAATCTTGTTTTTCTTTTCTTTTTTTTAAATCTCACCTGAAATTATTAAACTTGCACTGTTTCAAAATGTCATTATCAGTAATAAATATATCAACAAGAAAATTTCGATATGTCGGGTCACTATTTTTAAATCGATCAGTTCACACGTTTTAGTAACATAGATCAATGAATCTCCTAAATCATGATCCTTCAGACGCTATAAAATCATATGGAAAAGCGTCTAACTGATTCAGATCGGGTGTAATTAGGGCCTGGATAAACAACAGGGGGCACATTTTATTGCCTTCGCTTCAGCTATATGTAATGTACAGAGACTGTTATCACAAAATAACGATCCATAGCCTAATCGATTGGTAATATTTTAAGGATTTTAACGTTTTTAGACTGTATAAAATGGTCACTCTGAGAGGCCAACTGGAGGGCACGGGCCCCCTGTGCCCCCCCGGTGGAACCGGGCCTGTAATCACCTCTATGTTATAGAAAGAGAGCGCAAACGCGAGGTTGTCTTATTTTGTCGAGGGCGTAGCCCGAGACAAAATAAACACCAAGCGTTAAGTTTTTCTTTCTAACTTAATATATCATTGGCTGTCACTTTGGAAACATAAGGCGTGTCTAAATGTATTACAATGCTGACCGAATAACATGTCCAATGAAAATCAATAGCACGGTGTTGTGATTTTAAAGTTGTGGACTCCAATACAACTCGACCACCAAAATCGATAGAGGTCACGTTGACCGAAGTAAAGTACAATGAAGTTGTATATATTATACAGTGCAGGATAATATTATCCTGCACTGTAGTAATTGCACTCATTCCATTGAAAATTAAGACACACCCCATCAATTATCATCCGATTTAGCCACACCGCCTCAGTTAACAACAATGTAAATTGCCGTAGCCATGATATAAATTATGAATATCACAGGTAGGTGGCGGTAAGTTGCAACAAATATGCCCCGCTATCAAATCGTCGTACTAATATCCTGAGATCATGCGTATTTAATGATTTCTCTTCTTTATCGAAGACCGTTTTCTAGTTTCTGTCGGCTCAAACGTGTGTCCCCAAAACGGGTTTTACGCATTTTGCGAACATTCTATGCTCGACACAGGCGACATTGTGTACGTGTATTGATAAAAGTTGTATTTTTTTGTATAATATTATATTGTCGTGAAGTGTGCAGTACAAGTTATAGAAAGAGAACGCAGACGCGAGGTTGTCTTATTTTATCGAGGGCGTAGTCCGAGACAAAATAAACAACCAAGCGTCAAGCGTTTTCTTTCTGACTTATATCATTGGCTGTCACTTTGTAAACATATCTATCTATCTAATCCTCTTCGCCCCAAGGGGGGCATAGGGCATCCACCACTCTTCGCCATCTAGGTCTGTCTTGAGCCACTGTTTTCGCTTCGTTCCATGACATGGAGATGGCCTTCAGCTCTTTTTCCATCGTTCGTCTCCATGTCAGGACAGGTCTTCCCCTCTTCCTCCTCCCTTGGGGGTTCCAGTCAAGGGATTGGCGGACAATGTTGTTGGGGGCTTTCCGGAGTGTGTGGCCAATCCACCGCCATTTCCGCTTCTTTATTGTCATGGCAATTGGGGACTGGTGGGTTCTTCTCCATAGGTCACGGTTTGATATTGTCTCTGGCCAGCGGATTTGGAGGATCTGACGTAGGCAGGTGTTGACAAAGACTTGTAGCTTTTCATCAAGCATTTTGGTGTGTCTCCACGTCTCTGAGCCGTATAGTAGGACGGAGATCACATTTGAGTTGAAGAGCTTCAGTTTTGTTGGTATACGGATGTTCTTATTCTTCCAAATGGGTCTAAGGATGACGAAGACATGTCTGGCTTTCCCGATTCGTGACTTGATATCTTCTTCTGTTCCCCCTGATGTACTCACAGCACTTCCCAGGTATGTGAAGTTCTTGACGTCTTCGATTGGTCCATCTTGTATGGTAATAGGGCGACTGTTTGCTGCGTTGATTCTCAGCGTCTTTGTTTTGCTGGTGTTGATAGTCAGCCCTGTTGATTGGGCAACCTGTTGTAGACGGTCAGTTTTCTGCTGTATATGGTTAATGCTGTGAGACATCAGGCAGATATCGTCGGCGAAGTCTAGGTCTTCCAGTTTCTTCTCAAAGGTCCACTGTAGACCACGTGGCACATTTGTGGTTGTCTTCATCACCCAGTCGATGACAAGAAGGAAGATCATGGGCGATAACAAACATCCTTGCCGGACTCCTGTTGTTACAGCAAATGATGGTGAGAGGTCAGAGTTGTGGATGACTTGGCAGGTCATGCCTTCATAGAAGCTGCGTATGATGTTGATGAACTTGTCTGGTATGCCATAGTGCTTCATGATCTTCCATATCATGCTCCGCTCGATCATATCGAACGCCTTGCGGAAATCTATGAAGTTCAAGTAGGCTGGAGACTGCCATTCTATAGACTGTTCAATTATGATACGTAGTGCTGCTATTTGATCTGTACATGACCTTCTTGCTCTGAACCCTGCTTGTTCGTCTCTTAATTGCTCATCGATGCTGTTCTTCAGGCGTTCTAGTAGAACTCTGGGAAGGATCTTTGAAGGAAGGGATAGTAATTGTATTCCTCGCCAGTTGTTGCAATCGCCCAGATCTCCCTTCTTGGGAAGCTTCACAATAATACCGGACTTCCACTCAACAGGAATCTCTTCTTTCTCCCAGATGTCCTGTATGAGCTTCAACATGATATCGGCTGTGATCTTGCTGTCTGCTTTCAGGGCTTCTGGCGGGATGTTGTCTAAACCAGGGGCTTTTCCAGACTTGATCTTGTTTATGGCTCTAGTGATCTCCTCTGCTGTGATGGGTCCCATGTTTAATTCCAGTTCTTCTCCAGCTTCAACTTCAGGAGTGGCCATTTAGGATGTCACTAAAGTGTTCCTTCCATCGGTCTAGCTGTTCTTCTGGTTTGGTGAGCGTTCTCCCATCTTTGGCCTTGACTGGTTTGCCCGTGTCTGTCTTGTGCCCTGTAAGTTTCCTGGTGATGTCATATAGAGTCTTGAGATCGTGTTTCTCAGCTGCTTCTTGTGCTTGTTTGGCTATGGTGTCAACGTATGTTCTCTTGTCGTCTCTGGCCATCTTCTTGACTTCCCTTTGTTTCCCTGTGTAGTCTGCCTTTGCTTGTGTTTTCTGGGCCCTGGTCTTGGCGGTGTCAAGCTTGTGTTTAAGAGTTCGTCTCTCTTCTATCTTGGCTATGGTGCTTTCTGACAGCCAGCTCTTGTATGTCCTGTTCTTGTGTCCCATCTTCTCTTGACAAGTGGATGTTAAGGCAGACTTTACTTGGTCCCACTTGGATTCCACCGTTCCCACATCTAGGTCGGCAAGTGCTTGGAACCGGTTCTTCAATGTGATAGCGAATTCTACCTTCGCATCTGCTGAGGAGAGTTTCTCTGTATTGAAGCGCCTCTTCCTTGTGGTCTGGCATTCTTGTTGTTTGCGATTCGTGCCTTGACTTTGGCTACTATCAGCTCATGGTCTGAGCCAGCATCAGCACCTCTCTGGACTCTCACATCTAGCAGTTGCCCTCTCCATCGACGCGATATTGTGATGTGGTCGATCTGGTACTCTGTGGTGAGGTCTGGAGACTTCCATGTGGCCTTGTGTATGTCCTTGTGCTTGAAGAACGTTCCTCCAATGATGAGGTCATTTTGGCTACAGAAGTCTGCGAACATCTCTCCATTTTCGTTGATGGTTCCTAGTCCTTCTCTTCCCATTGTAAATTCCCGGCCTGCATTATCATCCCCAACCTTAGCATTCACATCTCCCATAAGTATGGTTATGTCTCTTCTAGCTGTTCTATCCATTACTGCCTGTAGCTGGTGGTAGAAGTTGTCCTTATCCTCCTTTTCGGCCACGTTTGTTGGGGCATAACATTGGATGACTGTGATCTTCTGAAATCTGGACTGAAAGCGGGCTGTGAGGATCCTATCGCTTATTGGCTCCCATTCTAGTAGGCTTCTGAGAGTGGTTTTATTCATCATCAGGCCTACTCCATTCCGATGTTGTGCATTGTCGCCAGTCTGACCTGAGTATAACAGGGTGTCACCGGTGGCAAGTGTGACTCTCCCTGAGTTGGTCCATCTCACTTCTGAGAGTCCCAGGATGTCCAATCTGTATCGCTGGAATTCTCTTGTGACCTGCGCTGTCCTTCCTGTTTCATACATAGTACGTATATTCCAAGTCGCAATCCTTGAGACGGTTCGTGGAGAGAGGAGTTTTGTCGGTGGACTAGTCCACGTCATGAACTCTCTCCGGGGTCGATTCCTTTGATCCTTCGACAGCGTATTTGTGGTTTCTGTTTCTGTAGCGGTAAGTCTTTTTACGTGGTGAGGGTGCTGGCCTCACGCACAGCCCTCCTCCTTTCGCATCCGGGCTTGGGACCGGCCATGGCCATGGCGTGTCCAAATGTTTACAATGCTGACCGATTAACATGTCCAATGAAAATCAACAGCACGGTGTTGTGATTTTAAAGTTGTGGACCACAAAAATCGATTGTGGTCACGTTGACCGAAGTAAAGTACAATGGAGTTGTATGTATACAGTGCAGGATAATATTATCCTGCACTGTAGTAATTGCACTCATTCCTTTGAAAATTAAGACACACCCCATCAATTATCATCGGATTTAGCCACACCGCCTCAGTTAACATCTATGTAAATTGCCGTAGCCATGATATAAATTAAATTATTGCATTCGGCTTGCTTAAAATATTTGACATAATGTTGAGTTGGGTATATGAAGGCCAGTCATAAACTCAGATCCCTGTCTTAGATTTTCATAGTATAGATGTGATAGATATTTTTGTCGTGTCGAACCCCTTTGACCCGAATGTGTAAAGGTCACAAGGTATACCGGTATCTAATCGCACTAGTATACGATTCTCATTGTGAAGTAATCATGGTACTCGTATATCGTGATGAGATTTGTTCAGACTGTGTGAAACTTGTCACATTCTTTGACTATGGACATACTATCTGCTATCATAAAGTGTTTTACGTATTGAATACACCTGAGTACATTCGATATTTGACGATTTTAAAGTCGTCTCTCGATGTCGTATTTCATGAGTCACGACATTCGATTTTCGACGAATTTTTTAATGTCGTATGTCGTGAGTCACGATATTCGATTTGTGACAATTTTTTAATTAACCTCTCCCGCTATAAAGTACTACAACAATATCATAGCTCCGAGAGGTTGGCAGGAAGTTGGAAGATCGTAGTTAGAAATTGAATTTCCAGCTGCACGCCAATAACGAGCTAGCAGTGAGTTCGATATTTCTCATAGCCACGCCAATTTCCAGCTGGTGTCCAATATCCAGCTATAAGTTAGTTATTCAATTTTCCGCTCGTGCGAATTTCCAGCTGATGTCGAATTTCCAGCCAGCTGGGAGTTCGATATTCGACATGACAAAAGTCGAATTTCTAGCTGAGTTCGAATTTCCAGCAAGATCTGAGTTCGTTATTCGACATGACAAAAGTCGAATTTCGAAATTGGATTGGAAATTCGAACTCAGCTAGAAATTGGACTTTTTGTCTAGTCGAATAACAAACTCATAGCTGGTTGGAAATTCGAACTCAGCTGGAAATTCGACTTTTTAGTCAAATCAAATAACGAACTCCCAGCTGGCTTGAAATTCAAACTCAGTTGGAAATTTGACATTTTTGTCAAGTCCAATAACGAACTCACAGCTGGCTGGAAATTCGAACTCAGTTGGCAATTCAAAATTTTTGTCAAGTCGAATAACGAACTCATAGCTGGCTGGAAATTCGAACTCAGCATGAAATTCGACTTTTTGTCTAGTCGCATAACGAACTCATAGCTGGCTGGAAATTGGACATCACCTAGAAATTCGCACTGGTAGAAAATTGAATAACGAACTTGGATATTGGACACTAGCTGGAAATTGGCGTGGCTATGTGAATATCAAACTCAATGCTAGCTGGAAATTCAATTTCTAGCTACGATCTTCAAACTTCCTGCCAACTTCTCGGAGCTACATATTTTCTCCATTCATATTGATGCTTTGATTTAATACTTTCTGGGATTCTATATACCGACCAAAAAGAGAGGTAATACTATGGAACGCCATAGCTGCCTTTATATGACTAATGTACTGCACACATCGACATTAGTCATATAAAGGCAGCAATGGCGTTCCCTATCACTCTTTTTATGGTTAAATACCGTACTTCTTTAAACAGGATGTCTACATGGGTACGAATGCTTAGCGAATTGAAGTACTCTTTTGTAAAGAAGGTGGGTCAGACACCGCTACCGCTGTCAACAAAACACAGCTTCACACATAAAATTACAAGGATAAGTTAGTACAATTGAATGTTTCTGAAACAGGTGATGACTGACTGAGGTGATGGTTGACATGCCTTGTAACAATGCCCTCCTATCACTCGACCAATCTAGTTTCCTTAATTAGGAGAATCACATCATGCAGTCCGAAAATGTTGACGCATTTCATTGTGGGTATACAACAGTGCTGATCTAATTAGAAAACTAGACCAAAATATCGTCTCGATTAGTGCTTAAGCTGACATTTCATTCACATGTTAACGAAATTGTTCACATGTGTTTAGTTTAGAAGGATTTAGAAATGAGTTCTCCGACTTACTTGTAAAATACATTCGGTACATCAGGTACTATTTTATCAAAGGACAAACCTTAACTTATGCCCACATTTAATTTTTTTTGCAATACTTCCAACATCTGTAAATTTAGGACAGAAATGGTTTGTAAGGGTTCTTTGTCTGAATCAGAATTAGGATTGCAAATCTGTTCACCACACTTTGTAGTTCTAAAATAATTTATATTTGAACTTAAGTTTAAATTTTCCGTAAGTGCTTTGATAAAACAGTACCCAGGGGTATGAGAAAATAGAAGCCATTTTTCATTTTTTACGCTGAACATCCAGCTATGGAAACAATGGCACCAGTGTATAAACGAGTCAACTTCCGGTAATCACAAGAAGTCATACACGTTTAAAAAAATTTATAGTCTCCCTATAAGTCATACAGTGACCGGATGTTGCAGATGCTTTTGCTGACAAAAAGTCATACAAGTTGAAATGGTTAGATGTATACGATGTTATAATGTGATTGATACGACGGACCACGGTTCGTGCACCGGAAGCGAACGCTACAATGTTGTACCATTTACTCGGACATTTTTTAGATTGCCGATGACCATTAAAACTGGGAGATTAAGTTCTAGCCACTTGGGCTGAAACACGAAGAGTCAAATAATCTGGACGGAAGTGTTCTAACCGGTTTCCTAATACAATCAGCAGCTTTACCCACACACACATAGAGAGTGTTCAAAAGCGCGCTTGAAATAGCGTTGAAGCGCTGCTGAGCCAAATAAAATACATGTGCACCGTTCCAAGGTAAGAATATAACTTGTACTAAGTTTATAGTACGGATAATTATACACGATTCTCGACCTTCTATTAGCCTAAATTAACAGCTGATATATTGTCTATATTCATAATCCTGGTTGTTTGTTTTCATAAGCGGGAAGTATCGCGTAGACGCTGGTTGTGTAATACCAACACAATTCTAAAAGGACCGATATTGCGCGATTTGCTCGCGGAAATTTATATATTCTACAAAAAAACCTTGTAATATATTCATGCATAAAGGTCAACATCAGGTCAAATTCTCCGTGCTATACAATACCAACTGTGTGATACACAGGTAGATATTTGTTATTTCGATTCCAACTTGACCGATACTAATAAATTCTGGATTTGGCAGCACAGTAGAAGGCACGATAGGCGTTGCTCTACATGCTTTCGTCGGAACGTCGTAGTTATTTGTCTCAGCTGTGTCCAGTCAGGGTAAGAAAAGAGTAAGGAAGCGGACGAGTCCACGATTACGGTGTAAAACCAATGATAAAAGCTCATGCAGACAGCTATAATTTCAATGCTTAACTAACATACTATATTCGCTCCTAGTCTGGAGTACCTGTCCCCTACACTATACGTGATAGAGCCAGGCATCGACGAACTATAAAATTCTCCCATACTGAAAGAAACTACACATACGTTGTGAATAAAAAAAACGATGTAACGATACAATCGTGTACGTCGGGAACCAGACAAATTCGCTCCGTACTTGTTCAGACAATGGTTGTAATGTTTTGTGTACACATACAGGGTAACGTCACTCTCACAAATACACTAACTGCACTATAAATTCAAGCACACTTTCAACGTTTAATACAACCACAATTAGATCATTTTATTGGTCCAATAGATTTTCCATGTATATTTGTAAACATTTGTCGTAAGGTCAAACATTCGCGCTTGATAATGAGACAATTAATCTCTTATAACAATACAACTGACATTGACCGCAAATAATACCAATATGACCTACTCCAGTCTTACTCTGTGTGTGCTGGATATATATACATACATTGTATTCTAAATCGTATGGTTATAACTTGACCATGAATTGTAGTTGCATTATACATGTACAAATGTGTATATGAAGTAGTATGTAAAGTCGGGTAGACGTACTGTGTTATTTGGTTAGTGTTGAAATGTATTCTATCTGGACGGACTAAGGTTAGAAAAACTAGACAAGTACGTTCATATTGGTTTTTTTCTATCCGATCTATGTTATATCATAAGTTGATTACTTAATTATAATAATTCATTTAATTGTTGTTCAAATACAGTGTTTAATGTTATCTGCTAAATAGACTGACAGTGAACTGTATATACGATTAGTGCTCAGAGCGTATAAACCTTATCCCCGTATAATTTATTGGGAGAATATACAATTCAACGTACGTATAGTCCAGTCAGGATAAAAATCCAGTGACGCAGAGGTCGAGTCCACTATTACGATGTGAAACCAGTTATAAAGGTTTATACTGTACAAACAATTATAATTTCAATGCTAAACTAAGAACCTATACTTCGCTCTACCTGTTTTAGACAATGGTTGTGATTTTTTGCGTACACATAAACTGCAACGTCACTGTCACAATATCCTAACTGGACTATATATGCCTTATTGTGATAACCGGAAGTTGACTCGTTTTTACACTGTGCTGTGTGGATGGTCATATAGATTTTTGAATGAACTTCTTACCAATTAATATCAAGTATCTGATTGGTTCTTTCTGAACATATTCATTAAATCTACCAATGACAATGCTGCATTTTCAACGCTCGACGAATGAACCTGAATCATTTATAATTATTTCTATACGATCGTTATGTTTAAGCTGCATAAATGAGTCAATTTCCAGCTATCGCAATGTCGCAATAAACCATACAGTGATCGGAAATCACGGATGTTTTTGCTCGCAATAAGTCAAGTTGAATTATATAGTCTCCCAATAAGTCATACAGTGATTAAGTTTATTCGTATGTTGATTAAATTCCCTCGTTTAATTATTCAACTAATGCAAGAGCATGCCTTAAAAAAAATTATTTTGACGAGAAATGCACAGTCACACACGGTTGTATCTCCTGTAACATAGAATTGACCAAACAGCCAGTGTAGAGAACCCTCCTCATGTTTCTTTGTCGAAGCACAGGAACTTGCATAATTGAAAAAAAAAGAAAAAAAATTGAGAAAAATATTCAATACATTTTAATACAGGTTCTAAGTATTGAATTTTGTTCCTATTTTTTTCCCCATTTTTGTTAAATTATGCAAGTTCCTGTGGTCGAAGGAATGAGGAATAATCGATTGGAATATAGTGCGAACAAATCAACCTGTTCCCCAAACCATGTACGAATATGATGTAACCATAGGTATTCGGCATGTGGGCTACATATGGCCCCATACAACGAGTATTTCTCAGACATTTCGCTGGCTTAGAATTAGAAGGGCGTAAGTACAAATCAATATTTTGAGAAAACAAGAAAAAAACTGTCTGAAAACTACTCTTTATTTATGGAAAGTCAAGCTTTTTCAACTTCAGTTTGGTTAACATGACTACTTCCGATTTTCATGAAAATATGCTCATATGAATCGCCTTGAGATGGAAATTTATGTATTCCACGCAAGACACAACTGTTTCGCGGAAATTTATTTATTCCACACAAGACACGTGGACATTTATGTATTCCACGCATGACACAACTTTTTGCAGATATTTATGTATTCCACACAAAAAGCTTGTATTATGATATTTAATTTATTTATGCATAAATGTCGACAATCACGTAAATTTGTTCGGACTTTACGTAGTACGAACATTAGGACAATGATAAGATTTTTACCTATGCCATGTTACATACATATTCTAATGTATACATGTATTATAAATGTCACGATATACATTAGGTCTGTATAGTATGCTAGTATAAGTTTCAAATTACTTACAGTTAAAGTATTTTAAACATTTGACTGATTCAGTGAACAGTCAAGGGAATAAACATGATTACATTCAATTAAATATCGGTAACTTGTAAATTCTATCAAATTACAGCTTTATTATCTGCAGCGTTTAACGATAACGTGCGGTCAGTGACATATTCACGAAAATTCTTAATTAGATATATTTTAAAGACATTTTTTAGATATTTTTCTTATAATATCTCACTTAAAAATATAATAATTTTATCTAAAACAATTCTAACTGCGTTCGTTTTGGAAATTCATAGCCGAAAGTCCATCTATAAGACAAAGACTTAACTTTCTTCGCGAATATATCTAAGAAACTTATTCAACATACTTTATTGTGCCCCCACACTTATTTATAAGTGAGGGGCATATAGCATTGGTGCCGTACGTGCGTCCGTACGTAACACAAATCTTGTGTGTTGAACTCCTCATAAACTACTGGGTAGAATTTCTTCAAACTTTCACAGATAAACAACCTTAATGTATAGATGACCGTAAAGGAAGGAATTTTCACTGCGTCAATTCTGACCAGAGTTATGGCCCTTTGGTACTTCTACTATATACCCTATAGTGAAAAATCTTGTGTGTTGAACTCCTCATAAACTACTGGGTAGAATTTCTTCAAACTTTCACAGATGAACAACATCAATGTATAGATGACCGTAAAGGAAGGAATTTTCACTGCGTCAATTTTGACTAGAGTTATGGCCCTTTGTTACTTTTACTATATACCCTATAGTGAAAAATCTTGTGTGTTGAACTCCTTATAAACTACTGGGTGGAATTTCTTCAAACTTTCACAGATGAACAACCTCAATGTATAGATGATCGTAAAGGATGGAATTTTTGCTGTGTAAATTTTGACCAGAGTTATGGCTCTTTGTTACTTTACTATATACCCTATAGTGAAAAATTTTGTATGTTGAACTTCTCCCAAACTGTTGGATAGAATTTCTTCAAACTTTCACAGATTAATAATCTCAATGTATAGATGACTTTATAGGATGGAATTTTTATTGTGCCAATTTTTACCAGAATTGTTGCCCTTTGTTACTTTTACTATATGATGGACCTTTGATAAAAAAAATTCTTAGAATTATAGTCCACAACGACACAAGGCTAAGAAATTGAATAATGATGTTACCTCAAACCTCTATTACCTCTCCTTCCCCATTGTAAATGATATGTGCTATAATGGGGGCACCGGGCCGTGTCATGGGACACATTTCTAGTTAAAATTATTTTCCTTAGATAAAACTTAAAGAGAAGTTTTTTTTAATACGGGCTCTCGTCAACACGGCTATTTTCAAGCTTGGCCTCAGATATGATTTGGGTTATGTGTTTCACAAATACGAAATGCTGTCTTTATACCTCCGATGTGTGGTTTTATATAAAGAGGTACAGCACGGAGAATTTGACACGATCCTGACCTTTATGCATGAATATATTACAAGAACGCGTTGAATTTATGAATTTCCACAAGCAAATCGTGCAAAATCGGTCCTTTAAATTTGTATTGGTATTACATCTCCAGCGTCTTCGTGATACTCCCCGCTAATGAAAACACACAGACGGGATTATAAATATAGACAATAAATCAGCTGCGAAATTATGCTAATAGAAGGTCGAGAGTCGTGTCAAAATCTCTGGACTATAGATACCTGGTATTGACATTGTTTTAAAACTGATAAAACATATTATATTAAGTTTCTTTTACCCGCAACATTGTCATACATTGTATAAGGCCAAAGACATTGTGTAAATGTCGATACGGTAACAAATTTGAATTCGAACTTGACCCAGTCATAGCTATATGTAAAACATTGATGTTAGCTCACGATAACATTCCAAATGCCGATATAAATTGAGTTGTTGAATTCCAACTGAATTATTTAGAAAGTCCAATTTGTTTACCTGTCTTATATGTATATTAATACTTCATTGGCTTTATATATTATACCGTTGTGAGCTATATATATTGACGGTCGTTTAGAGGCTATTGCTTAACAGAGGTTAAATGGATAGAAACTATTAGTAGTAAAATATGGAAATATTAAAGGTGTTGTTGTCGGGAGGTCGTTGCTCTACAGAGGGCCGCTTTGGAGAGGTTATACCGTACACCAAATACTTTCATTATATTACATACATTTGTATATCCTTTCAGTTTCATCATTACATGTGCATCTAGTATTATGTACCAGTTTAAGGATATTTTTGTGAATTCAATAATTCGTAAACCACTACGTTTGTATTTTCCACAAATAAATGGTGCATAAAATGCAGGATAAAATATAGATACATTACTACATTGTATAATTTATTGGGATGTTGATGTTACGACATGTTACATGTACTTGTTCTATTTACAGTCAGTACATGTACTTGAAAACGTCTTTACTTTTCGATGTGTTAAACATTCGGAGAGAGTGTCAATAATCCCGATAATTCTGCCAACATCAGACTGCTTGACTGCCAACACCAGACTGCTTGACTGCCAACAACAGACTGCCAGACTATTAACACCAGACTGCTTGACTACCAATACCAGATTGCTTGGCAGCCAACACCAGACTGCTTGACTGCAAACATCAGACTGCTTGACTGCCAACACCAAACTGCCAGACTATTACCACCAGACTGCTTGACTGCCAACATCAGACTGCTTGACTGCCAACATCAGACTGCTTGACTGCCAACATCAGACTGCCAGACTATTTAAAACACCAGACTGCTTGACTGCCAACATCAGACTGCAACACTATTACCACCAGACGGCTTGACTGTCAACACCAGATTGATTGACTGCCAACATCAGACTGCTTGCCTGCCAACAACAGACTGCTTGACTACCAACATCAGTCTTCCTGACTGCCACCATTAGACTGCCATACTGCCAACCTTAGACTGCCTGGCTGCCAACATCAGACTGCCTGACTATTAACACCAGACTGCCTGACTGCCAACACCAGAATGCTTGACTGCCATTATCAGACTGCCAGACTATTAACACCAGACTGCTTGACTGCCAACATCAGACTGCTTGACTGCCAATATCAGACTGCCAGACTATTAACATCAGACTGCTTGAATGACAACATCAGACTGCTAGACTATTAACATCAGACTGCCTGACCGCCAACATAAGACTGATTGACTGCCAACATCAGACTGCTTGACTGCCAACACCAGACTGTCTGACTGCCAACATCAGACTACAAGACTATTGACACCAGACTGCTTGACCGCCAACACCAGACTGTTTGACTGCCAACATCGACTGCTTGACTGTCAACACCAGACTGCCATACTATTAACATCAGACTGCTTGACTGCCAACATCAGACTGCTTGACTGCCAACATCAGACTGTCAGAATATTAACATCAGACTGCTTGACTGCTAACATCATACTGCTTGACTGCCAACATCAGACTGCTTGGCTGCCAACATCAGACTGCTTGACTGCCAACATCAGACTGCTTGACTGCCAACACCAAACTGCTTGACTGCCAACACCAGACTGCTTGAATGCCAATATCAGACGGCCAGACTATTAACACCAGACTGTTTGACTGCCAACATCAGACTGCTTGACTGTCAACACCAGACTGCCATACTATTAACATCAGACTGCTTCACTGCCAACATCAGACTGCTTCACTGCCAACATCAGACTGTCAGACTATTAACATCAGACTGCTTGACTGCTAACATCATACTGCTTGACTGCCAACATCAGACTGCTTGCCTGCCAACATCAGACTGCTTGACTGCCAACATCAGACTGGTTAACTGCCAACACCAGACTGCTTGACTGCCAACACCAGACTGCTTGAATGTCAATATCAGACTGCCAGACTATTAACACCAGGCTGTTTGACTGCCAACATCAGACTGCTTGACTGTCAACACCAGACTGCCATACTATTAACATCAGACTGCTTGACTGCCAACATCAGACTGCTTCACTGTCAACATCAGACTGTCAGACTATTAACATCAGACTGCTTGACTGCTAACACCATACTGCTTGACTGCCAACATCAGACTGCTTGCCTGCCAACATCAGACTGCTTGACTGCCAACATCAGACTGGTTAACTGCCAACACCAGACTGCTTGACTGCCAACACCAGACTGCTTGAATGCCAATATCAGACTGCCAGACTATTAACATCAGACTGCTTGAATGCCAACATCAGACTGCCAGACTATTAACACCAGACTGCTTGACTGCCAACATTAGTCTGCTTGACTGCCAACACCAGACTGTTAGACTATTAATATCAGACTGCCTGACTGACAACATCAGACTGATTGACTGCCAACATTAGACTGCTTGACTGCCAACACCAGACTGCCTGACTGCCAACATCAGACTGATTGACTGCCAACATCAGAC
Organism: Spisula solida; assembly: GCA_947247005.1. Lineage (NCBI taxonomy): Eukaryota > Metazoa > Mollusca > Bivalvia > Venerida > Mactridae > Spisula > Spisula solida. The sequence goes on from OX365956.1 coordinate 23,966,788, forward strand.
TGCTTGACTGCCAACACCATACTGCTTGACCGCCAACACCAGACTGTTTGACTGCCAACACAAGACCGCTTGACTGCCAACATCAGACTGTTTGACTGCCAACACCAGACTGCCAGACTATTACCACCAGACTGCTTGACTGCTAACATCAGACTGCTTGACTGTCAACACCAGACTGCCATACTATTAACATCAGACTGCTTGACTGCCAACATCAGACTGCTTCACTGTCAACATCAGACTGTCAGACTATTAACATCAGACTGCTTGACTGCTAACACCATACTGCTTGACTGCCAACATCAGACTGCTTGCCTGCCAACATCAGACTGCTTGACTGCCAACATCAGACTGGTTAACTGCCAACACCAGACTGCTTGACTGCCAACACCAGACTGCTTGAATGCCAATATCAGACTGCCAGACTATTAACATCAGACTGCTTGAATGCCAACATCAGACTGCCAGACTATTAACACCAGACTGCTTGACTGCCAACATTAGTCTGCTTGACTGCCAACACCAGACTGTTAGACTATTAATATCAGACTGCCTGACTGACAACATCAGACTGATTGACTGCCAACATTAGACTGCTTGACTGCCAACACCAGACTGCCTGACTGCCAACATCAGACTGATTGACTGCCAACATCAGACTGCTTGACTGCCAACACCATTCTGCTTGACCGCCAACACCAGACTGTTTGACTGCCAACACAAGACCGCTTGACTGCCAACATCAGACTGTTTGACTGCCAACACCAGACTGCCAGACTATTACCACCAGACTGCTTGACTGCTAACATCAGACTGCTTGACTGTCAACACCAGACTGTCATACTATTAACATCAGACTGCTTGACTGCCAACATCAGACTGCTTGACTGCCAACATCAGACTGTCAGACTATTAACATCAGACTGCTTGACTGCTAACATCAGACTGCCTGACTGCCAACATCACGCTGGTAGGATTATCGACTGCTTAGTAAGACTGCCGGACTGTCTACGTCTTGTTGTTAAGCTACTAGTCTGCCAGGCTGTCAACTAACGCTACTAGACTGCCAACTTCACTTTACTAACTAGGCCGGCTGTGCTACAACGCATGTGCATTGGGTACTGACCATGATAGTATTTACACTAAACGCTAAGTAATAATAAGGTATATTTACCAGTACTGTTCTAACGACATTGGCAGGGTATGAACCCATCTCCAGAGCAGCACACGGACCACCTGGTGGCTATATTACACTTAAAGTCCCATTATGCCTTAAATGGCTATTTTTAAGAAGCAATAACTTCGCAACCTATCTGCGAAATGGTGCATTTTGAGCACTCTAGTTGAGTTGAGGTGGAAAACACCATAAGATGGAAGAAAAAATAATAAATCCACCAGTTGGTTTGTAAACAAAACAACGAAATGTAAACACTAATTGCATATTTTAAAGCCTAAGCGGAGCAACTCTTGCAAATGTAGTAGTTTTGTCCGTCATACATTTTACTAAATGGGATTTTTGTCATACTATTTCGACAGATATAGCTGACATTCTGCAGTCTGTCGTCAATTATAAGTCATTTGTGAAAAAAACATCCTTATTCTTTGTATTTAGTCTATTTACTGTATACTCGGGAATACAGTTTTTGGAGAGATAATGTAACTTTAACGACTATACCTATTTTATCTCATCGGTTAGCCAAATACATATTCAATGTCGAAACACCTGCAGCATGTTGAAACAATTGACTTCTATTAGGTGTTTCAAAATAATAATTAAAGTTTCGTGAGTTAATTAAATTATTAATTAATGTACTATGTAAAAAACGAACCACACAGTTGAAAGAGGACATTTCAAAATTTAATTCCATAATTATGAAACATTCGAAGAGTAGCATCATAGATGTGCCCACTGTTATAGTAGAACAATATCCTAAAACCATATTCCAACTGTACCTTGATTTTGGTTGCTATGGTAACCCAAATTCTGCATTAATTAGCTATTGTTCGAATGACCCACCCAAAGAGTATTGTTACAGTTGTGCTACATTTTTAATAACATGATAATCCAGTACAGGAAGATTGTTCATGATTGACAGAATCATTGAGACAATAAAATTATAAATGTTTAGCCTACTTAAGGTACGAAGGGTAATCGGTACGATCGGTAATCGGCACTGCTTCAGTTTTTATTGAAGGTTAGCATCGGGAGTCGGGTTAATTGTATAACTACGTTAATTATGAGTATAAAATACGACATTCCTGGTTTTAAACCAGTACTTTCGTGGTTTACAGTCTGTGATTTCGGCAAACCGTGTTTTCATCCGGCATCCATGTTGGTGGTCAAACTCCACTAACCTTTCCTTAGCGACGCGTTTATCTCCCTTGCTAAGTTGCTTTGACAAATGTTTGCTGCAGACTCAGGTGTTTGGTAGTCGTTCGACCGCTCGATAAATCCGTATTTTAAGCCTAAAACATTCTGTGCTTTAGTTATCTAGATGACGGAAATAGCCGAGTAGTTACGATTGCATAAGGAATAAATGCGGGCGTCGAAAAAAATGTAGACCTACTTTATTCGTTAAAGTTGTACATCTACTGTATTGTGTATTTTTACCAAGTTTGAAAATATAAAAGAAAATTTATGCGCTACATAATATCGCATTTACATAACTTTTGTTATTTTAATTAGCGGCCATTTTTCCATAACGGTCTATAACTGTGGGATCGTAACACAAATTTTTATACCCATTAGCCTAGTGAACTGGACTAAAACTCTAACACTACCGCACAATACCAGAAAGCGGAATTTATTACGGCCATAGGAATATCCGCTAATAATGAATAGCCTACTGTGTTACCTATATCATATATCGATGGGTTGGCGGAAAACTATTGTAACTCCTTATGTTTTATATAGGAGTTACAATAGTTTTCCGCCAACCCATCGATATTTTACCAAGTGAAACAATACCGCTTATAAATATACAGACACAAAACCGTTTGTAATATAATAATGTACTGTTGGTCTAGATAACTGCCATTTGTAATATATTAACACATAAAAACTTGATACTCGCACTTCCCGCTGTATGCGCTCAGTCTATTTCACTATGGACATTGTAGCAACGTTAAATGTCGCATCGACGCTAAATGTCGCACTTGACGTTAAATGTCGCAAGGCTGACGCTAAATGTCGCAACCGACGCTTAATGTCGCAATCCCCCTGACGCTCAATGTCGCAATCCCCCCTGATGCTAAATGTCGCATCAAAACAACACTTAAGCTCGCGAACTATTTTCAAATAACAAATTCCAAAAATGTATACCATAGCGAACATTACTGGTTGTACAGTACTCGAAATTGTACAAAACCACACATTTACAAGTCTCCAAATAAACACAACGAATAACAATGTATGTTTTAACACATTTCACAGTATTTTTATCTAGACGCAGGAACATCAGTTGCAGGTCAAAAACAGATCAATAAATATAAAGGGGGATAAGTTGTACATTTTAACTGACAGTTACAAGTGAGGAACATAGATTTATTACAACTGAACCGAATTATTTTACTACTAGTATTTACCATTGACTATATTGTAGAAGATTGCTGGATTAGTGGATACGTACAAATATGGAAGGGACTACATTCGTACTATGTGGAACGTTTGTTCATTCTACGGAGACGGATCCTGCTATAGTGCTTAATGATAGATGTCTGGGTGTCGTGGAAGGAAAGGTTTGTGTGTTGGCTAGTCTTTCATAATAGTATGGGCTTTTCGATTGGGCTGTTTCGTGGAGCAGGTTATAGTCTAACTCCCATCCCAAATATTACAGTAGTATACTGTAGTAGTACTTTAATATTGGGACCGGGGACCAGGCTATAACCTGCTCACCGAAACAGCCCAGTAGAAAAGGCCAACTGTCTCTTTTTACAAGTGAATGATATCTCGTTTTAACCTCGTCGAATGAAGTGTACATTACACGTCTATTTTAAATTGCTCTGATTTATAGACAAAAACTAACCTACTGCTGATATGCTGACCTTTATCATTCACTGTTAAAACTTTCAAGTTGTACTTAAACTTTAAAAAAAAGTTGAACTATTTTATATCCATTTAGACCTTTGTTGTTTATTTGTGTTTAACGCCGTTTCACACCAATAATTGCCGGTTATATCATGGCGAGCGACTCCACAGCGGAAATGGCCCCCTACTTCGGACAAAAACACAGTTCTACTCTCGTTCAGGTCCGAAGTAGGGGCCTATTTCCGCTTTACGGTGTCTATCAATGGACTCATCATCGTCCTAACCAGTTTTCCTGGACTGTATTCACGTTTCTAACCAGTACTAACTTCCCACAAAGAAACACCAACTTTTCCACAGGTAAAGTACAATCGACATTGGTGGTAAATGTTCATGGATACCTATGACCTGGGAATAACCCGGTAATCGAACCACGTTCGCCGGATTATATGTACATGTAGAGCGGTACTCGCGTTACCCAAGTCTATCAAATTTCATGTACTTTCTAACCAAGCAATTGGTGAACAAAAAAATTGCTGTTGAAAGCGCTTAACTGCTTAATAGATGTATCTGTATAAAGACATAATAATAAATATTTTTGATTTTAGAATTTAATTATGTAAAGTAATACATTTTCGCGAGTTAAAAAATACGCGAATTTTATATTTTGAAGAAGTTCAAGAGGTTAAAAATGTTCGCAACTTTTAAATTCCAGAAAAAAACAACATTCTGCGTTTTACTGCAGCTGTTTATCATATATAGCAAATTAACCCCTCACGAAAAGTAATCCCTTTCGAAATTTTCTGATGTTATAGTAATAACGCGTACCTCTGTGACAGTGTTAATAATGTTGTGGTAATGTCCTTATTGCAGATCTGTTTTATCGATGACGTTGCAAAGTTGGACGACAGATTATCGGAACATGGTTTAAAAGATGCATCCGTGATTAGAATGAAACAGAGGTGGGTCTAATTACTTCCTTTCATAACCAACATCCTGAATATAAACGTTGTATCCGAGGTAGCGTGGTTATTGAAAAAGAATAAAAAAAATGAAAACTTCTAAAAACTGTATAGAATCTACATGTATCAATTTATGTAAAACAATCTTCATCAATGCAATGGTGCAGACAGGAAAAAGCATATTGACAGCAAACCTGTCATAGAATTAGAGATGAAAAATCGAATAATATAACGAGTATGTTATGTGAACACTGAACAGCTTGCCCGTATACATTCACGGAGGTCATCAAGTATGAGGCCAAACTAAATTATATTTTGTTTCCCTTTACGTGACCACTGTCATTAATGGTTAGGGAAGTAGGTAGGAATTCGTCGGCTTAGGATTATTTTGAGCTATCTACAAAAAATATTTTTTTGAGATAATTACACCCCTGGGTTCCTAATATGTTGAGCTATCTAATGCGCCCATTGTTTTCAAAATTGAAGCATCCGTTACGAAGTTAGCGCGTCACACCTTGCGCTAACTCAACATTTCACACTCAAAAGTAAGGATTATTTTGAGCTGTGTACGTGAGATAGCGCACTATAATCCTAACAAATGTTGAACAACCAATCAAAAGGAAGCATTTCGTCACGTGATTTGACACAAAAATTCTTTAAATGACGTCATTCCTTGTAGATAGCTCAAAAAAGACACGAAAATGATCAACAATAAATGTAACAGTTTTGCTTAAAACGTTCTTATTTCAAGTGCTATCTCCTGATAGCTCAGTATAATACTAAAGAAAATCAAAATATTGTTACACTTTATGAGCTATCTCTATAATACTTTTTCAATTTTAGAATGAACTGTTGCTCATTGGGTATTAAAATTAATGGTGAAGGTAGCTTATTCTAGTACAAATAATACTATTTTTTATTTCTTGCAAATCGACCAAAGTTGAGTGAGATTATCATATCTGAATCTTTGAAGCGCTTTTTCTCGAAAAGTGAAATTGTGTAGTTAGCGCAAGATAATACTAAGGCGACGAATTATTTATTATATTGATTTCTTACAGAAGTAAAAAAATAAAATTGAACACACGTTATGAATCCCGATACACTGCTTCTCAGTTCCGTCAGATAATCGTTCTGTTTTCATATGGCTCTGACGGAACAGAAAACGGATGTAACGTTCTGACGAAACTCAGAATACACGACGTTTGAGATCCATCAGAGCGTTACATCGATTTTCAGTTCCGTCATAGACATATGAAAACATCTAACGATTCTCTGACGGAACTTAGAAGTGGTTTATCGGGATTCATACCATGGAACAGCTTTCGCTAATTTCAAATATTTCGTTCATTTCGAATATTTCGCCAGAGTCTAATTTGGTTTCTTCTGATTTATCAATGAAATCAGTAACCCTGTATAACGCTTATACTTTATAATTGTAGAATATTTCGGATAGGGGTGATTTTGGCGGGTATGGACCTAGGAACCAAACAGTATTTTTATCTAGTATTAGGCCTAATAATGTTGTATTTTATAGAACACGATTATTGATCCCTTAAATAACTTATTTTCTTACTCGTGAATGGGGTAATACACACTTTCTTTTCTGAAAAAAACTTACAAAATATACTTAAGATACTAGCCATGAAATAAGATACATAGCAAATCTATTTATATTAGAATTGATAGTTTTGGTTGAATTACACTGTTCACTAGCATTTAACGAACTAACATTTTAAACGACATATTTTGAGGCGCAGAGTCACTTGTTTGGGTATTAACAGTATTTTAAGACTATCATAAATCAGCAAGAAATGATATCAATGTATAGTTGCTGAAAAGTACATTTATGAGTAACAGTATGTAAGTGAGTAGATCTAGTCTATGGAGCCATATAACTGCCACCACTAACATTTTAATTTTCATGAATGTTTTCGTGAAATAAACGAGGGATTTCATGAAAACATAAAAATATCATGAATGCAACATACATATCTTAACGTGAATAATAGACAGTTACTGCTTCGATCTGCCACAACATTCCTGTTATTTTTTTTAATAAACCAACTTACTTTTTACGAAAGTGTATTATTTTTCAAGAAGACATTTTACGTTTCGCGAAACTTTTCACGAAAGTCCATTATTTTCACCAAAACATCTTTACGTTTTGCGAAACATTTTTATGCTTTCATGAAAAACTTATTTAGTTTCGTGAAAGCATCATTGTAGCAACGTTAAATGTCGCATCGACGCTAAATGTCGCACTTGACGTTAAATGTCGCAAGGCTGACGCTAAATGTCGCAACCGACGCTAAATGTCGCAATTCCCCCTGACGCTAAATGTCGCATCTGTGACGTTAAATGTCGCAACAAACTGGCCTGACGTTAAATGTCGCAACACTAACGCTAAATGTCGCAATCCTTTATATACACTATTTTGTAGTATTACTGTTTTAGTATTGGTCCAGACGTATCCACAGTTATTAGGGGTTTACTCAAGGGGGTTCGACACTTAAGCCTGCAGTGATTAAAAACTTTAAAAATTTTTTATTTTTTTTACTTCTACTGTGTATATTGTATGAAATATAGACATTAGAAATTAATAAAAAAAAAATTGAAAACAGTTTTTAATCACTGCAGGTTTATGTGTCGACAGCAGAGCCCTTTTATCACTGTGCCGGTTTGGCATCCCCGGTTTGTCCCAATGTATGAACCTTTGAGACATCGTGAACTTCTTAGTCGTTTTAGGCAAACCTTGACGAACTGTGTTGATCCGACCGTATGACATCGTACAGTATAGGTTCAATATCCACTACAGGTGCAAACCAAGTCTGGTATTTTTTATTTTATGTATTTATAAAACGTGGTATACCGGACTTTTTGGAACCCTGGCTCTACACAGGTTAAGTCCCAGTAAAATTTCATACCGATGGAGGCAGGGAAGAACCTAGTATATACCCGAATTATGGTTATATACGGTAATGCCCGGTAGAACCCCGTTTCGTTACGGATGATACATAATTGTACTTGTTTCATCACGACCAAGGTGTGTGAAGTTGCAGTTACCGAGTATTTGTCGAACAATGCCAAATACAGTAAATAATTATGTAAATCGTAGTTGAAATTCTGTTGAAATAAGTTTATTTGTATTTACAAAAAGTAGTAATCAAACCCACACGAAGAGTTACTTAGAGGATAATGCACGGCTGATTAGGGCGGGGTCTAGATAATCGGCCCGCAGGAAGCATAATGGCCCGAGTGGCTTTAGCCCGAGGGTGGTTATCAATCGGAACGGTCCGTACGGCATTTTTACGGGATGATTCATAAGATTGTCCGAAGTTTTCCGATTGGGTGATAATGCGAACCGAGGGCCGATTATCAGGACCCGCCCTCTACACCGTGTATTTCGAGGTTAATCATGACACTAAACAGCCGGTCAGGGAGGCAATACTCCGACCGGAAAATCAGTAATCACCTCGTGTGCTTCAGCCCGAGGGCGATTATTCATTCCAGGCGGATTATCAACTCCCGACCAGGCTCTGAAGTGTATTCAAGACTTTAATTAAATTGGTCGATTTCATAATATCTATGGATAACAACTAACGTAAATATTACTGATTGAGATAAGCAATAAGGTTGTAACCAAGCCTTTTTTGAAAATGCGCTAAGAGTAAATAAAATTGGCAAAGAAATCTTGCATATAAGCAACGTATTGTCATTTTTTGTTCCAACGTGACGTCATGTTAACATGGATAACGTAACGTGCGCCCGTTCAACCGGTCCGATTATGATTATGAGATTGCGGACCGGACGGATATCCGATAATCAATCACGTGATAGTCATAATCAACCACAGATAGGCTCATTTTTGTTACTATATGTAGTAACAAGTGTATTAAGTAGAGGTTAATACACGACACAGCCGGGCAGGGAGGCGATAATCCGCCCGGAAAATGAATAATCACCTCGAGGGCTTCAGTCTATGAAGAACAAATAACGTAAATATTACTGATGTAGATATATAATAATCTGGTAACCAATAAAATGCACTTAGTGTGAATAAAATTGGCAAAGAAATCTTGCATAAGAGCAACGTAACGTCATTTTGGCTCCAACGTGACTTCATGTTAACATGGATAACGTAACGTGCGCTCGTTCAACCGGTCCGATTATGATAATGAGATTGCGGACCGGGCGGATAGGCGATAATCAATCACGTGATGGCCATAATCAGCCTCAAAAAGACTTATTTTTGTTACTATATATAGTAACCAGTGTATTAATGTCGTTTATAATACATATTTTACTTCTAGGTCAAGGTTTGTAAATTCCAAAACCACACATAATATGTTTTGTTTCTATTTCCGTGTTTCCTTTTGCTTTAGAAACGTGTTATTCGTTCTTCATCTTAGAATCAAATTATAGCGACGTCACTTACGCGCCATTTTACGTTACGTAATTCTGTTGTGCGGGCCGTTATCTGTAATCGGCCCTCACATTAGGGCCAGTTACGTTATAACGGCCTGGCTAAATATATGTTATAATCAGAGGAAAACACCTCCTCAACTTACATGATATTATGTAGTATCTGATTTATCATAACACGAAACCGACTGTAATGATTGCATTAGATATGTCCTAACAACGTACATCGTGCATTTAGTCTGATCTTCATGTCACGTCCGGCATGTGGCTACACCAGAGGAACATCGCTATTGAGAACGTAACTACTTTCGTTGGGAAAACGGCTCGGATCATTTCGATTTGGTTGCTTTCTTTACCAGGGCCTACACCGTGACGGTTAAATTACCCCAGTCCGTCCAGACCGTAACAATTTATTGCTGGCTGGTTCGTGTGTGTATGAGCGTGTGGGTGGGTAGGTGAGAGAAATAGTATTATGCTCATCAAACATAACAGAAGAGTCGTTGACGATTTCATGTTTAACAATATTAATCATTTTGGTGTATAAAAGTTCAAAATAGTTAAGTTATAACACAATTTATGTTTTTTTAGAGACCGCCTCTTAATCTGTATAGTATACACGATTCGAAAGTAGCAGAAAATAGACGGAAATGACGATACTTCCGTGAACCTTACTTACGAAAGAAGTCCTAATGTTTGGCCTATGCAAATGGCGTCATTTGACGTTCTGTGTTTATTATGATTACGTAAAGTACGTATTTATTGCACTGTTTGATAGTGTTTATAACCTTATGGATGTCTTAACCTATGTCTTTTGACTTATGTATATAGTTTATGATGAACTCAACCGGTTCCTGAAATTCAATAATAAACCAACACTCTATATATTTTCGCCTTGCTGGCTGATAGACTGCTATGTGAATGGTAGAGCACCTAGAGATAGGCAGGCCCTAGGTTTGAATCCAAACGATGTATTGACACACATCATTTGATCAAAATGTAAGTCATGTTGGCAACTCCATTATTATCTTTTCAGACAATCTTATATGTAAGACAAAGTGTGTCAACAGCTTATATATTTTATATTTCCAAGCTTAAAGAACGTAAACCAACACGAACACTGATCGACTAACTTTTTACTCCGTTTAAAGGAATATCACGTTAAGGGGCAGTTTAAAGGAATATCACGTTAAGGGGCTGAACGGACAAATAACAGTGTCGCAATACCACGTGACTTTTGGCTAATATAAAACCTTTTTCATCGGCTTGACCGTTTTTTCAGCACCCTGTGAAACCTATATTTTTCCACGGTTTCACAGGTTGCTGGACAAAACAGCACAGTCGCTGAAAAAGATTTTATATTCATGGAAAGCAAATGATATTCCCTTTTGCGTGGTGAATATTTCATTGAAATCGATAAAAAGAATAAAATAAGTATGGTATAATTTTGTTTTTCACTGTTGACAAATTTCGCCTTGAAACTGTAGCCAAAAGACACGGGTATTGCTATCCTAAATAATACGACAAAGAATTGCAACAATAAACAACGTGTAAAGAACGAATTTTTTTATACTAATTATACTTTTATTTTTACATAATGCTATGTTTCTACACGAATGGAAATTAAAATTAGTCAACATAACTTCAATACCGTGTGTATTGCCACAAAAGAATACAAAATTACCAAACCATTCTGGTTAAATGTAAGACAAGAATTATGAACGTAGTAATAAACCAAGTAATGGTACAGGGTATATATCTATACTCGGCTAGTCAGTGCTTTCTGTGGATAGCCCGATGTTGCTCTGGTAGTTGACGAAAAGTATTAACATGTACATACACACGAAGAAAGCCAATAGTGCCGTAAACTGTAGAAATATATGCAAATGTACGTGTTACAACGTATGTCCTTTCGCATGCATATACCTAAATAGCAATGCTTTCTATGGATAGCCACATATTATAACTGGTATACAATTCTCACGTGTGTCACAAAATTTGTGAGAAAAATACCTACGCATGTAGAACAACAGTGCTAGAATAACGAGGGTATCTGCCACAGTATAATTAAATCATTTTTGGTTATTTCTTAACGTACATATAAATTGGATACATGAGCACAATAACTAATACCGTGGACGCCTATACCATATTCCGTTGATTGTATACCAGCCATAAAATGTAGCCATCCGCAGGAAGAGCCAGGCATTAGCCCATGAGGAATGTGTTATCACATCACGGATTGCTAGCACTAACCCACTGCCAGGCCCAGCGATTCTCATAATTCTTCTGACACTAATAGGTGACAGAGACAAAGGCAAATGATGGAACCGGTCAGGGTTGAGATACAACCGCGGAAGCGGTGTCTTGCTCATAATATCTTTAAACAATCTATTTACACGTTGTAAGGAGTATCGCGACGAAGGATTCTGTTTCAATACAAGGTTAACAATGATATACCAAATCTCTGGCGGTAGTTCTACATGTTGTTTTTGGTGAACTTGTTTCGGTTTCCGTTTCAAATTTATAATGTCTTGCAATTTCGTTATGCGAACCTGAAATTCTGATAAACCCGTATTACTAGAATCTATATTGTCAATATGCGAATCTACGTCATGGTTCTGCCAATCACTATCGTCGTTGGGCGAATCTATGTCATGGTTCTGCAAATCACTATCGTCGTTGGGCGAATCTATGTCATGGTTCTGCAAATCACTATCGTCGTTGGGCGAATCTACGTCAAGGTTCTGCAAATCACTATCGTCCATGGGCGAATCTACGTCATGGTTCTGCCAATCACTATCGTCAATATGCGAATCTATGTCATGGTTCTGCCAATCACTATCGTCAAGATGCAAATCTACGTCATGGTTCTGCAAATCATTATCGTCCATGGGCGAATCTATGTCAAGGTTCTGCCAATCACTATCGTCGTTGGGTGAATCTATGTCATGGTTCTGCAAATCACTTTCGTCAATATGTTTCGGTTTCCGTTTCAAATGTATAATGTCTTGCAATTTCTTTATGCGAACCTGAAAATCTGATAAACCCGTATTACTAGAATCTATATTGTCAATATGCGAATCTACGTCATGGTTCTGCAAAGCACTATCGTCCATGGGCGAATCTATGTCATGGTTCTGCAAATCACTATCGTCGTTGGGCGAATCTATGTCATGGTTCTGCCAATCACTATCGTCAATATGCGAATCTATGTCATGGTTCTGCAAATCACTATCGTCGTTGGGCGAATCTACGTCATGGTTCTGCCAATCACTATCGTCAATATGCGAATCTATGTCATGGTTCTGCCAATCACTATCGTCAAGATGCAAATCTACGTCATGGTTCTGCAAATCACTATCGTCGTTGGGCGAATCTACGTCAAGGTTCTGCCAATCACTATCGTCGTTGGGCGAATCTATGTCATGGTTCTGCAAATCACTTTCGTCAATATGTTTCGGTTTCCGTTTCAAATGTATAATGTCTTGCAATTTCTTTATGCGAACCTGAAATTCTGATAAACCCGTATTACTTGAATCTATATTGTCAATATGCGAATCTACGTCATGGTTCTGCAAAGCACTATCGTCCATGGGCGAATCTATGTCATGGCTCTGCAAATCACTATCGTCAATATGCGAATCTATGTCATGGTTCTGCAAATCACTATCGTCGTTGGGCGAATCTATGTCATGGTTCTGCAAATCACTATCATCGTTGGGCGAATCTATGTCATGGTTCTGCAAATCACTATCATCGTTGGGCGAATCTATGTCATGGTTCTGCAAATCGCTATCGTCGTTGGGCGAATCTATGTCATGGTTCTGCCAATCACTATCGTCAATATGCGAATCTATGTCATGGTTCTGCCAATCACTATCGTCAAGATGCAAATCTACGTCATGGTTCTGCAAATCACTATCGTCGTTGGGCGAATCTACGTCAAGGTTCTGCCAATCACTATCGTCGTTGGGCGAATCTATGTCATGGTTCTGCAAATCACTTTCGTCAATATGTTTCGGTTTCCGTTTCAAATGTATAATGTCTTGCAATTTCTTTATGCGAACCTGAAAATCTGATAAACCCGTATTACTAGAATCTATATTGTCAATATGCGAATCTACGTCATGGTTCTGCAAAGCACTATCGTCCATGGGCGAATCTATGTCATGGTTCTGCAAATCACTATCGTCGTTGGGCGAATCTATGTCATGGTTCTGCCAATCACTATCGTCAATATGCGAATCTATGTCATGGTTCTGCAAATCACTATCGTCGTTGGGCGAATCTACGTCATGGTTCTGCCAATCACTATCGTCAATATGCGAATCTATGTCATGGTTCTGCCAATCACTATCGTCAAGATGCAAATCTACGTCATGGTTCTGCAAATCACTATCGTCGTTGGGCGAATCTACGTCAAGGTTCTGCCAATCACTATCGTCGTTGGGCGAATCTATGTCATGGTTCTGCAAATCACTTTCGTCAATATGTTTCGGTTTCCGTTTCAAATGTATAATGTCTTGCAATTTCTTTATGCGAACCTGAAATTCTGATAAACCCGTATTACTTGAATCTATATTGTCAATATGCGAATCTACGTCATGGTTCTGCAAAGCACTATCGTCCATGGGCGAATCTATGTCATGGCTCTGCAAATCACTATCGTCAATATGCGAATCTATGTCATGGTTCTGCAAATCACTATCGTCGTTGGGCGAATCTATGTCATGGTTCTGCAAATCACTATCATCGTTGGGCGAATCTATGTCATGGTTCTGCAAATCACTATCATCGTTGGGCGAATCTATGTCATGGTTCTGCAAATCGCTATCGTCGTTGGGCGAATCTATGTCATGGTTCTGCAAATCGCTATCGTCGTTGGGCGAATCTATGTCATGGTTCTGCAAATCGCTATCGTCAATATGCGAATCTACGTCATGGTTCTGCAAAGCACTATCGTCAATATGCAAATCTACGTCATGGTTCTGCCAATCACTATCATCAAGATGCGAATCTATGTCATGGTTCTGCAAAGCACTATCGTCCATGGGCGAATCTATGTCATGGTTCTGCAAATCACTATCGTCGTTGGAAGAATCTATGTCATGGTTCTGCAAATAGCTATTGTCGTTGGGCGAATCTATGTCATGGTTCTGCAAATCGCTATCGTCAATATGCGAATCTACGTCATGGTTCTGCAAATCACTATCGTCAATATGCAAATCTACGTCATCGTTCTGCCAATCACTATCATCAAGATGCGAATCTATGTCATGGTTCTGCAAAGCACTATCGTCCATGGGCGAATCTATGTCATGGTTCTGCAAATCACTATCGTCGTTGGGCGAATCTATGTCAAGGTTCTGCAAATCACTATCGTCGTTGGGCGAATCTACGTCATGGTTCTGCAAATCACTATCGTCAATATGCGAATCCAGATCGTGGTTATGCGAATTTCTTGATTCCCATGTAATCTGTGAAGATCTATATATGATAGTTTCTAGAATATCCCTGTCATACTCAAGAGAAACATAATGTTCCCCAGCCCCCTCGGGGTAATGTCCCAATATAATATGAGGGATATTGTTCGACAAAATCGAACTACCATCCGGACTTATTAATGTAGTTGCACTATTCATAGTCGATACCACAATGATTTGCACGTTGTATAACTGTGACATAGCCTGTAACGTAATTTGGTCACCATACTCATATTCTCGTGACATCCTTGAAAGATATATTTGCGGTTGTTCAAGAACTGAATTCCACCAATTTTCGCCCAAATTAATATTTCCAAGTGCGGGTGTTCGTCTTAAATATGTAACTACTTCCTGTCTGAGCGTTTCTTCTGACCTATGTATTCCATATTGGCGTAGTTGGTATGACACCGCCGCAAACTGACAGTTTCCATTTCCTATAGGATCCATTATGATGGGAAGTCCGAATTCCGACCTCAGATTTTCAAGTTGAGTAGATTTTGTTACAGGTATGTAGTAATGCTTTCGATGTAACTGTTTCCGACGGTTGGTAATACCAGCTGCTGTATACTGTGTTATATTGCTTATGTGGTACCATTTTACTTCTGAACTTCGCACAGAATCAGGAACATTATATTTCAGTTGGTACATGTTGGTATTCAGTGATCGCTGCTGTATTATCCCCTCCACTACCCATATCCTTCGATTCAATAACCCCTTCTTCTTATATCGTAACAGCACTGTGTCACCAATGCTGAATACAGGCGTTTTGCATGCCTTCTCATAGGCTTTGTCGTCCCGTTTATTACACTTTATTGTCGCGGCTTTCGCAGCATCTCGTAGCTTTTTAGCTTTTAGTTTTTGATTTAACGAACTTTTGTTGTATGGGTCCCTTCCATAGTACACTTCGTACGGTGTGTCCCAAGCCAAACATTCTTTAGGGTTGTTGTTTAATATGCGTTGGTATTCTGGGAGTTGTTTCGCCCAGTTGATGCCACAGGGATTAGCATGAGTCAAATCGTATGCTATTTTTTGTTTGAGGGATTTATGCATCCTTTCAACTTTTCCCTGACTTTGAGGATGGTAAGGGCGACTTTTAATGTTCTTTATGTCGAGATCTCTCATAAGTCTTTTCACTTGTCCATCGAATTCACGTCCTCTATCATGCTGTATTATCTTTGGTTTACCAAACTCTGCGAATATCAGACTCAAATGTTTTGTAATTACATCTGCGGATTTGCTTGGGATAGCACGTAACCACACAAATCGACTAAATATATCCATCACGCTCAAAATGAATTTGCACTTTTCTTTTTTGTATATTACTGCTTCACGCTGCATATCAACTAGATCGATCTGTAGAATGTCCTGAACAGAGTCGCTGCACACATGCTTCAAGGGAGCTTTGTTTGTAAATTTGGCATTTTTCTTCTGATATTCTGGTTGTTTTGAAAGAACGTGTTTAATTTTCGTTTCTGAAACTCCTGCATACTTCCGCATTAACAGTTGGTACAATCTTCTAGCCCCAATCCCTTTACTTTTATGATAGTTCTCAATGATAACTCTATCAGATTTAGATTCACACATAACTTCTTTTCCCTTATAATATAATCGATTATTTTCAACTGAATAAAAATCCCTATATCTTTGGTATCGACGCAATGTAGATCTTTCTAGGCGTGTCCTTTCCACAACAGGTACATCATAAATCCCATTCAATGTCACTTTAAATATGATTTTGTATTCTGCGTCCGGCAGTAGTCCACATGCCCTGTCTTTTGCCTGTGCTATCACACCGGGCAACAGCAAACATATTAACCTGAAACATACATTTTCACACTTGATTAAGAACAAGTTTATTCAAAATATATGTTACACACAGGTAACTATACCAAGACAAGAGTTGTCCACGAACAGCGCGTCTTACTATTCGCAGTGCCAATCTAGGATAGTATTATCATTATATATTCAAAACAAAATGCTTCATATCAGCAGCATTATACTCCCTGCTATTTAGAGGTTGGGGTTTCAAAATCGAAAAAGGGAGGTAATTTGAATAAAATGCAGGATAATTTACCTACTCATGTGTAGGTCTTGTGTTCATGATCGTTAACAATTAAGCAAAGTCTCAAGGGAATATGACAATGCACTTTGCAGATATAAGAGGTTAAAAACGTGTACGCAAACTTTAATATTTGCATTTCTAAGTCCAAAAGGGAGAATATATTCAACAAAATGCTGAATAGAGTCATCTACTCATGTGTAGGGGGTGGGGTCATGATTGTGAACAGTATGCAAGGTTTCAAAGGAATATGATAATGCACTTTGAAGATATAAGAATTTCTAAGTCCGAAGGGGGGGGGCACAATTTCAATAAGATGCTAGATAGAGTTACCTACCCCTGTGTAGTGGTCGGGGTAATGATGATGAACAAGTATGCAAAGTATCAGAGCAATATGATAATGCACTTTGAATATATAAGTGTCTAAAAACGTGTACCTAAACGTTAACATTTGCAATGAGTTGAAAAAGGGGGAATCACTTCACCCGAATGCTTGATAGAGATACCTACTCCTGTGTAGGGGTCGGGGGGCATTACGGTGAACAAGCATGTAAAGTATCAAATCAATATGTCAATGTACTTTGAAGATATTATAATTATGTTAAAAAACATGTACCCAAACTTTAACATTTGTACTAAGTTGAAAGGGGGGGGGGCATAGTTTCAACAAAATGCTTGTTAGAGTTACCTACTCCTGTGTATGGGTTGGGCCATGATGGGAAACACGTATGAAACGTATCAAAGCAATAAGTCAAAGTACATTTTTGTATTTTGAAAAAATAAGAGGTGAAAAAACTGTACCTTAACTTTACATGAGCATAACGCCGACGCTCGCGTGACTTCAATAGCTCCCCTTATTCTACGAATAGCGGAGCTTAATATATATTATATTAAAAAACTTATGTTATCTTAGAAAGGTGCATTTGTACTAATGCATCAAGTGGTCAGATTTTCATTATATCATAAACAAGAATTTGCTTTCATCATAAAGTAATAACATTTATTATAATTGTCAAATGAGTTTCCTCGTATCATAAAGTATTTATTATTATTATTATTAATATCATTCAAACACAACTACCTGCATGCAAAATCCCATCGAAAATTAACCAGCTAGTCTGAAAATTATGCCATGAAATGTATATCACGGGGTCCAGTCAATCACTCAAGTGCATTCAATAAAAACGACAATGCTCGTTTTTTAAACAAGAAACAATAAGTGATTTCACGGGAAGTTCGCTAGTTTCTGATTATGTCAATATATGCATAATAACACCAGTATTAATTGAATGAATAATATCTATTGTTAAACAAAGTACATATTAGAACGGAATCCAAAATAGTCGAACATAAGAACTTCACCAGCTGCCTATTAATAGGCCTGCGCACAGTCTTATTTTCTGGTTTTATTTGGAAACTAAAAACTCCTTAAAAAGTCTGCGCGCATCTTTCTGTTATTTGATCTTCATTTAAATAATTTAGGGTAGTTACAAACGCACTGTAGTTTCGCATATAGCTTCTCTTAAAGTAAAAGCATGAACATAGCTCCAACTTGTGACGCGACGCCATTATATATTTTCTATTTCTAACTAATAAGAATGTATTTTGATAATAATAATTCCAAAAGTTGATTAAACGTTTACAGATACGGATGGTACAAAGTGGGTTAGGTAAATAAATCCCGAAATGAGAATACTATATTAATATGGTTGTATTTTTATTCAACTGTTTACAAATTTTTACTTGTAACTGTAGCCAAAAGCCATGTGGTATTGCTACCCTGACTTACGACCTTCTAATTCTAAGCCAGCAATACATTGAGGTAAATTTTTTTTATTATTGAATACGGTATATCATGGTATAGTGATAATAATAATAATAAAGACTTTATTTTACGAGGAAACTCATTTGACAATTAAATTAAATGGCAATCTTCCATGAGATAACTTTCAATATTTTCAAGAGCGCGGAGCCCAAGTGAAAGAATCAAAATGTTATCTCTACAAGATGAGATATTTATTATATATATTCAACCAAAACAAAAAAGTATTATATTTATTTTATGCATAATATGGTTGTAAAAACGGTACTTTTTCCGAAAATGTAACACTGTTGTTAACATGCGGATAAATACATTGTTCTAGTTATCAATTTTCAGTTGACAAACCGCCCTATTGGATTTGATGACATTGTTAGACGTTTGCATCTTAACATAGATAGATAGATAATTTATTTGACTTTCCAGAAGGTCACAGACCCATGAGGACGTACATAACATATATACAATACAAATATTAAAGTGTACACACACGTACACACATCACACATACCAAACACACCACACACACGCACAACAAACACACTCACACACACCCACCCATTCGCACACATACACCATGTACATACGTACAAATACACATGTTACAGTACAATATGTACAAATTTAGGTTCATAACATCATTATACAAATTTGAAAAAAATACCTTATATGTAGTTATTATTATTGCGTATTAAAAATGCTTTATATATATAAATGCTTAATTTTCTGACTATCTTTTCTGTTTCATTCGATAAGAGTTCTATAAATTTCTGTACATTTGGTCTATGTCTATAATAGTAGGAGATGTATTGTTTTCTAATATCACTGTATAAACTGCACTCAAGCACAAAATGGTATTCATCTTCTAATATATCACAAATTAAACATTTTCTATCAGATATAGGTGTAGGATTAGGTCTTGTCCATCTACCACTTTCAATATATAATCGATGTGAGGCTACACGTAATCGAGTCAGATTCGAGCGAAATTTTGCAATAGTACATATGTTTAAATATGGTTGAAATTTAAATGATGCTAAATGTTTATATAATGATGAGCGACTTGATTCTTGAATTCTCCCATTCCACCCTTGTATAAATTGATCTCTTAGTCGTTCCTTCGCAGAAAATAGAAATAACTTAGGTTGGCCTACATCTTGAAATAACCACACGTCATAAAAGCCTAATGTACTAAGTAAGTTTTTTAAAAGAGTACACCAATTCTTTCTATTTGGATATATGTCACTGTCAGATTTTAACATAGTATATATTTTTTTATTATATTTATTGTTATCTGTATAAAGTAATTTTACCCAGTATTTTATTATTTGAAAATACCTTATCCATTGATAATTTAGACGCCCTAGTTCACCGTACACAAAATCATTTTGCGTCGTACGCTTAATCCCTAAAATGTGTTTGCAGAACTGTAGATGCACGCGTTCGATCGCATTACCTTGTATAAATCCCCAAACTTCACTTGCGTAATTTAAAATTGGAGAAATTAGTTTATCAAATAGATCTAGTTTATGCCCTACTGAAATATCAGTAAATTTATATAAATATTTTTTCATTTTAAAAACAGCTTTTAATGCTTGTCCGGATAAGGTATTCTGTGTATCAGTAAAAGAACCACCAGTCGAGAACACTATACCGAGGTAGTTAAACTTGCTTACTACTTCAACTTGATTACCATCAAAAATAAAGTTTAGGTTATTGGGAAGTCGCCCTCCTTTTCGAAATATCATTATTTTCGTTTTCTTTGTGTTAACAATTAACTTCCAACGTTTACAGTAATCATCTAATACATCTAAACTAGTTTGTAACTCAGCCGCGTCATTTGCGAAGATAACCATATCATCAGCATAAAGTATAAGAAATATCTTGAAAGACTCAACATCAATTCCGCTTAGGCCTTTCTCAGATAAAACACTTTCGATGTCATTCAGAAACATCGCAAATAAAAATGGTGACAGGCATTCACCTTGTCTTACGCCGAGAGTACACGTGAATGAATTGCTCAATTGGTTACAGTATTTTACTCTAGATTTGACCGAACAATACATAGATTTCATGATATTTAAAAGTTTCCCACGGATTCCCAACTTAATTAATTTAGACCATAAGTTATCTCTTACTATATAATCAAACGCTTTGGAAAAATCGATGAAAGCACAATATAATTGTTTCCCTTTATTAATCATATGAGTTAGTAACCCATGTAATACAAATATATTATCGACAGTTCCCATTTTAGTTCTGAATCCCGCCTGTGCCTCTATGTAAACCGAATAATTTTCTGCCCAGTCCGTTAATCTGTTATTTAATATACGTGTAAAAAGCTTTCCCAAAGTACTTAAAAGTGTTATACCACGATAATTGTTTTGATCATTAATGCTTCCCTTCTTATGTAACGGTATTATATATCCCTCCGACCAGCTCTCAGGAAAGTATCCGATATCAAATATTTTGTTAAAAAGACGCATCAAATATGGAGCTAATACATTTTCCCATGTATAAAGAATTCATTGATATGAAGATCTGGTCCCGCGCTTTTATTAGAGTTTAACTGTCCTATTGCTTTGAAAATTTCCGCTTCAGTAAATGACAAATCTAATTCATGAAACATAATTTGAAATTCATTGTTCTCGTATCTATCAATAAAATGTAAAATGTCATCATCAGCTACGAAAAACGGATCACCCGGATTATTAACGCTTTTAAAATATTGCTCAAAAACTGACAATGGAATATTTGACTGGCTGATCCCTGCACATTCTTTTAACATTTTCCAGTATAATTTCGCATTTTTAAATCTAGCGTCCGTCAGTTTCTTTGTTTGGGAATGATCATAATTCAACCTCGACTTACGTAAACACGTTTTATAATCCGATCTGGTTTTAACCATTTCGGTACGATTTTCGTCCGATCCATTACGTCTAAATAAATTTAATTTTCTATAAAACATACATCAACTTGTAAGAAAAGGTCTGACTAAGAAAATGCATATACTCATGATAAATTTTCGTCAATAGTAGAACGTTACAGACAATTAGGTTTTGAGATAAAAGTAGTTCCTGCTGGGGCAGAGCTTCTATCATTCTCTGCAGTGAAGATAACTATAAAAGATGCGGGATTTCATTTCACTGACAGAACTCGGTATCTTACCAGTTAGCATTGAAAAACCTCGTTTTTCAGTAATATAACAAAACTAGCATCGTGTAAAAATATGGCACTAATTGAAATTCGTAATGCAAATCGGGGTTTATTAAGCATAACACAGATAATTTGACATGATCCTGACCTTTATGCATGAATATATAACAAGGTTCGTGCGTTGAATATACAAATTTCCGCTAGAAAATCGTGCAATATCGGTCCATTAAATTTGTATTGGTATAACATCTCGACTGTCTTCGTGATACTTTCCGCTTATGACAACATACAACCGGGATTATAAAAGTGCATTATCGGTTGTAAAATTGTGCTTATTGAAGGTCGATAGTCGTGTCTCTGGGCTATATCATTGTATGAATGCATAGCATTTTTTTGTAATTTCATATTGAAATAAAATAATAATTACCTCAATACAAGGAGCATCTTTAGATTCGTCATGCTTCTTTCCTAGCACATGTGGTATAGGCCTACTCATATGTCTAACTGTAATGCCGTCTGAGGAAGTTTCTGGATTCGAAGACTTTGACCAATGATATCCATTGGCGCGAACTCAATTTCGTTTCTATAGAAAGCTGGCATGTGTCTACTGGGTGGCATATGCTTTTAGCACAGGGGTGCTTACCTCTGATTGACGTTAAAAGAGTAACGGGGAAAGCGTTAAGTCATATTTTACATTGTGTATTGTGAATCGGTTTTGACAACGTTTATCATTACCCCTCTTTACCTGTTGTACGCGCCAAAATGCACATGAATGTGGCAAGTTTTAATTTTTCTGGAGTCCGGACCGCCTCTTTAGTATTTTATTTAACATTTATGTATGTACAAAGGGTGATCCAGAAAGAATAGGATTTTTCTCATAACTTCTCGCTATATACTTACACTTAAAAATTTGTCTCGTAAGCAAAGTAAGTTATGCTCTTGATACTGGCTGCAACATAGTTGCGTTCTTGTTGGTGATTCTCGTGCAAAGCTTTGTCATAGAAACCATGTAATGCAGAGGCGGGTTACACAGTTATTTTACATTACTATCCTTATTAAAAATGTGTATACATGTATCAGAGTAACTACTAGATATATCATAGCGCCTAATTGTACGGCATTATGTGGATGTCAATGAAATGTGCATGCAAACTTATAAAGCAATCGAACGTAGGTAACGATCATAAGCGATAATACAAGTGTAGGCTGCTAGGCTGCTAGGCTGCCAACTTTACGCACATGTGTATGTATCCAAGAGTGACATGGAAGAAACGACGTCAGCGTCAATACACTAGAAAATGCGCGATTATAAAATAATGGTATAAATTGGAAAAACAACAATACAACGTCGGTGACAATCATAAACCCCGTAATTACATTTTTTCAAAACATCGCGTTTCCGGCATTTCCTACCGGCAATATTTTCCCGCATCTGCTGTCGAAGTTTCATGAAAGTCGTCCAATTAGATCTCTCAAAAACACCACGTGATGAAAAGCTGTAGCTTGGTTGGTTGAAATTTTTTCTCGGTAGGAAACCCGTAAATTCTGGATAAATGGCTGCATTTTCAGTGCATTGTATTTCCTTTAAAAATGGTGGGAATATCAGTTCTATTTGTGTCAATATGTTCATGAATTAAAAGTTGTCCATCCATCAGGTCGGCAATGGAATTGAAAACGACAAAGCATAAGATTTTACTTAAAATGTTCTTGTCGGAAAGCCCGTAACTTCAACATCCACGACAATTTTCATATAATGCAACTGATCAGAAACCTCGTAACTACAAAACACACAAACCCAGCCTCATTCCTGTTTACATATCGACGTAACTTAAAAAGTTGCGACCCATTGATTTTGCCGCTTAGAAACAAAGTTATATGAACAAAATGCAGTAATTGAGTAATACATTTTGAGAAACGGAAATGACGTAGCTATAAAAAATCACATCATCATTGGCCAATCACGATGGTGAAATGTCGTAACTACCGTTGCTGTGCTGGATTTATCGCATCCCTATCAAACTTTTAATGGTTGTTTCCTAACATATTTCTATCGTTATTGGTGAAAGGACAGCATTTCCCATCGTTTATATTTATCACAAAACAGTTTTTTCCGTCTCCTGAAAAGTTGTGATTTTGTAGTTACAGGGTTTATGATTGTCACCGACGACAACCCATTGAAGAATAATTACATGAGCAGAATGTAGTGATTACAGATATTAGGCAGCCATTTGTGTTTGTTACCAAAACGTTGTTGTGTCAGAATACCACTTTTCATTATATTGTTCTTTTTATAGATACATGAGATCTTAGTACTTCAAAAACATATCATGGTAAATAAGTTGGCAAAATTAATATTCATTCTTCTAAAACAAGAAGGTACTTGTAAATAAGGCAACTTTTATTTTCCGTTCTATGAAACCGAGACAGGAAAGACTGTCAATAATCGCTGCTTCGTAAGATTCACACGTTTGATTTTGTTTTATATGTACGAAACTTTGATGTAACTATGTATGCATCTATGTTTACCCAGGCCATATATTTTCTGATTTATGTATGTAAATGACTTAAGGTTATTCATATGCCGATTTGCTTTTAATGGTATGTGTTCTGTTGGTTCAAATTGTTCACAGATCGCGGAGATATAAGCTAATAAGTGAATACATGTCAGGTCACAGAAAAAGTAGTTTGACGTTGATAGACACCGTTCGTACACTGATAGACGCTTCAAGGTTAGAGCAATTTCTAACATCACTGTAACACATTTTGGTAACAGTGGTAGATCTACAGAGACTCAATGAATGGGGAGAGTAGTGTAGTGGATATCGAACCCATACTGTACGACGTCATACGGTCGGATCAACACGGGTCGTCACGATTAGCCCGAATCGACTAAGAAGTTCACGATGTCTCTAAGGTTCATACAACGGGACAATCGGGGTGCCAAACCGGCACAAGGTCGGCTGTCAGCTCAGAACCGGGATGCACCGTGGATACAGCGGGATAATCCGTACTGAGACCGAGATGCAACAATGTGTAGCCCCGGTTGTAATCCAGTTTTGACTCCATATTTCGATTCTGTTGAAATCTTGACCATTCCTCCCGATGGCCCCTGATGACTACATGAGGCTTTAAACATTTTAAAACAACCGGGCCTCTTTTGCCAGTTTGATAAGAGTATCATGGTTCACCACGGTTCGTCTTGCCGATCCAGGGTTGTTACGGTTGTACGACGGTTCACTGAACCGGGTATACCGAGTAAGATTCGGTTCATCCCGTTAAACATAAAGGGGCTCGACACATAAACTTGCAGTGATAAAAAAATGTTTTCAAAAATTTATTTTTATTTTTTCTGTGTATATTTTATACAACATACTTAGAAGAAGTAAAAAAAATTTTTTTTGAAAACAGTTTTTAATCACTGCAGACTTATGTGTCGAACCCCTTTGGGTAAACCCCTAATAACTGTGGATATGTCTAGGCTAAAACTAGAACAGTAATACTATAAAAGAGTCTTTATAAAGGATTGCGACATTTAGCGTAATGTTGCGACATTTAACGTCAGGCCAGTTTGTTGCGACATTTAACGTCACAGATGCGACATTTAGCGTCAGGGGGGATTGCGACATTTAGCGTCGGTTGCGACATTTAGCGTCAGCCTTGCGACATTTAACGTCAGATGCGACATTTAGCGTCGATGCGACATTTAACGTTGCTACAATCATCTTTATGTGGTGTCAGTTCAGAGCACTAACAAGCAAAATTTCGTGTTAAGATAATTTATCTGTCTTCATGATAATTATATTTTTTCATGAAATTCCCATAATTTTTACGAAAGTTTTCATATAATCTTAAAATTAAGTGGTGGCAGTTATATGGCTCCTACTCTTTATTTTAACAGGCCAACATATTTACAATAATGTAATCTTCCGTATTGGCCTCAACATATATTCATAAATATACAGATTGGTACACTACATAAAAGATAAATTAATAATATATAAAAAATAAATAAAACATATTAATTACAAAGAAAATAATAAGGCAAAATTATTGTCCACAGCATATGACTCATGAAAATAAATATCTTATCATTTACATTTGAAAATAGTAAAACATGCTAACAATTGGTAACATTATATTGGACTCAAAAATAAAATTCACATTATGGGTCTGTTATATTGTAATGCTTACCTTTAGGTATTTCCATTTGATGTATGTATTTTGGAATGCACGTACTGAGTCTGATGCTCGTAAATTCCAAAATTGATCACTCTCATTTGCGTTTTCGTAATCCTGTTTTCATAACTTCCTTCTACACAAAAGTGCAGCGTAAATGTCCTTACTATTTCAGGCAGTTCGTGATTCCTGGTTTTATTGATACTCATATTCATGCTCCACAGTACCCTAATTCCGGAAAGGGGCTGGATAAGGGTCTTCTAGAATGGCTTACAGCATACACTTTCCCAACCGAGGCGAAATTTAAAGATCTCAAGTTTGCAGCATTGGCTTATAGGAAAGCAGTGGTAAGATCATATAGTTAGGTCAGTGTGGACATATCACGTGGTATTTGAGGTAATTTTTGGCTAAGAACGCAAGTACAAATTTGTCAACAAAAAGAAAAAAAACTTTAGTATTTTATTTTTTGATTGATCTTCGATACTCAAGTCGAGAATGAGTACTATTCATTCAACATAATATATTTGTATAATAGGTCACAGTATTTGCCTTAAACATACTCAACTGTTATCCAGACTGTTACGTCGATTTCGGACAAATACTGTGACCTTTTCTTGAAATATATTAAGTTGCATTTAAAGTACTCGTTCTCGGCTTTAGTGTCGAGGGTGTCTCTTTCAATCGGTCAAATAATATCATTCTTACGGTTGTTTTTTGACCGATTTGTACTTGCGTTCTTAGCCAACCATTATGTCACAGTGATAGTGGTAGATCCATGGTGATTTCTTCGTTAGGCCTTTTCAACTGGGGGAGGGGGTGTGGTTGTGTGGATTTTAGTCTGATTCCCATTCCCAATATCACATTATTACTTTAGTACTAAAGCAGTTATGTAAGCTTGGATTATGACTTACTGTTTAGATTGTGTCCACAGCTAAGGTGTATATTAACGATAGTACTGCCATGTATATGTTATAACACGGGTATAACTACACATTGCTCGTGTAGATGCATAACTATGTAAATTAATTTATTATGCAGATTGCTGTCTTAGCTATGCTAAATTAATTCAGTCTATTTAAACAGAAGACGGCAATAGAATCGAAGCCTGAATATATGCAACCATAATAACATGTACAGTTTGTACACTAATTCACAAGTATTTGTATTATTATTTGGCTCCACTATTCGAAGAATAAAGG
Source organism: Spisula solida (assembly GCA_947247005.1). NCBI lineage: Eukaryota > Metazoa > Mollusca > Bivalvia > Venerida > Mactridae > Spisula > Spisula solida. Next base: position 23,994,088 of record OX365956.1, read on the forward strand.
GAGTTATTGCAGTCACCCGTGTGTAATGCTAATGTTAAAAGTTTAGGCTCAACCTCTAATATCTTATTATATCCATTGACATATTGCTTTCATACCTTGCATTCTTGTTCACTATCATGACACCAACACCTACACTGGAGTACGCAACTCAATTAAGCATTTTGTCCATAATATCTGCCATTTTAGACTTGCGTAGGAATCCAGGTTAAAGTTTAGTTACAACCTCAAATATATTCCAAACCCATAGTCATTTTGCTTTGATAATTTGCATACATGTTCACATCTTATGTTGCTTTGATCATACTATCCAAGCTTGTTACTTTAGAATATTGGAGCGCGCTGTTCGATAACAGTTCATGTTCTCGTAAGAGTAAAAATATATAACTTAGAACATTCAACAAGCGCAATGCTTGAATATACGTGCGTATCCGTTGTCCAATCAGAGTTGTTATTTTAACTAATCAAAACATTCTTTCGGTACAATAACGAAAACACACGATGATTAATTAGCGCCAAATACATGTTCTGTACTATAAAACTGTATCTAAATTTTAAAATATTAAGAAGTCCATAAAATGTCCAAGTGTAGCAATACCACGTGACATTTGGCTACATGTCCAAGACAAAATTTGCCTTAACTTCGAAACAAAAAAAAGCCATAAGTATGTTTTTCTCCTACCGCTAAAGGAAATTGATTTTGCTTTCCAAGAAATATAAGATCTTTTTCAGCAGCTGTTTCTGTTTGTTCAGCACCCTGCGAAATCTTGGAAAATACAGGTTTCACAGGGTGCTGGAAAAATCAGCCAAGCTGCTGAAAAAGATCTTACATTTCCTAGGAAGCAAATACTTTTCCCCTTATCGTGGTGTATAACGCGTAGAAATCGATGAAGCAAAGAAATACTTTTGGCTGTTTTTGTTTTCGAAGTTAAACAAACTTCGTCTTGAACTTGTAGTCAAAATTGTGTCACGTGGTATTGCTTCACTTGCTATGAAAGATGCGGTTATCACTCTTACATAACTGTCAGACCGTCACCAATTACAAACATATGACTTTTTCATTTTCCATGATAAATTATATTAGTTTTCACAAAAGAAACTTTCATCTATGTTTTCAATTTTATACAACATGTTGCATAAGACGAACAATGTACCATCAATACTCTGAGTAGATTCCTATATATGTTCATGTTACTGAATAATAATTTTATATTAATATCACTACTTTACTTTAGAATCGTGTTTTAAGGAGCGGAACAACGACAGCTTGTTACTATGCAACCATTGATACAGACGCCACATTGTTGCTATGTGACATTATATGTAAGTTCATTGCGCATTTTGTACTAGTCATGCTATTACTTATGAGAATACAATGTACTTGCATGACCATATCTACTTTGTTTCGTTTCAGTGTCTATTAGCTCGATAATGTGTTAAAAACGAAGAAAAGTACGCAAATAAGCCAGAAAAATAAAATGACTTAGATTTCTGGAAATGACTGTAAAATCATTATTTTTCGAGGGAGTTGAATTTTCGTTGATTTCGTTGTTGAACTCGACCACGAAATCGAATACCCGAGATTAATCTACATCCCCAATACCGAACATAGGTTTACCCTTTCATGTTTTGTAATCCACGATCTTACGACCCCGAGAAAATGCATTTTCATCAAAATCTTTAACTTTAAAGGTGCTGCCTCACTGATCGGGCTAAAATTTTTGTATGACGTAATTTTCCTACCTAACCAAGTATTTATATAATAGGAAGTCACTGGTGGTTGCTTTATGAAAGATTTATGAAGTATAAGCAATTTAAATCACTCTTGATATTTGGCACTCAGTATTTTTCTGTTTGAAAATATCGCAGAGTTTCATTCCAAAATGCTCTGTAAATTATGTAATTCACACATGATCAAACTGTAACTTCAACAAACTAAAGCCGAAATATCTATGAGGTATTCGGTTCGTTTCGCAATTCGTTTTCATCGAATGGAAACTAATTTCAGGCAATTTAAGTGATAGTAGTGCTAATTCTATAGGGTATTAATACCCTATTGAATTTTGTGTGTAAAAATGCTAAATTACTACAAAATGCCGATGTTTCACAAGTTATTTTTTATGTCAATGTTGTTGTTCATGGCATATGCAGGAAACTATACCAAAATTACATGACTATTTGACAATTTAATTTTATTTTTGCAATACACCAATACGTGAGGCAGTCCCTTTAATACCCATCAAAATATGTGATTTTACAGTATTCCTGTTAACACACCGTTTCTAAACAAACCGTTAATGCCAACGACATGGAAATGGTCGGGGCATACTCTAGTACTAGTTTAACCATTTCCATCTTTCCGTCCTTTTGTCATTTCGTCAGCATACATACAGTTTCCGATCAATAACTCAAGAACACTATAACCATAGGTCTTCAAACTTTACGTGTGCATAGATCTTTAGGTTACTTTTAATTTTGAGGTCACTAAGTTCAATCAAAGTCCCTGTGACATTGACCTGCAAACCGATCAATAACCGAATACCGCTTTGGCAAAAGGTCTTCGAACTTTATGTATGAATTGGTCTTTGAATTTAGATGACCCCTATTGACTTTGAGGTCACTAGTTAGTTCATAGTCGATGCCACGGTGACCTTGAAATCGAACCTGTGATCTCCTTGTTACAAATCCTACACACTTATTAGTCTTTTGTCTTATTGCATTACGCTTCATATACCCTGAATGTAACCTTGGCATTACAGATGACTTAGGTCAGAGGGCACTGGTCGGTAAAGTTAACATGAATATAAATTCACCAGCTTTCTACGTGGAGAAATCCATTGATGAGTCGGTAGCTGAGACACGTCGGTAAGTCTAATCTGTAACGTTCACTCTGCCCAGTCCTCTACATGCTACAACAAACAGGACAACTGTTTATCATTATGTTATAGATACACAGAACTGAAACCAGATACTTTCTATTATCAATACATTCATCATCCTATCAGCAACAGTTCATCTCATATATATGCATACACATTAATATACCAACATCATCTCATATACATAAAGTACATGTAACAAATATATTATAATATTATGTATTATAGCACATAACACGTATCTTTCCTTATTTTTATGAACTAAAAATTATACGTCTTGTAAGCTCTTAGTGCCCAAAGCTGAATGACCACATACCTTCAATCACTGCGCACGACAACTCGTGCGCTATGGTTACCAACATAACAACTCCTGATTGGTGCAATCAGAATATCTTAACCATTCACAGGAAAGCATTTTCCGTTTTATGCGCCTCGCTTAACCGACAGAAAATAAATTAGTCAATGTCGTAACCCGCGCTTAAATCGATATCCAAGTGTATAGTTTAACTGAGGTGTTGGATGTGCCAAACCCCTTGCAACGACAGTATTATTGTTATTGCACGCTTTTCAGGTGAATTATTGCAGTTATTTCAATCTTTTTCGCCGTGACTATGTTTCATACAATCATTATTTTGAGAGTAAACGAGTGCAACTATCCCTTTCCATCTGTGTATTTCCGTTATGTAGATATTTCGCGCAAACCAATGTAATGATTAGAGTTTTGTATGTTGTGAGAACTGTTTGACAATCACCTTCAAAACTAACCTCCTGCGTAATTGATTCATTGCTTGTTTATTTATAATCCATCAACATTTGTAGGCCCTATTTCTAGCTTGGTTGTTTGTTGTTGCCTAATTGATTATAATAATAATAATTAACACTTATTTAAAGAGGCAACACAGTTGGGTATACCCAGTCTTCCCAGTGAGCCTCATTAACACATTTACATATTATGCACAGTAATAACAGAAGATAATAGTAACAATTAACAAGAATAACAAACAAATAATGACATGGCTGAAAGAGAATTAATTTTAAAATGTACTATCATACATAAATAATGAATAGTAGTACCAAGTTATTCACATATAAATGGTTTGTGGAAGTTTTGTTGACCAACCAGAGAACCACCACTTCAGATATTTGCTTTTGAATGTGTTAACACTTATAGATACTCTTATATCATAGGGAAGTGAGTTCCATAATTTAGCACCCGAGTATGTCAATACTTTTCTGAACAATTCTCGGTTTTGGTACAGAAAGAAGTCTTTGTTCAAATGATCTCATGCAATGACCTGTTGCCTATATATGTAAAAACTTGCTCTATGTAATTTGGGAAAAGATTATTGAGTGACTTGTGAACATGGATGGCTTTTTTGTAGTTAACTCGATCTGAAGATTTCATCCAGTTTAGTTGCAAAAATAACTCATCTGTTTGTGTATCAAAATCTTTATCCAAAATAATACGAGAAGCACGTTTTTGAAATGTATACATATCATTTGAAAGGTCAATAGTGCAATTTCCCCAAATAGAGCAACAGTAGTCTAAGTGTGGAAGAATGTATGCATTGAAGAATATTTTTCGAGTATGAATATTTAGAAATTGTTTAATTCTCATCAGCAAGGATAACAAGGAGTTGCATTTATTCACTGTAATTTGTACCTGGACAAAATCTAAATTTACCACTCGTTTTATTTGTTGTAACACATAAGTAGTAAACTTAGAATTTGTTTGAAGGATTGCTTTAGTTTCAAAAGGCTACGTTCTGACTGCCTATGATACACTGTTTAAACAGTATAATACTCTGTTTCAGGTACATTGAAAGCCTTAAGGAGAAAAACGTAAGTACTCTCTGTCTTTCCACCATTACATTATCATTCATTTTAAACAATTTCTGTTACTTTCCCAGCTACTTAAACGGATTATCGGAGAGCGATACTTTTATTCTACTCGTTATTTGTTATATGTGAGTCGAGGGTATCAGACACATCCCGAATATGATATTTTTGTTGCGATTATGACCACTACATTTTGTTAGCTCACCTGTCACAAAGTGACAGGGTGAGCTTTTGTGACCACTCTTCATCCGTCGTCCGTACGTCCGTCCGTCGTCCGTCCGTCGTCCGTCCACAATTTGTTTGTGTAGTCACTAGAGGTCACAATTTTGACCTAATCTTTATGAAACTTGGTCACAATGATCATCTCAAGAAAATCTCGGTCAAGTTCGATATTGGGTTATCCAAGGTCAAAAACTAGGTCACAAGGTCAAATCATAGAAAAACCTTGTGTAGTCTGTAGAGGTCACAATTTTTGACTTAATCTTTATGAAACTAGGTCACAATGATCATGTTGACAAAATCTAGGTCAAGTTTGATATTGGGTCATCCGGGGTCAAAAACTAGGTCACAACGTCAAATCATAGAAAAACCTTGTGTAGTCACTAGAGGTCACAATTTTGGCCTTATCTTTATGAAACTTGGTCACAATGATCATGTCAACAAAATCTAGGTCAAGTTTGATATTGGGTTATCCGGGGTAAAACACTAGGCCACAATGTCAAATCATAGAAAAACCTTGTGTAGTCACTAGAGGTCACAATTTTGGCCTAATCTTTATGAAACTTGGTCACAATAATCATCTCAACAAAATCTCGGTCAAGTTCGATATAGGGTCATCCGGGGTCAAAAAATAGGTCACAATGTCAAATCATAGAAAAACCTTGTGTAGTCACTAGAGGTCACAATTTAGACTAATCTGTATGAAACTTGGTCACAATGATCATCACAACAACATCTAGGTCAAGTTTGATATTGGGTCATCCGGGGTCATTAACTAGGACACAAGGTCAAATCAAAGAAAAACCTTGTATAGTCATTAGAGGTCACAATTTTGGTCTAATCTTTATGACACTTGGTCACAATGATCATCTCAATAAAATCTAGGTCAAGTTCGATATTGGGTCATCCGGGGTCAAAAACTAGGTCACAAGGTCAAATCACTTCAATATGTCATTGGGTCTAAATGTGATGTAAATTATTAAGCATAAGACAATTTGAAAACCTAGTACATGCAATAGAGGCTACCATTGGGGGTTCATGAACAACTAGGACAGGTGAGTGACCTATGGCCCTTTGGGCCCTCTTGTTTGTTATAGAGCTTGCGTTAGAAATGACTAGTAATACATTCAAGGACAACTGGAATACATGCTTAGAAAGTTTTTACATGGTCATGTCACCTTGAGTATGAAACTTGATTAGCTCCTAGATAGTACATGTACTACAATAAAATAATCTTTACTAAATCAGGAAATATTCTCTGCTTTCTTTAAGGTTATCCATGTAATATAAAAGTTTCAATAAACTATGAGACATGTAACTGCTTGAAACATTTAAAGTTTGACCACATTAGATTGAGCATGCAAAAGCTTACAGATCATATGGCCTGGTTGGGCAAGAACACAGAACTGGTCGCCGTAAATAGGACAAAATGTTGACAGGAAGTGTAAAGCCAAATAAGCCTATCAACATACATTGATTCCTGGCAAAAAATTCCAATTACCACATTTATGTATACATGTATCTACCAATCCCCGTGGCAATAAAGAATGTGACACCGATGACATTTGAAAAAAGGAGTTGATACATTTTCTAATAATCATAGGTATGAAATTCATATATCCGTGTTTGGCCAAAGACATATAATTTGACGATTTTGCTTATAAAACTTGAAAGTTGTGAATTACAAACAAGGAAGGACAGGGCACAGTAAAAATTGGCACCTATTATAGACTGACTGAGGAACATGATCTTCGATTATACATACTGATTGGAGGAAACGATTTTGATGTTAAGTAAAGTTCCGCTATAAAGACCACCACCATAGAGTCGGTCTTAGAATGTGTGATATTGGCTAAAACCTTTACCATGCGCTTACAGTATGTGTCTTCAGCCTAGGTCACATTGAGCATTTTTCACCTCGGCGATGTACTCCCGATGAAAATAATGAGCTTCTGGAGGCATCGGGAACAGGGTCCTCGTGGTCTATGGTTCGGGGAAGTCATAAGACAACATCTGAAATCGGGAGAACTCCCGATGAGTTCCCTACTTTATGCTTCGGTATAACTGCCTCGGGGATGTACTGCAAATGGAAATCAGGAGGTTTCCAGATGTCTGAGTAGAGCTACCCGATGGTTCGGGGAAGCTTGACGTCTTGCGACATAATAATAATAATAGTAATAGCTTTATTTAAAGAAGATGACACATTAAGATCATACAAATTATACAAAATGATTATCTTTTTTACAATGTGGTCTGCTATCTGCAATAACGAAATACATTCAAATACATTCAAATAAATCATTCATACATATAAACAGACATTCATACATGCAATAGCACTTACTACATTATATAATAGACAGACACACCCATCTCAACAGTAATTAAAATAGAATGATTACAATAGTAAAATGAACATGTTGACTAAGTTTTTGACATCAGATAGTTCTTATATTTATGTTTAAAAGCTGATAAAGAATTTAAATTTCTAACAGAAAGAGGTATGCTGTTCCATAATTTCATTGATATATAGGAAAAGGTATTTTGACCATAACTAGTGTGTATCTTCGCATGTGTTATATCTCTATGAGTGGTGGATCTCAATGTGAATAAAGTGTTGGTAGCAAAATGTAAGATATTTTGTAAGTATGAAGAAGTGAGACCATGTAAGCATTTGTATATGATGATTGCAGTAAGATATTTACATCTGTTTTCAAACGTTAACCATTCTAATTCTTGGAATAGTTCAATGGAAGGAGTGCGATTAGGTTTTCTAAGTATTATTTTTGCACATCGCTTTTGTAGAATTTTTATTTTGGAGATATTTGCTTTACTACATGTGCTCCAGATAACGCAGCAGTAATCCATAGTTGATAATATGTAGGAATTAAAATAAAGTTGTTTCATGTCCTTAGTTAGGTAGTAGTTTATTCGTCTGAGCAGCGTTATTTTTGATTTCAATTTATTGCAAACATATTTAATTTGTTCATTCCAATTTAAATTGTTATCAATATAGACGCCAAGAAGTTTTTGAGTTTTGACTTGCTCCAGTTGTGTGTTGTTAACCTGGATATTTAATTGCTCTAAATGTTTTAATTTATTTGTTAAACCGATTACCATGCATTTTGACTTTATGGGATGAATGAGCATGATGTTTGCTTTACACCAGTGAACCACCGTATTAGTGTCCTCCTGTAGTTGAGATTGTAGACATTTTAGGTTGTTACTTACCAGTAGCATACAATATCGAATCATCAGCATACAAATCAATAGACGAATGACGAAGACGAGAACCTATATCATTTATGTATATAAGGAACAATAGGGGACCTAATATGGACCCCTGTGGAACACCACAAGAAACATATTGAGACGAGGACTGAATGTTTACCAATCTTACACACTGTTTCCTGTTAGATAAATAAGATTTCATTAGCATTAAACTTGAGTCCGAGAAATGATAAAGATGCAATTTGTGAAGAAGAATTTCGTGATCTACGAGATCGAACGCCTTCCTAAGATTTAAAAATACTGAACCAATAATATTTCCTGAATCAATTTCTTTAGACCACTCATCTATCAGTCTGAGAAGAGCAGTTTGACAAGAGTGGTGTTCGCGAAACCCAGATTGGTGAACATGAAGAAGTTGCCAATGTTCTAAGAAGTATTTTAAATGATTTGCAATATGTCTCTCAAATATCTTTGAGATAGTAGGAAGAATTGAAATTGGCCTGTAATTGTTCGGATCATCTACTTCAGCTCCTTTGTGTATGGGGATAACGTAAGCTGTCTTTAGACTTTCCGGAAATTGACCTGTCGATATGCTGTTGTTTATTATGGAGGTTATTGGTATAATAATATGTTCTCCACACAATTTGAGTATTTTTGGGCTGATGGCGTCAAGCCCTGGTGCTTTATTTATGTCAAGATCGTTTATTAATTTCCTTACTTCAAATGTTGATATATATTCTATATTAAAGAATGATTCTCCTAGTTTGTTGTCAAGCGAATATTTTAAACTGCTGTTAAATAACGGATTATATTGCGTCTTATTGACGAGTTTTGAAACATTGACGAAATGATCATTAAATGTATTCAAGATCTCTTTAGAATCTCTTATCAAATGACCTTCATATTGTAAGCTAGCTGGTAATTTTAAACCGGAGCTAATCGAAGTGACATCACGATACCATCGGGAAATTTCAATGCATGTATTGAATTTTATCCGATTTACTCGCAATGTCATATCGGGAATATCACGAAGAGGCATCCCGAAGCACCAATAGCCTCGGGGAATGAGCGAAGATGCTTCTGTGATAAAAACCTATCCCACGAAGCATCCCAGAGGCTCTACCGATAAATCGGGAATGTTTCGCTATAGAAGTGTCAGGAACCTTCGGGGATATTTAAATGTTTCGCGAGCATTCGGCGACACATCTTCGGGGGAGTATCGGAGCGATCAGGAGCAATAGGGGGCCATCGGGAAAACTATGTGTAATTCCACATCACCGAAGAGGAATTCCTCAGTGGGACCAAGGCTTATCCAAACATAATATTTTAATGTACACGGTTTACACTTTTTAATTAAATATCGTTTTTAAAGATAAAACTAAGAGCTCGTTTCAAATGATCGTTGAATACTGAACTAAGCTATGACTGTGTTGTTTTTGTGCAAATAATATGCAGTGTATGCATATATATAGTAGTGGCTGCATCAATGATTTAATTCATGGAAATCAACATAATATTGTTAAAACACTGTTACACCCACCTGTGTTTGAGATCTCCCGAATTAGACAGCCACGGATTGAGTTTTGGTTGTTCTCTGTCGGATGTTCGTATAAGCTGTCTATCCGGTAAGGTATGACTACTATATCCCCTAACAATGTTTACATTATATTTCAGTATGCTACTATACAGCCAATTATTACACCACGATTTGCGGTTGCCTGCTGTGAAACATTAATGAAACAACTCGCTGATCTTGCGGCAGAATACAACCTTCCTATACAAGTATTTATCTAAATATTTTTCTATGTCCGGTATAAAAATATCACATGGAATAAAAATAGGCTTATACTATATCCATGCATAAAGGCCATGATCAGGCACAATTCTCCGTACTATATTTTAGTTATTCTTGGAAAATAAAAACATTCTTACTGTGCAATAACGAAAACACTCGAAGAGCAATGAGTACCAGTTCAATTATATACGAATGAATTGTTTTAATTCATCTAAAAAGGACGATAACAACATCAGTGGCTGATTTTACTACAATCAGAACTCGATACAACGACGCTGTTCTTTTCCAAGAAAAATATCGTTGTAACGAATCTGTCAGTATACTGAATAGATACAATGAACATTTTAATACTTTTGTCCCTAAATATAATGTCACTATAATGAATTTGTCAGTATACCCGGTGTCGTTATATCGAGTCCTGACTGTACCAAATATACATATGGTACGCCTTGGCCTCGAGCAATGTGCTGTTTCTACCATGATACGGAAAACCGTACATGATGCATTTTAATTAGACACTTTTGACAAAAGTAAAACTGTATCTATTACACGGCTGTGCGTCATTAATAAAGAAAATATAAAAGTCAAATCACAAACAGTACACATAATCGGTTTATGGACAGTTCGACAGTTATTTATGTTAACTGACCGATTTCCATGGACGACAGTAAAACAGAAAGTAATCTGATATTTTTAGAACAAAAGAGAAATAATGTTGAAGTTTATCAAACTGTAATTACGAATGTGTATGTGATTAAGAATAATATAGAAGATATACAGTGCCATTAATAATGCGTAAGGTTGACAACCTGACAGGGTGATGTTGACAGTCAAGCAGCATAACAGCCTGGTAGAGTGAAGTTAGTCGCGTGAAGTTTGCAGTATAACTGCATGGATACGTGAAATTGACAGTCTAGCTGTTTTTAAGCCTAGCAGAGCCAAGCTGGCAATCTAGCAGCCCAGCAGCGTGAAGTTGGTAGTCTAGCTGTTTATCAGCCTAGCAGATCCAATCTGGCAATCTAGTAGCCCAGCAGCGTGAAGTTGGTAGTCTAGCTGTTTATCAGCCTAGCAGATCCAATCTGGCAATCTAGTAGCCCAGCAGCGTGAAGTTGGTAGTCTAGCTGTTTATCAGCCTAGCAGATCCAATCTGGCAATCTAGTAGCCCAGCAGCGTGAAGTTGGTAGTCTAGCTGTTTATCAGCCTAGCATATCCAATCTGGCAATCTAGTAGCCCAGCAGCGTGAAGTTGGTAGTCTAGCTGTTTATCAGCCTAGCAGATCCAATCTGGCAATCTAGTAGCCCAGCAGCGTGAAGTTGGTAGTCTAGCTGTTTATCAGCCTAGCAGATCCAGTCTGGCAATATAGCAGCCCAGTAGCGTGAAGTTGGTAGTCTAGCTGGTTATCAGCCTAGCAGAGCCAAGCTGGCAATCTAGCAGACCAGCAGCGTGAAGTTGGTAGTCTAGCTGTTTATCAGCCTAGCAGATCCAATCTGGCAATCTAGCAGACCAACAGCGTGAACTTGGTAGTCTAGCTGTTTATCAGCCTAGCAGATCCAATCTGGCAATCTAGCAGACCAGCAGCGTGAAGTTGGTAGTCTAGCTGTTTATCAGCCTAGCAGATTCAATCTGGCAATCTAGCAGACCAGCAGCGTGAAGTTGGTAGTCTAGCTGTTTATCAGCCTAGCAGAGCCAAGCTGGCAATCTAGCAGACCAGCAGCGTGAAGTTGGTAGGCTAGCTGTTTATCAGCCTAGCAGATCCAATCTGGCAATCTAGTAGCCCAGCAGCGTGAAGTTGGTAGTCTAGCTGTTTATCAGCCTAGCAGATCCAATCTGGCAATCTAGTAGCCCAGCAGCGTGAAGTTGGTAGTCTAGCTGTTTATCAGCCTAGCAGATCCAAGCTGGCAATCTAGCAGACCAGCAGCGTGAAGTTGGTAGTCTAGCTGTTTATCAGCCTAGCAGATCCAAGCTGGCAATCTAGCAGACCAGCAGCGTGAAGTTGGTAGTCTAGCTGTTTATCAGCCTAGCAGATCCAATCTGGCAATCTAGCAGACCAGCAACGTGAAGTTGGTAGTCTAGCTGTTTATCAGCCTAGCAGATCCAAGCTGGCAATCTAGCAGACCAGCAGCGTGAAGTTGGTAGTCTAGCTGTTTATCAGCCTAGCAGATCCAATCTGGCAATCTAGCAGACCAGCAACGTGAAGTTGGTAGTCTAGCTGTTTATCAGCCTAGCAGAGCCAAGCTGGCAATCTAGCAGACCAGCAGCGTGAAGTTGGTAGTCTAGCTGTTTATCAGCCTAGCAGAGCCAAGCTGGCAATCTAGCAGACCAGCAGCGTGAAGTTGGTAGGCTAGCTGTTTATCAGCCTAGCAGATCCAATCTGGCAATCTAGTAGCCCAGCAGCGTGAAGTTGGTAGTCTAGCTGTTTATCAGCCTAGCAGATCCAATCTGGCAATCTAGTAGCCCAGCAGCGTGAAGTTGGTAGTCTAGCTGTTTATCAGCCTAGCAGGTCCACTCTGACAATCTAGCAGCCCAGCAGCGTGAAGTTGGTAGTCTAGCTGTTTATCAGCCTAGCAGATCCAAGCTGGCAATCTAGCAGACCAGCAGCGTGAAGTTGGTAGTCTAGCTGTTTATCAGCCTAGCAGATCCAAGCTGGCAATCTAGCAGACCAGCAGCGTGAAGTTGGTAGTCTAGCTGTTTATCAGCCTAGCAGATCCAATCTGGCAATCTAGCAGACCAGCAACGTGAAGTTGGTAGTCTAGCTGTTTATCAGCCTAGCAGATCCAAGCTGGCAATCTAGCAGACCAGCAGCGTGAAGTTGGTAGTCTAGCTGTTTATCAGCCTAGCAGATCCAATCTGGCAATCTAGCAGACCAGCAACGTGAAGTTGGTAGTCTAGCTGTTTATCAGCCTAGCAGATCCAAGCTGGCAATCTAGCAGACCAGCAGCGTGAAGTTGGTAGTCTAGCTGTTTATCAGCCTAGCAGATCCAAGCTGGCAATCTAGCAGACCAGCAGCGTGAAGTTGGTAGTCTAGCTGTTTATCAGCCTAGCAGAGCCAAGCTAACAGCTATTCTTGCATACAGTAAAATCAATGACCTGTGAATAATTCTATACATGTATGCAATAATTGCTCACACTGATTCTCTGTTTCAGACTCATCTATGTGAGACACGAGATGAGGTTGCTTTGGTTAAGAAATTGTATCCAGACAGTTCGCACTATACTGCGGTTTACGACAAAGCTGGGTTATTAACAAATAAGGTAATGTAAAGTTATTAATATTCTTAGTTGATTAATTTTCTTTGATTTCCCGAATGCACTAGATTGCGAAATTAAATTCCTTCGAATAATTTACCTTAAAACTAACGAGAGATTTTTCTTCGAATCTTTAATCCATAACTTTTAAGAAAACACCAAATTACCATTTCACCGAAATCCGCGAAATTCAATGCCCGTGAAAATTAATGATTGTGCAGTATCATAATTACATTGTAGCCCTTTTCAGATACAAGATATTTCAAAGATTCTTTGATAATAAAGTATGTTTTAATTATCATAAAAAAAGAAATATTCCTGTTTTATACCATAATTACCATACAATAGTTCTATGTATCTGATGCTGACATTTTTTTCTGCAATTAATTTTTTTTCAACGTAAGTTCCAAACTGGTATTTAAATCAAACCATTTCTCAGGTCTTTCTGTATTGATTATCAATACATCGACCGATAGTGTTCGTTATATATGCGTATTACAAGTAAGTTCGGTCTATTTATAACACACTTCGGATATAATGAACACATTGTTTTTTATTGGTTTTTAGCTCAACTATTCGTAGAATAAAGCCGGGTTTCCATGGAGCGTATTTTTTCATAAAGCTGAAAACAGACGCGTTTTTTTGGATAAAAACGCGTATCTTTCATCAATATTTTAAAGAAAATGGGACTTTCAGGCCATAACAAAAGATGCAAATGCTTGTTTTCTGGCCTATTCGAAAAATATGAGGTGGAGAAGATGGTGGTTGCGTCTTTGGTCAGACAAAATTTTTGATGTTTTTCAAAAAGACAGGGATACTTCTATGAGCTTTTTGTCAACCTGTAAAACAAAATTCATGCAATTTGAGATGAATAGCGTCAAAACATTAGTAGAATCGAGGAAACTACATCAATTTATACCCCAAAAGTCATTTTACGCGCGTCAATGGAAACGTCATCATGCAACATAGACTGAAGCGAATTATATTTATTCGGCGCGTAGGTTTTACGCTTCATGGAAATGGGGCTTAAGTGGAGCTATTGCAGTCACCCGAGCGTCGACGTTGGCGTCGGCGTCGGCGTCGGCGTCGGCGTAATGCTTATGATAAAGTTTAGGTACCGGTTTGGTATAACCTCTTATATTTCAAAGTCCTTTTAGATATTGCTTTGATACTGTGCATACTTGTTTGCCACCATGACACCAACCCATATGCAGGAGTAGGTAACTCAGTTTTGTTGGAATTATGCCCCCTTTTACTACTAAGGCGAACAGGGCAAATGCTAAAGTTTAGGTACAGTTTTTTACCTCTAGTATTTTCAAAGTACATTGACATATTGTTTTGTTAATTTGCATACTTGTTTACCATCACGACCCCAACCCATATACAGGGTTAGGTAACTCTATCAAGCATTTTGGTCAACGCATACTTCCTTTTTCAACTTAGTTCAAATGTAAAATATTAGGTACAGGTCTTTTCACCTCTAATATTTTCAAAATGCATTCGCCTATTGCTTTGCATACTTGTTCGCCATCATGACCCCAACCCCTACACAGGGGAAGGTAACTCTATCAAGCATTTTGTTGAAAGTATGCCCCTTTTTGGACTTGGACATGCTTATTTGTTCACCTTCATGACCTAGAGGACCTACACATGAGTAGGAAACTATCCTGAAGTGTGTCCAAATTATCTCCCTTTTTCGACTTAGAAGCCCCAACCTCTACACAGCAGAGGGTAATGCTGCTGCTATGAAGCATTTTGTTTTGAATATATAATGATTATATTACCCTAGCATGGAACTCCGAATAGTGTAGCGCGCTGTTCGTGGACATCTCTTGTTACAAATATTTTCTGAGTACTTCATACTAACTATTGTCTATTACAGACAGTACTGGCGCATTGTGTGTACCTCACTCAGGCAGAAATCGACTTAATCAAGGAACGACAAAGCTCTGTATCACACTGCCCGAATTCCAATCTCTCGTGAGTATTCGAATTTGCAGCTTTTAATAACAATTATTTGAATTTGTTTTACACCATCGTTAAGTTACCATGTTTTCTGTCATATTGAACAACATGTTGACATAACAAGTTCTTCTGTAAATAACAACCAATTCAACCTTGCTGGTCCAAGACAAGTGGCAGATCCTCCATTTGTGGAGGACATTAAAAGTACATATCTGTACTTTTCGACAGCTTGGACTTGGGCTGATCTGCGCTTGTTTAGTTGGGCATTGTGCTTTGTGTGTTTTTAGCTCACCTGTCACAAAGTGACAGAGTGAGCTTTTGTGATCACTCTTCGTCCGTCGTCCGTCGTCCGTCGTCAGTCCGTCCGTCCGTCCGTCCGTCCGTCCGTCAACAATTTGCTTGTGTAGACACTAGAGGTCACAATTTTGACTTAATCTTTATGAAACTTGGTCACAATGATCATCTCAACAAAATCTAGGTCAAGTTCGATATTGGGTCATCCGGGGTCAAAAACTAGGTCACAAGGTCAAATCATTGAAAAACCTTGTGTAGTCACTAGAGGTCACAATTTTGACCTAATCTTTATGCAACTTGGTCACAACGATCATCACAACAAAATCTAGGTCAAGTTCGATATTGGGTCATCCGGGGTCAAAAACTAGGTCACAATGTCAAATCATAGAAAAACCTTGTGTAGTCACTAGAGGTCACAATTTTGACCTAATCTTTATGAAACTTGGTCACAACGATCATCACAACAAAATCTAGGTCAACTTCGATATTGGGTCATCCGGGGTCAAAAACTAGGTCACAAGGTCAAATCATAGAAAAACCTTGTGTAGTCACTAGAGGTCACAATTTTGACTTAATCTTTATGAAACTTGGTCACAATGATTATCACAACAAAATCTAGGTCAAGTTCGATATTGGGTCATCCGGGGTCAAAAACTAGGTCACAAGGTCAAATCATTGAAAAACCTTGTGTAGTCACTAGAGGTCACAATTTTGACCTAATCTTTATGCAACTTGGTCACAACGATCATCACAACAAAATCTAGGTCAAGTTTGATATTGGGTCATCCGGGGTCAAAAACTAGGTCACAAGGTCAAATCATAGAAAAACCTTGTGTAGTCACTAGAGGTCACAATTTTGACCTAATCTTTATGAAACTTGGTCACAACGATCATCACAACAAAATCTAGGTCAAGTTCGATATTGGGTCATCCGGGGTCAAAAACTAGGTCACAACGTCAAATCATAGAAAAACCTTGTGTAGTCACTAGAGGTCACAATTTTGGCCTTATCTTTATGAAACTTGGTCACAATAATCATCTCAACAAAATCTCGGTCAAGTTCGATATAGGGTCATCCGGGGTCAAAAAATAGGTCACAATGTCAAATCATAGAAAAACCTTGTGTAGTCACTAGAGGTCACAATTATGGACTAATCTGTATGAAACTTGGTCACAATGATCATCACAACAACATCTAGGTCAAGTTTGATATTGGGTCATCCGGGGTCAAAAACTAGGACACAAGGTCAAATCAAAGAAAAACCTTGTATAGTCATTAGAGGTCACAATTTTGGTCCAATCTTTATGACACTTGGTCACAATGATCATCTCAATAAAATCTAGGTCAAGTTAGATATTGGGTCATCCGGGGTCAAAAACTAGGTCACAAGGTCAAATCATAGAAAAACCTTGTATATTCACTAGAGGTCACAATTTTAGCCTAATCTTTATGAAACTTGGTCAGAGTGATAATCTCAACAAAATCTAGGTCAAGTGCGATATTGCGTCATATGGGGCCAAGAACTAGGTCACTAGGTCAAATCACAGGTCTTGCATGTACTGCTATAACAGGTGAGCGACCTAGGGCCCTTTGGGCCCTCTTGTTAATGTTTTCTGTGCTCGGCTGGTTAAGTTGAGTGCTGCCTTCCCTGTCTGACTTAATGTAGTCTTTTTTAAAATAACAATGACTTCGCAACCTATCTGCAAAATGATATCATTTTGAGCACTCTAGTTGAGTTGAGGTGGAAAACACCATAAGATGGAAGAAAAACTAATACATCCACCAGTTGGTTCGTAAACAAAACGTCGAAATGTAAACACTAATTGCATATTTTAAAAGCTGTGTGAAGTTGGCTCGACATACGACATTCAAAAAATCGAATGTCGTGCAGCTCTAAATACGACATTGGACGACATTCAAAAAATCATCAGAAATCCAATGTCGTCCAGCTCGACTTACGACATTGGACGACATTCAAAAAATCATCAAAAATCGAATGTCGTTTCGCGTTTCTTTTCGTGAATTTCAACGGTACACAATGCACAAATTTTCGCAGACCTATCAAAATATAGTTTTATTTACTTAATTAATTTGGTTAGGGGAGTTTATAGATTCGCTAAGACTTGTGTACTTTCAGTAAATTGTGAATAGTTTGGAAGACTTGCGAGTTGCTTTGCGATAATATGAACTAATGCACAGCATATGTAGCGGATTATGTCAGTTGTCCTACATTATTTGTAACATGCTCACCTAGTACTGGATTTTTTGGTGATGCATAACTTCACAAAAAATTGTTTGGTTACGAAGTTACGAATCTGGAGCAAGCCGTTTCCAAAAGGCGCTACCGAGCGCTTTCCTACGTCTATGCAACCTATCGAAGCGGTTCGTTGCACAAGAAAGCGCGCGATAGCGGTTTGATACGAAATATTGGGTACAAAGTAACGAAAGACGATACAAACCTGCTATCGTTTGTCAGTCCGAATGAACACGAATAATACACGTTTTTCAATTTGTTTAATTCTAGGTCTATTTAATTCAGGGGTAACTAATTTAAAAATGAATAATTAGATATAAATACAGATAACAACTGATTTCTAGGCCTTATTTGATATTTTATCTTTTTTTAATGGGTTGCATGAGCATACCAGATAGTACAATAGTAGATTGTTCAAAAGAAAAGTCTATTTTCATTTCAATTAATCATATTACGATTAAATATCAAACATATTTAATCTTAATCACCTTTTATCGTTAAATAAACCCTGCAAATCGTCACAACATAAAAGAGATTTAGACGGAAAATTACGGGTTTTATTGTATCCAATAACGACAACAACAACATGTAATTAGTTTTCGCGACCTTCATCCCGCGAATATTTTTTGACGATTTTGGAGGGATTTTTTAATTACATCTCGGCTAGGAATTACGAAAATGCATTTGTTTTACTTTCTTTACAATAACCTTCAACTACGATGTGGATTATCACCGTCCGGTCTAGATACGTAAATACCCGAAACGGACTTTAATTAATTGTATTGCAAACTTTGCGATGGGAAATAACCGAAACTTGTGTCTTTTTCATTAGATTTTCTTAAGATTGGTTGATATTTCGCGCATATGAAATGACATAAAACAAATCGAAAAGACTTACGAGGTTTGACCGCAAAACTTGAGTAATGCTGTGTACACTTCCGTTAGTGGAAAGTGCACAGCCGAACCACAGGGTCAGAATCAGTCTAGCTATACTAACCTTCCATAGTGCGTTCAACATACACTATTACATCATGATTGGTAAGCGAAACAATAGGGAAGTGGATAAACACATACTAGTTCGTCACCCATGTGTATGTAGTTTTTACAGGTATCGTATATCCCAATCATTTTTGTTAAATTTGGAATTCTTATACAAGGTGTATTTCCATGAATTGACCAGGTATCAAAAACAAGAATTGGCTTTCGATATCTTCATAAAGTAATTATATTCGTAAAAACATGACTATAACTACTTTCATGCGAAATCCCATCGAAAGTGGTCAAGTAGTTAAACAGTTATGCCATAAATACGTATCACGGTGTCCACCCGGTCACTGGGGTGGACTCAATAAAAACAAAAAACGGAAATATTGAGGAAATCACCAACATATGTCGAATTTACCGTTGTGTAGAAACATAATAATGCGGTAAAATTAAAGAACGAAAAAGTTGGAACAGATTTACCTGGTTGACACATGTTCACTTCAGTGAATGTATACGTGTAAGCCAAAAAACGAATCGTTGGCATATTTAAATGTCAAAATGACTCCATGTTTGTCAGAATGTTCCGAATAATGCGCGTGATTTCCTTTTTGTAACAACGATTTTCATTGGTTGATTTCATTGGGGTTTCCCAGGACTTGGTTACCAGCGTACACACGATGTATACTACGCCAATGAAAACGACCGTTACAAAATACGTTCGAAATACCCGTCAGACATACTAAAAACCACTACAGCCGTCCCTACAGCGTTTTACGCCCTCCAAAAATAAAATCAAAGTTTAAACAATGAATTATATCGTACGAAGGTAAATTTAAGCATGTTTTTGAATGCTTTCGATTCACAAAGATGTTTTTGATCACCCACAGCTTTAAATAGATGATTAATGCCGTTAATACTGTTTATTAATGATACAGTTACCTGTGTATACACTGGTTTAATTATTGTTTTGAATGGGGTCAAAATGCCGTAAGAAAATTTAAAATGTAATAATCACTGGGGTATACCGTACACAGGATATTGCTAGTAAAGGTGAGTAATGTAATTAATTTTCGCGACATTCTAGTGTACACCTGGGTAAGTTCAGAGACGATATTTTCCAAATTACTGACCACTTACATCATCCCAACTATGTTTTAACGTCTTCGAGCTGCAAGGCATTCCATTATTGACAACCTTTTGAATGTCGTCCAATGTCGTTTGTCGAGCTGGACGACATTCGATTTTTGATGATTTTTGAATGTGTCCAATGTCGTATGTCGAGCTGGACGACATTCGATTTTTGATGGTTTTTTTAATGTCGTCCAATGTCGTATGTCGAGCTGGACGACATTCGATTTTTGATGATTTTTTGAATGTCGTCAAATGTCGTATGTCGAGCTGCCCGACATTCGATTTTTGAATGTCGTTCAATGTCGTCCAATGTCGTATTTCGAGCTGGACGACATTCGATTTTTGATGATTTTTTGAATGTCGTCAACTGTCGTATGTCGAGCTGCACGACATTCGATTTTTGAATGTCGTTCAATGTCGTCCAATGTCGTATGTCGAGCTGGACGACATTCGATTTTTGATGATTTTCTGAATGTCGTCAAATGTCGTATTTAGAGCTGCACGACATTCGATTTTTTGAATGTCGTTCAATGTCGTCCAATGTCGTATGTCGAGCTGGACGACATTCGATTTTTGATGTTTTTCTGAATGTCGTCAAATGTCGTATTTAGAGCTGCACGACATTCGATTTTTTGAATGTCGTTCAATGTCGTCCAATGTCGTATGTCGAGCTGGACGACATTCGATTTTTGATGATTTTCTGAATGTCGTCAAATGTCGTATTTAGAGCTGCACGACATTCGATTTTTTGAATGTCGTATGTTGAGCCAACTTCACACAGCTTATTTCAATGCCTAAGCGGAGCAACTCTTGCAAATTAAGTATTTTTGTCCGCCATACATTTCACTACATTTTTGCAAACTATTTCGACATATATAGCTGACATTCTGTCGTCAGTTACAAGTCATTTGTGAAAAAACATGCTAATTCTTTGTTTTTAGTCTATTTACTGGATAATCGGGAATACAGTTTTTGGTGAGATAATGTGACTTTAAGTTTTTGTCTAATTAGCAAAAATAACTATTGTGATCTACAAACACATTCTTGACTGTATAGTATATATTTCAGTTTAAGGAGTGGTCTTTTAGATGTACGGAATCTCTTACAGCAGGATGTCAAACTAGGACTCGGAACGGGTATGTGTAAATAAAAGTCAGTAAATCAAAGTACTGAAGTACTTTTACTGGGGGAAATCGCAATTCTTGGTATTATAGGGTTTCACCTTTAATGAAAATGAATTTCAAAAAAGATATGAATATTGTGACAAGGTTTCTGAAACGCAATAGCAACTGCCTCATTTAAATCACACCACAACTGATCCATCACAATACTAGAACTCATGAAGGCAATACCCTAGTTCTAAGTACAAAATGTAATATATCACAGTGTGTGTTCGATTCACCGTGATTTCCGTTTTTTACTCACATTATAAGATGCTCGTTAAATGAATTATCAAACATCGAATGGGCCCGTGGTCATAAACACTTAACTCGCGTAATGAATATAATAAAAACATTAAATTTTGTTAAAACGCGAATTATTCTGATGGTAGTAAACCAAAAGAATATATAGGATAGTGAATGAATGGGCGCATAAAATAAAAAATCCAGCGTCTAAAAACTACACAAAGTCATAATTCCACAACTCTTCAGTTGCAAATATAAATTATAAAACAACCGGACAGGGTATGATTAGCGAGAACTAATAAAACAAGGGTCGAAACGTAAATACGCTGTATGGTCTAGACTTTCGGTGGGAAAATTGTATACACAGCTCGGCGCTCGGACAAGAGTAGTCCTGACGACAGACGCAAACTATTTTGCTAACTAATTGTTCAAACGTCGATCAATACTATTTACATGGCGCAGGAAAATGATAAAAAACTATTAACTAAAAACCCTTATCCCATAACTCTACCTGCATACGAACTGGATTGAGTACGAATAGCGCGAACGAAAAAGATGGGGACGAAGCACAAATTACTGAAGATATGGTCTCGGTTTTCGGCGGGGAAATGTAACAACGCTGGGAAAAGGGTTGTTCTAACGGTTGACTCAAAATATTTCAATGCTATCAACAAATGCAAAATATTGTAAATAGTGAAAAATAAGCACACGCTAGATTAGGAATTACTAGTTAAACTGTAATTTGAATGTTAAACCAATGAATTATGTAAAGTTCGTCTGCTGAAAGGGTTACTTTTAACGGTGACATTTTTATCGCCCCTCAAAAATCATTAGTCATTTTACAGCGCGTAGGAATTTATTCGCACAAATACATTAAGTCTTCGACAAAAACTTTCAAAAAGTTCACACAATACAAACAAATGAAAATTAATACAATAAGTATAAACAAATTTTCTTTAAAATGGTTGGAAATGACGACATTGGTTTAGATTTACTGGAACTATTTTCTTGCTCGGATGGATTGGTTGTGTTAAAATCGTAGTGATTTCTGAGATGGTATGTAATACGAATACTAGGGTTCCCCCGGTAAAAATGTATTGAACCGGTAAACATCATTCGTACAAAATGTTTTTAGACTTTTTTGTTGTCATGAAAAAGCCTTAACAGAATCTAAATAATGATACTTAGTAATTGTTGGGCAAAAAAGATAATGAAACATACGTGTAGTACAGGAATGGTAGCACTTAACAGAAACAGCCGAGCATTCACAAAAAAGAACACAGAAGAAATAGAGCTGACCACAAGCATATGTCACAATGCTCAGCATAAAACTGAGAACATGGAACAAACTTTTTGCTGCTAGTCCTAATTCCAGGTGTCAAAAATGTCCTAAACGGTTTGTTAAACTCACTATGAATAGGAACACTTACCAAAATAAATCAATAGCCAAGTAATCGCTCGATGGTCCGATCAAGTACTCGACTGCTCGGGTAGCTGCAAATACAATGTACATGTATATGCAATTCCTCGTAAGAATTAAAATAATAATCACTTAATTAGTCTTTACGAAGCGTGGTTCTTTGGTGATGGTTGTACACCCTAATGGTCCTCAAACACTTAAAATGTCCTACATTTCATGTATATGTATGTATATTTCTGATATTTATCACAAAATGTTACCTTGGAAGTTGAAGTACTTGTGGATTATGTCTTGACCAATGCATATGATAAACATTATACACACAATAGGTACCGACGACATATCGGTTGAATATGAGATTTATGTTATTTTACATTCGGTAAAAAACGAGTAAGGCATTTTCGAAATTTGCTAACAGACTACCCAAATACACATATTTTAAAACAATACTCTATGTGGTTGCACGGTAACGGGACTGCAAAAGGTAGAAAAAGCCAAGAGAATTTTTCAAATGGCTCTATTTTTTCATGAATGCATGACTTATTGCTTTAAGAAGATATCTGTATAAAGCAGCGAGTTTTTCGACGCCAAACCTTCCCAGTTGTATGAGCTGTACGATGGGTGATTAAGAATTACGTGGACTTTTAATTATTCTAAGTATATTTCATGTTAGATCGGTAGAAAATTATGAAAAAGTGACTTGTATCAAATAGGCCCTATTGGCGTGATTCAATAAGAATATGACTATACTTACCGACTGTACTGTTTTCATTCACAGATGTTTCCGGTGGGTACCATCCTACAATACTAGACGCAATGCGAGTGACTTTACACGTATCTAATACACATTATATAACACAACAGAACGGATACAAACCTTTGTCGATAACAGAAGCCTTCTCATTGGCAACACTAGGAGGAGCCAAAGGTAGACTACTAGATTCCTATATATATTTTGTATGGTGTGTAGCATTGGTGCACATGTAGAGCCCAGGTCTTGGGACCAAGGTATCCCGGGGTTTGATCATCGCCTGGGCAGCCTCTTACCAATATTTCTGTAAGAAGGAATACACACATTTCCCCGACACACACAGGTGTTGGAATAGTGGCCAATGCCAAAAGCCAATGTGCAGCGGAGGTGAGGCGTAATATCATTAAAAAAGGTTGTCTGGATACATTAGTGAGTGATATGTTACAGATGATTAAATGGCGTAAAATAACATGCCCAATAAACAAAAATGCATACCGTAAAATCAGACATTTTATGTCCAATAAACTAAAATGTAATATTGTATACCTATTATGTAACAATGATTCTGATTGGCTTAGACGGCCTGCACGAGAGGTCTATATATTTTAATATACACCCCCGAAACCGAGGCTGGGGTGGATCTAACGTTTTTATTACGTGACGTCATTTCCTGCGACATAACGTTCCAAACAACGTAACGTTATTCCCCGTATTATTTGGCCTACGGCTGCTCATACATATTTATAAGCTCTAACCTAGCCATTAATGATAAATGCCGTTAATAAATACGTGAATACTCTCTCATACATATACATAAGAAGAGCATCGTTAGCTAGAACATTTGAAGAGTCGTATTTTGTTTCTATTACATAGTACACTTTCCTGAAGAGAGACTGAAGTTGTTATAATTTAAAAAGAGTCAATAGGTTTTATTTCCTTGACTTATGACATGGAATACAATATAACAGTTGTCGACTTATGTTTCGATAAATATGATGTTTAGTTGACCTTCAAATAGTGTCGCCATCGGTCAATACAACCTTTTCAGTCAGTAACAGTATAATATCCGTCTATCTTGAGTTTCATTCCGAACAGGTATTTTGGACACCTGATGTAAGTCAACGATATAGATACTGTACATATAACGCGTGAACAATAGTTCGATATAGTTATCCAAATACGTCAGTATAGGGCCAACTATATAGGCAGTATGTTTGAATCTAAAATGAAGCGTATGTTTCATGTATACCAGATGAAATTATACTCGGCGATTATATATATATGCGTCCACGTTTTCAGCATTGGCCATGGAAGATAAGATCGGAAACTTTGAAGTTGGGAAACAATTTGATGCATTATTGGTTGACCCTTGCAGTGATGCATCTGTAATAGACGTATTTGACGACGACACAATAACTGACTGTTTTGAAAAGTTCCTCTTTACTGGTAAGATTCGGATTATAACTATTTAAGGACTAAACATTGTGTGTGGAAGCTTGTAGCATATTCTCTAAAGAGCGTGTATACTTTGTCTGGATTTAAAAATGGCTAATCGCGTATTGTTTATCATTGTTTCTGTTATAACAATAGCTAATTAACTAATAGCGACGCTTGAATTACATATTCAGCGTGTTAATGATTTTAAAAATCATCAATATGTCTTCAATTGTTGATGACTATGCTTTGATTGCAAATTGCACATGTCTGTAATTTCCATTACGAGTACAGAGTGTCCAAAAAGAAAGTATACAGTTTCAGTGTATATTTATAAAATTTCTTCATTCTGCTATCGTAAAGAAAATTTACACATGTGTAGAAAAAATATGTAAGTTTTTTCTGGGACCAGTTTTAAGATTATAACTTGGATAATTTTTACAAAAATGTAAATTTACTGAAATTACCTTATTTTGCCCGTGACGTCAATTCAGTAATTTATGACGTTCTCAAGATGTCCACCCTTCTTACGTTTTTCTTCTTGCACTTCTTTTAAACTATTGATAACATTTGCAAATGTTTCTAAACTAATATTCTTACCTTCTCTTTTGATGTTTCTCATGAGCATAGACGTGTCTGTTGGCTTTGTGCTTTACACTAGCGATTTCACATAGCCCTACAAGAAGAATTCGCAATGATTTAAATCCGGGCTATGGGCGGGCCATGTCACACCACAGTGATATTTCCTGGAAATTACTTTGGATCCAACTGTTTAAAGGAATTCATCCAAACCCTTATGTACATTGTGTGGCCCTGGCACATCTTGCATGAGCTATGCATCATTCAAAACAATAAATCATCTGCGGTGTTTAGGAATGAGCTGGTTTAACAAAGACAAATAAAGGGTTGAGTTTATTTCTTTCTACTGTGCTATCTGAATCGCTAGTGTACAATCTGAAGCTTACGGACACATCTATGCTGCTGAGGAACACCAAAAGAGAAGGTTAGAAGATCACATAAGACACATGTGCAAATGTAATTGATAGTTTTAAAGAATGAGTGCAAGAAGGGAAATGTCCTAAGGCAACATGCATCGTGAAAACGTCGTTAATTAGTACAAAATGATGTCGCGGACAAAATAAGGTAATTTTAGAAAATTGACATTTTTCTAAAAGATATTAGGATTATATTCTTAAAATTGGTCACAGAAAAAACTTACATCTTTTGTCTATACATGTGTAAATTTTCGTTGCGATAGTAGAATAAAAAGGTTTGATAGATGGACACTGAAACTGTATACTTTCTTTTTGGACACCCTGTATTCATTGTGTCTGTATATGCAAATACCGATGCTTTAAATACATACGAGTATTGATTGTTTCCGTAATTGCCAATACCGATGCTTGAATTACATAATTATGAATATTCATTGTGTCCGTTATTGAAAATCCGATGCTTGATTAGCATATCCGATATTTCTTTAATAACAAATACCGATGCTTGAATTACGTGTCTGTTATGACTAACGGTGATGTTTGAACAAAAAATTCATTGTGTCTGTAATAAATAATGGCAATTCTTGCCTACATGTTCACTAATCCAGACTAAACTAATCCCATATTCATTGTGTCGGTATTTTTAGATTTCGATTAATGAATAACATATTCATTGTGTCTGTAATTTTAAATTACGATCAATGAATAACATATTAACTGTGTCTGTTACAGGTGACGATCGTAACATAATGAATATATTTGTCGGTGGGAGGCAGGTACACAAGACCAGCCACCAAGAATCATGTAATGGACTTACATAAGAAACAACATGACTTCTATATAACGCTATGTGATAATAATCGGATTATCTTTAAAGTTGCATCCGGGTCATCGCAACAAAAAACTTTTAAAACTTATTTTATCCTTTGGCCCTTATTGTATTAAGATGGACAAAAACGTCTGTAATTACAACATAACTATTTTAATGATAATTTACAGTTGCATGGCACGACATACTAAACTAATAAAAATCAATTGGCAATGCTCATAAATAACTGCTAATTATTTATACAAATATGATGTTTCGGTAAGTCATTAGCTAAGTATACTTTTATAGGGAATAGCTATTAAAGTTATAGTTATACGTCATAATTAAAGTTTTCATTTTTGTGCAGGATCGAGCAGATGTTGCCCCCGGATGTGCATACTCTCGTATATATTCTATTTTTATCTTTATATAAGGAAAAAACCTGACAATGAATGAGCCAATTACGTGGTGTAAATAAAACAAATCGTGGTTCATGTAGTTGGTTATATCATAATTGGTTTGATGTATGTTAGAAAAAGAATTTGTGTCTAAAGACTCTTTAGAAGAGGTTCAGTATGTGAAAACATGGCTTGGGGATTTGCGCGAATATATCAACGTCTATAGTAACTGATTGTATAAATATTACCATGTTGCGTCATAATTGCAGCATCTATTTTTTCCGAACCAGTACTTACATTATCCTTCCCGCTAGGAACCAGAAATGTCTCCATATATGAAGGAAATTCAAAATTGCTGTTAAACTTTCACGGAAGGTTGCTGTGTATGACCTGCCGCCACCGGAAACCAAACCCTGGTCTTCGGATTAACAACCCAGCGCTCTTACCTCTGAACCAAATACATGTATACAATCATAAATTGGAACATACAATCAGCTTTGCATATTGAAAAAGTCTTCAAACCATAGGCAATTGTTTTTATGGCCATCAGGAATGAAGTACAATTAATCCGACTACAACATTGCAGTTCTTGTATTACCTAGTCATGAAACGTGCTACTGTTGGCTGCCAGTTTCATTTAATGGTTCATCTTACGTCTGAAGCTTGCAACATTTATATTGCAATTAAAAAAGTCTTAGAAACCTAAACTATTACGCCGATAGGTATTAGAAAGTCTCTATGATTGTTTTAATGGTAATATATTTGCAAGACGATAAGGTTATAAATTATTATGCTCGGGGATTCCAATTTATTGGAAAATTGGTCACAATGGGAAATATCACTCGAACGAAAACTACGTAATAAACTAATTGATTTCTTCCTGCAATAGTTCTTATTAATACCTTAAGGTATGTGCGTATTATGTAAAGACATAGCTCTGTGAGCGTCGGTTTATTGACGTGACGTAACCGAGAAATTCAATCTGCATTCCAATCAGGTTAGCCTGGGAAGTGAGCTAACTGAGGGATACACCTATCACGATAGGTTATATAGATGTGTTCATTAACTATACATGTAATTATGTATAATATTTGCGTTTGAAAAGAAATAAATATTTCCATTGCATACTACTTAATTTATTCATTTGCTGTACATGATACTTTATATACACCCATGTCATTACACTGGTCCCTGTGCGTTGGAAACTCAGTGTCCCCTCTAAAATGGTAAAACGCACGGATATTTTGCTATAATTATAATTGACAAAAGAAAGAGAAATCAGATAATCCATATATGTTCAAAGTCCTGTACAATACAGGCAATATGTGCATTACAAGTTTACAATAGCAATGTATCACCAAACGAATTCAAGACTTTGAGAAAGAAGTTTTGTTCTATTGGTATTTAAAGAGAAGTATGAAAACTGGATCTTTGTAACGGGTATTTTTTTTAAAAAATGTTTGATATTTTTTCTGTCCGAACGATGATCATTGAGTTTAACTTTTTACATTTGAGCCAGTCTCCAGGAAAACCTGCTATATTGACATTATGCATTACTGCATGTAACAAGGTTTTGAAAAACCTTTCAAATAAGAAAAAATGACATATCTATAGATTCAATTTTAAGTCATTCATCCATATATTACTAAATCTTTGCTTTAAAATGTCTTATGTAATATGTCGAAATCATTTACATCGTTGCTATGGTGACCAATTTCAGAAAAGTAATCTGATTGAGAAAAACGAGGAGTTAGTTGATTAAAACAGTAGTAGCCTTTCTCTAAGTGTGAACATTTACAATTTGGATGTATATTTTAAAACTTAAAACATCATTCTTGAACTTGATACCATTTTGACCAGTTTATGTAAAGAATTGATCAAATGCAGTATTTATAAAGTACTTGTTACAACGACTCGAATAACGCTTGAATGACGTTTGGGACGTCACGCAAAAAGAGTCTGAATAGGGCCTCAACAAAACAGCTGTAGCTTCCTTAAAAATCAAGATACTAACACAATTTCTTTTGCATATTGCTTCATTAAGATTACTCTTTTAAATAATAAAAAAAGCTCAAAATCATTTTTTTTGGTCAAAATAGCAGGTTTTCCTTGACTCGCTCATTTGTTCATTTTTCAGACAAATGTATTACTTGAAGCGAAAACTGTTTTGTATACAATAAGCAACATATCTGCATAGTTGACGACACTATGTAAGATATTTACTTAATTCGCTTTAAGAAAACAGACGATTGAGTGAAGTACCTGATCGATGTTTTCTTAGTGTCGTGTATACAAGTATTATTGCTTGATTATCATCTTTTTGAAATAGGAATGGACAGTGTCTCCAACACAGAGTCATAACCAAGAAAGATGAATAAATGTCGTCATGTTTATAAACAATAAGAAGTTACCTCCCTTTAACATTGCTTCTTTATAGCTATAACCTGTGTTTCCATTAGTGTAATACATGAAGTACGTGCCTATGACTAGGCATTTCTAACATACTATTGGTGATTAAGTTTGCTTCCAAACGGATTGGCACGTTATAAATTGTTTACAGTCGCATACGGTTCACTGTAAGGAAATACTAAGTTATCTAAGTTATGAATGTTTATGTACTTCAATAAGTTTTTGCAGGATAAATAGAGTTAACGCTTTTTTATAAATACATGTTCGTCCTTTTTTACTAACAATTGGTGCTTTATAACCATAATGTTTTTAACAATTTATTAGCGCCTCATTATTGCCCTGTGCTTTGATACTTTTTAAAGAAAATAGGATGAATAGTAATTAAAAAATTCGCAATTTTATTTATTACATCAACGAAGTTTGAAAAGGTCGCAGCTTTTGAGAAGACCTCAATGTCTTAGCAATCGTTTTAGTGGTTGGTTAGGCATATCTTCAAACCCATAGAGGTATGATTCTTACCGGTGTCTGACCTCTTCTCACTTCACATTAGTGTGCGTGCTGCTATGTTTCTTCATGATAATATTATTTGTTTATGTTACATGCTCAATTTTAATGGATTATGCCGCCTTGTGCAAGTGTATTATTACCACTACTATGTACTTCGTGTCGACTATTGTACAAGAACAGAATAACTAAAATAAGGTTTGCTAAACTCATGTTTATTTACAACAACCATACAATAAACAAAGAACTCTCAATACTACACATATCTTTTTCACTTAGCTTGTGATTATTTCACACAGTATTAATGTTCAAAAAGAACTATAAAATTTTAAGACCCAATTAGATCGGTGCTTATAACTAGCGCACGGAGACGCTCATTTACATTAGCATAAACATATACATACATAAACAACCCAGCATATAAATTATGTAACCATTAAATAATTATGGCTTGGCGTTGGCGCTAACCATGGTCATACTTGTTCGAGTAGAAACCGCGAAAATCCTTCAGTGGTTAAACTATGGTTGAACCAACGCTAGCTCGCATTTGTTCTTGTTTCATCTGTGCCATTTTGAAACTACTCAGACGCAATCGTGGATTATGGCGTGGGGAGAAACAAAACATGCGCAGATAAACAAACCAGACAAGATAATATTTAGCGTCAAAATCAAGCACGTATAAACGTTAGCCAATTCAAACATTTTCACGTGAGTGTACATCAGTACAGACATATGCGCGTCGGCGTAAACAACTAAACACACATATACCGTAACACACGTCAACACAAACAAGTATAGACAACGTATATAACAGATCAGTATAAACAAAACCAACATACGCGCATCAGCAAAATGAAGGAAATGCTGAAATAGGACAGCACAAACGAATGTAGACAGACACATGACAGAGGGAAATGTAACAACATTTGCACAAACAAACGTTAGCATAGGTAAACGCAGACATGTCAGAATAAACAAACACGTACAAAAGCACATTTTCAAACTGGACTTTCTATCGGACATTCACACAAATAGAACAAGTTAAAGACACTCCTGTCTCACCATGCTAGGCATACGTTACAAAAAAGACAGCAATAATATTTACGTAACGTATGGCTTAATGATAACAAAATAATATAAAACAACATTAAAAACAATTATAGAACTAAAGTGGTTGAATACATGTTTGACATCGGTCAATCAAAATATATGCACAATACAGCAAGTATGACTATTTTGTCCAAATCGTCAGTTTTCAGTTTCTGTCCGTGAAGGCACAGGCACACGAAATCATATACCACACAGCACAATGGCCAACACAAACAGGACAAGTAAAAACATAAAACTAAACAGCTGGCTCAATTAAACCACACAACGACAAGAAACGAATAAATCAGCGAAGATGTACGAGAAAATCACTCATTAGACCATCAAAGATGAACAACTTGGTTTTAAACAATATCATAATGACCAGTGACACACGCATTTAGATGGATCAGATAATTACCCACAGTCTATGAAAAATACAAACAACACAAAAGAATGAAACAAGAGTGCACCACATAGCAACAAGAGAATTCAAGCCTAATAACTCGAAATTACACTAATTGTCCCACTCAGAAATCGTTATTAATCAAGAACGCTCAATGATTGGTTAATTAAAGTTGGCTATGTTAAGAGCGAATATAAGGATTTTTCTTAGCTGCTTAAGTTGAGTGCTGCCTTCCCTGTCCGACTTTATATTATATTTTTGTAACAATATTTCACTATTTGGCTTTGTAGAGTTCAGATATAAATACTGTAGCACACAGATTATCCAAAGCCACACAGAAACGGCGGTAATTGGTGAATTGTTAATAATATATAATGTACCTTACAACAACATCATACATCTCTGAAATTGTCAGAAAAATATTTCGACGTGACAACGGGTTTGCAGCGCCATTGCTGACAATTAGCAATCCATATGACTAAGATAATTATACTATAATCACTATTTTGTTTTGAGCGTCTCTCTTCCTTTGTTTTGTCATTTAGGAACATTCTTCAACTACGAGTATGTTGGCCTATAACAACGAGGTAACATGCTATTGTAACTTGCTCATTCATTCAAAGGCGTCTGACCACGTCAGTCTCAATCCAATCTGTTGAGTTCATGGCTGTGTATGTAGCTACTACTAGTAACACAGAATATCATTTTAGCCACATCACCAAATGTAAGAAGCAAGATCTAGTGGCTCTCATAGAGTAACTATCTAGTCCCTAATTGGAAAATCCATTTGCAGGCTCTATTTCTGGGATTTAGATATTTATATGCAGAAAAACGCTATTTCTTGATGTCCAGAAAACGTGTCTATTTTTTAATCAATAATTCATTTTTTATATCAAGATTTCGATTATCAAAAAAGACGAGGAATTTCTGATATCAATAATTTCATTTCTTGATATCAAGAAAATATTTTTTTGATATTAAAGGGGCTGCCTCACCTGTTGGTGTATTGCAAAAATAAAATAAAATTGTTAACCATTCGCGAAATTTTGGTATAGTTGCCGCCTGTATATGCCATAAACAACCACACTGACTTTTAAAACAAACTAGCAAAACATCGACATTTAGTAGTTGTTTAGCATTTTTACATCCAAAATTCTACATCATTTATATAAAGACCCTATAGAATTAACACTACTATCACTTAAATTGCTAGGAATTTGTTTGCATTCGATGAACCACATATGTTTACGCAGTAGTTTGTTCAGTTACAAAGATACAGTTCGATCAAGTGTGAATTACATAATTTTGGAAGGAAACTCTGCGATATTTCAAAAGGAAAAATGCTGATTTCGCGATATCGAGTGTGGTTTAAATTGCTTATTTGCCAAAATTCTTTCATAAAGCAACCATCGATGGCTTTGCATTACATAAATAATTGGTAAGGTAGGCAAAATACGTCATATGAAAATGTTAGTCCGATCTGTGAGGTAGCAGCTTTAAGAAATATAATTCTTGATATCAAACAATACGAGGAATTTCTGATATTAAAAAAATCAACAATTAAATGAAATTTGATATCAAGAATTGATTTTTTGAAACAAGTATTTCCAACTTATATTAATCACTCTCGACACCTCATTCCTAATGTTATACATCGCCACGAGGATATGAGACAAGAGAAGCCAGTTTCCCTATCATGCTGAGCGTTAAGCAAGGAACTTTCTGATACTATTTTTATTTCGTCTCTGGTATGCCGCGGCCTGGGATCGAACCCGGGACCCCTCGCACTCAAAGTGGACGCGCTACCACTAGGCTATCGAGGAGGCGGAACTAATTATTTTTATCAAGAAATAAAACGGCACTCCATAGTATAGATGTTTGAATTGAGTATTTATTTGACGAGCCCTACTGTGATTCAGATACTCTTAGGCCTCATGCTTGTTCTGATCGTTTTATTATCGGAGGTAGAAATGGTTTGTCCAAGTACATCACTTCTGAATATATTCAATATGCGCTTATTAAGCACAAGAGCAATCATGACGAATACGCCTTGTCCTGCGTTAAACAGTACGAATAGGTACGACAGAACAACAATATCAGTCCAGGTATA
This sequence comes from Spisula solida, assembly GCA_947247005.1. NCBI lineage: Eukaryota > Metazoa > Mollusca > Bivalvia > Venerida > Mactridae > Spisula > Spisula solida. The sequence goes on from OX365956.1 coordinate 24,027,650, forward strand.
AAGGAAACCAAACAACCACGTGGCTCCAGTAACGGTTGATAGTTTGCTTAAAATCACCAGATCATTGCGTTCATTTTTAACATTTTTGCGCATAGAGGGCATGCGTCGAATTTTATAAACCACAAGGAAGTACATAGTCATGTTAGAAATAATAATAACGAAAACCGGGATACCAAATGTATATAAAACCATATCCTGCGAAGATATGTAGCAAACGGTGACCCCATACCCATATGAACCAGACGTAATCATTGATACAGTTATATTAACAACAACAGGAATCAAGGACACTGTTATGGCATACAAATGATACTTCATGAACAGAATGAATCCTGACTTAAGGGACATTATCTCAATACGTGTTAGGACGTTGAACATATGATACGTACAGACATTCATCCACGTGATCGAAAGAAGCCAAAAGAAATGTAACAACATTCCAACCATAACACACTCCAAGGTACCAGCACCAAATCCGCTCATACTGCTAATTAGATACATACATTGAGCGCAAAATAAAACGAGTACCAGTGATAGGTTAATCTTACCCGGAAACGATTTTCTTAATCGAGGTAAACATAGAAACACTGTTAACGTGAACACTAAAGACGAAATGGAAAATATAGAGCACACTAACGACACGATTGCTTCAGGTGACAACACTTCGTCAAAGGATGACGTGAGCAGTGATAAGTATTCTTTAAATATGCCAGTACAAATTATAAGGTCATCGTTTACGTCTAAATAGAAATCGGAACTATCAACATTGTATTTACCTTTAAGAAACACAATACCGTGGTTTGTTGGTTCCCAAACGTAGTCGGACTGTTGTATTAATACTTTTGGGCACTCGTTTAAATGCAAAACATTAACCTGTATGAGCATGTGGCTGTCAGGAGGACATGTTTTAAAAAAGAAAGGCGGTAATAAACGAATTATATCTTGACCTAATGCAGTGGGTAGTAGCGTAAAATTACCAGACATATACGTAGATTGTAGCGCATATAGCTCTTTGCTATCATTAACATATTCCAACTTGTGTAACGTATCAAATGGTTTTGAATCCGAGTCAAAAACCTTGATGACAGCGTTGAATTCTTTCGCCTGATTGATAATTACACGGTCCACATATAGTATCGTATGGACCGAGTTCTGTAGTTTTGTGTACTGTTTATAAATGTCTTGAGGAACAAGAACTTCTGATTTGCGTAATTGCAGTCTAAGTTTATAATATTCCAGTACGAGGCCCTCAAAATTTTCAGTTATATTTTGAATGTTTTCATCACGAACGTGGTATATGACCTCCAATACACATATTTCTGAAGTACGAAACGCTGGAATGTGTATCACGTAGTCCATTATCTGATCAACTATTAAGTCTGCTGCATGCAGGGTCATGACTTCAACTGGAATTACCTTTAGGTACAAAACGTAAAGCAATGACTCAACACTCTGATACATATCTATGCATTGTCCATTGGTCATGAATGTCAAGGGTGAACATACAATATCTCGGCATGTCTTCTATAAAAGAAAAAATAATGCGTTTACTTGTTTGCAGAAAATAAAATATACAAAATGTGTTATATGATTGTGCTTAACATGTTGACAAATAACTATTTATCAGTAAATTGTACAAGTACATAGATGGTAATCATTCAACTTATTTCAGCATACCTTGACATGCTTAGTCTAAAAGAAATTTAATTATAGACAAGCCCAATTTACAATATATAATACTAGTAAACATACTGTCTAATTTGTCTACAACACAATGTCTTATGCGACTGCTAAAATTAGGGGGATATTTAAAACAGATGTACACGTATTTGGTATAAAAATAACTGAAATATTAAAAATGATGTAAACGGCGAAATTTCAATATTGACACCTACTGGAAATATAACATCACAAGTGAGTATACCTTTCCTGTCAGATTTTGGTATACAGGTTCTAATGCTGAGAATCATCATCTGACAATTCTGCAATTTTCTATAGTTTAATGTAAAGACTCGTATATGCCTAAATGCATTAATGAAGGATGGATTACTTAGTGAAGGGATAAAAAAGGCCTGTAGTGATATTCCGGGATAATTTATTGTTTATTTTAATTTATTATTTTCTTCGAGCTGTATCTAAATCTCCTACTTACTAATGAGCATCCAATTTGTAATGGCAATAAAACCCTAATTAACTACCTGCAAGAAAGGTTAAAGGGCGCCGCCATTTTGGCCAGAGATACTCTCTATTTATCAGATAAACCCGTACCTAGTGACGTCACAGAGTCAATTGATACAGAATGCATTGTATACTTTATAGCACTGTATGTAGGAAAAGTGTATTCTTTTGACTGTGGACTGAAATTAATTTTAAAATTCTTTTTAACACTTTAATTATTTGCCATCTATAAATGGTTTTTCAGAAACAATAATAAATCGTTATTTTATTATTAGAGTACAAATAGTTTTTAATGTTCAGGGTTTCAGTACTAAGATTATAGATCCATCTTTCACACAGTTGTTTATTTTACAGGGTCTGCAAATATACTCATTCCATGTCCATGCATAACATTGTAACGATTGGCTTTGCGCTTAGGTATTTTTATTGCCAAATTACGTCAAACGATAACACTATTATGTACAACTATTATATCCCACTAGCATTTAATACTGTCTTCTCAGAGCCTAACTGATGCTGTGACGTAGTACTGCAAGGCTACCGTGGTAAAATATGGCGGCTCTCCGAGTCCGAGAGAGTTTAATTACCCTAGCTAATCATGGTCGGAATAGGGGGCTATAAACACTGAATTTGAAGATAGTTTGGGGTTCTTTACAACATATCAAAAAATTATAAAAAAAAATGCTGAACTTTCCATTTTCAGGAAAGGCAGCACCCAAGTTAACCAGCCGAGCTCATAAAACATAAAAACATACAAGGCACAATGCCAAACACATAACCGAACGAGAAAATAGTCAAATAGCTGAATGATTTTGTTTCAGCAATACAAAAAGCTGAATACCCAAGCTGAATGACCTAGTTTCTATCTTTATCGGTATTAAACTTTTTAAAATATCACTGAGAGAATATGCCAAAGCTATTATAAAAACTACTTGCGAATATGTAATCGTAGAGTTGTTCGTCAGCACAATTATCATCTTCGTGAACATTGACCATAGGACCATCGTCTGTTTCTAACTTCAGTAGTCCGGTGAAGGTAAAGGAGACGGCAATAGTACCAAATATATCACAGTATATCTCGTCAACAGTAACACCATTGCATAGTCCACAGAAAACATTCTTGTAGTGCGTTTTGTTTATAAGTATCGGGTACTGGTAGATAGCACATGCCTTTTCGATATTTGGATCATAGTTCAGCCACAGTCCAGTCGCATTACATGTTAGAATAGACGGCGTACATAAATCAAACGTCATTCCTACCGGTGCCAGAAACTGTAAATAGCAAACGTTTTCTTGAAGAACAACTTGGATTATTTCTCGTTCTGAGTTCAGAGACAACAGTTCTTTACAGACCAAGGATATATCTGCTTTAGCAAGTTCCTCTTCGAACACATTGTTACAATAAGCGCAATATATATTTCGATACCAATTTCCGTTTATCACATTCACAACAGGGACGATATCGCGGTAATGATTTATCTCGGATGAATATTCTCTAGTACAATTACGAAGTAACTGCATGTTGGTTCCAGTAGGACAGTTGTCATACATAAAAGCGCCGTTATATCGTGCGGTACCATCTACTATTGTCTTCCCAGTGAGGTACAGCGAGACACAGCTAATCTTCCATACCGTTTCATTATCGGACAAGGATGTCCCAATCCCAGTAAGTGTTTTAGAATCAATTTTCCGTAATAGTTGGTCGATGCAGCAACTGCCAAATTTAAGGCACCGAGGAATGTCACAACTGCAACGTGTACAGCAAGTTGCACCATCGTGAGTGTCGGAAACTAACGAATAGTAACACAAGGTTGAATAAGGACAACTTTTAAGTTGTTGGTAAATCATGTTCCTGTCAAAATCGGTTTCAAACGTCGACAGATATTGCAATGTTTCATTAGAATTTAACCGTTGCTCGATATATTCCGTATTGTAAGGATAAGCCCAATAAGGTGAGCCCATATAAATATCATCGTAATATTCATACGTTGTATTTAGACCAATTGCCGACGTTTCAGTGACATTGTCCATTGGTGGTTGTGTACTCGTGCTCACAGTATGTGCTCTTTCACTTAATAAAATACAACAAATATTTTGAAGAATGAATAACACAGAGGTGAGAAGATATGCGCCCTCCATTTTATACTTTCAAAGCTAGAACTCATTCAGGTACCATGCAACACAATAATATATCGGAGATATTACATTTTGGATAAACTGACGTTATGATATCAAACAAAGAGCTCGTCAACTGAAACAATTCTCTAAAGAACAAATTATATACTGGTGGATAGCACCCTTAGCAATCTACTTATCATGACGACAATAAAAGATTTACATATCATTTCTTTACCGTTTAATGAATTGAGTATAAACGCGGGAAGGCTAGAAAGAAAATAATTATTAATTCAGCCGTTGGAAAATGTAATATCGCCAAGACAATTACCTGAAATGGTTCAAATTTCATATATGATATTTCATATTGGACGTTAGGCTGTTGTTATTGAAATAGTAAAACATCAGCCTAAGTTTATTTAACGAGGCATCACAATATCACGATTTGATTGTTATTTAATACCCGAACAGAAGAACAATGTCGTTATTATGCCTATTAGTTTGGTAGTCTATATCACATCAATATTACCTAATAAGTTTGTAGTTGAAGCATTTTATTACCTTTTAATAGTATTGCGTTTAGGTTCAAATACGTATTAACGCAATGTTTTTAATGCAATGTAACTGAACCCCTTGTATAATGTTTACCCTTTAGACATTGCAAACGGTAGAATATAGCTCCATTGCTTTATGATTGGTCTATTATAACAGTTTGAGGATATATCAAGAACAATTTATTACTTTATCGTTACGCAAAAAAACCAATTATATTAAAGTAAGAGAAATAAGCAGTGTGCGACCAGACAAGTTGATTGAATATTTATTTCCTATAGATCTACTTCTAGTTTGGTTAATACGTGACTGTTATATCAATATTATAACAAAATTAATGTCTTGCAACCATTATGATACATTTTTGTCTATGAGCATTTTTATGACTCGTCTGTTACAAATAAAGGCTAGCATGATAAATGCACCCTGTGTAGCATTTAATATAATAAATAAATACGAAAACACCGCTAGGTCAGTCCAACTATACACGAAACCAAATACCCAAGTAATTCCAGTAATTGTGGAGAGTTTAACAAATATAAGCAAACTGTTTCGTTCGTGTTGGACATTTTTCTGGATCCCGGAACTAGACGTTATTTTTATTCTGATTATTGAATACATGTACATGCATGTGTTTGCGAGAATGACAACAGCGGTAGGAATTCCGAATGTATATGTCACCATTGTCTGAGAGGAAATGTAGCAGACAACATCACCATATCCGTATTGACCGGTAGTATATATAGACATAACTACATTAACAATTACTGGAATAGTTGACATAGTGATAGCATACAAGTTATACACCACGAAGCGGCAAGTGTAACCTTCTCTTTTGATAAGGGATATTTTTGTAAGAGCGTGAAACATGTGGTAAGTACACACATTCATCCAAAATATAGACAAGAGCCATAGAAAATGCACCATGATACCAACACCTATACAGGCGGTTGATCCAACATCCAACACACCCGTTTCAGTTACCAGCCACATACACTGAGCACATAACAAAACCAGCACAAGACATGCGCTGTTTTTACCCGGTAGCGATTTTCTTAAAACCGGGAGCAGATAAATCACAATAATCGTGATTACTAGACATACAATTGACAAAGAAGTACTGCTAATTGACAGGATTGTTTCAGCAGACATTTCTGATTGAATTTCACCTCGATAAATGTGCTTGATATACTCCTTAAATATATCAGAACAAATAACGACCGTCGCATTATCTTTAAAATAGAATTGTGAATGTTCCAGACTGAAATTACAACGGATGAAATTTAACCCATCGTCTGTATGTATCCACGGTATTTCATCTGCCGAGATGTCCAGTTTTGGACACGGCAACATTTTAAGAATGTTTATAAGCTGGACCTCAGGCAAGCAGGGTGACCAGAACGTAAATGATTCCAAATGTGGAATAAGAACACTATACGCATCGAGCTGCACTGTGTTTCGTTCAACTGTTGATTTAAACGACACTTCTTCGGGCATATATGCTGAACTGTGGTCGATTGCAGGTGGCCCCTTGAAGAACCTGTCAAAAACTTGTGGATCCTCATCAATTATTTGCAATACCATACCGAAATTCTGTATGCTGTTAGATGATTTGTCGCGGTAGGTTAAGCTAGTTACAAATTTGTTAATACTCATTATTAATTCGATCATAGCATTCGCATTGTGGTATTGCACCGTGAATATTTCTATCCTCACCTTGAAACACTTGAGCGTCGATTTAATAACATCATCGGCATTGTCATATTTCAAATTAGCATATGCAATGTATTACAATTCCACCTTACACAAGGTACTATACGTCGAGTACAACTTTCTTATAAATTGAAGTACGTGTTCTGACAGTATATTTGCTTGTTGGACAGATGTTCTCTTCAGTGCATTTATTTGAAGGTAAATCGTGTAGCCAACGTCTGAAACTTCAGCATATAGGTCAACACATTCACCATTTTGCATTGACATGTGATGAGGACATGTTAAGTCCCGGCAGACATCCTGTTTAAAATATTAGATATAAAGATTAGAACACAAAAGCAAGGGTTTTACGTACAGTATTCCAAGAACGTATTGAAAAACAAACGGTGCATCATTGCAAAATTCTGAACAGAGAAAATATGCTTTTTTTCACATAAGTAGATTGAACCTTAACCTACATGTAAAACATGGAATAGGTAAGTTACCGCTGAAATATGTAAGCGTCAGAAATAGATAAGTCTCCCGGTTGGAGCTTTATAAAAATGCCTGAAACTACACTTGCTCATTCTTAACGGATACTATTAAAAAAAAATTGTCTTTACTATTGGGACTATGTTATTATATGTCATTCAATGGCATACCAAGTGACAAAACATACCACAGTAGACAAAGTATAACTTTGAAACGTTTTCCTCCTTTTGCCAAGACAAATACACGTTAAATGTATGTAAAAAATGGTGGTTCTCTTCCAGATAATATAATATTAACATTAGCTTACTTTCACTGGATCATACGCTTGTTTCGCAGTGCATGAATCGCCTTCCCGATTTTTATAAGGTGTCCATGAATCCGTCTAAAAATTTAATTTCAATAATCCTGAAAACGCAATCGAATCAAGATCTATAACAATGTTCTTAAAACATTCAGTTTCGTTTTTAAATTTAATTCCATTGCAAATGGCGCAAAATATGTTTTGATAAAGTACATATTTTATTTGTATGATAGTTTCATACATTGCACATGTTTTTACTAGATCAGCATCATATTTTATCCAATCACCTGTAACATTGCATTCTGATATTGGACATATAAGCGGTGTTACATACGGTTCCACTTGAAAGGTCAACGTACACTTGTCCATTGTTTTTACCGATTTTATTACATCATGTTCCGTTTGAAAACGGACCTCAGTACCACAGGTCAAGATCATCAGTGCCTGTTGGAAATCGTTGGCTGAAATGTTGTTGCAATAAGCACAATAAGCATTTCGGTACAACTTCTCTGACGCCAAGTTGAAAACAGGTGCGACATCAACAAAGCTTTTTAACCCTTTAGTATAATCTCGAGTACAGTTTATTTGAAGCTGTTCTGTGGCGTCGGATGGGCATGCATTATACATAACTACATTCTTGTCCAGTAGTTTACTTTGTATGTTAGACATGTACAGTTGGGAGCATCCTTTTGTTGATTTCACTAAAGCGTTCGATGTTGTATTAGCATTCCTAAACAGAATATCCAAACAACATGTCCAGTCTGTAACGCATTTAGGAAAATCACAATTGCAAGGATAGCAGCAAGTAGATGGACCGTCCTCAACCACTGAAACATTGCGTGGTGGAAACAAATCATACTCACATAGAGGTGTATAAGGACAATGTTTAAGTTGCTGATATAATGTGGTACGCTGAAATGTTGAATTAAACGTCGACAAAAATGTCTGCGTATCGTTTGAATCCAAATATTCATTAATTAAAATCCATTCTTGCTCTGTTTTCTGGTCCAGTTGGTTCCAAATAGGATTATAATAGTCATAATCATAATTTGTGTAGAAATCATCTTCGATTTCGTACGATAACGGTACGAAACAAACAATGATACTTACGCATATGATTTTATGTAACAACATTTTCATACCGATATCCATCACCTACATAAAGTCACCTAACCTTGATTTCGTCTCATCCGTTCAAACAAATATAACACCTCCAGTTTTCTTATCATCCCCTATAAATACGTGTGTTATCATATCCAACCCGTTTTAACTTTCCGTCGTAGTCTCAAAGATATGTTTATTTTATTTAATTAAAATGGTCCTCAACAATTCTATGATAGTTGTCCAACTTGCGTAGAATGTAATGGTTCTCGACATAGTACAGCGTTCGTCTAGGCAGGAATAATCTTGTAAGGCATCGAAAAATATATTTCGTACCATAATCTCTAACTCCATTTACACGGTCGTGGTTTTCCGTAATCTATACCGTTCACAAATCCACATACTGTTGGTGCATTAGGAGCATCTAACCTGAACTTAATAAATGTTGTCTATGAGTATCCAAGTCTCACAAGCAATTACCTACAAACCAATTAGTGTTTCTATACTAATATCAATTAATTGAACTCACCAAGAGGACACATACAATCTATATAATACTGTAAATTGGAATATGTGTACATTGTTTAAATTTTCCCAAATGTCCACGAACCGGTTGTATTATTACTATGTTACATGAAATGATATCATGTTTTGAATCTGTTTCCGTCATTTTCCGTCAGCTTGTGAAGCGATGTATCAGAAAGTCACATACATGTATATACCAATCGGAAATGATATACACATGATATACAGTGTACACATTTTAAATCACAGTTTCGTAGCTATATTGCAGACTTCACGCATGGTGTACTTTCCTTTAGTGCTTAACAATCTTAAAATCATGCTTTTAAATTCTTATCTTTTCAATTTGGACGGGTGTATGTGAAATAGTCAGACGTTGGCCACCGAACCTGTTCAGTTTACAACATTGAGGTTTGGGCATTTTTCGTTTAGCGAACCAATATGAAACTTAACGATTGGATTCTGTATTACCTGAGGGCTGTATCAATTAATTAGTTAATTGAATCACGGGTTTTGAAGCTTGTGGTAAAAATGACAAGTATAAAACAAGAATTGTGAAATAAAGACATACAGAAAATGTTATTGGTTTCTAGTTCTATTTAGATTTGCAAAGTATATGAATTTAGAAAGATTTATTACAGCTTATTTTGATGTTGATGTTTATAAATTGGTAAACGCTTGTATAGTAGGCCACGTATTATAATATCGTATTTCGGACATATCAGTAAGATATGGTACTCATTTTCTACAACTTAGTAATTGCAATTATTACATGTTCTTTCGTTTCTTGGTTGATTGGTTGATACATTTCCAACTTACATAATCAATCTTTTCAAGTCTCATTATTCTTCATTTTGACTGGAACCACGTTCATGCAGAGCTAGCAATCTGTACACATCATTTGTGCCTTATATGCTTTTCAGTTCGTATTGCGTTCTGCCTTCCTCTGTTATCTGTTTCTGTAATTTGACTCCGAAGGAAAGGGTTGAACACTCGATGCATTAATATCATTCTATTCCATGAAAAAGTGCAATCACTGCAATGGAGCCTTGTGGATAAACAAATGAAGGACCACTTGTCTATGCGTGTGTGTGACTAATTGATACAACGCACGTATCCATAAAAAAAGCCTGGGGACCCTTGACAGAACACTTTATAGCGCATTTTAAGTGATTATTAAATAGTGAAACCATTAAGCCGCTATTTATTACTGATTAGTGTTGAGCAGTAAAATGTTCAATCTAGAACTGAACTTTATAAATACTCCTAACGATAGTAAGGTATAGTAATGATAATACTAATAATTAGATTAATATCCATATTGGCCTTGCTTTTGCAAGTTTCAGGATCCGCGATTCAATTAAATAAATAACTGATATTGCCTACAGGTACTTCAATATCCACTCCTATAATTGCTTCTGATACAACTGGGTCCTCCGTTACAGAACCTTTGTCTGAATAATTCTACTGTAAATTTGAAGATTTCCGAGTCACGAACAATAATCGAATTCATACCTAACCGTTCATTTCGAAAAGCTAAGCATTTTCGAACGAACGATTATTTAATAGCACAACACTAAATTTGTTTTAAAATATGCTTTGTATAACGATGTAATGTATATATCAGCAATATACTGCTTCTGATCCAGAATGTTTAAAAACAGTAAATAGTAAACATGTACAATGTACGTAACTTTCTAATACGTTTGTTCTTTTGATATCGAAATGAAAATACGCAAAATTCAAAACATAGCGTAAAACTCATAGTTTACAGCATCATATTTAAATCCACAATGGGAGGTCTATAAATTTACATTAATTTGGAAGCACTAATTGATATGTAGTTAATTGCTTGTCATAGCTTATTCTCATAGAAGAAGTATTATCTGTAGCTGCTCAATATGTTTAAAGAGAGAGTTGGTTCGTAAAAGCGCAATTTCCAAAACACGACGTCTATGTACATTATGTTTGAGATACTGGTATGTTAGAAGTTCAACGTATTAGTCCGGAACCTCACATTCGTTTTTCGAAGTGAAGACAATTCTAGGAATGCTACACTATTACAACTGTAAGAGTACCAACATACTCTTAACTGACTGAACGCAATTTATAGAATTAATCAGGACTATCTTAAATACATTTATAAACAGTGTGAACATATTTTTGATACAACAGTGATAAGTACACACATATGGGATAAAGACAATAAGTAGAAACATGTACTTCAATGGATACATATCAAACCTGAAACTTGTATTTGTTTGAATAGAGTAGAGAGCATAAACAATTAGTAACGTGTATACGATGTGTATCAAAATGTTGATATATCAAATAATATGCGTTAGTATCATCACGTGTTCCGTATCGTCAATGTACGGTACTGTAGATGATGTCTATACAAATTTTGAGTATGACTATTTTAATATTTGGAACCAATATGATCAGAAAATAGAGCACGAATGGATTTCAATTAATCAACATTTGGATTCCAACGACACGCAGACATTTTTGTCGACGTTTAATTCAACATTTCAGCGCTCAACATTATATCAGCAACTTAAACATTGTCCTTATACGCCTCTATGTGAGTATGATTTGTTTCCATCACGCAATGTTTCAGTGGTTCAGGCTGGTGTTTCGACTTGTTGCTACCCTTGCAATTGTGATTTTCCTAAATGTGTTGCAGAACGGACATGTTGTTTGGATATTCTGTTTCGGAACGCAAATAAAACAGCGAACGCTCCAGAAAAATCAACAAAAGGGTGTTCCCAACTGTACATGTCTAACATACAAAGTGAATTATTGGCCAGGAGTGTAGTTATGTATAATTCATGCCCATCCGACGCCACAGAACAGCTCAAAATAAACTGCACTCGAGATTATACTATGGACTTAAAAACCTTCGTAGATATTGCACCTGTTTTCGACTTGGCTTCAGAGAAGTTGTACCGAAATGCATATTGTGCTTACTGCAACAACCTTTCAGCCAACGACTTCCAACAGGCTCAACTGATCTTGTCCTGTGGTAATGAGGTCCGTTTTCAAACAGAACATGATGTAATAAAATCGGTAAAAACGATTGAAAACTGTACTTTGAACTTTAAAGTGGAGCCATATATAACACCAATAATATGCCCAGTTTCCGAATGTAATGCTACAGGTTACTGGGAAGAGTATGATGCAGAAATGGAAGAAGCTTGTGCAATGTATGATACCATCATAGAAATAGGGTCCATAAACTATCAAAACATATTTTGTGCATTTTGCGATGGAGTCGAATTTAGGAACGAAACTGAATGTACCATGGGTGGTAGCGAAGGTTCGATAGCGTTTTCTGGGATATTAAAATTAAATTTTCAGACGGTTTCATCGGAACCTTATCAAGAACGGAAAGACGATTCATGTTCTGTTGAACAAACATATGATCCTGTGAATGTAAGTTTACTTTTATATGATATTATCTGTAAGAGAACCACCAATTTATAACATACGTTGTACAACGACATGTATTTATCTATCTTAACAAAAGTCAGAAAATGTTCCAAATGTATACTAAGTCGTTTCTCAATAACTTTGTCATCGTAAGTGGCACACTGTAATGTTGTCATATTTATATATAGTACGTATAGTCCAGTTAGGATATTGTGACAGTGACATTGCAGTTTATGTGTACGCAAAAAGTCACCACCATTGTCCAAACAGGTAGAGCGAAGTTTGGTATGTTATTTAAGCATTGAAATTATAATTGTTTGTACAATATAAGCCTTTATAATTGGTTTTACACCGTTATAGTGGCCTCGACCGCTGCGTCACTGGATTTTTATCCTGACTGGACTATACATGAATTTGACACAAGTAGATTAGTGTTCCTAGTACATTTTACTAATACTCAATAATGTTGTCATTGTTTGTAGGTTATACATTATTATGGTGTCATATGTTTGAAGGCTTACTTTGCAACAACTATTGTAGTTAATATTTAACAAATATGATATGTGTACTATTATGTTCATAAGCTTAATCAATTGAAAAGAACAAACACTACATGTACAAATACCACTATTAATTGCGCAAGGAGAATGGAAACTTAACAGATACATAAATACGACAGTCTGCACAACCCGAGCAAACGTTAGCAGACAAGAAAGAATCACAGGGAAGACCACACACAACAAGCATAAGCCTTAAGCTCTCTATGTTACATGTATTTTGAACAATGAAACGAAGCAGCCTTATGCTGAACGACAAAGTTGTCAAAGGGCACATAAGTTTACATAGATAAACAAAAAGGTACTGCTATTTTCCTTCTTCTTGTTTTACTATAATGTCAACAATATAAAAATATCATACATAAAAGACGATTGACCGTTGGGCTTTCGGCTTACCGTGACAAATGTTATTTGGGGCTTAAACTATGTACGGTACACCAAACCTCATATGTGTCCCACAGACAATGTTATGTAATAGGACAGTCTAAAAAGAAGTCCCCACTCAAACAATTCCTTTACAAAAGGGCACAGCTGCAGATTGTAACAAAATGGGAAACAAGAAACACAGTCATATAAACAGTAAATATACAGTTGCCAAGAAAGTACTTAATAATTTATCAACAGTAACAAGACGGCAATGCATTTAAGGACACAACAATACAATACAATAAACAGTTACCAACAACTGTCACACAAAATGGCTTCCGGTTAGGCAAACTAAAGGAGTATACATAGTGTTCGATCATCGCAAGGTGAAATAGGAAGCATACATCTAATAGTGCACTGTAAACGTTGTTTTGAGATTTCAATTACTATATCTTATATTTTATACAGGATGTCTGCCGGGACTTAACATGTGCTTATCACATGTCTCTGCAAAGTAATGAATGCGTGGATCTATATGCTGAGGTTTCATACGTTGGATACACGGTTAACCTTCAAATAAATGCAATGGAGAGGACAACTATCCAGAAAGCCAATACACTGGCTGAACACTTGCCACAATTTCTGAGACAGTTGTACTGGGCGCATGGTACCATGTGTAAGGTGAATTTGCTATACATCGCAAATGCAAGTTTGAAGTATGACAATGTCGATGATGTGATCAACTCAACGTTAAGGTGTTTCAAAGTCAGGATAGAAATAGTCATGAAGCATTATCACAATCCGAATGATGTGGTAGAATTGGTGTTGAGTCTTAATAAATTTATAACAAGCCTACCCTACCACGACGAATCATCCAACAACATGCAGAATTTCGGTATGGTATTGCACATAACAGATGATGACCCACGAGTGTTTGACAAGTTCTTCAAAGATGCATCTGATATCGGCTACAGCTCACCAATCATTCCCACTGAAGAGTCGTTTACATCAACCGTTGAACAACATGCTATTCAGCTTGATCCGTATAGTGTTCTTATCCCACATTTTGAATCATTTATGTACTGGCCACCCTGTTCGCCTTTCGTCCAGCGTATGAACATTCTACACTTGTTACCGTGTCCAAAACTGGACATCTCGAAATATGAAATGCCATGGATACATACTGACGATGGAATAAATTTCATACATGGTAATTTCAGTCTTGAACATTCGCAGTTCTATTTTAAAGATAATTCAACGGTCGTTATTTGTTCTGATATATTTAAGGAGTATGTCAAGTGCATTTATCGAAGTGAAATTCAATCTGAAATGTCTGCTGAAACAATCCTGTCAATAAGCTGTACGTCTTTGTCAATTGTATGTCTAGTTATAACAATTATTGTGACTTATCTGCTCCCGGTTTTAAGAAAATCGCTACCGGGTAAAAACAGCGCATGTCTTGTGCTGGTTTTGTTATGTGCTCAGTGTATGTGGCTGGTAACTGAAACGGGTGTGTTGGATGTTGGATCAACCGCCTGTATAGTAGTCCGGCCCGAAATCCCCGAAATTTGACCGAACCTTGCATTGGAGTATAAAGTTTTTTTCTTTGCTGATTTCAGTAGACAAGACCTTTCAAATGGAATTTCTGACGGGTGACATTGTCTTGTTTGAAATGCCATGGATACATACTGACGATGGAATAAATTTCATACATGGTAATAACGTTAAAAAGTGCGAATTTTCGGAATCGGTAAAATTTAACGTCACTGGCCTTTATATTTGGTAAATAATCGCTGTGGTATTTTTTATAGTGATTTGCCATTAAGATATCAAACATCTTAAGCTAGGCTATAGTACAAAATGTGGTATTTATGGGGTAAAACATTAAATAGTACATGTATGGAGGAAAATTGCATTTTTTTTAATAGGTAGACCGGGTACAATGTCATGTATCTTTGCTCTGTGATTAATCAATATGAATGGTGTTAATAACATTACAGTTTTAATATCAAAAGTCTTAAGTTCGGCTTTTGTGCAAATGTGATAATTTGGGGTATACATTGTAACTTCAAAATATAAAGAAAAGGGGCGAATTTTTCGAGGTTGTAGACTACACAGTCTTTTATCGTTTTATTTCATAGTAAATCCATGCAACATGTACTTATTAACATGTAGAGTTTAAGATATCAAACCTATGTGCAATGTTATTGAGATTAGTATGATATATTTGGATAAAATGTTAAACGTAGGCTTTATTGCCCTTAGATATTTATATGATATGTATCCCGGGTCATAGAAGTGACTATTCTAGCTGTGTGTAAGTTACATCATAGAACTATTACTAGCAATGCCCAACAGAACTAGTAAAGTAGTATGTGTTATCCCCTATAGACCCGGAGATGATGCTGTGCAAGGCAAATATAGATTTCAATAGAGCCAGTAATGAGTTCTCCGGCTGAGTACCCAAAACTAATAAATCAATAGCAGCATCTGGCACAGTAGTTGATATCCCATCCCATTAGGAATTACTACTGGTATACCAGGCAGTGTTTTGTCACCCTCATAGAACCCAGAATACCTGTTCACAGCAGTGTTAGGTATCATATAGAGCATAGTATGGCTATTCTATGCAGCGTTTAATGCCATAATTATAAAGTCTCGAATGACAGTTTTAGACATCACAAAACAAGGTGAAACTGTGCCAGGTAGAGTCAGAACATCCCAAATAGATCAAGGAATGGCTGTTCACAGCAGTACAAGGTTACTAATCTATACTATCATAGCCCTGGCACTCGACAAGACAAACAACTCTATAAATGGCCTTGGCCTATAATCTCTACGTTTTTGGTCAGTGGGTCATACATATCAATGACAGTCAGTTGTACCCTATAAAATTAATGAAGTGTATGTTATATAATTAGTACCACACAGGGCAACAAAGAGCAGTTCCAAACTACATTGGGTACCAATTAAAGAAAGGAATGGCTGTTTCATGTCATATATGTGTCCGAATTAAGCAAGGAATAGTCTAGAGGTAGGGCGCACGCTTTGGGATCGAGACGTCCCGTGTTCGATCCCACTCTGCACCATTGCTTAATTTCTCTGAGCAAAAATAACCCACAATGCCCACTCGACGAATGTGTGAATTGGTACTTGTGATGATTTGCATATTCAATATTTCTGGACGCTATTTCTCGATTTTGGCGCACACATACCAGAGGAGAACTAGTCTCCACAGGGAGACAGAAACGCAAGTATCCTTAGGTAGCCCAATGAATGTCAAAGGGTGGCTGAACGGCTGAATTTCTGAAAGTGGCCCTGCACAACTCGGTAACGTTTTAACTTTAAATGTCAAATGTACTGTTTGATACCCTATAGATTTATAAATGGCTGCGTCCAGTAGTATTGTATATCAAATGAAGTCAGGAATGACTGTGTCAGGCAATATTCAATCAGTGATGGCTTGACAAGTAATCCTTATAAATTCAGGAATAATCACTGTCATGCTTCCAACAGTATTAGGTAACCCTTTTAGGTCATAAATTGCTATGCTATCATTTGGAGCTGGGAAAGGATGTGTTACATACCCCGTAGAGCAATAAAATTAATGGCATGCAGACCCAAGCAGTGTTGGGTAGCATATAAAGCTATGAATGACTGTGTCTGATAGTATTTGCTATCTAATAGAGCAGTGTTAGGTACCACAGACTGCATGTGCCAAGACGTGTCAGGTGGCCCGTGGGCTCCAGGAATAAACACTATATACAAATGTAGTATATGTTAGGTAGATTGTGAAACAAGTTCTTCAACTCATATTAATTAATCACGCTCGGTGACTAATTATTGGTGTTATTCATCGCTACGGTGGTAAGGGAGAGAAACCAGCGTCCCATTTATGCTAAGTATCTATATATGCAAGGGAATTACTCCATGGTAGCATTTTAAATCGTCTTTGGTATGACCAGGCCTGGGATTGAGCCTGGGACATCCCGCAATCGAAGCGAACGCTCTACCACTAGACTATCGAGGAGTGACTGTACACAGCAGTATATGGTATCGACAGCGCTAGGGGTGACTGCCATGCAGGGTTATGTACGTATAGGTCCAGGAATTGCTGAGCCAGGTACCACAAAGAGTAACAAATTGCTGATACCATAAGATAAGCAGCAGCGGCATGTACCCAATTAGATGAGGAATGGCTGGTGGTGGTGAGTACTTTATATGGCTATGTATAGGTTTACATTTTTTCCGGCCTGGCTTTATTAAATGGTGGTCAAAGCTCAGTAGGTCTTAGATTGTTTGTACTCATAGGATATTGAATGGTGGACTCACTGTTGGTTTTAATACCCTATTTGGCCTAGCAAGCTTGTACTCAGTGGTGGTGAGTACTCTATAGGGCATGACTTGTGATGCATGTATTCGGTTCTAATGGGAACCTCGTATGTTCAGTAATGGTGGACTTGGTGTTGATGAGTAATACAAAATTATAATAAGGCCGGAAATGGCTTTATGTAGTACAATCTGACTTGTCTGTGGATTAAAAATGTTCATATAATTTTAGTGATGTTTTACCACAATACATCGCATTTAGTTTAAAGCATAGACAACTTGAACTGCATGATGATATGTACCTCTCACAGTGATTTACTGTCAAGTTAAATTAATTATAACAGCGTAGTAAACATATTCCCAAAAATCATACTTTTCGTGACAATTGTGTATGTTCTATCCTAAAAATTATATATTTTGCACCATACCATGATTTAAGATGATTGTTATCATTAATAATTCATCACTATAGATTATATTATAGTAATTACAATTGTAATTACCAAATAAAATGAACCATGACATAGAAGTCTATCCAGTTCCGAAAATCCGCATTTTCCGTTATATTTTTTAGTGTTTACCCCCGAAATTCCACATTTTGTACGTAAGCCTATCTTAAGGTGTTTAATATCGTCATCGCAAGTCACTATTAAACTATCACGGCGATTATTTACCAAATATAATGGCCATTGACGTTAAATTTCACCGATTCCGAAAATTTGCACTTTTAAATGCACTTTTAATGTTTTTCCCCAAAATACCACATTTTGTACCATAGCCTAGCTTAAGGTGTTTAATATCTTCATCGCAAGTCACTATATAACTATCACAGCGATTATTTACCAAATATAATGGCTAATGACGTTATTAGTCCACCGATTCCAATAATTCGCACTTTTCTATGCACTTTTTAACGTTTTACCCCAAAATACCTCCCTTTGCATAAATGCACGGCACTAAAATTTTGCAGTCTTCAACTGCAACTTAATAACTACATATAAATGTGATTTATTACAAAATATGATTATAAATAACAATGTAGTTCACCGATTCCAAAAATTCGCAGTTTCGTTTATATTTTGGAACTTTTACCCCAATTTTCTCAAAATGCTCAAGGGTGACACAATGTCACCCGTCAGAAATTCCTTTTGAAAGGTCTTGTCTACTGAAATCAGCAAAGAAAAAAACTTTATACTCCAATGCAAGGTATATTGGGTTTGGGGCCGGACTATAGGTGTCGGTATCATGGTGCATTTTCTATGGCTTTTGTCTATATTTTGGATGAATGTGTGTACTTACCACATGTTTCACGCTCTTACAAAAATATCCCTTATCAAAAGAGAAGGTTACACTTGCCGCTTCGTGGTGTATAACTTGTATGCTATCACTATGTCAACTATTCCAGTAATTGTTAATGTAGTTGTGTCTATATATACTACCGGTCAATACGGATATGGTGATGTTGTCTGCTATATTTCCTCTCAGACAATGGTGACATTTACATTCGGAATTCCTACCGCTATTGTCATTCTCGCAAACATATGCATGTACCTGTATTCAATAATCAGAATAAAAATAACGTCTAGTTCCGGGATCCAGAAAAATGTCCAACATGAACGAAACAGTTTGCTTATATTTGTTAAACTCTCCACAATTACTGGAATTACTTGGGTTTTTGGTTTCGTGTATAGTTGGACTGATCTAGCGGTGTTTTCATATTTATTTATTATACTTAATGCTACTCATGGTGTATTTATCATGCTAGCGTTTATATGTAACAGACGAGTCATAAAACTGCTCCTTGATAAAAATGTATCTTAAGGACTGTCAACACAGCTGAAATTTTGACTTCCATCTGTTAAGTTCATTATCTCTTTCAATTGGGTGTTAGACATTGTGCCGTTTAATTGTGGTCGGTGTTGTTTTGATGTTTTCTGTGCTTGGTCGTTTCAGTTTACTGCTGCCTTACCTGTCCCATATGTTACTATGTTTGGACGACATTCGTAATGACAGTCATGACGTGTTTACGTGTTACTGAAATGATGTGTCTCGGAATAAATAATTCATTTAAGTTGTCTATGTGTGTTATTTATTTGTCTTAAATTATTTAATATGTTGATTATATGATAAGAATTGTTCTCGATATTTAATTCCTCGAACTATGTTACACACAAACCATCTAACGCTTGAGCTATACAAGTATTGTTCTGTCCAGTGTAATGTCTATAAATGTAAAAGTTTGAGTAAAAACACAGTTGTAAGAAATCTGACAAAACGGTCAGTGAAATTCTATGACAATCGTTCATAAGAAGTGTAACACAAGTTAAGAAATCATGCAGTTACACTTTTTGCGCAAAAAAATAAAAGGCGTTAATTATAAACGCCTCTTATAACTACGAATTTCATTGATATTATTGTTGTAATTTAGACCATCAAACTGCATATACGAGACATATTGTAGGCGTGATTGGAAAGAACTTCTGTTCGGCTTTCTGAAGACAAATAAATCATTCTAACAGTTTACACATTCAATAGCAACAGCCTTACGGGCAACATGAAATGCCATCAACGAAATATGAAACAGTTCAGAAATTGTCTGGGCGATATTATATTTTTCCATCGGCTTGGTGAATTTATTGTTTTCCTTCTATCTGTAACGGATACTATACACAATAAGTGTTACAGTGGATATTAATTTCTTGTTTCATACACCTAACGAAGTCATAATGTGATATTATCAAACATATAAAGTCTGACTCTGTTGTGCTTAGTTGTAGTTTAAGAACTTGTTTGACAGCTGAAATTAGGAACTGTAGTGATTTAAAACATTTTCGTATTTTGTGTTTGGCATTGTGACGTATGATTGTGATTTGTGTATTTTACTTCTCGTGTGTTCCATGTTGTGCTTTTGTGTTCGGCCTTTTCTTTTCAGCGCTGCCTTTCCTGTCCGAATTTGCATAATATTTTGCAGTATATCATGGCGTGTATCTCCTTTCTTACCGCAGTGTCACTGATATTCATTTTGCAAAATGTTGGTTGCATTTTACTATATGATTTAGCAAACACTGTCAGACAGGTGAGCACGAGTGTAAATATACACCATTAGACATTGTCACTGAAGCATCAGCCATTGGTCAAAGTACTATGTATGAATATTGTAACGATATGGGTTCACATAACGGTTCTTATCCGTTCAGGTCAGTAACTTTTTGTGGGCCCTTTGGAAAAGCATGCAAATGCAGCTCCAAACAAATTATAGAAATGATCACACTTTTTGGACACCTAAAGCCTATGTCCCACTGAGCATTTTTTTGCCTCGGCGATGTATTCTTGATGGAAAAATAATGAGTTATCAGGATATCGGGAACAGGTCCTTCGTGGTCTAGGGGAAGCTTCGGGCAAGTCATGAGACAATTTGTGATATAGGAAGGAATCGTGATGAATCAGGAGAACTTTGCCGATGACGAATTCCTCGGTGGGACAAAGGTTTAACATGAGGATTTTGTATAATTTTAATTTCTTTTCGAGTTTTGTCTTATGTGCTCGGGTGTTTCTTTTGAGTGTTGTCCCCTGTCCGATGTTTTAATATATCAAGCAAAGATTGAATTCCAATGATGCATTGGAATATTCGTTTACGTTCGAATCTGCTATTGGAAGAACCACGCTTTACCCACTTAAAACGTCATTATTTCTTTTTTCATCCTTTACAAAAACGCGTTAGTTTCGGGCACTCCTGGTTCCTGAAGAGACACCTTGTTGAATTCGTTGTATTCTTCCCTGTCCGATTTTTAGTATCATTTTGTCCGTGTGTTTTGTCCTTTTCAGATTGCCTGTTGCCTTTGTGATGTGTTTCGTTGTACCTTGCTTTCCCTGTTGGATTTGATTATTACAATTTGGGTAATCTCCTAACTGTTATAACTGATAGACTGTCGATGAGAAGAAAGAAATGTGCAAAAAGTACTTTAATCGTTAAACCAGTGGGTGAAACGTTATATATACAGTGCCCACCAAAAATAAGTATACAGTAAATAATTGTTGCAAAATTAGACTTGGTTAAGTATGTCAATATCTGTTTATCCGACCGTCACAATTATACTAGTTTTCAAAACTACAGCTAGTATGTATGTCAAAAAAGAGGTAGACATAACAATGAATGTGCTCTGAATTGAAATAACCATGTGATCCAATAGGCTGAAATTTCCATCTTTTTGTGGAAAAGTTACAATTCAAGCGGGGCAAACAAACTTTATATTTTGCATCTAGGGTGCCAATCAATGTAAGGTCTTTACATTTAAGAAACAAAAATGTTTATTTTCTTCAAAAATAATTTTGTTTCACTGTTTTGCAAATAGTGTTATTACAGACAAGTGAATGGAAAAATAACAAATGTAAACGTATTTGTGGTGGATACTGTATATATATATACACATGTACAGTATGCAATTGTGATCTCTATGTAGTTAAGAATGTTAATGATACAAATGTAAATATTAAGTCTGACGGCTCAATAAGTTCGAGTATACATGTGAGATTATACATGTACGTATGTGATAAATAATTATTGAGAACGGGATATGCAGTTATAATATAGATACACGGATTAGTTCACAAGTACGCGTATGTGAAAAATAGTTTTATGAGTCATTGCCTTTTCTTATCGCTAGTTTTATTGTACGTCAATAATTGCAACCTATGTGTTTCGATTTGATCATTTGAATTTAAATGCGATTATCGGGCATTTTTCACAAATCAATATTTGAACAGTTTTGATTTGGTAAATAGAATCAAGAAATATTTTTTCATTTCATTGGATTTATTTTTTCATTCGTGTGTGTTTTATAATTTGGTGTACATATGAAGTTTATTGATTGATGGATAGAAACTAATGGCTTTCGTTTTGTATGTACATGCATATTGATGACAAATGCATGTAGTTAAAAGAATGGAATATCGGTTATAGATCTATTGTTGTTCATCTTCCATGTGTTGTATGAGTTGCAAATAATCATATATGAAATTTAGGTTGTTTAAATATTCAATGGTCAATTCAATTGTTTATCAGAGAACTATTTAAATTTAGGTCGTTACAGTGCGTAGTAATTTCGTGATTTTCCCTTATGGCCTAGCATTCTGAGAACAAATTCAATATATGAAATGAAAATATCAAAGTTTGTCGTATCAATTAATGTCGTTTTATATATTATTCATGTTTTATATGTACGTGTATATTGATATAATTACAACTGGGCAAATTGTTTGTATAGATACTGCATTCTGATTGGTTTAAACGGTATGTGACCCGTCTGCCATTTTGCTTTAAAACAGCTCCGTTGCAAATTGCTTCCTGGAACTACGGCGTTTATTTTCCCGCACTTCATACACCGATGAACAGCAGATTCTTAAGCAAATATATGTAGTCGCAGAATTATGTTACGGTACAGGATCTATTGTTCGTTACCTTGTAATTGAAAATTCATAATATATCTGTCAAATATGTAAGCCACAATAAATAAAGTCGTTATTATTAATACCTTATACTTCTCTTATTAAAAACATAATGGAATTTAGCGTCTTTTGGCTCTGTGCTTAAATTTAAGATCAGTGTAGGTGGTTACGATACGTCGTTATTGTGGGTTTCCCCTAATGGCGACATGCAAACGCATGCATATCAATACTATCATTTTGATCAATATTTGAACAATCAGACATAATATATAAAACGTGCATGTAGTTGATAAATTGATATATAGAATACATGTGTCAAAGTTTATCGCAACTAACGTACAGTTTTGTATGCTTTTCGTAATCGCAAATAACCCTCATAAATCGTCAGTAGGCGGAATGGGGCCTGTGTATATACAAACGTATACAATTGAGTTAATAATAATCAATTTTCGCGATCTTTTTTCTGTTGTAAAACACTTTGTTGAAGTATCTAATATAATTTATCAACTGATATTTCGTTATACGGTATATTTATCGTTTGTAAAAAATACGAAATTGCATCCTAGTATAATACCGAAAGAGTAAACTTTTGCTGGTTAAATCGCGAAAATATGTGACAATATAATATACAAATGTACACACCGGTCTTTTTGTTAGGAAATATAGGATATAATCTTAACACCGTTGTTGTTTACGATTACACAAACATTGTAAATCTTTCAACATATGGTCAGTATTGAGGTATATATATCAGGGTGGTGTACGTGAGGACATATTTTAGTACATGTACGCTTACTCACCCTCGTGTCCGGAGGCTACCTGTAACATTAACCATTATATATAAATATATCATGATGTATCTTTAGCTTATTTAGCAAATATACATTGTTTTCTTAAGTAATACAAAATGTAGTATGGTTACATGCGTATACTATTATGGTATGTGGCGTATAAAAGGATTGTTGCAAGCCGACACTTAAATCGCATTAAGACATACTATAGTATCTTAATTCGCATATATTATTGTTGGTCGCAATTCAGGTGCAATGATGTTATCTTAAGTTTTGGCGAAATAAATATTTTTTATCAAGTCCAAAGTTTGACACTCACGAGGATTTATTCATAAGCTGTAACTATCATGGATATTCGATATAGATGTCGTATTCTGAAGAATTCCACGTGACGAAATCTCGCGTATGTCTCGTCAACATGAGAATGGCCACCAAAATGCAGACGAAAAATTAGTGTGCTCTTATTGGAAGTTATTTTCATCCGGTGGCTGTTTCAGACAGAAATTTCAGGTAAGTTAATTTATCAGCGTATCAGTTTCCTTTTCACCATTTAGGTTATTTTTATGTGAAGTTATACAATGACATGTACATGAATACCCCGTCTATTCATCCCTATAGGTTACGAAATGCTACCAAACGCTAGCAGAGGTTATCATGTTAGTGAACATATGGAAAAATAACCCTCTATAAAACACCTTTATGAGTTCATGAAGTGGTAAAACACTTAAACGTACGTTTTATAACTTAATAAATTGGTTGAATTAACGTTGGAAGATAAAATAATTTATCTACAACCCATTACATATATCGCGCTTATTTGTAATTATCAAACCTTTCTAAAAACATTGTAACAGCCACACTCATAACATGGTTTGTAGAGCACTTGATCGCCTATCTGTAGGTCGCAAGTTCGAACCTTGATGAGACAGTGGTATCCAAGACTAAATGGCTAAACGATTAATTTGTCTTGCACAGTTTATTAGTTTAGGTTCGAATCCCACTATACATGTAGGTGCGTCACTGGTTGGCCACTCGGGAGCAATGGTTTATCTACTTTTGCCGTTATATCAAGTTTTATGTTTGATAATGTCACTAGTACCGGGTGGTGTCTAACCCATCTTAGACAACCAGCAATATCCATTTATATAAAATGAGCCTTTTATAAGCCGGTGACGTTTATAACACAGGTGTGTGTATTGGATATAATAAGTGTTCGCGGGGATTTAAGCACATTTTCTGTTTAAGGAAGGTGGCATTCTAATAGGTCAGTGTTTAGTCAAGTCTACATATTCATGTGGATTATTACACTGGAGAACGAGAATGAACAGGTGGTTGCTTAATTCAGATAACATGGTATGATCCTATACAAAATGTCTTAACAACGACAATAGGTCCGCCTTGCTAGCCTAGTGGAAGAGTCCGCTTCGAGTGCGAGAGGTCCTGGGTTCGATCCCAGGCCGCGTCATACCAAAAACAAAATCGACATAAAAAGAAAACCGGCCCCCTCCTGTCATACCCTTGTGGTGATGGGTACTATCAGGGATGAGGTGCCGAGAGTGATTACTATAAGGTGTAAAAACGTGTTTCACAATTCACCAAAAATAAATTACTAGTAGATCTAGTATAAACTAGCCTAGTGGTAAAATGTCCGCTTCAAATGCGAGACGTCTCGAGTTCCATCCCAGACCCCCACATATCGAAGACGATAACGCCAGATGATACGTCACTACATAATTATGACGTACCATAATGACGTAGCAGTGTGCTCACGTGACTACTAGGCCGACTTGTATTTCTCCAGAATGGTTAGTTCAAGTAACTGCTAGTTCGTCCGGTGTCAGGATGTAAAAGTGACCAGAGAGCCCCCCATAGGACTGAAATACTGTTGAAATGTGGACCTTAAACACTATTTTTAAAACAAATGGTATGCAGCACACATAGGGCCTACTGAAGTCATACGCCGCGGAGTGACAATCCTGTATTTCGAATAAATTATTGTCAATATTACTTTTATTACTATATTATCATAATTGACATATGAAATCATTCGACTGTTGCTTTGGGTAGTAACAGAACGAACAGTACTGTATTAATTACAAATCATGGCATTTATTTCATTTATATTACTTGAGCTTCATAAAAGGGACGAACTAACACAGCTTTCGAGAACGTCATTGCACTGTTAAATAAAACGAGGTCGAAGTAAACACCTACTCTAGAGGATTGGTAGGGTCATATACCGATCATAAAACTTGAACTTAAATGCCCGAAAATTGAGCATGTTTTGTTTTTGTACCCCGTTACACAACACATGCTGGTAGCTATGTGTTCCTGTAGTATATTCCGAACTATAAAGTGCTATTGGCCTAACTCCATTTATTAGCGATCGGCGTATATTAGTTGACCAAGAATTGAATAAAGTCAGGGTGATTTGAGTAGTATCAATATGATTGGAATAACGTTGGAGACAAATAATCCCAAAATAAAATATGAAATATAAAATATAATTTCGTTTTCGCAATATTAACAAACGATACATAAAGATTGTGTCATTCTTACATAAGAAACAACACACTTGCTCATTACATAGCCGTGGCTAAATGTTTAATTGAGATATTCATCAAATTAAACTAACAAGTTGTTTAACAACATTGCCGAATCGTCTCAAAAGCTTTTTAGTTTGACGCTGACATGGTTAGGTTGATCGCCCTGGGTAACAATTTGCTTTGATTTGATTGATACAACAAATAAATGTTATGACTGGTGTGTCAATGACTTATAGCTTCATATACCAACACCAGAAATCAACATGACATTTATTACATTTTCCAAGGTCGTTATGTCCGCTTGAGGGGATGTCAACTGTTTGACGAACATTCTTTTAGTATTTCCAGGAAAACCGTGTCATGTGACTGATAATTCGTTGAAATGCGACGTTGATCCAGAAACAAACAGACTAGACGCATTAAAATAACATTTTTACTTTCACCAAGCCATGGTCAACTACAAGTATATGCCCTCCTTTGGACGTTAAAAGACATAAATGAATACATCACCAGTCCAATGAAACCTTCACAGTATACGGATAAACATTTTTTGTAGGAGTACCTTTCAGTTTACACTATAACTTCAATAACATGGGCACCCTAATCACTCTTTAAAACTTCGTTCATACAAGCCAACGCTGTCACCATAAAAGTAACATAGGAGGACGTGGGACTCGAACCAACTGTGCTAGCCGGGCGCCTGACGCGAGTCTGCCTCTACAGTCACTACACTCCTGTCTTAATGATGTTAATAAGTGGTCTTATTTCTGAGGTTGTCTTTATAAAGGTTTACAAAAATGCTACAGCTTATGACATTTTCATTTAATGTAAGATAGACAAAGTATACCGTCGATTGATTTTTCCACAAAATGTTGGAGCTAAAATGTTAAGACACAATTCTATAACCGCCGTACACGAATAAAAGCGTTTTGAAACGGTCAAAAGTCCTTATAAAGGATGTATTTAAAATATAACCTACATTCTGGGTCAATGAAAAAGCTAAGTTAGAACATATTAATTACACTTTAATGACTAAAAAGGACTGTTTAATGACTAAAAGGGACTTCGCTCGCCCCGCCCTTTCAATCATCAAAAATTAATGTGTCATAACTATTACAAAAGATAAGAACCGAATATGTGTAATACTACTGGCCTAGTTTGTCTATAGACATTATTTACATGTATGACAGACGTCGACTCGCCTGTAAGGATAGTGTCTATATATGACCGCTGGTAACGAGCATGATGCACGTCCTTGTGTCAACACTTTACTCTCTACCAGTATGCTGAGTCACCGAGGTCATGATTAATGTGCATCGCAACTGTAATTACTTCCATTACAGTCCCATATTTACGTCAAGTTCTCATTTAGTTATCTCCCCATGTAAAAACAATATGTTTAAATGTACTGTCTTACGTACATGTATTCGCGTAATTTTGGTAGGCCTATAGAAGCCTGTAGTTGTCTTCCGTCTGTTCCTAGCCCATATTAGAAAATTGTGTGCAATTATCTTTATTTAATCAACGGAAGGAAACAATAGTGTGTGCGGTTTAGCAGGAAGTTTTCATCCGTTTTAGTTCAAACTGTCGTCAATCGATGGCAACATGTACACTTAAACCTCAATATATACTAACACCATACAACCTCGGACCTTGAAATTCTGGTTCGATTATGGAGTTGGTCTTCATAAAATTGAAGTTAAAATACTTAAAGAGCGAAATAGTGAACACGGACCTGAAAATGTCGTCTTACTTTTGAGGTGGCTTTATTATTTGGGTGGTGATTATACTGTATTATCACATAACCTGTGGTCCAGGAGTGCCGTAAAGCCGTGCCTTAAATATCGTTCGGCACTCCCAGACTGTGCAATAAATATTTAAATTAGCTTGACGTGACGTTAGCCAATCTATGCATTGATCCGTCAATGACGTCAGGATAATATCAACGTCGCCATGACGTCGCGCTCATTGTACCGCTGAATTGTGGCTGAAACAATCATATGCAGCGTACATCATGCTTTTGAACAATAATGAGCGTATTCTAAGGTTATGCGATAAATAGAATTTAACATTCGTGCTCATTACATACGAGTGTCATACCATTTTGTCCACTCGTTTAATAAAACTCGTATGTAATGAGCACCTCATGCAAGATCCCCTATTTCTCCAGCACAGGTATATGCATTATTGATAAAGAATTTCTTCGATATTCGTTTTCAATGATACAGTAACCTGTGGTCTCTATGGTATGTTTTATCAAAGCACTTACGGTGTTCTTAAACTTACATTCAAATTTGAATTCTTTATTATTCTGTAAAACTTTCGCAATGAGGACAAGTGTGATTTTAGAGGTTCACTAAATGAATATTAATTTATATTGAACAACCTTTTGCCACAAGTTGTAGCTGAAAATGAACGATAATGAATCCAAATTTGAACGCAAGTTTGATACTTCCCTCAGTGCTTTGAGAAAAACAGTACATAGGTGCTCATCGACAATTGTTCTAGATGTCGTCTACCGTGGGCAATTCTAATAACATACGGGTACTAATCATATTTAGAAAATATATAATCTACTTATACATCTGTCGTGCTGAGAAATGATTGTTGTTTTTTATTCGGTCGTATAAAACATTTAAAGAATTCGGTTAAATGTAGCGAATCCTCGGTATGGGGGTAGATAAATTGTTGATGTAACAAAAGGTGAACGGGAGACTTCCACGGCGTGTCATTGTTCGTATTATCATACTATGCATCTGTCTGTCATTTAGGTGTCAGATATTTAAATATTGAAAACTTATTGCCCTGTGACATGTCACAGTTTGACTGCTCAAAACATCATAACAAATGTAGGCGTTCTTGTTATTTGAAAAGAACAGAACTGAAATGTTATGTGACATAATTATGTTGTAAAGTACATATTCATTTATAGACTATTATGCTAAACTCGAACGTAACGTAGGCTTATTTCTTTTTTAATAAGTCTTAAGTTCCACTGATCCACCGTGATTATTTTAGCCATCATGACGGAGAAAACCCGGTCAAACTATCCTAACATAGGATGAACCAGCGGTAACCTGGAACGAACTAATATGCTGAGCGTCAAGTGAGGGCGATATACCAGTATCATTGCCAACGTCTTTGGTATGTTGCTGTCTGGAATCGAACTCGAGTCCCCTAGCACTCGAACCGGACGCTCTATCTATGGACTATCGTGACGGAAGGCTTAAATCTACTGCCATAATGTAGTATAACATGTATTTAGCAACCATACAAGTGAAACATAAAAGGCGGCTGCTTACAATAGGAGATTGCTCAATACAGTTTTATCTAACATATTAAGAAGAACCAACTAGGATTTAATTTATTGACTGTTTAAAACAGACGATTACTGAACTCAAATCACCACTAACACAGGATTGATCCATAGGCACATGGTTTCAAATGATCTCAGTGTACCCTATATTGAATTATCAGAGTGTACCCTATATATACAGAGAAGGTTGTGCAGCGGCCATGTTTAACCCCAACAGATATCACCATACAGAAGCTGATACTCCGTTTTTCTTCAGTAACTGCTGTCACAGCAAACACGGATACCCGTTCCTGTAAAGTCATATCCGTTGCAGCTAAACAATGCCGCTACACAACCTTTTCCATATATATGGTACATTCAGATAATTCTATATAGGGAACACTGAGATCATTTGAAACCATGTGCCTATGAATTGACTGTAATCTTACTATGTATCGTTATACAAATAAATAAGGAATCTCTCTTACCGTCACTATCTAAATATAAATACAAATTCTTACAATACTAGTATTAAACATTATAACATAGTGCTATCTACTAGTATATCATTTACATAATTACGTTATATGATACCGAGCATATAGGACCCGTATAGTACATGTATCATCCAATTTTGCGTAAATTTGCTGAAATTATAATACCCCTGAAATCCATGATGATTATCTAGTGCAACAAGCAAACTAAACTCTAGTTTCTACAATGATATAACATTGACGGTTGTTTTTAAGTCCTTCATAAACTCGTGATCTTATCTAATTCTCTTTCAAAGGAACTACAAAGAGTAATCGGTATAGTCTGTTAGCGACTAGGCTGGACCCCCATAAACCATAAATATCTTTTAAAGTAATTATGCAATTTGATTGAAATTTGGTATTGTACACTGAATTACCTTTACCAACTCTGTGTTTAAATTTCAGAATTTGGTACGAACTCATTAATTTTTTCGCCATTGTGTCTAATGTATTAAATTTTGTATTTTAATCAACAAATGGACAGGGAGTAAAATAAGCCATTACGATCAGGTAGTTAGACTAATGCTATTGTATTTGTAATAACTGTAACGGGACATACATGGATAACTTTGTCCTACATTTGACTGGTCATCAATGTGTATATAGTTGAGGCCCACCATCTGATTGTAATGATCATTTGTATAAACAAAATGTTGAGTCTTGAGGTGAGCTTGAACATAAAACACATGTACACTTTGATGTATGGGCCTCATTTTATATTTGCAATCGTCACTGGTGTGTTACTTAATGTACAGTTATATTGAACCAATTTGCTTACCTTTGCTGTTCCAGTCACTTCAATCACCCGTACGTATTTAACCTGTTTTAGACTTAAAATTTTACATTGGAAGTAAATGCAAAGTACACTTTTCTGTGGACCAAAAATTCTGTTTTAATTTATCAGAGTTGGTAAGGTTGATTTATGAAGATATACCAAGTTTTATTCTAATTGGCATTGTACTTTTTAAGATATTTAAGGTTTATGGGGGTCCAGCCTAGTCGCTAACGGACTATAATTTATACCCGAGATCTGCAATTTCCTGTCTCTATAGATTATTAAATGCGCACGATCCGCATTTGTATTTTCTCCTTAAATCAGTTTGATTGATTCGCTATAAGAACCTTAAACATCTAATAAAATACACGCAGTCATGATTTTTGTCCTGGTGACGATAAACATGCTTATACATAAAGAATGACTGGGAAAGGCTTCTTCACAACAGTAATCAGTCATAAATTGAAGTTAGCCTTCAAAGGGGTTTAACAATAAACAAAAAGACAACACTGATTTTATTTCATAGGAAACGTCAATAAATGAAGAGTATAAACCAAGAGTGGTTCTCTTTTGTTTGTGTCATTAGAGAAAGGCTCAGGCCGAAACGTCAATAAATGAAGAGCATAAACCAAGAAAAAGACAATATTTGCTTCCATGACATTTTGCTTCCCCCTAGAATATAGGGTAATTTAAGTCGCGTCCACCTATTAAATGTATAGTACATGTGCCGGGTAGTTACTTTTGGATCAAGTTCGACACACATAAACCACCATATCAGTATTATGTACCTTCTATGTATATTCTAAATCCTGCTCTAATGTGTTTTTTAGAAAATATCCGTCAGAACATTAATTACTTGTGAATTATATAAACACGGGTATACGGGCTATTGAGCCTTTAGATTAGAATATAGAGTTTGGTGAGACCACGTGATGTCATTGAAGTGTAGAGAAGTTTCATGTTTCTAAAAAACTTGACTACTTCAGTGGTCTAAACAAATATTTAACTGTCATATCCCGTGTTCATCTTTACGAGAGGTCTGACAACTTGTTGAAAAGGTTCGTGCACATATTTCTATATTCATTTTGTTCTGTGATTTATTCGTATTTTAACTTGTGCCTTGTATTGAATGTATTGCATGGAATTGGATCATCTTCTATACAAACTATGTAAGTATTATAGTGAATGGATCTTAAAATAGTTTTGTATTGTTCGTATTTAAAAGCAAGCTTCTTTATAAGTGATTTTTATCCCAGTCGGAGAATACAACGTATCAGGACAGTACAAATTTAATTTCAATACTGAATTTATAGTTCGGATACAAGTTAGAAATTTGTTCTAAATATTTCAAACGGTGGATTTCATACGGCCATGGTCTAGGCAAAAAAATAATATAACTTCAAAGTAATCTTTAATAATTGATACTAAATGTATATAAATATACTAATCGTTGCTATGATTGTTTGAAATATTGCGCATTACAAAATATGCAGCATTATTGCTAGATTTGTAAGGAAGAGAATTAATAACAGTTGTACGTAATTAAAATGCAGAATATCTTGTATAACTGTAAGTCAATTAATGCACCAAATATGACTGGCTAAACAGGGTGATTGTTCGGTATATGTGTACATTCCTATTTAAAACAAGCATAGCTAATTGGAATTTAATTACCATTTAGCTTAGGTGGGTGGTTACGTATATCACGTAACCACTTACACAGGTTCGGTGGTAGTTTCCAATTTAAGGTAAAGTAATCATTACGCGTAAAATTGTTTCTTTATTACCAAAGTCTGCGTTTGATGCTTATTTATATATATTATCAAAGTTAACGGTGTAACTAATAATCATTTTTAAAAAGCAAAATACGATACTTTTCTGGTGCACAGGAAATTGTTATGTGTAATTGCATTTGCAATCTGTCACGCTACAGACAACATCTCAATTAAGACTTCAAATAAATGCATATTTAACCAACCTGAAAATAGGCAAAAATGAATCAATTTGTTTAAATTCAACGAAGAAGCGAATTCAATGAATTGGCAAATAAATATAGGCCTACCCCCATTTAATTCGGGATGCTAAAGACTTAAATCAACGAAACTTTCCCACGCATGTATATGTTAAATTAACAGGTAACGAAAGTTCAATTGTGCCTTTTAACGTCGCGTAATTGCACACTATGTACGTTCTAGGCCATGTGATTTGGCGTTTACGATTCTTAAGCGAGAAATGTGAATATAATTGACCGAACATAATTGCAATTGATTGCAAGTGTCGATACGAAAACGTAATACTGAATATATATATCGAGGACATATTGACCACAGTCGGTGATAAACTGCTATTAAACATCAATTGAACTAATTACATGGTATGTGTCATCTCAATGCGGTCAGGCTGTAGTTTACGTTACCATTGTATATTTGGACACACGTTGATCGCTATACAAATGTGCATTGTGACCATCGATCGTTTCTTATTCATACATTTATAAGGACTTATAACTTGCTGGACCTTTAATTCTATGTCGATTGTGGTGGCACAGTATGCAATCTCTGGAGATACATGTAACACTCAAGTGTAACGTAAGTGCCATTTTGCTGTTTACTATGCTTTCCGTTACCATTATGTCATGTAATAAATGATTGACACATCTTTTCAGCGATTTGAGCTTTGCTTGTTTCAAAATATCGGGTTATCTGTGGCCTCCGTAGCTCAATGGTTAGCGCGCTTGCCGTCTAATCTGGAGACCCGGGTTCAAATCCGGGTGGGGGCACATATATATGCCTGCCATATTTCAGCATTAAGCTGACTGGCAAATAAGGCTATGCTCGGCATCTTATACTGTTATATATTTTCCGATGCTTGTTATCGTGGTCATTCGTGTTTTCCCTGTCAGATTAGCCAATGACCTCCAACTTCGAGAGAAGAAACAGTTGGGTGATGCAAGGAAACTGCGCAGGGAGCGATATCGACCCTAGCTGGTTCCAAATATACTCCTTGGTTTGTTAACGTATCTGGTGTATAGCACCGAGCAGAGGAACCTGATAATTTCAGTTATGGTCCCAAAACACTATCGAATGCCCCGTTACTGGCCGGCATATATCAAAAGGTTATGTGCACCGAAGGTTTCTGTCCACCATTACACACTACCACAAGGTCATCTCTAGTATATATATGACCAGCCCATTAATATTTTTCTAGACTAGTCGACTTCTTGTGTAATCCCAGTCATAACTTATTATTTTCATCACATGTCTCACTGTAGTCGTCTCCAGCAATGTCCATCAGGTAGCATACCTAATGTCGACGAACCATCGGTTAAGCTATTTTATTTGAAAGGAATTCACAAAAGTGAAGTCATTAATTTCGTTATTTGATTTTGACACATGAACCCATAAGCGGCATTTAAGGGATACTTTAGATCCACTTTATTTAATATACTCCTATCACGCCACATTACGTATGAATGGTTTTGGGTATAATTAAGTTGATGGAGGCTGGTTACCTAATGTACTGTATCGTTCACCATCCTTCCATCAAGTGACGGCTGACATTTTACTCTACAGTGGTATTAAAGAATAAGTCAAGTTTAGTAAATATAACAGAGTCGTAGCCAACATATAGAATAATAGTTACATAAGCACTGGCTCTTTTTAGAAACAAGCAACGATCAAAGGCAAGTATATTCAATGAAAAATGAATTTGCATAGCGAAATTAATGTTATATCATTTGCTAAGCACTTGAACATGTTCAAGCTAGATACATTGGAGTGACCAATGTGTCAGCTTTGAACATACATACACTTCTACAAACTGTGGCCCAGTAGTTGCTCTTGCATCCGTCTAACCCATGCCACTGTAAGCATCTGCAAAGGTGAGCACGTTCATACATACAGCCAGCATTGACGTATATGAAAGGAAAATGTACCTATTTGAGCCTCGAAGCAAATACATGCACATGGTCAGAGAGCTTATTTGGACAATGTCTCGTTTCCTTGTCAGTGCAATAAACCGTGTAGCAGTTGTATAACATCTTTTTTGAAAAGTGTTTATAACTTACGCCTTCCAAAGCGTCAACACTCTACAATATCCTAAACGAAGCATGGAAGAACGGTGGGGTTTTCAATTTAAAATATTTAACACCAATTATGTTCTATTTGCAAGTTTTTAGAGTCGATTAAAAAGATGTTCTGTGTAAATAAATATTCAAAATACTTCACCCAGGACTAGACTATCGTATTATAACGTATTCATAGACGTTTCAGATCCAATTAATCACTTGGTATGGACTGGGATGGTAATTTAAGTACATACTTTGCATTCAATACTTATATAAAAGCTTTTTAAATATCAGTATGGGGTTGAAAATTTTTTTTTTAAAAGAAAATTGTTGAATGAAAAATATATAATCTCAAGGTATTTGCACACAACTTACATCGCTTCTTCCAGGTATTAAACTAAAATGACCTAAATAAATATACCATATTTGTATAGCGCCTTTTTCATGCGAACACACGTTAAAATGCACTTTACATATAGTGTTGCAGCCACAAGGGCGCAGGTGCACCCTCTACCAGTGCAGATACAGAATGCTCTGACCAGAGGGACTGACTGAGAGAAAGCCCCTGAAGGGAGAGAGAGAGACATTAGACACAGGCGTGTCCGGCACTGCAGAAATGCGCCTAGCTCATATTTCGAATAGACAGTCTGGTTTTTTTAATGTGCCCGGTGTATAGCACAGATAAACAGCTTCCTGGTACAATATGCGGGAGCTTCAGTAGCTTCAATGTTTTTCTTCCACAAACACGCTCTTCCAAGCTTTTCTGATAATATGATGGTATAGGAATTTTGCAGAGAGATGCGCCTCGTCCATACAAGTGCAATGATGTTAGATGTTAAAATCCCCCCAAAAAACACAAAATTTCGGCATTTTTGAAGCGTTGCCATCAATTTGGGAAAACGCCAAATTAGGGTTTGTTGCATTGAGTATGTTCACCAAACCTCACGCGAACAATGAACATGCAATGGCAAACTCATTACCATTTGAATTGTATATACTTTCAAATATCGTGCATTTTGTATTACATTTACCAATTCGTACTTAGGTCTTTATTTCACACGTAAGAAAAACCGAAAACCACCCTGACAAGGATACAAACCTTAACATCGCCGCACTTAATGTATTAGTTTAATGCAAATTCGGTCGTTGTTGGTTATATAATCAGTTGTAAAAGTGAATAGGATTAACGAGGCTATGCTGATACACATACAATTGAAACTTCCATGGTTATGTAATGGCAATGTCCTTTGAATAAAGATCAGCTTCTAACTACTAATGTCCTAATCCGTCTGGGAATTTGAAAGAAAGTCGATTTTTCACATTAGATATGGTGTAAATATAATCCGTGTTGCACCTTGTATCCTTATGATGCATACATTGATTTTAAGAAACGTTATTAAAATTATAACCGATTATCCTGGGTTCATGTTAGTGAATTTCAAATTGAGTAATATACTTAATATTAAGTGTTTCGTGAATCTTTTAAACATCGTCAACTTTATATTGTACTTATTGCATTTATATAGTATGAGCTGCGCTTAATTATTCAATTATGGATTGTAAAAGCCCTGTCATACATAATGAATCCACGCAACGAAGTCTGACGAATAGAGTAATTTTGTGACGAACTCTAGCTAACGTCTAGAAACGTTCCGATGAACAAAACTAATCGCAACGATCACAAACGCCCTTATTTCATTTTACCACGTACGGATCGAATATATTTGACGTTTAGTTAGAAGCATTACTACTAGGCAAATTATACACACAGTGTATAAACGAGAAATCGGAATAAGTCATACACGTTGAATACAGTCATACAGTGACCCGAAATCACAGATTATTTTGCTCTGTTGTTAAAGTTCATGCAATAAAATATGATTAAAATAAAGACCATATTCGGCATCTAATTTCTTCATAATAAAAATTGAACATTCACCGTATGGCCCCGTCTTATTTTATACCATAAAGTCCCATTACCTGTCGATGGTGGTACTGAGTTTATTGATATTCGAGTCCCATTCGTTTTTACGATGAAACTGTCGTCTCCAATCTTGATTTGCCAATGTCAACATACTTTGATAAACTGTTTTTCTATT
Source organism: Spisula solida (assembly GCA_947247005.1). Classification (NCBI taxonomy): domain Eukaryota; kingdom Metazoa; phylum Mollusca; class Bivalvia; order Venerida; family Mactridae; genus Spisula; species Spisula solida. The sequence continues at coordinate 24,064,837 of OX365956.1, forward strand.
CATTTTTAAATAAATCAATCAGTCAATTTTACGATAACCGTCTCCATTACATGGTAGAAAGTAAAAACACGTATTCAATTAGAGTGTTTTTTTTCTGATACAAGTCGTTCAGCGACACTTGAACACCTTGATAAACGTAGGTATTCGCGTATCTTACCAGTCACTGTTTTAATTGCTAAATGAATGTCATGACACGTGATATATGTCGAGGTAATGATTTTCTCTGAGGTTTGACAGATACTAATATTCGTGATTTATTACAGAATAAGTTTACCCCTGTGATCTTGTTATCGACACATCATGAATAATACGCATGGTGTGTTCTGATTGAGTTAGCTTACATGATCATGTAATTACTTATCTAGTAGGTATGATTGCAGTAACGAGGTACAAAATAGCCAAGAACAGACATTTGATAACTCATGTAATTATGAATGCTACAACAGGGTCACAATCCCAGTCTGCTCGCCATATGATCATCAGGCTTTTTAACCTCTTTTAATCTCTTTTGGGGGATTTTTGACCTAGGCATTAATCGCGGTCGTTTTTTATGTTAAGTAAAATGTACTTGTTTGCATAAACCTACTACCCATCCAGGGGCATAGGCCACTGACAAGCGCTCTCTGGGCATCCCGGTCCCTGTACAAGCCCCTTCCACAGAATCCGGGAGTGGCCCGTATGCCTCTTTGCGAAATGTAGTGCTTTTGATAATGGACTGACTATATCAAATGTGTGTATCTATTTTATATAACTATGCTTTGAATACCCATTTTTATATTGTATCACAGCGCCGAAAGGTCAAAGTTACCATAAAGTTAAGTTACCAATTTTCGAGGGCTGATTTTAGCAGTTAAGCCGTTCAGCCACCCTTTGACATTTTAACTTCCTCTGGTCATTGAGCTACCTATGGAAACCTGCGTTCGAGTCTCCCTGGGGAGACTATTACTCTCCTGGTGGGTGTGCAACCAACATCGAACTGCGGCGCCAAGGACTATCGAACATGTTCAGACACGGCCATCACAGGTACCAATTAACACCCTTGTCGAGTGGAGCATGTGGGTTATTCTTGCTTAGAGAAATTAAGCAGTTGTCCAGACGGTGGTTGAACCCGGTACCTCTCGATCCCGAAGCACGCGCCCTACAACTAGGCCACCGCTCCCCATAGCAACAGCATTTGGTCTGTTTGATTTATATTCACACAAGAACGGTCATCTACAATTTGTGAAGCTGTCAGCTAATGAACACAATTTTTTCGAACGTTTGACCAAAATATACAGGACACACTAATTGTCAACAAAATGTAAATTGAACCAATAGTATTTTATGCTAGCTAGTTGTTTTCCCACGGCCAAAATTACGAATGAAATAATTGAGTTTAGTCTATATTACGGTACAATGCCAATGGAACGATGTGACCGCAGTTAAAGTGGTATCAAAATATTTAAATTTGATTTCCTGCTTGATTAAACTCAAGTCTTTTTAAATACCCCTTAATCCAATTGAATATGTGTTATCTTTTACCTGGGCAATGGCTATATATAGTTTGAAAATGCATTAGTTTAGAACTTATTGTTTGAGATCAATTCCAAGCGAGGTCTAGAATCCAGCTGATCTGCATTTGATTCCTGGATTGAACAAGTTATGTCACAGCCTCCAAACGATTTTCGTGGCTGGCCGAACTGATTGGTAATTGCATGATTTCGGTTAGATTGGTTTGCTCAACTGTCAACGCTGTTTGACTAAAAGACGATTAAAGTCCCATTGACAATGGCGTATTTATGCGTTTAACTATAAATAATATCGTTTAATTTGAAAGAATTTTCAAGCATGTCAGTCTAACCGAGCGGAAAGAATGAACTTTAGACAATCGATGCATACATAATATGACTAATTGGATTAAAAGTAAAATTAAAGTTCAACTATTTATTCTGAATGTGTGAAATAGTTTTATGCATTAGCAGTTTATAAATACTTTGAAAACTGTGTACATGTCAATACAACTGTTTATATATGAACACAATGGATTATCTGGATACTCCTTTATTTTTTTAGTTTTTGGTGTATATGTTTATGGAAATGATACTGGGGTGTCGTTGCATGTTCAATGAACAAGCTAAACGATACATGTAGGACACTATCGAACTGATGTTGTTTAAGATACATTTGCAATTTTATCCGTGTTGAGTACGAAACACATTGAGGATGAAACTTGACATGTTTGTAACGTTTGTTTTGTTTTGGGGTTGCAATTAAAAACGTATACACAAAATTCATGCTTTTAACTAACGTGCTCATACGGTTTGAACATAGTTAAGTATTCAATTCAATCATAGTGCATTACCATTGACGTTGTGTAATTACCATCGATTGCACATAAGCAATTTATAAGCTAGATGCACATTGCTTGTACGCCTACACGCTCCGTTATTTGCCCGTAGTGTGTTAAAGAAACATAAACGTGCAGCAATTGTTATGAATTCATAATGAAGGACAATGAATTACATTGATCGTTTTATCAAGGTTATGTGCAATATATGATAATACAGTTTGTATGTTTGGAGTATATGATTTAAGGTGACGAAGTGTTATTGATAATGTTCATGTCGTCATTTGTATGCTAGGATCATACAACGATCAGCTGTAAGTTATTTATAAGACAAACGTAGGTATACCTGTTATCTACTCCCGGACATCGACGTGAAATCGATTTAAAACACAAGGATTATATTATAGTACATGGTGCATGTAAAACACACGTGTTTAAAACTAAATATTGGACCACTGAATAAATGCATTTTTATACTAACGATAAATCTGAATATTATTGATAATGTCCTTATGACAGTGTAGGTAATAGATTGATAAAACGCTTTCGTTGTCAAAGTGTGGACACTTCTGAATTTGACAGATTTGTGTTTCAACGTTTGATAGTATTAATATATGATTTGAGCAAATTGAAGTTTCGGTGGATTTATCTATATCGTATATAGGTTTAGGCGTTCTGAGGTTTGCTATAAATACCATTACCGTCATCCGAATGAGTTTGAATGGTTTCAAGGTCGTTTACCTTGACTTTGAACATTTAACTTTTCAATCATATATAAGTGTTATAAATACATTTATAATCGTGTAAGATGGTATGCATACGTTGTTTGGTTGGGTGACTTTGAAAGTTGTACAATTCAAACGCGTATTGAGATAACCGTTCCGTGATCCTGCAAAGAATTTCGTATTTCGTGGAATTTCCATTATCATTGACACCTTTAACTTGTGCTTAAACTTGAGCCGGAAGTTTTACAAACCGGAAGTGATAATTGAGGTTGCACGTGCACTCGGCTAAACGTTATTCAAGATGTCAACCACAGTGGTCATAGTTGTGATGTGTTTTCGTGACACGGCAAATTATTTGCTAAATAGGGCGGAGCGTTGTATTAAGGTAACCAATCAGATTTGTTGTTACATAGCTTTGTAAATCATGTGATTCCAGACCTGTTTACTATTGCGGGCAGTCACGTTACACATAATTTAACATTAAATTATTCTCTGTGTGATCTAGCGTCTCGATGTTATGTGCAATATTGATTATTTGTCGTCATTTTCAATAACATTAAAATCAATATCATTTGATCAATGATTTGTGAATCATCACACACCTTTACGGCGGGGGTGTTAACGTCTTATAGTGCTCACAGGATATAGTCCAGTCAGGATAAAAATCCAGTGACGCATCGGTCGAGTCCACTAAAACGGTGTAAAACCAATTATAAAGACTTATACTGTACAAACAACTATAATTTCAATGCTAAACTAAGCTACTATATTCACTCTACCTGTTCAGACAATGGTCGTTATCTTTTGTGTACACATAAACTGCAACGTCACTGTCACAATATCATAACTGGACTATACCTATAAGGAGTAGACCATGTTTATAAACAGATGTATTCATAAGTGATGCAAAGTACCCACCAGATAGCTATTGCTGAATGGCGGTTTTTATTGTTCATGCAACCAATAGTCTGCTGGTTGGCATTTAGCATTTGAAAGGGTGACTTTCCCTTTTTCAAATACAACATCCACAGCGCATAAACCAAATCACCGTATGACTCATTGGGGGACTATACAATCAAACGTGTGTGACTTATTGCGAAAACCGGAAGCCAGGAGGAAACAATATTGCCAATATAAACTGAAGTTCACCTCCCAGACTCCCATACATTGATACATTTGGTATGTTGCCGTCTGGGATCGGACCCAATTACTACCTAACACAATTACTGTTGTAAATGATTGTAACAATAACAACAACAACAACACTACTTTAGTATTGAATTCAATATTGGATAGAGGGGTTGTCCTGTACAACAAGATGTAGAATTTAATGCAACTATCTTGAAACCACATACGTTTGAAACACAATTAAGTAACTACATACATTCACCATACGTCTTCATACATCATACGTTGTTTACAAGTATATATACATAACATGTGCACTGTGAGGTATTTGTTGTGATTAACCAACTGATGAAATGATGGAATGCTGCATAGTGAATTTATTCAATCATTTATCTAATCTGAAGACGTTATATATATTTTATATATTTGAACAAGTATCATCCATTCAGAAACGTTTTAGGGACCTACTGCACACTAAAACACGTACCTGACAACCACACCTATCCGCCTCGTCCCCTGTGGACATAAAGCCGCAATGTTCAATGTGTTGGTCTTTACTAAACTCCCTCTCTATAAAGTGTACAAGACCTCAGAGGCATTCCCAGCTCAGTTATCCCAGACATACCAGTTAACAATTTCCAGTGTGATCATACTATGTGGTGGATATATGTGACGTCATTTTCAGCTTAAAGCAAGAAACAAACTTCCTTCGAATCAAACTATTATTGACAGCATCATATGTTACATACCGGTAATTTTAAATAACTAATAGCGAATGGGAAGTGTAGATAGTACTTTACATATTCAGACCATGACGAAAATTACGTCACTTGTCACGTGATATTGCCTTATATAGTAAACAACATGGATTGTATGTGACATGTATATGTTCAATAAAGCAATACCGTGAGTTATACATGCTAACGTCAATCTGTCGGTATGTGTTGATGTGAGTTGAGTTCATCGACCTCACACTTCAAGGATAAACAGTCAACAAGATTCACATACTAATGTTTTGAACATCAATGTAACCTATAGATATATTACCATGATAAAGTCATCATACTGGCACAGTCAGGGACTCAGTGACATGGTGTTTATGGTCACTGACTTTATAGCATTTGCCCGATTAGGCGTAAAATGTTATTCGATTCAGTTAACTCGACCTACCTTACACATTTGCCGCGACCCATTTCAAATGGCAGTTGCACTTTCTCTGCGTAAAACGATCCAAAACATTCCGACTTATATACCTACACCCTATTGTTTGGGGCATGTTAACGGCACAGGTGCTCGGCATGATTGTGGATATGACCCCTTTGTTCCTTCTACAACCCAACAACAAATAAAAAATCAGATATCTATAGGCTCTATAAAGAGGATCATGCGGGCCATATCCTTATGCCGAGCACCTGTGGTTAACGACAGCAAACACTGTTTTCTCGTTTTTTACGCAATAAGTATCAATCATACACGGAAAGTCGACTTTGTATATGAATATACTATCCTTGATAAAATGCGGTAGTCAGTTTGACTTACAATGACCTTAGAACTGCCAACCTTGATTTTTTCGCAATCAACAGTTACAGACAATCTCTCTGCGTATGGATGATATATGTGTAGCTCATGTCTCTGAAGGTGTAGATAACCTTAACGGATATCAAACCCGAACCTGCCGGCCGATAGCCTAGCTGTCTACCTGACTGTGTGCCAAATTAATTTATTATAAAATAAACGAGTTGTTATCAGTTACGTTCATTTAGTTCGATGCCACCAGCCGCTTTCTGTTTTTCCTAATGCAAAATGTATTATGAACATGCAAGCCGCGAGGAGGTGAATTTTGGCAGTGGCAAATAATTCAGACCACATTGTGGTTAAGTATGTGATGGTTTCGGGAAGATACTGTACTATGCGATTGAATAGAACCAAGTTCTACCTCGTTTAACATCAATTTGTTGTTTATTTCAATTAAATTTAGCGACGCACCTTGTACTGGTTAAACTGACTTCGACGTATTCGAGCGAGAAGCATAATTTGCATACCTTCGCGCTTAAGACGTATTAAAATTAGGCAAATGAATATGTACAAGGTTCGTGCACATTGCCTTAAAAGGCAAGAATACCCAATCCTTAAACAGACTCGTGGGTGTTTACATTTTGTCCCAAAGATCGATTATATTAACATTATAAAAGGCTAACATTTCCCCTAAACTTATTGTGAGTAATATTCATGACATTTCAGTATAGCTTTCAACTTAATATCGTTTACATTTTCAAGTGGAGTTTATTACGCTGACTGAAGTAAGACCTAGCGGTACGGATTTAAGTACGACAAACTGGGTTTTAAATCAACCGCTTAAATTTGCTTGTGCAGTAAGGTTCACCATAAAACGCGTGTTTTATGAGCAAATAGTTTCACTTTAAAATATATAAGTGTACTTGTGTTTGGATTGATAAATAAGGTATGTGTTTTACTGTTTTAAATATTTATGATTAAAAATTAAATAGTAATAAAAAACTTTTTGTTATTTTATGAATGAAAGGTAGGAAGCTTAAATCTTCGAAAATAATTTTGACTGAAGTAACTGCTAAATAAAGGAACACATTATGTGGTGGGAATATTGACTAATTAAGTGAAATAAAACTGAAGTAGTTATAGAGCAGATCGGAATAGATTATAAACATCATAAATACTTAGATAAATCTTGCATCGCCTATCAATAGTATTACCAAACCAGTTGCAATCATTGATACTTGATTTAACTACTGAAACAGCATCCGCCTTGATAGCGTTATGGTAGAGTGTCCGCTTTGAGTGTGCGAGGTGAGAGTGTTGGATTCCAGACCGTGGCATACCAACGTCGTAACAAATGGTACTGGCACAGTTAGTTCCAGGTAATGGCTACCTGGCCCGATGACATGATAATGAGCCTGGTTAGTCTCCATATGACTTGACTGCTGTTGATCAGTGGTTCTTACAACAATAGTTCAGAAAATTTATAACCTAGCGGTATATGTTATGTACTTGATCTATCACCAAATCGTTTCTTCTTTGAATAATGCAATGCTTTTGATTAACGTACAATTAATAGTAACCATTTTTTCACAAGCATTTCGTTGCTTTATTTAGTTTAAAAAAATAAAAGTGTATTTATCATTTGAAAGCAGTCCTTTGTGATGTCATTTGCATGCTGCTTCAATTTGCATAATCGCACCTCCTTTCGGAAGGGTTGAATTCAATGCCGCTGCGTGAAATACCCTACAGCGCGCATGCATATAGGTGCAAATTATTTGCTACGAAATCAATTTGTCTTTGTGTTTAAACTAAATTTAGTATCACTGAATCATTCTAAGCTCCTCAGGTGTCAAAATGAATGCGGTGCTAAATTAGATTTATTCATGATAAAATTAAATATAACTATTTATGCATTGATAATGTTCATGAAATAGATTTGCATGTGACTAACCATGTGTACATAATAACTTGATTGAAGCAACAAAGTTGAAGATTTATGTTGATATTTTCAAGTACAGTATTGTGTACTAGTATATTGTAAATTCATACTTTTTCGAGGGAGTTGAATTTTCGTTGATTTCGTTATTGAACACAACCAAGGACTCTTATCCCAAGGATTAAACGACCTCTCAAAGTCAGACATGGGTTTATACGTTAATGTTCTGTAATCCTAGAATTTACGACCCGTGAAAAAGCATGTTTATCAAAATCCACGAAATTTGATACCAACGAATATATGTGATTTTACTATATACGACTTTGAATGCATGCGCGATCGTTAAGGCACGCGCACACAAATTGTATGATCCAAAATACCAAGGCTTACATTCTGCCATTATTAAGCTAATTTTATTATATCGTGCAGTTGAAACTGCGAAATCCGTTAAATTCATGTATTTAATCAATATCTAAATGAAGAAGTCGATAGCTCGATCTTTTTAAACAAATTGAAATGCCACCAATACTGTATCGTAGAGGAGGATTCTAAGATAACTTGTGTCTGCCTTATAAGATTCATACTTGAGAAAAATAGGGTCTTGAACCTATACATATGGTTATGGTCGTTGGCTTCTTATATTTGTTGGAACTGAACAGAACATTTTATTTTCTGCCTTGTGCTATACAGCTAATCATCATACATAATAAGTATATATAAACGTGAAAGGTGAAGAGGATATGACATTAAGAAGAGGGGATAAACATTAAAAACTAATATAATTTTTGTTATAATTTCTTTAGTGGAGTTATTCTTGAAGCATTACTGTTATACTATATATTTTTATTACGATGATCATATCTGTTTTCTCATTAGAATGTAACATAATATGTCGGTCATCCTATTGTCAAAATCCCATTTCCTCTTCCTCCGAATTTACACATTAATTTAAAGGGCATTCATTAATCATATAGAATGCTTTAGATTCCTGTGAAGTAATGTCAACGTACAAATCACTATTACTCATGCATGATGATATAAACATTGCATAATTTGTAAACTAAATATCTAATTTGAAAATAAAACGGAAAATAACATGTAGATGCTTGATTTGCAAACGGTTTCCAGCTTAAATGTGATTCGAACTAGTTCTGTACGGCTCCATCAAATACATGCACCCTAGTCTCCCGTGACGGAAGGTACAGGTATCACCTTTTGGAGCTGGGTAGAAGGATCTATTCGTGGAACAAAGCCTTTCTGATCTGAGTGGTTAGTGCGCCGTCAGCCGGCAGTTACATAATGGTAACCATGTGCACCCCACCAATGTGATGGGTCGGGGTAGAAGGTTCGAACCGCTCGAAAGTCCTTTTAGCTACTCTGACCGGTTAGTGAGTTGCTAGCTTGTTGAATTATGGCGATCTTGTCCCCAACAGTATGTTGCCTCAAAGGGTAAGAGTCGACAAGTTCATGTGCTAAGAAAATAGGAGTCTTATTAGTGAAGTTCAATTGGTAAGTCGTTTAGAAATAAGTGTCACTTTTAATATGTACTTTACTTAAAACGTTATTTAATACCTTTTTAATGTCATACACATAACCTTAAAAGCTTACTTGTTACGATACAATAGTCGCAATATTACTGACATATTGCAAAATTTGTAAAAGCTAAACTCTAAGTATGGAGATCTGTAAACCGATTGGTTAGATACTTTAGTAAATATTTAAAATATGTTTGTTAATGAGGTGTTTTGAAAAGAAGAATGTTTTCTATCTTTAACGATCTTAATAGTAACTGCGTCACACTTATACACATCAGACACTTTATCAGGCATGTATACCTTCACTTTTAATGACTTAACGATACTTGACTTAAAGGACAGTGGGAGGGTGTAATTTATGGGCCCTGTTGTGATCAATGGGATTTTAACCGAAGATGCCCGATTAGTGTAATCAGTTTTCGTGGGCCGAAGAAAGTGATTTATACCCTAGACTATAAAATATCTTGATAAACAAGTCGACGTTGTGGGTCAATGTGATTTATGTCGGTTTAGAAGCCTGGTAAAACAATTTATTACCTTCATGTATATTAAGATAACATGTCAGGGTTGGGTGAAATGCAAAATTGATGAAATCCTCAATCTATGAAACATTATGAAGAAAAGAGTGCAGAGCACGAGTACTGAGTTAACCGCCTTCTTTGTTAAAATGACCAGCCATTTTGACATATTAGTCTCTTACTGCATGAGAACATCTTCTTCCTTAATAGTGTTCTTCTAAGCCAATTTCCGCGAATACTAGTATACTTGTTCATAAGGCGATCTACTGCATACGAGGGTTGTTATAAATGTCTCCATGACATTTACTATCAATGAAAAGGTAATAAAAAGTTTGCCAATCTTAAGTCTAAAGTCTGAGTTTTAAGTTAAAAATATTTTTAAAAAAGGCTTCAATATAACGTTAATACATAACTGAATAACTGAACGTCACACAGAACTTGTCAAGTACTGACATATGTAATACTGTGTAACTAATAATATCAACCACAAATCGTGAACGTTGATAGGCATATACATTTTTTCATTTACTTAGCCTACAGTCAGTTGTATAATTAATTATATGTAAGGTAGACTATACACTGATTGTGTGAAACTTGTTAATTGTCAACTTCCGCATTTTGAGGTTGATGTGTCTTACTTAGTGAAACTATGACAAGCGGGGATGTAAAATGTATGTAAAATCTTTATTAGTGACACTATGATATAGTTGATGTAAGTTAGCTGACTATAGACGTATCGGTTTGGACTTAATGACGTTAGTTTGTTTCAAGTACAGTGAAGTTCCGCTAATAAGACCTGTCTCAAAATAAGCCAATCGTCTTAATAGCGGGCCTTTTGTGTACATACCATGTGAGTTTGTGGCCAGGAACACAGGCAAAAATGAGTCAACACAAAGTTAAAAACAACCGTAAGTGTTTTATTCTGTGACAGATGTTAACATGACTTCGTTGACGCTCAAGCCAAGAATGAGTACGATCCACGCTTTGTAGTATTTTTCAACGAAATGTCACCTAGATGGCTGTTGAGTCGGTTCCGGGCTAAAACTGTGATCCATTGCACAGAATATTTAGTTGCATGGATAGCACTCTTTCCCGACTTGAGCGTCGATGAAGTCTCGTGAAAATCGATCAAAGAATAAAATACGTGTGGTTGTTTTTAACTTTGTGTTGACATATTTTAACTTGCGTTCTTAGCAAAAAACCACGTCATGTACAACAGTGGTCTTATTAGCGGGAGTATACTGTGTAACTAAGATTGAGTGCATCGTACGTGTGTGCATATTTTCTGTTATCTATTTGAATAATGGATATAAGAATGCAATTACGTTGGATTTAACTAGGGTTTTCAGTGGTTAAGTTCATTTTCCCGTTCAGTTATGTATTGGACATTGCGCCGTGTAATTGTGGTATGCGATGTGTTTCTATGTTTTCTGTGCTCGGCTGGTTAAATTGAGTGCAGCCTTCTCTGTCAGATTTTGTATGATCTTTTTGAAGGCTTATATGCTGTATGTACTGACCAGACGCATTGCTAGGCAACATCCGGGTAAACAAAGGATACTAGCGTGATACCAATATACGTACTTTATTGAGCACAGTAAATAAAATATTTGAAATTTGGAATTTTTGGAATATGTGCATAACGTTTCGTATATACAATGTATACACGTGTCGTCATTTTTAATATTGTTCAAGGAATGTTTGTTCCGAGTTCGGCGCTTTCCAAAAAATGAAGTTTTTGGACATTATTACTGGACTAATCTGAACCTTTTTACAGCAACAACGTACTGTTCAAGACGTATCATGTTGAATACGAGTTTGTTTGCATTCGAATCTGACGAAAGTGTCACATGCTAAGAAAATTGTACAACCAGACCGGAGCTCGAACCCGGGCACCTTCGCTTACAGGGTGAATACTCTCCCGGCTGAGCTATCCGGTCGCTTACACATTCTCTCACTCATATGATGAACGTTTTTAGACCGTTACAAAAGCATGGGATATAAAAAAAAACTATTTTTAGTAGCATGTGTGTGTGTGTGTGTGTAGCCACGACCTCAGTGGGCGTGGAAGCCATTCGACTATGACCTCATGGCGACATGACTTCAAACCTTTATGAAACCATATATAATTGACATACGGTACTTCAACAATGGTATATGACGGCTCTGTGTATACAGAAGTTCATGTTGCTGTGTTTGAACTAGACATTTATTTATAGTAGAAGATTGAACTATCGACAACTATACTTAAGGGGGAAGAATGAAATCTTTAGTGAGATAGTGCATGCTTTTCAAAAGCGTTTTTTTCTTTTTTAGGTAATTTGTTGGATATAGTCAGAATAGCATTATGATGACCTTCGTTTATCTTTTTTTTAGGTACTGATTATTAATGATACAGTTACCTGTGGACGTCACGTCTTACATTGCAAATCTACGGCACTGTTCCACTATATATTTCACTGTCTGCCCCCCTTAAGCGAGTAGAGCCAGAAGATCTCCCTTGAGATGTCCTTAAGTCGTCTGATATATGACTTTATTATCTATTTTTATTATTTGATCTATTTGCAGAAAAGAATGGCGGACGTGGAAGTGCAGAAATGTATGGATTACCTGTTAGGACAGAAGGTACGCGGGTCTTGTATTTATTCTCATAAATTAATGTCAAGTACCGAAGCAAAGACGACATTCAACACGACAAATATATTAAGTGTCATTTCAGCGGATTTTGTTCACCCACGTCCAATTTCATTTTATTTCAACGACGCAATAAATTAAATGATATTAGTTCAGATATCAAATAAAAGCCTGTTTTGTAAGTTTAAGTTTTTGATTAGCGTTTTTATTGCGCGCCCAGCAATATCGTGTTTCCCCAGTTTGAAAATATTCACCAACAAAACAAACGTAACTTTGTAGTTGAATCCAAGGGTGCTATTGACATTTACACAGACGCTTTCGTTTTGATAGATAACGTGCAAAAAACTTGAACAGTTAAGATATGTTTTTGAAAATGCACATTGATTTCATTATAACCAGTAAACTTATAAGAACGGTGAATAATCATAAAAAAATGCCAATTTGAACAGGTCGCGTTTTTTCGTCTTGGCGTATAAGTTGCAATCACGACAATTAAGCAATAAACTACTAGGCTTGTGTGGGCATTGTTAGTTTATACTCGAGTTTGTGTGTTAAGTTGCTTAGCATACCTTTGATATTACAAACTCATTTTGATAGGGTATTACTATAATATATGAGGCACATCTTTTTAAACTAAATTCTCCTTTGGGACTTTTTGATAGCTAAAACTAGGTACTAGTATTTGACTTTCAGCCATTTTGACAGCTAAAACTAGCCATTTCAGCCTTTTTGCAACTAAAACTAGACCATTCAGCTTTATTATAGCTGAAACCATGTCGTTCAGCTTTTTGAAATCTGGAATTTGTCTTTTTGACGTTTTGAAAGCTGAAATTTGCACATTCAGCCATGGAAAGTTCATTTTCTCGTTCGGTTGTGTACTGGGCATTATGCGGTGTAATTGTGGTCTGTGTAGTTTTAAGTTTTCTGTGTCCGGCTGTTTCAGTCTGCCTTCCCTATTTGATGTTTTAATATCTTTTTGGTAGATACACCTGCTTTCAATTGCAAATCAATCGTAGTTTGTTATCTTGTCCATTAAACCCGCGGTTGCTTTAGAAATTAAAACCCTTAAATATCACGGTAGGGGTTTTAACTTTCAGACATAATTGACAAATTCAAGCGGCGAAATTGAAACATTTACACCATTTTAATGACATCTTTGTCAACCTAGTGCGTGAAAGAGATCACAATTACAGTAAAACCTCGTTATCTCGAGGACCCATCGGGACAAGCCGAATGCTCGAGTTAAGCCTGGTGCTTGAAATATCCGAAGTCAATGATGAATTGTTGTTATAACTAATTGTAGCTGTGTTTATATGAAAATGAGTTTGAAATTTGCTCGAATTAGGCCGGTTGCTCGAATAATCGCTGCTCGTATTACCGAGGTTTAACTGTAACTTACTATTCCGTTGCGTAAAACGTAGAAGTATATACGAGCGACGTTGATTAATGGTTTACCCGTATGAATAATGTATTATGCTAGCATTAACAACAGTATGTAACGTTTAGGAATGCACAATAAATCTTTAATTGTTTATGTTGGGTATTCACTCAATTTAAAGTTTATGGGGAATGGAGATGGTGAATTAGGTTTGAACGAGCTGGTCGTTTATTTATAGGCTGTTAACGATGTGGTCTGAACTGAATCTTCCTACACTGTAATTAATATTCCCAAATATGTACAATATATCGCTGGCTTAGAATTAGAAGGTCGTAAATACAAAATCAATTTTTTAAAAAAAAACGGGAAGAAACTGTCTGGAAACTACCCTTTACTTACGGAAAAACAACCTTTTTTAAAATTCAGTTTGGTCAACTTGACCACTTCCGATTTTCATGACAATAGGCTCATAAGAAGTGCCTTGTGATGCAGATTTTAGATATGCATGAGCCTTATTATTCTAAGTCAGCGATATGTTAGGTATGTATGTAAGATGTAAAAACGACAGGCACTGGTTCTTGTGATATAGGCCAATTTTTCTAGATGATGAATACGTACGTATTCAGTTTATGACCATTTACATGACAGAGTATGCATAATAACATGTAAGATAAGATAAACACGTTTTATTACAGGATGACTTGGAACTGTCAGGGTTCGGATGTAACCGTCAGTCAGTATGTGAGGCTGCCTCCAAACATTCTACCAGACGTTCAAAGCTACAAGAATACGTCCGTACAATGGACAAGCTTAAAGTGAAACATGTAAGTATTCTGAAATACGATGGCTGCGGTTTGTATGTATATGCACGTGTTAGGTATTCAGCTTTTTGACAGCGGGGACTTGCATTCATTTTCTCGTTTGGTTATATGTTGGGCAGCTTGCCTTGTAATTGTGGTATGTGATGTTTTCTGTGCTCCGCTGGTTAGGTTAAGTGCTGCCTTCCCTGTCCGACTTTATATTATCGTTTTGGTGTTCCCAAATGTTAGTCCGCACGTAATGTCTCAGACGTGTTTATTGGGTGCCGTACAATTTTCGTAATCCAATCTGTCCGTTGCGTGTAGGATACAAAGGTCGCTTATTGTGTGCGATAAAACATTGGAAGAACCCCCCCCCAAATGTTACTTGAATAAGATGGTCTTCTGTTTTTATTCTGTTCGCCAATCGGTTACAGACATTCAGTGATTTGAGCAAACATCAAGTGAATGTTATACAATAACTGTGGGTTAGTTTATAAACGTGTTGATTTGCACAAACGGTCAGTCCGTTCATTGATTCTTCGGTCGGATACAGTCATTCAGTGAAGCAAGCTAGCAATCACATGTTCACATACATACGTAGAGACTGGAATCTAGCGTAGGTGTTGACACAACGTTTGCACTACTTTTTCCGCAACTAAACTTGATTTACGATGATAAATGCACATTCTTTTGATGCAAATCGCGGTGCCTAGATACAATATTTGAATAAACTGAAGGTGTGGTAAAATGGTATCATTATGTAGTATTATGTATAGGACCCATCTTTATATGACCGGAGTGAGAGAGTGGAAGAAAAATATGTTTCAGTGATTACAAATTATCGTTAAAGATACATTGCCGAGTTGATAATAATACTAATAAAGACTTTATTTATAGAGGCAATAAAGTGAGACAATTGCCCAATCTCGCCTGTGAGCCTCTTTGTGAAACTGAGTAAAGTATATTACGTACTAGACCATCAAAGCTGAATTACGATTTTTAGTGTAATTCATTGGCGTTCGACCGAGTCGCAATGCGTGGCCTTTCGGTTTCCGTGGCTATTTTTCGGCCAATGACCTCCGACCTCGGGGGATTACGTGTATATTTATGTACATACATTGCGGCATTGTTCAATTTCGCAAACAGAATCGGTTCAGCTTCTTTCATAGTTAAAAAATATAATAACGATACATGCGACAAAATCGAGATTAACATACCGCTGTGTCATATTTGTTTTGAAGTGTTATGGCCTAATGATGACAGCAAAGATAAACCGATTTACATGGCATTTATGTCATCTAAAACACTTACTTTCAAAGTACTCACACTCCTTAAACAGTTAGGTTAAAAAATCCACATACCGTGACAACGGGATTATTTCGTTCGTGCTTGGTAGAGACAAAAAAACTACTTTGTACTTTTTTCATTACTACATCTATTTTGTATGAAAAATCTCTTTCATTTTCGTGTTATCATCAACATTGTATCGCTTTACAGGACGTCATGCTATGATAGATAATGGTAATACACGGTACATTTCTCAATTATATATATTTTATATAACATAGACCTCACAGTATTGCCGGTTATCATTGCTAGACATCAATTCTGGCCGAGTCCTGTCAAACGTATGAGAGAGTGTTTTTGCTCACCACTGTGTCGTGCAAGAACTAATTAATTCTAAAGCTGAATATTTTAGGTGCGGAATGCTGTTTGCGATATGCTTTCATTAAATTAATTGAAATTTGCCTGTTTAATATGCGTAGATATCATACATTTGTCGCAAATGTTTGAGCTTCAGTTTTTGTCTATTTAAATATTGCAGATTTTATTGCGATTTTTCGTCATACCTGGAAAGTAAAACATCTCATGTTTTCAATTATAAATAATTATATGTGCCAGAATGTTTAGGTTTCTAAATGATGATGTAAAATTTTATGAGTGTGTCATTTGTCAAACTTGTTTATCTACCATCTTGTTCATCAGTCACGAGGTATTCCGCGCGAATATATATGGCTGGATTTTTGTTGAATTTTCATTAAATGATGTAATGTGTGCGCGGCTTAAAATGTTCATCAAATTATATCCAGCTAACCATAGGCTAAAGCATATTCTGACAAAATAAGCTAAATACGGCATTCATGCTATGATGCTGTCGGGCCACTTTTATTCGAAATAAATAGCAACTTTTGGAGTGGTATCTGTATTAACCAGGTTCAAAATGCAATTCGAATCAGCAATGTTAGAAAATAGAATTCAAATTAGCTATGCTCGTAATACAATTCGTATAAGCCAAGTTCGAAATGATATCTGAAATAGTCAGGCTCAAAATGTCATTCGAATTAGCCATGTTAGAAAATGGACTTCGAATCAGCAATGCTCGTTATACTATTCTAATAATTATTATAAAGTTTCGAAATGATATTGGAATGAAGCAAGTTCGGAATTGCATGTATTCGAATCAGCAATGTTAGACCAGTGCATGTCGTCTGACTTACCCTGTATATACAGAAGAAAGCGATTGTTACCCGCACTTAACTTTGGTTGATACCTGATATTAGGATGAAAGGCTGTCGAATTGAGAAGGTCCCACTGTACAAATTTAAGCTCATTGTTTGACTAAAGTAACAGAGGTAATAAAATCAGAATTTTTAAAATCCTTAATCGTTGCTTATATTTTATTTTGCAGACGCTTAGTGATGAAGAACTACAAGCCCTTTATGGAACGTATCAAACTGTCCAGGTACGTCATTATATGCCTTAATAATTCCATTTACGTCGTATGATACCCCCCCCCCCCCCCTGTCCTGTCAATAGGCCACACCTTTTCGCGACAATCTTGGTGTGGATAAGTTATTAGTTCCTTGTGGTACTGGCTGAAAGTAATTACCAGGAATACTAGTAAGGTCCTCGGACCGTCATACTTAACTGACAAGTAGTTGAGACTGAACGACGTTAAATAATAATAACATATCATATTAAATGAAAATAAAACAACAAATGCATAGTATACTATATGTTACCATATGTAACCGCATTTAGTATATGATGATGTATCGCTCTGTTTCAGTCTGTCAAATTGTCTGTGTTAAACATGGACCTGTCATGCTACTTAGACAATAACGGTCGCTACTTTATATGTTATCTCGAGTTTTTTATTCAAAATTAATTCATTTACAAGCAATTAAATTATATTTTCAAACGTTGGAATTTAAAAACAGCAGTCACACGAAGGCTACAATTACAAAACCTATCTGCAAGACTCCCAGTTTTGTCTCTCGTCAGACCGTTCAGCATATAAGGAGCATATACCATTTTTTTGCTGTCCCAATGGTAGGTATTTACAGACAGGGTTGATTGAGGATTCTATACGTTAAGTGAAAACAATACCTACATTATACTCAGTTTGCCCGTGCTCTGATACCCTGCTTTGTGCGTGAATTACGTAGTATAGAATTCTGATAATTTGCTTAAAATGTGGAACACATAATAAAACATTGTCCTTGAAATTCCGATCTCAATTTCGATGGAAATGATTCATCCAGAGGTTACAGCAAAACAAATCATACTACGTCTTCCCTGTCCGATTTTCTATTATCCTTTTGTTTTTGCTTTAAGACTGTTTCGCTTCACCACGCGATATAAATGCGCATTTCGTGAACACATTTCTCGAATTACGACCAGATAAAACGCATGTACATATAACCATTCTTGTCTCACCATCGTGTCGGTTTTGTAACATTAATTTTCATTCACACGGAGTATTTTTTCTCATACAAATGTAATACAACTCATAAAAGCCATACACCAATTAGCCGATATATATCAAGTATAGTTGCTTTTTAAACAAGAAACATCTTCATCAAATACTTTCCACCAAAAAAACGAAATTGTATAAATTATATTGATTGATTAATTTGTAACAACTTGTGAAATGTTAATGGTAGTAGCAAAAAATCAGAAAATGCACTAGTGGGCAGATGTATTGATATCCATTTGATGTAACAGAATTAAATTATAGTTAGTTTATTCTTTTTTGCAAGGTGTGCCAATTAATTGTTCAATGTCTTTATCTTATATTTTCAGACTTTGGCGGAGAAGAAAACAGGATGTTTTAAAGTAATGACCGGAATTGCAACTCTAGAAGAACAAATACAGGTAGATATAAAATATTAATCCTAAATAAAAATTATTGCCTCATCGGTATTGGTATAAATATCGATGAATCCAAAATAAATCCGATTATGTTATACTAACTGAAGCTCACATTACATCACCATCTCACACAAAAATTGTTCGCGATATAATATTTTAACTTCCAATTGACATTACCGATCCGAAATTGCTGTATCCGAAATGGAATTACTATCGGGAAAATCGGCAGATTTATGCCGATTCTGTTATACTGATCGAATAAGCTACAAAACAAGCTACACTCTATCAGAAACACATTATATCATAATTTCAAAACTTCAAATTGACGTTTAACAACTAAAATGATATGAACACGTCGTAAGTGATATACATGTAGACATGAAGTTTCTTATGTTCAAACACGTTATGAACTTAGTGTGTGTCACATAGTAAAATTGGTCGTTTGTCTCTCATCGGTTCGAGTTAGAAACTTATCCTAGATGTAGACTTTATAAGTTAGGAAATCACACGAGAGTCTTAACTTTGTTCTTCCGGTGTCTTCCGGGATATGTCATTCATAGTAAACCACCAATCTAGACCTCTTTACAACCGATTTTTCGTTTGATAAAACCATTTGTTCTCTGAATGAAAAAGCATGCACATGTATACATTTTGTTTTACAGAATTTAAGTACGGAGTTTGACACCAGAGCAGTACAGTTGGTTGATATGTCAGCAAATAACAAAAGTGTTAAGCAACAATCTGGGCTGAACAATGAGAGTATGGCTAGAACAACACAGGTAGCGTAACCCATTTATTTCCATTCACGAAGATTAATTAATGGTGGTAGCATTAAAATTTAGAAACAATTAATCATATTAAACAATGAATATAGATGGTTCTTATAGAATAATGACATTGTTATTTGTTCCAGTGGTCAAGTTCATTTCTAGTCCATTGCCCGTTTATCACTTTACTAAAATGGTGATATAGTGGGTAGCGCCCTCGACTACCGATTGAGAGATCCCTATTTTGAATCTTGTCCGGGTAACTTGGTCATTTCTGAAACCCTTTAGAACTGGTTGGTATCTCAGAAATAGTATCGCGTGTATCGGTGCTATACACCGGACACGTCAAAGAACCAAGTAGTCTATTCGGATAGAGCTAGGGTAGCGCACCCGGATTCATTGTATCACACATCACTTTCTGTCTTTTTCCTTCAGGCGGGCGTCATTGGTCAATTAGGCAGGGACAACATCAAGGATAGCTTATTTAATATACATGTAATAATAAATGTTTTTATAGCGTTCAAGCATCATTATTTAGTACTATTTTCAATGTTTTAGTCTTGTGTTACTGGTGTCCGACAATCGTGGAAGTGGGCAGATGAAATAATGCAATGTGCACATGTTCACCTTGCCAACGCCTCGGCTTATCATGAGTTCTTCCATGAAGTTGAAGAGGTAGATTACTGGATGAACAACATAATGTCCTCCATGCATCTCTCATTCTCTAGAAAGACATTGGATGGGGATAGAGCTGACATGACTGGTATCAATAACGAAATGAAGGTAAGTCCATTTTCAGAACTGGTAGCGGTAACATATAAGTTTATATATTTGTATTACTACATTTGGACCGTTATTAACACAATTTGGTATTAGAGTGTCGCAAAATTCTATCTCTCGATGGTCATGATTGTCACAAGATTGTCGTTTTTGAAAGAACAATCAGACTGTCAGAGGACGCTACCAAGTCACACATACAAGTAGGAGGTACAAATGCTCTAGACCTCAGAGGTCGATTTTGTATCTACATTTGTATATTAATAAGACAAATTAATCCATTGGCTTAAGCTGATAGATGAATTATCCACAAGACAAATTTACCCCGTTTAGACCATTTCCATGCTGCATCGACATGAAGGGGTACATGTCAAGGTCTTTTTATTAAACTCGAAATACCGAAAGTTAGGTGTGGTAAAGAAGGACCGTAAACTCGTACCAAATCAAATCAAATCAACTCTTACAAATATAATGTGAACTATAGTTTAAACAATATAATGCTACTGAACAATCACCACAGAAGCTACATTGTTTCCAGAATTTCGACAAAAGTATTTTTTTTAAATTCTAATGGGTTTATGTTAATAATATACAGTATGGTTATCAAGTCTAAAGGCAACTCCCTTATTAATAGAAGTAAACTTAAAAAATGCATCGATGATAACAACTGTACCTCCCTGTACAATGTCGTAGTCAAAGTTCGAGGTGATCTCCGTTAGCACATATGACTTAATGAAACACGTTTTACTACGGCAAAATACATGCTAATGAGTAAATCGGTTTAAATAAAAAGTGTTTTATTGGAATTTATCGCGCAATCTACTTTTATATTTTATTTATTATTATTATTTATATATTATATATGATTTTAAAAATGTGAGCTGGGGTGGTATTCAATATTGATTTTATTTAATTAGACGGCAATAAGGATAGCCAATCATATCGCCTGTTAACTGATCAAGATTTTTATAAGGTGTGATCTGATTGGTTGTTCTTATTTTCTAAACGTCGTCCTTTGATGTTTACATCAATGTTTTTCTTGTACATGTACTTGCGTTCTACATTACAGGACACACTGATGGCCTATCTACGCTGGCAGAGTAAAGTTGAGAGTTTGTTCAGCCGTGCACGTGATATCGTACCTGTATACAAGAGAACCACACCCCTCAAGGATTCATGTCCCGTGTTTGCATTGGCTTCATACAAAACTGACGAGGTAGGCAACCACCTGTTTTATCATATAATATTTGTACCATGTTAATACTAGTTTACTTATATATATTAGGTCGATTGTGAAACAAGTTTTTCCAAATTATACTCATCATTTTAGACACCTCATTTCTGATGTTATTCATCGCCACGGTAGTATCGATGACGAAAAGCCACTTTCCCTTTTTATGTTGAGCGTCTAGCAACGGAATTAGCAGGGATCGAACCTGTGACATCCCGCACTCGATATTTATAGCATGCACCCTTAATGTCAAGCACATACTTTAAACAACAACTTTTGAAGATTTCTGCTGTTACCGTTACAACAAAACAAGAACAATAACTTGTATTTTTTATGTCAGTCAACAACACCTACGCAGTTGTCTTCCTTTCCGCAATATCAATGGAAATCACCGCGTAGGTATTTGCGCCAATCACTTAGGCACTTTTGTAGTTTACCGTAGGCCTTGTATAGGACAATCGTTAACTATTATACCTTGCCAAATATACTAAACTTACGTATTCCTCAATTAAACTTTGTAGGAATCGGAGTAATGTATTCAATTGCTCGTGTTCGAGCATTGTTAACACTTGCTAAATCATGTTTTTTTTCGGTTTTTCATCTGTAGAATAATTTAAGAAGGTTTTGCTTTTCTTTGGCTATATAAACATTGAAACATATTTAATGCAATAAACCATATTGTGTAGTACGTGTATGCTGAATCTAAAGGTCCATTATTTTGTAGATTGAATTTGCGGAAGGAGAAACCCTAACTTTGTTGAACAATTCAGACAAATCAAAATGGCGTGTACAGAATACTGCTAATCAAGTAGCTGATGTTCCGGCAGTGATACTGTTGATCAATGGACCTACTGGGGAAGCCATTGATGCTGCTCTTAGGTAAACAATGACTCACTACAATTAAAATATGATATTTTAAAATGTTCCGTTATAAGAAAAATGCAAGAAAGACAACAGTCAACAGAAATAGTAGAGCATAAAATATGGCGCTAAAAGAAACACACAGAAAGGAAAATATAAACGACAACCACGTGTCCCAATGCTTAACATAAAATGCTTGTCAAATTTGTGAAGCACAAGAATTGTCATCCAAAAAAAAGAAAACAATAAGCGGACAGGGAATGCAGCACTCATCAGAAACAGTAGAGCCTGAAATACTGAACACCTACAAAAAAACGACATCCGACTGTGACAGCCTGCCACCTCAGTCAGTCAAACTAATTCGGAGTAAGACCTTGAAGACAAGAACAGACCAAACACGACAAGGGCATCATACAAACAACATTCAACAGATACAGGTTACATGCACTTTCAAAGAGTCTAAGCAGCTTCATGCTGGACCACGAAATTACAGAAGGGAACATACAAAACCAACACAGTTTCACAAAAATGCACAACACAAATAGTCACTGTCAATCGTGTAATCCTACAGCTGCGAAGAAAAAATGATAATTGGGCTCAAGAAAAAGAAACAAACTGCACCTTTAGAGCTCAAGTCCTGGTTGGAAATATCACGATAAATTTGGTTTATTACTGCATCATGCAACAGAACGCTGTATAAATATCCACACATACAACAAAACATGGTAACGTTGCTATACTCCAAACCATACCAAACTATGTTAATGTTATTTCAGATTAAAGATACAGTTACTAGGACTATGGACGACCAGTGTAAAACGTCTAGGATATCAGATGATTGCATTTATGCAGCTCGTGTTCAGAGATTGGACAGAAGAGGAGGTAGGTCACTTGGTTTTATAGGGGCTGTATAAATCGCCATTATGCCAAATGTCAACCAATTAGATCTACCTTTCAATACATATTAGTACGATTAATTGTAATATTGCACATGGTCCAATGAATTCGCTTGAAAATCTTCGATATACAATTTGCGGAGTGATCTCCGTTCTGGCGTAAAGTCAGTCCAACATTATAGCGAGACAATAACAATTTAAAAGTAATTTGACTTTAATTTTGACTAAAATGAGCTGAATACTATGTGGTGATATTAAAATTAAACCCCTTGATTTAGGAAAGCCCAATTTTCTCTTACATGCTTTGGAATAAGGATGATTTTGACATGCATAAACTCAGTTGACTTACGATAGATATTTTAGTGATACAGTATAGCGAACGGTTATGTTTTGAATCTTTGACAAACTCCACTTGACAAACAACAAAATTGTAATTGCTACCATGATCTATAATCATATTGATAATACATTTGATATTACCAATCGCATAGTGTACATCCTGGCATTTGAAAAAGAAATGCATCAATATGTATTCGTTTACACTCGGGCAATACAGTATAGTCAGGATAAGATGTTTTAATTGAAAAGTATATAAAACGGTATCGTTATGTTTTAATTGCTTTCAAAGGATACGGTTATGGTAAGTAATGAGGTTTAGTGATGAAAATCTAAGTTTCTTTCCCTTCCACACTTACGAAAATCGTTTACTGTTTCTGACATTTAACATACCGTCTTTGTCTGTAGAGATGTAGTTGAATAACATGCAATGATTAATATGATTAACATGGTTCTTTCCACTGTAACAATGTTACTGTGACGTACTACTTACAAATGCTATTGTAGAGAGTCGGTTGCTATATGGATTTTGGGTTGATAGTGAACTTATTGTAGAAAAGTAAAATGCCTTTGGAATTTAATGTCAGTAAATGTATTGCCATGTGTTGATTATAAGGCCGTTTGTTCTAACACTTTTTAAAAGTATTTGTACGATTTATAATCTTGGATTATTTTCTAGTTTTGTTTGTGTTTTATACTCACAAACCCATCTTTCTAATTGGTTACCGGACTGTATTTCCGTATATAGCAGCGCTATGTGAAATCGGGTATAAAGTTGATACTTATAGTAATAATGTTGTTATTTTAAGTACAACTATTGGGAACGGTAGAACTGGATTTGTATGTGGAGATTGTCGAACCCCCTGCTGTCACAACCTCTCCTTATAATATCAGGTCAATGACCCTCTTTGAAACTAATGAATACATCGTCATAATGAGCTTCATCATCAGCTTCTCCGTACTGTGGTTTCTTGTATACTTGTTTAAAATAATGATTACCAAAAAGATCATATCAAATCGGACAGAGAAGGCAACCAGTTAACCGAAATAGCAAAGCGCGAAAAGCACAAAGAGAAACATACAAAACAATCAAAGACAACAAGTACACTGCAAAATAAACAAACTGAACAATGTGTAACATTACGAAGTCCCATTTGTTTCACATTAATCCATGGAAGAAAACGGAAAACGTGTACGAAACTCGTCAAAAGACGAATATTGTTATAAATGGTTGGCAACAATTCGCTCATAATGATATTCTTCTTTCATTTATTAATCTAATTTGGTCCAGATTGACTTTAACTCTTAATGGCTTAACTAATAATAGTTAATAAGCATTAAGTATTACTTAAGAGAGAGAACGATAGTGTATGACATTTTGAAGGCAATGGCATGTAATGACATAATATTTTCTGTGGTATTGCGCTTACGTTGATGTAAATGTGAGTGTGTTTTGTGTTTTCCTCAACATTACGTACATATATTATCAACTTTACAAAGCATGCGTAATTTGGTGCTTCCTAAGCATTCGTTTATTTACTTCAACAGATTAAAGCAATACAAAGCATGTCAAAACCAAACAGAGATGAACTTATGAGAATTCTAACAACAACGGAGCAAACATTACAAAAGAACTGGGATGGTTACGAAGGCTTTGAAGAACTACAGGAACGTATATCCAGACTTCGTGCTATCCTAGATGCAGCTCCGGAAAATGGCTCAACAGGTAATTTTAAAATTATTCTACCAGTGCATTTGTCAATAGTGTCGTGTTTCGTATCCGTATGTGCTATCATCGAACCGTAGCACTGTTGGTGTAATGCATTGACTTCCTCCTCGACCTTTGGTGTATGGTTTTTAATTTTACTTCGAGTTAAAATACTCTTTTTATTATCAAAATAGTCATTTGGGATACCCCTGTGACGTTCGACTAAATCCAGACAATTACCTGTGTGGGACCGCATTTGAAACCCGAGCCAATGCTTATATGTCTTTACCAAAATTAGAGTAAAACATGATAAATGAATGAAACATTGATAAAAAGTTTGTAGTGTATCGCAAATTGATTAGATTAGCAATTTTTCAAACCGTGTGCTTTTGATAACTTGATTCTAATTTCAAGTCAAATAAATTGTATTTATTGTTCTTAATGATCTTATTATACATGATTGTGGTTTTCAGGTAGTGGAGCTCAAGGGGAAGTTGTTGTACAAGTGAAAATGATCGAAGATTTACTGAACAGATATCAAGTAAGTTGTTCATATGTGTGTAATCGCCCCGGACCTTATCATCAAGCTACTTTTCTACGCTGACAATAATTGGCCAAGTTTATATTTGTCATCTTCATAGTTACATTAGTTGCTAGTTTCCAAACTTCATGTGAAGAATATCCAGGTGAACGAGAATGATCTTTGCTGAAGCGTTGAAAGATAGCATAAGTGTGGCGACCATTGCGATACAAAAAGACAATAAAAATCGGACAGGGAAGGTAGCACTCAACTGAAACAGCCGAGCACAAACAACAGAAACAACTCTGACCACAATTTTACTGCACATTGTCCAACATGCAACTCAACGAGAAAATGAAACTAAACCACTGACAATCCAAGTTACAGCTGTCAAAAAGTTGAAAAACATAGTTTGATCTATTAACGTTGAATAAACTTGTTCCGGCTATAAACAGTTGAATGACTTAGTTTTGGTGAATGCAATGCCATATGTAACCAAAATAAAGCAAACGTTATTACTCTCGGCTAACGTTTCAGTAAAAATGAACGGATCATAACAAAGTTATAAGCGTTTTCTCGTTATATGTTGATCATCCCTCGTAGGTGCATATTGAAATGTTGATTAGAAACTACAAAAAGGGTTTACTATATAAATTATGAACAACAATTATGATGGATGTATTGCAATTTCAAGATATTTCGTGTTGTTCTCTCAGAATCGCATTGCCTTGAATTACATTCTAATTTATACATTATGATTTTCAGGAATTTTGGACCTACTGGGAGACCTACAAGGTGGTTGTGGAAGTTCTACGTCAGCCTAAATATATCCTTGTATGTGATAAATGGGACCAGCTACATTATAGAACAACGGCACATTTCGTTAGGTATGATATAATAGCCAATAAAACAGACTTTGATCTTGGCCTGGCACTTTCACGCAGAGCTTGCTATTTATACACCTTATGTGCTCTGCTACTGCTGCGTGCTGCCTTCCCGTTCTGGTTGGTTATTACCGGTTTCTGTGTTATACACAAAGCAGTAAATGGGTGTGTATGTTGTTTTCCACCATCCGTATGTTTTCAGACAAACTGTTTGCATGATTTGGAATAGATGATCCATTTATGACATATTTGTTTTCTTTGGAATACAAACAGTTTTGGAATACAATGTCTACTTTATGTCTTACTTTATTTCACTGTTGCAGATTTTGGGATACAAATCTATTGATGCCAAATCAAGACGGGAAGACATACAAGGCTGAAGCTGCATTGACCCTGCACGAAACACCAAAATCAAAACTTACAGACGAATCAATTCAAAGTGAGTCTGTAGAAGAACTGATGACGTCACAATCCGCAGAAATGACGGATAGTACTATGAATGATGCACTAGCTACAATGCAAGCACAGGAGGTAATACTTTACGATGATTGCATTTTTTTATTAAAATATATTCACATAGATCTTCTTGTGAAGAACTACCTTTACCAAATTGGGAAAGTCGTACAAAAATGTTAAAAGAAATTATGTTGGCGTTCAGAAGACGTTATTCCTTCATACTCGCTCATGCCACTGTGGCGATGAATACTTCGATGAATGAGATAAAGAGATTGATAAATGTAATGAATAAAAACATTCTTGTTTCACAATCGACCTAAAATAAATTGGTATAATTGTTCACGACTGGTGTCACTAGGAAATTTAGCTTGCAACAGTTTTGGTACACAGTGAGAATGATGTAGTGAGAATGATAGTATATTGATCATGCCGTCCGCAATTGCACTTTACGTTTATCATGCTTGCGTTTGTGTTACTGTGTATGACATAGACCGGTTTTGTTTTTTTGTCAGGAAGAAGTGGAAACTACATCAACCGACATCTCAGAAATCCGCAGACGACAACAATTGACAACAGACGAAGTATTGAGCTCGACAGAGGAAGTACAACATACGTTCATAATAAAGACCGTGTTAGATCCAAGAACAGAAAAAATGATCAGTCTCACGGATGCTGTGTTAGCGGGAATTATCGATCAAGCATCAAGTACGTTCTTATTCTGTTATCATGCTTAACTTTTCTCCAGATTCTGTGTGTCAAATTGCATTGTAGATAACTCCGTTTACCTGGAACATTTGCTCGGTATTTATTTTTTGAAGGAAAATACTATTAGAATAGAAGTAAATATACACAATTTGACTGTTATAAAGTTAACTATTCTTATTTCGTAGATCAATATATTAATATCGTGACTGGTGAGACAAGTTCATTCTCCGCTGCAATGGCTAATGGTGAACTAAGCGTAGAGTTCAAATCACTTAAGAAGATTAAAGAAGAGAAGTCATCATATGGACTCATCACAGTGAAATCATCCGTAGAATCACGTCCCTACACGATACTAGGTGTAGTCAACCCATCAGACGACACAGAAATTGCAACCGATGAGGCTTACAAAAAAGGTAAGTTCTGTTCTGATGTTTCTGTTGGGTGCTGCCTTCGTTGTCCTATTCGTTATTATCATTAAAGTCCTACATTGTGCTATGTAAGTGTGATCTGTGTTGTTTTCTGCGCTTGGTTGTTTCAGGTAAGTGCCACCTCCAATGTTCGATATGTTACTATCTTTAGTCTTACTTCGGTTATATAGTCAAACATTGTTATATTTACCGTGTACTTTTCCTGGATTTATGTTGATATATCCAGTACATCGCTGTATTGAATAAGCTATATAACAACAAATAAATGAATCATCGCGTAACTGGTCGTATAGTTTTCTGCCATTTGAATAACAAATGTGAATTAGTGGATATAAATTGACAAGTACTTCACTAGAACTGAAAAGCATAATTATGGTGAACTTAATTCCCACTTCTACCACCTTGATTCAGAAACGCGTACTAATACACGTACACAAAATGCCTACTTGTATACGTGTACTAATTATTTTATCTCCTGTCCAGTACATGAGGTCATAAAAATTCAGAATATTCTATGTGCATCTGTTTTAACGAAAATAACTGAAACATGTGACTATGTATGTGAAGCAGGTATAAAGCAAAATAGGAAAAAATGACTTAAAAATGGGCAGTTTTAATTTGCCAGTTCCATAATATACATGTTTTACATATCTAGAATTATATTCATGTTGATTGTAAAATTTTATAAACATCTTAATCAGTCAATAGTATGAGTATAATTAAATTTTGATTGTTATTTTGTAGGTATTTTAAATCGCACTGATGGCACTTTTAGAACGAAGGATGGACAGTACGTTCCATTAATGGACGCGATATATTGTGGTATGGTCAAAGTAGAGTTTCACGGCGATGAACGTGACACCCAAGAGGATACTAAAACATACGCTGTGAGTGCAGTTGTCGATCAGAAACTGAAAGAGAAAGTATCATTCAGCAGTGCTCTACGGGAAGGTTTACTAAATGGTGAAGAGGGTGTCTACATTCACAATATCACCGGAGAGGAAGTGCCAATAACTGAAGCAATAATGCGTGGATTCATCAAGGCTAAAATTGTTACAGACACGTCTACACTTAACATTGATCCAACTAATAAAATCGTTGTTAGAAAATTGTCCATGGCGAAGGATAAAATAATGAGTGCGATGAAAGTGGCAAGAGCGTTTAAAGCTTCAGGTGAATCCAGAGCCGTCAATGGGAAATAGAACATTATAATATATATATGTAGGGCTCGTATTTACCATCCTCGGTCACCAGCGTATTTTGTTTCGGCAGGTCTGTGTACTGGACTTATACCACTGATATGAGGATGGTATTTACAGCTTCAATTAATTTTGTAGACGTGGAATTGCAAAGACAATTGCTTACTTGTACGATCAATTCCAGTCAAATTTCATTTCGTTTCGAAAATAATGGTTTGATGTGCTGTTGTAACAGTCGTAAGGATTCTATTGGAAGGGAATGTTTTAACAATGGGATGATACTGACTTCAAGCGAGGTATATCAAACTATATAAATAAATTCGTCGATTAGGTGCAAATTGGTCCTTTAATCTTGCTGCAATATTCGTTTATGTAGAACTTTGCTTAATTGCTTAATAAGAACATAATTATTATTTGCTTATTGGTTTAGAAATACACAGCATGGTCACTCGATGTACTATGGACTATCTCTATGCCATGTGTATGATCTATTTTGACAATATTTTATTCAGTACACTTAGTATCATGCCTGCTTTATATGTGGTTATATTGCTTGATTATGTATAAAGAGTCTGCTTAAGTTAACATAATATGGTAGAATTTAATATATGTGTACTAGAAAAGTTGTTGTCATTTGGTCTTTACACTTTATGTGCGTGTATGTTGTTATGTCCGTTTTACATTATTAGGTCTGTGTGCAGCTCAATGTTAGATGTCTGTCCTTTTGTCCGCTGAATATTTATGTTAAATGTTTGTATTAATATAGTACAATGAACATTATTGAGAGCTTATGCATGTAATCTGTTTTAAAACATGATGAATGTACGTATAAACGGATATGACAAGTCCATGCTATTTACGTCAACGTTTTTGTGTTCTTTTAGATTCATATGTTTTATATTGCTTTTTTACGAAATAAATCAAATCTATTTTCTTGAGGTTGTTATTTTAGTTTTCCCCCAAAATATGTTTGACCTTGCATAGTAGTAGTTGGGGTATCACGACATAAAAGGGATTTACGGTAGGTTAGAATATAACCTACATTATGAGCCAATGAAAACGCCGAATTTTGGCGGTTAAATGAAAATTTAAATCATTAAAATTTTCTCTTCACATACTTGACGCTTCGCTCGCTCCGCCCTTTTTAATCATTAAAATTTACTTAATATGTTTTAACTATAACATAATAAAAAATAATAGGGCAATTGTGAAACAAAGGCTTACAGGAGCATGGACATATTACAATTTAACTTCGCCAGCGACACAAAGCATGTACGTGTAAAATCATGTGTCAGTTGAAGCTTGTTTGAAAGTATTCGTTGTAATTTTGTGCCTAGGAGTTTCTGTCGTCCTATGTATACCTGTGTGACAAGAAACACAGACCCCTACAAGTCTAATTTGGTCTGCCTCTCGTTATTTGTAAAATCTTCATACACTTTGATGTGACCAGTATTCAAGGCTCCTAAACGTGGTCGGAATATTTCAATTTAACTATACATTTATTCTACATCCACTTTTGCCATAAACCGTAACGTTCTCAGGCCAGTAGCCACGCTACGGCACTTGACTCGGTGAAAATTTGAAAACTTACCAAAATATCAAGCAGTTTTTTAAAGAAATATTTGCCTGGGTGCTGTTTTCTCAGGATAGTACCTAGTTGCAGTTTAGACCCAATATGAAATATAGTTACGCAGAAAACAGTTGTAGCAATATTTTATTGTGTAAAGAAGATTAACATCCGGATGTTGAAGATAAAGTGTATGTATGACCAGAACTAATACGATGATTGTGTCCACAAAACGTTGTCCTGAAAAAAACCCATTGATACCATAGAGTTACATAATACATAATATTTCAAAAACATTTTACGGCCGAATATTTATGTTACACAAAAGTAAACTGTAAGAAAAATATTTATAACATGCTACATTGTGCAAGCTTTTTACATAACGTCCCTCATGCTTACGAACAATTCATAATATGTTTTTACGACATAGATGACACAGTGGCTGAGGTCTACCTTGGGTTGAAAACGCGGTTGTCGTTCTTGAAGCCAAGCATCGAATAAATGAACCTCTGAGTCTTGGTTCGATGGACATTAACGTAATTATAAATGACATTGGATAATTTTGTTATAAGATATGGAAATGTTCAACATTCGGCATGATTTTCAAACTGCCCACATTTTGATTGCGAATGGTAGTTGAAACTTACTTGGTAGCTGTGGAAGCCGGCTCCACCATGACGCTGTGAACATTGACAAAACTGGCTGCTAACAAGCCATGTAAATCTCTGGCTTTGACAAACTCAAGTTTTACAGATGTGACGGTTCCAATATCCTCGTGTGTGGAGATCACGTGCTTCTCTTCCTGTCCGTGATCGTATGTGTGCATTAAACTGAAACATAACCAAAACTACGTCACCCCTAAACATAACCATGCCTGTGTGAAAGATCATCTCTAATCATAACCATGCCTGCGTCAAAGATCACCTCTAAACATAACCATGCCTGTGTCAAAGATCACCTCTAAACATAACCAAGCCTGCGTCAAAGATCACCTCTAAACATAACCATGCCTGTGTGAAAGATCACCTCTAAACATAACCATGTCTGTGTGAAAGATCACCTCTAAACATAACCATGCCTGTGTGAAAGATCATCTCTAAACATACCCAAGCCTGCGTCAAAGATCATCTCTAAACATAACTATGCCTGCGTCAAAGATCACCTCTAAACATAACCAAACCTGTGTGAAAGATCACCTCTAAACATAACCAAGTCTGCGTCAAAGATCACCTCTAAACATAACCATGCCTGTGTCAAAGATCACCTCTAAACTAACCATGCCTGCGTCAAAGATCACCTCTAAACATAACCAAGCCTGCGTCAAAGATCACCTCTAAACATAACCATGCCTGTGTCAAAGATCACCTCTAAACATAACCAAGCCTGCGTCAAAGATCACCTCTAAACATAACCATGCCTGTTTCAAAGATCACCTCTAAACATAACCAAGCCTGCGTCAAAGATCACCTCTAAACATAACCATGCCTGTGTCAAAGATCACCTCTAAACATAACCAAGCCTACGTCAAAGATCACCTCTTAACATAACCATGCCTGTGTCAAAGATCACCTCTAAACATAACCATGCCTGTGTCAAAGATCACCTCTAAACATAACCAAGCCTACGTCAAAGATCACCTCTAAACATAACCATGCCTGTGTGAAAGATCACCTCTAAACATAACCATGCATGCGTCAAAGATCACCTCTAAACATAACCATGCCTGTGTCAAAGATCACCTCTAAACATAACCATGCCTGCGTCAAAGATCACCTCTAAACATAACCATGCCTGTGTCAAAGATCACCTCTAAACATAACCATGCCTGCATTAAAGATCACCTCTAAACATAACCATGCCTGTGTCAAAGATCACCTCTAAACATAACCAAGCCTGCGTCAAAGATCACCTCTAAACATAACCATGCCTGTGTCAAAGATCACCTCTAAACATAATCAAACCTGCGTCAAAGATCACCTCTAAACATAATCAAACCTGCGTCAAAGATCACCTCTAAACATAACCATGCCTGCGTCAAAGATCACCTCTAAACATAACCATGCCTGTGTCAAAGATCACCTCTAAACATAACCAAGCCTGCGTCAAAGATCACCTCTCTAAACCAGGACCACTATTATAAAACTGTCTGTAAAAATCACTTCCGAACAAAGATCATTATACAAAACATGCCTGCAAAGACCATGCATTTGCAAATCATAACGACAAGTACAAAACATGCCTGCAACATTTGGCGAACCAAAACTTCTATTGATGTCTGCCGATGCCATCTGCAAACCAAGACCACTATTACAAACGTGTCAGCTTAGACCATGCATTTGCAAAACCGGACTTATATTACGAATCACGTCGGCAAAAATCATCTACAAACCAAGACCACTAGTACAAATCAAGTCGGCAAAAACCATCTACAAATAAAGACCACAAGTACAGATCACGTCAACAAAAATGTCTATACAATCAAGATCACTACACTAGATCTATTACAAAGCATAAAGACCATCTGCGATCCAAGACCACTATTGCTGACAAATCAGTGGTTAGTCAAGTTCCTAGACCAACGTGACAAATACGCTGGTGACGAGAATAGTCGTTCCTTGAAAAATATCCTTCTCGATGGGACGGTCTTAGGTTGTAATTATTTTAAATGCAGTAAATACAAAAATAAATGAAAGTACTGTGTTTTACCAACCTCTCAAACTTGAGTTGTTCAGATTGCCCTTTGGTACCTACGAGAGTAATCATGAATTCCCCGTATGTGTGGTACATACGGTCTGCCATTTTCACGTCAACAAAGTATTCATGTCCTAGATTAACGAAAAATAATTGATATTCTCTGAATTGGTAGACATGAGGGACACACTGAGAGAAAGCCCCTGAATGGAGAGAAACATTAGATACAGACGTGTACTGCGCTCCAGGAATGTGCCGAGCTCTTGCTTCGAATAGACAGCTTGGTTTTTTAACGTGCACGGTGTGCAGCAACGACATACAGCTTCCTGTCACCTTTACCCAGATACTTCGCAGTACACACGGTGAGATAGTAGTACAGCGGAAAATATTATAATTGTTTCCGACAAGTAGAGTTACAATGCCGGGATTGAACCCACGACCTCTGGATTGACAGCCCCAGTGCGTTACAACTGAGCTTTCGCCACTGAATATGATATTTCAAACTGTAATAAGCCTCTCAACCCGTTTTGACATAATTATCACAATTTGCAACTTTATTACAAAATAGTTGGTACAGAGCAACTTAATAAACGCATTGTATTCTATATAATATATTTAAATCAAATAATACACAAACAAATAATGTATTTACCACAATAAGGCGATTGGCCTGAAGTACTGAGGTAGTAAACTCCATGGAGCTGTTGGCTTGCTGTATATCCCATCTCTGGGCAACCACTGGCTGGACAGCCGAGGCAGTTTCCGGCTTCAAACTGGTCACCACTAGGGCACGTATGAGCATAAAAGTGACACTGACTATTGATTGACTCTATAAACAGTTCTCTAGATCGTGAATGGCTACAAGTGATGGAGCCTGCAGCACCTGGAGTATAAAAACGTATATAGTCCAGAGAATTTGACACGACTCTCGAACTTCTATTTGCATTATTTAACAGCTGATAAATTGTCTATATTTAGTATCCCGGTTAAATGTTTTCATAAGCAGGGACGATCACGAAGACGCCCGATGTGTTATACCAACACAAATCGAAAGGACCGATATTGCACGATTTGCTCGCGAAAATTGATATATTCAACGCAAGAACCTAGTAATATATTCATGCATAAAGGTCAGGATCATGTCAAATTCTCTGTGCTATACATGTAATTGATAATACTACACCAAGACTATACAACAAGTGATACGATTACAATTAGCATTTACAGTGTAATCTGAGAAAACGACCTCTAAGGAAACAGGGAGTGTGTCCAAACCTGCTAAACTTTTTGTCACGAAATGTGTATTCCTTTAATTCAATATAACTATTCTCATATAACCGGAACTTTCGAAAATTCAGTAAGAGGTTATCATCATGGTTGTAGTATTATCTATGTATGTATACGTGTCACTGTTTGTTCGAGAAAAAGGTGCTACTCCATTTCAAAACCCGCGCATACTCGAAAATGCCTAACTCTTAGTAGCAGAATATGTAGCAGGAAAGACAGAAAGTCACTTGGAAGGTAAGAGCATACCAGTTATTGATCCATGTAAAACATTGCCAAGTACACCCGATACAGGTTGTTCATCACATCCGGGCTGATGGTCGCCGCCATTAGGATAGAAGTCTACGTCACCAACTGCGTCACGTGTGCCATAACCTTCAAACATAATTATGAAATATAAGATGTTTTGTCGTAACAATCAAATATATAAAATATACTCGTGAATCTGAATGTGATAATGTGGATTGAACATTCACTCCAAACTACTATCCAGTTAGGATAATGTGAGATTTACGTTTTTTTATGTCGTATGTGTACACAAATCATTACAACCATTGTCTAAACAGGCAAGGTATACTTAAAGTTTAACAAAGAAATTAAAGATGCCTGGATAAGCCTTTATAATTGGTGTTACACCGTAATCATGGACTCGACCACTGCGTCACACATTAATATCCTATCTGGACAGTAGAATAATAGATATTTCATTGCTCTATACAATTACCCGTATTTAGAGGTCAGATTTTATTTTTTGGTTGCAATGGTACGTAAGAAAATACAAGGTAAAAGGAAACGTGTAATCTGTTTCCAAATCGTACTTAGCTCGACACATACCGGATACGAGGTTAAATTTAGAAGCGTCTGTATGAATGACGTCAACAAAATCAGCATCTGAGGCATCTAGACGCTTGTCTATGGGACGGCCAGTGAAGCCTGGATCTGCTGGATCGAGACCTGAAAATGGAATGTATTAGATATAAAAATCGTTCTTTACTTACACAACATAACTTTTATTCAGCTGTGTTTTAAAAAACCCAACACGATTGGCTCGGGTCATGCCAACATCATTAAAATGATAATGGTAAACTAGTAGTTCGAACCCGCTATGCCAGCTAGGTTGACAAAACTCTCTTGATGTGTGATTGTTATTTGTATCCTCAAAGGTTGCCTTTGTCTAGCAATTTCGTTTCGTGTTAGGCTACTCAACTTCGTGCATACTAGTTCTTGGTTGAACCTGCTGTGGTTCTGTATGTATTTATGTTTTTGGTCTACTGATCAATCAGCTATGATAATTTGTATATTTGTTTGCACATAATTATGCTTGATATATGTTGTCTTTGTTTGTTGTAATCTTCAACTATGGAGGAAAAAATAAACATATTATTATTATTAAATTTTTACATCAAAGTCAATTTTGCTCCAAATTATTGTTAAAAAAACGACGTTAATCCCGATTTATAATTAACATAAAAAACAAATATGCCAGTTTATCGTTCTACAACTAGAAACATATTAGACGTTACGTATTTTGCGTGCGTCGACTTGGTAGAATTGAAATAAGGTGTTTAGTAAGAATTTAATACCTGTGATGCGTGCAATATGTTGTATATTGTGACCCACGTGACCAGCTGCTTGTGCTCCAAGACTATGACCAATAACGTGCACGTCCGAGTACTGTAAGTTATGACTGTCATGAAGGTATTTAAGCAGCTTGGCTACTTCCGCTCCAACAACGAATGTATTAGCTGCCGCGTGCTGATAGTCCGTCCTTGAACCGTGACCCCAATCCACAATAATAACATTGAAATCTCCCTGAAACAAGTATCTTAGTATAGTATATAATAACATTGAAATCTCCCTGAAACAAGTATCGTAGTATAGTATATAATAACATTGAAATCTTCCTGAAACAAGTATCTTAGTATAGTATATAATAACATTGAAATCTCCCTGAAACAAGTATCTTAGTATAGTATATAATAACATTGAAATCTTCCTGAAACAAGTATCTTAGTATAGTATATAATAACGCTGAAATTTCCCTGAAACAAGTATCTTAGTATAGTATATAATAACATTGAAATCTCCCTGAAACAAGGATCTAAGTATAGTATATGATAACATTGAAATCTCCCTGAAACAAGGATCTAAGTATAGTACAGCCTGTACTGACCGAAATACTGTCCAAAACGAACCAGAACCTACTCCAAGGGGAACAACTGCTATATTGCATACATACATTCACACTGAGTTAACGCACTTTCCGTATATTTGAATTAATTTTGTACGGATTTAATTTGCATTTGTCGCCTATAGACTAAATATTCGCTAACAGGAGACGTCAAAGGTGGGCCATGTTCAGACAGACTAGCAATAACTACGTCACAAGAAGAGCGTTAGATTGCAGAGACGTCAATACCTAACAGATTCTAGTGAAGTCACCAGCTAGCTGTTCGTGTAAGGAATGCAAACGGCACTATTGTTTGTTATAAAATCGACCGGAAAAGACAGCCTATCGCTAGAATTTATGGACGCCATACTGACGTTGGCATACCGTTAACGCGACGTCATTGATAGGGTTGGTTTCCATGGCAATGTTTTTCGCATAACGACTCGTAGGCCATAAAATTACAATCTCCGTATGGATTAAACAACCACACTAGAATTTCGCCGATTTAACAAAACTTGATCATTCTCGACGTAGAGGAGATGAGGAACGAAATGCCATCCAAGGTGAATTACCTTGAGCAAACATTGAACAAAAATGGTATAACATTTCCATAACAGTTGTTTTAAAGCTTCGTAACAGCAAGAGACAAACATGTTCGCCTGTAATGACTCTTTAGGGAAGGCATAATTGACATCAGATTTCTTGTGATTTTTCTGATTGACCCCTATCTCCTTACAAATGACGAATTTCCGTCAGAATGAAAATTTCCTTCACTTGAATGGTTGAATTTCAAATGGAATGAATTGATTTTAAGATTGAAAAACTTTCCTACTGCTAAATCTCATGCAACTTCACGAAAACTTATAAAATACTTATACGTATATTAATCAAAAGCAAGACAGACACGAAGGGCATAACTCGTATTTACAAACACGGGAGACACGCACGCACATGAATGACGTTATAGAAGAGATCATGTTTTTATTGTTCATTCATCCAATGTATTGCCGGTGGGCATTTTGCATATAAATACGGTGATCTCTCTCATTGACGGACTAGCCTGGCTATCGATTAGTCCATCAAACTGGATACTAAACACTAATAATGGTCACTACATTTTAATATTTCGCCGTTGCAAGACTTTTCAACATTATAAAGCACATAATCATAGTTTTATATTTATAAACAAATATAATGTACATGTAGTTCAGGAATATGTTGTGTGCGTTTATAATTTTGAAAAACGCCTTGAAAATGCGAATTACATAGTGTGACATATAACAGTTGTTTGTGTTATTCTCCCTAAATTGGACTTTTGTTCTGAAAATGGGTAAAGTCATATCCTCCATAAGTGGAGAGGTTGTCAATTGCTTGCAGCTGACAGGTAACCTCTAGATAAATCTAGATAGCCACTGCATTAGAGCAAGATACAACTGGGGGATAATTTTCTTTCCATGTCAAAAGTTAGGTCAATTGACCGCTTAAAAACGCCATAAACTAGCCACAACGAAAACAGACGATCGTACAAGATAACAATTATAAACATAATTAAACTGATAAAACTGACATTGGGTTCAGGAACGCCAGGCATGTGCTTATATATAGATCACAATTGCAACTTTTTAATGTTAACTCGGTTCAAATGTACCTACGTCTCTTATCGTTTGAAAGGAATGAACTACTAATTGGCAATTATCCATGTATTTCAAAATTGCAATTATTCTTAATATAGACGTGTATGTACATAAGTGTCACGATGGTAAATTTTATGTCAATTATGGTCTATAACTTCTAGTACAAGTAATCATGGTACGGTTGCTTATGTATACTAATACCAGAACGTATAATGAAATGAAAGCAGTACACACATCAATAGAAAATATCGTATTTCATTCCATACACTGATCAACAAATATTTGATAAGTTTGATAATCTTTCAATATACTTGTGGGTAATTTTACCGGTAGTATCGTTTTTAACGACACTTTCCAATTTATTATTGAAACATTGAGATTTGTGACGCTGTTACTCTATATATAATCTATAATCTATATATAACCGTTGTCAACGTTTGTTATATTGTTATACCACTGAAGAGCCTGTAAGACGGAAGGCATTAGGTTAAATTAAATAATGGAGTTTTAATTACTCATTTTGTCATTTTTTATTTTTGATATACTACTCAAAGTTTAATAAGGGTCAAGTTTCAATATTCATGTCCGTCTTACGTTAACTGAACAAAACGTTGACTCTGCTACTAAATTTCGAATTATTAATGGGTTGCATTTGACACGCATTGCCAAAATGACGCCATTTTCCAGTTAACTGATAAGCCCTATTTTCAGTGACGAAAGTAGCCAGAAAAACATGGAATTGTTTGCCCCTTTTGTGTTCTTGTATTGTGTTAGACCCAAAATGCCAGCAAACAGACTGCATTATGTTATCATAGAGGCTTGAAGCCAGCACAAACATTAAATAAGGTTGAGTTGATCAGCATTTAAACATCAAATTTTGAAGCACGCTTTATTCGTTTACAATATTGCAGATGTGACATTATGTTTCTGAAAATTCCATCAGTCCATTTTACTCAATTCCCACAATATTCACAAGGAACATTGTTGACCCTTATCAAATTTTGATTAGTGTTTGCACGACTTTTTCGACCAATCAACAGGCTTGATTTCCGTCGTCTAATCCCTGTAGAACGTTCTATTTTTTTTCTCAATAATAGGCCTTTTCGACTGGGCTGTTTCGTGAAGCAAGTTTTAGCCTGGTTCCCGTCCGCACAATTACAGCACTACTACAGTAATACAACTGTAAAATTAGAACGGTAACCAGACAGTAACCTGCTCCACGAAACAGTCCAATCGAAAAGGCCTAATGCGTCTTCACCCAGAAGTAATTTGTAGTCATTGCACATGCGCACATAGACCCGCGCCTCTTCGTGAACTTCGTGTGAGCGATTTTGTTTGGCTTTAACAATGAACTGTTGATGGGTGGTTTCAGTAAAGAAAACAATACATCCTACACGCATTCTATTGTAGGGCACCCCCTCATAAAGTGTGGCCGTCCATTTGACCATTAACCGAGATATGTTCGCGCCCATTTTCAATGCGCTGACCAATGTAGAGGCACGAAAAACTCGTGTTTCTTGTGGTTTTAACAATTGTGGGCGGGAAAAACACTAAGCCGGTTAGAGTTTAAAACGTTTTCTTCAAGATTATAAACCACGCTTCGCTATCGCTTGCTAATGCTGCGTTTACAGTTAGCCACGATGCCCACGATGTCCGCGATTTGACAGTATCGTGGAGCCCAACGATTAAGATGAAGATGTCGAATTCGCAAAAGTGTTCCTGCATAGCTTATCTTCAATAGTGGCAACAAGGTTAGGAGCGGGGAAGACTATAGGAGAAGCAAAGGAGAAGTAAAGGAGAAGTAAAGGAGAAGAAGTAATCGATGGCTTAGGACCTACTATGTAGACCATGGTTGGGTGTAAACAGAAATAACGTACTGGTTCATATTTCCAACAAAGAATTCAGGCTTGGTGATGTTAGCTCATTCGTCAACTTATAGGATATTACGTATATTTGATGATATTCTAAAAAAATAGCACCAAACATAGAGAGGAAATATACCAAATGAGAGCCTCTATCACATGGATTGAAGCTGACACTTATCCTCAAACATCCTATCACTCATGATAAAAACTTTTACTATACTATGATTTCATATATATAGTCGTTTCTTCTATATTGTTCAAGGTGTTCTTAAGGCAGTTGTTAAAACGTATGAAGGTGTTTTTTTCTTTTGTCTTGTCATCTTTGAAGAATGAAAACTAACGGCAGACAAATTCAATATGCGATGTAATGTATCACATGCTATGGCGGTTTTTGAATGGCCAACATATTAACTTCCCAAAAGCCAGCACACACAGGTTGCTAGAGGAGTGTCCATGTCCCACTTCGGTATTAGTAGATGCTTGAACTTGGTGGCATTTGTCATATGTTAGATGAACAAACTGTATCCATTATGTTGGCATGGTGCAACCGCAAATATCCTTGGTCCGGGTGTTCATGTTTGTTAACGACTTTGTGCTCTTCATAGATGGAGAGGTTGATTTTCAGGGACTCTGTGATATCATCTGATTGATGTCACTGATGGAGGTTACTATCCTCATTACCCTGACTGATATGGCAATTCCTCTTGTGGGGGTTGGGTAGATGGTCTGTCCATTGGTTGCATGTGGCAGTGGTATGTGACGCTGCTCTTGAAACACCCATTTTTAGGGGGGGGGGTAATTGAGGGAGGGTTTTCTTTGTGTTATTTGTATTATGTTTACATGTATATATACATTCTCTGGATATATTGTTGCACATTTATATTTATATGAAATAATAAAAGTATTGCTGTGTTTTAATTATAAGTTGTCTGCTGAAAATCCATATTTTATCCTTAAACTTTAATATATATATGTATACATTCGTTGCTATGGTTGCATGCATATATATATATGTCAAATTGTTTTAACAATGACTTAAATGTGATTGTACAGCACTTTTGAACGTGTAATTACATGATAAAAGTGCTATATAAATATGGTATAATAATAATAATACTAATATTCATTTTGGACTGTTTAACTAGACAGACTACTTAATTCAAAACACATTAATGGTAAGATTCCGCCTAAAGAACGGGAGTTGTGGGTTCGAGTTTGGCATTACAAAATCGTTAACAATGTACGGGTATATCTACCTTATATTCGGTGCCTAAGCAAATAAAGCAAATATGTGTAACATTTGCAGCCTTTCAGCCTTACCGCGTGATCAGGTCGGCAGTCTGAAATGTTTTCGGGGGTTAGACTACACTTACGAACTTTAAAAACGCACCACTTTTGAGGGTTCTGTATTTTTTTAAACAATTCAGCTTACTTTGTACCATTGAAAAGCTTTTCATGAGTAATAATCTTGTCAGTAGAGAACATCTATCTGAAACTTGTGTCACAACGCAGTAGTAACCACGTGGCCTAATCTAATGTTTGGCTCGTGGATCTCGCGTGAATACAAATATCCCAATAGTGATGTGTACACGATACAGTGATCAAGTAACAGGTCAAAAATCACAGTTTTAGTCATCCAGAAGCCTTAGTTAGCTTATTTCTCGATTTACATCTTTTAGATGACCTAACAGTTTGTCAAATCGGCATCAGACTATCAGTAGCCGGTGACCTACGTCAGTTCTAAGGGAGGTAACCCATGCCTGTTATGCTTATTTTTTTAACTGGAGCAGAACGCAGCAAAGCGCTACCAAGCACTTCAGTTAGGCAACTCATTGTCATTATAAATGACCGTATAACACCATATGATTATATATAATACCGTATAATATACGTAGGGTGTTCCAGAAATAATAGGACTTTTTTAATTGCAGCGCGGTAAATGAGAAATTTAGAAAACTAATTTGCTGTAAATAAAATTACTTCTATCACTGACAAATATGAGAAATATTAAAGCAATTGGTTGAACAACAAAAAATCTATTAAACATTAAATATACCATGTACCATGGAGGCGGGTCGCGTCGTGACGTTATGATGACGTCGTCTTTCAAACACAGTATTCTAACCGAAAGACATCTAATCCTTAGTATTTTTTATTTATTCTCACCCTGACTTTCAAAACAGATCTGATGTTACTCTCCCCATTGTTTATATGTGTCTCTGTGCCACTGTTCCCAAAAAATGAGTACCAGTGATGTAAGAAATTGCTCTAACCTTGAAGCGTCTATCAGTGTACGAACGGTGTCTATCAACGTCAATCTATTTTTTCTGTGACTTGACCTGTGTTCACTTGTTAGTTCATTATTCCGCCATCTGTGAACAGCTTGTGTCAACAGAACCCGGATGGATGCTGGATGCCATTACAGTTTGATTATTTAATTATTTCAATGGTTTGCATTGTTGTTTTTCCAATTTATAACATAATTTAACAATCGCGCGGTTTCTAGCTTTTGATGTTGACGACGTTCCGTCCATGACGCGCTTGGATATATACACTTGTTTACTCAGACGTGATCATAAACAAACAGTGTTAGCTTCGTAAGGTTGCATGCACACGTCAGTGACATCAACGTAATGCCACATAGTTTGCCACTATTATTTATTCAGTGGTTACTAAAATATTCCCGTGTTTAGTTTGGTTAATAATGAAAATTTACATTGTGACCCGCCTGTGCGTTACATCGTTTCTATGACAACGCTTTGTATAATCATCACCAACACCAACGAAAATATGTTGTTGCAAGTATATAGTGCATGAAATGCTACACATATGAGATAAATTGTATTAAAATGTAAGTGTTGAGAAAGAAGTTATGAAAAAAGTCCGATTATTTCTGGAACACCCCTCGTACATTGTAATACCATATAACAGGAATAGGGCGAGTGATCCTTAAAGATACGAGTTGAGTCAACTTCTGGTGCTACACAAAATGTCGGGACAATTTTGTCAGCCTGCATTTATACCATTTCTTATTATGATTATGATAAGGGTCATAAATCAATATTCATGTCCGTCTTAGTTTAACTAAACAAAACGATGTACA
The DNA here is from genome assembly GCA_947247005.1 of Spisula solida. NCBI lineage: Eukaryota > Metazoa > Mollusca > Bivalvia > Venerida > Mactridae > Spisula > Spisula solida. The sequence continues at coordinate 24,108,566 of OX365956.1, forward strand.
TAATTATATTAAAATATAGTCTAATCTGCTACTAAATTTCAAATTATCCATGTGTTGCATTTGACACGCATTTCCAAAAGGACGTCATTTTCCAAGTTACTGATAAGCCCTATTGACAGGAACCAGAGTTGCCAGAATAACATGGAATTGTTTGCCCCTTTTGTGTTCTTGTATTGTGTAAGACCCAAAATGCCATAATGTCAAAATAAGCAATTTCGTACAGCTAGGAGAGATTATGTTTGTAAACAAAGGCATTCATACATACATCTTGAATTGGACTTCTAGCGCAAAATACGTGTACGCAAAAGTTTTTCATACGCGAATATTAATTAACGTACATAGTATATGCTTGTAATGGTGCATTACCTTTTTAAGAAGCTCTGAAGCAAGGGTTGGCATCCAGGCAGTACTTCCACTGTCCAAAAATCCATGGATTAAAACTTTGGTTGGTTTACTGGAGTCAAAATGTGACACCCAGCCGTCAATTTCTGATTGATATCTAACAGATTCTAGGTTATAGACACTTGTCGTACCGCGTACATGTAAACGGAACACAGTGGCAATCTGTGTCGGTGATTGGGGTGTCGGTATGTCGGCGTAGGAGGCAAAACATCCTAGATCGCCGTAACACACTGTCCCCCGAGTCTGAACGGTATGTGCTGCGTAGGAATAGGCTAGGCCTAACACAAATAAAACTACCGACAACATTTTTTTGCACTAGAACAGTACTGCTTTCAATAGTTCGGCCGCGACACTGACAGTTAGAACGTACCTAGCGTATATATAGACGTTTATACATGGAACATTGTACTTATCTTAGCTCCGCCTTTATTAGTTTTAAGTTAAATTAATTACAAATACGGACATGAAATGTCTTGACCTGTTCTACAAAGGACGACGATTTTCTCCCGAATTATTTTTATCTTCAATTAAATCGTGACAGACTTCGGCAATAATGTAACTAAATAATAATGTATGCTTATTAATTAACTCAATGGTCACTTTGTACATATTTCATTGGGACATTAGTGTATCTGCTTCTGCGGGGATTTGTATTTACGAGGGGTGATCAATAAATTACAGAAATGAATGTTGTCATTTTTTGTTCGGCATTGTTAGTTCTAAAAAAACTTTTTAAAAAATATATAGATATAGTCCTTTTAACCAGGTCTGTCACTTGTGACACAAACATTGCAATATCATAACAAACCAATATACTATTCACTAAGGTACATACGAATACACATAATGTCTATTAAATTGCAATGTTCATGTACACAATGTTATGTAAAGATGTGACTGACCAGATTAATCGATTAATACATCTATTTCGGATCAATTCACTAACAATCTGACTAAAGTTAACGATATTAATTCACCACATGATGTCAACCGCAGTTTGAACGAACGCGTACATAATTATATAAAGTTGTAAACTAATATTTCATAAGATCGTTTTGAAATTTAAAAAAAATGTGGGTTTTTTAATTTACTGAAAGTAAATGTTGAAGTTAACCAACACAATCACAATGTTACTGTTTAATGTGTAAAGTCTCTTTGAAATGAGCCCGTGTCCGATATCTGCCTCTAGCAGTCAGGCCGTTTAAATCATTGTTATGACGTCATTGTTCCTGCACTGATAGGGAAATATAGCCCCAGACTTGAATGGATGCTACGCACACAAACTTTGAAGTGGTTGGTGGTAGGGATTGTAGGTGCCTCATCATGGTTTGTTGAGATTATGGAGTATCATTAAATAGAAAATACAACTTCAATTGTAGCGTCCGCACCAGGGTACAGTACTGTTTTATCAAAGCACTTACGGAAATCGTAAACTTACGATCAAATTTAAATTCTTTATAACTTGTTTACAAATATTAAGTGTAGTACTCGGAGCTGCCCTGCTACTAACGATTCATTTAATGAACTCATACAAACCATATCCATCACCAATTTGCAGTTTTAAAGATTCATAAAGAATTTAAATTTAAGCGCAACTTAAAGATTTTCGTAAGTGCTGTGATAAAACAGTACCCTGACGTATTGAAGGGTATAACAGGATGGCTATCTATATGGTGTCGTAGTGGCGTGAGTTGGGAAGGGGGTTTCCTTCCCATAGTAAATTGTTTCAAGTTTTGAATAGAAATGGTGAAATTTCTTCGTAAGAAAACCAGGAACGTATATATACGTATTCGGGATATTAAGTACACCAATCTATATATTGACTTCAATGCCATTTTAAGCTGCATTTATGTTGTTTTTCTTTTCGAATTATATGTGTATCCTATATCACACACAAATCCGTGCGCGCACATGGCAAATATTGGAGTTATAAATGTATACATTTTGCAAGACGTAATTCATATAATAGAGGTCTCTATTCAGTACTGAAAATGTACCCCTTTGTGAAATATTACACGTTGCATTCCTGGTTGGATTACGCTTTAATGTATACTCATATTCTAAACTCCGTCTATAAATAATGTTATATGTGATTCGGGCTCATGTTGTGTGAAGCGCGCGTATAAAATGGTTGAGTTGTTATTTTTTCCTGAATTCATGGAACTAATTACCTGCGAGCTTGAGCGAGCAGGTATATTGGATAGCCTTAAGTAAAAAGTACATGGAGGGGCACGTGACCTGTTCTCGATGGTTTACGATTTCAAAAAAAAATTTTAAAAAATGCATTTTGTAAGAATGTCGTGAACCAGACGAATCAAACCGGTCGTTACAAGATTTCAAATTCTTGAACGAAAATAGGTTATCTTACGCAAAAAAGATGGCTGACGTATGTCGGCCCGGGCAAGTCGAAATCCTTAGAAAGAACTACAAAATTATCCTTAAAACCCGACCCTACGATAAAAATATACACGCAACTCGATTTAAAAGAGTATAAAACACGAGTTTAGATCGTTTTATCGTTGGATAAATTCTTTCAAATATTTTTCGGATTTTTTTAGGATCAGCGGGTAAAATAAGTGCTGGTTGTTTCCCTTGATAAAATTAACAACATTATATACAGTTTCTTTAGGTCTCCAGAGTCATATAAGGAGAATTACTATTCAGTGTTAATGTCTATCCAGAGACTTAAAATTCTAAATGTCTATTGTCATGGAATTATCTGAATTGGTTTATGATCTTTGATATTGTTGAACACTGAAAACATGTCTTATGATAATACCTTTAATGGACTGATACGAGGTTTTATTTATAAGAATATAAATATTATATGGAACAAGGGAGTCATAATATGCAATTATGTGTCTTGAAAATTGTTTTGTTATACATGAAATTATTTAACAATTTGTTGATAAATTTCGTATGTCAAATTATCGTGCATATAGTTTACCCAATTTGAAAGCTACCTGCCTATCGCGCTTATTTTTTTCACAATTTTGAGATTTTCATGCTTAATTTTATACACATCAGCTGTTGAATTATGCAGATAGAAGGTCGAGGATCCTGTCAATTCTCTGTAAAATGAAGTCGGTACATCATTTGCTCGCAGGAACTATTTGACTTGTTTCTATTGGACTGAATATTTAAAAACAATCTCGACCGGTGTCTCACACGGGTCACAGAACAGAACAGAATTTTCTTAACTCTCGTTGCAACAGCAACACAAGAGACTACAATACATAATACAATACAAGTTGAATGTTTGTACGGCGGAAAATTGTATCAGACTGTTGGATACCAGGATGCAGCATATGATTTGTTTAAAATAGCTTAGTCAAAGTTTATCTGCAACGCCTGAAAAGTTAATACATGTATATATCGAATACTTTACGCCGCATCTGGCACAACAAAGTCGTCGTGCTAGTTTCGAGTCGCCGCGTGCCGATTTTGAAGTTGTGGGCTCGAGATCTTAGAACTGCGCCGAGATTTTCGAGTGCTAAGTATAGATCGTCTGCATTACAAAGTTGCACACTTAGTTTGTTGGTTTGTTGTGATATATTTTATTTGAAATTAACTGCATAATTATGCGGAATATAGATCTACGTGTATTACAAGGTATTCAATGCGTTTCCATTCCGTGCGTGCTTACGTGATGTGTGACTGATTTTAATTTAAAAAATACTAGCCAATACAGTCCATCTTTTCAGTACCGAGTTTGACGAGGATAGCCGAAGTCTGCAATTTGTTTTTGCACGCACTTGACCTCCTGTCACACTTGATTACTGCTAATTGACACGGTTTATCTTACTCGTGCTTATACTGTAGTTTATTTCGATGTTCGGATTTGCAAATAAATTATACGCTTAAGGTCATAAATTTCGGTATACAGAGTCAAATTTCGGATGAAGATGGTTATACAAACTTTTTGGTTACTTGTCCGATTTTGCTGTCAATTGAAATTAAGAGTTGACGGGGCTACATTCTTGCGCATAATCAGTTGTCGGAAATCGATTTAAGGTTTTCCCGGACGCCGTTCTATTGTAGAGCCATATGTATTGAATATTTACATCAACGAATTCCTTAATCATTTGAGTAACCAAGTCCGATTATTAAACAAATGATTAACGAATGTTAAAACAGCATTGAATGTGATTTAACAGACCTATATATAGACCCGCAAATAGATCCGCAGCTGTCCGCAGTTTAAACATGATCTTTTTTGGCGAACAGAGTTCTGTTTGGTATTTAGCTATACAGATCATTTTGCAGGATATTTCGGGCAGTATCGTGAATGATCAGCGCAAGAAGTTGCGATTGGTGCATGGTCACTTAGAAAACGGCATACCATGACTACGGCGCTTTGATGCGCCATAGAATAACACAGCATGATATGGTGTGAAGAGCAGTTATATAATTATTTAAAGATTTTTATTATGCATGTGAAGGGGGAAGGGAGGTGCAGCGAGATGTTAGTTTTCATATACAACATCCTACGAGAGATCTATCCGACTTAGACCAAAGCTAAAATTGTTAGTTCATCAGATACATTTTGCGCATTAATCACTTACTGAATACTGTAATTGATACAAAGTACACACAGTAAACACAAACCATTTACATTGACCGTTCATGTAATTAAATCAAGGTATTTTCATGCATGTGTGTTTTTATTGGTGACCATGATTTCATTGGTAAATTTTCATTCTTAAACATATATGTTTCACAATTGCCTTTCAACACCAAGTGTATATGCTTATGTATTGAACAAATTAGAATGGAAGATGTAGAATTTAAGGTAATTAGGGTAGCTGAAATTGAACCCATCAGTGTGTAACCATATCAGGAAATAATTTAATTTTTCAAGTCGGCATCAAGTTATTTGATAAAAACCATTATGCTAAATTGAAAGTATACATATATGTAAAGGATATTCATATCAAAAAATGAAAAACTATTTTATAAAAGGTGTTTTATCTCCAATGGAAAATTGTCATTTTTGTGTCAAAATCCTGTAAAATGTACTCACTGAAATTTAATATAAATCAAATTGTTGTGTTCTCCAATCTTTTATCCAGGTGCTCGACTATTTCCCTAATAAATTATATTAATGACATCCACACATTGTATCAAAACTTTTGACCACTTTATTACTAGAATTGACAAATTCAATTTACACACAGCTGATTATTTTAAAGTGTAAAGTGTGTGTGTATCCGTTGATTTAGCTAACAAAGGATACATAAGGATGACCGTTGAAAATCAACGAGTTCGGCAATGAATTGTTTTGATTGCAACTAATCCCATGAATAGAAAGTTTCTACACAAATTCCTTCTACAAATCTTAAATACAAAACAGAATTTTAAGTTATACATGGTTTAATATTCAGTGATTAACGGAAAAAATATAATTGATATACTTTTATTCTATAGTCGAGCACCTGGATAATAGATTGGAGAACATAGCAATGTGATTTATACTGAAATTGAGTGAGTACTTTTTGCAGGACAGTTGCACAAAAATTGGCAATTTTCAATGTGTGATAAAATACTTTTTACAAATTGAATTTCCAAATTTTGATACACATATTTTTATGAATGTACATATTTCAATATAGCATAATAATTTTGGCAGAAAATTATATTGCAGACTTGAAAAATCAAATTGTTTTCTGACACAGTTTCACTGTGATGACTTCAATTTCGGCTAAGCAATTAACCTTAACTTACTTGATGAAATATGTTTTTGTAATTTGAGCTGCGCTCGATCTTATTTCATACTTTGCCATATACAACCCCTATTCATGTTCTATCCTATACATCTATACTGATGACTGGCGGTCAGTCGACCGTACAGTGTTTATTATTTGCTTTTTTGCGGCGAACTATAGCTGTTTGTACAAAGGGATTAAATTTTAATGCCGATATGTGTAAAGTAATCCAGCGGAGATATCTATTCTATACGTGTGTAGATTTTATAGATTCATTCATTTATTTGGAATACCAGTGGCCGGAGGACTAAACATTAGAAAAAGTTAATGTGAATGTGATAAGCCTCTATCGTGACTTCTGTTTTATAAACTATGCGTATTAAGGCAATTGTGAGGTAATTTATTTTAATTGTTATTATTTATCGGTTTATTTTTATTATTAATATTCAATAATAAAATTATATACCTGATTTAATCATTCTTAAATTTGACTAGTTTATACATTTTTATTTTAAGTCGATTTTGAAGTTTTTAGCTCCACTATTCGTAGAATAAGGAGAGCTATTGCAGTCACCCGAGCGTCGGCGTAACACTTTTGTTAAAGATTAGATACATGTTTTTTAACCTCTTATATTCTCTAAGTCCTTTGAGATATTGCTTTCATACTTTGCATACTTGTTTGCCATCATGACCCCAACCCATATGCAGGAGTATGTAACTCTATCAGGCATTTTGTTGAAATTATGCCCCTTTTTCTACTTAGTGCAAATAGTGCAAATTTTAAAGTTTAGGTACAGGTTTTTTCACCTCTAATATCTTCATAGTTCATTGAAATATTGCTTTGATACTGTGCATACTTGTTCACCATCATGACCCAAACCGCTACACAGGAGAAGATAACTTTTTAGCATTTTGTTGAAATTATGCCCCCTTTTGGATTAAGAATTGCTTATTTGTTTACCTTCATGACCAAGAGGACCTACACATGAGTATAGATAAACCATGTTTTTTTAGCCGTGACTAAATTATGCAGCAAAGTTGATTCACACTAAAAGGGTAGGTATACATAAGCAATACCAACATATAAGTAATACGCATGTATCTGTAAGTAACTGAATACGTTGCCAAATGGATACGGCGATGTGTTATGAAACTTACTTTTCTACGATCGATCCTCGGTATGGTCACTTTTTACATATTTCTTAAAATTGCTTGTTCAAGTGATATCCAAGTACCACATGCATTACACAAGGACGACATGCATTTCCTTGAATGCAGTTAATAATTAGCTATTTATTAGTCAAATATAAGTGTCTTTAGTCATAGTAACAGCGAGTAATTATTTACATGGCTTAAACTAGTTAAAATACTGGTGCAGATGCTTGTGTGATAATGAATGTTTTACATGTCTCATATTAAATAACTTAACAGAAAGTTTGCAAGGCGTTCATATATATAATAGTCTAAGTGTATTGAACTTGTATTGACAGTTGGACACAAATATTGGCGTTAGATAAAGCAATAAATGGTCTACAAGCACACACTATTCAATATTTAAATTTCGTTGTCCGACTCAGAAACAGACAAAAATGACTGGTCGTCAACCAACATACAAAGTGAAGTCGAAAACCTTTGACACGAATTTTAGAAAGATAAATTAATACTTGGTCCGAGGAAAGAAATGAAATAAAAACAGCGAAACATGAAAAACCATTACATGTAGAAATAAAAGTCAAATCATTATTTAAAACAATAAAATGGCTATAAACAATGTCTTCATATTCTCGACGAAAAATATAACAAAGCCAAAGCCGCGTTGTAATAGTGGAGCGCGCTGTTCGTGGACAGCTCTTGTTTCAACTTGTAGTGATCACTATCGGCATCTAATTCCTGGTGTTATCCATCGCCACAAGGGCAAGAGAGAAGTGAATTGAGTGTCACTTTTATGCTGAGCGTCTAGCAAGGAATTACAAGTTTATTTAATATTATCATGAACCCGGGTTTAGTCTATCTTGTCATAAACACCGATCAACAGGTCTAGTAAAGTGCTTTATTTACAGATTATCTGTAAATTTACACAAATTCTGCAAATTTACAGAAAGTTCATTCTGTAAATTAACAGAATAGACGGCTAAAATTACAAGAAAACAAGTTTAAGTCCAAAATCGTAGTTTTATTTGGTTTAATATTGCAAGTAAACCATTATTAAAGGCAGAAAATGTGTTTCATTTTCCAAAATAATGACTTTGAAATATTGGATATTTTTCATTTTTTGAAATTCATAAAACCATCTTCTTTCGACGAATTACATTGTATTATGCATAATACCTAACATCCTCATTAAAATAACAAAGAATCAGCGTTTATTTCTTAAAATATATAACTTCGATTTTCATAATCTGAAAATTTAAAGATTGAACTATATGTATATTTACAAAACTTGTGTAAAGTACAGATATTCTGTAAATCAAACACTTTACTAGACCTGATCGATATTCACGGGGGTATTTTCTAATCATGTCGTACATAAACAACTTTTACAATACACATTCATACATGTACTATTGAAATAGGTAGTTCTTATTCACATCACAATAGCCTAAGCAAAAGGATTAAGGTCAAATATAGGATAGACTGATTTTGAGATTTTTCGGCCTATTCGTTTCGGCACACCGATAGGCTTCGATAATTAATAGAGGTCTCCCGATTCGTTCGACGATTGCGCGTTGTCGGTTTTAAAATCTCGGTTGCCCTTTCCGTTCAATGTTCGGGAACGGTTGCTGGAATTTGAAAACCTATATAGCTATCCTGAGAGAATAACGAAGCTCCCGACACAAAAATCATACCGACTTCTATTTACTTCTATCCTCATCATTATATGGCTAACAAATATAGCGTTCGTGTATTGTCAATCATAATAACTTACTGAAATAACTGAAAACGTGTGTGTGTGAAATAAAAACTAGATCTAATACCGGTACTGAGCTTAAATCTAGAGTCAATCTTCGATATCACACGCAATCAATATGCATCTTATTGAAGTATATGCTAAATGATAACCAGTTATAACTAAATATTTATTGTTTTTTCCTTCTCAAGACGCACAAGCCTATCAGGTCGCGGACACTATATCTCTGTGACCAATATTTCTGGAGTTAATTGCCCTTGCTTGGACTTAGTTCATAGAAATAGTTGCAAATTTTACACATAAACTGAATTTTCTCAAACACTATCAAAAGTTTTCAACTTAAAAGTCAGTACACTTATGGAATGTGATGACCTACATCTACTGACAAGAGGGAACAACTCTATACAACATTTCATCAAAGGTAACTACTTGAAACTCAACATAGTTATTCATTATTACTAGGGGAGTTCATACAGACAGGGCTGGTAACTCTGTGACCAATTTTATGAGTTATCTGCCCTTGTTACTCTTAGCATTTTGACTCACAGATGAGCAAGGTTACTATCAAGTACGAGAAAGTCGAGCGTCCAGCACTCGTAGGCGGTGCTCTTGTTTCTCTAAGGATATCTATTTAGGTTTTCGAATTTAAGGTGGACGTTAAACGAAAAAACGATTTGGTACGGCCTTATCGATAGCCGTAAGGTACCCCTACACAATGCCAGTTATATTTCCTTAGGCAAATAAAGGGATACAACAACCGTATTTCTAAATCAAACAATGTGACCTGATCAAAATCAACTCCTAAATAGTATTCAATACTATTAAAGTGATACGTCAGTAACGATACTTACACTTTACATGTGGACGGTTTATAAACTACTAGGAAAACTGTGCAATGTTTTCATTTTGTAATTTTATAATTCTTTGTAAGTAACCTTTGACATATACGTATTGATCTCTGTGTCGACTATATTACTATAGAGTTGTGTTCAATTACAGGGGTGATCAAACACGAAGCTTTAGAATTTAGACTGTTAGTATGACAACTTGACGCACATTCCCAAGCCGAGTATTCCATAATCTGATAATGGTTGAAATGGTAAATGTATGCAACTGCATATTATTGTTCCAATGTTTATACTCTGGTACTTCCAGTAGTGTTTGACCCAGTATCAAGAGTGTGGTACGTCCCGGGTTCGATCCCAGGCAGCGCCACTACAAAGACGAAAATAAAATGGTACCACCAATTTCCTTGCTATACGCTTAACATTAAAAAGAAACTGTCTTCTCTTCTCTCATACCCTCGTGGCGATGGACAACATCAGGAATGAGGTATCGAGGGTGATAAATATACGTCAGAATATACGTTTCACAATCGACCTGAAATAAATTAGTATAAACTCAATCAAGAACGTTAAGTTGCCTTATGGCAACTTAACTATTGACAAGGCTTAAACCATAAAAACCAAAACTACTTTCTAGAAGTTTTGATTTATTTACGTCGAGGATAATAAGATATAGTCACACAACGATAATGTGTTATTTACAAACATGTCTATTTATAGCAAAAGATTATTCCAAATCAAAACATAGGGACCAATAAATGAATAAGACATTATATCTACATCAACAATGTATTCTCCTGTGGTGGCTCAGTGGTAAGACACACGGCATTTACTCATATTTGAATGTTTGACCTTTGTGCGTTCGACCCCCAATCGCGGCTTCTTTTTTGTCTATTTTATGATCAAGTAGTTATAAATTATAAGTACACTAATTATATACATGATAAAGCCGATCTCATTTTATTGTTCAATTGTATTATTATTAAATATGTGCATGCATTATTTGATTGTATGGGCACTAAACTGAGTATAAAAATGTAATACTACTTGTGGAATAGAACATATTGAGATGGACAATAAAATAAAACCCTTCATTAAATAAAATCACTAAATCTAAAAGATAAAAAGCATTACCAAAATAAAAAGTATATTTTCATAAACATATTTCTATAAAAAACTAAATTTTATTTTAAAAACTTTTATTGCTAATGGTATTCGAACTCAGAACCTACGAAGTGAACTAAAGTTGAATGTCAGGTACAGTCTGCTTAGCGCACTGAGCTATCGGGACATCTGATCGGTTGGAGAAAAATAAAACGTTTTATTACTGTCAAGTCAAGTAAATATAACACGCAACCCGTTATCAAAACATGGATGAGCCCAAACATTTGCGCGGGAATCACATTATCGTTGTGGGACTATACATGGTGCGAGTACAAAGTATTTGGATGTGTACACACAAAGGGATTCGACCCGATAAAATATCTTTAACATCTATACTATTAATACATATGTATTCATAGTATAGATGTGAAAGATATTTTATCGGGTCGAATCCCTTTGTGTACACACAGTTGTGTTAGCAGATTATTTTATGTTCTTGTCATGACGTAAGTTTGTATTAGGAGTTTGATGCGTATTAACCATTGTATTTTTTACAAAAGAAAAGGATAATAGCCACAGGGATGGTCGTTTCAAAAGATGTAAGCCTTGATAGCGCGGACGAATAGTGTCCTTTGGATGATCAATAGGTTTAAACAAAACTATTACAATAATGTTGTTTTATATCATTACATTTATACTTTGTACATTGAACAACGTTATGTGATTCCCGGGTCGCACGGTGTCCGAGTGGTAATCATTCTCGACTAACAATCCGGGGGACCCTGGTTCAAATCCCGGCATGGGCACTGGGAATTTCAGAAACGATTTTCAATGTTTTCCACTAACTAGAGATGAGCTTGTTGGTAACCGGCAATCATGTCACATACTTGCAATTGTACTGTATATAGATTGAAAACGAGTATTGAGCCGTGACTGCACTTTAAGCTATATACTTTATTTTGTGGATACCCAAAAGTTACGACCCAGACGTCAGATTCCAACTATAGTTATTACTAGTGTTTACTTTTATACAAATACAAAAGAAACTATAACTAAAATTGAACACATCATTTATTACAAATGTCTTGGAACGCCTAAATATATATGTAAAACGTCATATTATGGACCTACAATTATACACCAACATTAATAAAAGTATTGCATTCGTATTAAAAACAACACATACGTTTAAGCGAGTTTTTAATAGAAAAATACAATAATAAATGCAGAAGAACCTATGCCTATAGAAATGTAAGAATCTTTAATTATACACGCATTCATTTACAAACAAGGAGTCGCGAAAACTGGATATAACGTATGGTAAACGTTTTCTAAATTTATCGTATGCAAAAGTTGGTAAATGGAAATCAGTGAAGTATGCTAAATTTCAATGAAAAAGCATAGTTACTTTAAAGACATTCAATGTTTATAGGGGTTTAACCTGTTCCCTAACTGACTTAACGGGAAGATGAAAGACAACCGAATATCCTTAATGTGCTTTATAATCGTCCTCCTGTATACTTGTTCAAATATTGTGGGTGGACAAGTGGTCCAGTGGTAAGAGCTACTGACCGCTGGTCCAAAGGTTGTGGGTTCGATCTCGCATCCAGCCGGATCAAAAACAGAAATGCTTTTCAGTGTTTCCCACCTAACATAACTGAACTTACTAACAGTCTTTCGGACGAGTCGTTAACCGAGGTCCTGTGTATGATGCTTTACACCATGCACGTAAAAGAAACAGGGATGCTTCTGGAACTGGAGTATCTTCTGTATCTTCTGTATCATGCACTATCCCACAAAAACGAAAGCCTCTTCTGAGGGCCTCGATCATATGGATTTCCGGTGACGAGGATAAATAAAAACATATAAATCGAAATTGTTCAAATACAAGTGTAATCAAATGGATCTAGTGAAAACAAATTAATATACCATTCTTCTTCAGCCGGTAACAAAACACATCGTTGTCGCTATTTCGCTGGCTTAGAATTAGAAGGTCGTAAGTACTACCTACGACCTTAAAAGACGCATGCATATTTGAAATCTGCATCTCAAGCCTATTTTCATGAAAATCGGAGATGGTCATGTTGACCTAACTAAAGTTTTCCGATCAGTAAAGCGTAGTTTTCAGACAGTTTTTAGCTCATCTGATTTTTGGAAAAAGGATGAGTTATTGTCATCACTTGATCGTCGTCGGCGTCAGCGTTGCATGGTTAAGTTTTGTGTTTAGGTAAACTTTTTTCATAAACTATCAAAGCTATTGCTTTGTAACTTGCAACACTTGTTCACCATCAATACCTGAGCCTGTAAAGCAAGACCCATAACTCTGATCTGCATTTTGTAAGAATTATAATTGCCACTTTTTCAACTTAGAAAATAAAATTCCTTGATTAAGTTTTGCGTTTAGGTCCACTTTTCACATACACTATTTGGGCTATTGCTTTGAAACGTTCAACACTTGTTCACCATTAATACGTGACCATGTCAAACAAGAACCATAACTCTGATCTGCATTTTGTGTTAGTTATTGCCCCTTTTTGAACTTTGAAAATTCCTTGGTTAAGTTTTGTGTTTAGATCCACTTTTCTCATACACTATGTGGGCTATTGCTTTGAAACGTTCAACACTTGTTCACCATTAATACGTGACCATGTCAAACAAGAACCATAACTCTGATCTGCATTTTGTGTTAGTTATTGCCCTTTTTGGACTTAGTAAATTCCTTGGTTAAGTTTTGTGTTTAGATCCACTTTTCTCATACACTATGTGGGCTATTGCTTTGAAACTTTCAATACCTGTTCACCATCAACACCTGACCATGCCAAGCAAGGAACATTACTCTGATCTGCATTTTGCGAGAGTTGTTGCCCTTTTTGGACTTAGTTTATTCCTTCGTTAAGGTTTGTGTTTAGGTCCACTTTTCTCATACACTATGTGGGCTATTGCTTTGAAACTTTCAACACTTATTCACCATCAATACCTGACCCTGCCAAGCATGACCCATAACTCTGATCAGCATTTTGCAAGAGTTATCGTCCCTTTATCACCGTCAATGCCTCACTTTTTTTAAGCAAGACTCATAAACACGTACTGCTCTACTTTATGCAAGGGTAATGGGCCTTTTTTACAGTGACAATGATCAGATGAGCGTCTGCACCCGCAAGGCGGTGCTCTTGTTTTCTTAAAATATTGATTTTGTAATTACGACCTTCTTAGCCAGCGATTTGATTGTGAAAGTTCCTTCAGTCACGGTGGGGAATCACGTGGTTTGAATGGTAGGCCGCTCTCAAAAAGAATGGCTGCCAATCGGCGTCGGATAACCCTATATTTTGGGGTAAATATATATCATCGAGTCCCGTTTAGTTCTGGACACCCCGACCAGCACGCAATGGCTTCCCCGCTGAATATTTTGTTGTCGACGATTAAGACGGTCAAAAACAGGGGAGATCACTCTTATTTATATCAAATGATGCTTGTTGGTTCACGCACCAATAACTTCATACCTATTGTTTTTTTATCTCAAATGCTTCCCAGACATTAATGTTGATGGTTTACGGCTTACATCCATGTATAATATGCCTAATTCCCACCAAAAAAACTAATTGAAAATTTGCATTGAAAAATAGCATGCTTTTTGTACTAATTTTGACACCTATTTAGCGACTTTCACAACTGTGCATACCACGTGGTATTTGACGTAATCTTTTACTAAGAAATATGTCAACAAAAAGTTATAAACAACTGTAAGAAGTTTATTTTTTCGACAAATTGTCCCAGTTTTTGACCGAACCCGACTGAAATGCCTGGATAGCAGTTGGTTTGGTTTCGGGCAAAAACAGTAAACTTTTACACAAACATATAAAGTAAATTTTTGTTGACGTATATCTACATGCGTTTGTAGCCAAAAATCACGTCAAATATCATGTAGTTTGTCCTGTCTATATTACTGTCAACGGCACACCGACAATTCTGAGTTAATGATTATTTTTTCAGGTCTTTGATGACGACATACGTCCTTGGTCTGGCGGTTGTACTCGTTTTATTGTGTGTCATCAAATTTTCGGCACAACATCTAAACGTCACTTTAGAACTTAAATCGAGTACACCAGAAGCCATGTATCACCTTACCACTACCAGACAGACAGAGTATCAACCACACGTGGCCAGTGGGAGAACGATGGTTAACACTTCACGAGGTAGCAAACTTGACCAGGAAAGATCTTACTGTGGAATGAAAATAACTAAGGAAATGGATCTTTTGAAAATGGTAATGTACACATGCACAATATAATTCTTACATAGGTCTACATATCCACATCGAGGTACGTCTATGACCGGGACGTTTTCAAAATTCTGAAAGCGCTTAATCCTTTGGATGAAACCGAATCGATTTTTGAACGATTTGCGATTTTGCAAAGAATGTACAGGTGAAAATGATCGAAGATTTACTGAACAGATATCAAGTAAGTTATGCATATGTGTGTAATCGCCCCGGACCTTACAGTCGAATCGGATAAGCATAATAATAAAAGATAAATAATATGTTTATCGAAAATGTCAAAAAGCGTGTCCCATTGTAATAATTAAACAATAAGAGCACATACATTATTCATCGTATTCAAGTATATTCTATATAGGTCGGTCTAACTGCTAGACAAGCCGTGTTGGATTACAGAATTATGTTTGGTTACCGATCATTATAGCAGTGTACTGTGGTAATTCATTCATTGACATTTTGCCAGGTTTTACATTCATCGGTTGTACACGCAACGCTCTATAAAATGTGAATATGTTAACAAAGGATCTTTATGCCATCTATATTAGTCATCAGTATAATAGTGCGTATAATTATTTGCCATCAGCCTGCACGCTCGGTGATTTACGAAAAATCAATGTTCGCAATTTCTTCAGACTACCCTCGTATCCATCTCTCTAAATATGTCATTGTTCTCTTGTTTCGAGGTGTATATTTATTTAGGTACTTTTTACGCAGTTTGCCGACCTCATAATATCAAATAGTTATAACTGCTTTAGCAAATATCATTTTAAAATGTTTCAAGTAGAGTTCGTTTGAAATCTGTCATACCAGTAAAGAAACTTTTGAAATTTGACATACAATGAAAAAACAGTCGATTGATCAATGTATAGTCGGCCGACGATAACACTTGCAATTATTTACAAAAAAACGAGAATTAAATGCATTCCAATTGTACATTTTTAGCTCGACTTTTTTCTTCTTGTGACGGGATCGTGTGCGTGTGCGTCTGCGTATGTGTTGGTTAAGTTTATTGTCGGAGTCATTTTCTCAAAGACTATCAGATCCACTTGAAACTCAACATAGTTATTTACCATCACAAGGGGAGTCCATACTGACAGGACTGGTAACTCTCTGACCTCGTATATTTATGGAGTTATCCGTCCTTGTTTGGACACATTTTTACACATAAACTGAATTTTCTCAAAAACTACGAAAGCTTTCAACTTGAAAGTCAATAACGCTTGTGATATGTGATGACCTACATTTACTGACAAGAGGAAACCGATCTATACAGCATTTTATAAGAGTAATTCCCCTTTTCTGACTTGGATTTTTTACCCAAAAATGTCAATTTCTCAAAGACTATCAAAGGTATTCACTTAAGCTCAAGATATTCATTCACCATCACAAGGGGAGTCCGTACTGACAAGACTGCTTACCCTGTGACCAAATTTTATTAGTTATCTGTCCTTGTTACTCTTAGAATTTTCACTCACAGATTAGCAAGGATACTATCAAGTAGGAGAAAGTCGAGCGTCCAGCACTCGTAGGTGGTGCTCTTGTTGTTCGATCTTGTACATGATACATTTAAAAGGATATTCTCTTTCAGACTACACTTGGAACGAACACACCTATGCAGTGTTAATATTATTCATTTCTGGTTATGGATAAGGATAGAATTGTCTCCGGCGAGCTATATATTGTGCATTCAGTAATCTTAATGTCCCGCATATTTGAACTAGAACTAACCAAATATTCGACAGTTCGCTCGTGTGTTTTCGTTATTGTAGCCTAATAGTGTAAGCCTCATTATAATAATAAAACTGATTCGTTGTCGGGCGTCATATCGCGTTGTCGTGCGTCATTTCGCGTTTTCGTGCGTCCTATACCGTTGTCGTGCGTCATATCGTGTTGTCATGCGTCGTATAGCGTTGTCATGCGTCATATCGCGTTGTCGTACGTCGTATCGCGTTTTCGTGGGTCATATCGCGTTTTTCGAACGTCGTATAGCGTGCGTCGTATTGCGTTGTCGTACGACGTATATCGTTGCCATGTGTCGTATCGTGTTGTCGTGCGTCGTATAATGTTGCCGTGCGTCATATCGCGTTATCGTACGTCGTATCGCGTTTTCGTGCGTCACATCGCGTTTTTCGTGCGTCGTATAGCGTGCGTCGTATTGCGTTGCCGTATGTCGTATGGCGTTGCCGTGCGACAAATCGCGTTGTCATGCGTCGTATCGTACGGTATTAATCCATATACACCGCTTCTCGGTTCCGTGAGAGAATTGTTCTATTTTCATTTGGCTCTAACGGAACTGAAAACCGATGAAACGCTCGGACGGAACTCAGATTTCATGTATCCTGAGTGTTACAGGGTCTCTGTTCCGCCAGAGCCGTATGAAAACAGAACCATTCTCTCACGGAACTGAAAAGCGGTGTATCGGGATTCATACCGTGTATCGTGTTCTCACAATGTTGTATCACATTGTTGGGTGTCGTGCATCGTATCGCGTCGTCGCAATGTCATATCCAGTTGTCTTGCGACGTGTCGCGTTGTCAAGCGTCTTATCGCGTTGTCACGCATCGTATCGCGTTCGCGTAATATCGATCTCGTTCTCGTATCGCGTTGTCGCAATGACGTATCGCGTTGTCACAATCTCGTATTGCGTTTTCGCAAAACTGTTTTTCGTTTTCACATTACGACATTTTATAGGGCACTACTAAGATTCCTTATTAGTCCGATCCACAAATTACACCAACTTCGACCGTAGTAAAATTGTTTCCACATTGTTAATTAGCGTTTTCGATTCACCTACCGTATATGAAATGGCGTTTCAATTGCATGTGAATTGAGTGTATAGCCTCCTTTGTTGAATGAATCTCATAACGACCCTTCTTCCACTTTCAGAGGAAACTACCGTTCAACTCCACCTACAAAAATCCATGTTGGAGGAACGTAAACGGACGTCTCCGTTGTATCCCGTACATGTATCTTGTAGGGGTAGCGAAATGTGGGACCACCGATTTGTTCTCAAGGATTACTCGTCATCCAGATTTCGTCGGACCTTCTATTAAAGAAACCAATTGGTTGTCATCCGGGAGATTTTGTATGTATATGATTCTGTTTTCTTCAAACCATTTTATACGCCCCTTGAAAACGGGACGTATAAAGTGAACACCCTTTGTACTCTAATTCAAACAGTTTTTATCTGATCATCTTTAAACTTGGTGACAATGTTTACGGGCCTATAATATATAGGCTTAGTTAGATAATGAGCCCATTCGGCCTAGAGCTTAATGGCGTATGAACCCTGAATTACCAAAATAATGAGAAATAGGCAAAGTTAGATATAAGTTTTACATGTATTTTCATTCACGATGCACCCAGACAGGCGTATTTTGTGACATTTTGTCTCTTGATGTTTATTGTATTATGAAGTGATACGTACATATTTTCCGTATCTAGTATCAACCCTCCTTCGAAATAAAAATGTAAATGTATGAAAATCGGCCATAAACGGTCCAATGACAAATGGACCTTCTATGCAACCACGTGCACGAATTTGAATGTCAACGACATACGACAATATTTAAATAGAATATACGTATATAATCCAGTTAGGATCTGGTGACAGTGACGTAGTCGTTTATGTGTACACAGAAGAATACAACCATTGTCTGAATAGGTAGTGCGAATATAGTTCTTTAGTTTAGCTTTGTAATTTAGGCTGTCTGTTTAAGCCGTTATCATTGGTTTTACACCGTAATAGTGGACCCGACCACTGCGTCACTGTATTCTGACCCTGACTGGACTATATCAGGATAAAAATCCTGTGACGCAGCGGTCGGGTCCACTATAACGGTGTAAAACTGTAATCTCAATGCTAAACTAACATACTAAACGTAGTCTGGTTCCCGATCTTTACAATCTACGCAGTAATACAGGTGTGACATTGATGTTGTCAACAGACGTAAAATAAACAGTTACTTGCCCTTGTGCGACATTCAAAATGCCAGTCGAACACATTACCTGTCAATAACATTAGCTTGATCACTTATCAAAAACGTTGGGAATGCCTTTGGTCTATTTCTTTTAAGTGGATTAAGCTCAGTGGTAACGCACTGGGCTGTCAATCCAGAAGTCGTGGGTTCAATCTCAGTTATCGGAACTTGACATTTCTGAGATATTTATAATATTTCCCGCTATATATGGCCGTGTGGTCTGCAAAGTATCTGGAAGTGCCAGGAAGCTGTGTATCGGTGCTATACACGGAGCACATTAAATAACCAGGCTGTCTATTCAAAATAAGAGCAAGGCACATTTCTGCAGCGCCGGACATGCCTGTATCTAATGTATCTCTCTCCCTTTAGGGGCTTTCTCTCAGTCTGTCCCTCTGGTCAGATCGCGCTTTATCTGTGCTGGTAGAAGATGAACCTGCGCCCTTGTGGCTGCAACACAATAATGTAAAGTGCCTTTGTACGTGAGTTCGCATGCAAAGGGCGCTATATAAATCTGATATATTTTTTTATTTGTTTATTTCTCGGGTTATGGGAGTTTAGCATTGTAGAGTTATAATAACCAGGGCTGGTATTCACAAAGCATCTTAGTAGAAAACTTAGATTTTTCTTAAAAACACGAAAATTTCTAAAGTATGTCAGCCTAACATGACAATCAAGATTATTGATTTATTGCATAGGTTTAAATCATTATATAAAGAGCTACTATAATCACTAAGAAAACATGGGTTAATCTTCAATTTGTGCACGATATATGCAATACTATTTTTTAACTTAAGTCAAAATATTTAAGTTTTCAACTAAGATGCTTTGTGAATACCAGCCCTGGACTCTCGCTGGCACGACATTCAAAAATATGAAATTCGAATTTTCTATTGAATAACCAATGCCGTTCGAATGTTGTATATAGTTTTAGTGTGATATTTATAAATGTGTGTGTAGTATGCCTAGCCAAATTCGCACAGCTTACATACATGTATAAAAAAATTATAGTAATATTTTCACGGTCGAATCGTGGAAATTTCACATGAATTTCAATGGTGATAAAGTAAAAGTTAAATGTTGTCTGTAGATTTTAGATTGTACATACAGATATACAAGTTGATGTATTGTCAACAAATAGAGGTCTCTTTCATTTGATAATATATTCGCGTACGCATGACAAAATAATCACAATATAATAATATTATATATGCGAATATTGGGTGGTTATTAAAACAGTCGCTGAAGTTGTTCATACACAACCGTGTGTATTTGATAACATACATTCGAAACACTTGCATAGAGCTTAGATACTTAGACTTATACACCCTTTCAATTAAGGCGGTACTTGTCTCCCTTTGATGACGTAGATAGGGGGCACAAAGCGAATATCGGAGCCGACTACCGCTAGCGAGTAGAGCAAATAAAAAACGTGTCAACTTTAAACCGCTGTAAATCACGTTTTAATCCGTCAATTTTTAAAACCTTTATATTTACGAAAACTAGATTATACAGCCTTTTGAATAATGTAACTTTCAATAATATATGTTCAATAATGAATAATATAGATACCATCTTTTCTGGCCGGGAATTTCACGGACGAGAAAAGGTAAAAGTCAATACTCACCAATTAGCGCTTTAAGCGATCAATTTTATTATTGTTTGAAGTTTTACAAACTAGACAAGCTAAGCTTTCCGTCATTGTTATCGCTGTTATAAAATGTTCAAAATTCAAAAGGAGGGCCATTTTTCCCGAACCTATATATCCCGCGCAAAAAGAATGAATTTCCATTCACGTTTGACTCGTGTTTAAACTAGCATGCCAGAAGAAATTATGGATTTCAATAATTGTTTACTTATTACTACATATCGTCAATATCTAGCCAGAAATAAAAAGTAAAACCTAATATACGGATCCATTTCATTCTTTATACTTTGTACTAAAATCCGTAGGGGCGCCGTTCTACTGGAATTACCAGTATGACTTTATACTTACTTGTTACGTGTATATTGAAGTACATTTGTATTATACTTAAAAAGTATTATAATTTGTGGAAGTATTGGGGAAGTCCGTCCATTTTACGCTTGTAATAAATTCAGAATAAATTGTGTGCACTATTTCATAATATTGAGTGAAAAGTAAAAACATGCCATAGTCTAATCTACATTATACCTGGGACGAATAACACCAGATTGTACAAGTCTTCGTTTATGAGAAATGCATATAATGAGAAAAGTTTCTTTAAATTGGTATAAACATCTAACAATTTGCAATGAATTATATATTGGAACCATTTTAATTAAACATTACACCTCATACTGGCACATTCAACACGTTTATTTTTAAATAAACATAATTTTATACTTTTTATGATGTATTTTTAGACCTTCGTAATATGCAACACAAACCTCGATGTTAACATGTTTCATCAATGTAAATCATTTAGAGTAAACACTGATCAAAGATAGTGTACATTCGATGACAGATGGTGACAACATTGTTACTGATTATAGTTCGATTTCGAGCATTGAGCCGTGACTGCACTTTTAAAGTTTTAACCATTAATCGATATAGGTTGGTATAGGTTTAATGGAAAATATAAGTAATATAATTAAGACGAACTATTCCATGTGTCTAAATGGTCGTGACGGTATAGCGCTTGATACAGTGTAAAATAACTTTTGTCTGACCGAGGCAAGTTCGAATCTCACCAAAAAAAATATTTTTCTTTTTTTAATTTATATTTACACATTTATTAATTTATAAGTGCACATAACTTGCAATATCCGTGTTATAACAGTATGTGACAAGCCATGTTTGATACATGCTTCAAAATATTTTTAGATCTTGCATGTGTATTGTAGAATGTTATGACGGCTAATCAACGTAATACAGGTTGTCAGTACACTCGAAATATGGAAACGATCGCTATAAGTGAAAATGAAAAATCAACACATGTTCATGGTTTTATTAAAAAAAGAAACTTTATTTTAACTCTTTAAATAACATAAAATAATGAATTAAAAATATGAGCGAATTGGGAATTTGAACCACAGAACTTCGGGTTAGAAATCCTGAGCGTTACCGTCTGCACTAAACTGTAATTCGATAACAAACATATATATGTAAGAATCACATAATTAAATATGACATGCGAACGTAATAAACTATGGTCTACCCGCCAAAATGGACTAGTCCGATAGGTCATGACTCAGAGTTCAAAATTGAACTATAGCACCCCACTGTGATCTTGGTGGCTTATCTTGATCTGGGACCAATATACACTACATTTTCTCCCAGCATAGGGGATCTATGTTGTTTATTGTCTATCATTCTGAATTGTGCTACACAATACTGGCCTAGGTATTATTATGTGCTTGATTTTTGTTACCTTATCTTTAAAATATTTTCTGCCCCATTGGTAATTTTTATCCCATTACTCGAAATATAAATGTACACCATTTGAATTAAATTATTGATACACTTAATATAAAACATTAAAAATAAATTTTTGTGAATTTATTTTAAATATCCTGATATTAAAAACGGCAAAATGTATTCATGTACTGAAGTTAATTTTCGATGCAGTGTCTCGTCAACGAGCATGCATTCGTCAACGAGCATACACTTGTCGAATAGCATACACTTGTCGAATAGCATACACTTGTCAACGAGCATACACTTGTCGAATAGCATACACTTGTGAACGAGCATACACTTGTCGAATAGCACACACTTGTCAACGAGCATACACTTGTCGAATAGCATACACTAGTCAACGAGCATACACTTTTCAACAAGCATACACTCGTCAAAGAGCATACACTCGTCAACGATGATACACTTGTCAACGGGCATACACTTGTCAACGAAGATACACTTTGCAACGAGCATACATTCGTCAACGAGCATACACTTGTCGAATAGCATACACATGTCAACGAGCATACACTTGTCAACGGGCTTACACTTGTCAACGGGTATACACTTGTCAACGAGGATACACTTGGCAACGAGCATACACTTTTCAACAAGCATATACTCGTCAAAGAGCATACACTAGTCAACGATGATACACTTGTCAACGGGCATACACTTGTCAACGAAGATACACTTGTCAACGAGCATACATTCGTCAACTAGCATACACTTGTCGAATAGCATACATATGTCAACGAGCATACACTTGTCAACGGGCTTACACTTGCCAACGGGCATACACTTGTCAACGGGCATACACTTGTCAACGGGCATACACTTGAAAACGAGCATACACTTGTCAACGGGCATACACTTGTCAACGTGCTTACACTTGTCAACGGGTATACACTTGTCAACGAGGATACACTTGGCAGCGAGCATACACTTTGCAACGAGCATACACTTGTCAACGAGCATACACTTGACAACGAGCATACACTTGTCAACGAGGATACACTTTGCAACAAGCATACACTTGTCAACGAGCATACACTTGACAACGAGCATACACTTGACAACGAGCATACACTTGACAACGAGCATACACTTGAAAACGAGCATACACTTGTCAACGGGCATACACTTGTCATCGGGCATACACTTGTCAACGAGCATACACTTGTCAACGGGTTTACACTTGTCAACGGGTATACACTTGTCAACGAGGATACACTTGACAACGAGCATACACTTGACAACGAGCATACACTTGTCAACGGGCTTACACTTGTCAACGAGCATACACTTGACAACGAGCATACACTTGGCAATGAGCATACACTTGACAACGAGCATACACTTGTCAACGAGCATAAGAAATATACTCGCCACGAGGATACACTTGTCAACGAGCATAAACCGAGCATGCACTTGTCAACGAGCATACACTTGTCAACGAGCATACATATTTTCTAATTTGTTTCAGCATTCGTTTTCACTGGTGATTTCATTGCATTTGTATTAAAACTTTCCATTACCCCACGTACGTTTACTATGAATAGTAAAAATGGTATCTCGACTTTTGTAGGGAGGGACGAGAGCTTTGATTACTTTTCTTCACACTTTTTCTCACCCCTCATCAAAAGTCTAGAATCTGACAGAACACACACCAGATCAAGAAGAATGATAACCGGTTAGTTACTTACATATCTTATGCACACTCAATCCTGAGAAATACTATGATCGGTAGGGCTTTATTGCTTCGAGATCGCTGGCAATGGTAAGATATATATTGTTGTCAGCGATGATCCAAGTTGGCGCAGTTGGTAATGTGCTACATTTTCTCCTGGTTGAAAGTTCTTGTAAAGCAGATTATATCCTGTCGCAAAATGGCCCAGTGTGGCCGCGTCTATGTACTCGGTATACTGTAGAGGGTCTTCCGCTTTTGATTGTTATAAAACATTTACATGTATAGTATATTGTTATGTCAAGGTTGGGTTTAACGATGTGCGTATATAAACGTATATGTAGCCGATTTGTTAGTCTGTCCAAACGGCAACGACCATTTGATGGTAAATGCAAATCAAAAGCAATTACAAGTAATGTCTCTGCTTATAGCAGTTGCTGGCAATATTAGTCTCTGATAAAATAAGGGAGATAATTAGTGATAGGAAAGTACCGCTTGTACAGCTCGAGTCGTATACGCTGACACTAATGAAATACACAACAAGTTTGTGCAGACTTATAGTAATTTCAGCGAGAAAATCATATACAAAATGTATACATGTAATCGTTAGATATGAGCCAGTCTCCAGGAAAACCTGCTATATTGACATTATGTAATTACTGCATGTAACAAGCCTTTGAAAAAGCTTTCAAATAAGAAAAAATGACATATCAATAGATTCAATTTTAAGTCATTTATCCATATATTACTATATCTAAGCTTTAAAATTTCTTATGAATAATGTCGAAATCATTTTCTTCGTTGCTATGGTGACCAATTTCAGAAAAGTACTCCGATTGAGAAAAACGAGGAGTTAGTTGTTTAAAACAATAGTAGTCTTTCTCTAAATGTGAACATTTACAATTTGGATATATATTTTAAAACTTAAAACATCATTCTAAAACTTGATACCGTTTTGAACAGTTTACGTCAACAGTATTTATAAAGTACTTGTTACAACGACGTCGAATAACGTTTGAATAACGCTTGCGACGTCACGCAAAAAGGGTCTAAATAAGGTATCAACTAAACAGCTGTAACTTCCTTAAAAATCATGATATCAACATAATTTCTTTTGCATTTTGCTTCATTAAGATTACTCTTTTAGATAATAAAAAATCTCAAAATCAAATGTTTTGTCAAAATAGCAGGTTTTCCTGGAGACTGGCTCATATAGATTAAGATTTGCAGTAACTACGCTTAGTAGATTATTGCAATACTTATATTTGTATTAAAATCACTTGTTAAAAATAAACAAATATCCACTTGTTTAAGTATGCTAATAAATAGTTCACGATTTCGGACAATATTACTTATAGAAAAATTCAAGAGCATAAGTGGACAACGTGTAATTCTTAAATGGAATATTTATGTTCTGTTCATTGAATTCTTAAAATACTGTTTCAGGAGATGCTAGCATCAATACGATCACCGGTGCGCATGCGCTGCAGTATCTAGGTAACAACGTTGGAAAAGTAGAACCAGTAGAAAACAATCCGGAATATATCCATCACTTATTCAATGAGACAAGAATCCTGATGATCTTCAGAAATCCTATTGATAGGTACACGTTCTCAGCTTGAATAAAAATCTGAAAATCCTCAGAAACCCGATTGAAAGATATACATTCTTAGCTTGAAGAAATTCCTGAAAATCGTCAAAAACTCTGTTGGACACAATTCTAGCTTGAACAATATCCACGGCTGGCATTCAGCATCTTAAGGGAAACTTCAATATCAAGACTTAAGTTGAAAAATGAGCTGCACATACTTCCCAAGAATCTAAAAACCCACGTTTCCTTTGTGATTATGTTAGCTCTGTACTTAATGCTTCTAAACATTGTAAAAAAATGATAAACGTGATTTTCCTGTTTAGTAAATACACTCAAGAACATTTTACGATTTTAAGAACATTCTAAGTTTTCCCTTCAGATGCTTTGTAAATTTCCCTGGTTGTCGTCAGAAACCACCTTGTCAGATATACGTTCTTAGTTTGACTAAAATATTGATAATCGCCTGAATACTATATTTGTAATTAATATTTGTACATGCGTAATACATTTTTTTGTATATTGCAGATTATGGTCGGAATATTTGGCGTTTTCTAGCAGTAAAAAGTTAAGTCCTGAACGGTTTCATCAGATAGTAGAAAGTTCGCTAAAAGCTTACACTAATTGTCTGGCTTTCCGACCACTCAGAAGTTGTATATATGATCGCTCAGTCTGGTCTAGGGCTGCGGTTAGTAACAACGTTATTATTCAACATTGTCTAATTTCATCCAAACACAAGTGGGTCCCACAAGTTAGGGATATAGTGACCAGTGACTTATCAATATTTTTACGCATTTTAATTCCTTGCTGAGATCAAGTGAAAACATGCTTCTGTTGGTATTTGTGCTTATTATGGGGTAAATAAATACGTGTGTAACGGTTTCATTTTCTCGACTGTCGTGTACATCGAACTGCTTTTTTGTTGACTGAAGAAATAAATATACCAGATTTATATAGCACACTTTTCATGCGAACGCACGTTCAAAGGCACTTTACCCATGTTGCAGCCACAAAGGCGCAGGTGCATCCTCTACCAGTGCAGATACAGCATGATCTGACCAGAGGGACAGACTGAGAGAAAGCCCCTGAAGGGAGAGAGAAACATTAGATACAGGCATGTCCGGCGCTGCAGAGGTGCGCCTAGCTCTTATTTCGAATAGACAGCCTGGTTCTTTAATGTGCCCGGTGTATAGCACCGATACACAGCTTCCTGGCACTTCCAGATACTTTGCAGACCACACGGCCAGATATAGCGGGAAATATTACAAAATTTCAGAAATGTCAAGTTCCGATGCCAGGGATTGAACCCACGACCTCTGGATTGACAGCCCAGTGCGTGACCACTGAGCTAAATGCCTGCATTAAGTGGTTCTTAAATCGTCTTAATGAAAGTCTATAACTGCATCGCCCACGCCGAATGACATTCACACTCTCTATATTTCTTGCAAATTGTGTTCACCCCAAATATACACATGCAGTAATAAAGCGAATATTAAACATTCAAACCTTTTTAAACCCCACCCCGTAGTGGCCATTTTGATTCTGTGGTTAAACAAACGCTGAACCAGTCATGAAGGGCATGAATGTAATGCTTCTAAATTTGAGGTTGTACATTTTTGTATTGTGTTATCTGTTCTTGCTTTCAGATGAACGAAGCGGAATATACCAAATATGGACATCTACCTTGCAGCACAAACACGATTGATATTGTAAGTTTCAAACGTTCATATTTTCACAACTTGGATATAAAGTTCAACCAACGGTATTTCAGTCATATGGTGACTACTAAGTCATAGTTTCATGGTACACTGTGATAACATGACCTGACAATGCCCTAATGCATTGGGACTCAAGCAAGGGGAAATACCAGCGCCATTTTTACGATTTGGTTGGTTCAGTTTGTAGTTAGGAGGATCGCGCTACCTAGTGCCCATGCGCGGAAATTCAACTTCCATTTGCCAGTGATAAAAAAATGAAATTGAAATGTTATGGACACGATGATCAATTAGAATGACACCTAGCAACTTCAATTGTCTACTACAGTATATCAGGCTGGTATGATCACTGTTGCTATTAATTATCTACAGATGGCAGTATGATTTAGTTTGACGACAACAAATTGGTTTACAATACAATCTTGTTCAAATTTATTTGTGGTATCCTTGATCTAACTTCTGTATATCGTGTGTCAATACGTAACCAAAATAACACTGCATTACCGTTAATGAGCTATCATAGATGCTTTATGTTAAAAGTTTGTATTTTAGATGATGTCACAAAGGGGTGTTTAAAGGAATTATGTGTAATGTTTTTACTTTTAGGTGATGTTAGAATGGGGGGCTTATAGGGTTTATGTGGAATGTTTTACTTTAAGCTTATGTTACAGAGGGGTGTATAAAGGATGTATGTGGAATGTTTTTACTTTTAAATTATGTTACAGAGGGGTGTATAAATAGGAATTATGTAGAATGTTTTACTTTTAGATGATGTTACAGAGGGGTGTATAAAGCATTTATGTATAATGTTTTTACTTTTAGGTAATGTTACAGAGGGGTGTATAAAGTATTTATGTAGAATGTTTTTACTTTTAGGTAATGTTACAGAGGGGTGTATAAAATATTTATGTAGAATGTTTTACTTTTAGGTGATGTTACGGAGGGTTGTATAAAGTATTTATGTAGAATGTTTTACTTTTAGGTAATGTTATGGAGGGGTGTATAAAGGATGTATGAGGAATGTTTTTACTTTTAGGTGATGTTACAGAGGGGTGTATATCATGTGTTTGTTGAAGATTACTTACGTGTCTTTAGACGTGACCATGTGCTCATCCAGCGACTTGAAGACATGTCCTCAGACCCAACAAAATCACTTGAATTAACATATTCATTCCTTGGTTTAAGTGAGTACTAGCTGTGCATGTCTTATTTTCTAATATAAATATGACCATAAAGCATTATTTACCCCAACTGTGTCGATGTTTCTAACGCAACTCAGATGCTATTTGTGATACCTCTTCATATGACAAAATAACAATTGTTCGCAATATGTAAATAAATTGCAACGATACTGTAGCTGCAACTTCCGTGTTGCTTTTAATATCAATACTGGCAAACTATGTATATATACGTACATTCACTTGTTTTAGTACAAAGACACTTGTGAAATATATATGTTTACGTGAATTTGGGTCCCTCTCATATTTTTTCTTCTCCTCCCTAACAATGCGTTTAGCCACCAATGTTGATGTTTAAAAATAATGTGCTTCACAGTTATCGTCATTTTAAAATCATGATGTAAATTTATGCAGTTTTCTTTTTGTTAGTCTTATTGCAATAATTATTACACACGCTTTAATTTGCTGCTTCTCACAATATGGTTTAAATTGAAGCAAATGTGCTATATTTTATCTCGTGTTTGGTGTTCTCAGATTGTGCTAACGATTGAACAGATTGTGCTAACGATTTAATGAAAATGAAGTTTTAATAAAGTTTTGATCATAATATTGAAATCATTACAAGGTATATATATTATGTTGCCGGATAGGTTAGTACTTTTTCATACTTTTATATGTATGTACTTGCAGGAAAATTACCACTGAGGGATACTATCAAGATTGTCAACGCAAAAATTAAAAATGCCAAAAAACCTGGTAGGAAAAAGGTTGGTAACATGCTACCAGAAACCCGAGAGTTATTGTACAAATTTTACAAGCCTCATAATGAAAAACTAGCTAAACTACTCAATAACAACAAATATAACTATGGCCGCGTTGGTGGATAATTGAACTCGACTAGAAGAAGACACAACTAACGTCTGTAAATATCATACAGTGAACTTATAAAGTGGTGAGCAATTGACCAAACGCCAGACGTTTACAAATAAATGTAAATTGGTCATTGAGTTGAAAAATGAAAGCTTTCGACAAGAGCCTTAAAAATAAATGGGCGGAATGTTCTCTATACTGGTGTCTGGACAATTGCGATGTTCAAACCTCATAAGTGTTCAAGTAATATTCTACTGTTCAAATGCTCAACAAGGATATGTGTAGGTGGATTTGATTCATGTGTCATAGATATACTAATGATGTAGTGCCATATTATTTACCTTTAGCTTGCATTTAGGACATATTTTATCAACCATTATCAATCACTATAATGTCAATCAACACAAATATCTCCTCTATTTTCTATGTTATACATGTGATAGCTCAAATATGTAAATAATAGTTTTCTATTGTTTGATTATCAATTTGTATGTTTAAGTTTACAAAGAATGTTTATAGTATTGTTTTTCAATTCAAACTAATACTAGTATATGAATGTTATATACAAAATTATATGCAAAATGTTATCTGGTTTCATGTTATTTTTTCTGCTTTCCCGAAATCCTCATTTTTGTCATAAAAGGATTTGTCGTTATGTAGTGACGTATCTATGTTTCGGTACAAATATTACAATTAATTAAGAATACTTTTGTGGATCGTGTTACCCGTTTAAAGAAGTGGCGATATTGGAAGGTCAGCGTTACCATCGATTGACGGTGATTCTTAAACATTTTAGGACTTTTTGACAACTGAAACTTAAGGACGAATTGTAGCGGTTTAGTTTCATTTTTCTCGTTCTCGTTTTGCGTTGAGCATTGTGTCGCGTGCTGGTGGTCTGTGTTATTTCTGTGTTCTGCTATTTATGTTTGGTGCTGCGTTTCCCTGACCGATGTTTTCATTATCTTTTTTGCTGTTTGAGATCATGTAAACAATGTCTTGCCTATCATTACGGATACAAAATTGCCAAAATAGCTTGAACTTCGACAATACAGTCCCGTAAAACCCGTGTTAAAGACAAACCGTCGAACAAAGATTACCATTACAAAAGCTGTCTGCAAAGACGTCGACTTTTAATTCCAATTACAGCAGTTTTAGAGAAATCTCCTGCTCACGAAGACCGAAATTTTAACTGCTCCGACGGATGGCCTTCACCCGCAGATTAGACTTATCTGTTTTCTGCTTTGTATTGTACTACTCAAATTTTGATAAGGATCAACACGTTTTCCGTGTTAATATTTTCCAAAGTAAGAAGATGGGCAGAAAAAAATATCAGAAAACACACGATACGAACATCCGCAATATTATAAAAGAAAAAAGACTGCTTAAAAATGTCGTATTATATCATTACACGTCTTTACCAATACAAACGAGACAATGATTCCCATGTCATCACTGGCTTATCAGTGACCTGGAAAACGGCGACAACATTGCAATGCAAACCAAATGTATCGCATGCATTTAGTGAAATAAAGCAGCAGACGAGGTGGCATTTTCATCTTTGCACAACGTTTTCCTAATCTGTTTGTCCATTTAACGTCAGACGGGCATGGATAGAGGTATGTTTAATCTTTTCAAAATTTAACTAGTACATGTATTGTACCACATACGTCCATGTGGACTTAAGGAGGATAGTGGAAATCTAAAGTGGGACAGTGCATTTGTTTCAAAGGCGTATTTTTCTTCAAGCTGAAGTAGAAAAATGGTAATGGTTTTTTTTGAATATCTTGTATACATTCTGCAGTCATAATTAAAGTAACAGTTTGTTCCCTGGAGATAGATCGTAAGAATGCTATACATTTAAGCAGGTACCATGTGACAGTGTGTGTGTGTTTGTGAACGAGTAATATTTGAAATGTAAATGTTGTCATTCTTCGATAACTTTATTAATGTTTATTTGTTGATAAATGACAAAGGTAAATGTAGAACATCATAATCATAAGTTCATTTGTATCCAACAAACATTATTTGAAAGAATTAAACGCTTTTGAAATAAATATACACTTCCCCATTATGAATTTCCTCTGTTTCCTTAATATAGTCTTCGTGAATACTGAATAAAATGTTTGCAATAACTAAATTAAGCTTGCAAAAAATGAAGTAAACTCGGACAAAGCATACAATTATCAGAAAACAAATCCACTTCATAAAATGCATTTTATTTGTTTCACATGACATCAATTGACAGAATATTAAATAGACGAGTCAAAAATATATTAAGCACATACATAAATAACATTTTACACAGAGTAAACAAGGACAATACGGTCAGTTTGCCAAAATAAGCAGATTTTGGCACAAACATGTTAAAACAGGTTAATAAATATAACTAGAGCTAAAAAGACTAACAACAAAAAAGAGTAAAAGTTTAAATATACACGCTGTCTGACTACTTTGCGTTCCAAAATATGAAAAGTAACAAATAAATAAACTTAAACATGATCTTGCGTAGCTTTGGAGCATGATATATGTGTTACAGTAAAATATACAAATATAATCATATAATATAATTCAAAATAATTAAGATTATATTAAAAACAATTAGAAACTGAAAAAAGAACGGGAAACTGGCTTGACTTTTCTAAAACACTAAGGGCGATGGATACCATCGGACTTGAGTTGTTGACAGTGATTACTATACTGGTTTTCGGCAAACAAGCGATAGTTTTAATTCTTCATAACAACAGCCATGTTTGAAAACATAGTATTCACGAGCTTAGTATTGGACATAACGACTCTACTTTAACATCGAATTTCAAATAAGAAAGTCCTCGAATAATGATTTCTCAAAATAATATTATACATTGTATAAGCTTTTATTGTTCTACATTATACACGGATTTACTATTTATAAATTTAAAATCATACAACTTGAAACAAAGATTTTCGGCAAGTGATTTGACACAATATCACACAATTATTTCGACTACTGTATAATCGTTTATTCTTTACAAATAACACATTCGATGATTACTAACATAATTTATATCTAAATGTAAACTAGGTCCAACCCGGACTAGTATACTGCACATTTTCATGCAATATTCGACATAATGTAAACACTTGAACAAACATTGACTAGTGTAACTTACATTGCACAAGACATAACTATATTACTTTTATACTATATACACTTTATACAAGTATTACTCTCCACAAAATGTCATATTTACAGACTCAATAATACCCCAGTAACTAATGTAATTTAGAATCTTCTATCTGGCGCATTAATGTCACCGATTCGTTTTGCAGGTCTTTCAAGAATGATCGATTCAAACTATATTTCATTTGTCGTATAGTACGGAGCAATCTAATCACCGAACTATACAGGTAAGGCAGTGTTAGTAACAACCTTAAGTAAGCAACAATCTCACTTAAGCAGTCACTATTAACATATACAAAACTTGGACTGACTAGCCAGTCCATATAATGCCATAGGGCCCTCAGTGATGTGAACTATTTCTTAATTAATATCTACGTAATTGACCATGTAATATTAGAATGCATTCATTACTAAGAACTGATTAATGGTTATGTTTATGGTAAAATAGCCTCTACGGATAAATAGCATCTACACAATTTCATTAGTAATTGCACAAGACAACTAGAATGTATATGGAACACAATTTGGCAAAAATAGCGACGGTTCTAAAATCGGTACACATCATTTCTATGTTTCAAGTAAAAAAACGTCCATTCATACAATCATAAAGGGACTTGCAAACAAGCAACTTTCAACTAGCACCAAATTCTGGGTGAAATACAGACACCAAATATGTTTTACAGGTATAAAAATCTTTAGTGAGTAACCACCCCTCACTGATTTACTGTCTAACAATAGAGTGGTCCTTTCATTTGGAATCCTCTTCTTTTTTTTCGCTAATTTACAAGTACTCGTAATGTTTGCTGGAAAGATGCCTCTTACCTACGAACAAATCATAGCATCATCATATATATAGCAATTTTGTCTGTCAAACACTAGATTATATCAGATAATATTTTCAGTAATGTATGTGTACATAAAACACAATTAGTACTGTAAAAGCAGAAATTTTCGCGAGGTCGAAATTTCGCGAATTTGTAGTTCGCGAGAATAAATGTTCACGATTTTTTTAAAATTCAGAAGGAACTACTTTCTGTTTTTTACCGTCGTTTTTAGTTCACGAACATACATTTTCGCAAATGTATTGATTTCGCAAATGTTAGCGAAAAATATCCCCGCGAATAAATCTAATATTACAGTATTTTTATACGAATATTCATAGTTATTGTTAAAAACATTTTTAACATTATTTTTGAGTGACTAGGCAATGTGCTATAAGTGTGTATCTTTAAAGCACATAAGATTGACCATGTATAGGTAGTTGTCACACAGACCAACAAGTGATACTGCCAAAAACATGCAATGAGGTTATAACTACAGCCGAATAAAATTGCAATACGAAAACAAAAACAACTACATAACATTTGCAATTTCTGCAAATTTTGGAGCATTTGCTACAGTACCTATACAGTCATGTTAAAAAAACAAACACAAATCCTTAACTTTGCAATTTTTTTATAATAATGGAGCGTTTGCTACCTATACATCTTTGTTCTGTATATTTGAGTATTTTCATTGTTTCACGTTTGCCAATGCTTTTACACCATAACCAAAACACGATCAGTTTTGTTTTTGTTTTTCTGCATTACAAATATTCGACCTAAGACCAGAAATAACCAAGTTACACTATCATGAAACCTCAGAAATGACAAATACAATGTACATCCAAACACTGGACCATAACACAAGTTGTAAGCGTTCTAGGTAACCTTACATACAATAAAACATAAAATATCGGCAGTAAAGAATCAACTTCGAAAAAGCAACAGCATTAACTACCATTTGCAATAGAGAACAATATGCGAATGTTTATGTCGTATGTAAATGTTATACAATGGAAAGTATGAGGTTCAGGCCTGAATTCATTTTGCAAAACAAAATCATTGCAACGAGTATAAACGCACGGACAATTCAACATAATGCTCAACTAAATTTCGGTTGAATGTATTCATATTAATATGCCCGCGACAACAAACACACTAACTTACATATAGTTCTACCCTTTCCGAACATAAACGCTTTTTTGATCACATTTTATAATTGTCCCTAATATTTTGAAGTTTGGCATTATTATATCCTGTTTCTAAACACATTCAAGTAAAGCGACCCCTAGATCCCTATATTGTTTACTGTTCTACACCGTCGTCATTCTTGTCCTCTCTTTCATCGCCCCAATTAGTTAGAGCACCGCCCCTTTTCATCATAATTTCCTTTTTCCATGCTGGCAAAGTATCCCATTCTTCTTCTATTTTACTTTCGTCAACACTTGGTCTAGGAGCTGGTTTCTTAACTTCCGTTTTGGCTACCTGTGGCTGTAAAAAGTAATACAACTGCATTCAAAATATGGTCAGGTTGTTATTAATACATACAGCATAGTAACAATAATACACGTACAGCAGATAAAGTAGCTATTTAAGTTTGTGATACAATGACAATGACAATGATTACTGTCATGGGCCGCAGTCCAATGTCAGATAAATAATTGATATAGATGGTGATACGTTCTACAATGTATATAGTACAAATCATTTGCAGGTTTATCTGAAAGTTTCAATTGTTGAAATACAGCGAACATATCTAATACCAAGTAATACGTACTGGTCAATCGATGGATAGTCTATCTATACAGATTCTATGTTATACATGTTTGTATGAGACTACACCCAAACCTACTTGTTTTCATGAAATTATTTCCCTTTGTACTCACACAAGCCAAAAATAGAATTTAGCTAAATACTGTAAAATTGCAAACATATTGAATTGATAAAACATTTATCTTGTCAATAGGACCAGACTTAGTGTTCAAGACTATTTTCCCTTTCTCAATTATCTAAGTTTCTGTAAGCAACGATGAGATGAGAATAATGCTTTTGTCGTTGAAATGAAAACAATGAAACTTATAATGACCAGTGCTTGAATTACGACGATCGGTTCAGGGGCACATGGATTAAATTGTTATTAATACGTATATAAGCATTCATTAGATATTAAATACAAACAAACAGACGCTCTTAAACGCTCTTATTAGCTGTACATATTTTCACGCAAGTGATAAAGTTTTTCTTTAGAAGGTATTCGGTTATTTGATATACATAAATTGAAACGCTGTTGAATTCTTATAGCTATCTGTATATAAAGTAAATACCGGTAGTCGGACAAATCAACTGACAAATGAAGGAATGGGAAACAAACCCTAGTAACAGAAATACTTATTGGAAGACAATGACTTTAAATGTTGTAAATTTAATCTAAAGTAAACTTATTAAAACAACAAAAAAAGTAAAGAGATTCATAAAAACTCATAGGAAAGGAATGAACATAAAAACACTTTTGAACTGCACAATATGAAACATGATTTCGCCTTGCGATATATGTTTTAGCAAACATTGAATACACCCAGTTAACGATTTATTGTTCTAACTAATCAACAATGGACATTTTCATCAGTAGAATAATTATGTATATCGCAGTATAATATACCATGTCTTTTCTTGATTAGTGAAAACATTTTAAGTGGAAAAGGTAAACGGTCCCCGTACCTGAGAAGTTTGATAATTATGGTCGAGTAGGAACGTTCACTACGCAAAACTAACATTGATGTTTTACGCATGAACATACTCTAGTTTGGGTTAATATTTATACTGAATGAGCATTTATTTCATACATCATTCTAATGTACCATTCTACCCTGATAAATATTGGACAAGCTATTTGCAATACTGGGTGTCAAAATAATATAAACTTTACATCATTACATCATAACACGGCAATTAGAGGTATGTTTGTAAGGAATGACGAACTACTAGAACAGTTGGTACAGGTAACCACATATTTACGTCATCAACAGAAGGTAAGAAAGTTCTAGACTAAGTCTGACACTCCCAAGGACAAAGAGGTGCATAAATAGATATCGAGGCTTGTCAGCAAGACAGTAGTTACTGCTTATTATTTATGAGTAGTTACTGCAGTTTTGCAGGCAACCCTCGATATGCTAAATGTGAAAATAAAGTCAATGGGTGAAGAAGTCTCTGCCCGCTCCACGT
This sequence comes from Spisula solida, assembly GCA_947247005.1. Lineage (NCBI taxonomy): Eukaryota > Metazoa > Mollusca > Bivalvia > Venerida > Mactridae > Spisula > Spisula solida. The sequence goes on from OX365956.1 coordinate 24,145,445, forward strand.
CAACTCTAATTGCACAAACAGAAAATTGTTGTGGCATCTGATACAAAGGTGTTGACTAACAGAAATATCTTCAGAGAGGAAAACAAAACGTAGAATAGAAGAAGATATGCAACATACAGCACAGACTGATTGCTTTGCCATACACCCGTTGCAGATATAAGTCACCAAACTGATCCAACTTGCGTCTGTGATCACTATGTACTAATACTAACAAAAAACGCTAACATAAAAACGCTTGTTTTATAACCATGTAATAGTAATTAGTTTAAATCATTAGTCTGTTCACGTCAATAGATATTTCATCAGAACATCATCGGAATGATAATACAGACGACAGTAAATAAATAAACATCCAAATAACACTGGCAAGAAACGATTTAATCCAGTCATATGGATTTGAAACCACGTCTATGATATAGATATTCTTTTAGATATACCAGTATGTTGACTGCTAAGCTAAGCCCTGAGTCACCGCGGTAATTGATTGGCTTATACGTCATAATAAGACAAGTTTTGCCTCATCAAAAGAACAACGGGACAAAATACTAATTCTATCAGAATTGGAAACTGAAAATCTATCCACAAATGAGTAAGATTTCGATGCTCCTGCAATTCAGACATTTGCAGTGTCAGATGACCAACAATACGACGTGTATATATCAAGAGTTATTCTATACATGGTTGTCTTAATTGAGTGAAATAGACAAAACCAGTCTAGCTGTAGATAGGGTTTTTATTTACGTTGGCAATTTATAAAACGGTTGCATTCTTGATAATGAGTGGTGGTAAAATAAGCTCGTCGTATCCACTGTTCTATCGAACCTGAAATAGAGTCATATGCATGCAAAGGTGTATGCATGGCTGCGGAGATTACATAGCCATATCATTCGCATCACAACAAAATGCTTTACAATAAATCGGTTATCAATCATTTATCAACCATTAATCAATCACTCACTTTTAATACGACGGAAGCCTTACTCTGTTGTGCGGGTTGTGATGCAGGCGGTGGAGGTGAAGGGGTGGGTTCCTCCTTTTGAGCTTCCTGGAAAAGCGATATGGTACATAACAACAGGGATAAACACAGATATATGCCGTACAAGCTCACAACAGGTCACATGATGCCACATACCTCAGTAACAAGGTGTATGCAACGTGTGGATTAGGGCAAACAATCAACAGAATCCACATGTCTCAGTTTCAATGAATGCATAACAATGAGCTGACTCTTGACTAACTATTCTAATATTTGGTCAATATTTTCCTACTAAGCCCTCGAGGAACCATCCCAGCTACAAGATGGGAGTCACACGAAGAATTAAATGTCTCTTGAACAAAACATTCTGAAAAACAGACATCCGATTCTTGTGTGACTCCCATGGAGACACGACAGAAATACACGTTTCATGTAACACAGATTGGAACACGTGGCCAGTCGCCATTTGTTAATATATAAACCCATGAACATGATGAATCAATACTATAACTGCATATGTACAGTCATTTTTAACAGACGGTTGGATTATTCATTAAAATTAAATGAAATCATTCAACAAACAGCATTCGATAAATAGGTAAGCCAAATAATTCCTACAATGGCGACAGGTCAACTTCTGTACTTTCGATGAAAGTGCGAAGGAAAAAGGTCAAATGGGTAGTGAAAATTAGGGCTTGGTTTTATTCGTTTTATTGTCAGACAAGCTTTTGCAAGTGATGATGCATTATATAAGGAGCACAATCTTAGAACTTTACAAGTTATGAAAAAACTACATGTATTCCAAGGTTACATTTGGCGAAACTGAGACATATGGAAAGTACTACATATCAAAATCCCTCTCATGAAATAATATATGTACTGACATCGCCAAGTGTGTAAAATATGTAAAATTATTATTTTGTATGTCGGTAGCACACGACCCGATTAAAGCGACCCTACTAAATTTAAAATTCCAATGTGACATATCAGAGAATGTGATTCTAAAACAATCCATACTGAAGAACCGACGGAGTATGAGGCTTTACAGAACACAAATACACATGAAAATGTTCAAGTAAAAAGATTATTTTCGCACATATATTAGCACACGTATTGACAATAAAGGGACTTTGACAGAGTACATAAGTTTCTATGACTGTTTTTGGCAAACATGGTGTAATAGTGGATCAAGTTTCGGTTGTCTGGTAAACACGGTAACAGGCTGCATAAACGTGTAAACTACAGCTGACAACGGTGAACATTTATAATAGTTTAGCGTTAAACAGATTGTTTAATGTATATTTACAACCAACAACATAACTTAACAGTTACTACATATATATAGAAGTATAGTTAATTATTTAGTCGTTATAATTAAAGCAGGCAGTTTGTTTTACATATTTAAATATTACTAGCAAAACACTTATACGTTTGAATTCAAAGCATGATGCATAACTACGAGCGTTACATAATGATTTGTATTAGCAAAACATTATTAATATACCGATAAGTATTATATATAACGAGCACAAATACTTGTTTTAATAAATGATAAAATCATATACATGTGTATTACACATTTTTTAAATACTAGTAAGTGACGAATTAGTGACCTTTACATATAAAGAAGTTGAGACGTTACTGTATACAAACGTTGTACTAACGCCAAGAAAAGTTATACAATAATGACTTTTACGAATTTCAAATGCATATACATACACAGTCCGAAGTATTTAGAAGATACACTAGAGTAGTAAAGCTGTTCTTATGGTAAGAACTTAACATACAATAGCATGTATATGACAGATACTCCCCTGTAGCACGAGAAGCTCTTGCAAAAGCGATGTGTTACAATGCACATAATATATAATATGTACAAGTATGCGCAAAGGGCTTTAAAATGAGACTATTTCATTCGAGTACAATTTATTTAAATGTATCCAGCAACACCAAAAGGGCAGCATCTTTGCAAAACCGGACGAATAACTATGCAGCAAGCGATGACAACTATTGACAAAGTTTCTAACTTGATACAAACTATGAGGCCATTGTCTGTAACGGTTCAACTTCTTACATAACCCGTTTATAATTTTTAAAATACCTTTGTCCATATTTGACAAGACAAAGAGAAATACCAAATGTAAAGGTACGAAAAACAAAAATCTATTATATAAAACATGTCTTGCTCATGGAATAAGTTTGACAATACAAATGCAGCAGTCGTACTACAAGATGATCTACAGGTAATTAGTGTGGCAATTCGGTAAAATACTTAAGCTTTTCATGAAGTTGAACTGTTACTCACTAGAAACAGGCCTATTACTGTTTGTCCATCCATGAGCTAAGGAGGATTAGTTTAAACAAGGGCCGTATTATGCTTGCTACAACTAGCCTTACGTTCGTACCAACAATTATAAACACTTTTTTTACTAGGACACTGTATTGTAACAAGCATCCTACAACATTGATCATTAATTACACAATCACACGAATCTCGAATCAGCCAGAATATACCCGAATGAGTCGGAATGAAGATAAAATAAAAAATTGAAACACACTTCTCATTAAGCCAAACCCTCCGACCATTTTGTATACTAGGTATGGTGTAATAAAAATCCGTAAAATTCAGAAAAATGAACTCTGTGTGTAAATAGGGTCAATGTCCTCTGAGACTCTAGTTACCTCACTAATCATGACCAGACTTGATACTTGAACATCTCAGTTCACATACTGTCGTATTTCTTTTAGATACCATTTTATCAATCGGTCTCAAAAAACTATAGCATTGTTCAGAGTTTATTACAGAAATCAAAATTCTCTACAATGACATTTGGCTCACATTCAAACACTTTTTGAGAAGAACCTGAATTTGCAACACATCTTTTGATTTGAGATGCTAAGAGAACTGCTGCATTTTCTATGATTTCAAAGGTAAACGTCTGATAAGTATGGAAAAATTCGAACAGATAGTGCATTTGCACCTACATGTACAAACAGTTCAAGATGTTTCAATGACAATGGAAGCTCATGCATGGATGGACATAATGAGGGCTCTATATACTGACTACAACTCGACAGTTGGTAAAGCCTACTGGAACAAATGCCACCTCTATAGTAATGATTCACTAGACTCACTTTTAATATCATTGTTGCTTTTTGAGTATATACTTGATTATTCTGCCCATCGTATGCCTGCAAGAATGCACATGTGGGGATAATATTTGTATATAGCATGCAGAATATAGTCATAGACAGAATGCAATATAAGTAATGCTGGTGACCACTTGGTAACGAAAGGTGATAAATTGGGCCGTTCGAACAGCATATATATATTGGTCAAAAGTGCTGATCTATTTGTTTCATACCACACAGAACAATGATACCCCAAATGATGTCAGAAGTTATAAACTTCACTTAATGCTCACTCAATTATGATTGCAATTTAATTGCTGACTTGGTATAGTAAAATGAAAATAATTCCATAGTCAGTGGATACACACAAAATGCGTTTCGGTCACTGGTTCTTTTATACAGATCATTTAATCGCAATTAAAGCATTTTTATCCTGATAATTTAACCTATGAACAAATTCGCCATGCACCTACGATATCAAGTTTGCATTATCTTAAATTATTGTCGTGACGTTTAAAAGATTCTCAAAGCAAAATAGTGGATAGGCACTTTTAACCAACATATAAATGTGACGTAGACAAAATAGGGATTTGTGTTGACCAACTACTTCTGGGAATTTCCCTTAAACGCTAAGCGAAAGGCAAGTAACATATTGCAGCGTTTTACCTTGTAATGCCAAGGGCTAGGATAGCACCCATAATCGTCCCCTGTCGGGCTATACTTTATAATTTGCACCCTACCATGCGATTGTTTGGTACCACAAATAGTATTCGCTCATTTGTTCTCGCAAATGGTTCTTTCATTATCTTTATCGTCGCTAAATTGCTTTGCAGAGGGTTTTAAATAATAGTACCCAAGTTCACCAGCACTGTAAGAGCTACAATGTATGTATGTGCATGCAAATATATACCCAAATAAAGTCATGAGAATGAAAGCTGTCTTCTAATGAATTACATAGTTAAGACCTTTGAAAACTAAGAATTTACATTACTTATTTGGAATTTTTCTTCAACTTTTAGTACGAATAATTTTATTCAAAACAAATAAAATACAAGACAGCATTTGTGAGTGTTTTTTGCAAATATGAACATTCTAAACAATTTGAATACGAACAAGCCTCTAGCGTTTCAAAGATAAACAAAAAAAAACAGCTTGCGTTTCTAATGGCATCTAGTATAATATAAAATACCCTTACACCAATACAAGAAGGACACACGACACAGCATGAACACAATTACACATCACCAACACACAGTGGTACATATTGAGTTGTATATATGAGTATAATAAAGAAGACATTACTAAAGTCACAGTAAAATGTATGTGCAATCATCATAAAATGATCAACGTGCCAGAAACAACACCACTAACATTCTGACAATGTTGTTGCACACATAAACTATGTGCTTGTTTGCTCAAAGTGTTTGTATGCCATTTTACACAAACATTACTGAGAGAAATGATCGTAACGGTGTATGACATGAAACTAAACCAGATACAGGTTCCCACCTATGAAGACATATGGTATAATGATGATTGGTTCACCTAGAGGAGAAATGTATCTGCGACATTACCTTAGTGTGTTATACTGTATAGAGCTAGTACTGATGCGAACATTGATACATAGATCAAGCGACTAACAAACTGTTCTTAAAATACGAATGCATGTGCGCGCGAGTGTAGTCAAATACTGCACACGAACGTTAAGATTTATAAACAAAGACAGTATACAGCGTAAAACGATGACAAGATCAAAGGTGACAATCACATATAATTCGTTGGAGACATAATTTTATCGCACATAAATAATTATAGTTAATATATATGATTCATAATAAATGATGTGTTAATAATGTATAGATAATGGTGATATCATATTGGAAGCATAAAGACATGATACATAAGCAGATTACATGATTGTACAATGAACAGAATTAGCAGTGAATGAATTAGTAAAATGAAATAGTAGTACTTGCTCGAGAGGCTAAATCGTCCTGCAAGTACGATGAAAGAAATGAAAGATTATGAATGTTATATGCACCGAAGATGACACAACTGATTGCAATACCATTTAGTTGCTATATATACATTTGATATACATGAGTTAGAATACATAACATATGTGAAAGTAGTATAAAGCAAGCAATTAGAATCAGTAATAAATGATGCATATTAGTAGAGTGACTACCACTGATTGGTCCTATCAGCCATCTTGCCAGCTATATATACAAGCAAAGTATACGCTGGTTTTATATGCCAAATACGATATATGATAGCTGAACAGAAACAAATGATAAATGATGCAAGTGTTGATAAAAAGACAAATCCAGCAGCACGACAAATGAGAAAAGATGATAGTAAATGAGCTTCTACATGTTCTAATTACACAGAAGGGGGAACAAATGATGTGTTTTATATGTACATAGTTAACTGATGGTTCCGGGTCCAGTTCTGGTGGTGGAGGCGGAAGGTACGATTGCATTGCCAACTCTCTTTCCTGAAGTCAATAATAGTACTAGACATGTAATCCATAACTCTACCCAACTTATGTTGTATGTATGTCTCTGTCAATGTTTGAAAATGCTAAACCTTACATTGCAGGAATACATGAAACTATAGAGTATAATCGGATCGTTAAAGCAAATTAAAGAACGTTCAAAAACAATATTGGAACATTTTAACGTATTTCAAATGATTTAGTTTATAAAACTGCTACGAATATTATCAAATGCGCATATGTCCATGTTGAGACATACAAAAAATGTAACATTTAAAAATGTATAAAATATTATATAATATATAACAAATGATACTCAAGTAAAGCCAAGCGTAAATTAATTAATGCGCTATATCTCAATAGCACATTTAGCTCGCAAAATGCACCAGTGACGAACACACGCGGTCGATAATTTTATAAACAGTATATTAATAAAAGCAAATGGCTTTGCGGTGGTTACAAATCTAAGGCCAAACATTATGTCAAAAAGCCAACAAATCATGTGGCTAGAAACATTTACAATATCGATAAGCTAATTAAAGCAGGCAGTTAATTACGTTTTCTGTACTTCAAAAGACCTTGACAGAATTAATGTTATTGTGAAGAATGATACTATTGCTGAGAGGAATGTGAAGATTTTAAATATATGCGTATATATTTGTTTTAGGGGGGGGGTCCAAATGTTTCTCTAAATATGTACTTATAATGATGCATATTGAGTTTACGTAAGGGTCTGAGTTTTTACTCAGATTCATTTAGTAGTTGTCGTACCGTCCGTATGCGTTTATAGATAAAAGAGCTACAATAAATATGGACGCTATAAGTTTACATAATCCACCTTACGGGTACCTTTACTCCTTTTGAAGCAGATGATTAAAATGAAAACAATGTAAGTGAAAGGTTTGGTGATGATCATACCGAATACTCTAGTATACAAAAACTAAACACAATATTGAAATCAAATCAATACTAAGATACAAATGTACAACATAATAGACAATGTTCTAGTAGTGATATATCATATGTAACGTATAACATCTGATATCTTTATGTGCATAATTATACGAAATCCAATGTGAATAAATGTGAAATACGTACCAAACAAAAAAGCAGATCGACTGATACTACAAATGTGTATACTAAATAGCATGCAGTATGATAAATGAGTGAAAGGTAAATGGAATTGTGTTTTGAACATTACCAATTCTGCTAATCTTTCCTGTTCTTCTAATTCCTGAAAACGATTAGAATGTATTTATAATTCAATCTCATATATCAGCTATTGATTTTGTCATAAAGGTTTTGGTGTTTGGTTTGCTGATACCTGAATATAGATCATATGAATTGGATTGGAAACACAAGCAACATGTTGGATCATATTTGTATATATGGAAGCAAAATACACCATGGAATGATGATGAAATATCATAGATGTTTCCATTCATGTAACTATAGCCACTCCCTAGCTTTTAAAATACCTGCTTATAATTATAAGAACAATATGAGTAACTTCAGAATGTTTTAGAATAACTATTCTTGGTAATAAGCCAATATATTCCTAACCGATGCAACAGAAAGCATTTCATGCATATCTTTTGTCAGTTTTTTGTAACAAACGAACATACATCTTTCAAACATACTTAACATATTTGCTCAATATAAATACTTCAACAAGTTAGTTTTATTCCTTCACCTGTTCATTTATATCTTCTCTTTCATCCGTCCAGTTTTTAATAGCACCGCCACGTTTCATCATAATCTCGCGTTTCCACGCGGGGACATCTTGTAGTTCCTCGTCCATTTTTTTCTCCATGTCTTGTTGTTCACGAATTCTTGCCTTCCTCATCTCTTCTTCTTCTTTCATCTGTAAGCATAATTATATCAGGAATACATACAATAAAAGTGTTTCAATTTATCCAACTACATTTCTGAGGTGAGATATGCGTCCTTGCCAAATCGTCAAACTAAGCGAGATAACCCCAAATAGTAGATTGAAAACATGATTCTCTAGTTTCATACTTTTATAAGTTTTACTACTAGTATTTGTATTCCGGATATTCGGAATTGAACTCGAATATACGGATAGGCATTCCTACATCCTACCTAATAAGTCTAATACATACAACATCCATTCTGAAGCAACATTTTGCTTTATGTTAACACTGTCCTTGTCTCCTGAAACATTTTGAATACAAAACAAATAAGGAAAACATGCCATCAGATATTCTTCAACCAAAGGTATGCGTTTTGTGGAAAGATGTTAAGAAACATATTGCAGCTTTCGGATGAGTAAGTTAAGAGCGTTGTATGTATGAATGCAGTGCAAACACATCACTATGGTGCAGTATTGTACATCTATATAGGACATATAACATTGACTTAATTGCTACAACTACTCGCTGTATTATCCACCGATTTAAACTTATTCAGGGTAATATATTTATAACATTGACATTCGTGTAATTAATTCAATAAAAAAAAAGTTAACAGAGACAGGAAAGCAACACAAAAACAAAACAAATTAACAAAATACACGAAACAGACGAACAGGAACTCAATACGATTAACATTTATTTTCAACATCGTTTTATTTCAACTTAAATATTACGTAACTGAATGCTCAAAACCTCCCATCACACTTTCGCCATCAACACTGCATATTCTACAAAAGAGGCGATTCAAATACATCCTCAAATATCCAAATTAAATACACACAGAAACGAGGAGCCATATTTCACGTAACTTGTAGGAATTTTAATTATTTGATTAGTGCCAAGATTACGTTTAGTTAACTTTTAATTCAGTGTTTGTCGAAATTTATTTCCAAAACCTCAGGACAAGCATGTGTTTTATTCAAAACTGTTCTGTAAATTTCTCTGCTCAGATAAAACACACAAAGACGGTTTAACAGAAGAATAAAATAATCACCAATGCAATAAACGAAAATAATACTTATGTTAATGGTCTAATTATGTTTAGCAATTGCGATGAAGATGACTATTCTCTTGCTACGGAAAACGATGTGCCAAAGATATAACAATGCCGAAACTGCAAAAAACATTTTCTAAAATTATTTTTAATAACTTAAAGTATCTTTTTAAACAATAAACACAGACATATATTTTGTAAATTAATTTTGAAATTCTATCGTCCAAACTGCAATTGACACACTGAAAGTTTTAATATCTGTCGATGTTATCTTGTTAACGTTTTGTGGAAAGGAACTAAATTTCTTATGATAATGCAAGTTCGGTATTACATATTTGGCGAAACAGCAACAGTTATTCACATGTTGTTTATCAAAATAACGTTTCAAATACCGAAATTGCAACTTTCTACAAATGCAATATGCGCACCAACAATAAAAGTAGATTTGTGGCCTTCCCTGTCCGATTCTATTATCATTTTGGAGTTTTGTCTACCACAAAAATATGGCTTTTTCGATTTTCTGATTTGACGATTGCTTTTGTATTTTTGCAAAAAGTTGTGTCTCCACTTCAATTATGTAAACACTATAAAACACATTTTTGTAAATTCGGCATATTGAAGTGATCCTATCGGTTAGTCATATCATATAGCGCTGGCTTAGAATTAGAAGGTCGTAAGTGCTACTTATGCCCTTATAAGATTGATACATATTTGAAATCTGCATCACAATGCACTTCTTATTAGCCTATTTTCATGAAAATCGGAAATGGTCATGTTGACAAAAACTGAAGCTGAAAAAGGTTGATTTTCCATACATAAAGGGCAGTCTTCAGAAAGTATTTTCTTGTTTCCTCAAAAATATCGATTTTGTACTTACGACCTTCTAATCCTAAGCCAGCGATATAATTATTGAATATGAGATCGAATTAATTTACAGATGCCCCGGATATTGTAATGAGAATTGTTGTGATTTAAAAGAGATATATATGACCCATACTTTGAGCCATTAACATTACCCAGTTTCAGTTCACGGCCTTCATAATACAATTTCAATGTGACACACGAATTCATCGAGAGAATTATTTTATTGAGTAAAGAGTCGGTAAAATATATTTTGCATGATAATGAAGAAGACGAAGCGAAGGGAGACTGACTAGGCATGCTAGACCAAACAGATGATATCTTTGACATGTTAACATCATGTAGCACTAAATTAAGTATGTTTTTGTAATTGACTACAGTAAAATATCTTGATTTGTATTTTATTTAGCTATGGATAATATCTTGATATTTGGTATCAGGAAACTTGTAAATTGTGTATGCTTTTACAATACAGAATGTAAACAAACTGAACCGTGTTGTTATGTTATTTGAAGTATATTCAGCAACAGGTAGCTGATGTATATCTGTCATCAAAACAAACAACGAACGTTGTGTATGTTGTACGCAGACCATGGAACTGTATACCTGATATTCGACACAACGACTGATTGGTAGAATGATAAGACCAAAGTTTCATCTTTGTACTTGCTGCACTTTTGACGATGTACAGAGGCAACACTTGTATGGGTCCCTTGTAAAGTGGTAGTTTAGTTTCTTTTTTTCATTGTGTTTTTCAGATTCGTCATTATCTTTTTTACTCCTATAAGAAATCGTATGTGCTGCTGAAAACCATTTATAATTATGCTGAAACTTTTTTGACTCCTGAAATTAGGATTTTGTACTGTTAAGTATTGTTCTTGCTAAGTTTTGTGTTTGCCAATGTGGCGTGTGCTCGTGGTCAGATTTTTGTGTGTGTTCCTTCTTGTGCCTATCGTGTTAAGCTGTTTATGTTGAGTGCTGCCTTCACTGTCGATCCATTTTAATATTTTTTCTGTGAATAATAGCAGTGGAGTACGCGTCGTACTTTCAAAGATAGAGGCAAAGCAACGATTATTGAGGGAAGAAACTTGTGGTTGATTAGTGGTAAACTGCTCCGAATACTTACAATATTCTTAGGAGGAGATGGAGCTTGCTGTAAGGATAATTATTTCATCTTGTAATGATAACAAAACATACAACACAAGTAATAATACATAAGACAAATACATATGGGTATAATGAGCTAACTTACATTTACTGTTTCACACAGGTTTAAAACGCTATTAACACGACTATCAACTTTTAAATATTTGTGATCAATCAAAAAGAGTAGATTTAATAATTTAACGGATAATGTTAATATAACTTCATTTTTCAATCGTGATTCGGGGCGTTTCACGCACGTGGTTAAATACAGCGGCTAATTGAACTAAAACTATTTCTTTCCTGTAATAAACCAACAATTAGTACCAATTAGTACTAACACGTTTCACCACTAGCGACTAACAACCTATCCACTTAAAGAGTCCATAGCTAATACCACGGAAGAATTTTCCCTGGCCAGATCAGAAACCTAATCCCGACTTTTAGGAACATACTAGCATTCAACTTTTTGTGCATGAATATATAATACCATAATTCACAATACCATATATAGCAATACTGATAAGACATTCAGAAGTGTAACGAACGTAGAGAGATATAGTTCGTCATTGACAATAGGTTTTGCGTAGATCCGCGTACTCCTACTCGAAAATGAACCAGAATTGCTATTTGGTCGACCTTTTTGGTTAGTCCGGAGTGTATTCCAGATGTGATGTCAAAGAAACATATGACCCTTATAGGGCTGTAAGCCTTGTATAAAATATTTACTTACAGTATTTAATTTTAAATTGGATAGTATAACTGCCTTTTAATTGACTTTAAAGTCAATGTGACACATAAGTTCATCGACAGAAATATTACATTAGGTAAAGAGTCATTAAATTATATAATTCGTGGTGGTTACATGAAAGCATAGGTAGACTGACTAGGCATGCTAGAACAAGAACTGTAACACAATCTGAACAATTCAGCAGATTATTCTAAGTAGAAATCCCCACGTATGACTCAAACCCGAACTCATGACAATATAACTTCAAGTTCTGCTTAGTAGGCCTAAAGTACCTGATACTTCAGCCAAATGATGTGAAACACTTCAAACGAAGTAAGAGATACAGATCTGACACAAGTTGAGGACCCTAATCCCCCTGTGTGACTTTGCTATTTAACCAAGTCGGAGAAACTGCGTGCCCAGCACGTCGGGTCGAAATACTCTGTCGAGTATTAACAATGTAAGAGTTAAAGAACAGAAACGAATATAAGGACCCAACAGGCGAAGTAAACATTATTGCGGGAAGAAACTGTTCGTTGATTAGTAGTGAACTGTTCCATAGCAATACTTACAACTTTCTTAGGAGGTGGAGGGGCTGGCTGTAAATAATGACATTGGGAACAAATATAATCATGTTGTTAACGTCTTATGTGATTTAGCATAGAAAAGTTGTTATGTATGTATCTCCGTACTTATAACATGAAACATAGTATATTAAGCTTTCTTTAGTGGGTACTGTTCAGAAATAAAACATTTTTGAGTTGAACTGGTTTTTTATTAAATAATACAAGTATTTACGACAATGCAATATTTATTCGACCAAAGCTGTGTAATATGATTCATTTGTGAAATTATTTATTCGTCAATATTCATACTTCCAATAAAATACAATGATATAGGGGATTATGATGAAAGAAAAATATTTATTTAAGCTTCTCCAAACAAGTAGTATAACTATTTATGCCAATGTTAGCAGTGAATATCTTGACGTAGTTCCAAAGATTTAAGCAAAGTAACGACTATTGAGGAAAAACTTATTAGTAGTTAACAGTTCCATAACAATACTTATAACTTTCTGTAAATAATGGCATAGTGGAACAAGTAAAAATCATTGTTACCGTTTTATATAATGTAGCGAAGTAAGTTTGTTCTGTCCGTTAACATCGATTACGTCAATATTTGTCTCCAATTTAAGCATGGTTAATAGTCCTTTTAGAGTTAAACTGCATTTATTTGATAATACATGTATTTGGTTTATTTAAATATTAATTCAACTAAAGATGAGTAGTATGATTTTTAGAATATGCACATTTATTCGACAATACTTATACGTAGAGTGTTCCAAAAGTAATAGGACTTTTTTTAATAGCAGCGCGGTTAATGAGAAATTTAGATACTAATTTGCTGTAAATAAATTTTCATCTATCACTGACTAACACGTGAAATATATAAGCAATTGGATTAACAATAAAAAATATATTAAACATTAAATATACCATGTAACATGGAGGCAGGTCGCGCCGTGACGTTATGATGACGTCGCCTTTCAAACACAGTATTTTAACCGAAAGACATCCTTAGTAATTTTTATATATTGTCACCCTGACTTTCAAAACGAATCTGATGTTACTGTCAACATTGTTTATATTTGTCTCTGTACCCAAAAAATGAGTTACAGTGATGTAAGAAATTGCTCTAACCTTGAAGCGTCAATCAGTGTACGAACGGTGTCTATCAACGTCAAACTACTTTTTCTGTGACTTGACCTGTGTTCACTTGTTAGTTCATTCCTTCGCTATATGTGAACAGTTTGTGCCAATAAAACACAAGTAGATGCTGAGGATGCTTTTACATTTTGCTTATTTAATTATTTTAATGGTTTGCATTGTTGCTTTTTCCAATTACAACATAATTTAGCAATCACGCGGTTTCCAGTTTTTGACGTTGACGTCATTTCGTCCATGACGCGCTTGTTTACTCAGTCGTGATCATATACAAACAGCGATTTCTTCGTAAATTTGCATGCACACGTCAGTGACATCAAGGCAATGCCACTTAATTTGCCAATATTATTTATTCAGTGGTTACTGAGATATGCACATGTTTAGTAAGGTTAATAATAAAAATGTACAGTGTGACCCGCAAATACGTTACATGGTTTCTATGACAACGCATTGTATGAGCACCACCACCAACAACGAAAATATGTGGTTATCAGTATATAGAGAATGAAATTCTACACATATGAGATAAATTTCATTAAAATGTAAGTGTTGAGTAAGAAGTTATGAGAAAAGTCCTATTTTTTCTGGAACACCCCTCGTACTTCCAACGATACACTACAAAAATAGCGGATTATGATGAAAGAAAATATTTATTACCATTTTCTTATGAGTATACCTTTTTATGTAAATACCAGCAGCGAGTTTCTTGACGCGGTTCTAAAGATACCGGCGAAGTAACGATTACAGAGGGAAAAACTGATTAGTAGTTAACTGTTCCATGACAATACTTACAACTTTCTTTGGAGAAGGGGCTGGCTGTAAATAATGACATTGCGGAAAGGTAAAATAAAAAACATTTTTACCAGTTTATATAATGTAGCTAAGAAAGTTTATTTTGTCGGTCAACATTGTATACGTCAACACGTGTCTCCAATTTAAGCATGGTTAATAGTTTGCATTAAATCTTTTTAGAGTTAAACATTTGCTTTTATTTCATAATACAAGTATTTGGTTTATATCAACATTTATTCGACTAAAGCTACGTAGTATGATTGTTATAAATCCATACCTCCAACAAAATACACTTAAAATAATACAGCGTGTTATAATGAAAGAAATGTATTTATTACAGCGTTATTAAGAGTCAATCTATTTATGTAAATACTAGCAGTGGGATTCTTGACGTTGTCCCTAAGATACAGGCGAAGTAACGATTAATCATGTAATTAGGGAAAACTTATTAGTATTTAACTGTTCTATAACGATACTCACAACTTTCTTAGGAGGGTGTGGAGCTGGCTGTAAACAATGACATTATGGAAAAGTAAAAATATGTTTTACCATTTTATATAGTGTAGCTTAAACATCGTTACATGTGGTACGATATTTATTCATTGGTAAATGTGCAGCAATAAAATCATTTATAGAGTTAAACAGATTTTATTTGATGATAAAACAGTTGGTGTAAATCAACATTTATTCGATTTTAGAATATGCACATTACTTCGTCAATATTCATACTTCCAGCAAAATACACTTAAAATAATATAGTGGATTATGATGAAAGAAAGATATTTATGTAAGCTTTCTGCAAACAAGAAGAATATCTGTTTGTGTAAATACTAGCAGAGGGGGGTCTTGACGTAGTCACAAATATACCGGCAAAGTAAAGATTACTAGTATTGAGGGAATAAACTCTGTTGATTAGTAGTTAACTGTTTCATAACATACTCACAACCTTCCTAGGGGGTGGTGGGGGTGGCTGTAAATAATGGCATTGTGGAACAAATAAGAAATGATTTTAACAATTTACAAGTGATAGGAACGGATACACGGACAAATATTTCGGACGACAACATGTTACAAACATCGGATGATACTATTACAGACTTCAGTCGCAGCAGTATTTAACAACCACAAGATTAGACGAAAGATTGATAAGAATTTGCTCACCTATGTCCATTAGGAATAATATAATATAAGATGTATGATAGATGGTATTATTTGATGCTACATGTTCTGAAATAAATTCAGTGGTGGTTTTTTGGGAGGCAAAGCCT
Source organism: Spisula solida (assembly GCA_947247005.1). NCBI lineage: Eukaryota > Metazoa > Mollusca > Bivalvia > Venerida > Mactridae > Spisula > Spisula solida. The sequence goes on from OX365956.1 coordinate 24,161,496, forward strand.
CTCAAAGGTAATATTGTCCATTTCTTTTCATCATATTATAAGCACAACAATGAGTATCCGAATCCATGTTGTTAAGAGTCACATGATCAATTTGTTTTTATAAATGAATGCTTATATCGTCCGCAAGGACTGTAACGTAAGCATATAGTATGGCACTGACCTAGATATGTACTAGTTTTCTCTATACGTGTCTGGCTTAATCGTAGCCAACATGTAGTCTTGGAAAAGACAAAAGTATCGCCCTAAGCTTGTAGCAAGTAATGCGATATTGTCCATTTCGTAATGAAATGTTAAATGAAGCATAAATAGGTAACAAACTAAAAACCACGGAGTTTATTTCCGAATAGTTAGTATCAAAAACACTTATACCATTCATCTAACAATATAACAACCCTAATTGACATAAATTTACAAATATTTCCATTGTATCGTCGATATGTGTGGTTATCTAGTAATGTTAAGCCTGAAATCTTGTTACAACATCATCCGAAGTTTGTAACTTGTTATCGTCCGAAATATTTTGCCCGTGTGAAAGTCCCTTCCTCGTGATTTATATAATTCAGCATAGAAAATTTCTTATGTCTGTTTACTCCACGCTTGGACCTCGAAATTTATATAAAGTACAGTGTGGAGATTTTGACCTGTTCCTCGACCTTTAGTAATACTAGTAATTTAACAGCTGATATCGTGTCTATATTTGTATACCGTAATTTACCACGGCAGTATGTGTTCATTAGCGGAAAGTATCACGATTGCGCTCGAGGTGTCTTACAAACACAAATCTAAAGGACCGATATTGTACGAATTGTTCGCATAATTCGACATATTCAACACAAGAACTGGTAATATAGTCATACACAAAGGTTAGGACCAGGTCAATATCTCCGCCTACATATAAAATATTTCTTTGGCGGTTTATATCAGTTTTTAGAATTGAGCTGCTTTGTTTAATAATACAAGTTTTTACTGTAACGCAACATTTATTTGACTAAAGCTGTCTGATGAAAATAATTGATGGAATATACACATACACATTCATTCGTTAATATTAAAACTTCAAAACAAATACATTTGATATGATATAGCGGATTTAAATGAAAGCCGTATGTCTACTTATGTTCTAGCACGAAGCGAAGTTACAAATATAAAAGCGACGTAAAATTATTGAGGGGCGAAACTGTTGGTTGATTAGTAGTTAACTGTTCCATAACAATACTTACTACCTTCTTAGGAGGAGATGGAGACGGCTGTAAATAATGACATTGTGGAACAATATAATCTTGTTCTCATTTGAAATTTTACATTATTTAGTTGCTTATGTCAGTGTGTGCCAACACTTAGAGCCACGAAGGATACAATTAGCTTTCTTTAGGGTTTATGTTTACATTTTGGAACAAATATAATAATGCACCTTTACAGTTTTCATAGTTTAGCAAATACAGTTTCTTATTTCTTAATATGTCAACACTTATACCAGCCCGAGAGATCGCATATAAGCTTTATTTAGTGTCCAATAATAACTATTTAATCATGTTAAGAATAGTACAGCTTTTATTGCATATAACAGGTATATATCCATAAGTTGACACATACACAGTTTTTCGCCATTATCCATACTTCAAACACAATATACTAGTACTGAAAGCAAAGATTTTTTAAAGCTTTCTCAAAGCAGGCAGTTTGACTATTTATATAAATACTGGCAGTGGGTTCTTCCAAAGATAGAATCGAAGTTAAGATTATTGAGGGAAGAAACGTTTGGTTGATTATTGGTGAACAGTTCCATAACTATACTTACAACACTCTTAGGAGGAGATGGAGCTGGCTGTAAGGATAATTGTTTCATCTTACAAGATAACAATACACACACCACAGTACATCAGTCACAATACATTAAACACAATGCATGTGAGCATAATGAGATTATCTGTGAATACTGTTTCACATAATTGTAAAAACGCAATTGACATTTTTCTTTTGACAATGCTTTAGCTGTTGTCAATACAATGTACTCTCGGTAAGTCTTATTATGTTGAACAATGTTTTCATCGAGATTCGCGTTGATTATATCAATGTGTTATGTGCAATAAGCAGTTGACCTAGCAGGTCTGCCTGGAGTTAAATAACAACTCCTACCAATTAGTCCACTAAGGACACTTCATGTAACACTTTTGTGTTATTAAATTACTATTATAAACCTTTGTTCAACCATGGGTTATACGTTCATTCGCATATTAATGGTACATAGTATAATATATATTGCATTCGTTTCTACAATAACGAAGGTAAACAATCTGAGTCATGTCATGATATTAAGTACGTTGAGCTACACGAAACTGATATATAAGTGACATGAAAACAAACAAAGCACATTGAAAATACTCCTTAAGGCCATGGGTCTGAACGAACATAATTCTTGACATAGTGATTGAATATATAATATGAGGACGGCAATTTTGTAATTGCTGCAAAGACGCAACTATAAGACTAACAACCCCCGAAAGATAGTGCAGGGTGATCATTAATATATGGTTACATAAATAACTTTGATAACTTTGTCAGTTGAAACGTTTCCCTTTATTCTGCAAAACTTCAAAACCAGCCCAAAATACGTCAAATTAATCAATTGAAACCGTGCATGTTACAGCACCGATGCTACAATTTTCACAGTGTATTGAAGTTTTCAAACAAATTTTGTTTCTTGTATTCATTCCTTCCTCTAGGCATCCATATTAAAAGAAATCCAAAGGGTTAAAGTCTTGTGAGTGTCGAGGCTAAGCAAATGTATGGTCTTCGGCGAAATGATACAGTGGCCAAATTTCTTGAAATCACTGAAAATGTATGGCAGCATCAAGGACGGTATGGACGTCACCTTTATATCACATGCATTTATTAGTCATATCCAAAACAAAACTTGGGCTCATTAGCTTTATAACAAGGGTCAAACCACTTCTCTATCATAAAATCTGACAAAGTTATTAAAGTTATTTATGTTACCATATATTTATGATCACCCTGTATATTAAGCTTTCTTTAGTGATCAACGCACATTTATTGGACAAGCTACTACTACGCAATACGTATCATTTATTCCTCAATATTCATATTTCTTACAAAATACACGTCGTATTTTTAGCCGCGTGTACTGAAAGCAAAGTGTTTATTTAAGCTTTCTCCAAGCAAGCAGTTTATCTATGTAAATACTAGCATAGGGTCCTTGTCGTAGTTCCAAATATAGAGGAGAAGTAAAGATTATTGAGGGAAGAAACTTTCAGTAGATTAGGGGTTAACTGTTCTATAACTATACTTACAACACTCTTAGGAGGAGATGGGGCTTGCTGTAAGGATAATGTTTTATGGTACATAGATAAACGATACATAAGTCACAATACATAGATCACAATACACAAAACACAACACATTAGTTTATGGGTATAATTTGCTATCCTGTTAAACCATTTCTGCTGCGTACTTACAGACATGAAAACAATGGACAACGAACGGAAACAACGAATATTGGAAATGTTTCTCGCAGGCGATATAAATGTATACCTGGTGTTTGAAACAACAATTGAATGTTAGAATTTTGTGAATATAGTTCCTATTTAGTACTCGGTGCATTTGTGATAATACGCCCATATATTTAAGGTTAATGCCACTCAGACAAAGTTTAGTAACGTTCTATTGAAGAAATTTACATGATAAACAAGACTAGCTTCTTATTTCTAACAGCTCCGAAAGATAACGTAAGTTCACTACGGAGAATAATATACAGTTATAAATTATTTACAGTTGAACAACTTGGATAGCAGAGGTATGAATCAGTAATGCATTAGTCAAGATATTCGGCTAAAGCTGCGCAATATTATTGTTGGCATTAAATACATAATTATTTATTCGTCAACATACAAATGCTATTTTGTATACATTTAGCGGATTATACTGATATCATATTACGCATAAAAGTCTTTTTCAAGCACAAAGTGTGCGTGTGTGTCGTGTTAATGTAAATACTAGCAGCAGTTTTGGGCTAAATTGACGTAGTTTAAAAGACACTGGCGAAGAAAGTTGTATAGAGATAAAGAAATATTTGGTAGATTAGTGGTAAACTGTTCTATAACAATACTTACAACAGTCCTAGGAGGAGATGGCTGCAAGGATAAGGATGTTAAAATAATTACAATACATACACGTACATAGGTCACAATGCATTAGTCACAATACATATTGGTGCAATGAGCTAACCCGCAAACAATAATTCACAAAGCTTTAAAGTGCTATTAACGAATCCAATTAAAATTACTAGCTTTCATTCATCGATAATATATTCTAATTGGTAAGGGTTGCTGACCTAGTTTCTGAACTTGACCTAGGTTTTACAGAGACACACTTAATAATGTAAATGACCTGTTTTGTTGACGGCATTGTTAGCAATAAGTGCCACTGATAAGCCTTTCAAAGGTGAGGCCAACCAGGTGCGACATAATGCGTTATAGAATAAAGATTTAGCAGAAATGCTTCTACTAAAAATGTAGCGGATTAGCTCATTTGACGGACCTATCATTAGTGTACACATGTTAGCACTTCGTCAGTGTTTGATAGGATTTCATTTCCAGTATACAACACATTTTTGAAATACTTGTTAATTGGTTAGTTACAAGAGAGCTTACATATGGGAATATATATGAATAGATTTATGCATGAAAACGACATACACATGTATATGATTAATTACTTCTACAAATAATTCAAATCGACTAACTGTCAACTAGTTTACTAAGTTAACACATACATATTGTAATATGTTCGAGCCTATATATATATGATCATTCAAACACTATTATCACTATCATATTGCCATATCGTCAGCATAACGAACTAGTGTAAGTCATCCAAATATCTCTAGTCTAGGTTTTCTATGCAATATATGTATTTACTGATCCTTGATTACTGTATGCAATAAGTAATGTACATGTAAAACACAGACTATTCAAAGCCATTCATTTCTAAGCTGCGGCAGAACCTAGCCACCAATACAAGAGACAGACACAGAACGTATCATCCGTATTCCAAAAAAGGATATTTTAAGTCAGTTACTAATAGAAACAATGCGACAACGTGCAATATGTAAGGGCACATATCAGAATCAGTAGTGCAGTAGAATGGACATAACTCAGACCATGCTGGATTTCAATCATGTCCCATTGCATGTCATTCAGTATGTGCTGTGCTGAAGGTTTGTGAATCAACACACCGCAGGAAATGTTTAGATATACATAACACGAACGCAGCAAGTATTCCCCGACCGAACGACTTACCTGTTGTATGTCAACCTCTGATTTAGTGTCCTTTTCCTTCGCTTTCTCCATCATTATTTTTCTCTTCCATGCTGGTACATGTTTCCATTTCTCCTGATCTTCTTTCTCTTTCCGTTTCTTTGCCTACAAAACAATATCTTAATTTGAGCATAGTAGAACTGTTGTTTATAATTAGCTTATTCATTTAGTTCATTTCTTTGCTGATTGTAAATACGTAAACTGTACTGTAATGTTATCAATATTATTACTACATGTATTTGTTTATTTCTATGTTCTATATAAAAGAGTACTTTTTTGTCATGTAAATAGTTTGATTGTAAACTAAACATGCAATTCCACGAAAAGGCGCTTAAAATTGGTAGGTACGTATTTATCATTTATCAAAATTATGTTAATGTTAGCTCCTACTTTTGTTGGGTTAACATCAATTTGAATGTATATAAATAAACAAAGTGCGGTAAGAAGATGACAAATGAATAATGGGAAAAGGTGTCTTACTATGTATTCTTCTATTTTTTCTTGGTTCTTCTTTTCTATCATGTCTCTTTTCCATATTGGTGTACTCTTTGTAACTGGAGTGTATCCTGGAACATCATTGAGATCTGAAAATAGTGAAGATACTTTGTCATACTGTGATGTTTACATTTTATTGGGATAAGTTGACTCCTGAATGAGGCCTTTGTGAGTGTTTAGATGTATTGTGTGCAGATGCAGCTATATGACTTATAGTGTTACATCAACTTTTTGGGGGCCAAATTGATTCATGTAGGTAGGAATATGTAGCAGTATAAAAAATTATGTAACTGTTGAGTTTTTCTAATTTAATTTTGTGCTGTTTTTTATGGCATATACATGTACTTATGGTCTGAGATCTTTATTTGTTGTATGTTCCTCTTTGTGTCTTTCGTGCTTTGGTATTTCTGTGAAATGCTGTCTCCCCTGTCCGTTTTTCTTTTAATGGCCAATCAATACAATATGCAAATTCAAAATGAAATAGTCATGAGGATGAAGTGTGTATTAATGTTCAAGTATCCGTTGTCAAATTATCAATAGTGTTCAGCAATTTAATCATATTAATGTGTCACCTCTACGTAAAGGTACAGCAAATTGACTATTCTGCTTTTTGGATGGAGTACCTTCTCTTCATCTATAATTAGATACCATAAAAGCAATATGTCGTTATTGCTATATAAACGTTTCTAACTAGCTGGTGGATTTCATATCAAAATGAACTCATTTGGTGTTCTACATGTCACATTGGTGCTTTTTTATGCGATTGTGTACTTTGATATTACTATACATAGAAATTATGTTTACGGCTACACAAGAAATCATTAGTAGAATTCAAATATTGCATTCAAGTTTGACAATTTGACGATTGCATTTACCTCCAGTATACCTGTAGTACCAAAGCACTATACTAACAACTGAAGAGATTGAAAGCACAGCCACAGCCGGGAATAAATTGGTAAGTTCACTTATCTTTTCTAAAAATAAACTTTATTTATGATAGGCAAGTGAATATATACACTATGAGATTCCTGCCAGTTGGTTATACTGAATTACAGAATCAGCCAGCACATTACATCATGACATAAATACCTGTGGAATGTTGGCCAAGGTGCCAACCATTTACTTTACTACAGAAAATACCACAGTGTTGTATTGAGGCTTCTGTTAGGCTCAATAACAATCTGAATCATTGTACCGAATGTTTGGAAGTCTATCAAATTCATGAAATAAATGTTATAGAAAAACCGTGAAAAAAAGTTATGAAATTGATTTCGATATGCTTATCAAAATGCTGTACAACTGTAATATAATGTTTTAATAATGAAATATGTTATCTATAACACAGTGTGTATACATTTGTATCTTGTATCTGAGTAGGCACATTCCCTGTTCAACTCATATGTTCTATTTTAAGACAATAGGAAGGCATTTATACGGAAACCATGTTTAGAGTAGCTGGCGGCTGAACAACCAGTTGTATCGGAATGGATCATTTCCTGGAAAAAACGATTTTCGTCCTCCTCTAAAGCCACATAATGTTTTATGATCAACAAAACACATTCATTCGTGTTCATGATGCACTATTTAGCTGAACGAATATTCAACAACAAACATAGTCAATAACAAAACGAAGTAACTCTATGAGTATGTGGCATGTTGGATAGTGCTTAATAGAGATATGTATCACTGACAAGTTCTGGCAACTAATAGTCTGAATACCTTGTTAATATAAATGTTCTGATTAGAGCTTACGTCATTATTACGTTATATTATTAGATCACCCACCCCCAATTCTTGGTTAACAACGCCTTCTCATGCATATAACTTGACATGTGACGTAACGAAGTTCATGGCCAAGCCAAATATTATAGGTTAAACTAATTGCAAAGTTACAGTATGTTTAAATTTATATGCATGGTTTCTTTAAAGTGTTATATCGGTTACCATTTCTTATTAACTGCACACACCTGACAAACTCCATCCAATAGATACCATAGAAACGCTAGTTGCATACAGACAGCGTGGTTACACACAAATAACAATCCATAACGTTTCCATAACAATATTGCAACGTTTCGAATAGACGGAAACATTATACGTTTAGATATAAAACACGAGAAAGCATATCCCGGAGAAGCAGAAAGAAATCGCAGGTCTGAAAAGCTTTTAAAAAAATCTGAAAATGCTCAGGATGCCACACATATCATTATGATGCAATGTACGCCTGAGACATGCTCAAATATACCATATGTTATGCCTGCAGAATATATGCTGATTACACTAAACAGAAACAAACAATTTGCCTTCTCAAATAGACGTCATTTGAGAATCATAAAAAGTTCCAGTAACAGATACGAATATGTTTTATGATTCATTCATAGCAAGAAATAAATGAATATGGCTACAGTGTGGACAGACAAACGAGTTTCACTTGCCACTGAAAAAAGATAATATTAAGTCAGAAAGGGAAGGCAGCACTCAGCTTGACCAGCCGAGCACAGAAAACATTAAAAACACACAAGGTACAATGCCCACCTGAACAAGTCGAGCACAGAAAACATAAAAGGCACAATGGAACATCAGCATACCGCTTCATGAAGCACGAATGTAATAAATAATGAAGACGGGTATAAAAAGCCAAATATTTCAATATGATAATATAATGTACATTTTCCCAAAGTCGCTGAGTCAGCTTTAGTAAATATCGATGCTTTAAGTATGATACGGGTGCAACTGATGTCAATCATTAAAGTGGTAAATAATAATTAGTATTCGGACGTACCCTCAGCCAATAAATACACCCTCAAAATAGGAATAAGTTTATTTTTCTTTGACATAAAAGTTATGTTCGAATCTGCGATAAGGACATTGACACCGACCTCTAGTTTACAACCTTCGACAAGTATCTTTCTATCACCTATTCCTATTGCGAGTACATTATAATACGAATGTAATTCTAGAGTACTTTTTCAGGAAAATGTTTCATGTAGTATACAGAATAAGAATACTATAATCATTCAAGTCTAGAACACGTATTCATAAAGGTTATTAGATACTATCAAAGAAGGGTTACTAAGATGTTAGACAAAATCCATCTTAGACAAATTTATGATATTTGCGAAAACAAACTCAAGAAAATACTGAACACATATCTGAGAAGTTTTTGTGGAGACTTGCCCTTGATATCTGTGAGCCATAAAGGATGTTCGATGAATGAAGTGATAACATGGTGCAAAACTACTGGCATTAGTATGACATAATGTTATATTATGTTTTGACATCCTGGCAATTTCATTAACAGTCAAACGAGTTGTTTTACATAACTAATCTTGTTTCACTCTCGACACTTCCTTTCATTCATAAAGTCAATGTCCACATTTTCTTCCAATATTGTTGTGATGATGTGGACCATTCGGTAAAAATAGTGTACACATATGTTCCACTAAGTTAGTTCTATTTGTGTAAGTAATAAAAATTAAATAAAGTCCTATTTTTACGTCTGCTTTTGTTAGATTAGTTAAGTTGATTCAGTTTCTATGACTGAAATCAGCAATCAGGTCCACTTAAATTAGAGACACCAATTCTTAAGTATGATTTAACTTTCAATACGTTCATGTTACATTTACCAAGCTCCTTGATAGTTAGAGTTGTGGGTGAACAAGTGATGTAGTCCTGTCAATTAATACAGTAACTTGGGGAAATGTTTGATTATTCCAAGATCAGAAGATCTATGGCACGGCGGAAGACCTGAAGAAGAACATACGCTTGGTCAAAGTTCTGGAGAAACCGAGTTAAGGCGCACAAGATATCGTAAAACTTGGATCATACTACGACTGCCGAATGGTCGACAAACAATGTTCATATGGTTCCCTTTGACATATATGTATCTATATACTGCTGTTTCTTCGAGGTATATGTGAGAGAGTGCTGTCTTTTTGACAGCTGAAACCAGTTCTTTTAACTTTTTAACAGCTGAAACTTGTATTTTCGGCTGTTGGACGGCTGAAACATGGACTTTCAGATTTTTGACGGCTGAAACTCGGATATTCGGATTTTTGACAGCTGAAACTTGGACTTTCAATTGTTTAGATAGTTAGCTGGGTGGGGGTATAGTGCCGTGTGATTGTGATCTGTGTAATTTCTGTTATAGTTGAATGTTGCCTTCACAGTCCGAGTTTTCATTCTCCTTTTGTGAGTGCGATATTCCCCTGTAATATCTTAACCATTCCACTATATATCACATCAGATGGTTTATACTGATCTTTTCAGATTTGTGTTTCATAAGAAATCATTCACAAACACAAATGCGAGACGGAAATTTCAATCAAAGCCTAATAGATGCCAGACAAAGAAAGCTTCTGACCTGACTCACTTGAGCAAAATGCTTTACATCAAAATAAATAACTGCAAATCAATTAAGAGAAAAACAACTATTTTATCAAATCAGAACAGTAGTTCCAGATTGATTAAGATATGTTCTTCATTTCACCAGGGTGGAGATCTTGATTACAGAATTGACGGGCAGCTGATGGATAAATGAATGTAGATTATCAGAACAACTGATCCTGGCATTCAGATAGTAATACGAGAAATCGAATGATTGGGTGCAATAATAGGTGAGATGGATTTACAATAAGAGGGCAGTTAGTGCAGTACGGTATTGACATGATATCGAAAGTGTGGATGCAATAGAAGGTGAGCTGGATATACTATAAGAGGGCAGTTAATGCAGTAAAGTATTAGCATGATATCGAAAGTTTGGATGCAATAGAAGGTGAGCTGGATATACTATAAGAGGGCAATTAATGCAGTAATGCAGTACGACTTTCTTAACATCGTAACTGTCTCTCACCAACATTATATCGAAAGTTTGGATCCAATAGAAGGTGAGCTGGATATACTACTAGAGTGCAGTTAATAAAGTACTGTACTGGACTATCAGAATGTGTAGTTAATACATACCTATATCATCTATGTTGATATCCATACTGGAATTCTTTGAAGTATCACCTGGAAATATAAATGTAAAATTTGAAATACAAAATATACATAGCGTAATATAATTTCCATTACTGAGTACGACTTTCTTAACATCGTAACTGTCTCTCACCAATATTTTGTTTTCTTTTCACTGTTATTGCCATATCTATATATTTTCGTCTAATCTGCCATATTAGTTTTACTTCTTATTATGACATTGCATCTGTTGTTGCGATATGTTTATGGTCTTTTTGTCAAATATGCGCTGTTTAATTAAGCATTGTGCTTTGCTGATTATGCCAATACATTTTTAACTTGACCTAAATTATTAGAAGTTAGGTTATGAAAATATGTACGTATACCCTTATCCAAAAATCACTGGTTTCAAAGAAGAAGTTCTAGATTTTTCTGTTAGTTGCGTATGATTAGATTTTACCTTCAAAGATCAAAAAGCAAAATATGAGTTTAGAAAACTTGAGTTTAGCTTCAATTAAACTTTAATTAAGAAATGTTACGACCGCTGAAGTGGATAGTTCACACGAGTCTGAAATATATTACTAGTATATCCGGCCTCATGCACAATCCTAAAATGTTGCCTGAAAAATGTAGGTGCGTTGGTGCGCACTTACAAGTATTGATGATGAACTGCATTTCAAACAAATGTTGTATTGTGCCAATTAAAAAGACGGTAGACAAAACATAACTGCTAATGACTTAACTACTTAAGACCCTGTTTGAAATGAGGATACTGGAGCATATACTTAACGAGTTGAAACAGTGTTAAACTAACTACTCGAACTGTTCTCTTAAACTTTTCATCATTGAATTCGATCAAAATAGTTGGTAGATGAATAACAGTAAACGATCTTATCACACAGCGCACCAAGGAACGTTAAAACTATAGACAACCATGGATAGGATTTTCATTCATCACTCAGTGAAGGTATTTACAAACCCATCAATACCCGCAGCTAGAGAAATAGATACACAAACGCTTGTGGTTTTTTTCAGAGTTATTCTAAACACTCTTTGTTCGATGTTTTGTTCTATTTACGACTGATCTCCAGTTATTACATAATGGTACAAATATTTTTACAATCTACAACAAAGAAATATGATGAAGGTCATATATCGGTACCAGCCGATTCCCAGAGGACTAAAGTAAATTATACTAGTTATTATACCTATTATAAGCAAAATACTTGTATATTACGAATATGTATAATATTATCACACCTTCTAACAAATGCAGGTTGAACCGCCACGAATGCGTGATCCACTTTACATTATGATAGTGGCACCATATATCAAACATGTCTAGCAAAATGTAACATTCAAAGAACAATTTACTAAGTACACGTTTTGACTGAAGATCAAATAAGCTGATGTTCTATTTGGTATAATAAGCCTGGTCCTGGATAAGTCCTCGTCAGTCAGTAAACGCAATGCTCATTTTAACATATGCATGTTGTCACACGCAAATCATGTAACTATCGTTTATGAACTTGTTCCATTGGAATCTCGAAAACGATAATAAAGAATAGTCTAAGATAAATATAGCCAGAGTGAAACAGAACGCCGAACCAAATTGTCTTAAATAGAGAGCTGATATAACGCCCATAGACTGCAGTTAATAAAAGTATTATCCAGTCGGTAGCCAGCCTATTCAAAATCGTTCACAACCTTTTCAAATATTTGATATACAAATATACGTACTGGGAACTGGTTTATGCTCTTGGCACAGTGACCCAGTGGCAGAGATCCGGTTCTGATATGAGTGTCTCTTGTTCGCACATCAACCAATTGCATTACATTAACATTTATCTGATATCAAGATTTATATCAATTCCTGATTCATAAATTCGCATACCTTATCCAAATTATGACACAAGTTGATAAAATTATCTTCAGTTTGAACAGTATATGTTAAAACATCTGTGGTGCGAGGGCACTAAACATAATTGTCTAACCAACAACAAAACGAAATATTCAGAACATTCTTTTATTTCAAAAAAAGTTCTCGTATATAAGCAATGAGTTCCCGAAGGTTTAGTTATGTATTTGTTTGGTGAATGCCAAGTTAATTGGAATTTTCAAATTGAATTATCCAGTTTTCTGTCGATCTGGGAATTTCACATAAAAAACTACCATTCTCAAAAGCTAAATCTTCGAATTAAGCAACTCTTACATCAATTACTTAACCGCTCCTTTGGGATGAAAGTAAAATTATCTAACTACAGTACAGTATCTCGTATTATGTTGAAATATTTTCCTTTGAACTTCCAATTTACCATTTTATCTAGATTTGCAGATTTGTAGATAAATGCCATTATGTCGGGGCAACATGGACCAATACGAATACGATCGTCGTAGAAATCAATTATCAGAGTTCTGACATCATAAAGAACTAACAACCCTGGTAACAAGTTCAGTAACAAATATGGTTAATCAAACTTCAGTAAGGACTCATAGGCGCCAAATGAAATTACTACTACGTTTAAATAAAAGACAAAGTCGGACACGAGTGCACAAACACCACTTCAAAGACTAAAAACTGATACATAGTGGGTACACATACAAGTCCATGGTACATTTACTCCTTTGTAGAAAGACAAAGTTGGACATGAGTGCACAAACAGCATTTTAAAGACTACCAACTGCTTTATAGTGGATATACATGAAGATACACATCAATGGTGCCTTTACTCTAAACTAAAATGCTTTATGAGGAGGAATACATTAGAACCATTATCAAATCGCTCTTCAGTAATGAAAAGAAAACACTGAATATTCTATTAATGAGAAGAAATAGTACGAGAAGCAGCGGTAAATAAATGGGATGGACAACTCATCTACAAAAATATTTTAATTGAAAAAACAGATTTCTCGATTAAAACTAATGGTTGAGAAATTCTGCGATGTTTTACTACATCCCTAAGTTTCTTAACCTGGATATATCAATCAACAGCTACTAGATGAGAGAGAAAACATGGTGTGTTTATAACTGGAAGGATTGGGAATAATTACCTTTGCAAGAGAATAAAAAGTTGAGACGGGGTATGCACGCGTGTGTGCAGATGTCTAATGTAACAGTAATTATGCTATAATTGGTTTTATGATTAATCCGATGTAACTTGTTTTAGGTGTGTATAAGATGTAGTTGTTAAGTCTACCATATCTTGAACATGTAACCATAGGTATACGTACATGTATGTCATTGATATCAGTTAGAATAAGTTTTGAGCCGTGATCATTGATGACGCCACAGATAAGGGCTTGCTTATTTCTGTGTTGAACACTAGTAGTAGATATTTTCGTTGATGGTTCAGGCAACATAAGGTTATTTCATTATTTCAGGTATATGTATATTGTTTTCGTTTAGTGATGTTTTGTAGGTCAGGTTGTCGTAGCAAGGTAGTGTTTTAGCAGCTGTTCAATTTCGCGTTGTTCTTGTTCATTTGGTAGCTTCGTCCTTGGAACTAGCGGTTATTATATGTAGTTGTTTGTGTATAAGTTCTGCGCTTTCTTTCGCATTCTGATTTTTCTGTTGGGTGAGACCGGCCCTGTCAGATTTGGTAATTACTGTTTTGAATCTCATAAAAGATTTATGATGACTTAAATTTGCATTTCAAATGTAGATGGCACCACTCGAAAATCAGTAAAATACCGAAGCTACAAACCCTAAGTTTTCGGGAGCCACATGTTACTTAATTCATTTGTGAAATTGCATTGTACAACATTACAATTTAAACAGTGAAAAATTAAATACGTGCATAGCTTTTAGGAAAAGGAGAAGTTTTACAGCTTCTTTGTAAAACAATGCATGTTCGATATATTACTTCACATTATTTGGTGCATCTTCAACCTTCTTCACATGTAGCAGGTCAAATAACGTGTCAAAAAGAAGAACTTGCACCTTTCTATTAGTGCTATATAACGAATGTAAAGTTACCACAATCAAGTTATTTTAGGCTTTCTGATTGGACTATGGCTTCGGCATATTGCAGAAAGATGCGCATCGTTTTAACGATTATAATGATGTAAAAGTCCCAACATACCAAAAGTGTAGCTTCGCCAATTTGAAGTGATAACATCGAGATCGTAATTAAAACTGATAAAATGAACAGTTAAAACTTAACATCGGTTTATTTTCATTTTACCGGTACCGTTCCATGTCTATCTTGATTGCCAAGTGGAAAATAGATGATTAGATACAGATCCCCAATTCTAGACTTTGGAGAATTCAGTAAACAGCTGTATGTTATCAATATTAAAACGTCCACTTTATCAATCAAGCAGTAATTACCAGGTAATATGAGGCAGATAAGCTTATTAATATAATCGGCGATCTACTGGGTAGTCTAATTTGAACAAAAAGCCTTCAAGAAAATCGGTAGATGGTTGTTTACAAGTGAGTTGATATTATCCGCCTTTGTGGAGTTACTAATAAGACGATATCCACTGATAAACGTCTCATTCCTTTATCTTTCTCTGTCAATAAGTGAAGTGAGCATGTAGAACTCTGCGATCACTTCCATAATAAGAGTAACCCCAAATTTTCGGACACTACTTGTAGCTGAAACTCGTTCTTTCAGCTTTTTGATATCTTGGACTTTTAACTTTTTGACAGTTGAAACTTGGATTTTCGGCGGTAAAGTTCCTTTTCTCTTTCAGTTGTATGTTAGACATTGTGCCGTGTAATCGGGTCCGTGTTGTTTGTAATGTTTTCTGTCCTCGGCTGTTTAAATTGAGTGCTGCCTTCCCCGCTGAGTTTTGTTTTAAAGTTTCAAGTTCTATTTTCACGTTTTTGTTCTTCCTCAATATTGACACCATCTCACTACCAGTCAGACCAGTTTTCAAGGGTATTTTCTTTTACACCCACTTGGATTTTCAAAACTATTATTGTCCAAACTTTACTGGGATACCCACAACAGTCTTTAAAATGTCAATGGATGACCAATATTAAACTGTCCAGATGTTCCAACTAGACCCCTTCAGTTTTCTTATATTCCGTTGATAATATTAGAATTAGTAGAAATAAATTAAAAGTTTGAAAAATCAATGTTTATCTCATAATATGGTTTAATGAACTAGACATCTCAGTTTTGTTTGATGAAAACGTTCACTGTACCCGGCAGATATCGTAATTCATATTTCAGAACTAAACATAACACAGGGAGAAACCCTAAAGATAATTTAGTTGGAATATGTGTACAGTATACATGTATTATACTACGGACCCTAACATCATGAGTTGTCTTTTTTGTTATGCCGAGCATAGCCTTTATTTGCCAGTCAGCTTTCTGCTGAAATATGACAGGCATATGTGTGCCTCCATCCGGATTTAAACCCGGGTCGCAAGATTAGACGGCAAGCCCGCTAACCACTGAGTTATAGAGGCCAAATAGATATATAGTATAGTCAAAACTACTGATCACAGTAAAGAGTATTGGAATGACGGAAGACAAATGGTTGAGGCTGGCTTTTTTCATATGTGTGGTTAATATGCTACAATAATGGCGTGTCAAAACCCGAATTTTAAAAATAATTGCAGATCTAGTTACTTCAATTAATTATAATGCTAATTTCTCTTAAAAAAGTATTTCCAATGGCGTATATGTATCTAACTATCTTATTAAGCTGAACAAGATCAGATCAGCATTTGACAATGTTTAATTCAGTGAAACTAAATAATGATTATAGCCCATGATAGTTGTATTGATAATTATTTTTATTAATCATACTGAGAAACATCTCATGTTGACTGGTTTATAGTTTACACGATATAAGAACTAAAGATTCTTTCGAATTCATAAAAGAAATCTTCATTTACAACAGTAAGAATAATCATGTATGTTATGCATGCAATATAATCTATCGGTTGCTATGATACGATGATGAAGTGTATGAAAAGTGCATTCAAATTGTTGCAGTAACTGTTTGAATCTACCCACATTACATGTACTATTACAGCTATAAAATAGGTACGAGGGGCGTTCATAATATTGTGGAATTCATAGGCTTACATTTGGAACAAAAGGTTGGAGATTTTCATTCCCTCCACATTTCCAGTATATTGTTTGAAAATTGTATCGAATTCCATTGATGATTCATAATGCTATGGCCATATGAACACAGGTCACTCAAACATTGCCTTTATCATCGTCATAGACTCGTCTGTACATATTTGCTCGTCTGTATTTCGCAGCTTCAATCCCACAATATATTGAACGCCCCTTGTATACTGGAATAGTTTGAATAACTAATAATTTCCAACATTGAGTGCATGATGATGTTGTATGTGATAATAATCGTTATCACACGGTTACAAATGTAGTCTGGGTGACTGTGTTTTGTAACCATTAGTGTAGTTGATGCAACATATGACGAACTGATCTCTGCCATTACGTACACTATATCATACAGCTATTTAAGATAAGACGTGCATTGCACGAGAAACATAATGCATATTACAGCAGTGGGACGATTTTATCTTGTTGGTGTAGAATAAAGTAACAAAACATGTTAATCAGAATTGTGCAAGGATAAATCGGCGTTTGTACGGTTTCTGGGTACGTTATTAAACGCTTCTGTGAATTGCACCTGAATACAGCCTACTTTGGGATGGGGAAATAATAATGTTAAATAGCCTAGGGGGGGTTGTAATTATTGAATAGTTTTTAATTTTTATTTATAGGCCGTTTTCAGATGTTGATGGTTTGGATATAGATCTACATGATGTAATTGTTTTTGAGATAATTTATTTTTCAGAATGAGTGAAAATATACTTTTAGGGTAGGTGAATAGGGCCGCATTTCGGCCCTGCAATAGCGAAAATACGATACATGTAGATATATTTGTCCGTCATTTTGTAATTGTTGTAAATCACATGTTTACAGCTAAACCCACCAAACTAAAACCAAAACCGGTTTGTTGCCGATAAATTCGCCCTCATGTATAAATGCCGTACGGACCGTACGCATTGTAATTATCCCCCACCTACTACTCGTTTACCTACCGCAAAATTACCTGATGGTTATCAGCATGATTACACGAATCAATATCTATCATCCTGCCAATGTTATCAACAGATTATCAGAATATTACATCATTTGATGAGATACCCGGTAATAAAGTGTAATATCTCAGTACAATAAATGATCTATATACCCCTCAATCTACGGGTATAATTAATTAATTCCCAGCACATCAATCAACATAATTATAGCATTAAACAGTTTGATAAATGTATGTATTCGAATTTATGTGAACGAGAAGGGCTGATAAGTATTCTAGTTTTCAGAATAAAAGAACTTGAAACAAGATTGTGAATCCCTCGTGCCATTATCGACCTGCCTGGTGAAATTATCACTCCATGCCACAGGGCCTAAGTTATTTTAAAATCTGTAAATAATTATTTCATTTCATCATTATTATTAAACCACATTAAACTGAGACTCGTCAGATTTGAACAAATTCTCATTTCAACGACTGCAGCCAGTGTGGCTAAATAACATGACCTGCCCATCTAAACCAGGATCACTCGTGCGCTCTATTACCTTGATATCGGCCTGAGATAAGTTAACATAATTTTTCATAAGACAGTACAGTTGACAAAAATCTCTATACATGTATAGGTCGCTTGCGAGATAACAAATCGTATACATCTTTAAAAGACACTTAAATCTAACACACTCGTTATAAAACCATCATTTTTAATATACATTGTATATAAAGGACCATAATGAAAATTGGTATGCCAATTATGTTATCCACATAAAATAATGACGCTATTATTATTATTTAATGCATTGTGTAATTGATAAAACAACGAGCCGGATATGCTAATTAATCCGTGATTAGAATAGAATCTAGTAGGTAACCGTATGTAGACTCATATAATTACACGAACACGACATTAATGTATAAAATCCCAGAGATTCGGGTAACAGAACACAGTTTGGCAAAGCTGTTGGTTTTTTAATCCTCCTGTACAGTTTATATATAGAAAACGTTGTTGTCTAGCCAAATTATCAGTGGTATTCTCTAAAATCTGAAAGTGTCTATGTAAACAAAGAAACATGGTATGTTTGTACAGCGGCGTGTAATGAAGTGCCCTCACTTGATGCCTACGTTATCTTGTTTGCTATCAAACTCCTCGGGAAGATACGAATACAAATGTACACCTAAATGTTTTTCAGCTTCGGCATTCTGAAGTGGTACCGTCGCTATGTACCATCTTTCAAATTTAGAAGAGAATACTTAGAATGTGTTGGTACTAGAATGTTTTACTGTGTTTTATAAGAGACAGCTCCATGACGGCCGATTACGTTATTATATAATATATGATACATTTTTCGGGCTTGACAATCTACGTTTCGCAGAAGAAACAGACGTCCCCCAGAATCCCACACAAAATATAACTGTTCAATTTGTAACACCTCGACGTTTATTATCATTCCCCTAAATAAATTATAATTATTATACATACATGTGCATTTATTGACTAAACATGAACAGCGTATGAGTGATGATATTAATTTTTGACAAAACCAAACTTAGATAGTCTCGGTCGTTTCTGGGAACAGTTACTGTTAACGAGTTTTCATATATAAACGCCGTGCATACTGGTCAGTTTGTTCAACCAATTAAAACATGTATTGCAACCTATTGACCAATGAAAATTTCGTAAACAATAACGATGTGACGTCATTATCAAAGTCATATAATCAACGTCATTATCAAGTCATTCGGAATAGTAAGTAATAAACACAATGAAATTATAAAGACTGCGAATGTTCCTTTGTCTATATTAGAAATGAGACAATATATAAACATTTACATTCGAGCCCTGAGTTTTAGAGTAGTGTAAAAATACACCGTATAGTGTATATCATAAACACACTCATATGTATAGTAAATATTATAGGTATGAAACCACGTAGATCCTGAGAGTCTGTGAGAGGGAGTGATGCGGTTCTGATAAGCAATCTGCGATCATAAACATAATAAGAAGCAGATGTTTTATGGAATATACACTGCATAACATAACTGTAAAAATGAATACATTACCTCTGAATTATACATAACTGTATACAAGGTTATATGTGTTAGATTTACCACATGTTCTTGCAATATACGTGTAACACACCTAGCTCCTCGTACAAAACACGTGCTCTCCGTACAAGACACGTGGTGTCGGAGTTATTTACCACAACTCATAGACACACATGTAACAGTTATGCAGCGTTACAGGTGACTCATGTGCATAGACACACTGCACAGTTGTGGATTTTAGTGCATTATAAATATATTAACGTTACAATCGATGCGTTACTATGGCAACTAAATAAATGTCCATTATACAAGTATGTATAATAGTATGAATTAATAAAATGATGAAATAGCTAGGTTACTAACAGTAAAAAGTAGCATAAACCCTTTAAGACCAAAACGAAATGATGCAATGGTTATGGTAACCCTACCTACACTATATTTCCCCTACCATAAACGCATGTCATTGGCATTTTGCTGGAATCAAACCTAAATCAATGTGTTGCTTCAGATCAGGTGTTTACACATCAGTGAACGTCAACAAATGGTCGTTTAATCCTATAAATTTAGGTCTTTGCTGGAATTCATTACGGATCGTTGATTATCCAGTACATAAAATCAAGGTAAATGAGTACTATTAATTAAACGATTTTAGCACACAAGAATACGTTATCATCTCTAAACTATAACTGGGGTGATGGAACCATCACTCACTCACAAATGTGTAATAACGGGTCAACGAATCACCGCTATACATACAGTACAAGTCCATCTTGTATATGTATCATAGTTATGGCGATTAGGAGAGCAACAGCTGCATTGTTTCACTAGAAAATCGTGCGGTACTGCACTGGGTGTGGCACACACGCCATGACCTCCGTTAAACTATAATACAAGTTATATACAGAAATAACACCCGGTTATCGATATAATCTTGGGCTACGCCCTCGACTAAATACGATAACCTCGCGTTTCAGTTTCGTATCCAGTCAAGATATTCATTAACTGTGACTGTTAAAAGCAGATGTCTGCTTAGTACATTTGGCTGTAAACCTAAATGTGACCTCTACTTCCTGATACATCGAGCAACAATTGACAGCCAATGTCAAGTTTCCTGGCAACGAATTAATTCAACATTGACGTTGATCGAACAATTTGTGCAACATTTCTAAAAATGCCTGACAAGAAACTGTGAAGAGATCGGCAACAGTGTTTTTATTTTAAGAAAGGTAGAATGGATCAAGCGGTTTACCACGTGTCCAACATTCATACATACGTCAGATTGGAATTCAAACATAAAAAGCTCGCCAAAACATATGTCGTAAATAATCTAGATGACGTCACATAGTGTGTACATTGAACCTATAATTACGTAGTTCCATTCATCTAACCCTGACTGGAGACTATCACAACACTCACCTGGTATCGAAACTGTGTTATAATTATTCCAGGTACAATGGCCGGGTTATATCTATCTACCGGCAACGGTGGTTATACAGAATCACACAATATTTTTAATCCAGAATTTTCACTTTTATTAATTTACTCCAATTTACACTTTTTTCTTTGTTTATAATTACTACGAAAAGATATAACACTTCCTGTGAATTAGAACCTTTCAACCAAGTTGTTCTGAACTGGTTGATCAATTGACAGACCCCTCAAATAGAGGCTCATGGATTCCTAGCAGAAATTCCACAACTACATGAAACAGATATTCCGACCCCTCCTGTTTTAAACTTTTCTTCTAAGAATATTTTCAATACATGTACATGTAAAAATTCCTTCAACGGTAAATGCCACTGAGAACTGTTTCTGGCTTTACAGAAATACCTATACTGACTTCAAACAATTCCTTGGTTCTTATCGCCACTTCTCGGTAATTTCCAACAATCTCCGACAATTTCCGACAATTTCTGGCAAATGTGTATCAACAATGATATCAGTAGCAATTTTCGACAATTTTCGGCAATTTCCGGTAAATGTGTATTAACAATGATGCCAGTGAGACTCCGTATATTTTACGTACTGTGTGTATTCAACATGTGATGCAGGAGCATTAATAGGTGCCAGCTTGTTGTTGGCAGACATTGGCTGTGAGGTAACGTACTGATAAATACCGTATGCTACTCTCTGGAAAACAGAAGATGCTAGAACAGAGAATACACCTGTGGAAGACGATTGCACGCATTGTAGCAATACGGCAGATATTTAATAAATAGTTTGAACCATACTGCAAGTGAATTATGCACCTCACGCGTACTCAAAAAAGTAGTTCAAATAAAGGACAATGCAATGTCATGTTAGCACATATCTTTGTATTTTATTTATCAGTAAGTGAAACAATCTCAAGGATCTTTCTTCGTTTGATATTTTTTCCCATCCCATGATTTCTTCATTTTATATTTTCCCCATACTCATGTTGCTTATGTAAATGAAACAATTAACAAACGTTTTATTCAAACAAATTTGTTATAAAAACGCTACTGATGTGAGTCAATAAACAATGAACATGTTTATACTGACTACTAATTAACAGAGCACTCACCCGACAGCGCGTATGTTTTTTGTATATATACAATACGGGCTATATCTAAATACCTTCTAACAGTATACATATATAATGTAGCAGTTTATTTCACCAGATATTATATTGATGCTGAAGAATACAGAATAGGGAACTGCGGAAGGGGAGGTAACACATAGGACCAACTAATCTGATCACCTCAGCAAAGAACAGTTTTTATCGGAGACACACGGAAATGGCCGAGCTTTCACGATTGAGAACCAGCAAGTCAGTTCCAGTGATGTCTGTACACTTGGCCTCAAGCAAGGGAATTTATACCTGTGTCATTATAAGAGCTTGGCAAGTCGTAGCCTGACATCGTAACCGCAACAATCCGATACAGAGTCTAAATCATGTGCGAGTATCTACGCGGAGTTTCCAATTAAACGGTATGCCAACGCTTACCTAGCTGTCATAATAATTTCGACGTTATTTATTATATATTCATTAGGGGTACAAATGTATAATGATTAAGTTAGTGTTCAAAGACGAAATGAGTACAAGTATAGTAACGTTACTATATATTACAATTTTATGCGTTCTTGTAATGCAATGTAACAAAAAAAACTACGACGTAGAATCACCACCGAAGCAACAACAACAACAAACAAATGAATTCCGCCGCTATGACATTTTTAAAAGCATTGTACGTATGAAGACCTTCAAGGAACAATGAAAACCAAGTGCTCGTGAAGAGAAAGTAAAAACGTTTTAAACAAATCTAATTAACTACACGTACGTATAGGTATAACTGTTTCACGGCAACAAAATGACAGCCAGGGGTGATATTCAATATTGATCTTATTTATTTAGAGAACAAGGATAGCCAATCATATCGTCTATTATTGACCTAGAGTTTAATACGGTGTGATCTGATTGGTTGTCCTTATCCTTTAGTCAAGTAAGATCAATATTGAATACTAGTACCAACCCAGGCCATCTTTCTTTCGATCAGTGTATGTGAGCTGTATGAATCATATATGAGCACATTTAGCCACGAGCTCACTCTACAATATACACCCTCACAATACAGGAATAGGACCGGAACAAAATGTATTATATGTACAATGCTTTCATGCGTTATCGACGTGGTCAACTATTCCAATCTTTTGCACCATCGGTTTCCTAATCAGTCTTCCTGACTACGTCAAACTTAACCGACTTTTTCTCCAAAGAAATGACATCTTCGCTACATGTAGATGATGTCATAACCATTGTCAATGTCATGGAGAACCATAACCTGCCACGCTCGAGCTTCGAACCGCGATCGTTCGGGCCACTACCTAGAACACTCTACTGACTGCACCACCCAGGAGGATCGGAACGACTATAAACCATGTTTATTAAATATATTTTGTTTATCATTTTAACGAAGTCAGTGTAGCAATACCACGTGGTTTTTTACTACAGTTCCAAGTAGAAATTTGTAAACATTGGAACACAAATGTAGTCATAAGTATTTTATTTCTTCATCGATTTCTATGACATCTACGCCACGCTAAGGGGAACATTATTAGCTTTCCGTGAAATATAAAATCTTTTTCAGCGGATGTGCCGTTTTGTCGATTACCCTGAGAAACCATGGAACGTGTAGGTTTCACAGGGTAATGGAAAAATCGGTAAAGCTGCTGAAAAAAATCTTATATTTCATGGGAAGCAAATAATTCCCCCCTTAGCGTGGCGTATATTTTATAGAAATCGATGAAGAAATAAAATACTTATGGCTATTTTATTTTCCAATGTTTGCAAATTTCTTCTTGTAACTGTAGTCAAAAGTCACGTGGTATTGCTACACTGGAAGTGGAGAATATGTTTCCCTCAAATACTATTATATATTATATACCTATCATTGTATTGTCACAAATACTGACCAAATCGCATAATGGAATACGGCGCGACGGATAACATTTTCCGTATCAAGCATGTTCGGTTTTCTGAATCCGCATTAACAATTACTAGTACCTTATTTGTACAGGTGATGCCGTCAACAATTACCTTATTTGTACAGGTCATGCCGTCAATAATTACCTTATTTGTAAAGGTATTGCGAGACAAGCAACTATAGCTAATACGGTTCAACGTATCAACACACTGCAGAGCTATTCCGTATTTATTACGTCTGGTTTCCAGGAAACACGCCACAATGTGTGGTTACTATATATAATTGTCGCCATGGTATTCTAGCAATACGAAGCATTAAATCAATGACCACATTCTGTTTAGTATGTTTATTATATATATTGGCATCATCATCCTTACTAAATGCAAGGCGGTCTGGTTTAACATCATTCTCCATTTGAACACTATAGTCTACAAAATCATATACATGTAGAAGCATGACTTAGAATAAAGATCATTTTTATAAAACAAAAGGCGGTTTTCTAAATGTGTTGCGTCTGTACACCAGGAAATTGAGTAAAATACAGATAGTATTGTTCATTTATCATTTATTTCAGGACTCTTAGCCCGACAAAAACCCCAACCGGCACTCATTCTTCCGCATCCCTCCATTATCCTATTGGGTTTGGTATTGTCACCATTCAATACGCGCTTACGGTGTGTAGTTGTTATTACACAATTATAAATACGAGGACCAATGAGTGCCCGTTCGGTGTTGCCAAACTATTATGATCAATAACGACAACCACTTTGTATGATTCATACTGTATAATTCTAGCATTTGGTACTTCTATATAACCAATTGTTATGATAATATATTTCAAATATATACGTATAACAGACGGATTAATGTGTATTTTGGCAGATATGGTCATGGCAGCGTAGAATTAAAACAAGTAATCACTCCGTATTTAAACACTACGGAGTTACACATATGACGAATTCCTCCGCATTTATACACTGCGGAGAAAGATATGCTATTAATGAATTTACTTGGAGCGATCAGGGGCGACATTTTTGAAATCCGAAAACCCTTCCCATGTTGCACGGTAACTCTCATTATGTTGACGCCGCCTGGCGTATGAAGAATATACATGAATGCCGCATGGCATTCAAATGAACCATGGCCGCATGGCCTACCATTTTAACTATTATAAACGCCGCCTGGCGTGCAATAAAACCAGTCAGTCCGCAAGGTACCCGCCTGTACCCAAGTGAATAATCGCCGCATGGCGAGCAATAATCGGCGCATGCCGAGCAATATTCGCCGCATGGCGAGCAATAATCGGCGCATGCCGAGCAATATTCCAATACTAGTATTCGCCGCATGGCGAGCAAGAATCGGCGCATGGCGAGCAATATTCCAATACTAGTATTCGCCGCATGGCGAGCAATAATCGGCGCATGCCGAGCAATAAGTACGCTTGTACATAAATAAACCAGTGCAACAAATAAACCATCGCCGCTTGGCGAGCAAAGATCCTACTCAAAAGAAAGCTATTAAAGAGCGCCTAGTCAAAGCTATCTGGCCAGTTCTTTAATGCTTATTTAACCCAAGCCCGTAGATTGGTTTTAGAAGCTTATTACTCGCTGTTCACCCCACATTTTTCACTGTGGAATAAAGCGATTATAAGCATGCAATGTAGTCAATGTATAAAAGTTATTCTATCCACATTGATTAGACCCATGTACACCCCCGATCGCTCCTAAATTGAAGAATTTTCCGCTGCCAGACGGTTTGATTTAAAAATACTAAAAAATTGCGTACAGCAAGGTTTCACTTTCTTAAACAGACTTTCCAATATTGAACTTTACTTGTTAAATTTTTGCTTTTATTGACCCAGATATTAATATATTTGATTAGGTTCGTTTGTGAAACCTTACTGTATGCGACATCTTACATAAGAGAAACTTCAATTGCATAATACAAATATATTAACCCCGACAACGTATAACGCACTTGGTATATATTACACATAATGTCTTCCCGCATCTCTGAATTTCAGCGCCAGCACTTGCACACGTAAAAAATTATAATTTTATTAATGAAGAACTAACACTAGATTTAAACACTGTAGTAGATGGTCACAGAATAATCCTCGGATACTTGATATTGTTCCATGTCCTTCCGCACAGATTCTTGCTGAACTATAATGACTTTGTTCTGATGAACGTCAGACGTCCTGAATGGTATGTGTCCTCGCTTACCATTACTATATGTCGGAACTACGCCAGGACTTCTACCTGGATGACACAGTGCTGTCTTAGATTATATTCTACTCGGAGATGCCGCTATACCAAGTCCACACTATAAACCAGTCCACAATACTGTAACATATAAACATTAGAGGCAATATCATTCATACCAACATTCTATCCTTATTTCCATTAAAATGACGTGATAAGGGTGTGGTGGGCGGGGGTTTAGCTGAAGCGTTTGTTAGCAGAATGAGGCCGAAAACCCGGTTACAAGCGCTTATAAAGGGTGCCTGTATACGTCACAATAGTCTACATTGGATGAGCAGTATAAATTGTAACGGTCGATTGGCCTGGTGTGTAGTGACGATAAAAACTACACTCATGAGTAATAATAATAAAGTAATACAATAAAACCCGTGCATGATCGAGCCGAAATAAAATGGATTGAATTTTGATTGAAATTAATCCTGATTATTTCAGGACTCTTAGCCCGACAAAAACCCCAACCGGCACTCATTCTTCCGCATCCCTCCATTATCCTATTGGGTTTGGTATTGTCACCATTCAATACGCGCTTACGGTGTGTAGTTGTTATTACACAATTATAAATACGAGGACCAATGAGTGCCCGTTCGGTGTTGCCAAACTATTATGATCAATAACGACAACCACTTTGTATGATTCATACTGTATAATTCTAGCATTTGGTACTTCTATATAACCAATTGTTATGATAATATATTTCAAATATATACGTATAACAGACGGATTAATGTGTATTTTGGCAGATATGGTCATGGCAGCGTAGAATTAAAACAAGTAATCACTCCGTATTTAAACACTACGGAGTTACACATATGACGAATTCCTCCGCATTTATACACTGCGGAGAAAGATATGCTATTAATGAATTTACTTGGAGCGATCAGGGGCGACATTTTTGAAATCCGAAAACCCTTCCCATGTTGCACGGTAACTCTCATTATGTTGACGCCGCCTGGCGTATGAAGAATATACATGAATGCCGCATGGCATTCAAACGAACCATGGCCGCATGGCCTACCATTTTAACTATTATAAACGCCGCCTGGCGTGCAATAAAACCAGTCAGTCCGCAAGGTACCCGCCTGTACCCAAGTGAATAATCGCCGCATGGCGAGCAATAATCGGCGCATGCCGAGCAATATTCGCCGCATGGCGAGCAATAATCGGCGCATGCCGAGCAATATTCCAATACTAGTATTCGCCGCATGGCGAGCAAGAATCGGCGCATGGCGAGCAATATTCCAATACTAGTATTCGCCGCATGGCGAGCAATAATCGGCGCATGCCGAGCAATAAGTACGCTTGTACATAAATAAACCAGTGCAACAAATAAACCATCGCCGCTTGGCGAGCAAAGATCCTACTCAAAAGAAAGCTATTAAAGAGCGCCTAGTCAAAGCTATCTGGCCAGTTCTTTAATGCTTATTTAACCCAAGCCCGTAGATTGGTTTTAGAAGCTTATTACTCGCTGTTCACCCCACATTTTTCACTGTGGAATAAAGCGATTATAAGCATGCAATGTAGTCAATGTATAAAAGTTATTCTATCCACATTGATTAGACCCATGTACACCCCCGATCGCTCCTAAATTGAAGAATTTTCCGCCACAAAATAAAATAATGATTTTATTTCCCCAAAATTCCTATACTATTTTCGACAATAATTCTCTAGAGCTATCTAATTCGGTCTTGAAATGTAGCACCCTTCGGCCCTGTGGAATCCAGTCGTTGTAATATCTATATCTACTGTTAAAATGTAATTGTTTTAATTTTGAATATGTTTAGGCCCAAATCGATTAATTATCTTCTTTTCAATAGCTTTGTTATAACATTCCTCTACCACCATGAAATTATCTCAAGTATCTCAATTCAAATGAAACATGACTCCGGAAAAGGCCCCAGACAAATATGCATCATTTTTAAAATGTATACGTTTGATAAAACATTCACATCATTTCAAACATGGTTTAAGAAATATTCGATAAAGATCACCTCGTTTTCCCCGAGTGTAGTATGTGGGACCCTTAATAAGACCGGAAGTTGGGCACAGCTTTAAATCTCGTATGTTTCTATATATTACCCTCTGTCCAACCCAGTAAGGGATTGAATCCAAGTAAAAAATTGAAAGACTAAATTCCAGCTGTCAAAAATTCCGAAATTACAATTTTATTCATACTAAGCCTTTCCCTCTCGATGGTACGTCAACAAAGCAATACCGAAAATATATAATGTATCATTACCGGTCAATTACCTAACAGGGGAATATTTATGCTCTGAATGAACTCATCATTGTATTTTAAAAGATCGTTTTCTTTTTCCCTAACACGTAGTATTTAGTTTCTGTTTCAATCGTCTCAGATGTTAACAATAAACTAATATACATATCGCATGTATAAATAACCACAACCAAAGTACCTGAAACTAAATTGTATACATTAGTTATAATAATGCCTAGCGATATAAATACTGTCGTATTTCATTTTTGGAACTGCCAATACCTGTAATTACATTTTATACCCTGAATGTACAATCCGGAATTTGCTAGCGTCCAAAAGAATGATGCCATTTCGAAATACGTCCAATGAACCATTACCATGGTCTTGTGATTATCTTACTCGGGATATGGCGTTTGTTTTCATATCAACAGCGCCTGATTGGAATTCCTTTATGTCGCCATATACATATATGCAGTTGCCATTAAAACATAAACTTGAATGTATAGTAAACTAATGTGACCGCCGACAGGATACGTTAGTCCACATAAAAAAAAACTTAATGAACTTAATGACCTCAAAAACAATGAATCTATCATATCACATATAGT
Source organism: Spisula solida (assembly GCA_947247005.1). NCBI lineage: Eukaryota > Metazoa > Mollusca > Bivalvia > Venerida > Mactridae > Spisula > Spisula solida. The sequence continues at coordinate 24,190,893 of OX365956.1, forward strand.
GCGGAGATAATGACCCGACCCAAACCCCAGCAAGAATCCGATACAAGGCCCTGTGCCGACTATATCAATTTTTCAAGCAAATTGCGCAAAATCGGCCCTTGCGCTCGTTTTTGTACCACACATCGAGCGCCAATGTGATATTCTCCTATGAAAGCATACAATCGGGTCATAGATATACACTGTAGCCAGATAACCGCTGTTTAATTATGTTCATAGAGGGCGAGGATCTCGCCGAACTCCCCGCACCATACGTTCTTCTGATGTAAAATTGCATACCGAACCAACAGCATTACCGTAAAATTACTAAACGTCACATGTGCACTCGTAACTTTGACATCTTCGCAGTAACAGACTGATGCTAAACAAATATGACAAGCACAAATTAAACTATGTATGTATTAATTATACTTAACCTAAACTGCAGTTTTGATCGGATGCCCTTTTAAAGAAGTGGAATCAGAACCAATGCCTTCCGTTGACGTCAATCCTTTTCCTAGCTCCTGCAACATTCCAGTTTCTCTTTAATCATATTACAACTACAATAAAACATATAGAAGTGTAATAAACAGTGTCTTCACTTGATAATTTTAACTAATCGCGATAATTATACAAAATATACATAATTCCTTCTCTTAAAGACCCTATTAGTGTAGTCTGCCCAGGACCACATGATCCTAGATTCTATTTCAATATAGACCACTGGTAGTATAATGCAAGTATGTGTTAATTGAACACCGTGGATAAACCTACTTAAAATGCTTACTGTACCACGAGTAAGTTTTGAATCTTGCTACAGCTGGGATAAATTGACATGATCCCGGCCCCTATGCACACACAAGGTTATTGCGTTGAATATATAAATTTCCGCGAGCAAACTAGCAGTATCGGTCACCTAGATTTGTGTTTGCATCGGACCTAAGCGTCCTCTGACACTTCCAGCCCATGAAAACATACCAACGACACTATAGATATATACAGCATAATCAACTGTTAAATTATGCTAATGAAAGTTCGAGGGGCATATCAAACTCGCCGGTCTATCCTAATTGTTAACCTTATAGCCTAGATTTGAAAAAACAGTGATCAGTCATCCACTACTAAAAAGTTAGAAGAAAGTCGTGCCGTTGATTGGCATAACAAAGTACTAGTTACAATCTCGTGCTCAACTGTAGGTGATTTATAAAAACACCGGCCGCTGTTAAACACTAAACATAATGACACATTCGCCGATCTTAAATCCATTCTAAAGTACGTCAGAAATGCACGATAATTCCGTGGTACAACAAGCGTACTTTACTACCCTAGAGCGTATCAGTATAAACATAATACATGTAACCAAAACAATTTTTATCTTTACAAACCAAGTGTCGAATCAGTCAAACGTCACAGTGGCAAACTACAAATGTAAATGATCAGTAAAAGTTTACAATTGTTAATCAAGTCTGCTAATTAATTCACCTGCCAGGTAATACAAAATCATACCAGTACACCAGATATTCGCCCGGGTCGCTAACTATAAGCCACCAAGTAGTAAAACAAAATAAAATTTCACCACGTGGCTTTACCCTGTGCTATAAGAAGTATAGCCGACAGCATTTGACCTGTCGCTAATTAATCGTCGTGTGCTTTCGCTACCCTAGCATAGCAGGTTTCGATAAGTTAAAATGAAGACAATGTACGGATGTTCAAAGTTAAACGTTCTTAGCTATAAACCAAAACAATAAAACATTTCCTTTCCGAGACAAACGCACTAAGCTGTACTGTTGTACTGAAGACAAAATAAAAATGGTACCAGTAACTTTTTACCACGTGGCGTTTAGGCGACAAACCAAGAGTACTAATGTAAGTGCATGGTCCGCTTCACGATTAACTCCAATAATTTATTAAAATCAATATACATCACTTGTCAATGCAGAAGTGTTGAAATAACAAACAGAACATACACAACCACCGTTCGACACGACAGGTTCAGACTAAAACCAAACTCATGTGTTTATATAGATATGCCAAAACTTGTGCTATGAACAGGCTCGTGCCACAGCTATCATTACATGAACATATGCATTACAGACTCATGACAAAACTATCATGAATGTTCGATATTTACCAAAGCAATATAAATTCAACTCATTACGTAAGGCACAAAACTGTGAGTCAAGTAAAAAAGCGTGCTGCATGAATTCAAATTAATTACTTGTCACATTTCTTCGTTTCTTTGATACCTTTTGAATATATGACCTGTTCTACGTGTCATGCAATGACTACAAAAACAATAAACACATTACTTATCTTTTCTACCATCTTCAATGTCTCACAGCAATATTTGTGTTCAAATTCGCCGTCCCACATTCATTTGACCTCGAAATCTCGCCGTCCAAGGTGTGCACAGTTGTAACACATCTAACTCGTAGGTTTAGCTGAAGCGTTTGTTAGCAGAATGAGGCCGAAAACCCGGTTACAAGCGCTTATAAAGGGTGCCTGTATACGTCACAATAGTCTACATTGGATGAGCAGTATAAATTGTAACGGTCGATTGGCCTGGTGTGTAGTGACGATAAAAACTACACTCATGAGTAATAATAATAAAGTAATACAATAAAACCCGTGCATGATCGAGCCGAAATAAAATGGATTGAATTTTGATTGAAATTAATCCTGATTATTATTTGTTTAAACCCGCGTGTGTGTAATAAAGTCATTATTGAGATGAGATGCGGTACAATAGTGTATTGGTGCTTTGACGTGACACCATTATCATAATTAAAGGAGACGTTCGTCCAATTGGTGTGCCTTTAGTAGTTACAGAAAGTAATATGTTTATAGTTCGGTCGAAAAACCTCTAAAAACTTATCATGTGATTATTTTTTTATTTTCAACACTGATTTCATATTAGTGCAACATATTTAAGGGGTAGTAATTCTATGTTCTTTGCTGTAAACAGAGATGTACGCATTGTCTCCCTTCATAAAAGTGAAAACTGCTTACACGTGCTCACAACATTTTAAAATCAGTTCCAGTTTTGGTTATATTACCAGCCGTCTACGCCAGCATATGAAGGTATTTTATCAGCAGTGAGTACGTAGCCTTTTGGACCAGGAGCCTTCCTCCTAACAAAATCTAAGTTTACCACTTGCCTAGGCTACTTATTTGTTATATACAAGGCTTGAACAAGGCGTAGATGTCATTCTAACTAGATGTCAGATAACTGGTCGAGATTTTTATTTTTATTCAGTCAAATGCTAAGTTCAAGGTACCAGTATATGTATCTCATACATTATACTTTCAGGAAATATTAACAAATCAACCATTTCACACACGCGCTTCACACAACGTTAGCCTTAATCACGGATAGACACATCGAATGTCAATGTCCGCTGCGATGGCGTTCAGTACACACTACACAACCATTAATGCAATGTCATGTATAAATTCAGGGGTCATCAGTGGAAATTTCGTTGCGTTGGTGTTGAAGGTGGGGTCAACAATTTAATTTAATTTGTTGATAGCATGAAAAGTGGACCAAGTGTCTGCAAATTCCATCAAGGGAGTTCACTCCAATATATTCACCAAATAGTCACGACATCAGTTGTTTCTCCTTATGCTCAATTGAAGCTATGATAATATTATTCACTTACCAATACTTTTTGCAACCATTTCTACTTTCTTCTCAAACATATTCACTGCTGAATTTACAGGTATGACGTCACAATCTTCTTCTTTGGTTGGTGACGTCTCCTTGGAAACGGGTGTCAATGCTACTGGTTGTGGTGAGGGTGGGGTATTTTGAACTTCTTCAATTTTGGGCGACTCGTCGAAAGATTGTCTTCCTCCTGTAGAAAGAAGCATACTTCATGTACAAGTTAGTTAGAGAAACACCGTAAATGAATTGGTCACTTGATAGGTTTAAATCAAAACTTGAATGGTGCTTTGTTTATGGAGTTTTATTCATACGCTGTGAATCCAATGAACAGCGCAGTCGGTAGAGAGATTAGCTACGATCCGGCACGCCTGGTTCGATTTCTGGTTTTGGCATGCAGGTTACTTTTTTGGGTTTCGTCTGAGACATTCGTTTTTATACCTGTCAAAGTTTGACCAATGACCTCCGGTTTCGAGAGAGGGCAAGTTACATTTTTTCAGGTACTGGTGTAAGTGTAAGTTAGGGCTAGTTTATTGTTTTATAATTGGGTACTTAGGTAGGTCAATTGATCGGAGTATTTGAATAAATCAAAGTCGCAAAGCGGCTTAATATCCAATGAAAACGATACAACAGTGCACTCATATCATCCATGTTTAATCATACCATGTGTATAAGTCGTTAATGACTTTCTGTTTCGTTAATCGCACTTGTATTTTCTAAATTTACTTCCAATTTTGTCACCATATCAGCCCATAACGATGTGGTTCCTGCCAATATGACATGTCGTAAATTACCTTAAGAATGATATTTTACTTGCAATAATATCAAATATGCACAATTGATGTTATGGCAAGTATACTATTGTGAGTCACAACTACTTTCCCACATGTTTGTGTATATCTAGTAGTTTTGAAAAATAATGTTGTTCCATCATGAAATTTGTTCTCATAAATATGTTGTAAACGCCATTATCCATGTATATCATTTATGTAGGTTTTTGTGCACTTGCTATAACAGGTACTGTGAAATATGTGCCAAATCTAAAGGTTTTGTTCTGTTCTTATGTTTCAAAAAACAAAAAAAAACACAAACACTCATAAAGCGGTTGATATGGGTGTTCTGTTATATGACTTAATTAAGTCAAGCTCTCTCAGTAACTGATAAATGTATGTGTAATGGTCATTGCCATGACTAGGATTTTATTTATTAGCAGTATCTGTTCACTTGAAAAGAATTTAAAATGTCATTACGTCATTTTTAAATTTTCGGCTATGTCGTGTCCACGTCATGGGTTTGAGAGGGTCATAACGGCATTATTATGTAACGATAGGCACATATCTGGTTAACAGTTTCTATATAAAATTCTTCAAACATGTATTTTGAAATATTATAGATCTGCTATCATTATGTTGAGCAGCACTATGGAGTACCATTAGCAACACATCTGGAGAATGTTCAGTCCCATTCAATGGAAAACATACCTATGATAATCATATTATCTATTACGTGTTTACAACATACACTGTTCACAGGAATGCATAATATGTCTGGAAGATGATTTTTATGAATGAGTGTCAAGATGTGAATAGAAATTCCTGACTCGACATATGAAAAATCGATCATGATAAATCTCGCTATCAGCTGTACACAATCGCTGTATCAGTGACATTCTAACGTGCTTATTCCGTTCCTTCACCCGCCCTTGTGCTTTTAAAATAGCGGTCTAAACGACTGCTCTCAGGGCGGTGGTTGCGGTTTCGAGCCAAGGCCGCGAGAGACCAATGTCGTTCTAATGGTTATGAATTAGTTGTCTTGTCAGGTGGGTTTTAGAGTAGATTATTGTTTCATTGTACGGAAATGGCATATCAAATTTCTAAACCACGTGGTATATGCATAATTTTTGCTAAGAACGCAAGTAAAAATTAGTCAACAAAAGTTAAAAACAAGCGTAATTATTTGATTCTTTGACCGATTTTCAAGAGACATCTTCGACGCTCAAGTAGAGTATGAGTACTAGCCATGCAAATATGTTTATGATAATAATTGTAAACATGATTCATGGTCATTATGCCTTAACTTCTGAAATAAACTGTAAAACTGCAATTTAATATTTTTGCGCAATCGGTCACAGTTTTTGCCCGAAACTGAATCAACTGCTATCCAGGCAACCAAGTCGGTTTCGGGCATAAGAATTGAATATTGTTTATTACTTGGAGTTGATTTTAACTTATTGTTGCCAAATTATTACTTGCGTTATTAGCCAAAATAACGTCATATGCCACGTGATATGTCAAAAATAGATTTTTTACGTGGTACGCCCACACTGAGTGAGGCCCCACGAACAAAATTAATATCGTCCCCTCTCAACAAGATCAGCTAGACGATATGTACATTCTTACACATTATTCATTGTTTATACCGCAGCAACAAGTATTGACCCTTCACAAAATATGAATATTTAGTCACGTGATCACTAATATTACTGATGATACACGCTATCTGAACATCAGTTTCATACGGAACCCATTTGTCCATATAAAACATCGAGTACTATATAATTATTAGAAGAAACTCTCCCATTTATGGCGGAACTACTTTAGGAACGCTAGAATTGTTTACGCACAAACGAGAGTCTGGAATGTAAACTAGCTTAATGATCCGAGAGTTTCACGTCGTCTGTCTGAGAGTCGTCTGCAAACTTTGACATGAAATCATTAAAGGAGTCTGACGTGTCTAGGATTACATCAAGTATATGTTTTCACAGACTATTAAGTTTTTCTTTCATAGTATTGTGAACTCCGCCATAGCCGGTCCCAAGCCCGGATGAGAAAGGAGGAGGGTTTTGCGTAGGGCCAGCAACCCTACCATTCAAAAACAACTCACGCTACAGAAACCAAAGGTCTTATGCCCATCCATGGGCGAAGAAGACTAAGTAAGTATTGTGAAAAATCATTGTTAAATCTTTCGACAAGCAATATTATAAACAAAGTAGTATATAATTTGCACGCATACGTTCAAGCAATGCTGAAGCGAAATCTAAGCAGCTTTAACCAGAAATTCAAGGGATGCATCAAAGGTGATTGCTTATAGAAATTATTTAACACGGGTGTATTCAATACAAAATGTGTTATTGAGATTTGTGTAAAAACAGTGGCTTTAGACATATGGTTGCTTAATTCAGGAGGCCAATAAAACATATTTTGACTGTCCTTTCATTTGAATCACTGTTAAGTACCCATTGTTTCATTAAGGCATCGCCGACACGACCTTACGCATATAATACCGTAGCGCACAGACCATAGAAACGGAGGGCATAGACGCCATATTCAAAAGGCATAGAGAGAAATATATTTAGCATATTAAACATTTAAATACGAAGAAAAACTAGAGCTACCAGTTACAATAAGGAGAAGCTTCGAAAATAGCCTGGACGACATTTCAGAGATAATTAAAGGTGACAAGAGACAACAAAAATGCAAGTGGCTACAGGAGAAAATTGAGGAACAAAATGATCAACACGTTGGGAAGGTAGTGACATCGTGTGCAGAAATATCGATTCAGATTGTACAGGAACTACTCAAGCATCACAGTCAGTGACAAGTGTTTTGAAGCGTCAATATGAAACTCGGAATATTTACTAGCAGAGACTATAGATAACAGAGATTGGCAACTAGACTAAGTTCTTACTTTGAGAAAAGAGAGAAAAAGAAATTAAATCAATAAAGGGTTGCTTCAACCTTCGTTTCGATTTTTTAAGTTACAAACAAAATAAATGATAAATACAAATAAGAGCATACATTAAGCACATATAAAGCTTTCAGAAAAACCAAAGTTTGAGCTTGTAGGACTAAAACTGTTGTATAATTTATTTATTACAAAATAGTCAATTTTGAGAAGTCACACGGGTGAAATTTGGTAGGTAATAGAGGCAGTTGCTTATTGCTGTTATCTATAGTCTCTGGTAATAGAGATAATACAGGTACTCAAAATAACACATGTTTGGCGTATGTCAATATATGTAAAATTACAAGCCAAGTTTAATAGCAAAAGTGATACATTTATTCTTCAAACGTTTAACTACTTCAAAAATTCAATGACTGAGGTTAGTCAAGCTTTGAGACCACGGATTTATACCAGAACTCTTACGAGATATACATTATATATACAGTACATATATCTTTAATCAATTTTCCAATTTGTCTGGAAAGCATCCACGCGGTGTAGAATTTGTTAGATATCAAAACGCTTCAAACGATGGATAAATAATTTCCTTCTTTTAAACCTGAAGCTTAACTTTGTCAATAATATTGAATATCTTGTAAGGCTTCCTTAACTTGTTCATAGATGACTAAATATATACGTACTGACGTAAAGGCAGTTTTCTAGATGTCTGGAGTATGCAATGAGTACATAGGGATAGTTTATATTATCTAATCTACCTAATTTATATAAGGTCGATTGTGAAACAAGTTTTTTTTCAACTTATATTTATCACTGTCAATACCTCATTCCTGGTGTTATCTATAGCCACAGGTATGAGAGAAGAGAAGCCTTTCCTTTTATGCTAAGGGTCAAGCAAGGAAACAAATGGCGCCATTTATATTGCCGTTCTTGGTATGATGCGGACTGGAATCGAACCCGAGTCCCCGTACTCGAGGCGGACACTCAATCACTAGGCTATTGAGGAGGTGGTGCATTGTAATGACAAGCTCAAGATCACATAGATATCACATATGTATCCAAGGACAATCTTATTGTGGAAAATACATGAACATATATATGTGACACTTGCAGAAGAAAACAAGTCAAATAGTTCCTGCGAGCAAATGATGTACTGACTTCATTTGACAGATAATTGACAGGATCCTCGACCTTCTATCTGCATAATTCAACAGCTGATGTGTATAAAATTAAGCATGAAAATCTCAAAATTGTGACAAAATAAGCGCGGTAGGCCGGTAGCTTTCAAACTATATGCACGATAATTTGACATACGAAATTTATCAACAAATTGTTAAATACTTTCATGTATAACAAACCAATTTTCAAGACACATAATTGCATATTATGACACCCTTTTTCCATATAATATTTATATGCGTATAAATAAAACCTCGTATTTTTCCATAGTATGTATTATCATCAGACATGTTTTCAGTCTTCAACAATATCAAAGATCATAAACCAATTCCGATAATTCCATGACAATAGACAAGTGACATTTAGAATTTAAGTCTCTGAATAGACATTAACACTGAATGGTAATTCTCCTAATATGACTCTGGAGACCAAAAGAAACTGTATATGTTGTTAATTTTACCAAGGGAAACAACCAGCACTAATTTTACCCGCTGATCCTAAAACAATCCGAAAAATAATTTACGGAGCGAAGTGCCGGGTACGAATTGTGTTGAGTACGGAAAAAATATTCAGGACGAACGGTGGGAAGTGGTACGAAAGTGTTGAGTATGAAACGTTAGCGAAGAATTTATCCAACGATAAAATGTGTTTTATACTCGAGTTGCGTGTACATTTTTATCGTAGGGACGGGTTTGGAGGATAATTATGTAGTTCTTTCTAAGAATTTCGACTTGCCCGGGCCGACATACGTCAGCCATCTTTGTGCGAAAGAAAATTATCGGTTGCGTAAAAATACCGATCAGGTGTTGGTTAACACCCGAAATTCCGTAATCCTGTCACATAAACCATAACCTATTTTCGTTCAAGAAAAATTTGAAATCTTGTAACGACCGGTTTGATTTGTCTGGTTCACGACATTCTTACAAAATGCATCTTGTTTTGGATTTTTTTTTGAAATCGTAAACCATCGAGAACAGGTCACGTGTCCCTCCATGTACTTTTTACTTTGAGCTATCCAATTTACCTGCTCAAGGCTCGCAGGTAATGTTGTGCATATAAACATTGTAATTTCTCATATTCGTTTGTTTATTGATTTAGCAAATTGTTAATGGGTGAGTATGTGTCTTAGTGGATAAGATATTTGTTTGCACTCCCTTTTTTCCGATTAAAATGTTTAAAACAATAAAAACACTATGTAAAGAAATAACATTGTATAAAAGTGACAAATCTGAATATACGGACTGTACTGTAGTTTGTATTGGAGAAGATGCATTTTAAACAAAGTTTGACCCTATAGTTTGCAATTCTTTTCTTACTAGCTCCGTGGATATGTTTAGAAGATTTCCGAGTTGCTAAAAGTTAGTGGCTATTCATTAAGCGATAGTTGGAAAATCATCAAGCACTAGTGGAGGAAGTAACGATGGTCACATGATACAAATATTTCATATACCCCTGCTCCTAACCACCCCTCCCAAAACGGCATACAAATGTATACAGTATATATGCTAGAAACATCCGACGTGTCAGTAGCTGAACGTACTATGTCATCTACTCTATTATTCATGCGGGGATCATCTACTTGTCAAGAAGTTAGCACAACAAGAATCTCTTCTGTCGTAATTTATATAGAAAGCTGCCTAAAATTAGCACTTCCTAAAGACGATCTTGCCATATACATAATGTTAAGCGAGTATGCTTGAGGTGCTTTTTCGATAAGAAAGATTTAAATCGAGTATACATGTACATGTATTACTTGTAAGAATAAGCGCATTACGAGCACATGTTTTATTTTTATTTTCAGTTGCGGTTGTTACCACAGTTAGTTTCTGAACAAAAAGTATGAAAGTTTGTTAAAGATATAATATCTGAACATTTTTAAATTAGTCTTTTTTGAGCTCGCATTTTTCACGTAACGATGCTACATAGACTGATAGAGAGATATTTCAGCTCCATTTTGATTACAATTACAGTAAAACCTCGGTAATACGAGCAGCGATTATTCGAGCAACCGGCCTAAATCGAGCAAATTTCAAAGTCCCGACGAATTTGCTCTATATTGTACTAATAATTACGGAAAATTTACCCACACAAAGTGATAAAATAAATAAACAACATTTACACACGGTAGTGCAAAATAAAGGTTAAACACGCAATAACAACATGGATGTTTTGACTTTTTTTGCTTTGAAATACTCAAGAATGGTCGGTTTAATGGAATATAAACAGCACAGTATGATTGTATTTTTGTTAATTTTGCAAGATAACAAGAAATCATGCAAAGCGCGTTTTTTGTTCAATCTAAATCTAATTTTCGCTGATGTGTCTTACGATTATTTAAACATGTAGCAAGTCAAAGATAAATTGAATACCACTATACTAAAGTTACGTGTAAGAGAATAACGAAATATTTTTGAAATGAATGCCTACATTTTGATTAACCAATGTAGCCTATAAAACCAAACCACATCAATATTCATCAGGCTGATTTGTTGAACAAGTACCATTTTGATAAAAGATAAGTGCATGCTAACACTCTTAAAAACTTTCACACTGACTGACGGTATTTTAAAATAATTTAATTATATAAGTAAGGTAGTTGTATGGAATTTAATTATGACCTGTCAGTCAAGTGCGCCACTTGCATTCCTTATCAATTAGGTTATTGTGATTTTCTTACCTGTTTTCTTCAATTGCACTTTACTGAGTTGGGACAGCAGGCCAGTCTGATCTGCGGCGGAATCGAATGAACCCCTCATTGGAGACACCGACGGTGATTGACTCTTTGTCCTAGGTGTTTGTTCCACCTGTGTATTTCCATTCACGTCAACAGGGTAGCTCCCTTTTCTAGGTCTGTTCAAATGGTCCGTAGTAGGCGCGGTGTTTTGAGTGATTTGTGGTTCGGCCTTATTTCTTGGAATCGACGACAAAGGCGGGGGTGGTGGCGCCTGGTTTGTCCGACCATTACTTGTAGGTGCGTGTCTTGGCGATGACTGCGAGTGTGCATTCGGAAGACTTTGATTCACTGCACCTGGTGGCATCTGACTGAGCATATGAGATGGTTGTTGTTGCTGATGGTGCTGTTGTTGTTGTTGTTGTTGTTGTTGTTGAATTTGATGATATTGTTGCTGATGTGGTGTGCCAGTGTATGAGAGTTCCAGTAACTCTGGTGGAGGCGGAGGTAAAGGGGGAGACGGCGTTCTTTGAACTTGATGGCTCATTCCGTTGTATCCATAACCTGACATGACAGTTTGAGGTTTAGTGACCAACTGTCCAGAGTTACCATTACATGGCATGGACATGCTTCTTTGGGAAAGTTTCGGAGTTGGTGACCTTTGGGGTTCATGTTGGCGAGTGTTACCTTGTAACGAGGTTACCGAATGTCTTGGCAATACAGGACTGGATGGGTAGCGATGGCTTGACGTGCCCTGGCTCTGAGGAACAGGTGGTGGCGGTCCGTGTGGTGGGGGCCTGTGAGCCTGTGAAGGAAAACTTGATTCATGTTTCCCGTAAGCCATCACCGGGCTTTCTTCCCGTTGATAGTCATGTCGGGTAGGACTACTGGGCGCTGCTTGTGTATGCCCATTACCATTTTGTACACGATTTAATTTTGGTGACATAAGTTGACCGTATGAAAACGGTTTATCTCCATTATGACTTGGGCTCTGTGGTTCATGACTGAACTTTGGCCTCGAAAGTGGTGAACCATGACCTGAATGTCTCGGAGACTGTTGGTCGTAGGTAAACTGTTGTTGGTGATGTTGTTGTTGCTGTTGTTTGTTGCCGCTGTATTGCTGTTGCTGGTGATGTTGTTGTAAATCATAGCGCTGTTGTTGTTGTTGTTGTTGTGGTTGTTGTTGATTGTAGTAATCGCTATACATTTGTTGTTGTTGATGATGCTGATGATGTTGTTGATGTGTTTGCTGATGATGATGCTGATGATGACTTTGATGATGACTTTGGTGATGACTACCTTGGTATTGTCGATGTGATGATTCTTGTACTTGAATTTCTTGGTAGTTACTCTGTCCAAGCGTTTGCTGAAAAATACAAACACGGTATGAAAATAACGCCATTATTGTTGACAGTGGCGACGGTGGTCCAGTGGTTAGTGCACTGGATTAATAACCCGATTATCCAAGTTCAAGTCTCGGTCGTAGCACAATATACTCTTCTATGAACATTTGGCATTAATGTCGATTTTCCTTCAAAATTTAATGTGGAATTGGGTCGGCGATTGGCGGGCTATTTTTTGTGTTACTAGGGAGGTTGCGATTCGAACGTGTACGACTACGTGTACGTGTAGCTACCCGTACATGTATACGTACGCGTTGCAGTTGAAATTGGCTTGCGAAACACAACGTGTGCGTGTAACATCACAAGGCAGGTGTAACATGATTTCTTCGTGAATCGATAATGAGTGTTTATATAAACTCACTGAGACTACCGGCGAAAATCTTGGGTTTCCCGTGCATACGCATACCTGTGTTACGTAGTACACATGATATTTTCGTCTGTCACACGTCCGTTACTTGTAGAAACTACACATACCTGGATGACGAAATACCCAAAAATAGTATTCACGTACACGTACACGTTACAAGTTGCCTTTCGCAACCTCACTACTCTCAATATAATGACGTCGGAATGGGGATTGGTGTTATAGACATAATATATCTACATGGTGGTATGGGAGTATGCGAGGGACGTTCATTACATGGTGACACTGATAGGCTTCCGTAGTTTGAACGGGAAAGTTAGAGATTTTCATTCATCAACTATTCGAGTATATCGTGTGAAAATATTATTGAATTCCATTCATTAGTACTATTGCTATGGTCATTTGAACACATGCCACTCATATAGACTGTCTTAATTATCGTCATATAAAATACTGATGTGGGAAACGTTGAAATGCAGGGCTACAGTAAAAGATTTGTCAAACATCTTTTATTTGTGGATGTTCCAACATTACACGGTTAACTAAGGGTTTTTCATTTTTGGGGAGGTGGTTGTTGTTTAATATTTAAAGGTGGGAAACGTGGCTTTAAGAACCAGTGCAATCAAGGTACAACATGTGGTGACTATGCAAAACATAGAAGCTATTCGTGTAGTTCGTAAATCCCGGAATCGGTAGTTCAGATTCCGTTTTAAAAAGTGTTTAAATGGCACTTTTGCACTTCCGTATAGTCCGACTTTCATTATGTAACAAACATGTATTGACAAGAACACATCTTTCTTTTGTAGGCTTACAAAGTAAAATATCGATATCTCCACAGTCTATCGAATAGCAGTTTTAACATAGAGGAAAAGTATAGTACAGAGAATTTGACACGACCTTCGACCTTATATTAGCATAATGAACAACTGATATAATATTATTGTCTGCATTTAAAACCCCGGTTGTATGTTTTCATAGGCGGGCAGTGTCATAAAGACGCTCGAGATGTAATTACAAACACAAATATAAAGGACTGATATTGCACGATTTGCTCGCGGACATTTATATATTCAACGCAAGAACCTTGAAAATATTATTGCTTAAAACCATGATAAAGGTGAGGATCAAGCCAAATTATCCGTACAATAAAGATAATAAACTTACTGCTGTAGAGCTGAGCCTTGTATTGGGGTCTCGCTTTGGAGGGGCGGGTGCCTGCTTCTTGTGATCGTAATGCCCCTGAAATCAAGCCATGTTAATGACTTAATACTGAATACATATTAAGGTATCGTAAACTGTAGGCTCCTCAACACGTTGTTACTTCATATTCATTAATATGCTTCAGGCCCTTCCCTAGATTTTATAAAGGCGTTGGGGCAATGCTAGGATCTACAAGAACGGTCTTAAGGTATTAAAAGAGAAAGCTGCACGGTTATCCATAATTTAGCACCATTTCGTACAATACAAGCCATAATCACTCAAATTACACTATACTGCCCAAAAATATAAACACCCATAGTCATTCTAGCTTTCAAAGGCGATGTGATAGCCCCAGCACCTTCTACCCCTAGGAAGGGCCTGCGCTTATCAGATCAGAGGAACAGACTCGTAAAACTAAAGTTGTTGAAATCAATTGAACTGGCCTTTAAAGCCGGTTGTATGTAGGAGCCATCGACAACATGTCGAAGTAAAAAATCTTTGTACGTAGCGACAATAAAAAACATCTAAATGCTCACACTACAGTAAGTGAAATACTGATTTGGTTTCACCAAATCATGTATTAATACGTCATTTTCGAAAAATGATAAACGCATTGTTTCGAAATGCATATCCATCAATATTGACTTAGATATTTCAACTACATAAATATATTTTCAACTATTGAATTAATCTAATTTGAAATGATAAGACCAAGTGTGGTCAAAATTACCTGCTCATCAATGCTGGCATACATCCCCTCTGCATACATTTCTCTGGGAGTTGGTGGGGGCCTTGACCCCTCAAAGTGCATCGCGTGACTCATATTGGATGGCAATGGCCCCCTATGTAAATGTTCATTCATTGTACCATGTATTCATTGAAAATGTCCACCTGAAATAAGAAACAAAAGCTTTAGGAGTCATGTATGAAATATTTCACTCTGTATAATCCAGGTATAAACTAATGCATTTACTGAATGATTCCAACTGACAGTGTTTGTCAGTGTGGACATACCGCGTGGTATGTGACGTAATTTTTGGATAAGAACGCAAGTAAACATCAGTATTCTATTCTTTGACTGATCTTCGACGCTCAAACCGCTAATGAGTACTACTATGAATGCAACTTGATATTTGTTGTGCAAAAGGTCACAGTTTTTGCCCAAAACCGACTCAATTGTTGTTTTGTTTTACTTTTATTGTCGTTGGGAGCAGGAAATGGAAGAATAACAAGATGCCATTAAGAGGACGTATGTCATAGGGCGGCAAGTGAGCGACCTGGCCCCGATCTCTCGAATATATCAAGTAGAAATCTTGTCCCAATTTAGGATTTTGCTCGAATCAGAGTCAGAATTTGAGATCAATTTGAAGTTAGAGCTCTTTAAATTTTACTGTAATAAACTCAGAATAATGTTATATGTTTTGTGATGCGAATTATGGGTCCAGTCTCCCATGGAAATTATCTAAAACACACATGTATGACAATATTTGAGATGAGATTTAGCTCAGATTTAGATGTTTCTGGAGATCGGGGTCTGGTGCTTGAATCAGAGTCAGAATTTGAGATCAATTTGAAGTTAGAGCTCTTTAAATTTTACTGTAATAAACTCAGAATAATGTTATATGTTTTGTGATGCGAATTATAGGTCCAGTCTCCCATGGAAATTATCTAAAATACACATGTATGACAATATTTGAGATGAGATTTAGCTCAGATTGAGATGTTTTTGGAGATCCGGGCCTGGTGCTTTTAGACCCTCTTGTTATTTTTCCATTCCATTCTGCAGAAAAAATACAAAATCCTGGTTAAACCTTAAAATAAGAATACCGTGGCCTTAGTACAGTAAGTACATTATACTACGTGTATGTTGCCTCAGAAATCCCCCTCTCAGTGCGACCTGTAGCATTCCTGTGGTTGTGAGAGAGTTATACATAGTAAGTGTTAACCAGACCTTATTATGGTGGTTAACAGGATTATTATTCCCACCACTAATGAAACCAATTACACAAATAGTAATGAAACTAGTGATATACAAAAAATGTACTTAAATACATTCTCGAAAGTGAGAATAGCTGCTGCACTTTCAAAAATAACCGAAGTACTATAGTGTACTAAATATAGAAAGAAACGTTCTGCCTAATACGTACACGTACATGTATATCGAAATATATTCAACAGAGAAAGTGACGTGGTATATAATCATACCGAAATATACTCAACTTAGGAAGTGACGTGATATATAATCATATCGAAATATACTCAACGTAGGAAGTGACGTGATATATAATCATACCGAAATATACTCAACTTAGGAAGTGACGTGATATATAATCATATCGAAATATACTCAACGTAGGAAGTGACGTGATATATAATCATATCGAAATATACTCAACTTAGGAAGTGACGTGATATATAATCATATCGAAATATACTCAACGTAGGAAGTGACGTGGTATATAATCATATCGAAATATACTCAACTTAGGAAGTGACGTGGTATATAATCATATCGAAATATACTCAACGTAGGAAGTGACGTTGTATATAATCATACCGAAATAATTATATTCAACAGAGAAAGTGACGTGGTATATAATCATACCGAAATATATTCAACAGAGAAAGTGACGTGGCATATAATCATACCCAAATATATTCAACAGAGAAAGTGACGTGGCATATAATCATACCCAAATATATTCAACAGAGAAAGTGACGTGGCATATAATCATACCCAAATATATTCAACAGAGAAAGTGACGTGGCATATAATCATACCCAAATATATTTAACAGAGAAAGTGACGTGGCATATAATCATACCGAAATATATTCAACAGAGAAATATGACGTGGCATATAATCATACCCAAATATATTCAACAGAGAAAGTGACGTGGCATAGAATCATACCGAAATATATTTAACAGAGAAAGTGACGTGGCATATAATCATACCGAAATAATTATATTCAACAGAGAAAGTGACGTGGCATATAATCATACCGAAATATATTCAACAGAGAAAGTGACGTGGCATATAATCATACCCAAATATATTCAACAGAGAAAGTGACGTGGCATATAATCATACCCAAATATATTCAACAGAGAAAGTGACGTGGCATATAATCATACCCAAATATATTCAACAGAGAAAGTGACGTGGCATATAATCATACCCAAATATATTCAACAGAGAAAGTGACGTGGCATATAATCATACCCAAATATATTTAACAGAGAAAGTGACGTGGCATATAATCATACCGAAATATATTCAACAGAGAAATATGACGTGGCATATAATTATACCCAAATATATTCAACAGAGAAAGTGACGTGGCATATAATCATACCGAAATAATTATATTCAACAGAGAAAGTGACGAGGCTTATAATCATACCGAAATATATTCAACAGAGAAAGTGACGTGGCATATAATCATACCCAAATATATTCAATAGAGAAAGTGACGTGGCATATAATCATACCCAAATATATTCAACAGAGAAAGTGACGTGGCATATAATCATACCCAAATATATTCAACAGAGAAAGTGACGTGGCATATAATCATACCCAAATATATTCAACAGAGAAATATGACGTGGCATATAATCATACCCAAATATATTCAACAGAGAAATATGACGTGGCATATAATCATACCCAAATATATTCAACAGAGAAAGTGACGTGGCATATAATCATACCCAAATATATTCAACAGAGAAAGTGACGTGGCATATAATCATACCCAAATATATTTAACAGAGAAAGTGACATGGCATATAATCATACCCAAATATATTCAACAGAGAAAGTGACGTGGCATATAATCATACCGAAATATATTCAACAGAGAAATATGACGTGGCATATAATCATACAGAAATATATTCAACAGAGAAATATGACGTGGCATATAATCATACCGAAATAATTATATTCAACAGAGAAAGTGACGAGGCTTATAATCATACCCAAATATATTCAACAGAGAAAGTGACGTGGCATATAATCATACCCAAATATATTCAACAGAGAAAGTGACGTGGCATATAATCATACCCAAATATATTCAACAGAGAAAGTGACGTGGCATATAATCATACCCAAATATATTTAACAGAGAAAGTGACGTGGCGTATAATCATACCCAAATATATTCAACACAGAAAGTGACGTCGTTAAAATGTCCGTACTATACATTGTATGAA